>OZ018317.1:55973123-57412837 GCA_963969495.1 Ceratothoa steindachneri | reverse complement strand
GAACAAGCCAAATATTAGATATGAAGCGAATATACAGGATAGACATGAATAAACAGGATGTACCGATGATAAAAAAGGGTGGACAGAAGATAATGACAGGAGAGATATGAAGAGGATAGATATTAGATATTAGACGTGCTTACAAACTGAGAGAGAAAGGCAGGTACATTGGCAAATAAACAAACAGACAACAAAGGATGATAGACTAACTGATAAAGAGAGTAAGTGATTGACAGAAAGAAAAGAATAGGCACATAAAGCGATAGAGAGGAGGGGGAGGGGGGTCGTAGTGCTTGGCAGGCGACGAGGGGCCAAGCCGTGTTTGTAGCGCTGCTCTAAGCCCCGGCGAATCTTTGTTCAAGAATCAATAACGGAGACGAGTGGTACCTGAGGACTGGACGCCGCGGAAAAGAAGCATGGGCACTCGGATTGCGGCTCTCCTGCTGCAGGCACTGGCGATGAAGGGAGATGAGGAATCAAAGGCAGACGTCGAATGAAAATAGCGAAGGCTGGGAGTTCTTTTAATAAAGAAAATAAAAAGATCGGCAACCTCTACTGATTGTTCAAGCAAGATATATATATATATATATATATATATATATATATATATATATATATATATATATAATATATATATATATATATATATATCTCTCTCTATATATATATATATATATATATATATATATATATATGTGTGTGTGTGTGTGTTTGTGTTTGTGAGCGCGCGCGAGAGAGAGAGAGAAAAGCAAGATAAAGATCGAGAAGGATGTGTGTGAGGATGGGAAGAAAAAGATGTTAAGGCAAGGAAACAGTCTTTAGCGTTGGTGGTCCTCCACCCAGAAGTAGGAAGAGAAGCCCCCACATTTCCTCTTAGTTGCATCCTATCGATTCTCGAAGAAATCGTGGCTTCTGGCCCATTATTATTCTCGAATGGGAATGAGGAAGTAGTAGAAACCCCGCATCAGATATGAACGAAGTTAGGCCAAATTGAATTTGCCTGCTCATCGGATGGAGTCAATCTACCACTTGATCTCACAGTGGCCCACATAAGAACATAAGTACAGAAAGAGTCTGCAAAAGGCTAATCAATAGCCTCTGCGAGGCAGCTCTTCTTCCCATCACCAAGTTCAGTCCCACTTAACATCCTCATCCATAAATTCTTCCAATCTATTCTTATAACTCCGTAGGGAGGACGCTTCTATCACTTGACCTCTGAGCCTTTTCCATTCATTTACCTCTCGATGTGTAAACTAATTTATACCAATCCCTTTCCTAAACCTATTGTTACGTGTCCTATCTTGACCACTACACATAAGAACCTTACCTATGTCTCTCCTATTATAACTTTATACTCACTTGAAGACACTATTAAAGTCCCGTCGAAATAGTCTCCTTTCTAACTTATGTAGAATTTGTCTCCTAATCCTTTCACCATAATGAAAGCTATTCAACCCATGAATCATCTTAGTCATCCTTTTTTGCACAAATGCAGGAAAACTAATATCCATCCTATATTATGAGGACCAAAATTGCAGCACATAATCAAGATGAGGCCTATCTAATACCAGCTACACTTTCGGAATGACCCATCAGCACTCGCATTACTAACATTCTTTCGAATAAACCCCAATTCACTTTTAACTCTATTCCTAGCATTCATGAACTGCTTTCTAGGCCGGAGGTCTGAACTTACCAGGACACCTCATTTTCTTTCGCATTGTGACCCTAAAACTCGCCCATTCAGTTTATAATTATTCAGCGGATTACACCTGTCTATACCAAATACACTGCCATTTGCCATTTCTCTGCCAATTGGGATAGTATGGTCAATTCATTTTCTTATACCTCAACATCAGAGTCAGATATTATAATCCTACCTAACTTAGTAGCATCGGCAAATCTGCTTAGGTCACAACCTATACCTAAGTCACGATTATTAATATAACTTAAGAACAATAAAGGCCGCAACACCGACCTTACAGGTAGCATTCTCTCATTCATATTTAATCCCATCTCTACTAATTCTTTGCTGTCAGTGACTAAGGCACGACTGAATCCACCTAAAAACCATTCCATCGATCCCATGTGCTTTAACTTTATTCAAAAGTCGTAGGTATAGCACCATGTCCAAAGCCTTATAGATATCCAAATAAACAATTTTGTAATTCTCATCTGTATTGTTAGTATCGTACATCTTTTGAGTAAGAAGACAGTAAATTAGTTAATATACGATGAAGTAACAGGTAGATTGGATATTCCATTAAACATTAGATTACTCTTGAGATAAAATAATGGAAAGGAAGAGGCTGGGATTGAAGAAGGGTGAAAACAAGTGTCATTAAGGAGGGGAAGAAGCTGCTGGGATTTGGGAAGGATGGAAGCTACTCGTAAAGATGAGGGAAGGAAGAAACTGGGATTGAGGGAAGAGGAAGAATGAAAGAAGCTGGGATTGAGGGAAGAGGAAAAATGAAAGAAGCTGGGATTGAGAAAAGAGGAAGAATGGAAGGATTGTGATTTAAGTAGAATGGCAGGAGCTGGTATTGAAAAAGGATTTTGTTTATTAGCGCCAATCTGGCGAATGATACCAAGAGCATAACTCACCATAATTTTTATCCAATATGATACTAGGCAACATTGTAGAAAACAAATCAATAAAAACAACATTGAACAGACAAACAAAAACAAATCCAAAGCAAAGAGAACGACAAGAAACTAAACAAAAAAAAGAAAAACAAGGAAAGAAGCATGCTCCGCGTCAAGGGGAGACCACCAACCCAGGGTGTAGGAACATGCGACAAACATCAAAGATAGTAAAGTAAATTGGAGGAGGCCAGCCTCCTCCAAAATGACAAATAGTCTAAAGTATGTGTGCACAAAGTCGTCACAAATACAAGGGAGAAGCGGAAGCGACCTTGCTGATTGGAACAGTCAGGAGGAATATGCGAAACTATCCTAGACACAACACAGTCATCCCAGTTACGTGCAAGAGAGCGCTCCGCGAATGTGTCCATCAGCTCGTTCATTCCACACAATCCCTAAGGATTCAAGAATCCAGCAGAAGATAATCTCGACATCAACCCGACTCTTGGCAATATCGTGTTACGGATAATAAAAACCAGGTGGTAAGGAGTTTCCAATGGATAGATAGCACTCAGGATGCTTTGTAAGTTGCTATAGAACACAATCTGATCTCCAAACCAGGCACGATGAGTTATTTACGGTAATGAGTGATGTATTGCAACTAACTCGGTCGTGAAAACTAACTCAAAGCCTGGTAGAGCCCCGCTGACTTCAAACAAGGGAATAAGGAATGGGGGTCGACCCCCCCCCCTCTGGGACTTGGAGCCATCCGCGTTCACTGACACGGATCAAGCGTGACAGCGAAATAGAGCCAAAGTTCGTACCTTCCGACGTAGCGTCCTGGCCAGAATCAGAGAACTCATCGGCAAGAGAAAACTACACCGAGCTCTTTAATGAGCTTCCTAGCCCTAAACTCAAATGGTTTATGGTATGAGCGACGTTTCTCGGCAGCATAGGCACCGCCGAGATCGGCCACGGATTCTGTGAGAGCGGTTAAGGACTTAAAAAGATGCCTGGATTACATGACAAGCACATAATAAACTGCGTTCGACGCAAAGAAAGTCGCATCTCCACTGCATCAATAATATGTCCCTGAATGGAAACATGTGAAAGGCACTGGTCACCAGATGGAGACCAGTGTACTGAATCGAGTCTACCTTCCGTTGTGCAATTTGCGCTGCGGATGCTTTAGTCTCTCTTTCGTAGTCAAGCTTTGAACGAACAAAGGATCTGAATAAAAGCAAGGCAGTTATCCTATCAGCACCCCAATTGCGGAACGTTACGGAACGAATACTGTCCATGGCGCGGGTGCAAAAGACAATAAAGCCTCAAATATAGGCCTCTCAGATGAGGTGGCGGTCGAAAATGAGACCAATGAAACGATGCGAATCCACCCCTTCAATAAAAACCCCGTTTAAGAACAATTCTGGGTAGAGGTAAAGCCGTGGATAGTAGCAGAAGTATTTGCCAAGGAGAACTCTAACCTGCTCGCTTCGGCATAACGTTTCAATACCTGTTGGAGTCAACGCTTTAGAATCAGCATCTTAGTCTCATTAAAAGAGATTGAAAGCTCATCTACGTAAAGCGTAGCAAAAACATCTTCCAACACCACTGAAGTGTTACTGTTTAAGCTTTTGGTCAATAGTTTGCACTAAAGACAATTCCATGCAAGACGCCCGCTTCCTGCCCTAGAGTGTACCGATAACCCTTACGCGGAATCGACGATCCCGCAGAAATTTAAAATGAAAATTGGAAAGCGTCCACTCATTCGCATCATGAGGATGGTCTCTATGATCCCGTGTTGCCATGCGGTATCATAAGCCTTATATATACTAAAAAAAACCTGGCGTATGCTGTCTACGAAAGAAGCATTTTCTAGGCGGAGCAGAGAATCCAACGTTGAGTGGAACTTGCGGAAGCTGCAATAAGCAGAAGACAGGTGACCTCCGCTCTACAAGAAGAACGTTAATCTAACATGTACTAACTTCGCCTTCAACTTGCACACGCAGGAGGTTAGAGAAATTGGGCGGAAGCAAGCCGGGGTGGTGATCTCTTACCGCTTTTCGAAAAGCGAGCACATTGGCCATTCATCAGCAATTCCAGATCATGTTGAACAAATCTAGCAGAAATGCCATGCATCGTTCACCTAAGTGTCTACACATTTATAAAAGGCATCGTCCCAACCAGAGGCGGTGTTTGCTCATGAAGTTCGAGTGGAACTCCTCACGCTTTGTAAACATGGCGTTGGAGGGTTCTCCGTCTCTGGAGGTAAAGTCCAGTCCATTCAGCGACATCATGAGGTGTATTGATTGCTGAGCAGAGCATCGTCTTGGCTAGAGAATGCAAAGAAAGCTACCAGGATAGACTCTGCCACGGACCCGGAGTCCAACCAAGATTGCTATTCCGTTTTACTTGAGAATGGTAGGGGGATCATGCGAGAACTTGCCTCGAAACGTTTTGATTCGCTTCAGCAATTTTGCAAGAGAGGTCTTCTCTGTTAAGCCTAATATGTGTACTGTAAGCCCCATGTGTGAGTAAGATATAGGAGATTAATAATCGTGAAATTTGAAGGAATGTAGAGATTTGTAAAGGGTTGCCAGATTTGGCTTATCTCTTTCTGTTGTAAGAAATAATCGTTTAGAATAATAATGGAAAGGGTCGTTACGTGCGACTTTAATGCATTACTGTATAAAGGGTGAATTTATCTACATGTTTGCTAGTTTTTATATGTTGCAGGCGTTCAAACAGTTTTTAACATTTGCTTTATTACCACTGGTTTAAGTCTTTTTCATTTTTCTTTCTGTTTTTCCTACCCTAGTTTACTCTTGTTTGTGAATTTACCTTTTTTTCTCTAATTTGATTTGCGAATTTGTTACGATTTTAGCCAGTATTTGTATCCTGCTTTGATAAAATATTCGTTAAGTCGAGAACGATGATAGGTTTCACTATTGTTATCTGGTCGTGATCGAGTATGTCTCAGATTGTAGACTATTGTTTTTCCTAGTGAAAATTTCCTCTTCTTTTTCTTCTATTTCCGCTAGTCTTGGTGTATTTGGAAATAGGCGTTGGGTTGTCCACCCTTTCCTTTACGTTAGCTGATTGGCTAAATATATGTCTATTTTGTTTTGTCTTTTCAATATCTTCCTTTGTTATTATTCTGTTAAATGGCTTTATTTTTTGTCTCTCTTTGTATTTGTAATGATGTACACTGCTTTGTTTTGAGTCATCTGGAGTGTAATTAGGTTACTTGTATGTAAAAATAGTGTACATAGCTATTGACGGATATATTAATGCGTATTGAATAACTGTTTGGTAGACCTTCCTCTTATTTTTCATCTTAAGGTTTCTCAGCTTGTATAATAATTCGAGTCCACGTTTTCCTTTATTTACTCTTTCCGTGACGACCTTCTTTTGTAACCAGAGGTTGTAATGGTGAATCCCAGCACCTTGGTCTCCGGATTATACCTGTACCTTTCTCCTACATATAGATCTGATAAGTTTTTCCTGTAAATCAGTACAATTTTATATTTATTCCGATTAGTTTTTATTTTTCATTTTTATTGGTAAACGTTGATCCTTCTTATCTCTTATGCCGCCATTCTAGCTTGCAGAGCCGCGTTTCTGAATGGGAAAATAACCAGTTGGCTGATATAGTCGGCGAATTGTATACATATGCAGCCCTCGTTGTTGGCTGGGGGTATATCTACGGTGTAAATTGAGTATAGAGATAGGCTTAGACACTGACCTTGGGGATTCCGGCAGCGATCTCGAACTTTTATCCTAACTGGCTGACTATTCCTATAAATGCTTATCTTTCCATAACATAATCGCCTAGAAATTTTTATATTTTCTTCATTCTTAGTTACAGTATTTTATATTTCATAGCCCTCTGTTATACTTTTTGCTATTTTTTCTTTTGCTATCTTTTCCATTTGCATTTCTATTGCTAAGTATAATTCAGCAAATCCTTGTATTGTTTTGTAATTTAGTTCTTTTTTTACATTTATTGCTGTTCCATCTTATCGTTGCCCCGATTAATTCGTAGCAATAAGATTGTAGTTAAAAATTCTTAAGTAGTCCTATTCAAAATTTTTCTCCTGCTATGATATTAGTATTATGTCCAGATCGATTCTTCTAGAATAGCTTTCATATATAATTCCTTTGTATCTCCATCGGTTTTTGTTCATCTGTAGTATCTCCAACTTCTTAATTTTTACTATCCTATAATCCATTTCTTCTTCGTAGAATTCCTTTCCTGCTAGATAATTTATGGGGTTTTTTTAGTTTATATTTTTCTTGGTATCTTCCTGTGGTGGCACAGAGGCTGGGGCTTCGGCAGATTCTGCTCTTGGTGATGGCCATTTTTAGTCATCAATTTGGATTGATGACTTCGTGTTCTGTGTCGTCCGAGATATTTGACGTTTGTGTATCTTCGTTATTTTTTCTTCCCCTCATCCTATCTTTCTCTTTTCTGTGCATGTCTAGCCTCTTCCATCGGTGCTTTAGATATATTTTTTGAAACATTATTTTTAAAAATCCCTATGAGTCTACGTCCTTTGGGAATTTCCTGAACTCCAGTCCGTTTTTCTTGAGCATGTTATTGAGCGTTGAGACATAAGATCCACGACTTGCGATGTTCCTCACTTACGAGTGTAAGATGCAGGTAAGAATCTTTAGAAGTAGTGTTTCGGTAAGGTTGATCTGTGTAAACGGATGTTGCTGGTTACTTCCTTTCTCTAATCTGGCAAATCATCGCCATAGTCTAATTTCCTCCATGGCAGTTAATGTACTTGTTGGTTGTATTATGAGAGGAACTCCAACACTGTCTCTTCCTTCCGCATTCTTAACATATTATCAATTCTTTTTCTAGCATTTCTGAATTGTGTGGTCCTCTATGGCCTAGCATTTGAAACAGATTTCTATGCCTTTATTTGACGAGATCGGAGATTTCCAGCTACTGTTGCCTGGTTTGAGTGTTCTTTGATTTCCTAAGAAGTATGTTGGCCTAATCATGATTTTATTTTCCTTGGTATCACGTTTATGTTAGCTGTGATCTGCCTTAGAGGTACGTGGGCTTTAAGTTATAAATCTTAAGAGTTATACTACGTGCGGAGGAGAGTAGTTGCTTGACAGCTTTATTTTATTCCATTAGGTATTAATTTGACCCTACACGGCCGTTAAATAGGAGATGTAAGGTAATAACTCGCATGAGTTCATCGCGTTTGAAGGATTATGACACGACGGGGCGTCTGCCCTATTGAACTAGGCCGGGATCCATTCGGCAAGATGCTTAATGGAAATAAATGAGTAATGAAAATAAATTATCAGCCACTCAGGCAAAACTGGTAAAAGACATTTCAGTTAAGAACCTTTTCTCAATTGAGCAATGGCTGGAAGATTGCCTCAGAAAAACCGGCGATTGAGGGCTCAAGAGGAAAGCTGAGGGGAACAATGAGAGATAGAAGATGGTATTATTAGAAAATTAAATAAGTTGTTGGAATTGATGAGGGAGAGAAGCTACTACGATTGATGAGAATTTTTTCAATGGAGCCCATCTGGAGACTGACACCGACGACATAAATCGCTGTAACTAATTTTAGCATATTATTAGGCTCTTTTAAAAAAAAATAGTCAGTAGAAAATAAAAACAAACGTAAACAAAGCAAAAATTAACAAGCAAGCAAAAAAAGGCAAAAGAAAATCAAGACAAAAAAGAAAGTGTAGGAGACACTCCGGCGTTGAAGGAAGACCCACCTCCTTCTTCCCCGGCACCGAAGCATTCATCTAGTACTAGAGAAAGTAAAAACAATGGAAGAGGCGAGCTTCTCTTAAAAAGTCCATGAGTCCACATGTCTGTGTGCATGAAACCACCCCAAACACAAGAAAAAAGCGATAGCGACCCCGCTCACCACTGTATTGGGACTAGTAACGTGCGTGGACATCTCTCAGACTAAATAGTCTTAGGGAAAACGCAGTCATCGCATTATGGTTCAGAGGAGCGTTCCATCAAATGAAGATGCACTCCACGAGGGTATCCAATTCGATGACAACAGAAAGCGAATTGAACCCGAGGTGGGATGAGGGATTCTACTCCACCGCTTAGATCATTCGTATGGCCGAAACGGTAGAAGTAGTAACACCTCTGTTGCAGCGGCACTAATAACTTCATACAGTAGCGATACCAACCGGTACGTACCAACTTAGGGGGGCTTGCAATGATCGAACGTGATAAAGAGTATAGGAGTGCGTCTAGAGCCCTTTTTCCTGTTTTCTTATCACAAGTTTGAACTTACCACTCCTCGGTCAGCTAGCTCTTCAGGGATCTCTTCTTAGGACTAGTCCACGAGGAACTATCATAAAACACCCTTTTCACGAAATTAATGGTATAATGTGGTGTCATATTCACCAGCAAGCCATTGGATGTCTGTAGAGCACTAATTAAAACCCTCTGGTAAAGGACCCCTGCATTTGTATGAAGGTTTCCGACAAGAAACTGATCACCTTCGACTCTCTAAGAGTCAACCTTGTTAATATTATCCTCTGATGGAACATGTTGCCTTTGGAAAACTTGCTGCCATCAGTAGAGCAAATAAGTAAAAAGCATTTGAAGCCAGCATGTCATAAATGCCAGGTACTCTCTCAATGTCAAGCATCGAGCCCAGGGTCGCCCAATAGGAAGACCCTGACATCCAGGACACGGGCACCTTCGAGATCATTTCCACCTCAGGAGTAATTTCCAACCGGCCATCCTCCTTTAAGGAGCAGGTTATCCAAACCGGAGAATCATAGGGCCTATGGCCATTCACATTGGTCACTGGGGTTGTCATGCTGACCTGCATTGGGAAAAAAGGGAGAGCGGGCATACCGACTCCCATCAGAGTTACAAACTTCTGCTCGAAGAGGTGTCGTAGCAAGGCCCCAGGGGACGGCGCGGCCTCTTACCCCTATAATTGGGGTTATGGTGGATTGACTGACCCTCAACGGTATGAGTAGGAATCAAGAAGTCGCGTTCTCAGTATTACCGTGTTCTTGGATAGCGCCTGGGAAGGAAAAGCGGGAACCGTTGTAATTGAAGAGCCGCCCGAAGGCAACTCTACAAAGAAGATGGATAGAGAAAAACGGTATATCTGCTAAAAGATTTTGGAGAGGCCACTGACTAAGCACAAAGGGGAGGGTACTAACACCGAAATGTTTTAAATTTATGAAGATCTCCAACACACTTAAAGAAAAATGAGTCTGGTGTGTTATATCTTCTATCCAGTGCTCTTACATATCCCGTATCGGGTTTTCGGACTCTTCAGTGGTTGACCCTGAGTTCGATAACGCTTGTGTTTTACGACCTGTCGAACGACGGAGACCGACCGCAAGATGCCAAGTGTACCAGTCTCTCCCCAAAGGCTGCAGTTCCCAAGTGAAAAAAAAGGTTATTGGGAAAAAAACGACCTTACCATAAATTGCAGCCCAATGCATATTGCCCCTCAAGTCCTGGCCTCTTGCGACCTGCGGGCTTTGTTTCTAGAGGTTACAAAACTTCTCTTCTGATACGTCATGAGCTTGCCTCTCAGGTACCTAGGCCTAGAGAGAGGTTTGAAGGGATAGTTGTAAAATCGCATACTGAGAAGGGACGAGGGGGAAACACAACAACTTTCCAACCCACGTCAGAGAGTTAATGTGACCCCAGTGATGGGGCTTCCCTAATTTCTACACAAGCCAGGAGGACATGCAACTCCTCTAGTTAGCAAGTATATTTGGCTACACAGGACATTCCAAAAGGTGAGGGAGATGAAGAAAGTTTAACCTGAAATGCAGAAAGTAGATGTTAGTGAAAGAAGGATGAGAGGCTATGCTGGGTGCAGACGAGGTGCTGAGTCCCGCCAGCATTGTGGCCAGGAAAACATCGCTGTACCTCTTGTGGTGAAGAAGATGAGGAGAGTTAGTACAAAAATTCAGAAAGTAGATGTTAGTAGAAGAAGAAGAGCCTATGCTGGGTAGGAGTAGGGTGGAGGAAGCATGGGAGCAATTGAGATAGAGTAAGTCCGGATAGATAGGAAAGGAAACGGCCTGTATTTTAAAAAGACTGAAACTGGTCATTTTATGGAGGGAAGGAAGCTGCTGGGATTTTGAATAGGGACGGAATCTGCTTTAATTGATTAGTGACTGAAACTGTTGGAATCGATGGCAGTGTAAGGCCGGGGTACATGAGGGAAAAAAACGTAGGTGTGGAAGTAGACAGATTTTGCTACGATGGTGAGGACTGTCGCTAATTACTGGGATTTGGAAGGAACAGAGCGTGCAGGGATTGATAATGGACGGAAGCAGCTAAGATAGAGAAGGGATTAACTAGCTGGAATTGAGAAGGGACAGAATCTCTCGATATTTATGAGGGCGAAAACTTCTAGGACTGCAATTGAACGGTAGAATGTGAGATTCTACGAAACCAAAAGATGCACTGATTGAAGAGGAGCAGAAGCTGTTGAAGTTTCTAGGATTGAGCACGGTCGGAGTTTTTTGAGGTTGTGGAACAACGGAAGCTGTTGGGACTGAGGAGATACAGAAGCTGTTTGGATTGAAGAAGTATGGAGAAGTTTGGCATGTAGGAAGAATGGAAGCTGTTAGAATTGCAGAATGACGGAAGATTATTTTATTGACGAGAAACGAAGCAGTTCGGAATTTTGAGAAACGGAACATGAGGGGATTAGTGAGGGGTGCAAACAGGAGGAATTTGGAGGGAGGAAAGTTTTGGGCTTGCTGGCGACGTAAGATGCTAGAAGGGAGCTACTGGTATTGATGACGAAAGCAGTTTGGTATTATTGAGGGAGGAATAGTACTAAAGCTGGATAGGGACGGAAACAGTTTGGTATTATTGAGGGAAGAATAGTACTAAAGCTCGAGGGGAAAGGAAACTGCCAGGTTTGAAGAAAGACGAAAGCTTTGCCGATTGATGAGAGAGGGAAGCTCCTGGGATTGATTGGAGGTGAAAGCTGATGGGTTTGATGATTGACGGAAGCAGCTGAAATTGAGTAAGTAGTAACCTTCTAAAATTGCTGATGGATAGAAGTTACTGGAATTAATCATGACCGGAAACTTCCACGATTCAATATGAAAAGATGATGCTAGAATTGATGAAGTTAGGAAGCTGCTGGGTTTTGAATATGGTCAGAAGCTGCTCAGTTTCATTATTGCCACAAGCTGCTAGAATTAATCATGTAAAGAAGATTTTCCACTGAGGAAGGGCGTGAGCTGCTGGGTACTGTGAAGGGACAGAATCTGTCGGTATTGATGAGGCAGGGAAGTTACTGGTACTGAATCGGGACGGAAATGTTGGGATTGATTTGGGATTGAAGCTTCTGCGATTGAATAGAGAGGAAAGCTAATGAGTTTGAAAGGGGACTGAAGATAGTGTAATTGAAAAAGGAAGAAGGTTTGAGTGATTGAATACAGACGGGATCATCTGGAATTAATGAGTAACGAAAGCTTCTGCGATTGTCGAAGGGAGGAAGCGCCTAAGATGCATACATTGCGTAAGCTACCTATTTAATAGATGAAAATAAGCTGTCAGAATTGATGATGACGTAAGCTACGGTGATTGAGGATTGAGGAAAGATTTAATTTTTCAAGACGGAAGGAAGGTGGAAGGATTGATGAGGGAAGGAAGCTGTTATGAATGGAAATGGACAAATATGCTGGGATTGATGAAGGCCGGAATTTGTTGAGATTGACGATGGACGAAATCTTTTGGCATTGAGGAGGGACATAATCTGTTGATATTAGGGAAGGAAGGATGCTACTGGGATTGAAGAGAGACGGAATCAATCGAGATTTATGAGAAATAGAAAGACTGGTATTGAGTAAAGATGGAAAATGCCGAGATTTAGGAGCAATGGAAAAGACTGGTATTGAGTAAGGACGGATACTGCTTCTAGTGAATTGAGAAGGAAACGTCCAGGATTAACGTGGGTTGAAGTATAGAAGCGGTTGTGATTAAGAGGGTCGTAAGCTGCTGATATTGAGGAAGTACGTGAGCTTCTCAGATTCAAGAGAAAATAAAGTTTGGGGAGATTGAGGACGGACGGAAGCTGTGTTTATTGAGAATAGATGGAAGTTGCTGGGATTGATGACGGACAGAATTTGCTGGGATTCATGAGGGACAAAAGTTGCAGAGATTGATAAGAAACGGAAGCTGATCCGATTAATGATGGAGGGAACTAGCAAGGATTGTGAAAGGAGGGAAGTTGCTAAGCTTTAACTTCAACGTACGACGCTACGGTTGATTACGCATGGAAGCTGCTAGAATCGAGGCTGGTGTAGTTTTATTGTCTTAAATGTTTATGGATCCCTTTACCGCACTCAATGAGCAAGTAGATGACCTCACTAAACTTACGATCAATACTAGCATTAAGTGGTTGGGAATTAAAAGGAGGAATTACAATTAATTTTACCAATATAAAAATACTTACGCCTTAATGATTAACTTACATATAACTTAACACTAATATTATGCAACAAGGAAACAATTTACCAAAGGGGCAATAAATAATATTGTTAAAAGACTGACGGGTAAACAATTTTAAGGAAAGCACAAAGGCTTTACAGTGAGACCTATATTTAACAGTAATCAATATGGGCAGACTTCAAAGTGAGCAGTGAAAAAGCTATAGAAAATCATCTCGACATAACCATCATACAGAAGAATACCAAAAATATGGTTAGCCAACCTTATAAAAGAAGAAAAGGGGATGTAAATATTATAACTAATAATTAAGAATGTAGGAAAATAATTACAATTAATTCCTAATGACGATTATAAAAATGGAATAGAATTATTTGAACCACAGCGCCTACTTGTCGGAAAGTACATTTTCCGACACGGGACGGAGGCCGCTCAGCTTCATTATTGCCGGAAGCTGATGGATTGATTACAGACGGAAGCTTCTGGCATTGTGTGAGGACGTAAGATATTGGTAATGAGGAGGAATGAGTTTGCTGGTATTGAGTTGGGACGGAAGCGCCCAGGATATGTTAGGGATGGAAACAACTGGGATTGATTAGTTATGGAAGCTGTTGAGATGAAGATGGGACGTGCGCTGATGGTGGCGCGAAGGGACTGAAGCCGCTGTGATTGTAAAAGCAAGGAAGTTGAATGAATTGAAGAGTAAAGAAAGCTGCCGAAGATTGAGGAGAGACGGAAGCTACCAGATTTGAAGATGGACGGAAGTTACTAGGATTGTGGAGAGATGGAAGCTACCAGGATTGGGGAGAAACGGAAGCTACTAAAGTTGATGAGCGACGGAAGCTGCCGGGGTTAAATGAGGCGCAAAAGCTGCTGGAATTATGCAAGGAGGAAGCTCCAAGGTCATCATCATAGAGGGCACTGGTGAACTCTACCTAAGCATATGTTGTCCCTAACCTAGATTTCGCTTGGCTCAGGTATAGGAAACAGATAAATCATTAAATACGTCAATAGGGAGAGCAGGAAAGAAGAAAATACGGAAACAAGGTCTGCTGACTAAAGTCACGTACTCTCACCTATTCTTATTTATGACCCTACGACCTTCAAAACTTTCAATAATTCCAGGAGTAACCTTGAGAGGACCTTGGTTATTATATAATTTGAAAGAGAATGCAAAACAACATAGGGTTTCAAATTTTGTTAGAATCGGCCGAATAGTTATAATCTTATTGCCAAAACAATAAAATTCCTGGGCTAACCTTGGGACGACTTTTGCAAGTATATAATTGAAGAAAGAATGTAAAACAACGTGAGGATTTCAGATTTTGTTAGAATCGGGCGAATAGTTACAATGTTATTACCAAAACAAACAAAAGCAAAACGGGAATCGACCGACATAGTGAGATATAGAGTCATACGCGACTATAAACAGTCAAGAGATAGTAAAATATGGAAATGGGCAAATAAAGAACGAAGGATATAGGCAAGGAGGAAAAAAGAGAAATTGGATATTAGAAATATTGTAATAAGGAATTAGGTAAATAAGTTGTAATTGCGAATGAGTGAACTAGGTAAATAAATAAGTGGGAAATATGGATAAAAAAGAGTAAAATTAAGGGAAATAGGAAATGACAAAATAGGACAATTTTTTGGTAATAGAGAAATAGTGAATATGAATATAATATTTAATTATTCAATTTCACCGAGGAAAAACTTTACTAATAAAAATTTCCTTTTTGATGTACACCACTCTTTATAAAAGACTACCTAGAGCAGCTTGAAACTCTTGATTGGAGCATGGAAAAGGAAATTCTTTTATTAATTTGCATAGCGATAGGAAAGTTTAGCTACATCTTCACATGTAACATGCCACTATGCTTAAAACGTCAGCTATTTATTCAATGCATCTTACCGATTTTAACTTATGCAAAAGAATTTTGGACACTGAAAATAGGAAGAATACAGGATCATTGGCATCTCAGTCTGACTTTAAACAAAGCAGGCTTTGAATAACTCGATGGACCATAAAATAAATGCATAAAAAAGAACGCAAAGTAGAAATGAACAGGACACATTGGTAGAAAAAACTGACAGGGGAATGGGCCTAAGAAATTCTGTAATGGACGTCTTTGAAACAGAAGATGACCTCGCAGAAAATGGGAGGAAGTAATTCGATAAAGGAACGTACTATAGCAGAGAAACCACTAGCCCGCAATCAGTGAAAGCCTCTTGGAGTGGCCTGTGGCCATCAACGGAATGAAAAGTTCTGATCACGATGATAATAATGACTATAAAATGCCCTTGAGGAGTTAAAGAATCACTAGAAGAACTTCATTAACCGATGTTATTAGCAGCAGACGGATGTTAAAGTACAGGGGATTCCATAACAACTGCACTTAGGGTGCCAAGGCCCCTCGGGATTAAATAAGGAAAACCAATGTGGGCATCTCCGAGAAAAAGTTCATGAAAATAGGTTCGTACAGAAAGTGGAGAAATTGGGAGCGTTGAAAATATGTGAAAGGTTTATATCGCGGGGAATTTGGTGAGAAAACAAGCTGGAGCACTTTGAATATAAATGACACGCAACTCTACATATGCTGTGAAGTTTCATCAATAAAGAAACATCTTGGCCTGACTCCTAAAACGAGCGCTTTTCCTGCCAGATCTTTCGTACGAAGCACATATCGGAAGGCTTTAAAAGGCGATGTTCCATTGTTCAATAGTTAAGGTTAATAGGTTTTATTTTAACAATCTAATCGTCATATACAATTTACTTTTATTTTTCCATATCAGCTTTACCTCTGCTGGTAATAAAGGCAAACTATTCCGAATAGAAGACCTACTACAAGTGTGGTGACAACATTGATGACGTCAGTCCACTGGTAAGCCTTCTGTCCGGAATTTGTGAATGATACTACTAGCTTCATTTTAGGCATAATGAATGCCTATATGTATTGATTATATCACGAGGCTCAGTAAATGTCTAAAAAGCATTGATTATATCGCTAGTTAAACGATTTTGTTACAGGAAAATTAAGAAGTGTTTTGATCTTTGCCATACGAATTTCAGATCAGTGCTAAGAAGCTTTTTATTAGGTTCCGATTTTGTGTGATTAAATTCTAATTATTTTGTGCATCCATTAATATCAATAGGAAGTCTTTGTATTTTTTACCTAAGAGGGTGAAAAAACAAAGACTCTAACAGAGTGGATGTATCATACCATATATCACGTAACATCTTAATTATAGTCTCTGTTTTCAGATCTTATTATATCCTTAAGAATGACATCAAATATATATTATTGTGTTAATCAACAGACAACCTCTGCTAAGACCTTGGAAAATATTCATACATCCATATAACTGCGATGAAACATAGCAACATCATTGGGAATAAAACTTTGCAAGTACTATTTTGTTTGTAAGGTTCTCTGAGCTCCACATATTATCTACTGTGCGCACTGTAATGTAATGTTAAGAGCTTTTCTGAATAACAAAAGCCGATCGCATTCCCCATGATTTGGTGTGGGTTTACATATCGCTGTGATGATTGTTAGTTTTGGTATGTCCTAGATATCTGTTTTTTTTTAAGAAGAAAAAAACATCTACCCAATCTTCTAATCAGTTTTAAAACCAGTACAACATGACGAAACAAATCACTGTCGTTTCCACCAACAGGGAATACTCACAACAGTTATTTTGAAGATCTAGATAGTAATATATAAACAGGGTTAGATAGTCCATATGTTCCAAATGCAGATAGTTCCTCACATCCGCTAAGTCAAGCAGATGAAATCACTTGTGCGTGATTTGAAATTAAGAAAAGAAACACAAGAGCTTACTCGGTTCTACATAGGCTACAGGAATGCAATCTTTTTACTCAAGTACTAAGTCCCCTATTTTTGTCATTAGCATTTGAATTGTTATCTATTTCACTTAAAAGAGAAATGTTTTTCTGTAGTGATAGTCTATGACTATGATCCCAAAGAGAGGTAACATTTCATTGAATCAAATAAAATAAGCCCTAAAGATATTTTACTGCACAGTATTAATGATAACTTTCAATATATGTACTACGTGTCACTGGTTTTAATGAAGCTTATGTATCCATGGAAATACTGCTAAGGCTCATCAAAAGAGAGGAGTATATATGAAATATTTGCGGTGAACTTAAAGTTTGTTCATTGCTTCTTGGCTTGCAATTGTGGTACATAAAGCATATGTACTCTTCACAAAAGACTAGTCTTCCTGAGAAAAATGTAAAGTGCAGGGTCTCGGTAAGTTAATTAATAGTTTTCAGTATTTATTGAACAAATTCGAATGAAGACTGGCAGGAGTTTTGAGAAGACAATCCTAAACTAGCGGCGACCAACCTAGGAACATAGACATATTTTGTTGAAGAGGTTAAAAATTTTTTCGGAATCAAAGAGTTAACAAATAACGTGATATGGTAGCAATTATTTTGAAAACTCCTAAGATAAAACTTAAAATACACTTGCTACTTTCTCTCATTGACTTCTTCCATGCTAAACTTGAGGCTGTAAGCGACAAACATTGTTAACGTTTCCAGCAGAAGATCTCAGTTATAGAAAGCAAATATTAAGGAAATTTCAACCCAGATAGGATGGGCGACAATGAATATTTTCTGCAGAGAGATAAGTATTCGTTCTAAAATATAAGGTAGGTAACATTGCAGCAAAGTTTTACTTTATAAAAGAAATTATTTTTCGATAGTAAAAACAATGTCTACGAACTTTGGTTGGATAGTTTGGAGCAGGGGTAGTGACTCTTCCAGTTGAACTTCATTGTTTATCTTAAGGCCTAAAAAAAGAATGAGGAGACTCTTTGTGACATTATCTAAGCATAGCTAACATAAAGCAAAATACAACAACCTAACATAGTCTTCTTAAAAACTGGGGAAGGAAAATGCGCGTTTTGAGTGCACAAAATCTGGACGTGAATGATAATTTGGTTATCGGATATAAATTCGACATCATTTGATGATTAGGAATAGTAATTTTCGTGAGTGAAACAAATAAAAATGATCCTTCCCAAACCTTGCCAGTACAGTTGAGCCACCCCAAAATTTTCCAGGTAAAGATGAGCCCCTCAAAGCTTATAAGTATAATTGAACCACCCAAAGTTTTCCAGGTAAAGATGAGTGCCCCAAAACTTCTCAGCTAAAGTAATGAGCCAGGTTATTGAAAAAATTCATTAGTGTAAATTTATTAGCAAATAGCAAGAAGAGCCAGTTTATTCCCCCCAAATAGTAAAATAAATCAGGCATTAGACGTTTGGTTATTAAAATGGTTATTGTTCCGCAATCCTAAAACAAAATGAGGTACAAGTGTATAGCTCCTGCCGTTCACACCACATTCTAAATCCTTTGAGTGTGCACGCTAAGTTAACGGAATGATTTACAGTTTTGTGAGCAAAACCAAGTTTTATTTTAATATTTTAGTATGTTTGCCATTCGTCACTGTAAATTGATGATCCCGGAAGCCCAACCTTTGAATAATGGGCGATCAATTTTCAGTGCTTCTCTTTTCCACTATTTCCATATAGCCTAAGCCAGGGGGTTGTAGTAGTGTCAATTAAGCCAAACACCCATATTTGTTCCATTGATCCTTGTCCTCTGTTATATTTGATTTGTGATAGAAAGAGGATTCATCTATTTAACTATAGAATCAATTCTTCCGATTCTTATTGGGTGTTTTTTAAAGTAATTTGTGCATATTTCACGGATAAAGCTAAATATGTCAATAGCGTCACTCTCGGTATGTTTAAAAAACTTATAGTTTGCTCAACACTAGAATTATAGCATCACAGATATATTGAAGAGAGATCGTAGGACCTTCCAAAACGAGTTCTTAAGAATACAATTTATCTCTTTATATTTACTGCACTATTTTACTTGACATTTCTAAATAAACTGATCAAGGAGTGAGGAACACGAGTCTAATTCATTAAAACACCACACGCATTGCATTTCAATTCTTTTCTTATAAGACTACTCAACTTCATTCAATTAATAATCGATAGAAAATCATCTACTAACAAGGGTTTAAGAGCACTTTTGTAAACAAGACGACATAAATTTTGTGTGGCAATAAGTTATAAACTAATAACAACCGCATTTAAGCTAAAGTTAGAACTTCGTCTTCGCTATTTGATGAAAATCTCAAGACGGAGACTTTTTCCACAAATCCTAAAATCTATAACTTATAGTTGTATTTAGCAACAGTGAAGATAAGCTACCCCAAAGTTTCCAGATAAAGATAAGCCACACAAAAATTCGCTAGGTAAAGATAAGCCACACAAAATTTCGCCAGCTAAAGATAAGCTTCTAGGGGTGGATCCTTTTTACCTCATCCGAAAGTTCTTCTTAGTAAATTGTCACCCGTCTTCAACCGCATCAAAGAGGCAATCATTGAAAGCAGTTTTTTATTAATTGAGGTCCACTGCAATTTGTTTTTAAGTGTCGATCTGGCGACTGATACCAAAGGGATAGGTCGCTGGAATTGCAATTTCAGTCGAGTACTGGGCTACTTTAAAAGTCACACTAAAGGTCCACTACTTCTGGCCACGTAATCTATATTATGACACAACTGGACTTATTGAGAGGAAAAAAAACGTCATTGATACTTGTCTGAGGTGGTGGTAATCAATGGTAAAAACCACATGAAAGACCTGCAGAAAGGTTGGGGAAGAAGATCACACTAAAGAAGAATGAACAACAAGCAAAAGGCTTTTTCCAACTCTCAAGGACACCACGTGCGACTTTGAATAACGCGAAGAAAATGTATGAACTCATACCTCCCCTGCAATAAAATCTATGCGAACATGATCAATTGCATGCAGTTTCTTGAGATCATCGGAATTATTGAAATGTTTAATCTTTCCGGGATGATCTGGGGGTAAAAAAACCCTAAACGATAACATAGTTTTAGTGCGAATGACTACCAAGTGTCGGGCTCAAACATGAAAAGGGTCTCACAGGCATCGATCACTCTCCTTTTCAAAGAAACTGGAGGTTATTAATATATCATAAGACGCTTTCAGTGCAAGAGTTTCGGTACACAAGATACGGGTTCCTGTTCGTGTGTGTCTGTGTGAGAGAGAGAGAGAAAGAGAGATAGAGAGAGAGAGAAAGAGAGAGAGAGAGAGCAAGAGAGAGATAGAGAGATGAAAAGAGGCTGTGCATGTATCGAAATAACTAGAGTAATGAGAGCCTCGAGGAAGGGAGCGGGATTATTATGCTTTGCGGTCGCCCACTTCTTCTGAATGCGCGTATCAGGTTAAAGTCTCAAATCTGACCCCAGCTCCCGGGGTTGCCACTCAATACGCGCCCCTCCAGTCCGCGTGCACAAGGCCGCAAATGGCCTCCCACCGATCGGGTAACCTTTCATCAGGCGGACATACTGTTAACAGTTGTGGCTTTAACTAAAATACAAAAGATCTCTTCAACCACTCTATTCATGGGCTCTGCCTGAAACCTGACGACCATTGAGCCATCAACCACTCCCCCGTTTCTCTCTCCCTCTCTCCTTTCTCTGGCTCCCTATCCAGGGTGGGATTGGGGGCTCTCGATCTAGATGCGAAGGCAAAAGAACCCTCAAGAAGACACGGTGAACGAAGTTGGGGAAGGAGAGAGGGTGATGAGCAAGCTTTCAGGAGGGTTTTGGGGATAGAGAGAAAGGGGGTGGGGTGTAAAGAGAGAGAGAGAGACGGAGGGAGAGGGAAAGTCAGAAGGGTATAGTGAGAGAGAGTTTATGTGAGAAAGTTTGAGAGAGAAAGAGACATAGAAATAAAGTGACAGAGAGAGATTGAGAGTGTTTGAGAAAGAGAGAGAGAGAGAGAGAGAGAGAGAGAAAGAAAGAGAACAAAAAGCTTGAATCTAAAGGCCCAACGAAGCGTGTTCATTTCTTTCCTTGTTCAGTTTCTGGGTTCGCCCTTGAACAGTCTCCTTGCACCGGGTTTTTGCGATGATGGGCTTTGCTTTCGCTTTAATTTATCCCTCATCCACTTTTCCCCCTTAGAGACCCCGCCCTTAATCTCCCCCGTCATCTCCTTACCCCTCTTGAAGGCAAGAGGAGCCAAGAGAGAGGGGAGGGGGGCGAAAGGGGGCGATTGGTGAGTGTTAAATCAGAGCTGTGTTAATCTGTTAGAGATTAAATAACTTCTTACTGCGAGATTGGCCGATCTCTGCTGTTGTTGCTGCCCCCGTCGATGAGATATGAAACGCAAAAGGGATTCTAGCCACGTCTCAGGGAGAGACAGACATACAAACAGACACACACACAGACACACAGACCCCTTTACAAACATACAGGAGAGGAACATAAATATCGAGAGACGAGGAATGTAAATCATCCTTGGAACAACGAAAAATATGATTGCAAGCGACTTCCTTGAATGATGCTTTTCTAAATAAAACGAAAGAGCTCGGAATTATCTAGGGTCGATTAAAAGTAGGTATACAGCATTTATTTCTTTATAAGTATATTTATTAATATTTTCAATATCTATTTAATTTTTAATAATTTATTTTAATATTAATTCATAATATTTTTTTGTTTATTTATTAATACCTTATTTAATGCTTCGGTTAAATAATAGAAATAACGAATAAATAGTAAAATTATCTCCCCTTATGCTTGCCACCCTGCATTTTTCTTTTCTACGAGGTGTCTACTTAGACAACTGCAAATTCTATTCCAATGGCTGCCCCACTAGATTGGTGTTGGTGTGCATCAATGCCCTATTGAGTGCCATTTCGGGAGGGAAAGAAACGAACTACACATAGCATTGGTGCACACGTGAATTTTACACTCTTACATATACATGTCCACCACTCTCTGTACGAAACCTTTTTGTCGCAAATGCCTTCGTCCGTTTGTAATTTATTTACTTACTAAGCCTCTCAAGATCTGAAACCAGACTAAGGATTTGGGTTCTTCTTTCTACAGCAAAATAGGCCGTTTTTTTACACTTCCATTTACCAAGGAAGATGGAGACAGTGTACATGTGTTGAAGATCTTCCGAAAAAAATGAAGACCAGTGGAAAATAGGAGAGGCGTTAACCAAGGTTGGAAACTGAGTTCCTCACAGATTTTAACTCAAATGAGGTTTGCTTCTGACATTTAAAATTGGTTCTGTGATGTTTTATTTGACGCGTTTTGTGCTTTTTCATGTGAGTGTTTTGTTCTAATTATTATTTGGATTTGTGTTTTCTAATTATTGAGACTTGAGCCTTTTAGCTAGTGGAATGTACTATTATTTTTTAGGTCTTTAAGAGAGTTTTAATCATTTGAATCCGTACTTTTGAAATATTGTGATTTGAGCTCTAAAATTTGTCAGTTTAAAAGAATTAATTTAGTTATTAATTGGTTATTTAATTTGGTTGTTTAATTGTGAAAGTTGAGTTTTTTAACCATCTCTATCTTTACTTTGCTTAGAATTTGAGCTTTTTACTTATTTTTCGATTTTTATTATTGGAGATTTTACCTATTAACATTTGAGCTTATTATTAATTAAGATTTGAGCTTTTAAATTACGATAATAATTTTTATCAATAGATTTGTGGAGTATAAATATTGGGGGAGAGGGTCAATTATTTATTTGGACTTTTTTACTAAGTTTGATTTGGGGCTTATAGTTATTGGGATTTGTACTTTATTTTAAATATACATATGTATGTATGCTTTTGAAATTTGATATTTTTAATTATAGATAAAGAATAACTTTATTAATTTTTTTGATTTGTCCTACTTACTCATTAAAATTGGATTTTTTTGTTTTTAATTGCTATTATTTGAAACTTCGAATTATTGTGATTTGGAAATAATATAATTGGCAGTCTAATACTAATCAACCCTTCGTTAAAAACCTTTGTGGTAGAGTAAACCTGTAAGGAGAAGCTTAGGGCAATTTTACCAGAGTGATTAAAAAGTGACAATAAATTTTTCCACCTTTTCTCTGTATTTCGACCACATTACCTTAAAATTCAGTTCTGATACCAGGTCCGGGAAGAGGGTGGCTTTAATGCTCTCGAAAACGCCAAAAGGCAAAGCAGAACACGCAACAAACTCCAATTTGCAACGATGCTACTTTTCGAGTCCCATTTCCCCTGCAATATGCCGTCAGTTGATCATGAAGGGATGCAGGCGAGATTTCCCATGCAGAGTAAAACGAGGGAAATAATATATATGATAGAGTAAATAAATGTCGACAGAGTAAAAAGACCAAAATTACAACAAAAGTGATAAAGAGTAAAAAAGGAACATACGAGTAAAAAGAGAAAGATGGCAGAGGAAAATTTATGAGTAAAACAGAAATGTGAGTAAAACGAGGACAAGGTAACATTTTGATTAATAATAAAATAAGGATAACCAACAGAGTGTTAGTGAAAAAAAGAAGGAGCAGTGGATAAAGACTGTTTTAAGAGATCAAAATTAACACAAAAATATACTCTTGGTTCTTTCTTTCTAGTCATCATTCCAAATTGGGAGAAATCCAACTTTAGAAAAGGGTGGGGGGGGGGGATAATTTGGAATTAAAAAATCCAGATGAAGAAAATAAAGAATCTTAAGAAACATTTTGATGCGTGCTCCATATTTCAAATCAATAATGATGAAGATGATAGTAACAAGAAAAATAATATTTATTTCCTTCTTCTTCTAAGTAAATGCCCTCAGGATGTCGAAACATAAAGGCGAATTAACCAATGGACGGCCACTTTCTCCTATTACTTGCATTAGAAAGATACCTAAGAGTTTTAATTTCTGTAGACCTCAAAGAATGTGTAGAAGCTAGTAAGAGAGCAAATCGACAGGAGACATTGCTTGGAGTTTCACTTTTAAGTAAAACAAATATCATTTTACCTCTGACAAATCTCTCATTCGACCTCATCTCGAATACAGAGTGCAATTTTGGTCTCTTTATCTTAACGAAAAAGTAGCACTTTCAGAAAGAGTTCAACGGATGGCAACTAAACTAATTCCTAGTTTTAAAAATAAATCATCGAAGAAAGCCTTTGCTCTTTAAACCCGTTATCCCTTGCAAGTAAGCGATTATGTGGACAACTGGTAAAAGTATTTAAAATCTTAAAAGGGTTCACACTAACTATGAATAGTCTACTGAGCCAAACCGAGCCGAGCCGAGCAATTGAAGCCACGTCAGAAAATATTATGTTTAAAAATTAGCTTGAGGTGCATTTTGTTGAATGTAAAATATTACCTGGCGGAAAATATAATTGAGAACGTTAGTTAATATGTTTAAAAATGGAATTCACGTTTTTTTCCAAATGTTAACATTACCAAGTATAGAAGCATAATAATATTATTGTAAATTTCTACTTAAAATGAGAAAGGATATCGAGGAAAGGAAAAATGATACCAACTCGGGGTAAACAAGAGAGAAAATCCTTCCAATGGCCCCCGGCGTTTTTGTGATAAGATGATAAATGGTTATTGCATTGATGGTTTCCCATGGTTCAAATCACTTACAAGTGCCTTTGAATGAGTAAATGAGGCTTGTGCCACTGGATGGCGCCACCCAGCGCAAAATCTGATTGTAGATTTTAAATCTCCCATGGTTATATGGGTCATTTCATCGCTCTAAATGGATACAAATGAACTTTTCTCCTTTGAAAAAAAAGAAGCGACTCCTAGACTTGACGCTTTGCCGCAGGTAAAAACAAGGATGTGTGCAGAGGCGTTTTCCGTATTATATCTTTCGTATCATTACACGTGTGTGAATATGTTTATTCCAGGGAGTAAAATTGTGTGTGATTTCCGATAGATTCCTGTATGAATCTTAGTGCGCAAGTTGATAAGTGGGAATCTTTAAATGAAAATAATAAATAAAAACATGATTTTACTTTGGTAAATGAGTATAAAAGTGCGTATCGGAGATAAGGTATGCCAGTCTGGACCCTTTGAATTATAAGATAAATAATCTGGTTAGTTTTCCGATGTAGTTTGCTTTCCATCTTCGCTATTCTTTTTTTTTTGGGGGGGGGGCGTTTATTAGATCATAAAGTCTTTATTATCTTTATTTTGTAGTTACTCTTATTATCATCTATATCGTCATTGTTAATATAATTATTGGTATCCTTGTACAAAAGGGGAAAGCTCACCCTTCAAACGACTTCATCTCTACATATGAGGTATATTCGGCATGTTAATCTTAAATAATGCTTATGGAATATTTCATGTGTATCACCTTAATTAAGGTAGCCTGTGAAGCAACCTATCTACAGTGTTCTGTAAGTGATTATGGGTAAACCCAACGCTAACGAGTATTCGAGGGCGGCCACAGAACTAACCTTCAGGAAGCGAAAATATAATAATCATGAGAAAGACGAGGCGGAACTTACCTACTCGAGAAGGGGAGCCAGGATTCAATTCACAAATGTTATTTGCGTACATGTGTGTATGTGTCACCGAGCAAGGATTCACTTAAAAAAATTTATTTGCGTACATGTGTGTATGTATCACCAATGCCATTGCTAGTTATCGCCATGGAATGAAAGTGTAATGTTGTGGCAGAGATAGAAATAAATAATCCGGCCCCTCCATTTACACCAGGGTAACGAGAGAACCTACCCAATGAAGGGGTCACAGAGGGGAAAACCGGGGGTGCCGAAGGGGTCGCGTAGCTGGGGTGAACCGGGTCGTAACAATAGCGTCCCCGACGAGTTCGGCCCCAAATGGGAAAATCAGCGTGAATCATTGGCGCCATCGACGGCTCATTACGAGCCCCGATACGATGAAGCTGTGCGCTCGCCGTCGGACGGCGGCGATCTTAATCAGAAGGGGAAGAAGGAGGAGACACAAAGAAATGCTACTACGAATAATGATACAATTTTATTCTCTTTCTTCTGCATATGCTTTTCTTCCTCTGTTTCTCCTTTTTATTCTATTCTCTTCTGTTAATTCTTTTTTATTCTTCTTCTTTTATTCTCTTTCTTCTGCTTATCCTTTTCTTCCTCTGTTTCTTCTTTTTCTTCAAATTCTTCTGTTGATTCTTTTCTTATTTTTATTTTTCTTCTTCCAGTCTCATTTTTCTGCATATCCTTTTATTCTTTTTCTACCTCTGTTTATTCTTTTCTTCTTCTGCTTCTATTATCATTCTTCTGAATATCCTTTATGCTATTTTCCTATCTTTTCTTTTTCTCTTCTATTCTCTTCTTATTCTTTTCTTCTTCTTATCCTTCTTCGATTGTCTTTCTTCTGCATATCCATTTATTGTTTTTCTTTCTCTGTTTATTCTATGTATACGGTTTCTTCTTTTCTTCTTCTTCTTCTTCTTCTTCTTCTTCTTCTTCTTCTTCTTCTTCTACTACTACTACTGCTTCTCATTCTTCTTTTATCATTCTTTTGCCTATAATTTTTTTCTTTCTCTTCTATTCTTTTCTGTTTATTCTTATTTTTCTTATTCTATTTTCTTTCTTCTGCATATCCTTTTATTTTTTTTTCATGTTTCTTCCTGTTCTAATATTCTCTTTATTCTTCATATCCTTTTTCTTCTATTCTCTTCTGTTTATTCTTTTCTTCTTTATCTCACTATTTTTATTACTTTTCTTATTCTTTTCTTTTTCTTTTGTATATTCTTTTATTTTTTCTTCCTCTTCTCTTTTTCTTCTTATTTTCCTCTAGTTTTGTCATTATTTTCAGTAGTAGAAGAATTTGTAGTTTGATATTTTTTTATTAATATTAGAGTAATAATTTACAGTACCATATGAAAAATTATTTTGATCAAAGCAAATTCCTTTTTTTTTTACGGCTGTAGAGAAGTTAAGAAGGAATCGCAGGTGAAAGTGTAAACAACAGTTGGCATCCATCAACTTGTCTATGTTTGTGTTTGGGAATGGTTTGATTATCACGTTTTCACTCTCTTGTGGTCTATCTCGGTGGGAAGGGCGGGGGTTGCAGACTCCCATTGGACAACTGATCCTACCTGATGTGACTTAGCTTGACTGCACGGTGGGCTATTTCTCTCTGATAGGACCAAGCCCTTTTGAATGGTCAACTTCAGTTTATTTCGTAGTGTCTTGCTTTGGTCAGGTTGGAAGCGTTCCTCTGCGAAGGCAGGCGACTTTGAAGAGCGCCATACAAAAATGCGTATTTTTACTATCATCAAAAGTTCTAAAGGGTAAAAAGAAGCGATTAATAAATCCTAAAATATGATTCTACCTCGCTATAATTCTTTTGTTTGAGTTCATTTAGAATTTATTTTTTGTGGATTAACGCCAGCCATATAAATCCCAACTACACATATCATATGAAGATAGACTGAATTGAATACCCATTCGTCGTACATGGCACTAAATGGCAGGAGGGATTTAGTAATTACGAACGAAAAAAAGTAAATCGGATTTATGAAATCCAGAATGGACTCAACAATTATAAAGAATTGAGAAGTGAGAAAATTGAGAATATAGAATTAAGAAAATTGAGAATATAAAGTATCGAATTGAGAATATTGAGAATTGAGAAAATTGAGAATTTAGAATTGATAAAATTGAGAATATAAAATATAGAATTAGAAATTCAGAATTCAGAATTTTGAATTGAGAGTTATGAATTCAAATTGAGAATATTGATAATTGACAAAATTGAGAATGTAGAATTGAGAATTGAGGAAATTGAAAATATAAAATATAGATTTGAGAATTGAGAATTGAGAATTAAGAAATGAGAATATTAAAAATTGATTATAATTAATACTTGAAAATTGAGAATTGAGAATATTGAGAATATTGAGAATTGAGAATTGAGAATATAGAATTGAGAATTGAACATTTAGAATTGAGACTTGAGAAATGAGAATTGGAAGTTGAGGTTTGAGACTTAAAAATTAAAAATTGAGAGATAAGAACTGAAATAAAAACATCCGAATTGGGTCCAGTTAGTGCCAAAACCAACGAATGTGAATTAAATTCAATCTATCTTGGTAGGATTTATAAATCTCCTTCTATCTCAAGCAAGTAGAATTATATTTATCGAATTATTAACCCTTCTATATGTGGGGCAGGAAGAGTTATATTTATAGATTTATAAATCTGTCTGTATTTGGAAAAAGATAAATTATATTTTTGGATTTATTAATCTGCCTGTATCTCAAGCAGGCAGGCAGTATTATGTATATATATATATATATATATATATATATATATATATATATATATATATATATATATATATATATATATATATATATATATTGATTTATTAATCTCTCTGCTTGAGAGGCCGGAATAATTATATTTAATGATTTATTAATCCGTCTATATCTGGTGCAGAAAGCATTATATTTCTGAAATTATTAATCTCTCTTTATATGGTCATGATGACCTATATTTATGGATTTATTAATCTGCCAGTTTATAGAGCATGTAGCAGTATGTTTAAGGAATTATAAATAGGCCTGTGCGTGAGGGTAGGAAGAATTTATTGTTGGATTTCTTGATTAATCGTTAGAAACAGAATCGAGGGTCATTTGGATAAGCATAACTTAATTAAAGTTAGCCAACATGGATTCATAATACGTAGCTCATATTTAACAAATTTGTTAGAATTTTCTTGAGTAAAATTTGATCGGAATAAGAACTAGTGAATTTATTGGATCCATTCCTTGCTCTCACGCCGTAGGCAGGAAATGTTTATAAATGGAAAATCGTCTGATTGGGCCAAAGTCACGAGTGGCTTGTCTCATGAGTTAGTCTACTTCTTTATTATTATTATCATATGACAGGTGAGTTTTAATCTCAATAAGTGTAAAAGTACGCAAATCGGCTCTCAATATGGAAACTCGGATTATACGTTAGGAAGTCATCCATTGGAAAATGTATCAAACGAACGTGATATCGGTGTATTAAGTTCGTGCCACTTTAAGTTTTCTTAATACTACATCCAAATAGCTAAAGGAGCAAATTGAACACTCAGTTTTATTGTGATAATTCTCGAACATAAGAGTAGAGAAATAGTAGCCCCATTATTCAAATAATTGGTGCGTCGACAGATAGAATATGCAGCTTAGTTCTGGTCTCCTTATTGGCCAAAGGAGGTCGACGTATTTTAAGATAATGAAAGGCAACAAAGCTCATTTCGAAGCAGTGAAACAGAGCCTATGAAGACAAGCTTAAAAAAATGAAATTACTATCACTTGAAGATAGGCGCCTTCGCGGCCATTTGATAATACTCTTCAAAATTATGAATGATTTCGATATTATAAACTTTGATTGGCATTTTGAAACTATTGAAAAATTACGTGAACAAATGACCATATATTGAATTTAAAGTGTAATCAGAAGAGTATCTTGTGAAAACCTATTACCTATAAAATAGTCTCAGCATGGAATTATCTGCCATCAAATGCAAATAATTTAAATCACATCGGTAAACATGTTGAAAAATAAATTAAGTGTAAACTTACATATTTACTTGAAAAAAACACATAAAATAACACAATATTTCACTTTCTTAATTAAAAAGGTTTCCCCAAGAAGTCCATAGCCTACTTTAATCCCTCTTTCATTAGTAGCTATAGGTTTTCTGTAGTGTTTTTTAATAAAATTGACTTCCTAAATGCGAATCTAGTATCCGGCTTTCTCTATCAGGTCCAGTTTTTGAGATACAGGGGGTGATAATAATAATTTTATAGTTTATACATGTCCTATATTACATCAAAATTTCAATAGTTTTTTGCACTACTGTATTCGCATTAAGTTTTGTGTACATTTTAAGTAATTATGTTAATAAGTCTATATTTTTGCAGTTTAAAAATTGCTTAGCATTATAATAATAATAATAATAATACTGGTTGAGTTAACAATGAACAGATAATGTAAGAATAGCTCCGACAGATTTTGCTATGTTTGCGGCAAAGTGACTTTTTCTTAGCAGCAATGTACAATCTCTTATGTAATTAAATCTTTGTATCATGCATGTTTTGGAGTAAGGCTAAGAGATCGAGATAAAAGGTTTGCACCACATATCTGCTGCAAGGGATGCTACATAAGTTAAGACGCTGGAGTCAGGGCGAACAGAAGTCTTTCTCTTTTGGTGTTCCAATGGTGTGGAGAGAGGGCAAGGACCGCTCTACGGACTGCTTTTTTGCATGAAAAATCTTAAAGGTGAGCATTGTATCAAATATTTAAGCTTTCTGTATTATACTGGCTCCTTAAAATATCATTATTAAGCATAGAATTAGCATACAATTAAAAACTAACATAGTTAATTTCAGCATGAACATATCTTTTACTAAACATTTATGTACTATCTGCAACTCCAAATCAATTCCTTTATGTAATATGCAATTATATTTTCCACAGGTATAAATAAGAATAAACATTGTGTGGCATATCCTGATGTTCCTTCTGCCATCAAACCCCTGCCCCATGGTGCAGGAATTCCTATACCTTCTTCCCCTGAACATATAGAGGTCCAGGAAGAGATTAATATGGAAGTTAATAAAGATTATGACACATCTGAGTCTTATCAGGTTTCCACACATGATATGGTCGCAAGACCATTCACTCAAGTTCAGTTAATTGACTTGACCAGGGATCGGGGGCTTTCAAAGGAGAATGCACAACTTCTTGGCTCTCGACTTCGTAAAAGTAATCTTCGCGTTATAGAAACATTTTTTTGGTACAGAAATAGAGAACAATAGTTTCGAAGCTATTTTTTACAGCATTATACCAGCTCTTTAGTATACTGCGCCAATATTAAAGGACTTGTTGAGACCCTTGGAACTCCCTACAACCCATTAGAATGGAGAATTTTCATAGATTCTTCCAGTAGAAGTTTAAAAGTTGTGTTACTGAATATTGGTAACAAGATAGCTTCTGTTCCTATAGGCCATTCAATCCAACCTACTGAAAGTTATGAAAATATAAAAACAATTGCTGGATGCAATAAATTACTTTATCCACAATTGGAGGTTATGTGGTGGCTTAAAGGTAAGATCATTTTACACTTGGCATTTCTAAGCTCTTTGATATTGACATTTTCATTTTTAATTGTTCATACTTGTATACATCTTTTAGTCAACTTACATTTTACAAGAATGCAAATCTGTAAAATCATGCGTCATTTTTTAGTTATATTTGTTTGTTGAAGTGTGTCCCTATAGGTTAATACTTCCTTTTAAGTTAATTGGGAACTTATCGCAATTGAAAAGGTATACAATATAACTCAATAAACTCAAAATAAGATGTACATATATCCAATTAGTTCCAATAAAACGATTTAATACATTGACATACAGGATTTTTCAGTACATATTAATATTGAGATTCTTTTAAGAAATATCACTTTGAATTTGTTTTTAGAAATACTACACTTTGAATTTACATACCCTGCTAAATTTCCTTTCAGGTATTGTCTATCATACTTGGGATGCAAAACAGGCTACACGAAGCATCCCTGTTTGCTATATTTATGGGACAGTCGTGCAGATAGTATGCACTATGAGAAGAAGGTTTGGCATCCACGAAAAGCATTTAGAATTGGATCAAACAATGTGATAGTTGAACCTTTAGTGCCTCCTCACAAAATACTGCTTCCTCCACTGCATATAAAGTTTTGCATACTGAAAGATTATGTCAAAAAGCTTAATAATTAAGGCCAAGCTTTTAAATTTCTTCTTCAAAAATGTCCACAAATTAGTGACGCTAAGCTCCATGCGGGAATTTTTGATAGACCTCAGATCAGGAACTTGATGAGAGATCAGCAGTTTGAGGCACCAATGACGGACCTAGGAAAAGATGCCTGGAAAGCTTTCAAAGCTCTAGTTAGCAATTTTCTATGCAATAAAAGAAGCCCAGAATATGTTGCCCTGGTCAATCAGCTACTAACAAGTCTCAAACATTTGGGAGCTCGAATGTCTAGAAAGATACACTTTTTACAGTCCCATCTGGATTATTTTCCAGAAAACTGTGGGGATTACAGTGAAGAACAGGGGAAAAGATTCAACCAGAACATAAAAACAATGGAATCCAGGTAACAGGGTAAATTGGACGTAAACATGCTTGCTGACTACTGTTGGTGTTCGAAGCGTGATGCACCAGATGAGAAACACAAACGAAAATCGTCAAGGGCGTCTTTTCTGGGAATTCAGAATTATTTTCTTTATTATGTTGCATTCTTTATTTTTTTGTTTTATTAAAAGGATTATAGTTCATATACGTTTATTCCTGTTTTTATGATATAACAATAATAATCCATTATTAGATAGAGATAGGCTTTTAAAATATTTTTTCAGGAAAAATGAGGTAATTTCAATGAAAATGGTGTATGCTGTACTGAGAAAATCTGACCTGATTGAACAAAAATACATTTATTTTTGAGCTCAGGAGGTTTGATTCCTTAAGAAACCACAAAGAAATCCTGAGGAACATAAATCTTTTTCAAACGCAGGCCTGTGTTATGATTCCATAATTTTATAATTTAAACTATCATTAAATACGTTCCTATATAGAATATTTATTTGATACTTTGTTCTCATATATGTATACTCCTCCATCTCTATTTTTGTAACTGTTTACTCTTCATCTTTTTTAGCGATTTAATATGATTATTTCCTTGGATTCTTCCCTAATCTTCAGTTCATATGGACTCGATTGAAGAAGAATATCTGCTATAGTGTTAAGTGTTATAAGATTTGATATACATAACAGCTTTTGACATACTCAACACTATTTCACAATCGCCATTAAATAAATTATCTTTTTCCCGTTAAATGCTTAATTTTCCTGCCCAAATAGTGCGATTTCCAGTTTGCACTATCGGTTTCTCCGTCCGTTTTAAGCAAAGTGTTTGAAAATGAATTTTTAGTAGGTTAATACCTTTGAGCACATCTGAAAGAGCTACATTGGATTTAGGTCGCACTATGGAAAGGAGGAGAGGGAACTAAATGAGAGAGGTACCAAATGTTCCACTGGTAGTGACCAAATTCAAACTTGCATCGAAACACTCCCTGACTTCTCTTTTCTTCTCTCTTTTCCACCATCGATGCCATGTTGCAAAGTAGGGTGGAGAAGGGAAATTTCTCTCTTTAATATGCAATTGTTTCAAAAGCCATACATTCAGGTGTATGAAACAACTACTGGATCAAGTACAGGGATATATCTTGCAGCACACCACAAAAACACCAAACATTTCCCTCATTTGTGGAAATCTGCAAGCAAAAATCGTGATCTAAATTTTAAATCTTTATAAAACAAAGAATTAAATATCAAAAATATTTTAGGTAAAAGTAGGTATTTCATTTATTAAAACCATTTTCTTTATCAGCAAAAATTAGGCTTAAATATATGATAAACATCAAATAGATATTTTAAATAGGCACCTACTAATCTGCACTTTGTAAATATATATATATATATATATATATATATATATATATATATATATATACACACTAGTCTACCCGTGCTGTCCCCAAAATATTTTGCAATTCTAGTATGAATACGCATTATTAAAAAAGTGAATACTACTACTACGATACTACTACTACTTTTATACTACTACTACTACTACTACTACTACTACTACTACTACTACTACTACTACTACTACTACTACTACTTCTTAAAACAACCGTGCTATCCAAAATAGGGCAGAAGATACCATATATATATATATATATATATATATATATATATATATATATATATATATATATATATATGGAATTATGGCATAGCCGATCTTTGCTTGCACCTACACCAAAGTCAAGCCACATCGGGAAGGTAAGTGGAATAAATTTGTCTGGCGTCGGTCTTATCTTTTAATTATTTAATCGATTAATATTTAACAATTTCGAGAAATGTCGCATTTAATCGAGACGACTTCATTTTATCTCCACGACAAAGTGTAACACAAAGGAAGTTTCCACACGAATAATAATAACATCTTTGAGGGATGATCTTTGTTACCAATTACTTTATATCTGTCAAATATTTTTCATAGTTTTATACTCTTAACTTGCTTTAGTCCCCCCTTGAAACTTCGCTCAATTCTTCCTCCTAGTACTCATCCTTATTTGTTAGGTGATTTTATGGGACGTGGCCTTTTTTTCCTATGGGGTTTAATTGTCTGATTTGTAATGGCCATTTCGAAACATTAAATTAGGGCATCTTCAATACCATTCTTTCATTGGAGGCCGCAGGGCATCGATCAGTGTCACTTTCAGCGAGGTGTATCTTTCTTTTTATTACCATCCCCCAAGGGGAGTTAAGATCTAGCATGGGAAACACGCTGCAGCTGCCATCTTAATTAAGAAATTAGGCACATTACGCTACCAAACATTACATCAAATTTGCCTTACCAAGAAATTCGAAACCCGTAAGATTTTGCTCCTCAACGTCGTATCGAATCCTTCGTTACTTTAAGCCTGGCATTAATCAACGTTACATCTAACCCTGTTAACATAACGTTACAATAAACCCTGCGTTATAAACGTTATACCAAACCAGATTTAACATACGCTTAAGTTAACCATGTCTCACCATACGCTACCTGAAATTACGATACCACTCCTTAAAAAAAAAGACATTGCGCTACCATACATCGCTTTAAACCGTATGCTACCATGCGTTACATTAAGCCCTGCATTACCAAAGGTTACATCAACTCTGCGTTACTGAACTTTATATCAACACTACACTACCATACGTTACATGAATTCACGCCTTACACTACTTTACCATATGTCCGATTCAACCCTACGTTAAAATAGGTCCCCTTAAGCCTTGTATAACAAAAGGTTATATTAACTCCATTTTACCATACATTAAACTCTGTGTTACTCTATGTGTTACCTTATACCCAACGTATAATTTGACGGAGAGCGGGGGTATCTCTGAGCACCTCCTACATTCCAACCAACTTCATCCTTTCCATGCCCATTTTTTTTTATTCCCAGAACCCTCCTTCGATTAAGAGTTTACATGTACCCCGCCTCCAAAACAAGCCCCGTCTCCGGGGGGCGAAAGCTTGTCCCTGCACCCTTTTCTCTCGTGTCTCACCCTTTTATTCTCTCCATCCACCTCCGTGTATTCAATTATGTTTTCATCTGTTCAGCCCCCTATAATTTGGTTGGTAGTTACACTCCTCGCATTTTGCATTGAATGAACGCGCGTCCGTCCCATTGTTACTCCTAATATACTTTTAAAGTTAAGGTTGACCCCTTTTTCTCCCTTGTGGGGGTAAGGGTTGCCTCAAGGTGGCGTCGCTTCATCTAACCGTTTAGATTCAAGGATATTTGAAAATAATTGAAATTGTAGTGAAACTAGAGGTTGATAGGTCTAGAAACTAGATAAAGGGCAGCTGATAAATAAATATCACTGTAGGGAAGATACCGAACTCTCCCAGAATGTTATATTTAAAACAAGTGATAACCAATGAGGAGATCTCTATTTTTGTCTGCAACTAGAAAAACCGTTAGTAAGTGTTTTTCACTTATTCTTCTAAAATATTCATATAATTAACTATTTTTGCAAAAATTAGACTTATTTACATATTGCATTGTTTGTAGACAGAAATCAGATTGACTACTTTGGTGCGAAAAATTCTAGAAAGCGTAAATTTCGGTGTTACCCTGGACCCAATATCAAGGAGATAGCCCAAGAAATAGACAGCCTAACTTTACCAAACAAAAAGTGTCCAGTAATAACCAATATCAGTAGCAATGACGTCTTCGCTAAAAATAACTATCTCGAAACAGAAAAAATAGTTGAGGATTATAATACTCTGGTTAAAAAATCAAATCTAAGACTAAAAGAGGCATTGTAATAAGCATACGACAAAGATTGAATTCCAATAGAGAAGCGTTGAATCGAGCAATTGGCATTAACGATCGCGTAAAGAAAATATGTGAAAAATATAATGTCAAATTCGTTGACTTTTGGCACAAATTTATTCACAATAATTACTTCAACCACCATGAAACGAATTTTATCTAAAAATGGAAAAAAAGGAATATGGAGAATAGCTTCAACTTGAACTTGAGAGAACTTCTAGAACAAGCTATGATCTCGTCAGAATCCCAGGAAAACCCGGGAAACGACTTCGGTGTAGCATTAGAAGCAAACGGATAAGTTTACTTAAAGCAATCTTATTTAATGCTAGGTCAAGCAGAAACAAATTTTCAGAATTCAAAGCGTTAGTAGCAATAAAAAAAAATTATATAATAGGCATCACCGAAACGTGGATTCACAGTCATACGAGGGATTATATAACTGAATTTCAATTGCAAGGTTACAAATCATTTCAAAAGGATAGAATTGATAAGGAGGGGGGGGAGGAGTACTCATATATATATATATATATATATATATATATATATATATATATATATATATATACAGTGGCGGCAACAAAAAAAGTGACATGTGACAATTCGGGGAAAATAAAACAGAAAAATGTAACTTACATATTTTATTATGAATATTTCATGAAAGTTATTACTTGGTCATGTTGCCCTTGCACTTGATGACCATCCTGAGTCGATTGGGCATTGATTCAGTGAGGTTTGCGAAGTAGGTGGGGTCGATCGTAACCCAGATCTGCTTCAGTGATTCTATCAGGTCCTTGATGCTGCTGGGTGCTGTCTCTTGAACTTTGGATTTCATCAGATTCCAAGCATTCTCAATAGGATTTAGGTCCAGGAAATTACCAGGCCACTCCAAAACACTAATATTATTATCATTGAAGAACCTTTTTACTAACTGGGACCTGTGAGCAGGGGCACCATCATACATGAAAAATTCACACTGATGAATTTCCCAAAATGGCAGCATGTGCTGCCTCAAAACTTCAAGATAGTTAGTCCCCCTCATGGCTACATTCTTGGCAAGGAAGTACAGACCTCCTCTGCCCTTTTTTCCACTAAAGGCACCCCACACCATCACACTATCAGGGTGCTTCACAGTTTTCACGGTATATTTCGGGTCATCCCGAGACACAGTGCTGGGACGACGCACGATCTTTTACTCTCCTCTGACCAGCCTAAAGGTGCTCTCATCACTGAACATGACCTTCTTCCAATGGGCAGCTGTCCAATGTTTATAGGTCTTGCAAAAATTGAGCCTTTCCATCTTCATAGCCTTGGTAAGAAGTGGCTTCTTGGCAGCGCGGCGAGACGGTAGGCCTAAGTCCTTCTGTAAGCGATGACTGATGGTCCTGAGGGCAACGTTCTGGAGGAGGTCTGGGTGTTTTTTCTTGATTGAAGCGGAGGTTACAGAAGGGTCTGACATCACTTTACGCCTTAGGATATTATCAGTCCTTGGAGATGTCTTCCTAGCTGCACCAATGCCCTCCTTCCTCTTTGGTATGGTACCTGGTGGCAATAACTCAGCTGCACGTTTTAGGCGATGAATCGTATTTTTGAGGTTACTAAATCTGCTGCTACATCAATAAAAGACTTTTCCTGCTCTAATAGGGTCAAGGCACGGCTTTTCTCTGTCATAGAAAGCTTTTTCCACCCCATTGTATCCACTTGCACAGAAGTTATAGCACGTCAAATGTAGGCACGAATGCAGATAATCAGCACGCTGGAGTGCCATATACTAAAACCTCGTTGTACGAGCTCAAACGAGACACTGAGTTCCAATAGAGCGCAGTTCTGTTGTCTTAGCCCAGGAGAGTCGTCCACTTGCGGCATAAGCTCCGCACATTTTCATTGGATTGTTGGCAAGTAAAATAGTGAAAGCGATTTTGTGTATCGATTTCTGTTGCCAATATTCAATGTCACTTTTTTTGTTGCCGCCACTGTATATATATATATATATATATATATGAGGACCTCCAACTAATTGATTGCAACATATATACAGAATTTGAACTAATAGGAATAAAACTAAATGTAAATATGCGTTTGCATATATATTTAGCCTATAGAAAACCACACCAATCAACTGAAACTGACATTTAATTTTATGAATTTTTGACGAGCGTGAGTATGGACAGAAATTTACTTATTATTGGCGACTTCAACTGCCCCCAAATCAATTGGTTGACGAAAGGGTCACAGAGCCAACAAGAGGAAACAATATATTGGACTTAATCTTAACTTCAGATGATGAACTTATTTCAAACGCAAGTGTGGGCGATCAACTTCGCAACAGCGATCACAACTTAATAGAATTTGAAGTGAATATACATCCCAAAAAATTTGATCTAAGAAAGATTCTCAAAAATTTTTCTTAGAGAAATAAATGAAGCCTGGAACGATTTTAAAAACAATCTTTTAATGAAAGAATCCAAAATTTATTCCTGTAGCAGTCAGAGCTAGTGGAAAAAAACAAAAATCCTAAATGGTTAACAAATAAACTCAAAAGGGATATTAAAAAAAGAAACGATGCTTATAAGGTGATCAAATCAAGCAACTCAGAAACAATAAAAACAAATATATAAAAAAAGAAGAAAATTATAAGCTGGAATTAAAAGATCAAAGCGTAACGAGGAAATGGGAGTTGCTTTAAACTGTAAAGAAAATCCCAAAGAACTTTTTGCCTTAGTTAATAGTAGAAAAACAATAAAAAATAGTATTGGGCCAATTAATCATCAGCAGAATAATCTACAAGTCAGAGATAAAGATAGAACCACTGCACTAAACGAATATTTCGCAACAGTTTTCACCAACGAGGCCTCAAATCAAAATAGTATACCTAATATTAAGTACTTAGGTAATGAACCTACGATGTACGAACACGAATAGATAAAATGGATAAATTCAAATCCCCAGGACCGGATAAGATAGTGCCAAAAGTGATCAAAGAAGTAAAGGAGGCAGTAGTGAACCAAATAACGTATATTTTTAACTTATCACTTGAAAATAGTAGAGTCCCTCAAGACTGAAAATTAGCTAATGTGATGCCGATATTTAGGAGAGAACGCAAAGATCTGGAATGCAATTATCGTCCTATAAGTCTAACATCAATAATTGGCAAAATGCTTGAGAGTATTATTGCAGAAAAAAATAGTAAGCCATTTAGAAGCATACAAATTATTAAGAAAAATGCAACATGGATTTAGGAAACATAGATCATGTCTTATGTATGTGGAAGATATTGTCTCAATTCCCACCGTTAACACATTTAAAAATAGGTTAGATAAAGTTATACGGAATATTAATTGTTAAAAATAATACTTGTTGCTAATTATAAAAAAATGTAAAGTCAAGGTGGAAATTAATATGGAGATAGGTTGATCTTTTCTATAAAAAATCCTGACTGTATTTTTATTCCACACAGCAGGTGTCTTTTCCAATTTTCCATTCCCGAATGATTCGGGTGGGAGAGGTGGGTGGGGATAGCTTTCAACTTTACTATACTTTCTCCAAAGCTATGAGATTGGGTCTTTAAAAACAGTACCTCCTCGGTATGGACAATATAGTCTTCTGAGGTACTACTATTCCATGTAACTCCTTGTAAGTTTATTGAGTTATGAGTGGTTAAATGTGTTGAGAGATATATTCAGTCTAATTGAGATAATAGAGGACGGAAAATGATATACTAATGGACTACACATACTTTTCAGTATGAAATACATAACCCATTATGTATGTGCTTTATTTATTTAAAAATGCAAAATTCAGAAGTTTCAGCACTATCCAATTAAACATTTCTATACAAATTCAACTTTGACTCTTAAGTTTCTAGATCAATGTGCATTGATTATGAATTACTTTAAATGGAATCATTACCCAATAACTAAAAAATATGGCTAAAATATATCAACAAAATGTTCTAACTATACACATGTATATACATATGCACAACTCGATTTAATGTTAGTTACTGATTTAATGATTAATATATTTTCTAAAGTAAGACGAATAGTATAAAAAGAATATCACCTTCAATGAAATATTCATGCATTCATTTATTTCTCCTAATCAAATAAACTACAATCATGGTCAGGACATCATTTCAAAGGAATATCATTCTTAATATATTGAATAAATACAAAAAATTAGAACAATATCTCCGTTGAGTAGAAAACCTTTTTTAAACAAATTTCTTCCTTTTGCCCTGTAGAGTCCATTTCTGCAAAAGTCATTGCAAATTTAGCTCGCTTTATGGGTTCATACCTGCAAAGGGACCCCCACATCCCTTTCCCTTTTTCTTCATCTGCTTTGCAATGATTGCTGAAGCTGAGTGAACTCACTTTCCAAACAGCTCCAAACGAGTCTTTCACAAGAAACAGTTAGAGACCCAAAATAACACCTCGTGGGATCTCTTCTCGTCAATTACCATGCAGGGCTGCATTCAGAAAGGAAAGCTTCCGAGGGCAAAATTTGCATGGCCACCTCGATCAACCCAAGTTTGGAAAACTGTCAGCCGTGATTGTGTGCTTAAAGTGTAAACCATTTTGCAGAGGTTATAAAGAACCTACACAATTACGCCAATTTCATATCCAGGAGAAGCATTCGGTTTGAATTGGGCAGCTCTTAAAACTCCATTTCCAATTCCATTGAAGAAGGATGGCGGAAGAATATCAATTAATTATCATTACATCGCTTCAGAAGAAGTCTCCACAAAAGCATAGAATGCGAATGAAGGCTAGAGGCAAGTTGGTCCTAACTGTTATGGACGAGCGTGGCATACAAACATCATTCTCTTCCTTTAACCCCCTTCACTCCTCTCTTTCTATTCCTCCCTTTCTTTAATCCTCTCAAAACTTCCAGCCAACTCACCAATACCCGACTTAACAAAGCTATTCAGACGGGCCTGGTATGAACTCCTATTCGCCGATTTGATTCCTGGTAGAGTGTCATTTGTAACGTAGAAATAACGGTACTAAAGGCTTTAACAGCCACTCACAAATCTATTTTCCCCTTTGTAATGCAGATGAGGTTTGCACGACCAATCGCACTGCAGAGGCGTCAAAAGGAGGCGGGGCTTCGTCAAAGGCATCAGCGCGTCCCCTCGTTTGCCAATTCAAGAAGTGTCTCCCAATGCGTTCGCACCGCGCTCATAACAGCTTGCCCGAAATGAACTGACACGATTGGGCGAGGCATCCAAGCGAGAGGGACTGATTGAGCGCAGAAAGAGACCAAGATATGGGCAAAGGGATAGACAGATGGACTCGGATAAAATAAGGAACACACGCTAGGCACGACTACAGATAGTGTATATTGAAACTAATCACAGCCACACAGAAAAAGGAAGCTAGTTGATTATTCACACTAGGGATGCTTAAAACAGGGTATCAAAGCTCTTCACAACAATTCACTTGTCCAAATGAACTTAGGACGAAGATTAATATGAGTTGATCTCCTAGACTAAAAGAACTACCTTTTACTTTAATAGATATTTGTTGTATGAACAATGTGCCTACACATCGCTAACCGTTACAGAATCTCGGAAGGAGTCTCCAAATAAATTGCTTCTACTTATTAAGCAATAGTTACACGCTATAATAACATCCTTTCCGTATGAAAATATATTAAATTCTATGGTATTAATATTTCCTTTGTCCGCTACACTCCACGCTTTTGAATCTTCTTCCAATTACCACTTCTTTATCAAGCCGGATCTTTCCTCGCGCTATCTCTCTCAATCTCCTCCAAGCAATCCCCGTCTCCATCCGCGCTCTCTATCCCTTATCCCCGTCCTCTCCCCCCGTTCCTCCGGTCTCTCTCTCTCCCTCTGAAAGGAGGAAATGACGAGCGATAGGTTGATTCAACATTTATTTGCCCTTTGAAATATGAAAATCAATAGCGGGAGTAACTCCTGCCGGATAGCTGTTCCCCGCTCTCCGTATCATTAGGACATCTGCACAGAAAAACGAGTGAGAGAAAGGAGGGGGGGGGGGAGATTTGAGACTATTATTAGGGGAACTTTGACAAAAAAGAGAAAATATTGTAACGGGGATGAGGAAACGGAGGGGGGGGGACTTGGGTCAGAGAAAAGGATTTGAACATTTAAAAGTGACGATAGTTGAGTATAAGGGGTCCCTTGTGTTTTTATGGCAATGCTTGAAAGGACGTAAGATGATTATACGACTGTAGTGAAGTGGTGTTATGTGGTTGATGCATTTGCTGTATGCAAGTTAATTTTCCCATCTAAGTCAATTGGTTGCTGGGACAGTGGCTTTACCACCGACTTTCACCTTCTCATATCTTTCAGCGGTGACCTACTACGATTTTTACCACATATCCACTCTATCCGATACTTTTTGCAGTAAAGACCTGCATTTTAAATCGAGGCCCGAACAACGAGGGGATACACAGCAGCATCTGATTACAGCCGATGTGGCTTAACTCCATCCACTGAGATCTAGAGTGGTGTTGCCACACAGTACAGCTCGTCCTGATATGTTTTTCATCATTGAGAAAATAAAAGCGAATCTCTGTTACAAGAAGAAATGGCAATAAATCTTCATGCAGCCAGAGTCAATTGCAAGATATGACAGTGAATGCTCATGCAATTGCATCAACTGACAGGTAAATTGTGGTTGTAAGCACAGTAAATGAGATGAGGTGACTGCATATATCAATTACTGTCAGTTATTATTCATGTGACCGCATAATAACTTCGTGTAACCAGAGTAATTTGCAGTAAAATGGAAGAATTGGCAGTAAATGTTCGTATAAAACAATAATGACAGTAAATTGATAGAAATGACAGTGAATTTTCACAGAACCACGTTAACTGGCAGTAAATTGATAAAAATGGCAGTGAATTTTCACAGAACCACGTTAATTGGCAGTAAATTTTATGAAATGGTGTACCCACAATAAATGGCAGCATTTGACAATAAATATAAATGATTCTCCTTGGAACCAATGTATAAGTCAATAAATCTTCATATACCCACTGGAAATGTAAATAGATGGAAGTTAATATTTATATAACAGCAGTAAATGGAAATAAATAGCAGTGACTCTTCCTGTAACCAATATAAATGACAATAACTGGTAGTGGATCCTCGTGTAACCAGTCTATGACAACGAATGACATTTAATCTTCTTTTAGGCGCAATCAATATGCAAATATTCCTTTGAATCTTTGTATAACTACAGTAAATGACACAAAATGACAAAGATATCTCGTGTAAGCGCAGTGAATGCTACATTTGCCATGATTCTTAGTGTAACCACAAAAAATCACAATAAATGCAGTAAATCGTGATATAATCAGAGTAAATATCCACAAATGGCAGTGAATCTTCGAGTAACCAGAGTAAATGGCGAAAATTGATAGTAAATATCAATAAATGGTAGTTAGCCTTCCTGTACGTATATGAAACAGCAAAAAAATGTCAGTAAATCTTTGTTAAAAAAAGGAAGGAGCAATAAATGACCCAAAGTCTTTTTTGAAACAAAGTAAATAGTAATAAATGACAGTTAATCCTTTTATAGAACCAATAAAGAACAGCGATTGAGGGTATAAATGATAATCAAGGCCAGTAATTCTTCAGGCGTCTACATAAAATGGCTAAAATGGAAAAAATGACACTTATTCTTTTTACAATGACAAAAATGGTAATATATAGTAGTGATTCATCAGTCATTCTTAGTGTAAAAATAGTAAATTGCAAAAAATGAGAGTAGATCTTCATGCGACCACATTAAATCCCAGCAATTGAAAGCAAAGTATACTATTTATTGGTAGTACATCTTTGTGTAACTTGAGTTACACAAAGGACATCACACTGAGTGGATCCGACCATAACTGATGGAAATGTGAAATGCTGTGGTGTTGTTTGAGAACTGTTAAGTTAGGGCAATCTGCTATGAGATGAGTGACTGTGTGGGGACTACCTTGGCAGAGTGGACAGAGATCTGTATGAATGTTTTCTATGCGGTGTTGATAGGTGTTTAGTGACTGGTGGTGTCCACAGCTTAAGTCGTGTAAGATGTACTCTCTCCGACCGTGAGAGATGCATTTCTGTGCTGCTTATGTCAGGTGAGGTGGGGGAGTATTTTGTTGTGAGGGAGATTGTTCAGTACTTGCCTGGTGAAGTGTGTGTGTCACTATGTATTTTATACTTTGTTACATGTGCAGGTTGTGGTATGGTATTTAGGATGTATGTGTAATATCTATGTGGTGTGTTTACTATTTGCCTGTGGGTGGGTGTTTGGTTTCGTAAACAGTGACAGGGGCTGTTTGCGTTGTTTACGATAGATGCTTGGAACTGTGTGCCTCTCATGTTCAGATGTTGTTTTATAGTTAGTGCCTTGTTTTCAGCATGTAGGTGTTGTATGGGTGTTGTTTGTGTGCCACCAAGTATGATTCTAAGTGCAGTGTTTTGTGTGATTTGTAACTTGTTTAGCTGTTTGTTGGATATGACGGGGGCCCAGGCAAGGCTGGTTAGTCTATTATGGCCGTATGTGTTGCTTGTATACTAGAGTGAGTATTTATTTTCATTGTCCAAAAGTTGTACTTGCTAGTGCTCTGAGTGCGTTAAGTCTTGGCCTGCATTTTGTGATTATGTTGTTTATGTGTGGTGCGAATGACATGGATGTGTTGTATGTGATTCCAAGTATTTTTGTTTCATGTGTGTGGGGTATTGTGAAGCTGTTCAATATTGCTGTCGGTCTGTGTTGATGTTCTTTGTTGTGACTTATGAGAAGTGAACTAGTGGACTTGGTGGGTGCTACTTTTACTCTGTTATGTGTTAAACAGTTTTTTAGTTGTGAAATGTAGGCTTGAACTTGTGTGAAACATGTGTCTGCATCAATGTGTATTGATATGATTGTTAAGTCGTCTGCATATGATGATATGTGTATGTTGTTTGGTGGTGTTGGAATGTCGTGCATGTATAAATTGAAAAATGTAGGGCTTAGGACAGAGCCTTGTGGGACTCCATTATGAAAGTTTCTAATAGTGGATGACTCGCCATTGTAGTGTACAAATGATTGTCTTTCTGATAGGTAGTTGGCTAGCCAGCGTTTGGTGTTGTTTTGTAATAATGTGTTGTAAATTTTGTTAATGAGGAGTGGTCTGGAGATGGCATCAAACGCTTTACTTATGTATATTGTTACTAGCAGTGTTCGGTGTGGTGGTCGTCTGGAGGTGATACCATCTTGTACTGTTTGTGCGAGATTGGTGAGTAGTGTTGTGGTTTAGTGGTCCGATCTTTAGCTGTGTTGTGTGGGTAAAAGTAGAATGTGTGGTGTTATCTTGCGTAGGAGAAGGCATTCTATGACTTTGCATTGTGTGCAGGGTAATGTTATTGGTCTGTATGATGATGCTTCTGTGGGTGTTTTGTTTGGTTTGAGTAGTGTGATGACTTTACCTAGTTTCCAAATGCTTGGTATTATGCAGTGTGCATATGAGTAGTTTGATATGTTTGTGAGTGTTTGTGTGCCTTGGCGACCGAGGTCTTTGAGATCTACAGTATGTTCGATATGTTACCAATGTCCACGGCTGAGGAGTTTTTAAGTTATTTTATCAAGTGTGCAATGTCTTCTGTTGTTACAAGTATTACTGTGTAACCTAGTGAGAAGTCTCGTTTGCATATGTATATATGTATGTTTTCTTTTTGTTTGGGAAGCTGAGTATTTTAGAGTAAAATGTTATTGAAATGTTGGCCTGATGTTTGCGTGAGGAAATTTTGTCTGAAGGGCTGATGGATGCGTGACTGTACAATGCCACTGTTTGAGTTAGTGAGGTTTCTGGTTGTATTGTGTAGTTTGGATGTATTTGTTTTGTAGTCACATGTTTTCAGAAAAGCTAACCAGTTTTTTGTTTGTTTCCCTATTAGTTTGGTGCTCTTGCAACTAAAATAAATTGCAATAAATCTCAGAGACTCTTTGTGTAACTGCAGTGACTCTTTGTGTAACTACAATAAATGAAAATTTAATAGCAGTGAATTTAATCTACGTGTTACTACACTTAGTACAATAAATTGCAGTGAATCTTTGTGTAACCACAACAAATGGCAGTAAATCTTCGTATAACCACAGTAATTGGCCCAAAAAATGGCAGTGAATCTTCGTGTAACCGCATTTGCTCCTGACCTTGTAGGAAAGATCGACTAACGCTCTACGAGTCCTTAACTCTGAATATCTCCAGATATTTTTGCTTCTACGTATTTTATGACAACACTTTAACTCTACTGAAATGGTCTGTTAAAGTCTTTTTGCGCCCACCCTTGAGTTCATTGTTTAGAAAATGGTTTGATTTTATTTTAATTGAAGTAAAAAGGAAAATGATTAATTAACCAATGAGGACATTTTTACTCACTGGAAAAAGAAGAGAAAAGTGAATTTTTTGTTTGTAACTAGGTCTGGTATCGAACCCATAAACCGTAAAGTACAGTCCTTGTATTGGTATTAGTAACATGCAAAAATTAGTTCACATAAGAGTGCTCCAAAGTGCGAACTTGTACTCTTTGGAGAGGTTAATCTATAAAAAGTCGGAGGAAAATACTAGAGGAGAATAAATTAAACAGGTGCCTTAACCCTGAATCCTAGTGAGGGAGGGGAGTAACGCACAAAGAACAAAATGGTACGAGAGTAGGAAGTACAATATACACCCTTGGATGAACAAGGACTATAAACGCCCTTCTTTTTACCAGAACAAACTCCTAAACTTACATTGCATATAATAACAAGGCATATAAAGGATACAAACTCACTTGCCTTACATAGACAAAAAAAGACCTATAATAGGTACACTTACAGGAGTACAAATTTAACTCCCTTCGTTATGAACAAAGCGCTATAATGAGCACAAATTTACAAATCCTTGCTATCGAAAAATTCCCGCAAAGAGCACATACTCCCATTCCTTTTGGAGTAGCACTTCTGTTGATACTTTTAGACAGACACTTGTTCTCTGGCCTATTCTCTCGAAGCTTTTTTGATTTTATGAGGCCCAAGTAGGCATTGGTCTCCGAAAACAACCAAAATTGTGACTGCGCCCCCCCCCCTCGTCTAAACATGCAAATCCCATTGAGATGAATTTATTAAATGCGAGGAAAATTGGATATTTAGGATCACTGTTTAGAACCTCCTGACTGATTTCTTCTCCAATGCGAAATAACAGCATTTTATGGTGTATTATTAGAACATGGCTGATAATAATATTACGCATTTTTGTATTGTGCTCTTCAAGACTACAGACATTCACAGAACGCATGTCTACCAACTAAGGCTTGAGAGAAGAGGGGGTGTTTTCAGGGGACGCTTGAAGGCACCATGTGATGAAGTGGTGGTATCTCATTCCACATCACAGGGGCCAAAGTCGATCACCCCTGAGACACAGAGGAATTCATGTATGAGGATGTTGGGCCCATTGAGCACAATTTGGGTAGTGATGGATAACCAGTGTAATTGAGGGAGTAATGGGTCGCATGAGAGAAACGTGTTCGGCAAAGAAGAAGTTTTGGACAGGTTAAAGGGGTCGAATGGTGGTAGCAAGTGATCCTGCAATATGGTATTAACAGTGATCAAAGTATCTGGTGACAAACACGCGGGTGGAAATCTCGACACTATTGTAGTAAAAGTGGGAGTGGGTTGGAGAGAAGGCAGATAAAAGATCATCAGACATAGGCAAAATGGGCTTTATCCTTAAGCTACCAGGCACAATAACTCTAATCCACCCAAAGCGTCACCCTATCAAACCTAGTATCCTTCCAGGCCCTTAGGAGCCCCCAAGTTTTTTTGATACCATATACATTGAAGTTATGGTCTAAAAATCCCTTGGCGGTTTAATTCCCGGCCGGGATAATTAAAATTTTAGTTAATATTTATAAAACCGTAATCGATTAAAAATAAATTTAATCAATCTTATTGTGTCAAGCATATTTTGGCGAATCAATCTATATAGAATTTATTGAGCGGTCGATGTTACTATTAATATAATAACAGTTTGAATTTTACTAATTTTTCTCTTCCTAAATTGTGATGACGTCACAGTGAAGAAGTTTGTAAAAAATAAGTAGTGACGTCACATTGTCTACATAATTTTGACCGAGCTTATTTCGTCACCTTTTTTTCTCCTTTGTCTCTGATTGGGATTGGAAAGCTTTGCGTTATAACTTGTAGTGGATGTGAATTATATTTCGAAAACCCCGTAAAAGAGGTTCACAAGTGCTCCTAATTTTGAGTTGGAATTTTTTCCTAAGGATATTTATCTAAATCTGCTCTTCATTTATGGCGGTTGTAAGGCGAAAGGTGGGGAAAAATCGGTGATTGTTTTGTGCTCTCGAGTTGATTATACTACGAGTTAATTTAAAAAATCGGGGGTTCAGGAGTGTAATCCCCCTCACCAAAAGAGCGAGTAAGTGGGAGGAGAGTCACCCAATGTTTAAATCTGTTCTTCATTATTTAGCAATTGTAAAGCAAAACGACGCAAAATCCAGGTTTACTCCGATTTAGACCGAATTGGTATAAAACTTTTTCCGGCATTTCCCCCCCAAGAAAACAAACAAACCACATTTGAACAAAACGCAAAGAAATGATACAGGAAAAAATAATACAATGTGAAAAAAGTGATTACTGTAGAGCAGTGGTCGGGGAACAGGGTTAAATTACTCCAAATGGGGAATTTATAAAAAATGGGGGGTAATGGATGTGCTATGGATGTGAATCTGCTAAGTGAGGGAAACGAATATAAAAGTTGGAGAAAAAGAATGCATCGAGGAACCTTTCTTCTATTTTTCGGTAAAATCTGGCAACATTTCTCCTGATTAAGTGGCATTTTGCCCTGTTTTGAACATGCCTCTTTCAGAGTAGTTGATGAATTAGTAGAACTGATCAAGGGATATAATAATTATTTACATAAAGTGAGTTATGATATAATCTATAATATTTACGTTTCTGTATAGACTTTTGTGATTAAAATTCCACAAAATTTAAATATACATATAAATATAGATTAGTTTAGACTTTAGGATATTTTAGTTTATTTGTAAAGGGCCTAATTGTCCCATCACATTTTTAGGGATAACTATTATATTTTTCATTTATTTTTATTTTAATGAATTATTTTATATTAAAAGTAAGTCTTTTGACGAGTTTAACTCTATTTAAGAAGATTTCATGCAGCCCCTACAGATGTAATGCGCACTCTTTTTAAAGACATATCAGGCAGAGTTCCTTAATTATGACTTCACAGAAATAGAGGACAAAGGACAAATGAAACCTCAATGTGTCGTCTGTAGGAAATTACTGACTGCCGAGTCTTTCAAAGAGAACCAACTGAAGAAACACTTGGACAAGGTTCATTCTCATCTGTCTTGCAAACCACGGGAATACTTTGAGACTCTGGAAAAAATAGTCAAAAGACAGAAAATGGAAAATAAAAAGAGTGCAACGTTTGAACAACGTTCAGCAGCAATAGATAGTTTTGAAATGGCGTGGTTGGTTGCTTGAAACAAGAAACCACATACTATTGGTGAAGACTTAATCAAACCGGCGGCTGTGAAAATGGCAGAAATGATGTGTGGGCAGAAAGAGCTAAACAACTGAATACAGTGCCTTTGTCTGCAAGAGTTATTAAATTGAGAAATTCCATCTTGGCAGAAAATGTGAGAGAACAAGTCATTTCTTCAGTAAAAAAGAGTAAAGAGTTTGCCATTGAACTTGATGAGACTACAGATTTCAGTAGCAATTCGCAGCTGATGGTATACGTTCAATACAGGGGTTCTGATGAAATTGAAGAAGAAATGTTGCTATGTTCTCCTCTTGAGTTAAGAACTCGTGGTATTGATGTATTCAATAAGGTTGATGCATACTTCAAAAAACAAAGTGTTGATTTAAAGTAGGAAGATTGTTTTGCATTATCAGTTGATGAAGCTCCTGCCATGCTTGGTCACGTCACTGGTTTTGTGGCTTTGGCCAAACAACAGAATCCAAATATTCAGGTCATCCATTGTATGATACATCACCAGGCATTAGTTGTGAAGGATTTGGAACCAGAAGTGGAAGCAGTGTTGAATAATGTAATTAAGATTGTCAATGTGGTAAAAGGGCATGCACTAAACACGATGATGTTTCGTGACTTATGTGAGGATGGAGAGGCTGAATATTTAACCCTTTTTTTCATACGGAAGTGAGGTGGCTTTCACGTGGAAATGTCCTGAATAGAGTGTGGGCTCGTAAACGGAACTTGAAATATTTCTGACTGATCAAAAACAGACACTTGCAGAGAATTTCAGGAAATCAACCTGGCTAGCTTTTCTTGCATAATTAGCTGACATTTTTGGGCATGTAAATGCGCTGAACAAGGAATTGTAAGGAAAGAAAATCAATCTCATCTTAGCAAGGGAAAAAATTCAGCATTTGTATCAAGGCTTCAGTATTGGAACCAAAAAGTAAATACCAATAAGATTGCTGTCTTTCCAAACCTGGCAGAGTTTTTGGAAGAACGTGAAGACTGCAGTCTTAATGACATGAAGAAATTAGTCACAAGCACCTGACCAAAATTAGAAATAGGTTCTGTGACTACTTTCCAGAGCTTGATTCACATACTGTCAGCTGGGTTGTAAATCCCTTTAAATGTGACCTGGCTGATTTGCCTGGAGAGCCTGAAGGATTGGCAGAAGAGCTTATTGAACTGCGTTCCATCAGTGAAACATGCATGGAATTTGAGAGCAAGGATGACCTCTCAAGTTTTTGGATGTCAAAAGCTGCAAAGGCTTATAAAACTGCACATTTGGAAGCAACTAAAATGCTGCTACCTTTTGCAACGCCTACCTTTGCGAACAAGTTTTTTCTACCCTTGTAAATCTAAAAACAAAATACAGAAACCAGTTGGATCCTGAAGACAGCATCATGTGGCAGTGAAATCAAAAATCCCTGATATTGAAATTGTTGTATCAAAGATGAAACAATATCATTTTTCCAAAGCCTGAGGGAGCTGATATATTCAAGTTTTAAATAGTTTTTCATTAGTTTTATTTGTGTATCATTCTCATGCAAGAAAGAGTAAACATTTTTTCCCCATAATAGTGGATTCAATAACATTTTCCTATTTTGTTTTTGTACAAATTTTAAATACATGATAGTGACATAGTCAATAATTTTGCTTGTGTGCCATGTAATGCTAAAAAGTGATTGTTTTATTTCTGTTTATAAATATATAATTTCCTAAAAATTTTCTTGTGTTATTTTCATGTCAAAAAAATGGACTTTTATTTCCTAAGGATAGATGAAATAAAAAATTAAACATTATCCCAATATACTCGTAAATTTTTTTGTGTCGTTATTATCCATGATTTTTATAAGTAAATTTGTCTTCCCCCAGAGTACTTCAAAGTCGGGGGTAAATTCATTTTACTACAAATACTTTGGGGGTAACACCCCCAAAAGTTACCCAACCCCTGCTGTAGAGAAAATAATATCCCAAATTTTTCCCCTGTCGTTATTTCTTTTTCCTCAATATGAATTGACTTCGTTGTTCTGTCCTTTGCTCATTTACGGTGAAGTTATCTCATATATATATATATATATATATATATATATATATATATATATATATATATATATATATATATATATATATATATATATATATATATATATATATATATATATATATATATATATATATATATATATATATATATATATATATATATATATATATATATATATATATATATATATATATCTTCCCCTGGAGTTATTTCTGTCTTCTCAGTAACGATTGCCTTCATTGTGCTGCCCTTTGCTCTCTTTGATCCTAGTGTTTTCCAATGTCCCTTTTTCTTACCTTTAAAAAAACTCCTGTTTTTTGTCTCATTGCTCAGTTCGAAAGTAGTTGGAATCTGCCTTTTATTTTACCTGTGTGATTTTTTTGCATATTTGTTTGTCCTTCCTTATCTCTAATAACAGTCCTAGATGTCCTTGGGAATAAAGGACGACTATTTTTCCTGCTGTTTCCTCCTCCTAACTGGAAAATATTTAGGAATTATTTTTATTAAATAATAAAAGAAATTAGTAACTAACGAGATATTTTTCACTCGTGTATAGTAAGAGAGCATATTAAGTAAACAGTGAATAAATAGAGTGAAAAGGATTAGTTAACACTGCGATAGCGAACCTAATGAAATCCTAAATATTGTGCCACGAGGGGGAAGCAGTAGTCAAAAACGAGTGAAAGGTTCTTACAAAATGCACAACTACTAAAAAAAATGCAAATAGTACATCGGTGAAGGTGGTGCGAGACTCAATGAGTAGAGGACGATGTATTTGGAGATACTCTGCCTATACATAATCACTCGCGACCAGGATGGAATCACCAAGGTGAGAAATCGTGAGGGGGGCGGGGGGAGGGGGCAGGTGGAGAGAGATTATTTTTGTAAGTGAAGAGAAGAAGGAGCTTAAATCGTGATGGAGAGGAGGATGGGGGAGGGGCTCATTAGAGAGGAGGTGGAGTGGTCTGGCAGGTTTTTGCTGACTCATGGACCTAATGGCAAGAGAGAGATAGAGAGAGAGAGAGAGAGAGAGAGAGAGAGAGAGAGAGAGAGAGAGAGAGAGAGAGAGAGAGTAGGAGGGGTGAGCAGACAAAAATGGATTGATAGACAGATAGATCACTGTATTAATGGGATGGAAGGATAGGGTGTCTAGCTGACAGGTACAAGAAAGGAGCATTAATGGAATCCAAAGAGGAGTATCACCAATTAATGGTAAACAGCACACATAGAAAAACAGCCACGGATACATTCTCGCAAACACGAATACAAAGACTCTCCCAGATACACACAAACACACAAGAGCATTTGACTTAGTGGATGGGTATTCCCGAAGGCATGGCTTGAGAGGGGCGGAGGAATGGCCGCGCATTGGCGGTAATGGGGGGACGCCTTATTATGGGGGTTTAATTCATCGATAGGATCAAGGAAACAACGAGGGAACCAAAAGGAACAATCTCTCTCTCTCCCTATCTCTCTCCACTTTCGTTTCTCTCTCTCTATCTCTCTTTCTGTGTGTGTTATCTTAAAGTCCTATTCTTTAACGCCAGCTTGATACGGAACAAGTGAGACAAACGTGTGGCCCCGTTGACCCGTGACACTAGCATAGATATTGTGGCCAGCCTGAAAGCTTGGATTTATACACACTCTCAAAACTTTGAAGGGTAACCTGTGATCCCTGGCCATACATGCTATGTTCCATCGCCATCGACAATCTCAGTGGGGGGGGGGGATTAATGATATACTTCCGAAATTGCATTAACACAGTCAACTGCAATATTATAGGTGACCACTAGGTTTTAGGGGTTAGATGTGAACCTAGGTAGGTCTTCATGTCAGTTGGTAGTGTATTACAGGTCACAAATATAGTTGGATAAGATAGATTCGATCATGTACGCTAAACTGGCCAAGATGGTGTACAGTCGCCCAATCATGGATGAACTAACTGCCGAGAGATTGACTGGAGAGATAGATCGGTCTACGGGTGAGGAAGGCGACTCGTCGAGTTCACTGACAATAACTGTTTGAAGCATTAGGTCGAAGAAGCCGACGAGAAGTGAGAACCTGCTAGACTTGATGTTCACCAGTGAGAATAAAATAGTCTCCAGACTGAGCGTGTCTAGGCGGGAGCGATCATGGAACAGTCACGTTTTCCTTTCGAGCTCCGTGCAACATATGTCCTTGCATCGCTACCTAAAAACTCGAATCTTGACGAGATAACCTTGACGGTCATCGAGGCAGGATATATCGGTTGTAATCTGGCGTCGTCCATGGAGCCTCGATTAACTGGTTGGAGTTCAAGGAGCGCTTTATATCAAAGCCCATCAAGTTTGTAAAGAGAAAACAGGAACGCAAAAAGCTCACCCAAGCAAAGTTGATCAATCACGACATAACACTGTCCATTTGTAATAAAAAAAACTGGCCTACAGCAGTTGAGAAGCTAGCGATAACGGGAAATATCGTGATCATTACCGAGAGAGTTTTTGAAAAGTAAAAACACTGGTGCGCCGAACTAAACACGGCGAGGAACTTCAAGTCACGTCCTCCCACAAAGGACGCATGTCAACAGCTACAAACTGGTTCGCCATCACATAGGTCCCCTTCGAGACGACGATTTCGTGTTGCGGAAATAAGACTCAGACATCGTCAATGTGATAAATGACTACTTCACATCCATGTTTACTAGAGAAATAGACGTTCCCGTTCCGAGGCCGAAGGTACTTCTCGAGAGAAAGGGAGAACATATGCGAAATAATTGTAGATAGTGATGAAGTGGCGGGGGTTAAAAAAATCTGAAACCATACATGTCTCCTGGTCCAGATAGCTTCCTTCCCAGAATTTTTCGTGAAGTCAGCGGTGAAATTGCGCCACAATTTACTGCGATCTTTAATGATTCACTAAAACGGGACAAGTGCCGGAGGACTCGTGGATGGCAGATGTGACATCCATCTTTAGAAGGGAGAGCGCCAAAGCCCGGATAATTGATGGCCTATTAGGCTGACGTCCATCGTGGTTAAATTACCACAGAACATAATTGAAGATCGGATAGTTGATCACCTAGAATCTTACAAACTCATCTTTGATTTCCAACACGGGTTATCTATAATCTTAAAAAAATAAAAGTAAACAAAATTCAATGTTTTCTTGAAACAATAGATTTCTATAGAGATTAGGATTTTAATTCCAATTTGTGGAAGGTTTCCGTTCTACAGTGGCGGCAACAAAAAAAGTGACATTGAATATTGGCAATAGAAATCGATACATAAAATCGCTTTCACGATTTTACTTGCCAACAAGCCAATGAAAAGGGGCGGGGCTTATGCCACGAGTGGATGACTCTCCTGAGCTAAGACAACAGAACTGCGCTTTATTGGAACTCACTGTCTCGTTTGAGCTCGTACAGTGAGGTTTTGGTGTACAACGCTCCAGCGTGCTGATTTCCTGCATTCGTGCCTACATTTGACGTGCTATAACTTCTGTGCAAGTGGATACAATGGGGCGGAAAAAGCTTTCTATGACAGAGAAAAGCCGTGCCTTGACCCTATTCGAGCAAGGAAAGTCTTTTATTGATGTAGCAGCAGATTTAGGAACCTCAAGAAATACGATTTATCGCCTAAAACGGGCAGCTGAGTTATTGCCACCAGGTACCATACCAAAGAGGAAGGAGGGCACTGGTGCAGCTAGGAAGACATCTCCAAGGACTGATAATATCCTAAGGCGTGAAGTGATGTCAGACCCTTCTGTAACCTCCGCTTCAATCAAGAAAAAACACCCAGACCTTCTCCAGAACGTCGCCCTCAGGACCATCCGTCATCGCTTACAGAAGGACTTAGGCCTACCGGCTCGCCGCGCTGCCAAGAAGCCACTTCTTACCAAGGCTATGAAGATGAAAAGGCTCAATTTTTGCAAGACCTATAAACATTGGACAGCTGCCCATTGGAAGAAGGTGATGTTCAGTGATGAGAGCACCTTTAGGCTGGTCAGAGGAGAGTCAAAGATCGTGCGTCGTCCCAGCAATGTGTCTCGGTATGACCCAAAATATACCGTGAAAACTGTGAAGCACCCTGATAGTGTGATGGTGTGGGGTGCCTTTAGTGGAAACAAGGGCAGAGGAGGTCTGTACTTCCTTCCCAAGGATGTAACCATGAGGGGGACTAACTATCTCGAAGTTTTGAAGCAGCACATGCTGCCATTTTGGGAAATTCATCGGTGTGAATTTTTCATGCATGATGGTGCCCCTGCTCACAGGTCCCAGTTAGTAAAAAGGTTCTTCAATGATAATAATATTAGTGTTTTGGAGTGGCCTGGTAATTCCCCGGACCTAAATCCTATTGAGAATGCTTGGAATCTGATGAAATCCAAAGTTCAAGAGACAGCATCCGGCAGCATCAAGGACCTGATAGAATCACTGAAGAAGATCTGGGTTACGATCGACCCCACCTACTTCGCAAACCTCGCTGAATCAATGCCCAATTGACTCAGAATGGTCATCAAGTGCAAGGGCAACATGACCAAGTATTAACTTTCATGAAATATTCATAATAAAATATGTAAGTTACATTTTTCTGTTTCATTTTCCCCGAATTGTCACATGTCACTTTTTTTGTTGCCGCCACTGTACAATATTCTTAAAGGAACGAAAAATTATCCTGCAACTCGGGCTAATAATAACGAGCCTGGTAGATGTAAATAACTAACTGGCATCCCTTGTCAAGAGTACAGTACAGGCGACAGTCAGATCGGTATATGTCCAATGTTTGTTGTGCACATTGCTGTCGTTATTTTATTGCTGTTATACTGTACTTCTGTGTGTAAAGATCAGTTGAGTTTCGCAGGATTGCTTTATTTTGCCTTTAACTTAGAAATGAAGAAATACATTTTGAACGGCTTGGACAAAAAGGAACTGCACAATAAGATATTATCAAACCAAGACGACTGGAGTTTATCTATAAATGAAGTAAGATTATATATTAAAACTATATTTATGTCTTATCCTTAAATTATCAGTGCACATATAAGTCTACGGTGTGCATTACGTCTCTTACCTTCTTTTAAACATGTGTCTTATGCGAAATATGTGATAAGCCCGAGTGAAGCTGATGACCTGAAGTTGCGTCTGATATATATATATATATATATATATATATATATATATATATATATATATATATATATATATATATATATATATATTAAATACTTCGTCTTTCGTCAGGTAATAAACTACTTGAAACTCTGTAAACTTTTATTTAACACAAGAAATCCACATAAGACAGATTTTCTTTCTAACAACAATTGACTTAAACAAAATTTAGCAGGTGACAAAAGTATTCAACAACTCTGATAAAATGCGAGAATATTGTTATTAAATAAAAATATCTTATAAATTTCATCATAAGGGAGTGTAGTGGTTATTTTGCTAGATTTTAAAACAAAAGGTTATGATTTCGATTCTGGAAGCGAGAAAAAGTGCAGTGTCAGCTAATTTTGCTGAAGACCCCTAACAACCAACCTGCATTAGAACAACATAGTACTTTATGGTCCAAAACTTCTCATTATAAAAAAACGGTCTACTGACCAAAAGTTGCGTGCTCTCACTTATTCTGATTTATGACCTTACGACTTTCACAACTTTCAATAGTTCCTGGACTAACCTTGGTAATTGTATCATTCTCCGGCTAACCTTAGATCGACTTTGGTAATTATATCATTCGAAAGAGATTGCAAAATAACATAAGGGTTTCAAATTTCGTTAGAATAGGCCGAATAGTTACAGTTATTCCACAAAAAAAATATTCCTGGGCTAACCTTTAGACTACATTGGCAAGTATTTAATTTGAAAGAGAATGTAAAACAACATTTTGGTTTCAAATTTCATTAGAATCTGCTGAATAGTTGCAATGTTATTGCCAAAACAAAATAATTCCCGGGCTAAACTTGGGAAGACTTTGGGAAGTACATCATTCGAAAGAGAATATTAAACAACATAAGCGTTTCAAATTTTGTTAGAATAGGCCAAATACTTACAAAGTTATTACCAAAACAACAAAAGGCAAAACGGGGACCGACCGACATAGTGAGATATAGAATCGCCTCCGCCTAAACTCGCACGCGACTAAAAATCCGGAAAGATGAGAAAACACATTTAGCCCTACAAAAAGTATAACATAACATAACATAACATAACATAATTTCACGGGTAACAAAAGCCACAAGGGCCTATCAAAGGTCATCCGCATCTGTCAAAACCCACCCACAAAATGCATCCATAGGATTGTGTCAGATCATGCATCTACAATATACAATTAGTACCATCCACAGGAATGTGTCGAAAACAAAAAGCATCATCATCAAGAGTCATCAAAATCATTAAAATCAAAATCAATCATAATCTACAATAATAAAAAAACTCCATCTACAGGAATGAGTCCAGAATAATCCCCCCCCCCCCAAAGTTAACCCTCCCTCCTCATATAATCATCTAATCTGCGTTTGAAAACATTCAAGTTTGGACTGTCTACCGTCTCAGATGGCGAACTATTCTAGTAACCTACCCCTCTATTGGTGAAAAAATATTTTCCAACATCCAACCTGCACCTGTGTTTTTTTAAGTTTTTAAGTGGAGACCCATAGTCCTATCACTATCTTCCAACTCAAATATCTCCTCTCACACATCTTCTCTCAAATAAGAACATATTTAGTAACCTCAGTTTATCTTCATATTAAAGACGCTTCAGGAGAGGTATTATTTTTGTTGCCCTCCTTTGTACTGACTCTAGCAGGTTGATTTCATATCTAAAATGTGGTGACCTTGCTTGTAAACAGTACTCTAAATGTGACCTAACTTGCGAGTTGTAGAGTTTAAGGATAACCTCTTTACTCTTGTAGCCAGAGCTCATGCTAGCCGAGTGGATACGGCGTTGGCCTCCCAACGTCGCAGTACGGGGTTCGATTCCGAATCCCGTCATGAGCGGACACAAACATCAGAGCCGCACGTTGAGATCTGGCTACCGATTGGTGGACGCGCTTTGCTTATCCTGTTATCGGGTGAGTAGATCTTACACCTCTCACCCCACAAAAAGCCAATCACAACACTGCTTTCTTTCCTCTCCCGCTGCTTCATAGCACAACACACACACTCTCTCTGTTCCAAGGAAACCTGCCAATGGGTATCTATATTCACGTACCTCTGACGCGGAACAGATCCCTCACCCCCGAGGTGACGAAGTCTTTCCCTGAACGCTGTTTGGTGTCAAAACATAATAATTCCTGGCACCTCTCCCCAAAAGAGGACTGGCACCTGGGGCCCTCGGGCTGACCAGCGATTGTCATTCTGACCTTAAATAAAAAATTTCATTATCCGGTTGAGGTTCCACCCAGTATCATGGAAGGATTAGCACTAACTAACTCTTGTAGCTAACATTGCTCTTAATGTATCCTAGCACCCTATTTGCTCTTTTTTTTGCCTCAATACACTGCTTTGAAAACTTCAGTGACCTATCTACTACCACGCCTAAGTCATTCTCATCCTGAACTAAATTCAGCCAATGCCCATCTATTTCATAGCTAAATTCCCTATTATCCCTTCACATGTTAACAGCTTTGCCCCTTTTTAAAGTTAAAAGTTATCTGTCACTTCTGAGCGTCATCTGCCACTTCTAATAGGCCCTATTTTATCACTGTTAGATTTGTTATTAATTCTATAATAGCTAAAGAACTTTCTTGGATCTTTATTATTATTTTGAGCTAAATTAATTTCTGCCGCCCTTTTGGTCTTCTTAATAATCTTATTTAGCTCATTTCTGGTCGATCTATAATAATTTAAATTATCAAAAGTACTTTCTCTCTGTAATCTCTGGTATGCCCTTTTCTTCTCAGAAATTTTCCTAGCTATCTCCTGATTCCACCACAACGGCTTCCTACATTTCTTCCTAATAGCCTTCATTGGAATACAATGCTCCTGGACTATGTTTAATATAGTCTTAAAAGTGTCCCACACCTCATAAGTATTCTTCCCCCTGAATTCTATATCCAACCTAATGTGATTTAGCAAGTTGCATAATTTATCGTAATCGCCCCTATATAAATTTGGAGTTTTTGTGAAGTTTGTGATGTTCTACCTTTCACTATTTCCTTTAAAACGAACCATCTGATGATCACTATTTCCCAATGCTTCCCTGACAGTCAATTCCTGAACCAAGTGATCATCATTTGAAAGAACCAGATCTAATATATTGGCACCCCTTGTTGGTTTATTAACAAATTTAGTAAATAAATTATCCTCAAAACATTCTATACACTTACAACTTGCTATCCCTTCCTATCGATTTGTGTCTTTTGCTTGAGTGTTAGCAGAGGGCCAATTATTATTTTCTTCACACGTTAGCCTCTGTTTCCATTAGACAAAATCGGAACTTGCAGCCAATCACAATGGCTACTTTTTATCTCCATGTTGAGATATAAAAGAGTATAACATGTACTACCACATAGCTTTGATATATTGTTTTTGTTGTTGATTTCATTTTCCCCTTCGGATTATTAAAATGTAAAACTCAGGCTTTTGTGATAAAATTAAGGATTTTTAAGAAATTAATGCTTTGGGGTGAAAAAAATGTCTACAAATTTTTAATATTCATTTTTTTTAGCAAAGTAGTTTCTATCATTATTAAAAACCTACTTCTATCGATTAACTAAGCAACGGATACTATCTTCAAGAATTCCTTAGATTTTATTAAATATATGATTTGAAATACTTTTACACCTCCAAATCAAAGTAAACTTTATCATTTAGGTATTGTTGTAATGACTTAAATAGATGGTAATGACTTAGTGCATTGTCAGGAAATATGGAGGATGAGGAAGAACCCCCCCACCTATCGCATTATTATTTTTTTGTGGGGGGAGGCTAACTTTCCACGTGTGGACGTGAATTGTCATGAAGTTAGATTGACACCTTTGGGGTTGAGCATTGAAGGACGTTTACCTTCAGCGTTTCATTAATACGTTGCAATTGTTAAGCAGATAGGGTCTGCAGCAACTGTTTGCTTGTTTTTGAGACCTCATAATGAGTAATTCTTTTCACATCATCCTCAAAAAGCATAACCTTCTGTTATGGGAGATCACGACTAGCAATGGGGTTTTCAGAAATCGATTTCTGGAATTTTAAGTCAATAAAGTTGAAGCAATATTCCCAGGCTGAAAACGTTGTCCTTTAAACAGTTTATGAGGCAACCAAACATGATAAAATGGGCATGGGGAGCAAAGCACCCCATTACGAAACAATCACCCTAGGGTTTATATTCAATGCGGTGGCCAGACGTTGTTGGCGTTCCAATATTCATTGTTTTATGTGGTGTTCAATAATTATTACAAGAAAATATTGAGTACATCATTCTTCAGTAAATGGCTTTTGGCAGACTACCTAAAAGCCTTTAATTCATTGTAATACAAAGAATGCTAAAAAAACGAGTAAGTAGTAAGATCTCTATGAGCACCGTCAGTAACTCTTCACTGGCTTGGAAGATGCCACTAAAAACTAAAGAAAAAGAAAAGTTATCTCTTAAAGGCGCTCTAAGGTAGTGCTTGAACAGGTAATTTGAAGTCTGGAGTGAGAATAAGAAGTAATTAATATTTAAGCTACTTTCGTTTTGCCGATAATAACGTATTATTTGCTTAAATTAGCGCAGATGAACCATTGATAATAACGGAAAATATTACAAGTCATCCCCATATTCGAACTGCAAATGAACCTTTCAAAAACCAGCGTTAAGCCAGTAACGGTCGAGAATACAGAAATTGGATCCGAAAATGAAAATGAATTTAACAAAAACACGAAATTCAATGTTGCAGTAACGAAATTGACTTCCACCTTCGGAAGCAAGCAGCATGACCCTCTGTTTTAACCATTAGGTTGCTATTGAAATGGTTAATACCATTCACACTACATCGGGCATGCCTGGAGGACGATAGACACCCAGGCCAAGCAAGTGACTGAATCCAACCGACCAATCTAAAGTCATTTACGCGAGGGGATCTCGACGACTTCTCCATGGCATCTCTGACGCTATGCGAGAGTGGCTCGCTCGTGAAATGTGCGTTAATTAGCGTTTGTAAGGAATTTAACCAATGCGTTTTACCAATCCCAACATAACAGAGGGAATAATATAATCAGCCGTCATAGGATTAGAGCAGTTCAAATGATTTGATTTTTTTGAGATTTAGAGCATAAACCAAAGAGGGCATCTCTCTCAGAAAATTTGTTGGGAGAGATCTGTAAAGGAAGTTGCAAGATGTATAGCTTCAGATCACCCTGCAGGAGTTGGGACACGGAAGGCGAAATTCAGGTGTTGGGGCCGGGAGGGTACGCAACCTATTTGCCAGCTGCAGCATGGCTTCCATGCTACCCCAGACCCCCCTTGTGGATGAGAGTAATACAGGATACAGACGAGGGCACTGTAAATGAAACTGGGTAGGAAGAAAGCTACAGCTACAAGGATAAGAAGTACCCTAGAAGAGAGGAAGGAAACCTCCACCCCTCTCAGCCATGACCATCAATGAGTGGACGAAAGCTGGTGGGCGACTAGCCTGCTAAATTAACTACAAACCAGGACAAAACGGGGAGCTGAAGCTTGTAAAAAAAATAGCAAAGAGGGAAAAATGGAAATAGGTGAAGCACGAATAAATCCCACTTAGTTTCAATCTAGTTTAGACCTACAGGGGCACTGGGGTTTGGAGGGCGTGGTGCTCTTTAAGGTGCAAGGTGTACCAATCAACACGGGGCGGGGCACCCATTTGGGGAGACAATGTAAAGGTGAATAACACGATAGGGGTAACCTCAAAAACAGAAGAAACAATTTTATAATAACACAAACACGAAAGGCAGAAAAAAAAGTGGAAGTGGGCAAAGGCAGTAGGAACGCAGCAAGTGCGACCATGGGATTGGGTTGTAGTCAGTGTAAAAGATGGCAGAGTCTGATTGGACATCAGATTGTCAAAACCTTTTTTTCGTTTTTAGAAGACGTAATAAATGCTTCTTAGAGTCCCTCCAATCGTTCCTTATGCCATAAGCGCATAAGGTGCCGTAATTATGCAAGGTCCTTAAAGGTAAGTGTAAGAATGCCTTTATACCTCAGCGAACTGAGTCGGGTGGAGGTTATGATCACTGGCATGTACATATATGATAGTCTGTCTGCCTCCTGGTGTACACATGATGCCTCTAAAAGGTATTGGCGGATTTATAGTGTATTTTGTGGGAGGGTTTGGGATCTTTGGCCAAGGAAGGGTTGGGGGCTTTTAGTCAAGGAATGATTGGTGGCCTTTGTTCAAAAAAGGGTGTTAGTCTTTGCCCAAGGAAGGGTTGTGGGCCTTAGGCCAAGAAAAGGTTGGGAACTTTTGTCCAAGGAAGGTTTGAAGGCCTTTACCCAAGGAAGTGTGTTTACATTTTAGGTTGGATGCAGATCTGGAGGCAGATTCTAGCTTGCTTATTCACTTTCTTTAGCATTACCAGAAAAGTCATTTACTGACATTTTTACCTAAAGTATAGAAAATAATATTCCAGTCAAATTTAAAATGCTCAGGGATGGATAAGCTGAGCTACGACATCTGTTAGAGGAAAATATATAGTTGGAGGGATATTTTGACCTAGTCACAGTAGAGCAATGTTGTTTTAAAATTTCGCTCACACTGGAATGGCCTGTTCCCTTGACATAACGTTCAAGTAAGGAGGAATAAATATCCCCTAAAATCCGTTTCTTTTCATTCCCATTTTCATTCTGACTCCACCATTCTTCACCGATAAAGGAGGAAAAACACTCTGAAGATAACGCATAGATCGAAAGCTCAGCAATTAAAGTCATGTTTGGTTTTACCAAACACGTTTCATCAAAAAAAGATGAACGTAGGAAAAGTTGTTTATCATCTAGAAGATGAACTAAAAAATAAAATAAGAAAAATGGAAAGTTACCAAAGAAAATTAATAAAGGCGAAATATACTATGGGCTTTAACACAACTGTATACAAGAAGGTCTGCTACCTATTTTCAATATATATATATATATATATATATATATATATATATATATATATATATATATATATATATATATATATATAAGGTGTCCCAGAAAAAAGTTAACCGTAATTTGAATTAGTATAACTCAAAACCTTTTGTAGATTTTTGAGTTCTGTAAACAAAAAAAAATTACCAACTATTTATCTGTCGATTCTGGAAATTTCATTAAATTCTCTTTTACGGTATTGATACACTTATGGGTTTAGTGGAGGCTATCAAAATTATGTTTGCGCCAGGAAGTAAAATAATGAAACTTTAAAATTAACAAATATATTTAAATCCATTTTTAACCAAAACCACCTCTTCATATGGGTAATGCAAATTCATTTTTTAATTTTCTAAGAATCATTTCCTTCCACATGTCTTCCATTTCTTTCCAAGCACAGTTGCGCCTTTGATCGCATTTATTGAACAACTTTTTTGATTAAATTGTGATTTTCCTTAAGTCTATTGACTTCACGTGTGATACTATCTCTTAACTGGTTGATGCTTTGTGGTAGAGTAGAATACACTTAATTCTTTAGATATCCCCATAAGAAATAATCACACGGTGTTAGGTCAGGGGATCTTAAGGGCCATTCAATTGCACGATTTAGCGTGACAATGCGATTATCAAGCGTTTCTCTTAGTTTTGTTCTTACAGCAAGCTGTCTATGAGCTGGTGCGCCGTCCTGAATCCGCAAAAGTCTATTGAATTGATTGCCGTATATCTGGCAGAGTTCCGGGAAGATCCTTTCGTTGATCATGCTCAGGTAGGGAGCATCATTCAAGTTATTCTCGCATATTCCGATACACAGAGACACTTTCTGCTGACAAATACGTGTGTCAAAGTTGAATGCTGGGGGGTGGTTCAGCGGCGCATATTGCCGAATGTTATGGCTATTTACCTTTCCATTCATGAAAAAGGCTGCCTCGTCACGAATCACAATGTTTTCCAAGAAACGAGCAAGTTTATGCAGAAGCCATTCAACAAATCGTCTACGACGAGGAAAATCAGTTTCAAGAAGCTGGTGTCTTGCATGCATCTTATAGGGATGCCATTTTAAGTCATGTTTAATAATGCGGTTAAATGATGACTTTGACCATTGTAATCCATTTTTTCTGACTGATACATGTGGATTTTGAAGAAGTGTCATCTGAACATTTTCGATATTTTCTGTTGTTCTTATGGTTCTCATACGACCCGAACGACCTTTATTTAGATTTAAGGATGTTCCTTCATGTTGGTATTTGCGAACCTTTTCCCAAAGTGTGGGCTTGCTTGGTGGGTGCCCACCTAGAAAACGTTGTTCAAATGAATCTTGTACTAGTTTAATACTGCCAGTCTTAATAAAGTTTGTGACTACAAATACGCGTTGATCTTTTGTTAACTGCATGATTAAAAAGGTTCTATGGAAGTAAACTTTTAAACAAAAACGCTTTGATTTGCTTAGTAAGCAATAATGACTATACCATAGCACAGCGTGGCTGAAAAACCACTGTAAAATGGCCTAAGCTATGCTTGGAAAATCACACAAAGACCTAGGGAACCTAGGCTCCCTAGGTTCTCTTGAAAGTGCACGGTGGCCTAGCCTTCCTAGGCTTCGTTTCATTATTTTACTTCCTTGCGCAAACATAATTTTGATAGCCTCCACTAAACCCATTAGTGTATCAATATCGTAAAAGGGAATTAAATGAAATTTCCAGAATCGACAGATAAATAGTTGGTAAATAAAACACTTTTGGCAAGACCAAAAAATTCTTTAATAGTTTTCGAGTTATGATAATTCAAATTACGGTTAACTTTTTTCTGGGACACCTGGTATATATATATATATATATATATATATATATATATATATATATATATATATATATATATATATATATATATATATATATATATATATATATATATATATATATATATATATATATATATATATAGATATATATATACATATATATATATATATATATATATATATATATATATATATATATATATCATCAGGAAAATGAAAACCCACTAGTGGATAAAAATAGACATTTATTTAAGCTCTGTCAGACGTTTGGTTTTATATATCGGATCATCTTCAGTGATTCTATTTAAAGGTAAAGAAATTCCTGAATTTAGGAACTTACATTAAAAAAACTGACATGAATAATAAAAACAAAACACTAAAAACTTTCAAAATTAGAGCGTTTTAAATTCATGTTTGATTTTGTTAATGTACCTTCCTAAATTGGTGAATTTCTTTACTTTCAAATAGAATCACTGAAGACGTTCCGATATTTGGAACAAAACGTCTGACAGAGCTTAAATAAATGTCCCTTTCTAAACCAATTTTGGACGTGTCCGGCGGCTAATTCGCACTCATCGGGCGAATGAGGTTTCGGAATGATGTCATCAATGCCATCATGAACGCACAAATGATGGGCGAACTCAGCATAATAATTCTAAAATTATTCCTAACTTGTTCCTTTGCTTGGTCCCTTTTTATTAATTCTGTCACTTCTTCTACGACGGCCTGTGGCCTTCATTATATGGTGATCACCCTCTTCATAATCTTTGTCGAAATGATTATTCTGATCTCTCTTATATTTCACTATCTTTGTTATGGCCTCGCCGAGTAGAAACAACCCACTCAATTACTGCGAAGTTAAGCCACATCGGTTGTGTTTAGTCACCCGATGGAATCCCGATTTGCATCGACATCATGGCGACTACCAGACGCTTTAGAAAGATGTGCGTTTTTCATAGGACAACACTTTGTATACAATCTTTTGTTTAAGAAAGTGTAGGGTCCCAAACTGTCCCTTGCGACACACCATTAATCACCATTCTGATTAAACACTAGTATTATAGTTTTTTTGCTTCTGTTGAACAAGTTTTAATCCACTTTAATAAATTTCATTTATTGTATAGGATTGTATACAAAATAAAAGATATTTAAAATGATGAATAAGAAATGCAAAAAAAGGGAGAAGTGTACTGTAGCTGTTTGATAGAGGTGTCTGGTGAGTGCCAATATCTGATGGTTGAATTACATAAATCAGCATTGATTGGTAAATAATTTTTAACCTAAATCTGAATAATTTCATAGAGGAATTTTAATTTTATGGATGAATTAAATCAGGAGATACAAGAAAATATAGGCACTAGAAGTAAATCGAGACCAAGACTAACTCGGCGGTCATTAATTTTACGCAAAGGCGAGTATGGGGCAGTTGGGAAAGTAGGTTCCATCAGACGTCATTCGAGGATGGTCGTAAATTGGCTGTTTCCATTGCAATGGAGTAGTCGTCGGGATTACTATCGTTTGTTCTAAGGGTTATCGGTAAAATGAAATTAACAAAATTACCTACAATGAACTATTCTGATTTGATTAACGCGATTAAGCAGATATTAAAAATAACATAATATACATGAAGTTACGTATAAATTTAATCATTATACCGGGTATTGCAAGAGTCCTATTACACTAGTTACGATGCGATCAAAAAGAGTCACAATGATAGTTTTGATCCAGTTAGACACGTTTTTATTGTTTCAACATATAAATATGTGTTTTAGTTGTAATATATATCAATATGGCCGCCCTCAGAGGCGAGCACGCGCTGCAGACGAGACCTGAATGCCGGGCATACGTTGAGAACGAAGTCCTTCCTCATGTTGGCCCACACGCGGTTGACGCAGGTCTTCAGCTCATCGACGTTGCTATGGCGGATCTTGCAGGACCTGCCCTTGACAAGCGCCCACACGTTGTATTCGAGGAGATTGAGGTGGGGTGACTGCGGCGGCCCAAAGTAATTCGACCCCAACCACTCTTGCACGTTCTTAGTTGTGTGCGCCGAGGCATCGTCTGGCTGAAAGACGTAGTCCACCTTCTTCGTGTTCTTTCTCATCCAGGATAGGACTTTCGTAGCTAAGATGTCCCTGTAATCGGCCGCGGTGATCCTGTAACCAGCCGCGAACCACACAGGCGGCATATTCCTGCCATTCGAAACCATAACGGCGACCATCATCACGGAGGCCAGGTGTTTGGTCGTGGACACGTAGCGGACCTCGGATACATCTTGGATGAAGCGGTCGTTTTACTTTTTGATGAACGGATTGACTCTTAAGGACTTTTCATCAGAAAAACAAAATGAGAATTATATTGCTCTTACGCTTCGAGTCGTTGGGAATGCGGCGACAGCGCTTCCAAAGTTATTTTCACATACGGTGGGTGAGGCCTTTCAAAGCACCTCAAGCTCTTGCCGGCCCCCTCTTGGCCACCCTGGACACCTTGGCCACCGTGATGTTCTTCTTCTTCGCGACCACAGTCAATTTTAGCTTCAGAACACCTTTGAAGGCCCCTCTAATAGCCAAACGGTTTTTCTTGATGTCTTCCCGAACGACGTCAATCTTTGATGCATTCTCGTTCTTGAGCGTCGCTGCAACTCTGTAAATGGTTATCCAGCTGACGTTGGGCCGCTTGGCGATGTGGAACTTGTGGACTGCACACAAAATAGCAGATATCTCGAATCTTTTGCCTTCTATCTCTCGACATTGCACACACTGGAAAAGACGTTTTAATGACACGTGCTGGAAATGAAGAACTTTAAGTTTCTCTGACGGAACCCTTTATATCACACACGTAATCCTTTTAAAGGATAAAAAATAACCGAGTGTATCAGAAATTTTTCAAAACTCGGTACTATTGAATATCATCACCGTTACGTCCACGCAGTAGCGCGCCCACCCGACCCTAGTGCTCCAAGAGAAACTAGTGTTCTCTCTCGTGTCGTCTTTAAAATGGCAAATTCTTGTTCTCATTTATCTCATCCTCCTAGTGAATGATTTCAATGGATCCACGTTAGTTTCCACTAACTATCTTAGCTATGAAGTGTCTTCATTAACCTCAATTTGATTTAAAATGATGGCATATAGATCTGCCCTGTGCTGCATTGCTTTTGAGACTCATCTAGTGGAAATTTGGCTGAATCCTGTTTTTTTTACCACAAAGGAGCGATGAGAAGGACAGAAAATGTCTACTTAATTGGCAATGGGCATCCATTTCCCTCGAGGCTGTACAGCACACTGTCTTTCTGCAAAAAAGAGGTCAATATCCGATCCATTTTCTACCATTAACATCAATTCATCTCACTATGATTTACCCCGTTTCACTTATAAAAACGAAGTTTTATCAGTGTTGTTGCTAAATAAACATAGTGCCAATAATTAATAATTTCCTTTCTTTGTGTTGATACAGATAAAAATATTAATAGTAGCTCTCCATTCAAAAATTACGCCTCCACTGACCTCCAAACATGGATGTTTTTGGCTGCTTATTTAATCTCTTTAGAAACACTATAAGGTTCTAGCCTTATCTGAAGAACTTTCATATTTCAGGGTATAATTTAGGCCTGATTTTTTATTAATTAACTACTCCATTATATTCTAATTACAAGAGAGACAGATGTGTGTATGAGTTGTTTATATGTGTGTGAATAAAATGATCTACAAATTAAACTAATATCATATTCATCGATTGATTTTAGTCAAAAGATTGGTGAAGCGAATCGATCTCCACCACGGGTCGTTGTGAAGCATGTGACAAAAAATATGAACTCAAAATGGTGATCTTCAGCCTTTTAAGAATCGGACGTTTCAGACATCCCATGATGTTCTTCATCGGGTCTGAACTCGGTAAGGAAGATTAGAATAAACATCCTCATTCGGGGGGGCTCAACTGACCATCTTACGTTTTTAAAGAGGAAGAGACGGTTTTGAACAAGAACAAGAATTAATGAGGAAGAGGAACCAACTTTAAGAAGAAGAATTAAGAAAGAAGGAGAAGAATTAAAGAAGAATAAGAATGCTTATTCTGATTTGAATGAACAATCTATTAAGCAGACGTAAAAATGTAAGTGGATAAGCGGAAAAAATAATTACAGAGGGTGAAGAATTAAATAAGAAGGAGAAGAAACAAGGATAAATAAGAAGATTGCTTACCCTGATTCGAATGAGTAATCTATTGAGTTAGTGGATCTCGTAGTAGACAAATACCCCCCTCCCTCCCGTTGATCCAGCCAATGAAAACCATTGCTTTGCAAAGAGAAGCAAGAAATTGGGTCCAGTTACGCGATTATCATCTGTCGAACTTTGCCCAAACCCCATCGCCACACAAACAGCGCTTCACTCTTCCTGGATTGAAGCCCTGCTGAATCCTTTGACAGGGGCAGAGGTGATGACCTTGAGTGCCACACCATGTGCATCGCTCGGTGAAGGGAGAGGTGATTTAGTGTATGATTAGGGTGGTGAGTCGTCACCTACCACCAGAAGAGCCAGCAGGAAACTAAATAAAGATGGAAGAACGAATGGTGGTTGGAAAAGGGATTGGGAGAAGCAAGAACTCGTCGGACTCAACCGCTGTCCTTAAGGTAGGAAAGCATTCTCCTTATCGGTTTCAAACGTTGCCCTTACTACATATGGTGTTTGGTGATGGCGTATTTAAATGTATCCTTAATGGATGTGAGCGTTTACCCATTGGGGGTACAAAAGTTGTTTCTAGTGGATGCAAATGTTAACATAAGCGGTAGCAAACCTTGTCCTTAACTGACACAAACTTCGTACCAACCCGATGGAAATATTGTCCTTTCGGAATTTAAAGTCTGAACCTGACCGGTGCAAACCTTGCCCTGTATCGGATATAAACGTTATCATTAATGTATGAGCATAAATTTTCCTTAACTGCCGGAAATGTTGTGCTTAATGATAGAAACCGCCCTTCTTACCATATGCAAACGTTGTCCTCAACTGGAGCAAACCTTGTTCTTAATGTGCACGAAACGTGTTTTTAATTTTTCTATTTAAAAGAACCAGTAAAATCACTTCTCGAAATTAGAGAAGCAGGAAATATCGCATACATGAAGGAGGGCGCAATCACCCATGAATACTGAATAGAATTTGAAAGAATAGAAAAGGAGCATTAAAGAAATATATAGGTAAAAGTGGTAAAGGAAGAGAGAAAAGAATATTTTAAAAGGAACCAGTCATTTTGAGTAAGCTCTGAAAGCAGTAAGCCTTTTAAGTACCATCAACGCTTCTGAAGACCCATCTTGAATAAGTGGTAACGTACCTGTCTTTGAACTCATGGCTTGTGGCTCGTGAGTTCGATCCCAGCCACTCAGATCGATATTTAACCTCCAAATTTAATGGTCAAGTTTCCCAAATCTTGATTAAACAAGAATAAATAACAATATAAATATTAATAATAATGAGAATGATTTGTAAGGTACGCATCGTAGACATGGGCGCTCATAGATTATTTGGTGAAAAGAGAGTTAGCGCCAGCTTCATCTATTGCTATTTTTCGTGTGTGCAGAATCCGTGGTTGCACGCAGTGCACGCAAGCCTAATTCGGATTGGGAGTTCCGGGTCGCGGGAGCGAAATGTCTCCTCCATTAGAAGATTTCCTCGACTCGCGTTGTTCCATCTCCGCCTCATTAGACGCCAATTAAAACCGTTTTAGCAGTCAATATCCTTTGGATTTCAAGCTTCTCATCCCAATTTCTAATTGCCTATTTAGGGAAGACCAAATCCCCACCTCTTCCCTCTCGTTCTACTCCCCTAACACGAAATACACTAACACACCATATTCTCCTAATGGTGAATTGGAAATTTTACCTCTATTTGTATGCATTATGAACCATAAATTGTGGTTACTGCTGATAACACTAAACCACCTATGTACCTTAATAACAATCAGTTGAAGAGATCTCAAATTTTGGCGAATTCTTCGTACCATTATTCTAAAGAAAAATCTCAAGAGCGCTTTGGAGATTCGTCTATGATATTTGTGTTATGGTCAAGTTTTAACTACTATTTCCACTCTCTTATGTCTATCTCACTAGAGACTTACAGTTGGAAAATTCCCGCGGAATTTATTGATCATAGTAAAAGATTGAATTCTATCCTACAATATTTGAGATATTTACGGTTTAATTAAATGGATTATTGATAAAAACTTTGATAACTTGAGACAAGTGATACGTGGGAGTTTTTCAGTGACACGCAAACTATAAAATCCACTCTAAATATTGCTATAAAATTAGCATTAACCTATTGTAAATCTTTACATTAAAATACTAGTGTTGTTTACTGTAAGTTACTGGAGAACGCAGGGTTTCGTGGGAGTTTTGGTTAGCGAAAGTTCGATTATGAAATTTGCCTCGCTTAGTCTGTTTCTGGTGTTTTTGGTAGAGTTTCTGTGTCTATCACAAAAGTTTAAGGTTTACATTTTAAAAAAATTTCTTATTCGTTATTATAAAATAATAACAATTTATGGATTTTTCTCGTATTATGGCGCTATTTTGTCTCCTCAGCCAGATGGCTGAACGGCCGGTTACTCGAGTGATTAGGTTGTGTCATCTTTAGTGTTACGATATCCTTTGTTTTTTGTTTTTTTTAGAGGCATAAGCATTGCTTTCAACCTTTAAAAAAATGACAACACACGAACTTGCTAGAAAAAGAACAATGTTTGGAGGGTTCTACCAATGCAATTGGTTTTCAGAGCAGGGAAACGTGCAAAGTATTTCATATATGTGTAGTTCCTGATAGATCGGCAAAAACATTATCATCATCATCATCATCATCATCACTAACTCTATAATTTAAGAATTGGATTTTTTCGAGTATTTGAATAATAATTTCATCCTAGTTTGGTTATGACCTATGTTTTTTTATCAAAGTTATTTCTAATAATTCTTTTATAATATCAAAAAACAAAATGGTGAAGTTCAGAAATAAATATAAGTATCGAAATTTTGTGAATTTTTTAAAATAGTGAAGTTCAGAAAATGTATTTTTATATATCTTCTTCTACAACTATATTTTAACAACATGATATTTTGAAAGGGGTAAATTTAGTCGAGAGTTCCTTTTTAAAATTATTATAATTGGTGAAGTTCAGAAAATTTATAAAAATTTAACCATGGCTGCTTTTTTTTAGATTTTAAGTTTTAATCTTAGTAGTTAAGCGCAAGCTCCCCCATGGTGGGGAAGTGGCAAGACCATTGCATGGTTAATCTATAATTAACCTTGCAGAGATGCTATAATTAACTTTGCATAGATGCTGTATAAACCTTTGACTCTTAATCACTCACAAACCTATAAAGATCCGGAACTGCTCATTTTCTGATCGACTCTTATATGTCTTATATGTGTGAGTTTTTATGGTGGCAAGAAAATAAAGGAATAGACTTAGTTGCTCAAATTTACAAAGAGAATGTTAAGTTTTATCTATTAAATGATGTTTAGCTTTTACTTTTGTTTACTTCCCTCAGCTTTTATTTATTTTTAGTTTACTCTTAATCGCCCCCCAAACCCCCCAAATACTTATAACATAGGAATGATCCCATCCTTCAATTCCTGCAGATGAGAAAGGCAGTTCAGCCTTCTCAGCCAGCCGTTCAGCCATCTGGCTTTGTAGACGAAATTGCGCCATAATAAAAGAACAGATCCCAATTTATATTCGTCAACAAACGGGGGTTTTTTTTTAGACCTCTCCGATTTTTGTTTATCCGTTTAACTTTCATTTACTACTTAGATACATACATTTAGTATCTTAGCCTAAATATATGTTTTAATATTCATTAATATATATTAAACGCGCACATACTTACCCCTTACACGAAATGTCCAACTTTAAGTAACTACGCAGTACGCAATCACAAACCCACACCAACAATACAATATATATTGTTTGAAGGCTCTGTGGGAAAACGAGGTATAGGTCATACCTTTCCAGTGTGTTTCGGTCGGGGTTGTCTGGCCAGCCAATTTGAAGATCAGCAAAAAGAACAAATGGCAATGTTATACATTTGTTATACATTTAATAATAAATTAAATAGTTTAAAGGACATATTTGGAAAAGCGGGTATTAATCTAGCCTTTAAATATAATAATTCCTTAAACCAATTGATGATGTCCACGAAACCCAAAGAACATCATAACATAGGAGTATATGCAGTACCATGCAACGATTGCCATAAAGTTTATATAGGGGAAACGGGAAGAAATCTAGACAAGAGATTGTACGAACACAAAAGAGATATTAGAGTGGGCAGCGAAAGTAGTGGAATATTTTGCCATGTTAGAGACAAGAATCATACGATCGATTTCAATGGAAGTAAAATGTTATTTAAATCGGCTAACTATGTTAAGAGAAGAATCTTAGAATCGAGCTTGATATCGGCAGTTCCTAATTTAAATCTATCTGAGGGTCAATTTTCTTTTAATCCTGTAATAAGATCGCAAATAAACAAAATAGTAAAAGGCCAGCCCTTCAATATGTTTAGGCCTACTTCTTCCCCCCCCATCAGATTAGCCACAAGTAGGGGATTGGGGGAAAAGAGGGGATCTTGTGTTATGCTTATATGCATTTCTCTTATATTTTCTGCCCAGTGTCAGTTGAAAAAGGGTGTGAGATACACCGAAACTGTTCTGAATTAAATTTTCTTCAGGGAATGTGGTTTAATTCCTCATATATATATATATATATATATATATATATATATATATATATATATATATATATATATATATATATATATATATATATATTTTACTTATGAGAGAGGTTTCGGAAGTGATTGTCTTCCATCATTAGTACAAGAATAATGACAGAAAGCCTATAGGGTTTGACGTTATATACCAGCAGTTAAAAATCTTTTAAAAATAAGACAAAATGTATAAAGCAGAGGGCTATTGATAAGCCAAAATTATTTAAAAAATTAAAAATTGTTGGCAAAGTGAGCAATGGAGGAGGTGGGCAATACTAATCAGTTGGGTCACGGAATTATAACTTTAGTTATTTGCTGAATCAAACCAGTTTTTAGAAAGAGGTACTAGGGAAGAATTGGTAAATATGTAGATTATCGGCGCGAACGATGTGACGTACTATTTCGTCCGTGTTCCAAAATGTTTCACGTTTTTGGAGTACATTTAAGTTGACGGCTCGTGTGGGGGTAAACACAATTGGGGGACTACACTACGATGATCCTGAGTTTCATTAAATTGGGGGGGGGGTCTGGGGGGCACAGCCCCCCAGTATATAACCCTAATTGTTTATAGAATAATAATTCGAAAAGGACTCAAACGCGCATGAATATTCCGACACGAGTGAACGATAATATTTACACAGAAATTTTTTTTCGGCCGGGCCGCTAATCTACATATTTACCGAACAATTTTCCTTAGAAATGGTTAAAATTCAGGATATCAGGGATAAGCACTGCTTTAAATATTTTTCTTTTTATAGTTGAACCACATCTGAAATAAGCCTTGATTTATCTTATTCGATGGGGTGATTATGATTTTAGAGAGGTTTGCAACACTCGACAGTTCATTTTCCGGGAGGTCATATCGGTGATCGTCTATGTGCTGTGATAGTGAGCGACCCTTTTCGCTGACATCAAAATATGTGTAGCTAGCATGGAATAATATATACCAATGGGTCAGTTAGGGTCAGAGGGTGGGGCTTATGACCAAGAAATCGTTCAGGAGTATAAGGGAAAGATAATGCAATATGGTAGGGTTTTAGGCATTTCTTGATCTTTTTTAATTTAGAACAAAAGGGTAGAAAAATATATCGCAGAGTGGAGGATTTTGGGGATCCTTTCTTAATTGGAGGGAAAAATATTGACCGAGCTTTTAAAGGTCAGAGTTCAATTAACCAGAGGGGATAGTGGAGAAGTATGAATGTATGAGTGAAGTGATTCAATTCATTTTTTAAGAATTGGATCACAAATCATTTATGATCGTGGAAAAAGTAACTGGAGAACCCCTCGTTTGGTGGATGAGTCCTAAAAAGTGAAGAAAAAAGGGTTTGATTCTGGCTTACGATAGAGTGTGAAGGATGGGCTGCAGCAAATTCTTACCTTGACGTCGAGAAATGGGAGCACATATCACATACCCATTCAACTGCAAAATGAATAGTTGGGAGTAAGTAGTTGAGTCTGATGGAGAATGCGGCAAAGTTTTGTCTATCGTGTAGCCACGCTGAGGAGAGGGTCTACATAGCGGAGCCATAGTAGGGTAAGAAAGGACGTAATTTTACGGAGGGCTTAAGTTTCTAATTTCTACATAAAAGATTATGCAAAATTAGTTAGAGGCAGTTGCCCATACTTAAGCCGTATTTTTGTTAATAAAATTCATTATTGGTGCTGAAGGTATTGTTCGAGACGCGGTGAGGGCATCGTCAATCGGGATTAATGTTTATTGTCTAATTTGTTTCTAATCAAGGTGAAGAAACTTGTATTTAATAGCGCCCATTTTTTATTTGTATTTAATTAAATATTATTAATATTTACCAACCTAGCAGCAGGAGTGGAATAGTATTATCTTCAGCAGCTCCTCTGAACGCATTAACAACACTTCCGATTATAGTGACGCCAAGCCACATCAGGTCAGGTTATTCACCGGATGAGGTCCGCCACCATGGGGTCATATAGGGCGCTACTACCACGCACTACGCCCTTGACATTTCCCCCGAACGAGAATTATCCCTGGTGCCTTCGGGCTCACTATTGATTGTCATTTGTTATCTTAATGCACTTTTCATTATTCGGTCTCGGGTGGGATCAGAGCCACGATGCGAGAGGCAAATGGCTCTCCCTACCTTCCTACAAGGATCGAAGGCTAACCTGTTCTGTTGTTTCTTCGCTGTGTTGGGATGTAGGAAACTGGAATGTTTTGATGCACTATGATTTTGTGTAGGGAGAAGGAAATGGATATATTTGTAAGAAAAGGATAAAGAAAATTGTACCAGAGTTCAGAGTCAGGTTTGTGAATTTAATAGAGATGGATTCTAGCATTCTTAAATTAATTTCATCTTTGGAAGTGTCTATAATCGAGAGATCATCCAAAGAATGTGTGTATGTGTGTGAAGCCTGATGAGGCTGGGAATATAATTTGATAGGGAGACTGCTTTGGATTAGGAATATAGGCTTGTCTTCTATTTCTAATGCTAAAATATGCACAAATACGAGCATATAATGTAAGCGGTGATGATCCAAGATAATCTTCGGAGTTACCTCGTGGGCAAGTATATTTATAAATGAAGGGGGAGCGATGCACCGATAGCCTTTTTGGTCACTTTGAATAAGAAATTAATAAAAATTACTAACTATATTTGTCCCTTGTCAAAAGTGTTATTCAAGATGAATAGAGTAACGTGGTCACTTTGTGACCAACATTTGTCATCCTGATTATGGATTACTGATTAACTTATATTATTTATTACTTGGATTTTTCATTATACATTCATTTTTATTGAAATAATTAAAGGAGATATCATATAGCCATTTTGTATAACATATCTATCTATATTGGACTTTTCTGCTCATTTAATGTTGTACTTGAGGATACTAAATCTAAATGGAAGTAATTTATTTTCCTTCTATTGATTTGGTCACTTACCTAACTTAAATTTAGATCTTGATACCTCTCCAGTGAGAGGTGTTTAGTTGAAGGTGTTTAGTGTCATTTTGGTCACGGTTACATCCGATGTATGTTAGTGATGGGAGGAGTCTTTTTCTTTTCTGGAATTTTGGAGAATGTGCTAAAATTACTGTTTATCCTGTTGAGTAATTTCTCTGATTAATCTGTTTGGGTAGGTGGTGATTTAGATGTTTGGTGGGAAATTGCGTAAGAGTTTGTGGAAATGGTAATGTAAATGTGTTTAATTAATTTGTGGTTTGGGAAACGGGATGGTTATTGTCGTGATGAAGGTTTGATATATTGTCAGAACCTATGTGGGTTTGGCGTTATAGAGAGATTTGATGGCTAACTGAACGTTTCCAGGTGCGGACTTGGTTTATGGTTATGCGTTTTTTTCCTAGATTTCTTTTATTTGTCTGTCTTTGGGTAAGAAGCTGGTTTTTGTATCAATAGTGCTTTATAAGTTGTTGCAGTATTATTTGATGAAATTATGTTGTTGCGAGTAATTATTGACTCGTGGCTGTGGATGGGGTTATGTTTGATGTATTTTCTTTAGGGTCCTCAAGGGGTTTCGTTAAGCATATTTTGTGATTGAGTTTGTTCATGTATTGGTTTTAGTCGTCCGTTGTATTTAGAGTAGATTTGCGATGTGAATATTGAGATGTTAGATTTGCTGAAGTTCTTGTTATGTTGGCACTGTCTGGTTTTAGTTTGTTTTTCTCATTTATGAGGTATGATATATATTTTCTGAAGTTGGGGATGTGTTTTCCATTAATCTAATTTAACTGCATAGTGTATGTGACATTCTTTTTACGAAAGTATTCGTTTATTTTCACAGCATGTATTTTCTATTATTTATAATGTCCCTAGGTCTTCCGCAAGAGGGTGGCAGGAGTCGCATGGATAACCATGGCGCTATAACATACGAGAAGAGAAGTGCAGGCAAGCGGCTTGAAAGCTTCGTTTCAATGAGTCTTATTTGAGACTCAGGATGGCCGAGTGGATTAGCCGCTGGCTAACAATGGTCCAGTGACGCGGGAAGCTGTTCGCAACTCGCCTACGCTATTATTTTTTCTTTGCCCCTTTTCCTACGCCCCTCTATCTACAGCGCAACTGATATTAGGAGGATTCTATGCTCTACTGCGCATAACGTGGGGCGCTTTTTTGTTTAGAAGAGACAAAGCAAAAATGGCTGGTGACGTCACCAGCCAGAAAGATCGACTGGCCACTGTGACTCCATAATATTATTCTGCGAAGCTGCTTCGCTTGGACTTGGTTCAACAAATTTATAAAGACAAGAATTTCTATCCTTTAAAATAATAAATTTTTGCTGCTACTTTACTTTTCATTTTCACCAAATCAGGTTCAATTGCATTTATTTTTTTAGGTTAAGGTTTTGTTAAGTTATATAACCAAAAAGTAACAAAATCAGGAGTTATGTCTTTATAAGAAAAACGCATTATTAAGCTATTCTTTCACACTCGGGGATCACATGGCTTTCTCACAGGTAGCCACCCTGGTGACGTCACCAGCCATTTTTTGTTTGTGTCCCCTAAACAAAAAAGTGCCTAACATTTCCAATTGCATTGATTTGCGGGTATATAACTTGCACATATTTTCATTTTCTCTATCTTCACTACTTTTCTTTACAAATTTATCCACAAACTCTCAGTCGATGATACCCTACCTGAAAACAGATTAGGTCATTCGCTTGATCCTTCTCCCTACATTCATTGGTCCCTCCTAGAACACCCATTTATACCTCCTTAATCATGCATTGATTTATCCATGAATACCCATTCAACCTCTCCGTAGCAGCCATTGGAACAAGAGTGAACACACTTTGAGCCTTTCTGAACCTACCCGGTGGTAAAATAAAAAACCTCCCTTCTGAATCTGATGTGAGCCTACGTTAGAACCTTTTCAGACTCTATGTGTACTGTAATTTTTACAGTAATTTACTGGAAGCTCAACAACCAATAATTTATTGTATATTTACAGCCACAATACTTATTACTCTATTTTCAGAGAAATATAAGATAAGTTAGTCAATAAATTACAGAAACACAAGAAAATGGATTTGTTTTGAAGTTACTGTATTGTAATGCAGTTGGTCCAAACAGTGGAAAAGAATATAGAAGAGCGCAAAATATTTAATATAGGTTTTATAGTAACTTTCATACAGTAAAACTAATACTAGCAATGTATTTTCAACTGCAAAAGAATGCATGTTACTGATAAAATTACAGAGAGAAAGAGAGAGAGAGAGAGAGCTACAAGGAAAGAAAGTACCCTAGGAGACCTTACGGTCCATTCAAGGAATATACCTTTGGACTAGCAATCGAGTGGGTACATGGCTGCTCAATTATTTTGCGTCCCTAAACGGCCACTTTTAAAGACCTTGTCTAGTCTTGACTTGAACTGGTTAACAGATTCACTGTTAACAACTTCCACTGGAAGTGCGTTCCACTTACCGCAGATACTGTAGGTGAAAAAATTTCCACACAGATTGTGGTTGTAACGCTTCAGTTCAGGTTTGAAGCCGTAATTGCGCGTTCTGTTCTCACTCAGTGTGAAAATATCCCGGTAGTCAACATTGTCAAACCCTCGAAGTATTTTGAAAACTTCGATGAGCTGACCACGCAGTATACGGGTTTCCAGCGAGAACAGATCTAACTCCCTTAGTCTATCCTCATAACTTTTATGTCGGATAGAGGGAATCACCTTGGTTGCCCTGGCTTGTACGCGTTCCAATCTCGCGATGTCCTTACAAAATGAACGATTCTAAAATTGTACGGCATACTCAAGGTGCGGTCGAACAAGTGAGTTGTACAAACACAGTACAATTCCTTGTTCCGATACCCAAACTGGCGCTTTATATAACCTAGCATCCTTTGGGCCTTTTTCTCCGCCTCAATGCACTGTTTCGAAGACATGAGGTCACTAGTGATTGTTACACCCAAGTCCTTCTCAGTGTCGGGGGATTCAATAGCAGTGCCCTTAAGGATATACTGAAATTGGGGGTTTCTGTGGCCGATATGCATCACTTTGCATTTCCCTACGTTAAAAGGCATTTGCCACGTGTCCGACCACTCCCCAATCTTCTCAAGATCTTCCTGCAGGCGGGCAGTATTTCCACCCTTTGCAACGTTCATACCAAGCTTGGTATCGTCGGCAAATTTGGAAATCTTGGCAACCATGTCACCGTCCATGTCGTTGACGTAGATGATGAATAGTAGTGGTCCCAGGACAGAACTTTGAGGCACCCCGCTAGTAACGGGCACCCACTCAGAAGCCTGTCCATTAACCACCACCCGTTGCCGTCTGCCACTTAGCCAGTTCTCGATCCAGCCGGCTACTTTTCCGTCTATGCCCAGCGCTCGCACTTTCTTGAGAAGGCGGCGGTGTGGTACCTTATCAAAGGCTTTCTGAAAGTCTAAGTACACAACATCCACCGCCTTGTCCAGATCCTGCTCACTAAAGACAAAGTAGAAGAATTCCACAAGGTTCGTTAGGCATGACCGTTGCCTTCGAAAGCCGTGCTGGGAACTCCTCAGTAGTAGGTTTGACTCTAAATACGACGTCATTTTGTCCACCATTATGCTTTCCAGGAGTTTACCGACTATCGAAGTCAGACTGATAGGTCGGTAGTTTGACGGTTGGCCTCGGTCTCCTTTCTTGAAGATAGGAATCACCTCCGCCTCACGCCAGTCTCTAGGAACGCATTCGGTCCGGATTGACATGTTGAAGATTGCGCTCAGGTGTCGTGTCACTTGATCGCACACTTCTTTCAACACTTTAGGTAGAAACCCATCCGGGCCAGGTGACATGCGTCATTAGGTTACTGATCTTATTTTTTATTTCCCCTTCGGTGAAGTCCTTCTCCTCCAGCTTTTCCCCCGAGTAGGAATCCATTGGCTAGGGGATGGGACCACAATCTACAGTAAACACTGAAGAGAAGTACGTCGTTGAAGAGGTTAGCATTTTCTGCATCTAAGTGCTTTAATGCACCCTCCTCATTTCTCAAAGGGCTAATCGTCCGACGGATTGGTTTACGGCTGTTCACATATCCAAAAAACTTCCTCAGACCGCTTAGCGCCATTATGCTGGACTTCACTCTCCTGGCTAGCCTCCGGTATTCGTCAAAGTCACCCGAGATCTTCGATTGCCGGTACACAGTTCTCTTCGTCCTAATTAGTTCGCCGATTTCTCGATTAAACCACTTTGGTTGAACAGAAAACTGACGGGGACATTTCAGAGGGATGAAACGCAATTAAAGACTCATAAATGTGGTTTTGAAACTGTTCCACGAGTCTTCAACAACATCGCACACTTCATGCCCTCGCGTCAGTCAGTCCCGCACGAAGATTTGAAAAGTCTGCTTCTTTCAAATCGAGTTTCCTCGATTTACTAGTTGCAGGCCCTGCCGTCGGGACTTTGACTACAAATCTAATTGGTCGGGGGTCACTGCCACCGAGCTCTTTACCAACAGTGAGGTCCTCAACGATGTCATCCTCAGAGGGGAAAACCGAGTCGAGGATATTGTTTCCTCTCGTTGGCTTTCTCACCCATTGAGTCAGGAACTCGTTGTTCGCGAACTCAAGGGGTAGTGCGTTCTCGCCACAGGGCTCTATGGTTTCACAGTCAACTTGTGTGTTGAAATCACACATGACGATACACACTCGGTCTTCGACAAGTTCTCCTAGTAGCTGGTACAGATCTCTATCCTTTTCAACGAGTTGGGCAGGAGGTCTATAAAGCACCAGGGTCCTGATTTTGGCGGCAGGACCTATCTCTAGGTCAACACCTAGTAGTTCATGGTTGAATACGATGTTGCAATCCGTCGAGTTGAGAGTATCCTTGACATACAACATTGCACCGCCACCCTCTCTGTCTGGCCTATCTTTCAGGAAGAGCTGGTAACCGAGAATCGTGAATTCACCTTCAAAATCTCGGCTTGAGGTTTTTATACACAACTCCGTTATAGCCACCATCTCAGGTACCTCTGTTACTACGAGGCAACGGAGCTCAAGAAACTTATTCCTGATTGACCTCGCATTGAACAGAAGAACTTTAAGGGAGTCCCCTAGTGTAGGACTCCCTACGCTCTTCCGTTTCCCGTCTTCTCTGTTTTTGTGGTCACACCCTTTTTAACGTCCTCCGAGAAGGTCGTTCCAGGAGTAACACGGGCGTGCTGGCGCACCTCCGCTTTCGCTCTGTTTCGAACGCTACTTTGGGTGCGTTCCACGACATCTTGAATTAGGTTGGCGAAAAAGGCCTTCTCTTTAAAGGAGAGATGTACCCTGCCCCTTTGGTAGAGGTCGTCCCTACCGATAAAGGTACAAGAGGGGGCCACGAAGAAGACTCCTTCTGCCGTGTTGAGATCCACTAACCTTCTGTTTGCTGCGACGTTTCTTTCGTTAGCGGTTGGGGATGGACCTCTTCTCGGAAGCATCCCAACCACCACACGTTTGCGGGTTTTAAGCCCTATGTCATCCACGGCTCCCATCACCGTTTGGATGGTCTTGCCACTGAGGCCAACCTTACTGCCTCTGCGGTAGAGGTCGTTGCCGCTCACCATCAGAGCAACAACTGAATTTTCAGAAATCTGAGGTTTCTCTGCCTCTACTCTGATGTTGTGGTTACCCCGTGCTGACAGGCAGCTTACCTTCACGCAAGTGCGAAGGCGGGCCGCTAGCAGCGGCTGCAGATCCCGTGTTTGCGAGTCACCAATGAGGGTGACATTCGGACACTTGGTCTCTGAAGACGGGGTCTTTCCTTGTGGAAGAGGCCTTCCCTTTTCCTTTTTACTCTCCACATTCTTATCTTTCTTTTTCTTCTTGTTTATCTGTTTTTCTTCTATTTTTGGTTCTACTTTTGTTTCAAATTTATTCTTTTGTTTCTTCGTTTTTCCTTTCTTCTTTTTCTCTTTTTCTCTCGCCTCAGCTAGCTTAGCCTCAGATGATGCCGGAATCTCCGCTTGGGTACCAGGGGATTCCGACACGTCAGTGGGCGGCGCCTCTTCTAGGCATCGAATCTGAGCCGCGTTAAGGGCTTCGAGTTTCTCCAACTTTCTTTCAAGGATTTTAGCTCTCTCCTCTGAGGCTCTATAGAGGTCTTTTAATTTCTCCACCTCTCGCGTCAATATGCAAGTAGTGCAGAGAGAGAGAGAGAGAGAGTATTAGAAAGTATATGAAAGAGTGTGAGAGAAAAATGAAGAGAAAAAGAAAGTTAGACAGTAAGTAAGTGAAAGAGAGCGTGAGAAAGAGTAAGAAAGAGTGATTATGAGAAAGGAAGTGAGAGATAGTGAGATAAAATTTACCAAAGGTATAGCGCCCCCGTCTATTACTTGGTTGTTCTTGTGTAGAATAAAGGCAACAAGGAATAATATCCTTGGCAGATGATTTTCTGTACGATGGCTAATTATTGAAGTTAGAAAGACACAGCCTCAGCAAGTTGTTACACAGATATGTTACGACTGGTATGGAAGGTTACGCCAGTTTATGGCTCGGAACGTAGTCTGATACGACTGGTGAGGAAGATTAAGCCAGTTAACGGCTGGTAACGTCGTCTGATAGGATTGAAGCAGGCATGGTGCTCGGAACGTCGTCCAATACGACTGGTGAAAAAGATTATGCCACTTTACGGCTGGTAACGTCGTCTGTTACGACTGAAGAAGGCACGATGCTCGAACGTCGTCTGAAACGACTGATTAGGAAGATTACGTCAGTGTACGGCTGGTAACGTTGTCTGTTACGACAGGGAAAGGCACGATGCCCGACTGAGGAGGAGAATACCAGTCGCTTGAAGCTATGAATCGGTTATGTCGAACTACATGGGACAGAAGGACGTAATGAGACAACTTCAAAGTGGGGGATTTATGTCTGAGACTCTCTTCTCTCTTACACGAATTTTTATATGTTCATTTTAAGTGGTTGTGGTTACATCAAATATTAACGGTAGTCGGAGGTGTTTTATAATAATGGTCGAGTTATATTTGATTTAGTTAGTAATTTTTTTAGATTTTTACAATTGAGCCACTGGTTATAGCATTGAACACAGTGGGATGGTCAATAACAAGAACTATTCATTTAACTTTTTTATGCGGTTAATGAAGCGGATATTTCTTACAACTGAGCCAATATGAATATATTTTGAAGATAGAGGATCCTCTTACTTTAGTATTAACCAATAATATATAACTCAAGATGATTAGAAGTGGCGCCAGACGGGGTTTACCTAAGAATCTGTCCTTTGCAAAAAAACACCCCCAGTGAAACCACAGGAAATTAGTCAGCGGTAGTAAAGAGTTTAGCTACTTAAGAGAGCGATTTCTTGTTGATGACATAGGGCATAGCTGAAGCAGGAAGGCTGGATCAGCAAGAAAAGGGTTGGGAAAATGGAATGCCTCATATACTGCACTTTTAGCTTCGGAAGATAATGTACACTTGTTTGAATTTCTAAGTTCCTACTTCATGCTTATCTGGTAATCTTTTAATTATTATTATTACCTATATTATTATTATTATAATTATTATTATTATTATTATTTTTGGTGAAATTTTAGAAGACCTACGCCGTGTTCTTTTTGCAGCAAAAACAGTACTAATGGTGTTTGTAGGGATTCTAGTCATCATTTACGGCTTGGGATAGGCGCAGAAAACACTTATTTTTAGATACTAGCTCTCTGAGTACGACTTTTTGCAGCGATACTATCTTACAAACAAGGCCTGCTGATAAAAAAGTCGCATGCTCTCACTTATTCTGATTTATGACCTTACGACCTTCAAAATTTTCAATAATTCTCGGACTATCCTTGAGAGAAACTTTGTAATTCTATTATTTGAAAGAGAATGTAAAACAACATAACAGTTGGAAATTTCGCTAGGATCGGTCCAATAGTTATAATGTTATCGCTAAAACAAAAATAATTCCCGGGTTAAACCTGGGAAGACTTTGACAATTATTGTCATTCGAAAGAGAATGTAAAACAATTTTTTTTCGTTAGAATCGGCTGAACAGTTACAATGTTATTACAAAAAACCCAAAAGAGCAAAACAGGGACCAACCGACGGACCGACATAGTGAAATTAATAGTCGCCCGCGACTAATAATTGCTTTCCGCGCGAAAACGAAGCCGTAAATGATGACTAAAATGCCTACAAACACCATTAGTACTGTTTTTACATAATACTATTTATTTATAGATATTCGTATATGCGTTTGGTTACTGGAAGCCATTATCGAGCCGCGTACCGGGTTGTCAATATGAGGGGGGGGGGGGCATAGCCCCCAGGCTCGCTTCGCTCGCGCCTCAGGAACAGGTAATACACAATTTGAAGCCTAGTAAGACTAAATACGCCAAAAACACACGACAAAACTAAATAGTTAACAAAGTTCAAAGGTCTAAGAATATCCAGGTGAACACTGTCAAAAAATGTAATTTTAAGACTAGATTGCGACTAACCATACTTCCGCAGTTTTTGCTTGCGAACGGAAACATATCTGTCGCATCTTCACCTTTTACTATTATAATCGAGCCGAATTTCTGTCCACACCTGTCGCAAATCTTCGCTTTTAAAATGAGGCTATGATCTATACAAAAGTCTATTAAATTGATCGATGAATTAACAAAAGTAATATTAAAATCCAACAAACTGAATGCGCAAATATCGCAAGCCACCATAATTAAAGAACGATTGCCTAACAGGTTTGGGTGTTAAATTTGAAATCGTCGCTCTTTTAACTGCTTCGCTTTGAAATAAGATCGAATTAAGGGTTGACAGTGTGTGAAAAAATGGTTTATTTTCACATTAAGAGAAAGCATAGATTACGTATTTAAATTTTAATTCTAACCTCTTCAAGTAATAGTATCTCAAAAAATATGTACTTTCTGCGCCAATCCGAAACCATATATGCCAAATGGAATGCCTAAAAAGACTATGAGTACATTTATAACACGGCGTAGGTCTTCTTAGGTTTTTGACCTTATTTTTACCATTATTATTATTATTAATATTATAATAATAATAATAATAATAATAATAATAATAATAATAATAATAATAATAATAATAATAATATAGTGCAGTTGGGGTTTGATTATAAGTAAGGATGTAATTCTAACACATATGCGTGTTTTTTTATTTTATCTTTTGGTGAAATCTCCTGAGCCATATTTTTCTCTTCTGCCTATCTGTCGATGTGTGTTTATGCCTGCATAATATAACTGCTTGATTGCATACTTTCGAGGCATATATATATATATGTATACGCACTTGTTTCTTGCTCCGTTTTCTATAACAGCCTTCTCTCACTATACGAACATATACACGTAGACTGAGAGAAAGCGTGAAAAACAAGTGCGTATACAGATACCTAAAAACTTATAACAGGCTCCAAGCCTATCATCAGGTCTGACAAATAGAAATATTTAAATTCTAACATATTGATTATTGGTATAAAGTGAAATTCAAATCAAATAGACAAAACATTCATTTAAATGGGGAAAACTAAAGAGAGAAAGGGGACGGAGCATGTAACTTACCGGGTTGAGACGTGAGGAAAACTCAACTGAATAAGTTAAGGAAAGGGAGACAGGAAGTAAGCGCGGTGGATGGTAGAGTGATTAAACTCGGAGGAGGGAAACCGCACTTGTATCGTTATTAAGGGAAGGTTTTAATATACATAGACCCTAAGATTCGAAGGGAGATTTTATTATTGCAATATTCAAGGATTTAAAAATTTTCATGAGTGACATATTTCTTTATGGTTCGAAGGTTTACCAGTTTTTTTGCTAATACCCAGGTGAGAACATACCCTGGCCTCCAGAAAAAGAACCGTGCTTCCTATATATTAGCCTCTATCAATGCGAGGACAAATCAACTGATAAACCTATCTCGCCTGTGTGTACCTGTGATTAGGCACATGCATTTGTTCTGCACCACTTGTAGTTTCCTCTTTTGTGTCTTCGAGATACAAGAAAGGGCGGAAGCAGGGTAGAACAGCGTAGATCTTACAGTGGCATTGTAGACCTTCTTCTAGTTATTCTCATGGAGATTTCTAAACATATATAGAGTCCTGTCTGCGGCTAACGCTTTAGAAATTCGATCTGAGACGTGCTTCCTGTACCCGGATGAAATAATTTTCATTCCGAGTACATTGTTTTCCGTGGTGTAGGGATAGCGCCTATCCTCCACCCTGACATCAGGAAGTAGCCTCCTGCCAATGAGGACTATCTTGAATTTCTTCTGGTTGGTTATTTTCCATTGGTCCTCGTAGATGTTTAATCTTTTGATTTCTGCCCGGGTAATGCGAGCTTGTATGGGTGCATTCCTCCAAAGAAAAGTGATTATCTGGCTGAAATCATCGGCGAATTGAATATTGAGGCAAGTGGGGTTCGCAGTAGCTGAGACATCTGTGGTGTAAATCGAGTGGAGAGTGTGGGAAAGACACCGTCCCTGCAGGAGGCCTTCAGTGAGCAGAAACTTCGGTCCGTCCATGCATCCTAAACTGATATACGCCACCCTCTCCATGACATAATCACAGAGAGTTCTTTCTAAGTTTTTACTTAGGCCCAGCCGTATGATCTTGTACTGCATTCTCCGTTGTCACACTCTATCAAACGCCATTGATACATCCCGACAAACAATGTTCATGTAACTCCTCTCCCGTTTGGCTTGGGCTAGCTTTTCCGTGATGACATTTATCGCCATCTCCATACTTCAGTTCTTACGAAACCCAAACTGGTATTGGTTGTAAAGGTAGTTCTCCTACAGGTCTTTGGTTGAGGATCTTCTCGAAGAGCTTCCCGCCAAATCCCAGGAGTGAAATTGTCCAGTAGCTCTCTCTCAGCCTCGAGTCCTTCTCGTGCTTAGGCAAGAAAATCATTTTTGCCGTTTTATAAGCATCTGGGAAGTATTCCGTGTTCAGACAGACGTTTAAAATCCTCCTTATTCCTTCGATGACGTTGGCTGATGCGTTTTCAAAGTTGAACTTTGTAAGCTACGATGGTCCTGGGGCCTTTTTAACGAAATGAGCGGAGAGATCCGAGTAGTTCCTCTTCGGTGATCTCGGCTTCTCTTTCGCGCTGCCTATCCACCTGGTGGTGAGGGAGCGTCCTATGTATTTGGTCGTCAAGCTCGTTCATGTTATTGCTTTCGAAATCTATATCATAATCTTCGTTTTCCTCTTCGGTTATACTGAAGATTCTTTCCCCCCAAATTTAGAATATTTCTTCGATGTTTCTTTCTTCTGTTTCTAGGTTTCCATCTTCTTTTAATATTTTAATCTTCTTATTCTTCCCAGCCAATCCTTTGAGACACCTGATTTTATTCCAAAAATCTTTAGGAGATGCTTCGTGATCGAGTCTGACGATCGCATCGTCCCATCATCTCTACCGTTGTTCGAGGATTAATTGATTGAATTCTACTTTGATGTCTTTATTTTGCTGTATTGAGTCAATTGATGCATTTCTGATGTTAATTTCATAAAATAATTTCAGCTCACGGTATAATTCCTTCATATATTTAGTCCACTTGTAGGTTGAGATGGTCTTATACTGGGATTTAGGAATACAAGCTCTATCCGCGTTGACAAGATGGTTATTTATGTCGTCGAGTGCCTCTTCAATCTCCTCGAGAATTGCCTCATCCATATTGGGCGAATGTTAGTCCTCAAGAAGGCGGACGTACCGTGCCTAGTCTGCTTTTCTGTAGTCTTTTCTAATTACAGATGGGACCTGTATAGGGTTCCTGTTGATGGTAAGCAGGATACCTATATGGTGACTACATGCTACCTTGAGTGGTTCCATGTAATAATAAAACGGTAGCTGACGATTGGCAAGACATATTTCTGGTTTTTAGGCACTCCCTCCTCTGAAAAAGGTGGGGAACTTGGGGCCTATTCCCTGAACAATATCTCTATCTAGCAAGATGTCCAGGCTTCTTCCGATTCCACTGAAGGCCCTGTAGCCGGCCTCTCGGCATCTGGCGTTCAGATCTCCCATTAATATAGTGGGGTTTCTTCTGCCAAATAGGCCAGTGAGAAAGTGTATAGGTAAAACATCTCTCCTTGGCGGTTGATATCCGGCAGCAATGACTAACTTTACTATGTCGAGTTCGACTTCAATCGCGAGATAGGATTCATCCAGCTTTTTTATTTGCTTGTATTTTATTTATCCCTTTCTTTATTTCAATGGCAGCACCTTCGTACCGTTCTTGCCAATAATTTGTGATCAACATATCGTGATTCCAGATCTTTATTTTTGAATTACGCGTGTCAATCCCATGTTCTGAAATTAAAATGATATCTGCATCAATTTCTCTGAATACGTTTCCGTAAAGAGTCCATTTAGTCGTCCAGCCGTGTGTATTAATTTCCAGAATTTTCAGTGCGTTCAGTAGCATGATGTATTGTGTTTATCGATGTTTCTTCTTATTTTCTTTCTCTTTTTGGTCTGTGGGGCAGCTTTAGTGAAAGGCACTTATTTTTAGTGCTTTCGCCCTTCTCAAACCGGTGACCTTCCGTGGCGCATTCACTAAACCACTGCTTTTCCTTCTCTGGGCAGATCGTTGAGGTATGGGCTTCAAGTTTATAGGATACAAACCACATTTGTACGCTATTAAATTTCTCTTGTTTAATATTTTCTCCTGGTATTCTCATATTGAGTACCAGTAGTCCGTCCTGTGTTGTTTGATTGGCCATGTCCGTAGTGGAGAATGTTATCTTCAACACATGGGTGTGTTCGCGGAATTTAATTACGTCGTGAACTTTTGCCAATGGGTTTCTCTTCATAATTTCCTCCTTGAGCTCGTCGAGTAAATGACAGCCAATCCAACTCTCCACTTTGCGGCAGATCACACTCTAGTTAGCTGCCACTTGTGTGTGTGTGGGAGGGGGGAGTCTTTGCCCCGAGCCCAATGTCCTTCCGGATGCTTGCTCCCTCTTCCGATAGGAGACGGGCCACGTCTCAGGTTTCGGCTAAGAGAGCAATGAACCCGGATGAAACCTCGATTAGTTTCACCAAATCGACTTTTAATGCGAGGTAAAGGACTTCACATAGTTTGCTATTTTCCGGGTTCTTCGCTCCTCGGATGGTCCTGAGGGGGACCCTCTTAGTGAGGGTCTCCATGATATACTTTTTTCTCCTTCCTCTTCCTTCTTGACTTATTCTTCTCTCTGTAAGAAAGATGTAATTATTGTGTTTTTGGTGTGATGAAAAATGAAGTGATGAGTTGGTAAAGGAGGTAGCGGTTTAGGTCGGTCTGTTCCGAAAAATTGAGGTGAACGCTCCCGTCCATTTTAATTTTGGTCCCACACTCAGATGCTGCCAGGATGATGAGTGATGATGGATGAATGGGATGGATCGCGAATAGAAACCTTGAAAGAGATGACTAATGATGGACTAGATGGAAGTAGCAGCCGAATCAGATGCCACTACCTTTGTGCCACCTCCTATTGGGTAGTTACTGCAAAACCGCATCCAACTACATAAAGACTGGTGTGATAGAACGGGTTGAGGCCGCTTAATTTCAACCACTACCATGTGTTATTTAAAACCACGATGCTACCCACGTGCATCTTTGCTTCGAAGCCGGGTGCCTTATCGGAGCCACCTGAGTCAATGTTTAAACAAGGAGATTTATCTTCCCCCGTCTGCCCCATGCGCGAACTCGCCAGATTGAGTTAGGCTTATGGGCAGATAAGATATTGTTCTCAGGCTCAGCTGTGCATTTCCTCGAAGCCCCCACTCCATTGTCCCCCACGCCAAGGGAAAGTCCCGACTATTTATCCGAAAACTTTACCACTAAGATCAGATTAGAGATCCAGATTTTCTTCGCGAGACATCACTACGGTCCAGTCTCATCTTGTGCACCAAAGAACCCTCGCCCTTGAGATCCACCATCACTTGTCCAGAAGAAGGAAAATATCCCTTGAGTGCCAAGGTTCGAGCCTTCGTGACGCCAAGTCCACTAGGCTTCCCCTGTTGTTTAGAAAGAGAACAACGTTAGAACAGCCATTGTTCTTTTGAGCCCGTTGACAAGAAACGGTTCTCACCCCCCCCCTGTTGTTCAGAAGAGAACAACGTAGAACAGCCATTGTTCTTCCAGCCCGTTCGCTAAGAAAAGGTTTTTACCCTTCGCACTTGTTGTTCAAAAGAGAACAACGTTAGAACAGCCATTGTTCTCGAGCCCGTAGACAAGAGACGGTTCTCACCCCACCCCCCCGGTTGTTTAGAAGAGAACAACGTAGAACAGCAATTGTTCTTCAAGCCCGTTCGTCAAGAAACGGTTCTTATTCCCAAGACGCCACGCCAGGACCATTTAATTCCCCCCCCCCTTCGGCTGGAACTCGCCAGCGGACCGAAAATTCCTTCCCGTCGCCTTCCTCTGCACAACAAGTGTATTTACGTAAGCTGAACGTTACCTTTGAGTATTTAAACCCTTTTGTCAACCCCATCCTGTGCTTTGAATGGTTTAGCGAACCATCCCATCTCTTTAAATTTATATTTGTTTTACCTTTTTAAATCTATCTTAATCCTCGGATTAGCTAGATTACCCACGACCCTTTCCATTCTCTGTTTATGTCAATATTTTCCGTTTTGTGTGTTATTGATAGTTTTTATTAATAAAACTCTATTTTATTAATGATAGCCATATTATTATCCTTGAGCTCAGTTCCACTTCTTAAGCATATTGAAGATAAATAATATCAGTCAACCCAGACATCCACGCACTCTAAAGAAAATTAAATATGTCCCCTCAACGAATAGTTATATATGTTATATCGTCGAGAGTCCATTCTACGACATATATATATATATATATATATATATATATATATATATATATATATATATATATATATATATATATATATACATACTATTTAAATTTGGCATCAAGTGTGTAAGGTTTAACGCTATATCTTTGCAAACACTGGTCTCAGTCGAGTAAAGCATAGTGTTATTCGTTATAATAATAGAGTATAGTAGTTCCCTTTTGTTTTAACGATTGCTATCCCCTTTTTTTGAAACTTAAGAAGCTGGAGTAGCTCAAGGAACTGTTATAATAATTTGTTTGTATTTTTTTTTGTGAATTTAGTCAGTGGTTATTTAGATCGAGAAACCAAGTACGAATAGGTCAGTGCCCATATTTAGGTAGGCTAATTCGCTAGAAGGCATAATTCTTATTGCAAGGAATTTTAGTTGGTTGACTATTGCGCCCCCAAGTGCAAAGATGACTCAGTTCAAAATCTTTAAAGCGCAAGGAGAATCTTTGGGACTTTCCGGAAAAGAACTAATTGAGTACGTTCAAGAGGAGCAAAGAAAAGAGCGAGAAGAAAAAGAAAGAGAAAGAGAAATCAAACGAGAAGAAAGAGAAAGAGAGGAACGGAAAAGACAAGCTGAGCTTCACCATCAGATTAAATTAGCTGGTGTTGAAGCAGAAAAATACAGTAAGCCAGTTCACGTTCAGAAGCCCCCTTCAATCTCCCACTAAAGCTCCACGATTTCAGGGATGGAGAGGATTTCGGAGAGTTTTTAGCTCACTTTGAAAAGATCCTCAAAATCAATAACATGGATCTGGAGGCTGAAGGTGTAGTCAGATTACTTCCCTTGTTAAATTGTAAATTGCGCGAAATTTGTATATCTTTACCATATGAATGTACAATTAACTACAGCACCTTAAAAGCTGAGTTATTGGCCGCTCATAATATGACTCCTGATTTCTACCGCCAAGAATTTCGAGGAGGTCGTATTAAACCCGGACAGATGTTCCGTCAATTCGGATACATCCTTCAGAGGAATTTTAAATTTTGGTTAGAATCCTCAAAGGTTAATCCTAACAACGAGTCCTTAACAGACCTTGTGTTGCGGGATCAATTTTTGGCGTCTCTCCCGACGGAGATCCGCGCGTTCGTCAAGGATCGTCGGTGCCAGACCTTTAAAGAATGTACCGAAGAAGCGGATGTCTATACCGCAAGCCATAATTTATACCCAAAGGAGAATCGAACTTCTTACCAATCCCCCTACAAGGAAAGAAGGGAGGATTCGCGCCCCTTCACAGGAAAACCGACGAAGTTTCCGAGCCTCATAAACCCCAAAACTTCTTCCCCCAAAACCAACAACGGGACACCAAACCCCCCCGTTAAGATTTCTCCTCCATCACTCCTCCCGAAGCGACCAATCATATGCTTCACCTATGGTGTAGAAAACCACATGAGCTGGAATTGCCCCCAAAATTCTAGGCTTAAAAGCGGACCAGCCCACCAAATTCACCAGATTAATGCCACCCCGGCTCCCCCGGTGGTGCAGACCCAAGCAGCAACTTCTCCCCCTCCATCAGGCCACCAGGTAAATTTTATTTTCGATAAAAGTTCATCGGGAACTTTGAAATTTGAGAGGGGCAGCGTGAACGGCTGCCGAGTATCGACTCTCGTCAGGGACACAGGATGCACGTGTTTCATCGTGTCCGACGAGCTCCTCCCCCCAGTGGACCCTAACCACGAAAGATTTGCGGTGGTACATGACTACCTTGGGCGGGCGAACTGATTCCCCGTCGTTAGATGTTACCTGCAGTGTCAATATTATGATGGCTGGGCTAAAGTCATTTCAGCACCCATACAATTCTGTTCCGTGCTTATAGGACAGAGCCCCCAAGTAAGTTCCGACCCTGTGTCTCAGGCTGCTTTTCCTCGAGGCCGAGCTGAGAAAGTAGCCCAGGAGCCCGTCCCCATCAGAACCCCTATACCGTCCGATTTCTCGGAGACCCTTAACCGGGACTTTAGGACGGCACAAAAGGAGTGTGAATCACTAACACCCTAGGTGATGAGGCCCAAGACAAGGACACGGAGACTGTCCGTGGACCCAAAGAAAAAAAGTACCCCTAACGCGCCCATAGAGATACGTTCGTAGCACTAGAAGAAACATCGGCGCTTGAAGAAGATTACTCCGCGGAGTCCGTTAATGTAATACAGACAGTTTACATCCAACCTGATGCCGATTACCCTCCTCCTTCCCTACAAGGCGAGTCTTGTGAACCCTCTGACCTGGATATTGACGCGCAGCTGACACCACATTAAAGAGTAAGCACAAGAACTATTTGAATGGAGTCACCATTTAACCACCCTATTAACTCTCTTCGAGCGACTGCGCGAAATGGCCTCACCATTGGCCCCAGCAAATGCCATTTTGCCCACGAAACCATAAAATTCCTTGAGTTTTAAAATAGGACAAAGCCAGTTAGGTCCATAAGAGGACAAGATTAAGGCAATCGCCGAAATGCCCCCCCCCCCCGATTACAAAGAAGCAATTAAGATCGTTCCTAGGATCAGCTTCTTACTATCGGCGATTTGTTCCGAATTTCACTGCCATTTTCGGCGCCCCTCAGCTCCCTTTTAAAAAAGAATTCCCCCGATCGTCTACGTTGGAATGATGTTGCTGTTTCCCATTTTAATCAGCTCATGAGTAAGCTCATTTCTGCCTCCATTAAAGTGGCCCAACCGAGAAAAATCCTTTGGGATTAAGACCGACGCGAGCAACGAGGGCATTGGAGGTGTACTCCTTCAATACGAGGATGACGGAACGAGTCATCCAGTTGCATATGCTAGTCGCCAATTATTACCTCTCGAAAAGAGATATGCCACTATAGAGAAGGAAGCTCTATCAATTATCTGGGTTATAGACAAATTCAAAATGTACTTGATAAGAAAAGAATTCCAGCTAGGAATCGACCACCGTCCGTTAGCCTATATCCGGAATGTGCGACACTCCAATGGCCGAATTATGCGCTGGAGTTTACTCTTGCAAGAGTATCAATTTAAAATAAATTATATAAAAGGTTCCGATAACCAGGTCGCTGACGCACTTAGTAGGAATGCGTTAGCGAATAGCGTAGAGTAAATGTATTTGTAAGATTAGGATCTCCATGTATGTATATACCGTCTTGTACGACTTAAATTAGATTCTCTTGTAATATAATTAGTTAATGTATATGTCTGAATTTTGTAACGCTCAATGTCTATTTTTTTTCTATGTATATATATTTGTACCCATTAAATTACGTATAAATTATTTTGTCCCATATGTACTAATTTTATATCATTTCATTGTTCCATGCCCCTTTTTTTTATTAAGTTTGTATTAAAGGTTATTTTCCCCTATAATCAAAAGATCAAAATAATCATATGTATTGAGGTAATACTAGTTAGGTGCAGGAAGGTACGGTTGGTACAAGAAAACGAGTTCCCCAAAACGGAGCTCTATCGTTGTCCCTTCTCTCTTTTTTTTCGAAGTGACAACTTCCCCCGGAATGGAGGGGTGTGATAGAACGGGTTGAGGCCGCTTAATTTCAACCACTACCATGTGTTATTTAAAACCACGATGCTACCCACGTGCATCTTCGCTTCGAAGCCTGGCGCCTTATCGCAGCCACCTGAGTCAATGTTTAAACAAGGAGGTTTATCTTCCCCCGTTCGCCCCACACGCCGACCTCACCAGATTGAGTTAGGCTTATGGGCAGATAAGGTATTGTTCTCAGACTCGGCTGTGCATTCCCTTGAAGCCCCCACTCCATTGTCCCCCACGCCAAGGGGATGTCCCGACTATTTATTCGGAAACTTTACCACTAAGATCAGATTAGAAATCCAGATTTTCTTCGCGAGACATCACTACGGTCCAGTCTAACCTTGTGCACCAAAGGGCCCTCGACCTCGAGATCCACCATCACTTGTCCAGAAGAAGGACAATATCCCTTGAGTGCCAAGGTTCGAGCCTTCGTCATGCCAAGTCCACAAGGCTTCCCCTGTTGTTCAGAAAGAGAACAACGTTAGAACAGCCATTGTTCTTTCGAGCCCGTGGACAAAAAACGGTTCTCACCCCCCCCCCCCCTCCCTGTTGTTCAGAAGAGAACAACGTAGAACAGCCATTGTTCTTCCAGCCCGTTTGCCAAGAAACGGTTCTCACCCTTCCCCCTTGTTGTTCAGAAGAGAACAACATTAGAACAGCCATTGTTCTCGAGCCCGTAGACAAGAGACGGTTCTCATCCCCCCTGTTGTTAAGAAGAGAACAACGTAGAACAGCCATTGTTCTTCAAGCCCGTTCGTCAAGAAACGGTACTCACTCCCAAGACGCCACGTCAGGATCATTTAATTCCCCCCCCTTCGGCTGGAATTCGCCAGTGGACCAAAGATTCCTTAACGTCGCCTTCCTCTGCACAACAAGTGTATTTACGTAAGCTGAACGTTACCTTTGAGTATTTAACCCTTTTGTCAACCCCATCCTGTGCTTTAAATGGTTTAGCGAACCATCCCATCCTTTTAAATTTATATTTGTTTTACCTTTTTAAATCTATCTTAATCCTCGGATTAGCTAGATTCCCCACGACCCTTTCCCTTCTCTGTTTATGTCAATATTTTCCGTTTTGTGTGTTATTGATAGTTTTTATTAATAAAACTCTATTTTATTAATGATAGCCATATTATTATCCTTGAGCTCAGTTCCACTTCTTAAGCATATCGAAGATAAATAATATCGGTCAACCCAGACATCCACGCACTCTAAAAATAATTAAATAAGTCCCCTTAACGAATAGTTATATATGGTATATTGTCGAGAGTCCATTCTACGACAACTGGTGTTACTCTGGCCGGATCCCTTTGGTGATGGGGATTTCTTCTCCATCCGAGACTTGCAGTTAAGTCCCTATTTCGAAAAGAATTCTGACTTACGCTTCCACTGTCAGCTAATCGTCAAACCAATTTTCACGTAAGCTCTTAATTATTATGTTAGTCCAAGTGGCTGGTAGGTTAAGACAAAATTAATGATTGGCAAGGATCCAAGGCAGGTTCCCACGCAGGTCGATGGACGGGAACAGTGAGGTTCTTAAGGTCTCATTTAGTTATGAATTTTCCGAGGAAAAAAGTATTATTTTTTCTTTCTTAAAAGTCAATCAAAAATTTCCCGAAAGGGTCCGCTTAGGCTGTTTTTTTCTGTCAGCGGTGCTCAAATACTTTACTAAGCAAAATAAAAAAACTTGTATGCGTATTGAACAGCAGATGCTTATCCGTCGAATGATTTGCCTTCGAGATTCTTCTTCATTGTCGTTTTGCTCCTCTGGCATTTTCTGAGATTAACAAGAAACTAAGAGTAGAACTATTAACGTTGATTACACTAGGGAACAAACATTTCGTTACCTAGCCGAAAATAAGCGATTCTAAATGATTTTTAGGCGCTTATTACAAAGTTGTCTTTAGAATTTGCATATCACATCTAGTTATTGTGTAATTTGAATTTTCCTTTTCAAGCCATTCCACTTTTTTGCTCAATATTGTACCAATATGCAATTGCTAATATATTTAATTAATATATATATAATAATATATATTAATAAATAATATATATATATATATATATATATATATATATATATTAAATATATATTAACATTTTTAATATATATAAAGTAGACTATATTGAAGCTCAAATATCATTGAATTCTAATTACTGTTTTTTTTAGATTTTCAGATTAATACATACATATTTGTGATAACTTTTCTGCTACTGATAATTGGTAACTGGTAAAGAAGATAACACTTTTATAAAAAATTTGCTCTAAGAACCTTATGATAAAGATCTCAAAGTGTGTATCGTTGCTTGCTCAAGTTATTATTTGAAATCTTGTCATGGCTTCAAAATCTAGACGCGGATGTGTAAACAGCCCCAACATATTTTGTTATGTTTGGGGGCAATTCACGCAGGTGGTACGACGGAGAAAATAGAAACAGCAGTAACGATGAAGCAAGCCTACATATACTATTTTGGATGCAAAATAGGGACCAGGATAAAGATTAGGTTCCTCATATTTGCAGCACGCAGTGTAACACAATGATGAGAGCTTGGTTAAATAGGAAGAGGAAGGCAATGCCATTTGCTGGTCCGATGATAGGGTCTGAGCCCTCAAATCGCTTTGATGATTGTTATTTCTGCCTAACAAATGTGGCTGGATTTTCAAAGAAAAACAAATCTAAAATTGTTTATCCAAATTGCCCCTGATGAATCTACTTCAGTAGCGAAGCCACCTACTATAATAAGTGAATATTTTAGTTCAGATGATGATTTTACATTGATTTCTGGAGAAATTGAGGAAGATCAAACATATGTTCTAATTGATCAAGGTAGAGAGCCAAATTTATTTTGCCAACAAAGTTTAAACGACTTGGTACGAGATTTAGATCTGAGTAAAGAAAAGGCTGAGTTACTCTCCTCTAGAATACAAGAAAGAAATCTTCTCCTTCCAGATGTCAGGGTATCTTCTTTCGAGATCTTTAACAAAAGTTATCAAAATTTTATTCACAAAAAAATACTATATGTTACTACAACAATATTCATGGCATGATGCAGGAAATTCGGCTGTGCCTATGATCCTAATGAGTGGAGACTTTTCATTGACTCTAGTAAGGTAAGTCTTGAAGCTGATCTGCTGCACAATGGGAATGAAAAAGCTGCAATTCCTGTAGTCCAAGCTACAGGTCTTCAAGAAACATTTATCAATGCAACTATTGCTAAAACTTATTGAGTAAAAAGAGCATAACTGGAGCATCTCTTGTGATTTAAAAGTTGTATCACTTCTTTTTGGGTTACAGTTGGGATACACAAAGTACATGTGCTTTTTATATCGATGGGATAGCAGAGATTATAAAAATCACTATAAAAAGCAAAAATGGCCAGCCAGAGAAGTACACATTGTTGGCAAACATAATATTAAGCATGATGCTCTAGTAGGTCCAAAACAAGTTCATCTTCCACCTCTTCACATTAAATTAGTGTTAATAAAAAATTTTGTAAAGGGTATGGATCAAAGAAGTAAAGGCTTTCAATATTTGAAAAACAAATTCAAAGGATCATTAACTGATGCAAAAATAGAAGCTGGAGTTTTCACTGGACCACAAATTCGCAAAGTAGTTTGTGTCTCAATGAAAAAGAACACAAAGCATGGACATCCTTTGTAGGAGTCACCGAAAACTTTCTCGGCAAATTTAAATCTCCAAATTACCGAAAAATAGTAAACAATATGCTGGAAGCCTATGAAAAGATGGGATGTAGAATGTCATTTAAAATGCATTTTCTGCATTCTCATCTCGATTTTTTTTCTGAAAATCTGGGAGCGGTTAATGATGAACATGGTGAATGCTTTCATCAACAAATTTTGGTTATGGAGACGAGGTACCAAGGAAAATTTAATCCAAATATGATAGGGGATTATTGTGGGTCTTTACAAAAACAAACTTTGATGCCTCACAAAAGAAAAACGAGAAGGCTACAGCTTCACCACTCGCCCCGTAGGGGGGAGTAGTGAAGCTATTGCCTGGTTTAAAGATAAAAATAGGTGTAAATTTAGGAGATAATCGGATTTACCTCTTAAAAAAAATTCACATATTTAATTAATAAACCAGGTAATGGCTTCGCTACTAAGATTAAAATTTAAAATCTAAAAATAAGCAGCCATGGTTAAGTTTTTATAAATGTTCTGAACTTCGCCAATTATAAATTTTTTAAAAAGGAACTCTAAACTAAATTTCTCCCCTTTCAAAATATCACGTTGCTAAAATATAGAGTTATAGAATAGAAGAAGATATATAGAAATAAATTTTCTGAACTTCACCATTTGCAATTCTTTGGGTTTTAAAAAAAAATTCACAAAATTTCGATACTTATATTTTTTAAGGAATTATTAGAAATAACTTTGATAAAAAACATGTCATAACCAAACTAAGATGAATTTTTTATTAAAATACTCCCAAAATTCCCCTTCTTAAATTATAGAGTTAGTTTTCTTTGCATTAGCTTTTAATAAGAAAAAGTGAAAGAACTTACTCTTTTTTTGTCCACTTCGATCTTTTTTCTCTTTTTTTTTGGCAATTCACAATTTAATTGTCTTTATTTTGCTTGTAGTTCAGTATATTGAGCTTTGAGATAGTTTTGCTCACCTACACAATGGCTCTAACTGTCGCTTCATTTGCAGTTGGCTGCTCTAGAATTCTTGTTTAAAATGTAGATTCGGAAGATGAAGCTTTATTGAGCAGTATGATCATTTGAAGTACTTCTTCGTGTAGGTATCTATATAGCTTTGGTCATATCTCTTTGCACGTTTGTGAATCTAATATTCACAAGATCCAGATTGGTGATGTCATGTAGTATTCTTGAGGATATATGGTCCTTCGAGTAATTTTGGTAATAAATCTAGTGGCACGCTTTTTTACCACTTGTGCCTTTCTCATTTGCACATGGGTAATATTTAAGAGTAAGAAAATATTAATTTCACCGAGGCCAGATATAATTTTCCTTTGTTTGGAAGTGATAGAGATTTAGAGAGGTACAGGGATTGAAGTATATTTTTAGCTATCGGAACCTTTTCATTAAGGTTGGGGGGCGTGGGTACATATAACCTCTGGATATAATTTTTAGTTTGAGTACTTGTCCTTCTTGAGAAGAGCGATAAAACTCACCCTGCACCAGAATGTTCACTAGTCTTCGTCTCCCTTTACGTATCACATTGAATTTGTTGATGTTTGTTGAAATTTGGTTTCCTTTTTCGAAGTTGTTAAGGTTAATTATGTCTTTTCCGGTTCTCGATATTAGCTGGATTGAGATAGTTGCTTGTAATACCACCTGCTGGCTGTATATAGTGTGCGTAGTGATGCGAAGTGCCAGAAAAATAACTAGTATATATTGAGTACAAGGATGATGGGCTAAGGGAGCCCCGTAGTTGAACCTCTGCTTACATACTGAAGGGGTCTCCTTTATAGTTGTTGATTTTGAGACTGGCTTGTTATTCTTCGAAATAACCACAGAGGATTTTAGTCAAATTATCCTCTATCCCAAGATGTTTTATCTCTTTTAAGACCTGTTATCCATACTTCGTTAAACGTGAATGTCACGTCTCTCAACACAACATCGATATTGCTCGTTTGCAATGCGCTCTTTGATTAATGCTAATGCCGTTTCTGTCCCATTTTCTTCAGGCTCTCTGTTGCTGAATTTTCTGTAGTTCCTTAATTTCTAGATAATGTCTCAGTCTGTTATTTAATACCATTTTAAGTAGTTTCCCCATAAACTATAGTAGAGAGATGGGCCGATCACTTCCTATTTCCTTTAGGGGGGTTCCAGGCTTTAGCAAGAATATCATTTTTACCCTTTTAAACTGATCTGAGAAATATTACACGTTCAGGTAAATATTGAAGAGTCGTAGTATTTCTTCGTTGATGTTTTGGGGGGCGTTTACTAGGTGCATTTACTAATACCAGTAAATACTGGTGCCATTAGTTTAAGTTTTTTCAAGGCCGCCTAATACTCCTCATAGGTAAATTGTCTCACTTCTTCTCGTGTCTGTCTGGCTCTGTCCACGTAGTGGTAAGGTGTAAGTTCCGGTGAAAATTGATTTATTCTTGATGTTATTTTCAATTCGTAATCTGCATTGTATTTCTATAATTCTCGTTGTCGTTTTTGCTTATTTTAAACTTGTTTCGCCAATTATCGTTGAAATGTTGTTCAATTTCCCGGTTGTCCGTAATTTTGTTGCAATGGCCTTTGATGAAATTCTCAGCCTTGGGGGTAATGCCTCTCAATCTCTTTATCTGGCTCCAGAATTTTATGAGGTCTTCTTCAATGTCACTATTACTCAAGATGTTTCCATGGTCATAAAGTGGTAATGAATGTTGCTTCCAACAGAAGAAAAATGAATAAATTGGAACAGGGTTCATAGCAACGTCACAATACTTAAACAATAACTCCGGATTCTTCAACATAATTCGGAAGGTGACGAGCAGGGGGTCTCGCCCCCTTTACCGTTAACCTATGCAGAGCAACTACTTCGCAACCATGAACTTACCCCTACACTGGTTTGCACACAAGTATCACAAACCGACTCAGCAGCGACAAGCTCAGATGTCAGGAGAAAGTTTTTAGTCTGTAAACGTATATAATCCGGGGGTTGTTAGGTCTTACAACGAAATATATATATATATATATATATATATATATATATATATATATATATATATATATATATAATTGCAGTAGGAAGGATACGACCATCAGGGACATTCTTATTTATTCAAAGCAACGTTTCGGATTACCCAATCCATCATCAGGCTAAAAGGATAAACACAATTTGTGAGGCGAACAAATGTTAACATAAACTAGATACAAATCAAAAGCAAAATAATTTAGATAGTGAACCTATAAAATTAAAAGTATTAATAATTGCAAGTACATATACAGATAGGGAGAGGAACAAATTCATACCTGCTGTCAGCGAGTTAACGGAATGACTAAGAAATTTACCCCAAATCGGACACGATTATGGGTAGTTTGTTGTCAGTAGAATATTAACAGGTCTGAAGCTGGTTGGTTGTGGCTATTAGTAATAATGGGTGGCAAGTTAAGTCTGGATTGCAGAATTCTGAGCTGGGTGATGTTAGGATTAGAGCCCAGAGTCTCAAAATTATTGATGTTTGCATTAACCTTACACTTTATAATGTGATCTCTGATTGGCAAGACTTCCTTAATAGCGAGAGACTTTCCTGTTCGGCAACTAATGTCAAGGTGTGCGCAAACCCTCGAGTGTAACGAGCGAATAGTACTACCAATATATGTTCTCTGGAAACATCAAGGGCAAGAAAATTTGTATATTTATACTATTGCGCAAATAAGCTGGGGTTAAATCCTCGGTGCGAAAGAAATGACCTATTTTTAAATTGTTAATGAAGGTTATTCGGAAATGTATTTGTTGAAAAAAACTCTGAAAAACTTTTCGGTACCGTCTTGAAACTTTTTGATTCAGAGGACCGAGATCAGGCAGGAGAAAATATCGCAAGTCTTTGAGGACATCTATCTTTGCAACCTTTGGATGGAAGGAGTCATTTAATATTTTGCCTATGACTCTTTTAACCAAATCTAGGGGGAATGAGTTGGACACGAAAAAACTTCTTAGAACGTCAAATTCAAGGTGCATTAAAGCGTAGGATGAGCAAAGCCGAATGGCTCTTTGTATCAAAATATACAAACTGTTCATTTTAAATTTTTTGCCACAAAAGCTACAGAAATTTAGACCTAATCCAGAATATGTTGGTTTTCTAAAGATGGACGTGCAGAAACTAGTAGGTGTTTTTTTAATTAGAATGCCCAGAAAAGAAATAGTTTTCATGTTCACTCTCCATTGTAAACTTTCTATTATTAGGATGAAGTGTATTCGAAAATTGTAAAAAACTTAAAGCCTCATTTTCAGATTTAAATAGTGCATAGGTGACGTCAACAAAACGCCTATAAAAAAAGGGCCTAAAGGAGGAAGGACATTCTTTAAAGAGCCTATTCTCCAGGGATACCATAAAGGCATTAGCCAAGGTTGGGCCCAGGGGACTTCCCATCGAAACACCATCCACTTGATGATAGACGGAGCCATTGAAATTAAATATATTTTCTTTAGAGGCAAAGAGTAACAACTGTGAAAATTGTTGGACATTGAACCCATGAAACACCGCGGATGTCGAGTCAGAAGGAAAAGTTTTATCCAAAATAATTTTGAGGACCTCTTCAAGTGGAACACTTGTAAAAAGAGACGTTACGTCATAACTCACCATATAGCCATGCCCATTGAGTTGAAGCAGTTCAGTGGAAAATTCATAGCTATTTTTTACTGTGTATTGATTACATGTAAAGTGTAATAAAAGTGGGACACAAAATTTGGCAAGAGAAAATGTCGCCATTTCAAAACCCACCAGGATCGGTCGCAGTGGTATTCCCTCTTTATGGATCTTTGGTAATCCATAAAGTTGCCCCGATGAGGAACCAGATACATACAGTTCTGAATAAATATCCTATGTTAGAGAGTTTGAATTTTTCAAGCTAAGGAGAAAGCGGCTAATTGCCCATCGAGTGTGAAACGTATAAAGCAGAGGGAAGAGGAAGCTGAGAAGAAAGAAAACATAAATAATGGCCCACGCAAGAAAATTAAAAATAATAAGCCACAAAGTAGCTGGATGGAATGAGAAGAGATTTTCTCTGAGCAACACATATTTAAAAGAAGACCCGGATATCATTCTGCTAAATGAGATCAACATCGACCCAGAAAGAAATAAAATCAATATGTTCAATTACACTGTTATTACAAAAAACACAAATTACATCAATTACCACGGCGTCGCTATGGCAATCCGAAATGATATAAGCTTAAAAAAACTCAAAGACCTTGACGAATCATATCTAGTGATTAGCATTAAAACAACAACAGGCACTCTAATAGTTGCAACGACCTTCCAACCCCCAAGGAGAGATTTCTTGCCCCTCCACATCTTTACAGAAATATTTGGCCACAGAGACCAAACAGTCTTCATGGGCGACTTAAATACCCGGAGTAGAGCCTCCGGCTACACTCGGAAATACAACAGAGCCAGAAAAAGAAGAGTAGAGCGTCTAGGACCGGAATTTCCAACTTATTGTGCCAAAAATAGTGCTACAAAATCAGAAAAAAGTTTGGGCAACCCCAAACCTTTAGTTCAATTACAACATAGAAAAAGGCCCTCCATCAACTGGAGACCACGAAATGGTGGTCATGATTTTATCTATGGATCCCATTCAAGTTAAGTGCTCACCGAAGAAATCATATAGACAGGCCGATTGGACCAGTTACGAAGAAGAGATCGCCAATTACGGTCAGAGAGACCTAACTGAGGCTTCACTAGAAGAAATAGACCAGGAGATTGACGACATCATGGAGGCGCTTATCAGGGCAGATAAAAGACATGTTCCCACTACAACGTATAGAACTTTATCGCATCCAATCAGGTCAGTCCAAATAGAAAATCTCGAAAGGGAATATAAAGACACAAGAAATTTAATAGAACGATATGGCCTTCAGAGAGGCGACTGTGCAAAACTGCGGTGCGTGAAAGACCAACTAATAGAGGAAATAAAAATACAAAGAAACAGAAGGTGGGACCTTTTTGTGAAAGCCATAGATGATGAATTAAATCCTACCAAAATATAGCAGAAAATTTACACCGTTAGGGGAAAAAGAAAGCCGAGGCTAAAAATCAAGCTTCAAAACGAAGATGGAGAGGAAAAGGAGCCGCAAGAAATTGAAGAAGCGTTCCGGGAGCACTGGAGGAGGGTTTTTGATATCTCCCCCAACGAAAACGAGTATTTCGACGGCCACCACGAAGCAAGAGTGATAGAAGACTTAAAGCAAAACCGCCAATAAATAGTCCCCAACATAGCTGCTTCACCAACACTACTAATAGAGCAAGGGATCGAGCCAATAACCCTACAAGAAATTCAAAGAACGCTCAAGGCTACTAAAGAGAAGGTACCTGGAACATCAGGGATAACAAAAGAAAACCTAATACGCGCACCAGTCGCCTTTTTGTCACAAATAGCAGCAATATTTAACGCCTCTCTAAGCGCAGGATACTTTCCAGATGCACTAAAAAGGGGGAAGATTATCTTTCTACCAAAACCTGATAAGCCACCAAATAACCCAGGAAACTTCAGGCCAATCACACTACTGGAGACAGTGGCAAAATTCATGGAGAGAGAGCCATAAACGTTAGATTATTCAAGCACCTGAAAGAGAGAACACTGATTCCAAACCATCAGCACGGATTCAGAAAGAACAGAAATACTCCGACTGCCCTAGCCATTCTGGTCGAATCACTTGCAAAGGCCAAATACTATAGAAAGTACACAGACATCGTACTCAGAGACGTCCAAAAGGCGTGTGATAAAGTTTGGAGAATAGGCCTGAAATATAAAATCAAGAGACTAGGGATACCATCCGCCCTAACCAAATGCCTCTGTGACTATATAACAGATAGGTCGGCGTTCATCTCAATAGCAGGCTTCGATGGCCTGGATTTCGAAATCCTCCAAGGTGTCCCCCAATGGGGCTGTATAAGCCCAACACTTTATAGCATATATACGATGGATTTACCAAGGCCCGTCCACAATACAACAACATAAACCAATTCGCCGACGACATTACGATAGTATCGAACATCACATACAGACATCCCCTAACCATAACCAGAATCACAGCGGCCGAAATTGTCAATATTAACTAATTAGTGCGATAATGGAAAATTCGCACCAATCCAGAAAAGTTTTCAATTATTCCAGTTGGGGAGGCGCTTTACCTCAAGAGTAGATATTGAAGAGAAGATATACCGCTATGTAAACGAAGGAAATGTACTCGGGCTAAATATCACCTGAAATGGCTATTATAAACACATTGCAGATATAATCAATCAGGCAAAAACACATCTAGCAAAACTGTTCCAACTCAAAAACCTAAAGAGAAAAAACCTAAAGAAAATATACAGCAGCATCTGCAAAGCCACGTCGCTCTACCCAGCTATCCCAATAAACCGTCTCTCGAAAACAAGCGCAATGAAGCTTCGGAAAGTGCAAAATTCAGCGGTATATACATATAATCACTAACGCAAGAAGGAGAGAATGTAAAAGAATAAGAGATCTTCAAAACGAGATAGAACTTCCAACTACGAACGTGTCCTTACACAGAAGAGCTTTGAAGGTGTTAGACAAACTGGATCGTATAATGAACGAAGACAAAAAGAGAGAGAGATCGAAATCCCGCATAACCACAGAATAAATAACCGCGGTAACTTTAGAAGCGGTAGACCCGATTCGAGGGAAGAACCGCCCCCGAGATACACTGCAAGGTGAGATTGCAGACTCAAAACAGAAACCATATTAAGGAAATCCGCAACAAAAAACAAAACAAAGTATGTGAAATTTTGAAGAACTACAGAAGCGCGAGAGCCCCATTAAGAATAAAGAAGATTAATAAAGAAAAATAAAAAAAGAACCAAAGAGATGGCTGTTCACCCAACAACTAACTCTAACTCTTACTCATTCCTCTTCACCACTTTATCCTGAACAACCCTATCCACTATACTATGACTATACACTTTTAATTCTACCTTTTTCAAGACGTAAGACGTAAGAACTTCATTCTTTGATGTTCATGACAACCAAACAACTACTCGTACCTTGCCACTAAAGGAGGTAGCGCGAATGGATAACTCAACATCAATTCTCCCTTAAAAAATAACAAAGACTTCCGTCTGAAAATGCCTGAAGAAAAGCTAAAGCTCACTGCCAAAATTTAAATTAGTTGTTTTGAATACAACCATATAACATGGATTTTCCTTAACTGATTTTTAATCTCCAGCCGCATATTATAAATTGCATTCGCCAGTTAGAACTTTAACAAATAAATTTACTAAAGTAAAAGGAAGGTTGGAGAAGGTCAACCTGCACGGGGCTGATTTTAAACAAACCCGACCCTCGCCCATACGAAATCACATCAAAGTATGCAAGTCTGAAATTAGTGTAGATAACTTTAAAATACTTAGTCATATCCCCCATCCCAACGAACTACGGATATTAGAATCACTTTACATCCTAAAACTGAAACCTAATTTAAATATAAATAAAACTGCATCCAATCTTTATATTGTATCATGAATTATTGAAATTTTTATTCTTGTATTAATCAGCTTATCCTAAATTGCACTATTCAATTTTGGTATTTTATGAAAACTAGAAATTTTAACCCTTTACTATCTTAGTTTCTTAGTGCTGATGATGAGGCTAGGACCTAGAAACGTTCAAACCCAGATAAATAAAGATGCTTTTATCAATAGCGTGCTTGGTTTTCACCAAAGTGAAACTCCGATTTGGAAGAAGTTCAACAGCCCCTATATATATATATATATATATATATATATATATATATATATATATATATATATATATATATATATATATATATATATATATATATATATATATATATATATATATATATATATATATATATATATATATATATATATATATATATATATAAGGGCTTCTCATATTGAGCTGAAATTTAGTTTGCAGAATGAAGGATATGACGAAAAATGGGAAGTTCATTTAGTTTACTTGATTGTACAACGTTTCGAATAAATGTTTCCACCCATCTTCTGGTACTGGAAAATTTACAAAAAAATCAGGAAAGACTAATATTATAATACGCTAATAATTTAAACTTTCAAAAAAATTCCAAAATATTTTGGTTGTAGTAGATTAGGTCGGACTTTTAATATGAGCGAGGGGGTGGAGAATATAGAGTTGTACAGATTACTGAAATGTTTCAAAGTTAGATGATTCAATGGATAAGCAAATTTAACGTAGGGTGATGACAACACGCAAGCCAGGAGGAATGGCTTTGCGCCAGAATGTATGTTTCTTCTGAATGAGGGGCGTGACACGTTCTACTATCTCATCAAACAGTTGGCGTTATATTCTCGTGACGTTCTTGTAAAGTTCTGGACATTCTCGCGGCAACCCTTGCATTAAGTTGTTGTAATGGCCATATTCCATTCTTCGTTGCAGATAGGGCCACACCCAAACTGATCTCAGCTTCCTCGTCTGTTTCTCTTGTTCCTCTTCTTCGATCAGGACCTTGGCTATTGCTACTTGTTCAATGGCGTCCACGTAGTTATTGATGGCTTGCATTAGCTTCCTGTTACGCACCTTTCGAGGTGTTATTAGGGACATGATCATGTCAAAGTTCTCCATGATGAATGGCCATAAGATGCTGCTGCTGAAGGGTAACTGGAAATGCAATGATGTGCGGGGGTTCCTGCCATTTTGGAGTTGCCCACTTTATCCCACGACCTACGGGGTCGGACAAAGACTATTCCCCGACATACGGTGTGGGGCAAAGGCTGTCCGAGAACGGTCCTATTACGGGCTCAGCTACGGACGTCTCGTGAGGGTGTGGCTTGTGGTATCGACAATCGGGCCGGCAATCGGGACTTGGTTACGCAAGTCGAAAACACCTACGCATTGCAATATGACTATGATTGACGATCCACATTCATCGGGGAACCAAAAGAACCTACACTCACGCATGAGCAAAAAAATCAGAAAATTAGACGTGCGGGAGATGTCGGGGGACAAAATATTGATTGTGTGACTCCAGCATAAGGCTAGAGAAAAACCGTGGCTGTCTGAGGTGAACAAGTAGAGGCGATTATCTTAGGCAAAAGAGCATGAATATTGGACCGATGATGTTTGGGCTAAAGTTGTTTGGTCTGATGAAAGCAACTTTGAGGTAATTCCTCCACATTAGTTTACACCAATTTATTATTTTTGTACACATTTTATTGGATACCAAAAATGATTAGTAAAAGTTTCATTTCTCTTCAGATCTTTGGAAGCCCTGGAGCTGTTTATGTTCGTCGAACAGTTGGGGAAGCGCATGATCCGAGATATGTTTTCCCAAAAGTCACATTTGGAGGAAGCAGTGTAATGGTTTGTGACTACTTCAGGTCCAAGATTGCTATTCGCTTACAACACACACACACACACATATATATATATATATATATATATATATATATATATATATATCAGAGATCAGAGAGAGAGAGGGAGAGAAAGATGCGTGCTGCCACGACTTCAATAGAGAGAGAGACAAGAGCCACCTGCTTGACCCTTTTTATCTGCGTTAATGGAAGTGCGAAATCATGAGATGCCCTGGTGGCCTGAAAACCTTTTATCACAGAAAGCCGCTTCAAGTTTGAGAACCCAAAAGGTCCCATTTGGATTCGGCCACGTCTCGTGTCGTGGACTTAGTAACCTTCTCGCGATCGTGCTAAAAGGGCGAGAGTACTCTCACCTACCAATGCGTCGGACCCTGGACCCTTCCCCTTCGGATGAAGGGGGAAACCCCTTCCGACCCAACTGTAAATCCTCGGGCGCCAGAGTTGGAAGGCTGTATCTGCCGCTTGCCCGCTCCGTCAGTATCATCTGCCCACCCCCAGTCGGTGCCCGCTATTCACGCGTCCAGTTGGAATCTGCACAATTCTCGCAGAACCCGTTCAAGATCCGGGTACTCTCGATTAATTCGATTGAGTTTACCCCGTATTCGTTTTACCCACTCTACCCGCTTCTTGAAAGCAACGTTCCCAGTCTCGATTCGTGTTCTAACCCGAAGACAAGATCTAAGTTCATCTTGTAATAGTCATTGTCAAGAAACTATTAGTTGAACTTTGCGCCAAAGCAAGGATTACTCCCTCAGACCAAATCTCCGAGGTAACAGCAACGCGAAACTCTACTGTGAAAGTACTGTCTCTACTACTAACCCCCCCCCACCCTCTCAGTGTAAGTCTCCATCATCGGCTTCGTATAAGCTCAAGATCATTCGAGCTCCCACTGTCAATATTGTTCGTTTGTTTGTACCGCGACCGTCCCCGCCAAGTCTCCCTCCCTTTTACCCGTTGAGACTTGTGTGCGTTTAATGTGTATATAGCTTGTTTTAAAACCCATTTTGACCTTGTAAAAGAATATTAATTTGTGTATTAATAAAGTTTTTTTTTTTAGCTAGTTTTCTTTTGTCCCGGAACCTCCAAGATATTCGACTAATTGGCCAACCTACATTCAGCTAATTCGCATTCTGCTTGTATTATAAATCTCCTACGCGCATAGCCGTCATTGTCCTCAGCTGACCTTATATATATATATATATATATATATATATATATATATATATATATATATATATATATATATAATTGCTACGGTGATATTTGAGACTAATTTAAATTTTATCTCCGATTTTTACTCCTTCAAATCTACGCCTGGGATAAGTTAGAGAACATTGATAATTCCTTCTTGAAGGATTTTTGGTGTAATTTGAGTCTATCGCGGCAAGTGTACATTGACATGAAGCCTGTTCAAATTATCCGATGTTATAAGGAATCTGCCCGTATACTTTCGAATGGGTTGTATTATACGAGTATCTTTAGGTTTACATGTTGATAGTAACATATAATTATAATACATAAATACATTTTTGCTCTTTGACGAAAATTATTTACAAAGAAAATATTTACAATATTTATACTTTATTTTTCGATGCTTATTTATATGCTTTTACTAGGTTTATCTCACATTATAACAGCAACTTTGTAGATAGATCGCACGCTATCATACAAAGAGTTCGCCATGGATGCAAAAGGACGTAATAATGGAACGCGTTCAGCCTCGAGCAGCCAAATTAAATCTTGAATTAAGAAATAGATTGTACAAAGAAAGATTGAGACATCCTCAAATTACCTTAATTGAAAAAATGCCATCTGCACTTGCAAATTATTGGTCTTTAAAATACTAAACTCATTTACCAACATAAATTACGATTCATTATTTGTGCTAGATAACAAGGTGGCCACTAGAAATGAATGTTCCAGCTAGTAATAAAAAGAAAAAATACTTCGATGATACACTATTTCTTTTATTATAAAATAACACAAAGCTGGATTAACTTGCCTATAATTGTCATTGAAAGTACTATGGTAAATACGTTTAGGAAGAGAAACTATAAATATTAGTTTAAAATTTAACTATAGCAACCAAGCAATGGCCTCGCCACTCTCCCCTACGAGGGGAGCTTGCGCTTCGCTACTAAAATTAAATTCTAAAATCTAAAAAACAACAGCCATGGTTAAATTTTTATAAATTTTCTGAACTTCGCCAATTATAATAATTTTAAAAAGGAACTCTAAACTATTTCCCCCCTTTTAAAAAATCACGTTGCTAAAATATAGTTATAGATAAAATATAAAAGCTGCCTTACTTAAATTTTAATAAATTTTCTGAATTTGACCAATTGTAATTCATTTTGTTTTAAAACATTGGATAATCATATTTATTTTTTCTGAAATGAACCATTTTGTTTTTTCAAACTCTAAAGAAATGCTTAGAAATTACCTTGATAAAAATTTAAAATATACTTAAGTCATAACCAAACTAAGATGAAGTTATTATTCAAATATTCCAAAAAATCCCGTTCTCAAATCATAGAGTTAGTGATGATGATGATGATGATGATAAGAGCTACGACAATGATTCTTTACCTATATCCTCTCTTCCTTTTACATCTCCTTCACATGTGACTTTCAACCTTCACTTTTAAATTAACCTCGAGTAGACTTTAGGGTCTTTGCTGGTTCGTAATTCTGTAATTAAATATGTTGGTATGTCACGTATTATAACCACATGTGTTGTCAAACAAACAATAGAAGAGAACCCATTTTCTATATTTAAAAGGGGGAACTGATCGTAACCTCTTCAGCCTTAATACCTCGATATCAGCCCCAAACTCCATTCATTTGAATGTGAGGTCCCTCTTTCCCATTATATAAGTGGGACCTGCACTTAATCTCACGCAGGGAGTAATCCCGTTTTGGCTTTGGGGAATTGAAACCCTCAGAAGGGGTCTGTAGGTTTTAATTCCCTTCACTGCTTTATCGATTAAAGAGAGATAAAAAAAAACAATTTCTCTTCTTTACAACTTCTTGCTTCAACTCAATCTTCGCCATAAATGAAGGTCTGAGCTAACCCTTTTCCACTTTGTGTTGAGAACCGTGAACTCCATATTACCATACTTTATAATTCAAATTCGAGTCTCTCTTTCTCCTCTATTCTTATTCATCTCTATCCCTTCTTTCGCCCATATCCTGATTATGACCCTCAATTTTTAAAGCGCCGAAATAAGGAGCAAAGCCCCCTTTAAAATGCCAACTACAGTTTGGCTTCTCCTATTCTCACTTCCACTCTACCCCCCAACAATGTTTCTTACACCCTATGCTCCTCTACTTCAGCCTTGCATAACAAAAAGGTAAGTAAATCTACCCGAATGCCCTAAAAGCCCTCCCAGAACCACTAGCGAAAAATGAGATAATTTCGTGAAAGTGATTCGGAGAGGAGACGAGGAGGGCTTTGAATACATTTGAAGCTCACGCGATGCCTAATTCCTTTGCTTAACCTACCAGGGATGAAAAACTTCAAATCTTCTAACTTTATTAAAAGTTTTATGAGGGCACATGCCCTTCATCAACTAAATATAATATAAATATACAAATAATAATAAGAAAGGGGACGTCAGCGCGAAAGTATTCAGAAAACTGGAATAATACTACTAAAAATAATAATAATTTCGATAAGAACGGAAACTGCGGAAGAAAAGTCATAATTACTTGGCGAGGAAATTCTTTGGAACTTTGCTGTATTGTCGGTCTGAGGGGAAAATTCAGCGCATTTGAAACCTTTCCCCTCATTCGAGCGAACAAAAACTCAATCACAATTAGTTGAATCTCAAGCCAAAATGGCGCCTCATCCACACACCCATTGGTTCTGACATACGCGCGCGCTCGTTTAGGGAAAGTTACGTGGGTCTATATGCGTTTCAATGAAGTATGTACGACTCAAGGGAAAGATTATGTAAGTTCATAAAATGGAAATTTGGTGTGTATAGAAGAAGCGTGAGCGTATGTTTAGGAAGGGATGTATAATGCGTTTGTGAAAGGAGGGGGTATAGACATAGTGTGTGCGCTTCTTTCTGTTTTAGAAGACCCTAAAAATGGGATCCATACACTTATACTTGTAATTTTACCGGCATTGGTCTGTTTTGTATCAAAATAAAGAGAGCTTATCGAAACCTACTTCTGGACGTTGTAGCGCAAGTACACAATCAACCAACTAACTTTTTCATCTCTTAATGTTTTTAACTTTGATATATGAGTATCATCTTTGAATGGGGCTTGGGAGCTGGAAACTCACTTAAGACTGTAGGCTCATACTGTGCTAGACATAAGCCGATTGAAATCAGATGTAGAACCCCAAACAAAACAACACATATTTAATATAAAACAACCCACTTGGCTACTAACTCAACACGAGTCACTAATATTGTAAAAAAATAAAAGCTCCCAAATAAAAATGGACAGAAGATTTTGGTAGAAGAAATGACAGGAGAAGGATCCAAAGGGCAACATGCAGAGGGTAGGAGGATGAAATTTGCTCACTGACAGGGAAAATTTGAGTGGAAACATTTGAGAGAGGGCTTTGCCCACCATTGGATAAAGTAATGATAAATATGAATGTATCTCATTCATTTTTCAGATTATCTACCAAATTGCTGTCAGGCAGAAATCTACTTTTCATTCTTCTCCTCTTAACTGTGGAAAAATATTCTTCCTAAAAAGGAGTACCCTTAGAGATCGCAGATGAGATTCGTAATACCTCTCACCATCGCTATAAGCTCCCCTGGATCTTTCGGAGAGGGGTCTTTCTTTTAGAGCTTTTCCAGGTGCCGAGGGTGATTCTAAAAATTCCAGGAAGGGAGCTCTGAGCTCTGTCCAAGTCGCCCATAGTAGGCATTAGCTTAATGACTTCATACATGAATGGAAGGAGGCGCGCGAGGAGGTTATTGCTTAGCAGAATGGATGCGACGGTCACCGATTGTGACAAAAAAAATCCCGGAAGTTGAGGACGCTTTCAAATTTTGAATATTTTTAGCGTTCTTCAATGAGAGATTGGTTAATGTTGGAGTGAAATTTCAGCCAAAATAGGTTAGGGGGGGAAGTTTAGGGGTAGTGGATTTGAAAGGAAAAGGAGTCTATTCATTGGGATAAAAGTTGTTCATGTTAAAGGTGCAGCAGATATATTTAAAGATCTCACCATGGCGCCTAACTTGCAGAGATAATAAAGACGCAGAAGATCAATAGATGGATTAGATGATAAAAGATCTAAGAGGAGCTAAAAAATGGTAGAGAACATGAATAAATAAGAAATAAAAAAAAACAGGCACGAAGATAAAGAGGGTTCATGAATAATTATTTGTACCAAAAGTACTTTGTTATTAATAGTAGTAGTAAAATGACTCATAGGAATTTAATGATTCAAATTTATTGTATGAGAGCTAAAACATGAATGATTTCTAAACTATATTTTCAATTTCAAGAATACTTAGAATGTTCACTAATAAATTCCAGTTTTTTAATTGCTTCAAAAATATAGAGGATGAAGACCGACGCAATTGAGCTGCGACAGGTGAAAATTGTAGAATTTTAGAAACAACTTTATTATTTCAATTTTAACAGTTAATGGACCATTTAATGTTCTGACTACTCCTTCAGAATTGGCTTCGGTCAATGTCTAGCTCAATGCCTCAACAAAGAATGTGTACATGACCAATATTTAAAAGTAGATTAATGACAAAAGAGGCAGGGGTCTATTGAAACGGTATGCTCGACATGGCGTATTGCTTCTTGCCAAAATCGGCAGACTCGAGATATTTTTGAGATGTCTTTAGAGGAAGGTGTTGAGAGGCCATTTGTATAAGATTGATGTTTTGCAACATCTTGACTCAAATGACTTTGAACCACATTTAAAATCTCAAAGCACTTCATTACAGGTGTTTCAACGGGATAACCTGTGATTGTTCAAGAAAAAAATATGTTCATTTTGAGCGATGGGAAGGAATGATGGCAGACAAAATTACAAGGGTTCATAACATTCAGTCGATGTGAATAAAAGGGAAATACTTTACGCGTTGTTATGAAAAATGTTCTTTTAAGAGCACATTCAAATTTAATGTAACAACAAACATTTAACTCAATGCTATTATATTATTAAAAGAAATTGCTGGACTAGCATTGTATATGTAAGAATTTGAAAAATTGGCATTTAATAAAGTATATATAAATATTACACATGTATATATGATTAACATTGTAAACGAATTAAACCTGAGCTCAGTTTATAACCATTTTAATAAAATTATGTAGATTTCAGCAACGAATGGTGAAAGGTTTCTCACTCAATAGAATTAATGAGAAAACCTTTGGTAATAACCAAACAGTAATAATACACTTATTACGTGAAAAGGTTACAGGAAAAATTGATCTCAGGTTATTTTTAGTCTCGTATTACTGTAATACATCGTGAGAGTGCAGAAAACATTACAGAATTATTGCTGTAAAAAATACCTCAACATAGTGACTTCTCTGCTGACATCTCCCTTTTATTCTCCCCCATCTCTCTCTACCTCTATTTCTCTCTCTTAAAAACACTCTCTCTCCCCCTTCCCTAACTCTGTCACTCTATTCTCCTCTCTCTTTTTTCTCTTTCTCTCTTTGCCTCTCTTTTTCTCTCACTTATCACTCTTTTTTCTAACTATATGTCACTTTCTCTCCTTATCTTTCGTTCTCTCTTTCTTGTTATCTCGCTCGCTGTATTTGTCTCTCTCTCACTCTCGCCCCCTCTTTCTCCCCTTTCTCTGTCTATCGCTCTATTTCTCTCTCTACCTCGTTATTTCTCTCCCCTCTATCTATATCAATCTCAATCTATCTCTGGCAATTTCTCTCTCTCTTACTCTCTCTTCTCCCTCTCTCTCTCACCTCTCTCTCACTATTATTTCCAATCAATCTATCTACGACTATTTGATTTCAAATCTGGATGAAATAGATAAATTTGGTAAAATTGACCAAAATAGGTTTTCCTAAATTGGATCTTAAAAATGCTTACTTAGAAGGGTTAAAAGAAAGCTTGTGTAAGTATAGACAATGTGGTTGTTGCTTAAATCAATCTTGGATTAATTTGATTAATATTGGAGGCAGAGACAAAGCTTACAAAGTATTTAAATATAAAAAGTGTGAAAGCAATAAAGAAATTATTTTCAGCTAAGGAGAAAAGTTAAAGGAGAAATTGAATGAGCTAAGCGCAGTGAGTAAATTTTTTTTTTACCTCGAGTGCGATCTATGGCATCATCTTTATCCGGTTAATGGGTTAATGAGCATCTACTGTGCCTATATATATATATATATATATATAAATATATATACATATATATATATATTATATAATGTTTAGCATAAATACCAAGACAAGGAAAATAGTTGGCGCATCCTTTTTATTTACCGGCGGAGTTTCGAGCGCAATACGGTTATCATCTTAATCCTATAATAAAAAATGAACAAATATTATGCCAAATTCATAGAGAACAATGCCCAGGGTACAATTTGAACTTTAATAGGCAGTTTTGGGTTTGAATTGGAGATTTAGAGTTAAATAAATCTTAGCAATGAGGCTTAAATTCTTCACATTAATTGGACTAGGAAGATTTCAAAATATTTAAGCGAGAGGGGCTTTGATTATGAATATAATAATCATATAAAATTGTTTTAAACGAACTTAAACGGAGAATTCAACCAAATTACAAAACTACAGCACAAAAAACACAATCCTTGCAAACGCATAACGGGTTACACAATGCTTTAGGTTGACCTAACACACATTAAATTGCCCCCGCAGATCTTAGAATTAATTAACATTAAGATGTTAGTTATAATTCTCTACTTATTATTTACTAAGCCTAAACTAAGCATTTTAATATGGCTTACTTGAAAGATATTAATTCCTTTTAAGTACATTAACAATGATTAATACAGAGGTTACTGATTTGTGGGTATATTCAATAGGAATTTTGCTTTGTATCGCAATGTATCAGGTTTGAACGAAAATAATGTCTGATTTTAGGTAATATATTAAAAATGAAAAACTTATGGCTATGGAAATATTTAATCATAAACATAACCTCCATTGTTTTCTATAACCTCATTCCATCTGTCTAAATGCTTACAAATGCCCCGCTTGTAAAATTCTTTAGGTTTTAATGCAAAATATGAATCTATCTCTTTCCTAACCTCTTTTCTTGATGTTAACCTAAGACCATCCAAATGGTTCTCTATTCCCTTAAACATGGGATAATCAGAAAGAATTAAGGTCAGAAGAATATGGAGGATGAATCCATATTTCCCAACCGAGCTCCTCCAAGAGCTGTTTCGTCACTCGAGCTCTGTGAGGACGGGCATTTTCGTAATGGAGAATGTCGCTTTTGGCTTAAAGCGGCTTTTGAACGACTAAGTTGATTGCAGTAGAGATTAGCATTAATTGTTCAATTGTTGTTTAAGAGTTCATAATGGACAGTTCCTTCAATATCCCACCATACACTCAACGTGTCATTTTGGATGAAGTCTTCCTCTTGGCTGTTTAGAAATTCTGCTTCCTCGACTGATCCATAAAGGGCAGCGTTTAAATGTTATGATGAAGGATCTCTTTCTCATCATCAGTAAAAAACCTGCCCAAAAATGGTGCCTAAAGGTGTCGGGAAAGCAATGAATCTCAGCAAGCAATACGCTGTTGCAGATCCACCGAACCCTTTTTCCAATCCAAGGAACCTTTCTGATCATTTTCATTTGTTGAAAGACAGTCATAAGGATTACGTTAACTTGTCCTACGAGTTTCTTAGGAGTTGTAGAACGATTTGCAGTTACAACAGTTTCCAACTCTTCAGAATTAATTTTTATTTGACTACCTTCTTTTGCTCGGTCTTTTAGACTGAAATCCCTAATTCAGAAACGGGAAAATAACCTCCTGCGACTTCTTTCATTTACTGCATCATCACCATAAGTGCTCTGAATGGATTTTGCCGCTGTAATTGCTTTGACACCTCTATTAATCTCCTAGAGTAAAACCTACCTAACGTGATCTTTAGATGGGACAAAAATTAGGAGTGAATACTGAGGAAGATTATGAAAAATATTTTTTTAATCTGAAAGAAAAAGGCATAAATTACTCATTTTAACCTTCCTAAACGTTGAAAAGAGGCACTACTTTAATAAATACTCAAACTTTATTCTCTAAAATTCGACATTACTTTTGTTCCAACCCGATAATTTAAAAAAATATTCGAGCTGTACTAAAACACAAATCAGGTAAAGCTTTGCCATATAGTTATATTTATTTTCTTATTTTTAACAAAGCTTACATAATCTATTCAAGTTTTATCAACACGACTCTTGTAAACCTTGCCATATAGAGTTGTATTTATTTACTTATTTATAAGAAATCTTGCATAATCTTTTGCCATAAATCTTTTCGAGCTGTATTATGACACGAGTCAGATAAATCTTTGCTATATAGAGTTATATTTATTTACTTATTTTTAAGAACGCTTGCATAATCTCTTGCCATAAATTTATTCGAGTTGTATTAAAACAAGAGTCTTGTAAACTTTGACATATAGAGGTGTATTTATTTACCTTTTTTTAACAAAGCTTGCATAATCTCCTGCCATAAATTTAAGCAATATAATTTTGCTTATAACCATGTTGAGTGTTGTAGGTAAAGTATATGGAAAAGTTCTGATTGCGTGTATAAGAAAGATGAAACGGAATAATAGATGATTAACAGAAGGGCATTAGAACGGGTAAGTTAAGTTTATCATACGTGAGAAACCATTCTGTAAGAGGTGTTGCTTATATGGTGCAAAGAAAGGTGGAATGAGTTTTTAACTGAATGGGTGGTGATAGTCGTCAAGAGATATACTAGAGTGAGTGACTGGGTGTGAGAAGGGTTGAAAGAGCGCGTAAAAGGTTGGTTATGTAAATGAGTGTTTGAGAGGAAAAGATTTAACTGAGAAGGAAGTGGATGATAGTGAGTATGATAGATGCACATGGAGGGATTTGTGAAGGGAGCGTGCTGGGGGCCTTCTACACATGGATGATCATCTAGTGATGAGCGTTATACTACAGCGCATAGCTGTGGTTTACGTTGATTTGGTGTGGACAAAATAAAGAATAGGAGGAGCTCGTGGTTTGTAGTGGCGTTAAAGTGCGCTAAAGTCACTTTGTGGGAAAGTGGTTGAAGTTGAAGTCTAGACTCTTTCGTAGTGATTTCTCTGAGTTGACTGGTTGGAGGTATATGGGGGAGGGAGATCATTTTTTAAGTTCTAGTTGGAGATTGTTTCTGTATCTAAAGGTAGAGGTAGCATGTGTGTATTTTTTTATTTTATTGGTATATGTTTAGTGCATAGTCCGGTCCTGTGGTTTTGTTGTTTTGAAGAGATGTGATGGCTAACTGGACGTTTTCTGATGTAAATGGAGGGGTGGGGTGGGGTGGAGCTTGGTCTTTGGTTATGTCTTTGTAAGGATTTCTCTGTTTGGGTAAAAAGTTAGTGTTTAAGTAGTGTTTCATTGTTTTTTTTTGGGGGGGGGGGTAGGAGTTTTAACACGACTCGTGTGGGGGAGCGAAGGTTTGCGTTGAGTTTGTCACGTGGTTTAATTTGTTTGTGTATTGGTTCCAGTTTGCGTTGTTTTGATAGAGTGGACATTCGAGTGTGTAGTGGAAGTTGGATTTGTTGTAGTTCTTGTTGTGAATGTGCTCTATTTTGTTTTAGCCTATTTCTTTTTTTCAGATTTGAGGTTTCTTTAGTGAAGTTTGAGATACATGTTTTTATTTTATTCTGAAGTAGTGATTGATTTAGCTGCATGTGAAAACTTTAGACACACAAGTATTTGTATAATTTTAAAGTGTGTATTTTATATTTTTTTTTAATATTTATATAAGTCTTTTTGCAAGAGGATGTCAGGACTAGCATGGGCAATAATGGTAGAGCTGACAGCTTGTGGAATTGTATTCGCTTCTATCCCCAAAGACCGTAGCTGCATTGATCTGCGGACATATAACATCAACACTTGCTTAATTCCTGTATCTTCACCTCTTTTTTTACAAATATATATAAAAACTTAAACGAAGATGCTGTCCCTGAACATCCGTTTTGTTATTCTCTTGAAAAATCATCCTACCTTCCCAGAGCGCTTGTTGAGCCCTCTCTGAACACTCATTGTTCCTTCTCTAATCACATAATGAGCCTTCACTGATTACCAATTGCACCTTCTCCAGACCCTACAACCAATTTAATTTTTAAAGGAATTTACTGGCGGCTAAACAGCTAATAACTTACTGAATTTTCACAGTAACACTACATGCTATTGTATTTTTAATACACAATATGACTGTAGAATTAACAGTAACACATAGTTACATATTCTCTTTCTTTTCCTATCTGAGAATTTTCTTAATAAATACCCTTAGATAAATACGTTTAACTCACCTATGCTGGATGTAATATGTTGGCCGTTGCGTATATGCGATGACGTCCCTTAAATAATTGCTTCACATTAGTACCTTCATCATTTTGAATGAAAGTTGAATTTACGAGTTTCTTAATTGGAATTTTATTTCACGTCTTTTTTAAATTTATTAATGTAACCAAAATTTATTAAGAAAATGACTTCGAGTTACTACACTTTATTGACAGTTGGATAACCATTTAAAGGCTCTGTATTTAATAATGAATTATAAAATTCTGAAATTGAACCTTTTGAATTTTTAAATAATGCAAGTACCTTAAGTTTTTAAATATTGCAAATTAGTCAGTCATTTAAATTTTAAGATTGTGAAAGCAAACCCTGATAAATATGAGCTCTCTAAAATTCAAAATGGTGTAAGTGGAAATGCTCAAAGCGAGCTTTTTAAATTTTGATTGTGAAATTGATCCTTTAAAATTTGAATGTGGTAAAATCAAGCTCTTAATATTTCAAAATGGTGAAAGCACCCAAAATCTGGACATAAAATACGATTTTGATATCCGCGGGCGCGGGATGTTTCCCATCTTGCGGGCGCAATCACAGGGGTGATCGTGGTTGAACGGGAGGGGGGTAGACTCGTGTGCCCCTCTTGTCCCCTCCTCCAATCCCTCTTGCGCTGCGAGGCGCGTGCGGAGGGGGACGAACTTCCCTTCCAGAGGGAGATCTCGACTAGATCCGCGTTAAAGAACCTAACGAGAGGTGACAGCTTTTGTTCCGCGATGGCTCGGACCGAGAAATAATTGTATTTAAATTGGTCTTTGGGGAGACAGGAGGGAGCCGCCGTGCGCAAGTCCTACAGGGGTGGAGTGGGGGTGGAGGGATGACATAGTGTATGATTGCGTGTGCGATGAAAAGGGAGGAAGATAGGGAAGTGTGTGCATATGTGGCTGCGTGGTACTATAAGGGGGAAACAATCATGTGCTGAGGGGAAATTTATTTGGAGATAAAATTACACAGAGGCAAGACGAGATTTGTGAAAGAACTGGCATTACGCCACTCTGCAGGGGCAAATGCATTAAAGAAATCGAGACCAGAGAGGCAGATGGAACAGCGCTGAGGACTTTGAAAATGAACCCGACCATGAACGTAGCGATTACCAAAATGGACACACCAACTCAGTGTGGAAAAAATTATAAAGGGATGTTTGATGACAAGTAGTGTGTATGAAAAAACCCTCAATTTTATTAAGGTGGATTCAGGAGGTTGCATACTGAAGCACCCATAAATTTATAATTATTCACGATTTTTAATTTACCTTAGCAAGTGATGAAATAGCAAAAAATTCAAGTTTAACCCAATAATTTGTTCGGTTACTTCAGCTAAGTTTTTGTCTTCCACTTTATAAATCACTGATTTGCTCGCACATCCACCGCGACGAGACATCGCTCACCTTCCTTCAGCAACAAGAGTGAGACGCCGTCGATTTAAAGAAAAAAAAAAATCGTTCAATAACCCCCCCCCCCTTCCGATTTGTATCAACGGGTTCATGTGAAGATCTTCTAAGATCAGGACGACCAAGGTCTGTCTGTACCGACGAAGACAAGTAGAGTGCTGAAGTTGCCCTTGCTCGTAGACCACGGAGATCAATCAGACAAGCTAAGAAAAACTTTGCATTTCACAAAAAACAATTATAACAATGCTAAACAAACCTCCCTTAAGGCCATTTCGTCCCCCCTTGCTCCAAACACTGAACGAAGATGATGATGAAAGTAAGAGCTTTCTACAAATCTGTACAAAGGACGCCACTTTTCCTGAAAAGATCATCTGAAGTGATTAAGCATCTTCTAATTTCAATGGCGATGTCAACCGACCTAATTCTCTCTACTGAATAAGTGAAGATCCTCATCTAATATTCAAAAAGGAGGTCAACGTCATCGTTGTCATGTTTGGATCTGAATCAGTTCTGGTCGCTCCGTTCTTAGTTACAGGCACGAGACTCTATAAGTTACTATGTCAATCCGTAGGTACGACGGTCGGTCGGATGATAACCCTTTTACTTTAATGAGTTTTTGAAAGTCGTAAGGTCATATGGTCATAAGGTCATAAGTCAGAATAATTGAGAGCACGCGATTTAGGTCTGTTGACCTTGTTTTTTGAAAGAACTATAATAGGCAACAGCTACTTGGCGATGCTCACCAATGATTTTCCTCCCAAAGTGGCAAACTGGTCACGAATTCATGAGATGGGGTTCAAACAAGACGGACACCACCCCAGTGCAGCATCTTTGCCGGCAATTGTCTCGATGTCCACTTCCCTCAGAGATGGAATGGATGTCGTGGTCCCATGGAATATCCTGCTCCAGCTCATGAACTTACACCTCCCCCATTTTTCTTTTAGAGTGTGCTGAAGACTTACTTTAATGATGAAGATTCCTTTGATGCTGGAATACCAAGGCCCATCCAGGCACTCACTACGACAATTGCAAATTCTGGCTCAGAAAACTACAAAGATTTGTTTCCTGGGTTCTATTATGTGGTAGAGAGAATTTCTAAATGCATTTAAGATGGTGGTCAGCATTTCGAACACTTTCTCTAACTATGATTTATAAAAAAAATAATGTGAGTGAGCATGTACATAACCATTAAATTAAAAAATACAATAATGTACATATAATACAAATATATACATATGCTTGTATATGTACATAAAGAGCCTCTCATTCTTCCCTTCTCTCATAGATTGCCTGGTGGTGCTCTTTCCTTGCAAAGCTATTTTATAGTTTCTTACTTTGTTTTCCTCTAGTTCTTCTTTGCCAGTCTTCAATCTGTAGTCTAAATGTCTTTCTTTGCCGGTGTTAACTCAATAGTCCTGTAGTTTTTATTTTCCTGTCTTCATTCAGTACTCTTGATATTCTTTTTCGCTGGTTATCATTCCGTAGGTCTCTAGTTTTTATTCGCTAGTTGAATTTTGCAGGCCTGTAGTTCTTTTGGATCTTCCTAATGAGAGGCGATGTATCCGCGCCACTGGTTTAAATTCAGGAAAGTTGTGCGTTCTCAAAGTACCTGATAAGCCAAGAGATCTCTTCGTATTGTTACCAGCCCCATATGTCTTCCGCATAACTTCATATGCCTTACACATAACCTGATATACCTTCATATAGCCTCGGGAGATCTACGCATAGCCACAAGTACCCTCCATCAAGACTTATGCACTCTAAACATAGCGTCAATTACCTTATACCTAGTTTCCTGTACCAACCACATAGCCTAAAGTATTCCTCGAAATAGCCTCATATGCCCTCCATATATTCTCAAGTACACTCGACATAGCCTCATGTGCGCTCCACAGGGCCTCATATGATATAAACGTAAACATAAGATCATTTGAAATCCAGATAGTTTAATTTAACAACAAAATAGCTTCATGTGCTCTCCGCATAGTCTTATGTAGCCTCAACAAATAATTATGCGCTCTCTACTTAGCCTTATTCACCCTATAACATATGATATCCGTATAGCCTCATTTGCCCAATAATATAGACTCCTATGCTCTCCGCATAGGCACATGTGCCTAAACATATCAGCATTTGTTCTCGACATAGCCTCATATGCTCTCAAATATCCTCACATGGCGTTAAAAGAGCCTCATATCCCCTCAGCATAGCCTCATTCTATATCTCTATAGTTTGATGTCAATCCATATAACTTCATGTGCCCTCCATATAGCCTAAGATGCCTCAAGAATGAGCTCATATAACGTTCACATAACCTAATGTACCCTTCACATAGCCTTATGTGCGATCCATATAATATCATATGCCTTCAATATAGTCGCCCTCCATTTAGTCACATGTGCTCGCCAAATACCTATAGTACCCCCACATAGATTCAAGTGTCCTTCCCATAGTTTCAATTGCCCTCGACATAGCCTAATGTGCCCTCTACATAGCGCCATATGCCCTGGCATATAACCAACCTAATTTTCCCTATGCACAGCCTCGTGTACCTTCTACATAAACTCATGGGTGGTCCATATACACTCCTTTGCCATTCAAACGTACTCGTATGCCCTAAGTATATGTCCTACTAATATTCCCCCCTCAAAAGCCTCAATATAGCCTCACTTTCACTCAATATAGCTAATATGCCACCCGCATAGAATCATTTACCCTGCCATAATATCGTATGCCCTTCACATAGCCTCATGTGCGCTAAAAATGGCCTCAATTTTCCCCACATAACTACATGTACACTCCACAGTTCTTTATCTGCAATCTTTATGATCTCACATGCCTTCCACATAGCCGCCCTCCATATAGCCACATACGCTCGCCAAATAGAGTAATGTAGCCTCCACATAGACTTAAGTGTCATCCACATAGCGTGAAGTGACCTCCGCATATCCTCATGTGTCATCTACATAGCTCCTATGCTCCGAAATATATAATAATATCCCTTACGCATAACCTAGTGTACCTTCCACATAACCTTCTGTGACCTCCACATAGACTCATTTGCGTCCCAAATAGACTAATATGCCCTACTCATATGTCCTATAAATAGCCTCAAGATAGCCTAATTTGCCTTTCGCATAGCATAATATGGCCTGAGATAGCGTCATACGCCGTCCACATTGCCTCTTGTGGCGTTAAAATAGCTACGTTTGCCCTCCACATAACCTCATGTCCCTCCGCATAGCTTGATTTGTGCTCCATTTAGCCTCACATACTCAATATTTAGGCTCATCTGACCGCTAAATATTCTCATATGCTATCCATATACCTACATTTGATCAAAATATAGCCCCTTATGCTTTATAAATAACCTAATATATCCTAAAAAGAGTGTAATGTAGCATCCACATAGTCTCTATGTTCTACACATAGCCTCAAATCCCTCCAAATAACCTCATGTACCCTCCACAGAGACTCATGCACAAATAGCCTCCTAATTTATTCCCTTGCTTAATAAGCCATTCATTTAGCCTCATGTAGTCTCCTAATTGCTCTCTACATAGATTTATCTACCTTCAACATACCTTAATGTGACATCCACGACAGCCTTAAGTACTTTGAAAAGGTATAATGCACCCTGCATATAAAATCAAGTACCCTTGAATGAGCCAATATGCCATCCATATAACCTCATCCGCATAACTGTCCACATAGGTCAGTGAGCCTAGACATATCATATTTTATCCTACATATAGGTCCAGCTAAACTACACATAGCATGATGGACACCAAATAGCAAAATATGCTCTACAGATAGTTTATTGTACCCTGCACATATCCTAATATGTCCGGAAATTCACCTCATATTCTTTCTACATATACTCATGTGACTTTCACTTAGCTTCACGAACCCTTCACATTATCTCATACACCCTAAACATATAATCATGCTCCGTCAACATAGCCTAATGAACCGAAGGCAGCCCCATCTGCTCTACTCAGAGGCTAGAGAGCCCAATATCCTCATATCTCTTCAACATATTTTTATATGCTACCAATTTTTCACCATGTGCTCTACACATGGATAGAAAACTGGCTCTCGGTTCGGAGGCAACACGTAAAGATCAACAAGGTAGCCTCGCAATGGACACCAGTCAGTAGCGGGGTGCCCCAGGACTCAGTGCTCGGGCCCCTATTGTTCATCGTCTACATCAGGCGTCGCCAAACTTTTTTCACAGTGGGCCACATAACTAAGAGAATGACGAGGGCGGGCCGCATAACCATTTTGTTCAATACAATATAGTGAATACCCCCAAAATAAAGACAACCAAGACATTTATTTAACAATACATAAAATAGTAAAGAACAAAAATAAAGACAACAAACATATTTATATACCAAAAATTTATCACAGAAGGCGTCCATAACAATAAGATAGTATTATCACACCCAGTGCGCACATATCCGAGTCTACCAAACTAATCAGCAAAAAAGGTTGGTGAGATACATATGTGAAACTGGCGTTTAGCTTTTAAGATATAATCAATTTTGCTTTTTAATCGCTGCATGTAATCAAGAGAATTGCTTTCAAATGTTCATTTGTGGCACAGTGCAGTTGCGGGACGTAGTTTAGAGACCCTTGGTCTACATCAATGACATAGACGAAGGACTACTATGCTCGATAGGCAAATTCGCTGACAATAGCAAGCTAGGAGGTAGTGTGTGCTCGCTAAAAGGAGTAGAACACCTTTCAAATAGCCTTTTGAGTATAGGCGAGTGGTCAGAGAGGTGGTAAATGCCATTGAACCTTGACAAGTGCAAGGTAATGTAAATCGGCCGTGCTAACCGTCGGGGAAAACGACTTGCTAGGCAAACAACTAGATACCACTGACCGTGAGAAAGATTTAGGCGTGCTAATCAGGAGTGACCTAAAGATTTTCATGCATTGCCTCTGGGTGGAAAAGAGGGCCCACGCGAATGCTGGGGTACATAAAGAGGCATTTTCGCTTTCGAAAAAAGCAGCTTGTTCTCGCCATGTACAACTCTCTAGTCCGGTCACACCTTGATACGCCATACAATTCTGATCTTCAACCGTGAGAAAAGACATTGAACGGCGTGGAAGGGTATAGGCCAGAGCGACAAAATTGATCCCCTCCCTTAGACATAAAAGTTATCAGCATAGGCTACGAGAACTGGGGATGTTCTCCTTGGAGACGTGCCGGTTAAGAGGCCAGCTGAGTGAAACTTTTAAAATAACACGAGGCATTGAAAACGTAGATCACAGGAGGCTGTTCACGTTGAACGCAAATGCTACACGTAGCTATGGTTACAAACTGGAATTACTGCAATTTCATACTAGTGTTTACGGCAACTTCTTCTCGTACAAAATTTGCGGAACGTGAAACCGTCTACCACCAGAAGTGGTGAACAGTTCGTCAATCGAACCATTCAAATCTCGACTTGACAAGATAATCCACATCTTGACCTAGATGGTACCACCTTGGTATGAATTTGAGGCAAGTAGATAGGTTTCAACTTTTCTATAAAAAAAATCCTGATTGTGTTTTTTTCCCACCAAATCCAGGTATCGTTTCAGCTTTCTGGCCCGCAAATGCGGGTGGGAGAGGTGGGCGGGGAGAACCTTCATCTATGGTATACTTTCTCTTATTCGATAGGTTAGGGCCTTCCCATAATAGTACATCTACGGTATGGTCAGCAATGTACTTTGAGGTAATACTATTCCTTGTGACTCCTTGTGACTTTCCAAAGCCCCACATCGTCAAATATGCCATCCGCAGTCTCAAGTACCATCCATATTATCTCATCTACCCTATATTTAGCCTCATCTACTCTCCATATAGTCTCATGTACATCCAAATAACCTCATGTTCCCTTTACATAACCACATGTCTCGTCCGCATATCCTCATGTGTTCTCAACATAGCACTATCTACCCTAAATATAGCCTTAATTGCCCTCCACATATCCTCATATGTCTTCTACAGTCCCATGTGCCTACAACATAGTCTCATGTACTATCTAAATAGCCTAATGTGCCACCTAATTAGCGTCATGTACTTTCCACGTAGCCGCATATGCCAAGTGTAGGCCATGAATGGTCTTTTGCAGTCTCCTTCTTTTCTTATGTTCTTATCCACAACACCTCAGGTGCCATCCGCATGGCTTCATGTACTCTCTTCACAAGCTCATTTATATCCTTGATTCATGTGCCTTACATATAACCTGATGTTCCCTCTACATAACCATATATGCCTTCCACGTAACCTCAAGTACCTTTACATATCATCATTTGCTTTCCACATAGCATCCTGTGTCCTATACTTAGCCTCATGCTCTCTCCAAATATACTCATGTGCCCTCCACATAGGTTCATGTGTTCTAACCATAGTCTAATCTGCTTTCCACATAGCATCATATACCCTTCGCATAGCCTCAGGTACTTACCACATAGCTTCATATGCTGTTCCCGTAGCCTCATGTACTCTTCACATAGCCTCAAGTAATCTTCACATAGCCTCAAGTAATCTTCACATAGCCGCATCTATCCGCAGCAGAGCATCATGTCCTCTCTATATAGGATCACTTGCTACCAGCATAACCTCATTTACTATGTGCATACTCTTTTAAGACCTCCACAATGCCCTGAAGTGCTCATAACATAGCCTCAGGTGTTCTGCATATAGCATAATGCGCTCTCCAGAGAGCCTCAACTTCCATCAGCATGGCCTCATTTTCTATCTGCATAGCTTTAAGTACCCTTTGCATAGACTTATGTGCCCTCCACATACCCCCATGCACTCTCCACATGACATCATGTGCTCTCCACTTAGCATAACGTTCCTTATGCATAAACTTATGTGAACTCCGCATAGATTGATGTGAGATCCAGAAAGCCACGTGTACCATCCATATAGCAACATATACGTTCGGCATAACCTCATATGCCCTCCACATAGTATCATATATCTTTACATAGTATCTAGTACTCTAAACATAGTTTCATGTGCCTATCTTAGTCTATTAAGCGCACTTAATCAACTCATATGCACTCCATATAGCTTCACATAGCCTCGATATAGAATAATGTGCCCTTCACATACCATCATGCACCCTCCGAATAGCCTGACTCCACTCAATATATGATCACTGCCTTCCACCTATTCACATATCCTTATATGCCCTACACAGTCTCATGTGCCCTCCCCATACGCTCATTTACCATCCAACGGCCTCATATGCCCACCAAATAACCTCATACACCTTCCACATAGCCTAATATACCTTTCAATTAGCCTCATATGCATTCTAAAGAACCTCGTATACCCTCCAAATAGCCACATATGTCCTCCACATAGAATCACCTGCCCTCTAAATAGCCTCATGTAAGGCTTCATATAGTCCCATGTACCGTCCACAAAGCCTTCTGTTTCTTCTACATAGCTCCATGCTTCTTTAACATAGCCTCATGTACCATCCACATACTCTCCTGTTTCTTCCAAATCGTGTCATTTACTATACACATACCTTTATGAGCCCTTGACATACCCTCATACTCCATCCATATAGCCTCATGTAACCTACACATAACCTCACGTACCCTCCACAAAGAATCATGAATCTTCCACATAGCTTCAAGTAACCTCCACATAGCCTCACATGTCATCAACATAGCTTCAAATTGCCTATACTTAGCCTTATATTCCCTCCTCATAGACATGTGTCCTTCACGTAGCCCTATGTCCTCTCAACTCAGAATAAAGTACTTTTCGCATAGGGTAATGTGCACTCTACATAGCCTAGTTTTCATCCACATAGTCTCATATATCATGCAAATAGCCTCATATACACTACACATAATCTCATGTGTTCACAACATAACCTAGTTCAACCTTCACATAGCTTCATGTGGAGGTCAAATAACCTAATGTATGTTCAAAATAACATCATAAATTATCTACATAACATCATGTGCCCTTCACATAGTATCAAGTCCTTTCTACAGACCATTATGCGACCTCAACATACTTTCATGTGTTCTCAACATAGCCTCATTTGCTTTCTACATAGCATAATGTACCGTGCACTTAGCCTCATATGCACTCCACAGAGCCTCCTATACCCTTCACATAGCCACATTTGTCTTCCACATAACCCCATATTTCCTCTACATAGCCTCATGTATGATTAATATAGTCTTGTGTACTCTTCACAAAGTATTATGTTCCTTCTGTATAGCATAATCCTCTTACACACACCCTCATGTACACTCCACATACCCTCATGTTCCTTTCAAATAATCTCAGGAACCACCCACATACCCTCATGTGCCATCGGCATACCCTCGTACTTCTTTCACATAGCCTCATGTGCCTTCCACCTAGCCTCATGTACGGACCACAAAGCTTCATGAGGCTTCAACATAGCTTCAAATAAACTCCAAATAGCGCCATGTGCCCTCAACATAACTTCATATACTCTGTATTTAGTCTTATATTCCCTCCACATAGACATGTGCCTTCCACGTAGCCTTATGTTGCCTCAGTAAAGACAGACTCAAATACCTTTCGCATAGGGTCATGTACCCTCCACATAGTCTCATATGGTCAAAAAATAGAGTAATACAACTCCTGCATAGCTTTATGTGTCCTCCACATAGCCACCATATATTCAACTTATCCTGATATTCACCTCATAGCTTCATGTACAGTCCAGATATCCTCATGTCCTCTCCAAATAGACTCATGTGCTTTTCACAGAGCACTATGTAATATCAACATAGCTTCATGTGTTTTCGATATAACCTCAAGTACCCTTATACATACCCTCATTTGACCTCCACATAGCCACATGTATCCTCCACAGTGCCGCATGTGCCCTACACATAATCTGATGTCCCTGCCACTTACCCCAACGTGCCCCTACAAATCCTCATATACAGTCAAGGCCAAAAGTTTTGAGAATATATATATATTTTTATGTTTCATTCGTTTATAAGTATAATTATTCCATTATTTAAATTATTACATTATTTAAATTATTGGAGGTTTATTAAAATGTCAGTTTTCCAAAATAATAAGAAAAACTATTCCTTCGCTGAATCCAAAATATCGCTCCGGTCCTGTTGATCTAAAAGGCGAGTTTCAATCGAAAGACTAAAATGATGACAAATATGGGTCACATGAATCATGTTTTGTAATTATAATCTAATTCTTGATATTTTTTTTTAAATAAATGTTTGAATCTTTGTCAATTCCATAAATGGTTATTTACAAAGAAACGCGTAAAACCATTGTTGCCCTGCACCAAAGTGGTGTGAAATATAAAGAGAGTTGATAAGGGTATTGCATTAAGGAGCACCATCCTTAGGATCATTAATAACGTTAAAATGCTGGTTACACTCCCTTTAAGAAGTCTTATGGACGCTCAAGAGATTCAAATGAACGTCAAGATCACCTCCCGGTAAGGTTTCAGCTTAAGGCTGATGTTGACTCCAGTGCCAAGAGTGCTCACGATTGGAAAGAGGCAGGTGAGAAAGGTTCAGTGCGCACAGTGAGGCGAAAACTTTTCCATAAAAGGCTCAACTCGAGGAGTGTATAAAGAAGCCGCACCTCAACACGAAGAATCTTTCCTATAGGCTGCACTTGTGTATGAAATATAAAGAAGGGACTCTTGAAGACTGGGACAAAGGAATTTTCCTTGATGAAGCTCCCTTCCGCTTGTTCGGAGCTTCTGGAAGATCCCTCGTTAGGAGCCGAAAAGGAGATCACTTTCGCAGGTCCTGTATCCTGCCCACGGTGAAGCATCCCGACACTGTCCTTGTCTGAGGCTACTTTTCATCTAAATGAACTAGATCACTAACAATTTTGCCCAAGAACACTGCCATGAACTCAAAATGGTAACAAAACGTGCTTCAGCAGCACCTTTTCCCAACAGTTCAACTGTATTTTTTCAGCATGATGGCGGAACTTGTCACGAAGGTAAAGCAAAAACAAAGTTCTTGGTTGAGAATAAAATCCGACTTTTGGAGCCTTGCCCAGGGAATTCTCCAGATTTGAACGCAATAGATAATTTGTTTGCGATAATCAAACTGGGAATTGATAAACAGAAGCCACCCAATTGTAAGTAGTTGTGAGGTGTTTATTGAGCAAAAATGGGGCAATATCATTCAGGATATCAAAACAAATCTAGTCTCAAACATACTTAAACAAATTGAAGCGGTCTCGGAGAACAAGGGACATCATTGACTGCGGGCATCAATTGAATGTATTTATTAATAAAATGGGTTTGATATCTAAATTTTTGTATATTTTACCTTCAAGTTATTATGCAAACACTTAAACAAAAGGCAACCTTTGATTAGTTCTATTAATTTTCTTATATAAAAAACTATAAAAGCCTAAAACTTTTTGGTCCTGACTGTATTCAACATAGCCTCATTTGCCCTCCATAGATCTTGAAGCGCCCACCACCTAGCTTCATGTACCATTTATATAGCTTCATTTGTTTTACAGAGTGATAATTTTCCCTTATCATAATAGCCTCATATTTTATCCGTATAGCTTCAAGTACCCTCCACATAGCCTCATATTTTATCCATATAGCTTCAAGTACCTTCCACATAGCCTCATATGCTTAACATAATTTTCTTTACACCTAGTTTCATGTGACCTCCACATAGCCTTATTTTCCATACACACAGCCTTCTATACCGTCCACATAGTATAATGTATCCTCCGCATAGCCTCTAATGCCTTCGTGTACCTTCATATACCCTTCACTAAGCCACATTTACCCTCTACATTGCCTCATATTCCCTCCATATATTCTAATTTGCCTTCCACACAGCCTCTTATGCGCAGCACATCTACTCATTTACTCATCACATAGCCTCATGTAACCTAGATATAGGCTTATATACCTTCAAGATATGTATTCATGTGCGCTCCACCGAGACTCATGTGTTCTGCAGATATTTTCAAGTGCCCTGCACATCGTCCCATATGCCCTTCACATAACCTTAAATTCTTACTGCAAAGCTTCATGTACTTTCAACATAGCATCGTGGCTCCTCCAAAATGACTCATTTGAGCTTTAAATGGACTCATTTTCCCTTCGCATAGCCTCATGTACATTCATTTGCACTCCACATAGCCTCAGGTGCTCTCCATACCCTGATGCGCACTATATACAAGTATATAGCATCATCTTCCCTTCACATAGTCTTATTTACCATCCATATTCATGCAGATGCCCATTTTATCTCCTCCACATAGCAAAATTTACCCCCTTTCAGCCTTATGTGCCCTCTATATAGCCCCTTTGTACCCTCCACATTAACTCGTGTACGCTACAAATAGCATCATATAGCACCCAAATTGCCTCAGGTACGAGAGTTCCCTCCCCGTAGCCTCATATGCTCTCAACTGATTCTTATAAGCCCTCCACATACCATCATATGTTCTCCAGATACCCAGAACTAGTCTGCATGACTAAGGCAAGGGTAGTCAATAACTTAAAAATTAATTGCAATTACTTTTGTGCATTTGTCTTCATATACTACATAGTCATAGATTTAGCTACACATTAATAACTAAGGGTAATTGTTTTGCTTAATTTTACCACCACTTTTAAATTGTTTCCAGACTTATATCAGACTGGGGAACTACAGCTTAACGTGGAATCATGTGATCATTACACATGGTCAAGGTTCCTCCCATCCATGTATTAACCACAGTCAACGTAGCTTGACTTCCCTTGCCCTAGTCATAGCCTCATATACTCTTCTCATAGCCTCATATACCATCAACTTAACTTCATTTTTCGTTTGCATAGCCTCCTGTACTCTCCACATAGATTTTTGTATCCGTCACATGGCCTCATATGCCCTCCACATAACCTGATGTACCCCTCAACATCCTTTTGTTCGTAATCTATAATCCTTCTTCTGTTTGGAGTTTAGACTAACCTTGAATTCCTATTCTACGGACTATATCTTTTCGTCGTGTCAGGTTCCTTCTTTTTCCTAGCCGAGATACTAAAAGGTAATGTGAGCAATTTGTGGTCTAACTTCAATATTATAGAAAATAACACAAGAGTCCATTTATATTGACCAAAGTTACTGTTGAAGCTTTAACTTATTTACTTTTCATTTTGTTAAATCGCAGTCGGCTTCAAAACGTGCCGCAGGCCTTCTCGACGGTCATCCTGATTAACTTGTTGAAAACTGTGGTGATCCTGGACCTAAGCTCCACCATGGTGATGCATAGGGACTTGTTGGTTTCTCTTTCTCAACAACGCCCCACACATTATAGCCCATGGGGTTGCAGTCTGAGTAGTTAGGAGGTCAGATGTTCGAAATAATGTGGTCGAAGAAATAGTCTGGCAACTAATACCTGATAATCCTACTTATGTGGCATGGTACAGAGTCCTGCTGCCAGACGTACGCCCTTCCAACGGCAACTTCCTGGATCCAGAGCAGCACCAACTCCTCCAGGAGGTACAACTTTGACACTCGCTACTGACCACCCCAAACAACATGATGTGAACCGGGAACTTGGTTTCCATGACTCTCGGTACATTTTTAAGGGCCATCACAAGCCAACGGTTGTAGCGAGTGTACCACCTGTCCCTAGCAGAAATTCTTCTCATTTAAGAAGAACCAAAGCATGCCAGGCTTTACGTGATACTTCAGTTTGTTCGCAAGCTTCAAATCACGTTTCTTCCGCTTTTCCTTCATCTTGTGCGGCAGAAGCTGGGCCTTTCTTATATCGTATGAGTAATAGCGAATGTCCTCATATGCTAACTGCCTGATGAGAGTCTGACACTCCCTTCCATTTGTCTATGGACTTCATTGACTTGCTAGAATCGTTATCAATAATGTTCTAGTCTGAGCAACAATTTTGTGTTTCTTTTCGTATCACTTCTTGTTCATAGTTTAGAATCTCGCCTGTTCGTAATCTCGAATAACTTTTTTCCTAGTTTAAAGTTCCTGTTTTGTGCTTAGTCTAGACTCTCTTTTGTCCGTATTTTAGACTAATTCCTCCTATCGTTCGGTTTCTCTGCAACCTTTATGTTCCTATTTTAGTCCTCTTATATTAAAAATCTCGAATCCCCTTTTGTTCGTAATTTAGAGTCTCTCTTATACTGCTAGGCAGGACTTCTTTTTTTCGGAAAGTCACTCATCTCTTCTTTGTCTGGACAAAACTTAGGGTCCGTAAAGCCCTTCTCCACTCCGTACTCTATAGAGTCCCTCTTCTATTTGTAGTGTTGACTAACTTTCGTCCGATGTCTAGAATCTTACTTCCGTTCGTATTCTAGAATATCTCTTTGTTCCTATTATAGACTCCCTCCTCTGTTTATAGTATCGACTACTTCTTGTCTACGTGTTCTAAAGTTATTTTGTTTGTCATCTAGAGTTCGTTTTAATTTCGTACTCTAAAGTCTTTTTTTGTTTGTTGTATAGAGTTCATTTAATATTCTAAGTTTAGAGTCCCCTTTTTGTCCGTAGTTTAAAGCCTCCCTTCCTTTCGTCATCTTGACTAGACCTTTTTTCATAATCTAAACACTCTCTTTGGTTTGAATTCTAGAATCTCTCTACGGTTTGTGTTTTCGAATCTCTTCAGTTCTCAGTATCTAATCCTCATTGTTATTACTCTCAAGTATGTTTCCTGTTCGTGGTATTGACTAACTTTTTGTTCGTAGTATAAAGCCCATCTTAGCTTCGTAGTAAGTATAATCACTTTACTGTGGGTAGTATCAATTGACATCTGTTCGATGTCTACAGTCTTACTAATGTTCGTAGTCTCGAATATTTTGATCTTATTCAAATGCTAGACTCCTCCACTTTTCTTTGTACCATAAATTCCTTCTTTTCGTAGTTTTGACTCCTACTTGTTCGTAGTTTAGAGTAAATCTTATTTTATTAGTCCATTTAATCTTGAGCTAGTCACTTTTATGTTCAGATTCTAGAAACCCTTTTCTGTCCGTAGTCTACAGTCACTTCGACCCATTCTTTGTTCGTAATTTAAAGTTATCTTCTGTATGTAGTCTCGAGTAACGTTTTTACCATAGTACATATAGTCCAAATTCTTTTCATATTCTCGACCTTTGTTTTCGTAGACTGAGTCCTTGTTCTGTTCGCAGTATCGCCCATATTCTTGTTCGTTTGCTAGAGTTCCTCTTCCCTTTTAAGTCTTGACTCTATTTTGTTCGCACTCTAGTTTTATATGTTCGTAATATCAACTTTTTTGTTCGTTATCTAGAATCTCTCCTCTGAGGGTATTCTCTACCACCATATTTTCTAGTATATTCCTCTTCTAACCGAAGTCTGAATCTATTTTTGTTCTTACTTTAAAGTGCCTCAACTTGGCGCGACCCAAATGTCTACATTGTAACGTCGACTCGAAACTCATCTCTCACTATACCAAAGCTTCAGTTTTATTTGGCCAAGACACAGGTGGTGTACTTCCGCCGCCATCCACTGTTTCACCCCGACCTGGACCTCTTCCTAAATGGAGCTGGCCTCGATGTGTTAGAATCGCGGAGTTTTCTTCGTCTTATTTCCCCAATATGTACTGTCGTAGAATGACTCCCGACGATACCATATATTACACTATTCGTTGAGGGAACTTCCTTAATTATCTTTAGAGTGCGTTTTACTGTCTGGCGGCCGATATTATGTATCTTCAAAATGCTTAAGAAGTGGAACTGAGCTCAAGGATAATAATATTGCTATCATTAATAAAATAGAGTTTTATTAATAATAACTATCAGCAAACACAAAAACGGAAAATATTGACAAACAGAATGGAAAGGGTCGTGGAGACTCGGGCTAATCCAAGGATTTAAGGGATCAAAAAAAGGTAAAACAAATATGGAGTTAAAGAGATGGGATGGTTCGATAAACCATTTAAAGCACAGGATAGAATTGACAAATAAGGGATCAATACTCAAAAGGTGACGCTTGGCTTACGTAACTTCATTAGGGTGCAGTGGAAGGTACTTGAAGGAATATTCGGTCCGCTGGCGAGTTCCAGCCGAAGGGAGGGAATGAAAGGATCCTGACGTGGCGTCTTGGAAAGGAGAACCGTTACTCGACGAACGGCTTGACGAACAATGGCTGTTCTACTTTGTTCTCTTCTGAACAAAGGGGGGATGAGAACCGTCTCTTGTCTACGGGCTCAAGAACAATGGCTGTTCTAATGTTGTTCTCCTTTGAACAACAGGGGGGGGATGAGAACCGTTTCTTGGCGAAGGGCTCAAAACGAACAATGGCTGTTCTAATGTTGTTCTCCTTGAACAACAGGGGGGGGATGAGAACCGTTTCTTGGCGAAGGGCTCAAAACGAACAATGGCTGTTCTAGGTTGTTCTCTTCTGAACAAAGGGGGGGGATGAGAACCGTCTCTTGTCTACGGGCTCAAGAACAATGGCTGTTCTAATGTTGTTCTCCTTGAACAACAGGGGGGTGAGAACCGTTTCTTGGCGAAGGGCTCAAAACGAACAATGGCTGTTCTAATGTTGTTCTCCTTGAACAACAGGGGGGGGGATGCCTTGGGGACTTGGCGTCACTAAAGGCTCGAACCTTTGGCACTCAAGGAATATTGTCCTCCTTCTGGACAAGTGATGGTGAATCTCGAGGTCGAGGTCCCTTGGCGCACAAAGGGAGAGAGGGTCGTGGTGATGTTTCGCGACGAAAATCTGGATCTCCAATCTGCTCTTAGTGGTAAAGTTTCCATATAAATAGCCAGGACATCTCCTTGGCGTGGGGGAGAATGGGGTGAAAGCTTCGAGGGAACGCACAGCTGGGCCGGAGAAAAAATGCCTTATCTGTCCATAAGCCTAACTCGATCAGGCAAGGTCGGCGTATGGGGGCGAACGGGGGGACGATAACCTCCTTGTTTAAACATTGACGTCCGGTAGCTGTTGATAAGACTCCAAGCCTCGAATCGAAGATGCACGTGGGCCTCCTCGAGGTTTTAACTAATATGGGATAGGAGTTGAATTTAACACAGATTCAACTCGTTCTATCACACCCCTCCATTCCAGGGGAAGTTGTCACTTCGAAAAAAAAAGAGAGAAGGGACAACGATAGAGCTCCGTTGTAGGGAACTCGTTTTCTTGTACCAACCGTATCTTCCTGTACCTAACTATTATTACCTCAATACATGATTATTTTGATCTTTAGATTACAGGGGAAAATAACCTTTAATACAAAAAAAAAGGCATGGAACAATGAAATGGTATAAACTTAGTACATACGGGACAAAATAATTTATACGTAAATTAATAAGAACAAATATATATACATCAAAAAAAAAATTAGACATTGAGCGTTACAAAATTCAGACATATACATTAATTAATTATATTACAAAAGAATCTTAAATTAAGTCGTACAAGACGGTATATACCTACATGGAGATACTAATCCTATGAATACAATTGTTCTACGCTCTTCGGTAACGCATTCCTACTGAGTGCGTCAGCGACCTGGTTATCGGAACCTTTGATATAATTTATTTTAAACCGATACTCTTGCAAGAGTAAACTCCAGCGCATGATGCGGCCGTTTGAGTGTCTCAAATTCCTAATATAGGCTAACGGACGGTGGTCGGTTCCTATTTGAAAATCTTTACATCTCAAGTACAGCTTGAATTTGTCTATGACCCAGATAATTGATAGAGCTATCTTTTCTCTAGTGGCATATCTCTTTCCGCGTGGTAATAATTGACGACTAGCATATGCAACTGGATGACCGTTCTGTCATCCACGTATTGAAGGAGTACACCTCCAATGCCCTCGTTGATCACGTCGGTCTTAACCCCAAAGGATTTTTCCGGGTTGGGCAACTTAAAAATGGGGGCAGAAATGAACTTACTTTTGAGCTGATTAAAATGGGAAACAGCGACATCATTCCAACGTAAACGATCGGAGAAATTCTTTTCCTGAAGGGGGCATAGGGGGGCCAATATTGCAGCGAAATTCGGAACAAATCGCTGATAGGGAGAAGCTGATCCTAGGATCGATCTCAATGGCTTCTTTGTAATCGGGAGGGGCATGTCGGCGATTGCCTTAATCTTGTTCTCTTGGGGACCTAACTGGCTTGGTCCTATTTTGAAACCCGAATATTTAATGGGTTCGTGAGCAAAATAGTATTTGCTGGGGCCAATGGTGAGGCCATTTTCACGCAGTTGCTCGAAAAGAGCTAATAGGGCGGGTAAATGGTGATTCCATTTAATTAGTTCTTGGAGCTGACTCTTCTGACGTGGTGTCAGCTGCGCGTCACTTTTCAGGTCAGAGGGTTCCAAAGACTCGCCTGGTAGAGAATGAGGAGGGTAATCGGCATCAGGTTGGATGCACACTGTCTGGATTACCTTAAGGGACTCCGCGGGGCAATCCTCTTCAAGCGCCGATGCTTCGTCCAGTTCTACGAAGGTATCTCCATGGGCGCGTTGAAGGGTCTTTTTTTCTTGGGGTCCAAGGACAGTCTCCGTGTCCTTGTCTGGGGCCTTATCACCTAAGGGTTTTAGTGAATCACATTCCTCTTTTTCCGTCCTAAAGTCCTGGTTAGGGGTCTCCGAGAAATCGGACGGTATCGGGGTTCTGATGGGGACGGGCTCCTGGGCTTCTTTCTTATCTCGGCCTTGAGGAAGGGCGGCCTGAAACACAGGGTCGAAACTTACTTGGGGGCTCTTTCCTATAAGTACGGAACAGAATTTTATTGGTGCTACAATGACTTCAGCCCAGCCATTATAATATTGACACTGCAGGTAACATCTAGCGACGGGGAATCTGTTCGCCCGCCCAAGGTAGTCACGTACCACCGCAAATTTTTCGTGGTTAGAGGCCACTGGGAGGAGTTCGTCGGACACGATGAAGCATGTACATCCTGTGTCCCTGACGAGAGTCGATACTCGACAGCTGTCCACGCTGCCCTCCTCATATTTCCAAGTTCCCGATGAACTTTTACCAAAAACAAAATATACCTGGTGGCCTGACGGAGGGGGAGAAGTTTCTGCTTGGGTCTGCACCACCGGGGGAGCCGGGGTTGCATTAATCTGGTGAACTTGGTGGGCTGGTCCGCTTTTAAGCCTAGAATTTTGGGGGCAATTCCAGCTCATGTGGTTTTCTACACCACAGGTGAAGCATATGGTTGGTCGCTTCGGGAAGAGAGATGGAGGAGAAGTCTTAACGGGAGGTTTGGAGTCCCGTTGTTGGTTTTGGGGAAAGAAGTTTTGGGGTTTTACGGGGCTCGGAAACTTTGTCAGCTTCCCTGGGAAGGAGCGCGAGTCCGTCCTTCTTTCTTCTCGTTGGATTTTTTTTTCTCGTTCTTCTGGTTGGATTTTTCCTTCTCGTTCTTCTCGTGGGATTACTCTTTCCCGTTCCTCTTGTCGGATTACTCTTTCCCTTTCTCTTTCTACCTTTTTTCTTTGAACTTCTGCTTTAATCCGAGCTAATTCAATCTGATGGTGAAGCTCAGCTTGTCTTATCCGTTCCTCTCTTTCTCTTTCTCTTCTTTGCTCCTCTTGAATGTACTCAATTAGTTCTTTTCCGGAAAGTCCACAGGACTCTCCTTGCGCTTTAAAGATTTCAAACTGAGTCATCTTTGCACTTGGGGCGCACTAGTCAACCAACTAAAATTCCTTGCAACAAGAATTATGCCTCTATAGAATTAGCCTACCTAAATATGGGCACTGACCTATTCGTACTTGGTTTCTCAATCTAAATAACCACTGACTAAAATCACAAAAAAAAACACAAACAAATTATTATAACAGTTCCTTGAGCTACTCCAGCTTCTTAAGTTTAAAAAAAGGGGGATAGCAATCGTTAAAACAAAAGGGAACTACTATACTCTACTATTATAACGAATAACACTATGCTTTACTCGACTGAGACCAGTGTTTGCAAAGATATAGCGTTAAACCTTACACACCTGATACCAAATTAAATAGTATATATATATATGTCGTAGAATGACTCCCGACGATACCATATATTACACTATTCGTTGAGGGAACTTCCTTAATTATCTTTAGAGTGCGTTTTACTGTCTGGCGGCCGATATTATGTATCTTCAAAATGCTTAAGAAGTGGAACTGAGCTCAAGGATAATAATATTGCTATCATTAATAAAATAGAGTTTTATTAATAATAACTATCAGCAAACACAAAAACGGAAAATATTGACAAACAGAATGGAAAGGGTCGTGGAGACTCGGGCTAATCCAAGGATTTAAGGGATCAAAAAAAGGTAAAACAAATATGGAGTTAAAGAGATGGGATGGTTCGATAAACCATTTAAAGCACAGGATAGAATTGACAAATAAGGGATCAATACTCAAAAGGTGACGCTTGGCTTACGTAACTTCATTAGGGTGCAGTGGAAGGTACTTGAAGGAATATTCGGTCCGCTGGCGAGTTCCAGCCGAAGGGAGGGAATGAAAGGATCCTGACGTGGCGTCTTGGAAAGGAGAACCGTTACTCGACGAACGGCTTGACGAACAATGGCTGTTCTACTTTGTTCTCTTCTGAACAAAGGGGGGATGAGAACCGTCTCTTGTCTACGGGCTCAAGAACAATGGCTGTTCTAATGTTGTTCTCCTTTGAACAACAGGGGGGAATGAGAACCGTTTCTTGGCGAAGGGCTCAAAACGAACAATGGCTGTTCTAATGTTGTTCTCCTTGAACAACAGGGGGGGGATGAGAACCGTTTCTTGGCGAAGGGCTCAAAACGAACAATGGCTGTTCTAGGTTGTTCTCTTCTGAACAAAGGGGGGGGATGAGAACCGTCTCTTGTCTACGGGCTCAAAACGAACAATGGCTGTTCTAATGTTGTTCTCCTTGAACAACAGGGGGGGTGAGAACCGTTTCTTGGCGAAGGGCTCAAAACGAACAATGGCTGTTCTAATGTTGTTCTCCTTGAACAACAGGGGGGGGGATGCCTTGAGGACTTGGCGTCACTAAAGGCTCGAACCTTTGGCACTCAAGGAATATTGTCCTCCTTCTGGACAAGTGATGGTGAATCTCGAGGTCGAGGTCCCTTGGCGCACAAAGGGAGAGAGGGTCGTGGTGATGTTTCGCGACGAAAATCTGGATCTCCAATCTGCTCTTAGTGGTAAAGTTTCCATATAAATAGCCAGGACATCTCCTTGGCGTGGGGGAGAATGGGGTGGAAGCTTCGAGGGAACACACAGCTGGGCCGGAGAAAAAATGCCTTATCTGTCCATAAGCCTAACTCGATCAGGCGAGGTCGGGGTATGGGGGCGAACGGGGGGGGACGATAACCTCCTTGTTTAAACATTGACGTCCGGTAGCTGTTGATAAGACTCCAAGCCTCGAATCGAAGATGCACGTGGGCCTCCTCGAGGTTTTAACTAATATGGGATAGGAGTTGAATTTAACACAGATTCAACTCGTTCTATCACATGTACATTTTTCGTTTCGTGACATTTAACACTTGTGGTGCTGATAGAGCAACCCACATACCGCTCCTTTGTTAGTTCTAAACTAGACTACCGATACAAGTTTTACGCATCGGCAGCCTAGCGTGAATTGCAGAAGGTGAACTCGACTCACCACATTGGTCTCTGCTTGACGACAGCTGGTATCCGTATGTCGTAGAATGACTCCCGACGATACTATATATAACACTATTCGTTGAGGGAACTTCCTTAATTATCTCTAGAGTGCGTTTTACTGTCTTGGCGGCCGATATTATGTATCTTCAAAAATGCTTAAGAAGTGGAACTGAGCTCAAGGATAATAATCTTGCTATCATTAATAAAATAGAGTTTTATTAATAATAACTATCAGCAAACACAAAAACGGAAAATATTGACAAACAGAATGGAAAGGGTCGTGGAGACTCGGGCTAATCCAAGGATTTAAGGGATCAAAAAAGGTAAAACAAATATGGAGTTAAAGAGATGGGATGGTTCGATAAACCATCTAAAGCACAGGATAGAATTGACAAATAAGGGATCAATACTCAAAAGGTGACGCTTGGCTTACGTAACTTCATTAGGGCGCGGTGGAAGGTACTTGAAGGAATATTCGGTCCGCTGGCGAGTTCCAGCCAAAGGGGGGGGGGGATAAGATGATCCTGACGTGGCGTCTTGGGAAGGAGAACCGTTTCTCGACGAACGGCTGGAAGAACAATGGCTGTTCTAGGTTGTTCTCTTCTGAACAAAGGGGGGGGATGAGAACCGTCTCTTGTCTACGGGCTCAAGAACAATGGCTGTTCTAATGTTGTTCTCCTTGAACAACAGGGGGGGTGATGAGAACCGTTTCTTGGCGAAGGGCTCAAAACGAACAATGGCTGTTCTAATGTTGTTCTCCTTGAACAACAGGGGGGGGATGAGAACCGTTTCTTGGCGAAGGGCTCAAAACGAACAATGGCTGTTCTAATGCTGTTCTCCTTGAACAGCAGGGGGGAATGCCTTGGGGACTTGACGTCACTAAAGGCTTGAACCTTTGGCACTCAAGGAATATTGTCCTCCTGGACAAGTGATGGTGAATCTCGAGGCCAAGGTCCCTTGGCGCACAAAGGGAGAGAGGGTCGTGGTGATGTTTCGCGACGAAAATCTGGATCTCCAATCTGATCTTAGTGGTAAAGAGTCCATATAAATAGCCAGGACATCTCCTTGGCATGGGGGAGAATGGAGTGAAAGCTTGGAGGGAACGCACAGCTGGGCCGGAGAAAAATGCCTTATCTGTTCATAAGCCTAACTCGATCTGGCGAGGTCGGCGTATGGGGGCGAACGGGGGGAAGATAACCTCCTTGTTTAAACATTGACGTCCGGCAGCTGTTGATAAGACTCCAAGCCTCGAATCGAAGATGCACGTGGGCCTCCTCGAGGTTTTAACTAATATGGGATAGGAGTTGAATTTAACACAGATTCAACTCGTTCTATCACACCCCTCCATTCCAGGGGAAGTTGTCACTTCGAAAAAAAAAGAGAGAAGGGACAACGATAGAGCTCCGTTGTAGGGAACTCGTTTTCTTGTACCAACCGTATCTTCCTGCACCTAACTAGTATTACCTCAGTACATGATTATTTTGATCTTTAGATTACAGGGGAAAATAACCTTTAATACAACTTAATAAAAAAAAAGGGCATGGAACAATGAAATGTTATAAACTTAGTACATACGGGACAAAATAATTTATACGTAAATTAATAAGAACAAATATATATACATAAAAAAAAAATTAGACATTGAGCGTTACAAAATTCAGACATATACATTAATTAACTATATTACAAAAGAATCTTAAATTAAGTCGTACAAGACGGTATAAACCTACATGGAGATACTAATCCTATGAATACAATTATTCTACGCTATTCGGTAACGCATTCCTACTGAGTGCGTCAGCGACCTGGTTATTGGAACCTTTGATATAATTTATTTTAAATTGATACTCTTGCAAGAGTAAACTCCAGCGCATGATGCGGCCGTTTGAGTGTCTCAAATTCCTAATATAGGCTAACGGACGGTGGTCGGTTCCTATTCGAAATTCTTTACATATCAAGTACAGCTTGAATTTGTCTATGACCCAGATAATTGATAGAGCTATCTTTTCTCTAGTGGCATATCTCTTTCCGCGTGGTAATAATTGACGACTAGCATATGCAACTGGATGACTCGTTCTGTCATCCACGTATTGAAGGAGTACACCTCCAATGCCCTCGTTGATCACGTCGGTCTTAACCCCAACGGATTTTTCCGGGTTGGGCAACTTAAAAATGGGGGCAGAAATGAACTTACTTTTGAGCTGATTACAACGGGAAACAGCGACATCATTCCAACGTAAACGATCGGGGAAATTCTTTTCCTGAAGGGGGCATAGGGGGGCCAAAATTGCAGCGAAATTCGGAACAAATCGCTGATAGGGAGAAGCTGATCCTAGGAACGATCTTAATGGCTTCTTTGTAATCGGGAGGGGCATGTCGGCGATTGCCTTAATCTTGTTCTCGTGGGGACCTAACTTGCTTTGTCCTATTTTGAAACCCAAATATTTGATGGTTTCGTGGGCAAAATGGCATTTGCTGGGGCCAATGGTGAGGCCATTTTCACGCAGTTGCTCGAAAAGAGCTAATAGGGCGGGTAAATGGTGATTCCATTTAATTAGTTCTTGGAGCTGACTCTTCTGACGTGGTGTCAGCTGCGCGTCACTATCCAGGTCAGAGGGTTCCAAAGACTCGCCTGGTAGAGAATGAGGAGTGTAATCGGCATCAGGTTGGATGCACACTGTCTGGATTACCTTAAGGGACTCCGCGGGGCAATCCTCTTCAAGCGCCGATGCTTCGTCCAGTTCTACGAAGGTATCTCCATGGGCGCGTTGGGGTTTCTTTTTTTCTTGGGGTCCAGGGACAGTCTCCGTGTCCTTGTCTGGGGCCTTATCACCTAAGGGTTTTAGTGAATCACATTCCTCTTTTTCCGTCCTAAAGTCCCGGTTAGGGGTCTCCGAGAAATCGGACGGTATCGGGGTTCTGATGGGGACGGGCTCCTGGGCTTCTTTCTTATCTCGGCCTTGAGGAAGGGCGGCCTGAAACACAGGGTCGAAATTTACTTGGGGGCTCTTTCCTATAAGTACGGAACAGAATTTTATTGGTGCTACAATGACTTCAGCCCAGCCATTATAATATTGACACTGCAGGTAACATCTAGCGACGGGGAATCGGTTCGCCCGCCCAAGTTGGTCATGTACCACCGCAAATTTTTCGTGGTTAGAGGCCACTGGGAGGAGTTCGTCGGACACGATGAAGCATGTACATCCTGTGTTCCTGACGAGAGTCAGTACTCGACAGCTGCCCACGCTGCCCTCCTCATATTTCAAGGTTCCCGATGAACTTTTACCAAAAACAAAATTTACCTGGTGGCCTGACGGAGGGGGAGAAGTTTCTGCTTGGGTCTGCACCACCGGGGGAGCCGAGGTTGCATTAATCTGGTGAACTTGGTGGGCTGGTCCGCTTTTAAGCCTAGAATTTTGGGGGCAATTCCAGCTCATGTGGTTTTCTACACCACAGGTGAAGCATATGGTTGGTCGCTTCGGGAAGAGAGATGGAGGAGAAGTCTTAACGGGAGGTTTGGAGTCCCGTTGTTGGTTTTGGGGAAAGAAGTGTTGGGGTTTTACGGGGCTCGGAAACTTTGTCAGCTTTCCTGGGAAGGGGCGCGAGTCCGTCCTTCTTTCTTCTTGTTGGATTACTCTTTCCCGTTCCTCTCTTTCTCTTTCTTTTTCTACCTTTTTTCTTTGAACTTCTGCTTTAATCCGAGCTAATTCAATCTGAAGCTCAGCTTGTCTTATCCGTTCCTCTCTTTCTCTTTTTTGCTCCTCTTGAATGTACTTAATTAGTTCTTTTCCGGAAAGTCCACAGGACTCTCCTTGCGCTTTAAAGATTTCGAACGGAGTCATCTTTGCACTTGGGGGCGCACTAGTCAACCAACTAAAATTCCTCGCAACAAGAATTATGCCTCTATAGAATTAGCCTACCTAAATATGGGCACTGACCTATTCGTACTTGGTTTCTCAATCTAAATAAACACTGTCTAAAATAAAAAAAAAACCAAACAAATTATTATAACCGTTCCTTGAGCTACTCCAGCTTCTTAAGTTTCAAAAAAAAAAGGGGATAGCAATCGTTAAAACAAAAGGGAACTACTATATTCTATTATTATAACGAATAACACTATGCTTTACTCGACTGAGACCAGTGTTTGCAAAGATATAGCGTTAAACCTTACACACCTGATACCAAATTAAATAGTATATATATATATGTCGTAGAATGACTCCCGACGATACTATATATAACACTATTCGTTGAGGGAACTTCCTTAATTATCTCTAGAGTGCGTTTTACTGTCTTGGCGGCCGATATTATGTATCTTCAAAAATGCTTAAGAAGTGGAACTGAGCTCAAGGATAATAATCTTGCTATCATTAATAAAATAGAGTTTTATTAATAATAACTATAAACAATACACAAAAACGGAAAATATTGACAAACAGAATGGAAAGGGTCGTGGAGACTCGGGCTAATCCAAGGATTTAAGGGATCAAAAAAGGTAAAACAAATATGGAGTCAAAGAGATGGGATGGTTCGATAAACCATCTAAAGCACAGGATAGAATTGACAAATAAGGGATCAATACTCAAAAGGTGACGCTTGGCTTACGTAACTTCATTAGGGCGCGGTGGAAGGTACTTGAAGGAATATTCGGTCCGCTGGCGAGTTCCAGCCAAAGGGGGGGGGGATAAGATGATCCTGACGTGGCCTCTTGGGAAGGAGAACCGTTTCTCGACGAACGGCTGGAAGAACAATGGCTGTTCTAGGTTGTTCTCTTCTGAACAAAGGGGGGGGATGAGAACCGTCTCTTGTCTACGGGCTCAAGAACAATGGCTGTTCTAATGTTGTTCTCCTTGAACAACAGGGGGGGTGATGAGAACCGTTTCTTGGCGAAGGGCTCAAAACGAACAATGGCTGTTCTAATGTTGTTCTCCTTGAACAACAGGGGGGGGATGAGAACCGTTTCTTGGCGAAGGGCTCAAAACGAACAATGGCTGTTCTAATGCTGTTCTCCTTGAACAGCAGGGGGGAATGCCTTGGGGACTTGACGTCACTAAAGGCTCGAACCTTTGGCACTCAAGGAATATTGTCCTCCTGGACAAGTGATGGTGAATCTCGAGGCCGAGGTCCCTTGGCGCACAAAGGGAGAGAGGGTCGTGGTGATGTTTCGCGACGAAAATCTGGATCTCCAATCTGATCTTAGTGGTAAAGAGTCCATATAAATAGCCAGGACATCTCCTTGGCGTGGGGGAGAATGGAGTGAAAGCTTGGAGGGAACGCACAGCTGGGCCGGAGAAAAATGCCTTATCTGTTCATAAGCCTAACTCGATCTGGCGAGGTCGGCGTATGGGGGCGAACGGGGGGACGATAACCTCCTTGTTTAAACATTGACGTCCGGCAGCTGTTGATAAGACTCCAAGCCTCGAATCGAAGATGCACGTGGGCCTCCTCGAGGTTTTAACTAATATGGGATAGGAGTTGAATTTAACACAGATTCAACTCGTTCTATCACACCGTATATTGCCAGTACAGAGCCTCCTTGCTGAACCTGAAGATATGTCGCTCGCTTTACAGTATATACAATGCACTATGCGCTCATATGTAAGAGTGCAGCGACTCCATGGGTCACCAACGACTCTCATTTCGTCCGTGTCGATCTCGACGGTGCCTATACCGACGAGATATGCCGAACATACCTTAAGCCTTTTGGGTTTATGGCAAGGAAACATCTTCGAAAACTTGACCTAGCACTTGGGAGAAGGCGAAACTGCTAACTTTGCCCATGACACCACCTTTGAGTATAAAATCTTTGAGCGGTTATCGCCACGTCACTGTTACCAAAGCTTATACAGCCTCTGAAGTATTGCATATATTTTTCTTGGAGCGTAAGTTGAGTCACCATTGAAGCGTGCAAGTGTACACGGATGAATCTAAATCTACATAGAGAAGGGGCTTCTACGCCTTTTCCCTTGTTGGATGTCGGCGTGGCCCTTCCGGGCGTTTCTTAAATCTGTACGGCCGACCTGGTTACAGTACACCACTCAGTACGGGAAATCAGGCACCGTGCCTGGTTTGGAGACCAAATTGTTATATGTATACTGATTCACAGAGGACGTGGAGTGCCATTGTGGTATTGGAATCTTTGCAGTCTCTAGTTTGCAATATTCGTGACTTCACGGCTGGAGCGAGCCAGGAGGCTATGCAGATTGTCTTCCTGCTGGGTTCTTGGACATGTATGGATTGCGGGACATGAGCGCGCTGATGAGAAGGACAAAGAGTATGCACGAACTTAGCGACCGGACCAACGTTTTACTCTTCCTTATTCTCTCTTAATGATCAAAATAAGATCATCCCTTCGTGCTGCCCGGCCAAGAAGATGGAAGACAGCCGACGAAAATCTAATGTTGCGCGCCATCGCCTACCACTTTTCTCGTGTACCTACCCCCAATGCCCCGACAGCTTTATGTCGTTTTTTGTCGTCTCCGACTTGGCCACACTCAAAGCGACACATGATGGAGCGTTCCATGAACCTTATTGTGACTACTGTTTGGTCTGCCAGACTGTCCGGCACATTATCGCGCGCTATCTGTCCCGTTAAAGACAAGGGCGGGGTCAATACCACTTTCCCTTATACTCGGTACATATTCGTGCTCAACTAAATGTGGGAATATAGTGTGTCTGGGATAAGGCTGTCCAGCTCTTCCATAGCATTGAGTTCATGTTCAGGACCCTGAGGGGGTGGGCCTCTTTCCGTTAAATAACGAGGACTTTTTTCGTTTTTGATTGTTTTGCGTTTTCCCCGTCCCTTTAAAGGCTTTATTGCAATTTTGGTGGTTGTACCCTTAATGCCGGCCGCTAGAAGAAAGCATAAGAAAAGAAATTTCAACTCCTTTTATGTTTTTAGGCAAGAATCTTCCTTTGATTGTAGTTTCAACTCCCTTTTTGTTCGTACTCTAAAGTCTCTTACTATGGTAGTTTGGACTACCTTTTGATTCAAAGTTTACATTTTTTAAAATTTTAGGAGACCATCTGGTGACTGCCTGATTGGGCATAAGTCGCTGTACACAACACAGCCTACTACCGTGCTAAATTAAAAAACAAATAACAATGATAAAAAGGACAGAGGCTAAAGAAATAAAAAGAAAATAAAGAAAAAAAAGGTGAGAAGGTAGTGCACTCCGGCATCGGGTGTAGGTCCGCTTCCTTCCGGCGCAGGAACAAGCGACCTACAAAAAAACAGTCAAATAAAGTGGAAAAGAGCCAGCCTCTTCCAAAAAGTCGTATAGTCCACAAGTCTGTGTGCACGAACCCATTCCAAGTACAAAACACAAGCGGTAGCGACCCCACTTTTCCCGGTCCGAGACAGGAAACGTGCACGAAGATCACCAAGACTGGGACATTCAACAAGAATGTACCGAACATCCTGGGGTACAACGCCTTCATCTAAATAAGGCGCAGGCGAGCGCTCCATCAAAGGGAGGTGCGTCCCGCGAGCGGGTCCAATTCTGAGACCACAGAAAGCCATCTGAAGCTGTCGCGGCATTGGGGGGACAGTAGCAGCGATATGGAACGTAAATTTAAGTTCCCCTCGACCGTTTCCCATCTTCTTTGCCAAGCCACCTGGAGGGCAGCCCGTATTCTTGCCATGTAATCGGTGTGAGGAAGAGTGAAACGCTGGTCTGGTCGCCCAGTCCTCGCGGACTCTTTGGCGTCCTCATTGGCGTGCTCATTCCTCAGAATTCCTACATGTCTAGGAAACCAGCAGAAGATAATCTCGACATCCGCCCGGCTCTCAAAAACCATGGCGTCACGGATCTCGCGAACCAGATGATGCGGAGATTCCAATGCTCCGAGAGAACTCAGGGCGCTTTATGAGTCGCTATAAATTACAATCCGATGTATTGCAACCAGTTTGACCGTGAAGAAAGACGCAGCGCCTGGAAAAGCCCCGCTGACTTCAAACAGAGAGGATACGGCGTTGAAACCGACCACCTCTTAGGACTTGTAGCCATCCATATACACTGGCGTGGTTCCAGCGTGTCACGAAGTGTGCGTCCAAAAGGCCGAACGCAATACTTCCAGCGCTGTATAAGCTTTGAGAGCAAAAGCGTGTCGACAAATAGTCAAAGGTGGTACCTTCCAAGGTCACGTCCTAGGCAGAACCAGGGGTGCCACTGGCCCAAGATCTATACCGAGCTCTCTAAAGAGTTTTCTAGCCCTAAACCCAAAGGGCATAGGGTGGGAATGGTGTCTCTCGGCGGGAGGCACCGTCGATATTAGCTGTGGATGCAGTGAGAGCTGTTGGCAACTGGTGGAGGCCCCGGGCTCGTGCATTCAGGCGAATAATGCACTTTTCACGGCGCACAGCGAGAAGCATCTCCAAGGCATCGACAAGTAGGCTATCAATGGGAGACGAGCAGAAGGCACCGGTCGCCAGGCGAAGGTCGGCGTGGTGGATCGAGTCCACCTTTCACAATACACGGTCGGCTGCAGATTCATAAAACTCACATCCGTAGGCAAGATTCAAACGAACAAAGGATCGATAAAAAAGTAAGGCGCTATCAGAGTCCCAGGTGTTAAACGTCACGGAGTGAATAATATCCTTAGCGCAGGTACATGAGACCCTAAGGCTGCAAATATGAGCCCCTCAGGTGAGGCATCGGTCCACCACTTCCAGGCCCACACCATTTAGAAACAAGTCTGGGTCAGGGTGTAGCCGTGGATGGCTCCAGAAGTGCCCCATCTTAGTATTGACCAAGGAAAACCGAAGCCTGTGCACTTCAGCATAGCGGGACACGGTTCAATGCCTGTTGAAGTAGACGCTCCAGGGTTGGCATCTGGGCAATGCCAAAAGAGATAGAAAGGTCGTCCACGTAAAGTGTAGCAAGAACATCTTCTGGCAGCATCGAGTTGATGCCGTTGATGCTCAAGTCAAAGAATGCGACACTGAGGACACTTCCCTGTCGGACACCCTCTTCCTGCCCCTTTAGACCGGAGAGGGTTTCCCTCACTCGTAAGAGGATTTGACGATATCACAAAAATTCAGATATAAATATTGGGAGGTGTCCCCTTGCCCCCATCCTGTGGAGAGCCTCCATGTTACCGTATCGCCGTGTGGTACCATAGGCCTTCTCCAGATCGAAAAACACCATGATGTAGTGCTATTTACGAAACCTTGCAGACGGCATTTTCCAGTCGGAGCAGAGCATCCAACGTGGAGTGGAATTTGCGGAAGCCTGACTGTGCAAACGACAGATGTCCTCCGCTGTCCAGAAAAAAGGCTAATCTAACATTTACCAATTTCTCCATCAACTTGCACACGTAGGAGGTTAGAGATATTGGACGGAAACCGGCCGGAGTAGAGTGATCTCTCCTAGGTTTGCAAAATATGAGCACAGTAGCGATTCGCCAGGAGCCTAGGAGGATACCCTCTACACAACCCCTGTTGAAAAAATAAAAAAAAACGGCCATGTCTCGCTCAGCTAGGTGTTGAAGCATGGCGTATGGGACATCGTACAGACCAGGGGCAGCGTCCGCGCACGAATAGAGAGCGTGATACAACTCATTCAAAGTAAAACTTACGTTGAAGGGCTCTCCGCCTCTGGGGGTATAGTCAAGTCAGCGGCCTTCCGTGACATCACAGCGTGCATTGAATGCAGGCGGAGTAGCAATCGGGATAGAGAAAACGGTTAGAAATATTCCGCCACTGAAGCGGGGTCTGAGATTGCGGTCAGATTTTCCTGGAGAACTGGAGGAGGGTCCTGCGAGAACCTTCCCCGAATCCGTTTGACTCGCTTTCACACCTCTGCTAGAGGTGTCTTTCCGTTAAGTGAAGACAAGTCTGCCTGCCAAGAAGAACGGAGGGTGTGCTTTGAAACATACCGGAACCTAGCCCTAGCTCGACGAAATTTAGCCTACAGTGAAATCGTTCGGGCGGCGCTTATAGTGCATATAGGCATAACGCTTCTGTTTGAGGGCTGACTCACACTCTGCTGACTAACACGGGAGCAGTCGACGTCCAAAACGGCCAGATGTTCTAGGAATACTAGTTAGGCCCGCGGCGATGAGGTTACCAGAGAAGAACTCAACAGCCTCATCTACCGACCTAAACTCCTCGATTAAGAAAGAGAAATCAGTCAATTCCTTAAAGGTTAATGACCACGCTAGCGCCAAGCACCACCGAGGTGGGCTCTCAGGGAACAGTGGTGTCTTTCTTAATATTGAGGCATAAGACGTCTCGGGCACCGCTGAGCGCACCAGCACCAGGTCCTTAGCCTCGTGAAATGAAGGACGATCCTGTGCCTGAGTGAACGGACAGGATTTTTTTCTTAAGGAAATGCGCACCACATTGCTTCGAAGAAGCGGGGTACGGTTTTCCGCAATTGACACACTTGACCACACACGATTTGGACTAATCGTGTGAGGCCTTAGAGCAACTTACACAGACTTCGGGTAACCACCTCCGCGCTAGTGGCACGAATTCCTTCAAAAGGGCAGCGATACCAACCGGCACGCACTGACTCAGGGAGCTTGTCACAGTCGAACGTGATGAAGAGTGTAGGGGTGGGTCTCAAGTCCGACCACTCCATGGTCGACAGCTCTAAGGTGGTGTCATTTATGGAGTGGCCACTAGCTCCCTCGCATAAACCCCTCCTTTCACGAAGGGCATGGTAGAGTGAAGTGCCATTCTCACCGGCGTGCCATCAAGTGTCCGAAGGGCACTAGTCATGGCCGCCTCTGAGGGCTTCGACGCATTGGCCAGAAGGCTTCCGTCCGAGAAACGGGTGACCTTCAGCTCTCTACCAATCACGCCAGCTAGAGCTCTCCTCTGATGCATCATCTTGCTCTTAGTCAACATACTGCCATCATTGGCACAGATTCTTGGTGGCTTGATCCCATGGAAGATTCTACCGTCTGTAGCTGGGTCACCTCAGGGAACATGTTCATCTCTGGGGTATGGGGATCCATGTGGCCATCCCACCCAAAGACACCACGGTTACAATTCGAGGAACCATTCTTATCGTCTTCGGCCGGCGAACCGGCACCAGTCGCACAGGCAAGGCGGGGCACACACGAGTGCAGGACTTTAGGTGGTTACTGACATACGGGGCCTGCCATTCTTTTCTCTTCTAAGGGGGTTGGCTGCATCGAGGCGCTCTCACCGGTAGCGGTCAATTTTGGGCCGCTTGCGTGCCCAAAATTCCTTTCTGATTCCTGGCTTTTGATTTTACTTACTTTTCATTTTTCATTGTTCGCCTTGCTCTTACAATTTTGTCGTGTAATATTTTACAACTAAATTCTTGTATTAGAGTTTAATTCGTGTTTATTATTCATATTTATATTTGTTACTCCCGGGGATATTGTTCAATTAAGTTCTTAATTTTCGTTCCTTGATCCAACTCGTATTTATCGATCGCTTTACCCCTTGTATTCAACTCTTTTGTGACTTATATTTTTTTCATTTAAATTAACTTATATTTAACGGTTTGTTTTTCTTTTTGTTTTCGTTTCTGATTCCTGTCTTATTTATTTGAGTTATTTTTCATATTGTAACTAGTATTGAATTGTTTGCCCCGTTTCTGAAATTTTGTCATCTAATTTTTCAAAAAAAATTCTTGTATTACTATTAGAGTTTAATTTGCTGAAGAGGGTCATTGTTAATGACCGAAACGTCCGGAAATTTAATGTTTGGGACTATCACGTGGGTCTTCATATACCTACTATATATATATATATATATATATATATATATATATATATATATATATATATATATATATATATATCCATTAAACCACATTGAAAGAGAAAACGGAATAATTTTTCCTTGCAGTAATATTTGTATTACCTTTTTCTGAAAAAATGAGTGCAGGGAAGCGATTCGAACCAGGCCCACTGAGGCAGCGAGCACCGCTTTGATAACAGTTAAATTACCAGTATGTACTAACGGCATATATATATATATATATATATATATATATATATATATATATATATATATATATATATATATATATATATATATATAAATAAATATATACTTACATAAGGGAAAATTACATCACACGTGAAATAGAATGAATTTTGTTATTCGCCCCAGGAAAGGAAAACTGGTATAACAACCAGGTGAAACTCTTTCCTTCAATCTATTCCTTCAACCGTAGAAAGCTTAAGAAAGAAAATGGAATTTTTAGAAACGGAGAAAGTAGGGTGACCATTTTAACCGCTATCTACAAGTGAAAAAAAAGAGTGGGATTTGAACCTATGTTGTCAAGCACTCTTCGCTATCAGAACCACGACGCTCATCGACGGGTGGCTCAGTTGATTGACGTCGTAGTTCTGAGAGAGAGAGAGAGAGTGTGTAGGCGTAACGATTGTTTTATCTACTTTCCTGACCTCAACTTCCTTTCATGACCAAGTTTTTTCACCATAGAATGATGCAATCATTTCCAGAAATCAAAAATCTTTATTTCGTGTCGCCTTTTATCATTCACGTCACACAAGCACACTCTTTTCCCGGCTCATTACACCCGTCCCCCTCCATGATATTTTTTTTTTACATTATCATGAGACCTCCAAGGGTGACTCGCTCTCCCTTTTCACGACATTATGGTGTTAATTTTAAGGATAATCAACTCCCCCCCTTCACCCCTACCACTTCCTGTCCATAACGGTGCAGTTTCCCCAAGTCCCTCGAAGGTGTTTTCCCATTTGACCTCACCTTCAGACGATCATCTCGTTGGTCTCATCAAGTCTCGCCTACTGACGACTCTCTCTTTGGTCTCATCAGGTCTTGCCGTTCGATGACTCCTTCGTTAGTCTTATCAGGTCTCGCCGTTCGACGACTCACTCGCTGCTCTCATTAAATCTCCGACTTTTACTAGGAGCTCACCAAGCACTCTACTTTCGGAAAGTTCATGTGCACATATTCGATGTGGGTCGATACTGTAGGGGAATTTATCGTTTCGTGTGTACTTAAGCGTTAATACATGACCACGCAGATTTTCCGTATCGTTCGGGTGTGGTTAAATTTCGATAATCTGTTTCTGTATTAAATCTCGCTCAAAAGTCGATTTTAATCATATGTAATTCATTAGTCAATCCATCTTGCAATTGTATATCCATCAAATTTGATTTATTAGAAAATAAAGAAATTATTTGATACGGGTCACAACGAGAAGCAACAATACCAATTAGATCAGAATGACTTTTTGTGCTCACTTTAAATGTTATCCATTTTTTGTGTGCAAATGCAGACGAATACACCCTACCTTCATTTGTGATGTTCCAATATTGTAAATTTTATTTTCAAGTTGCCTATAATACGAGTTGATTGAAAAAGTCGGGAGTTGTGTGGATAGAACCCCTAATCCAAAGGGGTGTATGGAAACAAAGCCACCTCACCCCATTGTTTCACAAACTGGTAATTTAAAAATTTAAAAAAAGAGAGAGGTTAAAAAAATTAAGAAAGAAGTGACGTTATCAACAAAAACAACAGACGATCGAAAAAAAATGTATGTATTCATAAATAGAGGAATTATATGCATAGAAAAAGCATAATTATTTTGTTAGTATCCCAAATACAATTAGATATCGGTTCACAAGCAATTTTCGACTTGAAGTTCGTGTTCAGAAGTTTGTGAATTTTGGTTTAGAAACCAACCCAAGATTGGTCGAAATGAGCTTATTGTCGAGATAGATGAAAGCAAGTTTGGAAAATCTAAATATAATAGACATAGTTAAGGTTTTTTAGAGACATTTAGGGGTATTAAACGAGTATCGAAGAAAAATTTGTTTGACCTCTAGTGGACTGTACGGCAGATACATTAATACGACAGTACATTTTGCCTAGTCCAGTAATTACGACCTACTAATGGTAAGCTCACGGGGGGTCGTTGAGTGATATTGGGTGTACTTATTTAACAGTTAATCATTCTTTAAATTTATTTGGCCCTCAAAATAGATCCCACACTTAAAATATTAAGAGATTGTGGAGAGATGTCAAAGCTTGCGTACTGCACGCTGGCAATAAGAAGGGACATTATAATAAATAATTTGCATATTTGTTTTGTTTTTTAAAGTATAGCCTAGTTAAATTCTCTAGTCAATTATGATAAGTTTCTTGCTTGATTAATTATAGAAATTACATTTTGTTTCTTAGGTAAGGTAAGGTTACGTTAAGTAAGGATAAGATAATTTAGTAGAAGCAAAAAATACATTTTAATGGTATATTTGATGTGATTATTTAATTCTAACCTCATTTTTTTTGTCTGGTAAAATTAGTACTTCAATCTCTTAGACTTTTATGCATTTGCACAAAAATATAGGGTCAGATTTAAATAAAAACGCACCAAATGTACCATTAATCGTATTTTTAACTTTCCAACGATAGTTGGGATCTTTATCAAGTAATTACCGAAAATAAATTGCAAAGTAAAATTTTTACTAATAAACTAAGGTTTAATTAATAATCATGCATATCGGTGTCAGGTGTTTTCCAGCCCTCCACAGGAAATGGAGGTGGATAATTTTCTTTATTAAGTGTATGGGGTCATATTTAATGGACTCCTACGACGCGTAACTGACAACATGGCAGGCTTGATATCCTTCAACGATGAGAACATTCTATTTGGGGGGTTTGAAGAAGAGAGCGTTCAGGGAGAAATTTTTGGACAAGAAAAGGACTAGGAGCTCAAAACCCCTTTTAGAAAGACCCCAACAAGGCTCTGCCCCATTAGGAGACAGTGGGGGAGGGGGAAATGATGAGGGAAGAAATAGAATTGCGCGCACTGAGCCCCAATCAAAAGATTATCAATCTTACCCTTGCGTAAGTATCTAATAAAGGCTGTATTCCCATCTCCCGTCGTTTCAAACGTGAAAGGGTTAATTATACACAGAAGCAGTTTTATGACAGAAGATGGAGGTCGTTAAATTTCGAGTCGAGGTATATTTATTCCGCTCCTTTCGCTTTGTTACCCCCTCTCTTCATCCCCCACTCCTACAATCCGGCTATAATACCCCCAAGCCTCTAACTCCCCTTCAGCCAACATACACCCATCCCCCTTTGCCCCTCCGATCCAAAAAAGCATTAAGAAATACCACCTCGGCTCCCATGCCTCTCAAAGATTTAATAACAGCAGTCAACATGGCATGCAAGGGGGAAGTTCGGTTGCACCGCGCGTAATTAAGGCGATTTTCCTATACGACTTCTATTGTGTTTTCGCCTCTACGCGCACTTCACCGACCCGCTTGTCACTTCCTATATTAGCGCCGATTTCATATTATAAAAGATTGCAGGAAAACTGAAACGAATATTGATTCCGCTCTTTCGAGGAGGATTATATTCGCGTTTTAGAATATCCTCTAACACAGAATAGTATTTACTCTTTCACTTACTTTATTGATGAATAGGAAGATGAAAAGAATAGGTTTTGTGGTTTTCTCACGTTATGTAGATAGAAAGGTGATACAGATGATTTCGCTAAATTTAATACTCGCGAATAATATGGTAGCTGCCACTAACGTTGTTTGTGCAGGAAGATATTAAGTTACCGGATTATAGAAGCTATTCCGCTCATCTTTTGGCGTGAATTTATATCTTTTGTTGCAATCAGAGCAAGTATTAAATTTAATATTGAATCCATTTTTAAACGAGCTAATATTTGCATAAAAGCTTTATAATAATAATAATGGTTTCCCAGTGCACGAGATATGCGCTGATGCGTGACGTCATGAGCCAGTTTAGCCGTTCTGTGTGGAGGGAGAGAAAGAGCTTCTAGCGCACGAAATTGTAAATGAATAAATACAAAAGACTTTAATGAGAATGACATGGATTGTTAGAATGAGAAACACTACAAGTGAAAATACTTGAAAAAGGCATTCAGAAACTTTAGTTTCGTACGAAAATAAATGATTTTATAAATACGAAAGTCTAAGATTCGACATACCATCATTGTCTAGACTGACCGTCTCTACAGATGAAATGCGGAAGAAGGGAATATAGACAGTGAATGTATATTGCATAAGATTTTAAATGCAATTGGTGTATATGACTGCAAGTTTACAATGAACTACACATAACACTGTGCAGGATTACACCTTTGTGGATACCTTCCAGACCTGCAGGCTGCAAGGTGAAGGCCTTTGTCCTACCCCCATTAATCAGCAGAACCCAAAACAAGGATCGGATATTCTTTTCAAATCTGCTACTTTTGTGCGCTACAAATAGCACCAGCTGTGCAATCTGCAAAGTTGTTGGGCAGTGTAATGACCGTGACCTTCGCAAGACAGGTCCCCAGCTAGTCCTACGTGTGTAATCTAAGATTAACGAGGGAAGGGTGAAAATCTTTCGCGGTGTGTGTCATTTCTGAGGAAGCTTCTGAAGGATATGACTCACTTGAGTCCTGAGACTACGTCCAGCGCACGTATTTAAAGAGTATACAAGGAATAACATTTTAGGAGGGGGGGATACTTATATATTGGTATGATTAAACCACAACCCTCAGACCTACGAACATCTTTAGAGGAAGCTTTTCATTTAAAATGTGTTCATATAAGTAATTCCTAAATTTCAGATGTATGAACAAGTTTTAATAATAGATTAAAACAGTACAAATTCTGTGTCTCTATGAGTGAATCCTGAGTTTCCCTCCGATCTACGAACATCTTCAAGGAAGCTTGGAATTTAAATGCGATTGATGAAGGAGACATCTGTGATAGCATGAACGGATGCTGAAGCTGCGAACAGGTTTATTGAAGGCTTTGGCTAAAAGAATATCTTTAGGCCGTTGACCGAAGAGTCTATTTGCAATCTATTTTGCTTCTATTCTTTTTCTTTTGTCATTATCTTCCTCTCCAAAGGGAAAGGAACCGATGACAGAGGCGGAGGAGGTGGAAAAACACCAAGGAAATAAAGAGAAATGGGTGGAAAGGTTGGGCAGAGGAAACTTTGTCGACGCGCAGTGATGGGGTCAGGTTTAGGAAGGGGGTCAAACCTTTGGACTATATGTCGAATCGATTGTGACCCTCTCGAGAGGAAGTGAGGGTTCGATAGCGGAAGACAACCATCGAAAGGCACAACTTCAGGGTGATTGGTCAGTCGGGAATATATTTCTTCTCTTCTTCATCTTCTTCTTTCCTAGTCTTCTTCTTCTTCTTCTTCTTCTTCTTCTTCTTCTTCTTCTTCTTCCTCTACTTTATTTTTGTTCTCTCTCTCTCTTCTTTATTTTTGCTCTTTTTCTCTCCTCATTTTATTCTCTCTTTTTTTCTTAATCTTCTTATTTTTATTTTTCTTCATTTTTCCTTCTTCTTCTTGTATTTCTTCTTCTTTTGCTTCATCAATTCTTCTTCTTCTTTAATTCTGCTTCTTCCTCTTCAATTAATTTCCTTCTTTCTTACACCTCACACTCTTTCCCATACACGGTACAAAGGAAGCTTCTGACCCTCTCGGTTATTGCTCTCATCGCTTTCACACTCCGTACCCCCCCCCCCCCGCCAACCATCACAAAGAATAATGACCCCGAATGACGAAACAAGGACATCTTTCTTCCGAGTCTTTATCCAATGGTCACAAAGAACCTGGTCCCCATTGGCCGCCAGCCAAGTCAAACAACGACCCCTACACTCGCGGTTGCCTATCATCATTTTCACACTCACTTTCACACACTCACGTTCGCCTTCTTTCAATAAGGGTTCGAAATTTGCCGTGATCAAAAGGTTCGCAATTTACTAACCAAACGAAGTACCATATAATGACGCGATTAGAAGCACAGTAAATGTAAACGGTCGTAGAAAAATAATTGGGCGTATCAATTACACATTTGGCCATTACACCGCTCTCTGATTGGTCCATTTCCCACTGATATGCCATTGATCTTTTCCCCATTCGTCCATTTTTGATTGAGCTAAAAGGTCTTAATGAGCAGAAGCAACCAATCACAGGATACGCCTCAAACATTCTTAACAATACACACACATATACACACACACACACACACACACACATATATATAAATATATATATATATATATATATATATATATTATTAATGTAGTTGAGTAGCAGTCTTTCTTGAATGAAAATTTGGTTGAAGACCATGGCGTATTTCGCCACCATCTACAAGATGGAATAAAAAAGATAGTTAGAAGAAGAGAAAGTTGCCAGAGGAAATTAATTTAATTAAGGCAAAATACACAATGGTCTTCAACAAAATTTGCATATATATATATATATATATATATATATATACATATATATATATATATATATATATATATATATATATATATATATATATATATATATATATATATATATAATTATTATAGTGACGTCACATTGTACTCATATTTTCTACCCAAGATTTTTCGTCATCTCTTCTTCCATTTCTCTATTTGGATTTGGCAGCTTTGCGTGGAGACTTGTGTTGGTATTATTCTAGTTTCGGTAACACTTCACATCTGAAGCTACCGTCTGACGTCCTAAGAGATATGTTGCAGCCCAAAATTGTAGCCTACTAACAGCGGCACCTACCGTGCGCCCCAAATCTGAAGTATTACCCTAGTTTCAGCTACACTACTTATCGAAGGCACGTTGTTATATTTCTATATGTTCGATATCGATTAGCAAAACAATGAGGTAAACGTTAATTTAACTTCGACGAAGAAGGTTAAATTATTTAAAAAGGGCTAGTTTTCAATCAAATAGCTCGTGCTAGTCTGTTGTACAATCCCAAGTTTCGCGAGTAAATCAAAACAAAACAGCACTGATCCGATATAGTCACTTCACGAGCTAAGGTTTAAGTGATTTTATTTATTTTGTAATATTTTAGGTTATTTTTTTACTTCCATTCTTCTTTTTAGGCGGTTGGAAGAAAAAATGCGGCAAAATCAAGGTTAAATCTGATTTCGACGGAATCGGTCTCAAACTGCGATTTTTCCTTATTTCGCTTTCTGACTCCCCACAATGAAAACCAGATTTGGACAAAGCGCACAAAATGCCAAAAGAACACATCATACTCGTATAATATAGAGAAAAACTGATTACAGTAAAGTAAATAATAACCGTATTTTGTACCAATGTATTGCGAAACCAGGTTTCGAAGGAGACCATAGGTCATGTTGAGTCGCTGAAAAACTAATTTATTTTTTATTTATTTAATTTAATGAGCGATAATCTGCAAGGGTGCTAAACACAAGCAGATTTTTTAGTACAAAAAGATGGTTAACCTAAGAACATACAAATTTGCAAGCCAAGATTTAATCAGGTCGGATGAATGTTCTGCCCATCGGATAAATGGAAGTTGGGATTTCCTTTTGTGAGAGTTGATTTAATTAGGCATCTATGGAAAGAATTGTTAGAATTGTAAATTATTTTTGCTTTATTAAAATCAAATGCATGTTCTTCAATAGATATGTGTAAAAATACCTCTTTTCTAGGTCTATTTTTTGCATAAATCACGAATATAACATCCGTCTCCTTCTGCAACCCCCAGGTTTCTCGTAAATTACCAATCTTACTTACGTTAAATCCACTGATGGTTCTGTAGGGATTAAATGCAAACACGATTGGGCCCAAACTGACAACTCTAAAATTTATAAAAGGATTTTGATAGAATTTTAATGAGGTGTTCCTAAGATATTTGTCAACCTAACCTATTTTAAATTTATGAGTAAATCAATATTCTTTTAGTTATATCGGTCCAAATCCGTGGTAACTCACGTAACACTTGAAAATTTTGCAACTTACTATAAATGCTACCTATTTTTACTTTTTATTTAATATTTGTTGCTGTTACTATTTATATTATTTTAAACAATACTACAGTGTTTTTATTTAAAGGAGACAGAGCTAAAATTCTTAGAGAATGCAAATATTGCCCAGACAGTTTCTGTTATATATGTAGATAAGCTACATTAAAACAATACAAAAGACAGTTGACTAAACATGTGAAAAATTTTATGAGCTGTCATAATTTGGATGTAAACTAGGTGACCAGGGAAAACGCTGGGCACCTCACATATGTTGTGGCAGGTGTAGAAGTTCCGTTTCTGCCTGGGTGAAAGGCAAAGGGCCTGGCCTCATGTTTGGCGTACCAATGGTCTGGATGGAGCCAAAGGACCATTCAACGGATTGTTACTACTGCTTAACAGATATTAAAGGTGGGTATTTAATGTGTTTTCTTTCCTAGTCTTTAATATATGTTCAAGAGATACATCAATCAAAAATATCAAAATACATACTATCTTGTAATTCCACTATTTCTGCCAGTGATCAGAGCCAGTAATATCAATTTTTAGTTTGATTTTATTTTATTTTACTGCAGGTCGCAACAGAAAAGGCAAGAAATCTATCATATATCCAGATCTTGAGTCTGCTATTGGCCCAGTTCGACATTCAAGTGCTCTTTCTGTACCACATCTGCCCTCTGAACTACCAAGAGATGACACGAGCAACTCAGATGATTCAGAATCTCAAGATACACCATATGTGGCACGGATTTAATCTGACAAGAAACCACCCCTCATCACTCAACTAGTTGGTGATCTAACACTTACTAAGCAACAGAGTGAACTCCTGGCCTCACTTCTGCAACAATGGATCCTGTTGGATGAACATGCTGAAATTACAATTTTTAAGAAGCGTTCTGCATATCTACAGTATTTCTTCACTTTTAAAAACAACTTGACTTATTGTAATTATATCATAGGTCTATTCAATGTCCTTGAGCTGAGATATGAACCAAATGAGTGAAGAATATTCAAAAATGCATTCATTTACGGCATAAAAGCGGATCTGTTGCACATTGGGAACACCATCCATGCCTTCAGTTCCAGTTGCTCACTCAGTCATTTTAAGAGAGACATTAAAACCTTGCTTTTATTCTAGCCCGCATAAGTTACAAGGAGCATGAATAGCTAATTTGTGCGGACTTGAAAGTAGTAGCCATCCTTGATGTGCTACAATCTGGATAACCCAAGTTTATGTGCTTCCTTTGAAAGTGGGACAGTAAGACCATATCACGAAATTATGTACGCTCAGAATGGTCACTTCGGAAAACTATGACGCCTAGATGCTCTAATGTAATTCATGAACCACTTGTTAAGAAGGAAAAAATCATTTTGCCACCATTGCGTATAAAACTAGGCCTAATTAAGCAATTTAACAAATCACTTTAACATAACAAGCCATGTTTTTAGTACCTCAAAACGATTTTCCATAAAATAAGTAAGGACAAGATTAAAAAAGGCATATTCTTAGGCTCTAAAATTCGTTAACTTATAACTGATGAGGACTTCGAGGCGACAATGGATGAAACTGAGCTAGCGGCCTAGCATGCATTCAAAGACGTATGCAAACGACTTCTGAGAAAGCACCAAGGGGCCCATCGAGAGCGTATAGTGAAGAGCCTAATAAAGGCCACCACGATCTCCGATGCAATATTTTACTGAAGATACAGTTTCTTCATTCTCATCTGTCCTTCTTCACAGAGAATTCAGGAGATGTGAGTGGTGAACATGGAGAGAAATTCCATCAAAATATAGCGTCAATGGAAAACAGGTGTAAAGAAAAATGAAGCCCAGCTATGCTGGCTGACTTATGCTGGAACCTGAAGCGTGACACACCTGAGACATCTTACAAACGAAGAAGTAAAACTAAAATGTAAGTTAATGCATTATATAATGCTAACAAACATGCTAATTCATTATATATTTATGAATTAATTACAATGCACACATTTAGTCTGACTTTGGGAGCGAAATACATTTATGGTATCGTAGAAGTCCGTATCAATTTCATGATTATTCAATTGGCAATTTACAATAAAATGTTACATGATGGAAAATCTTTGTTATCAAATTCGAATTCAGCACAATCAACTTCATATTGAAATGCACATGAGATCTAAGTTTCTTTTCTTGACACTGAAATTTTTGGTACAGTGTTAATTAACGTTTTTTTCTTAGAATCACATGGTAAATCAAATTTGGTTCTGGCTTTATAATTACATTTCTCTATGAACCATAGGGAATTCTGCAGTTGAATAAATATTTGAGTGATTATATTCATTTAATCTTGTAGGAAACAAAGATCACATATGACATAATCTCTCAGGCAAAGGAGGGGGCAGGGATACAAACCTCTTTACAGATTCATCATGTCAAAAATAATTATGAATATAGGCATTACAGTTGGTTGGTTTCCGGTAAACAGAACAGTTTGCCTAATTGATTACTTCAGAAACTTTGACCAAAATACATGTATTTATATACCATCTCAATTTGCTCATGTCGACTTCTAGTTGGTTAGGCATGACTTTTGATTTGCCAAGATTTACTTTTCGGCCGACCTTTTTGCTTTCATGGTTAAATCCTTGAAGCATTGATTAAATCTCTTCTAAGTTATCAATTATGAGTACATTATCGTATCCTAATCTCAGGAGATTTAGGTAATCACCATCTATCTTAAAGTCTTTCTTTTGTCAGCTTAGCCCACTGAAGATTTCTTCTAGATAGAACGTAAATATTTTCGGAGAGATAGTGTCTCCTTGTCTTACATCGTTTTGTAATTGAAAGATGTCTGAATCTTTGTTTAATCTAGTGTAGGATTTGCAATTTTAGCTATATGTGTTTTATGATATTTATTTACAACGGCTATATACCTTGATTCTTCAAGGCTGTTATGATCGCTGGTGTTTCTATTGAATCAAAGGCTTTCCGAGAGTTTACAAATGCTTTGTATAGAGAGATATGGATATATTGTACTCTGAAGTTTTCTCAATGAGCTAGTTGAGAGTATGTATATGTGGTCAAATGTTGAGTAGCCTTTCCTGAATCCAGCTTGTTCTCTCGTTTGTTAATCATCTATCTGGTTTGCAGTCTGTTAGTAATGACTCTTGTGAAGAATTTATAGACACACGAGAGAAGGCTGACTGGTATGTAACTTGTAAGGTCTGTTTGATCACCTTTTTTGTCAGAAAGATTATTATGACATTGTGCCAGTCATCCGGAATCTTGCCTTGTTTTAGACATTCAGTGAAAAAGCAGCTACTTTGGCCCCATGAAATCTGCAGAATCTTTCAGAAAGTCTTTCTGATGTGGTTTTAACCTTGTATTTTGTGGCTCTTCATTTTGTTGATTGCAATTTCAATTTCTGATTTGAGAACGGCCTAGACATTACTAAATGTTATGGGTTCGTTGTGGTTCTTGATGTGGTGTTGATTGAGTACAACTTTTCATAGAAATTCATTATCTCTTTTGATTATATATATGTATATATATATATATATATATATATATATATATATATATATATATATATATATATATATATATATATATATATATATATATATATATATATATATATATATATATATATATATATATATATATATATATATATATATATATATATATATATATATATATATATATATATATATATATATATTAGGGGTGGTCCAAAAAACGGGGGTAAAATTTCAAAGTGTACTGATCCTTTCTCCACACTACTGCCTTTTATCGTGTTGCGTTCCTCTCCTTGTGTAGGAAATTTCACCACAATACAATAATATTTAGAGGTCGCCCCACTTTTAATCTTTTCTTGTTTCAAAATTTCAGGTTATGGCAATCAGTACTCGTTCGAGCCCCGAGTGTTGGCTTCTCGGGAAGCTTGTTGCTTCCTTGTCATGTGCCCGTCTTCCAAGTAAGCATGATGCGCTGTCGTTGTACCTGTTCCATCACATCGTGGAAAAGAAGAGCGTCTCGGAAAGCCTGAACTCGGCATCCGGCGAGGTCCTCACCGTATGGTAGAGGGCCAGGATCCCGACACAACGAGTGGATGCTTGTGACATGAAACTTCGAAGAATCCACGACGAATAACAAGCACTCAAGAAACACCGGACTAGTGAGCCAGAGTCGGACCGTGTCGAGGAGATGTTCCTGGATGACCTTCAGGATCTCTCCGATGTTGCCACAAGTGATGCCCTCCAGACCATGACCAATGAAGAAGACAAGGAGTTCCTTAAGATGCAGTGTGAGGTCATATTCTAGTGCAACATTGTAGGGATCGACGCGAAGAAATCTGTAGTCGAGGCCAGGCGTGGGACGAGAAATGACCAAGAAGCTGCTCTCAAGAGGAGATACGACGAACGAGAAGCAAAAGTTCAAGGGGCCGCTGCTGCCTTCAGTTCCAGCTTCATATTGCCAGAGGAGTCACAGGCTGAAGACCACTAACGACCTTCAACTTCAGCCTGTACATCTGATCCTCCCGCGAAGAGGCCAAGAACATCTTCAAATCTCCTGAAGTCGTCGGCGCCTTTGATCGAGTCAATCTCCCAAATCATGGTGCGGCGTTTGTCACTGGCGCTGTTGCACAGGACCTGGGCCACGATATTTATGATCTGACGTTGTCCCGAAGTTTGATATGGCAGTTGCGTCGTCACACACGCCAAATCCAAGACAAAGAAGGGCACAAGAACTTTCAAGCAGCTAGTTCCCTTCTCCTACATTAGGACGGAAAAATGCTGCATTAGATGGGAGAGGAGACAGTGGAGAGGGTTGCAATTCTGGAAACTGGTCACGGATTCGAGAAGTTGCTGGGTATTGCAAGTGCTGCTCCAAGTACTGGAGAGGTTCAGGCCGCAGCGTGTATGGAATTGATCGAGTCGCGGAAGATTTGCGCCGAAGTAGTCGGATTGGTTTTCGATACAACTGCAAGAAACACTGGCCTTCACAATGGCGCGTGCGTCCGAATCGAGGAAGGTCTTGGAAGGAAGTTGGAGATGTTGGCGTGCCGCATCATTGGAGATTGTTCTCTCAGACATCTTTTGAGTTGTCTTTGAGCGCACTCGAGGTCCGGAAGTCGCCCTTATCAAGTGTTTCCACAAGAAGTGGCCGATCATCAACCAGCAAGAGTACACACTGGCTAAGGATACCCTCTTCGAAGGACATCTGAAGCAGCTTCGCTCCAAAATGAAGGATTACCTGGCATCTGCCCTGGTTTATCCACCAAAGTGTCCGCGCGATGACTACTTCGAGTTCCTGCAGCTCGCAACCATATTCCTCGGAGGGGGCACAACGACTTAACGATTGTTTCGTGCCACTGGTGCCATCCACCACGCGAGGGGGAGGTCAAAGGGCATTTACTGCCTAAAGATGTTCCTCTTCCGACACAAGTTCAATACAACGAAACGACAGGAGCGGAATGTGACTGGTGTGGTGCTGTTCATCACCATGGTGTACGTCTGCTTTTGGCACGAAGATCCTCTGTAATTCCATACTCCATACAATGACATCTTGATGAGGACTGAACTGCAGAAGTACACGAACCAAATGAACGTCGCTGCAAACGCTAGCACTGCCCTCCAACGGCATCTCTGGTATTTGATGGAAGACTTGGTCGGCCTTTTCCTGTTGGATGACCGGGTTCCTGACCAGATGAAAGCCGACTGCATGACTCGGATGAAGATTGAAAATCCGACTGAAGATCACCCACGTCGGGCAAAAATCAAAGAAACACGGGACATCCGCCTTGATGCCTTCTTCATTAAAAGGTCGCATCGTGTTTTCGACGTGCTGAAGAAAGGCGCAGCCCGGGAAGCGAAGCAGGGCTTGCTGCAGATCAATCCTTTGGCTTGAAAGGGCAACAAAGTGTAAGAGGACTTTTGGGACAGAGCCCAAAACCTGAGAGTGGTGAACGACGCAGCTGAACGAGGAGTAACCCTGGCAGCGGGGTACAATATGACGCTGACGAAGGATGAGAATAAGAAGCAATTCATCTTCCGTCTCATTCACGAACACCGAACGACCATCTCGACACCCTCAAAGGCAAACCTGGATAAGAAAAGGTGAAAAGAGGTGCGACTCCTAAATGATGAGATAGACAGACGAAATTTTATGTGTAGTTGTTTTTGTGAAGTTTAATAAATAGCCCTGGGGAGAGAAAGAAATATCATTTCGGTTTTTTTAGACCATGTCGTAGAATGGACTCTCAACGATATACCATATATGACTATTCGTTGAGGGAACTTATTCAACTATCTTTAGAGTGCGTGGTGTCTGGGTTGACCGATATTATTTATCTTCGATATGCTTAAAAAGTGGAACTGAGCTCAAGGATAATAATATGGCTATCATTAATAAAATAGAGTTTTATTAATAAAAACTATCAACAACACACAAAACGGAAAATATTGACATAAACAGAGAATGGAAAGAGACATGGGAAATCTAGCTAATCCGAGGATTAAGAGAGATTTAAAAAGGTTAAACAAATAAAAGTTAAAGGGATGGGATGGTTCGCTAAACCATTTAAAGCACAGAATAGGGTTGACAAAAGGGGTAAATACTCAAAGGTAACGTTCAGCTTACGTAAATACACTTGTTGTGCAGAGGAAGGCGACGTTAAGGAATCTTTGGTCCACTGGCGAATTCCAGCCGAAGGGGCGGGAATTAAATGATCCTGACGTGGCGTCTTGGGAGTTAGTACCGTTTCTTGACGAACGGGCTTAAAGAACAATGGCTGTTCTACGTTGTACTTTTCTGAACAACAGCGAGGGTGAGAACCGTCTCTTGTCTACGGGCTCGAGAACAATAGCTGTTCTAATGTTTTTCTCTTCTGAACAACAAGGGGGAAGGGTGAGGACCGTTTCTTGGCGAACGGGCTGGAAGAACAATGGCTGTTCTACGTTGTTCTCTTCTGAACAACAGGGAGGGGGGGGGGTGAGAACCGTTTTTTGTCTACGGGCTCGAAAGAACAATGGCTGTTCTAACGTTGTTCTCTTTCTGAACAACAGGGGAAGCCTTGTGGACTTGGCATGACGAAGGCTCGAACCTTGGCACTCAAGGGATATTGTCCTTCTTCTTGACAAGTGATGGTGGATCTCGAGGTCGAGGGCCCTTGGCGCACAAGGTGAGAGTGGATCGTAGTGATGTCTGGCGAAGAAAATCTGGATCTCGAATCTAATCTTAGTGGTAAAGTTTCCATATAAATAGTCAGGACATCCCCTTGGCGTAAGGGGACAATGGAGTAGGGCCTTCGAGGGAATGCACAGCCGAGCCTGGGAATAATGCCTTATCTGCACATAAGTCTAACTCAATCTGGCGAGGTCGGCGTAGGTGGCGAAACGGGGGAAGATAAATCTCCTTGTTTGAACATTGACTCAGGTGGTGGCTCTAATGCACCCGGCTTCAAGGCTAAGATGCACGTGGGTAGCCTCGTGTTTTTAAACAACATGTGATAACGGTTGAAATTAAGCGGCCTTAAACCGTTCTATCACACCCCTCCATTCCGGGGAAAGTTGTCACTTCGAAAAAAAAAGAGAGAAGAGACAACGATAGAGCTCCGTTGTGGAGAACTCGTTTTTTTGTACCAACCGTACCTTCATGCACCTAACTAGTATTACCTCAATACATATGATTATTTTGATTTTGTGATTATAGGGGAAAATAACCTTTAATACAAACTTAATAAAAAAAAGGGGCATGGAACAATGAAATGATATAAAATAAGTACATATGGGACAAAATAATTTATGCGTAATTTAAGGGGTACAAATATATATACATACAAAAAAATAGACATTGAGCGTTACAAAATTCAGACATATACATTAGCTAATTATATTACAGGAGAATCTAATTAAAGTCGTACAAGACGGCATATACATACATTTAGATCTTAATCCTACGAATACAATTACTCTACGCTATTGGCTAACGCATTCCTACTAAGTGCGTCAGCGACCTGGTTATCGGAACCTTTTATATAATTTATTTTAAATTGATACTCTTGCAAGATTAAACTCCAGCGCATAATTCGGCCGTTGGAGTGACGTACATTCCGGATATAGGCTAACGGACGGTGGTCGGTTCCTATCTGAAATTCTTTTCCTATCAAGTAAATTTTGAATTTGTCTATAACCCAGATAATTGATAGAGCTTCCTTCTCTATAGTGGCATATCTCTTTTCGCGTGGTAATAATTGGCGACCTGCATATGCAACTGGATGACTCGTTCCGTCATTCTCGTATTGAAGGAGTACACATTCAATGCCCTCGTTGCTTCGCTCTGGTCTTAATCTCAAAGGATTTTTCCGGGTTGGGCAACTTTAAAATAGGGGCAGAAATGAGCTTACTCTTGAGCAAATTAAAATGGGAAACAGCGACATCATTCCATCGTAGACGATCGGGGGAATTCTTTTTTAAAAGGGAGCTGAGGGGCGCCGAAATTGCAGCAAAATTCGGAACAAATCGCCGATAGTAAGAAGCTGAACCAAGGAACGATCTAAATTGCTTCTTTGTAATCGGGAGCGGGATGTCGGCGATTGCCTTAATGTTGTCCTCTTGGGGACCTAACTGGCTTTATCCTATTTTGAAACCCAAGTATTTTATGGTTTCGTGGGCAAAATGGCATTGCCTGGGGCCAATGGTGAGGCCATTTTCGCGCAGTCGCGCGAAGAGAGCTAATAGGGTGGTTAAATGGTGACTCCATTCGCGAGTAGCGACGTAGACATTTTTGAAGTAAAAGGATACATTCGGAAGTCCATCTAACAACCTTCTTATGAGACGGTTATAGTTGCTACAAGCAGTGACGAGGCCAAAAGGACGGCCCTTGAATTGCATAAGGCCTTTCTCCGTTGCAAAGGCGGTATATGCTTTCACCTCGGGCCGGAGGGGGATTTGATAATACGCCTTGCACAAATCGAGTTCTGAGATGAACTTGGCGTTTTCAAAAAGGTGGAGGTTTTGGTCTACCAACGGTATGGGCTCGGCGTCGAACACAGTTACCGAATTTAACTTCCGGAAGTCGATGCACTTTCGATAAGAGCTATCAGGTTTCTTGACCATGACGATTGGGGAACAATAACTAGAGGTGGAAGGTTCTATTATGTCTAAACTAATTAAATTATCAACTTCGGCGTTAAAGGCTTGGCATAAATGAATCGGCATGGGTTAGGGTTTTGAATGGACGAATTCTAAGGTTAATTTGATATCATGCTCGAAACTAGTAGCGCATCCAGGCTTCTTTGAAATAACGTCTTTGAACTGACATAATAGTTCTTGTAGCTGACTCTTTTGATGTGGTGTCAGCTGCGCGTCGATATCCAGGTCAGAGGGTTCAAAAGGCTCGCCTGGTAGGGAAGGAAGAGGGTAATCGGCATCAGGTTGGATGCACACTGTCTGTATTACATTAAGGGACTCCACAGGGTAATTCTCTTTAAGCGCCGATGTTTCGTCCAGTGCTACGAAGGTATCTCCATGGGCGCGTCGGTGGTACTTTTTCAATAAGTTGACGTGATAGAGCTTATCGCCTGCTGGGATACCAATGAGGTAATCTACCGGTCCTCGTACCTCGCGGACCGAGTACGGACCTTTCCATTGGCTCAGTAATTTATTACTGGCTGTGGGAAGGAGCAGGAGTACTTCATCACCGGGCTTAAATTTACGATCTTCGGACCTGACATCAAAATAGGTTTTGTATTTCTCCAAATTGACATCGGCATTTTCATAGGCGATGTTTGCGCATTTCTTGAGCTTCTAGAGTAGGTCCAAGACATAGACGTAAGATGACTGGAGTTCTTGATCCAGTTGGGGCTTAATTAACAACTCCTTTAAAATACTGAGTGGCCCGCGTACATTACGTACATAAAGGAGCTCGAACGGGGCGAAGCCTAATGTACGGTGGGGACTTTCCCGATAGGCGAATAGGGCGACCGGGAGATATCGGTGCCATTCGCGGGGCTGCTCGGCACAGATCTTCTTAATAATGGATTTTAAATTTCCATTTAATTTCTCGCACATCCCGTTTGTCTGTGGCTGGAAGGGGGTGGTAAAAAAGGGTCTTTACCATGAGCAGCTTCCCTACGTACTCCATCAACTCAGAGGTGAATTGTCGGCCCCTATCGGAGAGTATTTCCTTGGGGACGCCTACTCTTGAAAAGATGCAAATGAGGGCCTCGGCGCAAGAAATACTGTCGATTCGGCGAAGGAGGACAGCCTCGGGAAAACGGGTAGCAAAGTCTACTAAGGTGAAAATGTAGCTGTGCCCTTTGCTCGAAGGGGGGTGGATAGGGCCAACCAGGTCGATGGCCGCTCTGGAGAAGGGTTCAGTAATGACTGGTCCCCTTTGTAAGGGAGCAGGTTTGACCCGCCCCTTAGCGGACGTCTTCCGACACACATCGCAAGATCGCAAATGCTTTAAGATGTCAGCTGCAGCAACCGGCCAATAAAAATATTTAAAATTGCGCTGGCCCGTTTTAGTGTGACTAAAATGACCGGAAAAAGGCTGTCATGAGCCACTTTGAGCACTATAGGGACATGGGATCGTGGAAGGCATAGGACAGTAGTAACAGCGTTATTGCTGTCCTCGGCGGATCGATAAAGTAAGCCACCTTGCTCCAGGTACCTGATGACTTTGGATCCACGGACAGTCTCCGTGTCTTTGTTTTGGGCCTTATCCCATAAGGGTGTTAGTGCTTCACACTCCTTTTGTGCCGTCCTAAAGTCCTGGTTAAGGATCTCCGAGAATTCGGACGGTATCGAGGTTCTGAGGGGGACGGACTCCTGGGCTTCTTTCTTAGCTCGACCTCGAGTAAGGGCGGCCTGAGATACAGGGTCGAGGCTTAGTTGAGGGCTCTGTCATATGAGTACAGAACAGAATTTTATAGGTGCTGAAATGACTTCAGCCCAGCCATCATAATATTGACACTGCAGGTAGTCATGTACCACCGCAAATTTTTCGGGGTTAGGGTCCACTGGGGGAAGGAGCTCGTCGGACACGATGAAACACGTGCATCCTGTGTCCATGACGAGAGTCGATACTCGGCAGCTGTTCACGCTGCCCTCCTCAAATTTCAAAGTTCCCGGTGAACTTTTGTCAAAAATAAAATTTACCTGGTGGCCTGACGGAGGGGGAGAAGATGATGCTTGGGTCTGCACCACCGGGGAAGCCGGGGTGGCATTAATCTGGTGAACTTGGTGGGCTGGTCCGCTTTTAAGCTCAGAATTTTGGGGGCAATTCCAGCTCATGTGGTTTTCTACACCACAGGTGAAGCATATAATTGGTCGCTTCGGAAGGAGAGATGGAGGAGAAATCTTAACGGGAGGTTTGGAGTCCCGTTGTTGATTTTGGGGAAAGAAGTTTTGGGGTTTTACGGGGCCCGAAAACTGCGTCAGCTTTCCTGGGAAGAAGCGCGAATCCTTCCTTCTTTCCTGGTTGAGGGGTTGGTGAGAAGTTCGATTCTTTTTTGGGTATAAATTATGGCTTGTGGCCTAGACATCCGCTTCTTCGGTACATTTTTTAAAGGTCTGGCACCGACAATCCTTGACGAACGCGCGGATCTCCGTCGAGAGAGACGCCAAAAATTGATCCTGCAACACGAAGTCTGTTAACGACTCGTAGTTAGGATAAACCTTTGAGGATTCTAACCAAAATTTAAAATTCCTCTGAAGAATTTATCCGAATTGACGGAACGTCTGTCCGGGTTTAATACGACCTCCTCGAAATTCTTGGCGGTAGAAATCGGGAGTCATATTATGAGCGGCCAATAACTCAGCTTTTAAGGTGCTGTAGTTAATTGTACATTTAGATGGTAAAGATATAAAAATTTCGCGCAATTTACAATTTAACAAGGGAAGTAATCTGACTACACCTTCAGCCTCTAGATCCATGTTATTGATTTCGAGGATCTTTTCAAAGTGGGCTAAAAATGCTCCGAAATCCTCTCCGTCCTTGAAATTGGGGAGCTTAAGTGGGAGATTGAAGGGAGCTTCTGAACGTGAACTGGCTGACTGTATTTCGGCTTCAACACGAGCTAATTCAATCTGATGGTGAAGCTTAGCTTGTCTTTTCCGTTCCTCTCTTTCTCTTTCTTCTCCTCGGTATCCTCTTTCTCTTTCTCTTTCTTTTTCTTCTCGTTATTTTCTTTGCTCCTCTTGAACGTACTCAATTAGTTCTTTTACGGAAAGTCCCAAGAATTCTCCTTGCGCTTTAAAGATTTCGAACTGAGTCATCTTTGCACTTGGGGGCGCAATAGTCAACCAACTAAAATTCCTTGCAACAAGAATTATGTATTCTAGAGAATTAGCCTAGCTAAATATGGGCACTGACCTATTCGTACTTGGTTTCTCGATCTAAATAACCACTGACTAAAATCACACAAAAAAAACACAACAAATTATTATAACAGTTCCTTGAGCTACTCCAGCTTCTTAAGTTGGAAAAAAGGGGATAGCAATCGTTAAAACAAAAGGGAACTACTATACTCTATTATTATAACGAATAACACTATGCTTTACTCGACTGAGACCAGTGTTTGAAAAGATATAGCGTTAAACCTTACACACTTGATACCAAATTTAAATAGTATATATATATATATATATATATATATATATATATATATATATATATATATATATATATATATATATATATATATATATATATATATATATATATATATATGTCGTAGAATGGACTCTCGACGATATACCATATATGACTATTCGTTGAGGGAACTTATTCAACTATCTTTAGAGTGTGTGGTGTCTGGGTTGACCGATATTATTTATCTTCGATATGCTTAAGAAGTGGAACTGAGCTCAAGGATAATAATATGGCTATCATTAATAAAATAGAGTTTTACTAATAAAAACTATCAACAACACACAAAACGGAAAATATTGACATCAACAGCGAAGGGAAAGGGTCGTGGGAAATCTAGCTAATCCGAGGATTAAGAGAGATTTAAAAAGGTAAAACAAATAAAAGTTAAGGGGATGGGATGGTTCGCTAAACCATATAAAGCACAGGATAGGGTTGACAAAAGGGTTAAAAACTCAAAGGTAACGTTCTAGCTTACGTAAATACACTTGTTGTGCAGAGGAAGGCGACGTGAAGGAATCTTTGAGGGAACTTATTCAACTATCTTTAGAGTGTGTGGTGTCTGGGTTGACCGATATTATTTATCTTCGATATGCTTAAGAAGTGGAACTGAGCTCAAGGATAATAATATGGCTATCATTAATAAAATAGAGTTTTACTAATTAAAACTATCAACAACACACAAAACGGAAAATATTGACATCAACAGCGAAGAGAAAGGGTCGTGGGAAATCTAGCTAATCCGAGGATTAAGAGAGATTTAAAAAGGTAAAACAAATAAAAGTTAAGGGGATGGGATGGTTCGCTAAACCATTTAAAGCACAGGATAGGGTTGACAAAAGGGTTAAAAACTCAAAGGTAACGTTCTAGCTTACGTAAATACACTTGTTGTGCAGAGAAAGGCGACGTTAAGGAATCTTTGGTCCACTGGCGAATTCCAGCCGAAGGGGGAGGAATTAAATGATCCTGACGTGGCGTCTTGGAAGTGAGTACCGTTTCTTGACGAACGGGCTTGAAGAACAATGGCTGTTCTACGTTGTTCTCTTCTTAACAACAGGGGGGATGAGAACCGTCTCTTGTCTACGGGCTCGAGAACAATGGCTGTTCTAATGTTGTTCTCTTCTGAACAACAAGGTCGAAGGGTGAGAACCGTTTCTTGGCAAACGGGCTGGAAGAACAATGGCTGTTCTACGTTGTTCTCTTCTGAACAACAGGGAGGGGGGGGGGGGGGTGAGAACCGTTTTTTGTCCACGGGCTCGAAATAACAATGGCTGTTCTAACGTTGTTCTCTTTCTGAACAACAGGGGAAGCCTTGTGGACTTGGCATGACGAAGGCTCGAACCTTGGCACTCAAGGGATATTGTCCTTCTTCTTGACAAGTGATGGTGGATCTCGAGGTCGAGGGCCCTTGGCGCACAAGGTGAGAGGGGATCGTAGTGATGTTTGGCGAAGAAAATCTGGATCTCGAATCTAATCTTAGTGGTAAAGTTTCCATATAAATAGTCGGGACCTCCCCTCGGCGTAGGGGACAATGGAGTGGGGGCTTCGAAAGCAATGCACAGCCGCGCCTGAGAACAATACCTTATCTGCCCATAAGCCTAACTCAATCTGGCGAGGCTCGTGCATGGGGCGACGGGGGAAGATAAACCTCCTTGTTTAAACATTGACTCAGGTGGCGGCTCTAATGCGCCTGGCTTCAAGGCTAAGATGCACGTGGGTAGCCTCGTTTTTTTAAACAACATGTGATAACGGTTGAAATTAAGCGGCCTCAAACCGTTCTATCACAGACCACCCTAATATGTATATATATATATATATATATATATATATATATATATATATATATATATATATATATATATATATATATATATATTGTAGTTGGCAGTACTTCATTGGAGTTAGATTGTATATTTAGTCTTGGTTGGTTTTCTTGAATATATATTGCTTCAAGGAGGAGTAATTGGCGTCTGTTCGGATCCTAATCTAAGATTTTTGTGTTTTCTTCCATCATTTTTCTGTTAAGGGAGTTCCATGTATTTCTTGTGTATGTTTTTTAAGTGCACCATTGTTGAGGTGGTATGATATTCTTCTTGAGAGTGTGATTTCGCTCATTCCGATATATGAGTTAGGTAAGAGCTCACAGTCTTCTAAGGTACATGTGTATTCATATATTAGATGGGTTCTTTGATTGGGTTGAGGAGGAGGTTTTTGGTTATTTTTCATGAAAAGATTTGATATCCGTCTATTTTGATAGTAAATGGTTAGTCTGATCTTTTTTTTTGGCATTCGTGGGCTTTATTCCTCGTTTAATAATGTCCTTGATTGCTCTCTCCTTTGCAAGGTGTTCTGTGCTTATAGTGTTCTTGTAAAAGAGTTCTATAATGTTTTCTTTGTCTGCATTTCGGTTCTTCTGAGGTTCTGACAGGTACAATCGGTTCATTTTAATTCTTATAGCTCTCTGTATTTCTTTATTGGAGAATCCGTTGTTAAGGAGTACCTGGGTGGCTCTTTCAAGTTCATTGTGTGTATCCTTCCATGTACTGCAGTGGGTGAAGGCACGGTTAATATCCAATGTGATCACGCTTGTTCGGTAACGTTTAAGGCATTCGTTGTCTGTATTCATGCAAAGGCCCGGGTTGGTGGTTTTGATATGCACTTTGGTCGTTATTGTTTCATTAATATTGGTAGTGAGGATGTCTAAAAATGGTAATTGGTTGTTTTGGCTTTCTTCAATGGTGTAGTTGAAGGTAGAACATTTTTTAAAGGCTCTTTCCAGCTTATATATTTCCTCTTCTGTGAAGAGAGCTCCAGAGGGAGAACCTATAGCGACTCCATCAACTTGGCGGTACATGCTTCCATTAGGTCCATAAAAAGGGGCTTCTGAAGTGCAGATTTTTAGGAGTTTCCTCATGTCCGTCCTTGGTATTCCAACTATGGGGTGATCATTGAAAAGTTGGAGAGGTTGGAGGGATGGTTCTTGTTGTCTCGCACGCCACTGAGCACGCTTATCGTGATAATGACTACATCGATTGTCTGCAAGACGATCCACTCCCTTATGGATAAGTCATCTCCAGTTCATCTTGTTTGAAACCGATTCTTCCAGATTTGAAGGGTCAACCATGCATTTCTTTAGCGTTTTCTTGATGTTATCTTTGAATCTGAGCTTGAGACCACCTGCTGCCCTCCTTTCATCATGGAGCTGACCATGCAGCACTCTGTGGTGAAGTCTTACTTCAGGCATGCGTATGAGGTGACCCAGCCATCGCAACTGGTGCTTAACAATGATTGCCTCGATGCTGGTTTTCCTGGTTCTCTCCAGTATCGAGACTTGTGTTATTCTGTCTTGCCATGTGATACCAATGATCTTTTGTAAGCATCTCATATGGAACGACTCTAGAGGCTTTACGTTTTTCCTGTATGTCATCCATGTTTCACAGCCAAACAGGAGAGACGATAGACATACCACATTGTACACGCTCATCTTAGTGCTTAATTTCTAGTCTTTATTTTGGTAAACTCTTGTAGAGAGTTTAGCGAAGGATGCTGCTGTTTGTCAAGTGCGGTGCTTTATTTCAACATCCAAATGCGTATCACTCGAGAATAGGGTACTTAAAAGATGGAACGTTTTCCTGATTCTAATCAGCAATTTGAAACACTGGGGGATTACGAGTCGCTTCACCAGACCACTGTGTGACTATTTCTGTTTTCTTTATATTTACAACAAGACCTATTTGGTGTATATATCAGTAGCAGTTGTTAAAACATATTGCAGTGTCTTTGGTGAGTTAGCCACCAGAACACAGTCGTCTGCATACCGTAGATCCAGAATGTAGTCTATTGAGAGCTTGGTTCTTGCCTGGAATTTCATAATTTTAAAAAGTTGCCATATATTCTGAAATTGATGGTTATTCCGCATCTTTCTCGGACAGTACAGTGAAATAGTGTAGTGGCGCATACTAGATACATGTAGAATAGTACTGGGGCCATCACACATTATTGTCTGATTCCAGAGTTAACTGGGAAAGAGGCTGACTCCTGACTACACATTGTCACTCTGGCATACTTACCGTAATAGAACTGTCTTACAATCTTTACGTATTTTGGTGGGAAGCCAGAAATACGCATACCTTTTCACAGTTTCCATTTTCACACTGTCATAGGCCTCCGTGAGGTCAATGAAAGCCATAAACAGATCTTAGTTTAGCTCTCTAGACATTTCTTGCAGTTGCCTGGCGATGAAAATCATGTCAACTGTACCTCGATCTTTGCGAAACCATATTGCGATTTCGAGAGTAGATCTTCTGCAATCAAGGATGTTAGTCTCCACAGCATAATTTAGAGAGAACTTTCTGGGCAACTGGAAGTAGTGGTATACTTCTGCTGTTGTCACAAATGTTTTTGCTGCCCTTTTTTTATATATTATTATGATATTAGCATCCTTCCAATGTTGGGGCATTTGCTACTTGTCCCAGGTGTCCAGGATGAATTTGAAGAGGTTATGTTTAAGCAATTATCTTCCCTGCTTTAAAAGCTCTCCGAATATGTTGTCATGGGCTGAGGATTTGTTTTCTTTTAGTGACTTAATTGCCAAGAGCAATTCATTGAAGGTAGGAGGAAGATCCATCTCCTGTGTTTATTGACGCTCATCTAATTCTAGTAGGACATTTTTATTGGTTGGAGTTGCTTGATTTAGAAGGTTTTGAAAGTGTTTGCCCCATCTTTGGATTATTTGCCTTTGTTCTCTAAGCAGTGTAGTCTCATAAGCTGTTTTCGCTGTAGTTAATGAACAATCTTTGTGACCATAGAGTCTTTTTCACAGCATCGTAGAACTGGTACATATCATGATAATCTGCATATGCCTGAATTTCTTGTCCCCTTTTGTCCACTAGTTATTATGTAGATTCCTTAATGTCGTTTGCACTTCACTCCTTGTATTCTGCCAGTGCATTTTCATAGCTTGAAAGTTTAGTTATTTTAGAGAGGAATTGTGTGCTTTATGCATACTATCAAGTAGAGGAAAGATGGATTCAGTATTCTCATCGCACCAATCTTTGTGCTTTTTGGTTTGGATCCCAAGTGACTTTTCTGCTACTTCTAACACCGCAGCACTAAAAGCATCCCAACTGTTTTGTAATAGGATTGTCATTTCACTTAAAGGATTCCTCTCAGTTAGTGCCACAGCTATGGAACTACATAAATTATTTCTTAAGTTCTCTCTTTTAAGATTGTTGGTGTTAAGTCTTTTTTTGTCGATGCATAGGAAGGCGGATGGAGAATTTTAGAGTATATATAATTAGCCTATGGTCTGTCCAGCAGAATGCACCCCTCATTGCTCGCGTGCGAAGGACATCTTGAAGATCTTTTCTCTTAACTATAACGTAATCAATGAGATTACAATGTTTTGAGTGTGGGTGCATCCAGGAAGTCTTGTATTTATCTTTTTGTTTGAATATAGTGTTGGTGATGGTTAGCTAATGTATATCACAGAGTGTAAGCAACCTGAGCCCATTGTCATTCATCTTGCCTACTCTATGACTTCCATTGATATTGTTCCATACATTAATGAATTTGCCAACTCTTGAATTCGAGGCTCCCAGCCGTATTATCTTATCTTACTTGTTGATTTCGCTTAAGGTTTCATCTAGGGCAGAGTAGAAATGGTCCTTGTCTTCTTTCGTTATATTTATGGTTGCTGCATATAAACTTATTATGGTAGCGTATTATTGGTAAGCGTGACTCTGAACGACATCAGCCTTTCATTTATTCCAACTGGAGATTTTCTTAGTTTTTTTCAATATCTATTTTTTATGGCGAATCCAGTTCCATGCAAGTGCTAACTTTTTTGAGGGTACCCCTTATATAGAAATGTGTATTCTCCGCTTATTTCACATACAGATTCTTCATCTAACAGGCGTGTCTCACTGAGTGCTGCTATGGAAATGTTATACTTTTTAAATTCAGATGCAACAAGGGCTGTTCTTCTCTTTGGTCGGTCCGAGTGGTGAGTCTAGCAGGGTTGTAACATTCTAAGTGGACATTTTTAAGAGGCAATTATTTTTTCTTGTTATTATGATGGCTATATGAGATGTCCCGGTAGGATCGGATATCTACCCGAAAGAAGAATGGAGCAAACGATGTTTAGACCACATTTATTAGGTTCTTCCCTGTTCTTGGGTGAGCAGCATGGATCCTAAATAGGTCTGCTTAGGCACACAGGAGTCTGTCGAAGGTGGCTGCCACTCCAGTTTAAACCAACAGTGACGATAATATCCCTGTGCCGCCGACGAGCACGGGCCAGTCTAAGAGCACCTAGAACCATCGACTTCATGCTCCAGTCACCCACCATCACATCGCCGTCGGGTTTTGGACAATTCAGGAAATAATAGTGAGATACCAAGAGAAAGAAAACCAGCGCAATGAGGAGTTTACGGTATCCCAGGGGGCACGCAAGTCTTAGAGCACATTATTTGTGCTGGAGAAGGGTAGCTGATGGCAAGAGATAGTCCCAAGATGATCAACTAATTCATAGCTTTACAGGGGCTGCCAGAACCCCAGTCTGCTGCTAGGGCCCGCATAAGCGTGCCTTCCACACCACTTTTCTCTCAGGGTGTGTTCTTCTAGCATTCTCTCTTACCAGACTAACTCACAAGGTAGTAGGGCTGGGTGCAGTGGCTGATAGGTACGAGGGCTTCTCCACAAGCCGATGGGCCTGCACATCGTACATCTGAGGCCCACTGCTGCTTTGAGATCCCCTTTTGGTTCAGCCTGGGGACGATAGACACCAAATTACCATGTGTGGCCGCAAGGATGCACACCAGGAGTCTTAGTGATGGGCAGTCTTTGTACTGGTAGGGGAAGGCTTACACACTCGGCTTCTCTTTTCACCGCAATGGCTAGCCAGCGGCATTAAACTGTAAGTGAGACGGAAAACAAAGAAAACACTTAACACCAAAACATGCTACTGCACTAGGCTCATCACAACACTCTACGTATATATACATACATACACATACACCAGATTAAAATCATCTAGCCCGAAAAGACTTGCATACAAAGGTCGAATTAAGAAATCAAACTAATTGAAAGTTGGAGCTCCGTTATGTGGTCCACCACATTCATCCATCTACATACTATTCTTTCTATTCCCAATTCCACTTGAGTTCCCCGTTTGGTGGTAGTGTGTTTTCTGTAACCTGAAGTCATGAATTTAGAGACAACTTTTGCAACTGTGACTTGAAGGAACGAGATTTTATTTGTTCCTATTTTAATTGAGAATTAAATATTGTGGTGTTGATAACACTATCCAGCAAGTGTAATTCTTCAAAATTCTATTGCGACGTGAATGTAATTTTCTAATGTATTATTGTGCATAGACCACAAACATTACATTCGTTTTCACTAAATCGCTCGGTTTTTTTTTTGTAAATTGCAAAATAAATATAATGTAAATTTTGAAAACTGGTTGTTATTTCAGATTTTTTAACTATTTTACCTAAAGTTCTAAAAATTACTTAGTTATAATCAAATATGCCAATAAGACAATGGAAGAATACTTCCGATTATCTTTATTACATATGCATCTCGTTAAATTTTAAGATAACAAGGTTTGCTGACCAAAAGTTGCGCGCTCTTACATTTTCTGATTTATGACCTTAAGACCTTCAAAACTTTTAATACTTCCTTGGCGCACCTTGAGAGGACCTTGGAAATTATATCATTGAAATAGTATGTGAAACAACATAAGGGTTTCAAATTTAGTTATAATCGGCAGAGTAGTTATGATTTTATTTCCAAATAATTCCATAGCTAATTTTGGGATGACTTTAACAATTATATCATTCGAAAGAGAATGGGAACCAACATAGGAGTCTTAAATTTAGTTAGAATCGGCTAAATAGTTAAGATGTTATTGCTAAAACCAAATAATAATCTGGCAAACCTTGAGAGTACCTCGACAATTATATTATTCGAATGAGAATATAAAGGAACATAAGGGTTTCAAATTTCGTTAGAATCGGCTGAATAGTTACGATGTTATTGTCAAACAAAGTAGTTCCCTGGCTATCCTTGAGAAGACTTTAGCAATTATACGAGTATCATTCGGAAGATAATCTAAAACAACATAAGGGTTTCAAATTTCGTTAGAATCGGCCATATAGTTATCATGTTATTTCCAAATAATTCCCGGGATGACCTTAGGAGGACTTTGACAATTATACCATTCGAAAGAGAATGTAAAACAACATAAGGGTTTCAAACTTCGTTAAAATCGGCTGAATAGTTATGATGTTATTGCCAAAACGAAATTATTCCCACGCTTAACTGGCAAGGACTTTGGCAATCATATCATTCGAAAAAGAATGTAAAACAGGATAAGGGTTTCAAATTTCATTAGAATCAGCCTAATAGTTACAATGTTATTACAAAATAAAAGCAAAACGGGACCGACATAGTAAGATGTAGAGTCGCCCGCGACTAAAAATGTAGTTTAGTTCTTGAATTAAAGTTTATTTTGTCTGATATAATTTTTTAAAATATATTCAAATAAATATTTAAATGAAGCTTACGCATTAATTTACGATATATATGCACAATTTTTACTACTTTGTTACCAGTTAGTGCTAAACTATACTACATAATACATACATTATGGGGATTTTCAATATTTTATTGATTTGTCATCCGCAATTTACGAAAAACTGGAGACTGTGTGAAAAAGGAATATCATTTTTGTGATCTAGGTACAAAAATACATTAGAACACAAATTTCTTGTCTCTGTATAAAAACCGCCTTTACACATTGTAATTTAGGTAATTAAAAATAAAGGGCGTGGTCTTTGTACCTAAACATAAGAAAGCAGTCATCAATATATCTTTTAAACACTAACGGTTTGAATTCTACTGTTTTATCAGCTCCAATGATAAAGGTGCTTCTGTTTCCATTTTTGTCATTATTTTGTGAGGTTTTATTAGTATTTTGCATCTATTGTATTTTGAAGGACTTTTGGGTTTTTTACTAGTTTCATATTTATTAATTTAATACTTTTTTCATCATTTGTGATTAATTGCGTTTTCATGGGACCCTTTTGATAAGACTAGTATATATTTACCCATTTTAATACTTTTTCTGCCCTTGTGATTTAAATGATCATTTACATTTAGCATTTTCACTAGTTTCATATATAGTCAAATATTTCATTAATTTTTTCCTATTCACCCTATTAGTTTTAATGTTATTTTATTGACCATTTGTACTTCATCCACTTGTACCTATTAAAGTAAATTTCATTTGTATACTCAGCAGATGTCTAGTTGCTAAATAAGGTTTCTTTTGAGAACCGAAACTTCCGGAAAATACAGGATGCGTCAGTATTTTGAGGACATAACTTTGAATATCTTTAACTTTCTTATAAGTAATTCTTGGGCATTTCTTTTTTAGCTTAATAATGAGTGGCATTAAAGTGACGAAGGAAAAGAAAAGGCACGCTGTAAATGTTGCCGGAAAAGCTCCCGATCCTTCGTTGTTATACACCCACACCCACTTAACACGACAGTTGTGGAAACTCGAAAGAAACTCGACATGCATCCATATACACGACAGACAATACGCTGCAATGGCGATCAGATACCCCGCAGCCATCGACTACACCTATCTCATGCTGCGCCTTAAGAAATGCACAAAACTAAGTGGGAGTCATCTCGAACACGTGCTCTAGAATAATGAAGAAAAGTCAAAAGACTCTCATGTTGTGATAGGATGTTTTTAAACACAATAAACTAGTTATCACCAAAGTTTCATTCAATCCTTGCAGAAAATTAAGAAATGAGGTCTATCGAAAGTTGGGACCCGTTTTTGGGGGGGTGACCCTGTATAAATAGTGCATTTCCACTACAGGCGCCTCGCTTCCCACTCCCATCCTCCTGCCGCCTCAGTCGTACCCAATCAAATGTGAGAACTATAAGTAAACAGAAAAAATAACTAATCGGTAAAAGAAGCAAGGTAAACATAATTAGTCCAAACCAATATTCTTATGTTAAGATAATAATGCATAAATAGCACCCATTTTATGTATTTTTTCTCCGTTTGCAGAGATAATAACCATTGAAAAGGTTGAAAGACGTCTTGGCTAATATAGAATTGCGACCTGCCAGCATTTTTTCTCACTTTTCGCTTTCTGAAAAGATTCTTTTTGAAAAGGTCAAAAATCTGAAGCGCAAGATCAATTTCGACTTCAACAAATCATGCATACAACATGGTTTCCTACCTACCACGATATATATATATATATATGTGTGTGTGTGTGTGTGTGTGTGTGTGTGTCCTTCGGCACAACATCTCCTCCCATCTCTCCTGTCATGGGCACGAATGTCGATGAGCAGACATGTTCTTGTCACAAAACCCCGTCCCGTCTACATTCGTGGCAGTTATGGTCTGCATCTGAGAAGATTAGGTGCCAGTGGTGTCATGTGTCTCAGGGACTGGTCTGTAGGGGAACCGACCCTCTCCCTCCTCTCTCAGTTGAGACACGGGACGTTGACCGCAAAACATCCGGGTCGTGTAGGCACCTTGGGTCAATCTCGTAACCACAGCCCCTTGCCCCTTGTTCCTATGAAAAACAGAACGGTTAAAACTGCAAGATCTCCCCTGAGAGTGTGTATTCAATTTCATCTCAAGTGCGAAATTGGAGACGCGTTTCTCTCAAGTTTGAAGGCCCAGCAGGACCAGAGGTAAGACTTCCTGATAAAAACCGTTAAGGTAAGAACTCTCCTGCGGCCCGTTCACAAGTTACCAACCCTCCTAAACCTACCCCAGTGGGATGACGGTATATATACCCTAAACCTGGGAAAAACGGGGTAGAATACGTGTGTCAGCAGGCTACGAAGTTCCTGGCATGAGGCCCGGGCTACCAAGAAAAGGAACTAAGAAGAAGCTCGTCCTTGAGCTAGTTCCTTAGTTATCAAACCAAACTTTAAGCTAACTTGTCCAAGTTAAACTTATTCTAATCAGAGAAACCCCCTCCCCCCTCTATCCTGGTGTATCACAAAGCACCAAGATAGGCCTCGTCCTTGAGGAATACTGGAACTAAGAAGAAGCTCGTCCTCGAGCTAGTTCGTGGTTATCAAACCGAACTTTAAGTTAACTTGTCCAAGTTCAACTTATTCTCGTCAGAGAACTCCCCCCCCCTCTATACTGATGTATCCCAAAACATCGAGATAGTCCTCGCCCTTGAAGAATACCGCAACTAAGAAGAAGCTCATCCTCGAGCTAGTTCTCCGGTGGTCACACCGAACTTTAAGTTAACTTGGCTTAAGAACTAAGTTCAACTTACTCTCGTCAGAGACACTCATCCTATCCTGGTGCATCCTAAAGCACAGGGATAGTCCTCGCCCTTGACGAAGACACCCCCCCCCCCGAGTCGACTCCCTCCAGCACTCCCCTGAGTCAAAGTATTCAAGCCTTAGCGCATCCCTAGACAGTGCGAATTACTCCCCAGAGTAATCCGAAGAGGAGAAAGCAACATTCTTTCACTATCCCGTAGTGATATCCCTTCCTGCCGAAGGCGTGTGGCTCCCCAGCTGCCACATTTGCCAAAGTCTTTTGTGGCTTTCAAGTTATTCACCTGCAACCTTCATCTGGCTGGTCAACACGAGTCTTCGAGACAATAACATTCCCGAGGTAAAGTAGCTCATTGCATTCAAGGTCAGACTCAAACCCGTTCCAAGGGGTATCCACAAAGGTATATGCGGCCGGTAAAGTCCGTTGGCATTTGTTTTTAAATTGAAGTGAGTGGTGGGGCAACCATCACTATAATGTCAAGTAGGTCAAGTTAGAAAGCCTTTCTTAGGAATTATTAAAGTCATTATTGTGTATTAGTTTGTAATATTTTTGTGGTTCATGTTCATTTTGTTTTTGTGTTTTAATTACAGTTTTAGTTTTTTTTTTAAAAAATTTTTATTCTATCCTCGAATCGCTACGTATGGCACAAGGAACCCTTAAGGTTTAAAGAAGTCAATAATCAATATAATAATAATCAAACATATATAGCACTCTTAGAGAGGTATAACGTTAGTCAAGAAATTTTATTTTTTTGTAGTACGTAAACAACCCATACGTACCAACTACTTCCATCACTTTGTCCTTTCTATACCACGACATGGTCCCTTCTCCTTCGTTTTTCTGCTTCAAGGTGTTGTATCGCCTCCGTGATAGTACGTCGCCAAGTTGGTCCGTCCTCTACTAATTCTTCAAGGTGGGATGGGTTTATGTTGCAGGCCTATATGGTTGTTTTTATTTGGTCTTTAAAGCGTTTTTACCTCTCTGATACCACGACGTGCACCTTTCCTGAGTTCGCCGTAAAGGAATTGTTCAGGCAATCGTTCGTCTGGCATCCTTATCACGTGCCCACCAGCCTGAGTGTGCGTCTAGAGACAAGCGCTTCCATACTATCATAGTTGGTTCTATTCACTAGTTCATTGTGTGGTATCTTATCTTTCTACGTTATTCCGAGAATTCTTTGGAGGCTACAGATGTGAAAAGCTTCCAGCATTCTTATATATCTTTTATAAGGTGTCCAAGACTCAGCCCCGTAGAACAGCATTGAGACCAAAACAGCCTGGCACACGGCTACCTTTGTAGAGAACTTGAAGTCGTAGTTTAAGAAAACTGTATTTTAACCACCCAAAAGCTATTGAAGCAAGCTGAATCCGGTTATCAATCTCCCTATTAAGTGTGCCTTTCTTAGAAATAATGCTGCCAAGGTAAGTAAAGATCTCAGCTTCATTAAGTCTTTTTCCGCCGATAATGATAGGTTCTAGCGGCTCATGTTCTTGCTCTGCGTAATTTAGCATGACCTATTTTTCTCGAATTGACTCTTAGTCCAGCTCAAAGGTAAGTCGCATTCTCAGCTGAAAGCTGGCTCTGTAGATCTCTAGGGTGGTGAGCAACTGCGGTTGCAACGTCTGCGTACTGGAGTTCTTGGATTGAAGCTAGCGTAGTTTTTGTCCTTGCACCGAATTTTCTTATGTTGAGTAGTCCCCTGTCGGTCCAGTATATAATGGTAATGCCATTTTCCTGTGCTGCATGATTGCCAAAAATATGTGTGATTGCCATGATGTACATATTAAAGAGAACCTGGACCATCATGCACCCCTGATATACTCCAACCTGAACTGGGAAGTACTCAGAAAAATTGCCACCTGAGATTACTCTTGCTTCCATGCCTTCGTAAAATTGGCAAACAATATCTATAAACGTGGGTGGACATCCAAATCTACTAAGGATTTGATACAGTAGGTCCCGATTCACTGCATCGAAAGCTTTAGTCAGATCAACAAAAGCCTCGTTGAAGGGTTGATGTCTTTCCCTGCATTTCTCCAGCAGCTGACGGCAAATAAACACCATCTCTAAGGTACTCCTGTTGGCTCTAAAACCGCATTGCGATTTTGTGAGAATCTTGTGAGCTACGTGTGCCCGGGGTCTTGACAAAAGCTCTGTGTCCAGGATTTTCCCAGCGGCGTCCATCAATGACACCCCCGACTGTTCCCACAGACTGCTCTGTATCTTTCCTTATGAAAGTTCGAGGGAATTTTACAGCTCGACCAGCAAGCCGAAAATAAATCATAGAGAGTTGATGTTAGGTTTTCACCTCCGTATTTATATATCCCTGACGATTTAAGATTTTTCAGTTGCCTTATCGCTTTTACCACTTTGTCCCGCGTAGGTGACACATCAAGTTCAGGTATCTGCAGAAATTGAGTCAACTCTTCAAGTTTAGACAGCTGTGTCATTGACCGTGTTCATTGCCGCGCTATATACAGAGCGGCATATTATAGGCAACAAGGTATTTATAACTTTATTTTGTGGTTGAAAAACCACTTAATAGATCTCTTGTGTTTAAAACCTGGATGTGGGTGCAGCAAATTGTGACAGGATGGTTTCGTCCTTAATTTTACTTTGCAATTCTGACATTGAAGAAGTTCTTAACACATTAACATATGTCTTTTCTCATCTCATAACAGACAAATTTGTTTAAGATTGATGTGAGGGTAGGGTGCGTGCCTAAACCATACAAATTGTGATAATAGCTGAACATTAGCTTGCGAAAGTCTGATATGAGTTAAGGACGAAAGATCTTTTCGATAGATCACAAACAATAGAATGAAAGAAAAAGGTTAGTACAATATTATGAAACTAATGCAAGGGAGAAGCTTTATCCTGTAGATTTTTCAATTGAAAATCAGTGGATGTGTTGATATAATGGGTTGTATGGATTGCGTGGAGTAATTGTTGATGGGTCATTGGGAAAGAGCATCACCAATGAATTCAAATACGCGGGGTTCTTTGGGAGAGTCCTTTGTTCTAAGAGAATTGTCAGGGCCAATTATTGCCTTTTAATCAATGATATATTAAATGTAGTACCCTTGACTAAGTGTTTGAATTTTTTTTTGTAAGAGCTATAGCGATTAAATTCTTTGGTAAACGTGAATTGTTTTAATTCTGAACCCTAGAAAGCTTTGTAAAATATCCTAATATCTCCCATTCTCTCTTAAATAATTGCTGCAAAACACTTCCGAAGCTTAATTCAGACCACTGCGTAAATAAATGGAGTTGAATATTAATTTTGGGTAGAGTAAAAGGGTAGCTTCTACTATAGGGTGTTCCATAAAGAACGTCGAAGTTAAATTGGGCAACACTTTTGTGTTTTTAAGTTTGAAGACATGCTTTTATCATATTTTCTATCTCTTTTCACCCTAATTTAATAGTTTTCTGTTTGTTTTTAAGAATACTTGTGTGCGGTGTGTCATGGAGCAGTTTACACCTGAGCAGTGCGTTCGCTTCGTGAAGACATTTTACCAAAACGGAGAAGTGTGACACAAACAGTTCGAACACAGTGTACCATTTGGGGGAGAAATGAAGCACCCAACAAGTCTACGGTTCGCAAAATAATGACGAAGTTTAAAACAACTGGTTCACTTGCAACGTCTAAACCACCTGGGCGGAATCTTTCTTGTCGGACAGAGCAGCAAATTATTGTTGTGCGATACAGTCTCACTTTGAGTCCGAGAAAATCGATTCGCCGACGTTCGCAGCAGTTGGACATCCAAATCACTTCATTACATCGAATTTTGCATAAAGATCTCCATATGCATGCGTAAAAAATTCAACTTACGCAGCATCTTCAGCCACCTGATCAGGGAGGCGGAAGCAATTTGCTGACTCGCTTGTGGAGAGATTTGCAGCGGACGAAAGTTTGCCCAAAAAATCATCTTCAGTGACGAGGCCTACTTCCAACTGAGTGAATTTGTCAATAAACGGAACTGCAAAATTTGTGGAAATGAAAATCCTCGAATAATGCAAGAGTGTGAAATGCATACACTGAAATCAAGTGTGTAGTGTGGGTTTTTGAACAGGTGGAGTGCTTGAACCGTTCTTCTTTAAAGATAATGAGGGGAATGCAATTACCATTAATAGAGAACGTTACCAAGTCATGATATCCACTTAGTTATGGCCGAACTTGAAAGATAAGACGATTGATAACCGCTGATTTCAGAAAGACTGAGCGACCTGCCACACTTCACGCCAAACGCTTGCATTACTCCAAGAAAATATTCCACAACGAGTGATGTCCTTACTTGGTGACCATCTATGGCCACCAAGTTCATGGGATTTTACCCCATGTGATTTCTTCTTATGGGGGTATGTAAAATCAAAAGTATACCCCAAAAAACCACGCACAATTCCTGACCTCAAGGCTGAAAACAGTAACCGAGTGACACATCTGTGTGAGAGTTATCGGAAATTTCGAGAAGCACATAAATGTAGGCAGACTCAGTGCAGGTGGACATATGGCCGACATTGTTCCATCTCTAAATGGGAGACATAACTCATTAGAAATTTGCAGAATATAACCATGTTTATAAAAATTCGTTGTAATTATGGAACCCCCTTATATCATCTTTTATAGTGTTTAAAACGAATTCTGTGCATTTATTCCATTGCAATTCTGATTTGGGGTGACGCTTTTTTGAGTTCTTTATCAATGTTGTAAGAGGAGTGAGAGTGGTCGCAGCCTTTTTAATAGATCTACGAAGGAAATTTACTAAACCTTGGAATCTCTGTAGCACTTGCAATACTTTCGGCTTAGGATAATCCTTGATAGCGGCTATCTTATCCTCTTTTCGGGGTATGCCTTCGGAGTTAACTTTATATCCTAAAAATCAAGTGGTTTTACTAGGAAAGTGCATTTTGCAATATTGATTTGAAACAATGCGACTTCAAACTTGCCAAGAGTGGCACCGAAAGCTGCAAATGTTAATTTCGTTTTCGCTTCCAATGAGCAGGTCCTCAAAATATGCGAAAATGATGTGCAAATCACGTTAAACGTGATTGGTATATCGCTGAAATGCTTAAGTAGAGTTGGACATACATTGAAGAAGAATGAGAAATTCACTAGCAATATCATAGATTTTGGAAAACACTGGACATCTCTTTAAAATTAAAGTATAATCGAGGAGTTAAGAGAAATTAAACGAAGGTAGTCACAGGTCACACGGTAATTGTTATCAGGTTTCTTTACAAGATGAATGGTGAGGCATCCGGAGCTCTAATTGGCATAAAATATTTCGCTTTTAACAAGAATAATATTATCTTTGACCACACCTTAAAGCTTTGGGGATAAACGCTTTCGCCGCTCCAACTGCCCCAGTCTTAGAGAAGGGGTATAAGGAGTGCAAGGCTGATAAAACAAAAGGCATAATCTGCAAAGGCAAACATAAGGTTATGGCAATGAGATTCCGCGTCCGGAAAATATAATTATTCAGGAGAAAAAAGAACAACAGAAAAAGGAAAAGGAGGCAGCGACGCCGAAAAAACCCCCCGAAACTACCGCAACGACTCTATTAATGCCAAAAGAAGGATCAGAAATTATGGCAAAGGTCATGTTTGCCCATCTGGCAAACTTGGCTCACCCCGGCACGTTTGCGGAAGAATTAAACCGTCTTCTGCGGATGAACGGGGTGAAAAAGAAACTATGATTTCCGCCGAATCTCAGATCCAAGGATATATTAAAAATACAGTTCGACGACGAGCAAGAAGAAAATAATAAAGAAACAACAGAAAAAGAAGAAGAATCGTCAGAAGAAGAAAAAGGTGCGGAATATGTAAGCCCCAAGAATAGTCCCAAAAGAAGAAGGAAAAAGGAAAGAAGAAAAGGAAACCACTACTACAGAAGAAAGGATGAAGAAGTAGAGTCCAGAAAAGGAAAGACAAAGACGAGAGAAGTTTTAAGTAGAAACGACCACAAACAAAGAAGAGAACGAAGAAGAACGGACGAACTGGAGAAAGGCTACTTCTTCAACGGCAAGGACGTGGACCTCCAGGTCCTTGAGACACACATCTGCTACCCCCCATAAGGAGACCATAAAAAATTGTGCTGTGGATGCCGAGAAGGGAAGTATAAGTGGATCTTGGATGGACCATCCTCACCGCTGGAGATCACAAAACTAGTGGCGGAAGGCACGCTCTGGCTCTCCATCCCGGATTCGTCGTGCGTCCATGCGGTAAGTCAGAACTCTTTTAAAAAGTTAAAACTGACCAAAGAAAATCCGAGTTAGCGGTGAAATTAAATTACGCCTTAAACTGGTAAAAAGCGAAAGAAAGTGTTAAAAAGTAATAATAATATCAGTGAGAAGCAAAACGAATTAAATTAAAATGACTAAGTGTATAATCAAATAAACCAGTAAATTAAATAAATGAAACAAATTAAAAAATACGAAAGAAACTGTTAAAAAGTGAAAATCATAATAATAATAGTGAGAAGTAAAGTGAATATAACTATAATGACTAAGCTCATAATCAATAGTGACTAAATAGCATTGGAAAATGTAAAACATAGTGAATAACTGAGATAAAGATAGAATAACACAATATAAGAATAAATGAAGTGTTAATTATAGATAACATAAGACAATAGGAAATTTAGTGAAAAAGAAAGTAAAAGGGAATAGAGTAATTATGAATAAAACAATGTAAAAGTAATGAAGTGTGAAATATAGATAGAAGACTTTAATATGATTTAACAATACAAATATGTTAACTAAAATAGTGTACTTAAAAAAATAATACATAATAAATTATTAGAAACCACAAATACGTATATAAAATTAAACCTGTAGATTGTATAAATGATGATTGTTCTCCACCGATCATGGAGCTTCGTTCTTTCTACTCTTTGATCTAACTTTCTCTTCTTTGCTCTCGTTTTGTGTACATTCACTACTATTAGCCTAATTATCTTTACTTATATGTAGAAGTTTTTGTTTACCTATCTGTAAAGTACTCATTATAATTCTTATCTTAATAAATCTTGAATCTTGACAGAGATTTGCTGGCTCAACCAACAATTTTACAGTAATTGTAATACCTTAACAGTTAAACAACAGGCAAAGGATGGAATAGAAAAGGTGAAGCAGGTCGTGGTTTCGATTCCACGTTAATCATTGGTCCATACATATGGAAATATTCCATTCTATCTTTCTATCCCCAGCTATCGGTAGTTGGTCACATGGGATCAACTTCTGCCCTGCTACTAAACTTTCCTTCTCACCCTTTTCTATCTTCCTTTATTATCCACCTTTCACGCCCATTGCTGCTTCTTCTTTCTCTGGCCCCACCAAACTTGGTGGGACCGAGGGGAGGAGGGCGATGGGGAGCCTGGAAGTGTTGACCGCCACACCAGGGGTGGGGTAGGGGAAAAGGGGCTGCAGCCAACACAACTATCTTCCACAAAAAAATCCCTTAATGCTTTACTCAGGGTGAATGTTTGATCGCTCACTGCGAACTAGTAAAGATTATCTCAGGGAAATTTGGAAAAAATTTTAACAAGAGTCGAAAAAACGACTTTCTCAAGAAAACTTCGAAGGAGAAATATATGCACTCTTGGGGCTGATTAGAGATTACTCTTTTTCCTTTTTGAATGAAGTATCCCTTCTAAGGGGCTGCTATTTCTTATTCTAATTATTTGCTTCTTTTCACAATTTTTTACCTCTAACTTATTTCTCATTAGCACTACATAACTTTGTCACCGGCAAGCCCTGAGTTGCATTTGGTAGTAAGATATTGTGAACCCTTACAGGAGACCCCGTTAGGGAGTCAGGAAAAGGGGGATCCAATTCTCAGTCACGAGCAAGAACCCAACTGTGGACTGCTGTTAGGACTAGGCCCAGATAGCTAGGGTGACCAAGTAGAGTGCGAAATTCAGAAGGTAGACGATATAGAATTAGAACAGACACGCATCATTATAACTCATACGCATCAATGCTAAATAACAGCCAGCAAGGACCGACAACGCAGATTAATTTAGATGGAATCCAAAGTAAAAATACTAACGTGTATACTACCCGCCAAAGTGATTAACATTGCAAATCTGGGTAGTTACGCAACTAAAGTAAACAGCATGCTACAACAAAGTGCTCTCGAACCAATGAAATCTCCCCAAGGCGGTAGACTCATCGGTCAGATTTAAAATCATCAATGTGACAAAAAAGAAAAACCAAACCCTAATCTCAGATGCAAAAGGAAATGAACAGAAAGTAAAATCAGAAGAGGATACAGAGATAGAAAATACCTCCGACGACAATGTATAAGAATGCACACTGGTTACTCGCAGGAAAATCGAAAGAAATATGAAATTTAAATCCGTTATCAAAAGGATTACATCGTTCGAAGTACTCTTGAACGCAACCGGCAGAGGAAAAACTCAGGTGAAACGAAAAAAGAACCAATAAACGAAACACCGATAATTCATCTCAACAGATAAGACACCCCGCGGTAAACGACTAGGCGAATAAAAATGGACAATTGACCTATGGACATTAGAAAACTAAAAATACTACAAATTAACACTTGCGGATGGAAAGACAAGGAAATTATGTACGAAAACTTATTCAAAATTATTGACCCAGATGTTTTACAAATACCAAAAGATGGAAGAAACATAGAAAACGAGAAAGTAAAGATAAGAAACAACAATGTTAAAGGCACAATTCCTTCAGGAGAGGCACACGACAGAAGTGCAATAGCTAGGAAACAAGGATTTCAGTTTTAAACACTACAAGGAATGGAAGATGCCTTTTTAGCTAGGTAACTTCAAATGAAGTTAAGCAACATCATTTTTTCAATAGGATACGAGCCAACCAGTCACCCCCACTTACCGATGCAATACTTTACTAACCAATTTAAAAAAAAAAGAACGCCAGGCATTTTGAAGGGGGATTTAAACGTCCATTTGGGGGTATCCGGGTATAGATCTACAGACAGAGTCGGAAAACAACTTAATACCCTCATCAACAGACGGATGCTGAAAAGAGTGGGACCCAAATACCCTATATACCTATGATGAAAATATGTTACAAAACCAGACACCTGCCCTGCTAAATTCAATCTGCCCTTTAACTATTTTATGGAACCAGAAGAGGTCCCTTGCAGTTACCATACATCAATTCTAATGTATATAAACAAACAAACTATACAAATCCCTTTAAGGAAATGGATGGCATAGAAGAGAGTGGATTGGAATAAATACAAAGAATTAATTTATACGTACGTACCCAACCTGCTCGGGGAATCACTCAAGAGGAAATCAATGAAGAGTTGCATAGGATTAGAGAAGAAATTAAAAAGGCAGAGAAGAGGACCATCCCCATTAACTCGTTTAAATCCATGAAAAATTCAGATGGATAACAGATATGGTGGCATTGAGAGAGGAGATCAACCGAGCGGGAGTAAATTTAAGAAGATTCGGTCCTTCAAGGGAACATAAAACGCACTCAGGAGAGAGAAATTATTTTTAATAGTACTAAATTTCGATAAACAGAAATAAGAATAGAATCAATACATCGATGTACCTAGTTTAAGCTTATTTCTACATTTTTCTTAAGCCATTATAGGCTCCTTTCGAATATTTATGCTTATCAGCACTTAACCCTTACCTAGCTAATCCTGTTCGTCCGCTGGATGCATTATAAGCTTTTACCTAACAGTAAATTGTTAGTCGCTCGAAAATGGTACAGAACACCGAAACAGCTGTCGTAATGTTTAAAATAAATGGAGGAAAGAGGTTTGCATATCTTTCACCAGAAATTAACAACCGAAACAAAACAGACACAAAATATGAAGATCCTTGCAAAAGAATTAATGCTTTCCATAAAACCCTGGGAAGAATCTTCTCGTACATTCATGACAGGGTGATTCATAAACCAGCCTTTTTCTAACGCAAACAAAAGTTTACTTATCACTTGGTTCTATATGAGTCAACCCTACTATCTTAGAGAATGGAAATTCATATAATTCATTCTAGCTCAGCGTTTCAAATCTAAAATTAATTTCCCAATTTTTCAATTATAATTATACGGTTAAAATGACAATGTTTCAGCTAGCTAGGCTCTATATCAAGGCCTCAGAAGAAGCTTATCTTACAATCACCAGATGGTGGTTCATAATGAAAGTATTTTTCCTTTGAAAACTTTGATACTAACTGCATAAAAAAGCCGCTCAAATTTGGAGGTGGCAATTATTGTGTGTGTCATTTTTTCAAGAGTGCGCGAGACTCTCTGCTAATCTGTTTATCCCTTCTTCTTTTTATTCTTGTTCATTTTCTTCTGCGTATACGGGATGTATGCATGTATCTGTCTGTATTATTATTATAACTAGCGTTAGTTAGTCACGGTTAGGACATATGTGACGTTGTTATTACTGGGCTAGGTCCGAGGTTACATCATTATTATTACTTGTACTATATGTTTTGTGAAATCATTAGACCTATATTACCCTCTATTAATTGAAACAACCTGGAAACGACACACTCCAGTATCTTCCCAACATTTTTAATCCTTTGAGAAGTCCAAACAATAACCGACCACAAGCAATTAACTAACATAATGTTGACCTGGAAATCAATACCGGGTACAAAAGCTCCACAGCTACATACTAGGTTTCCTAGTTCTGCGACATAAACAACGTTCTGACATACTTTTGAAACATATTCACAAAATCAAGCGATGAATACAGCGAGACTGAAAACTCAAACAGTTATAACCAAAAACTTCGCCCCGGAAATCAGATATTTCGCAAAAAGCAAGGACAACTAAACAACCAAACAAAAGTTTAGGTATCGATTGGCTTTCTATTTGCCCCTCCTGCATTCAGAGGGAATAATATATATATATATATATATATATATATATATATATATATATATATATATATATATATATATTGACGTTTTAGTCAATTTGGTTAGGTAAGGGTAATAATAAGAACTCATTAATTTTCTAAAGAGGTTTCCTGTAGTTTCTCAAACCTCTTCAAGAGCGTTACATATACGACAAGGCAACGTTCCATTTCTCAAAATGAGAGGGTTATTATTCATTTATCAAAAAAAATAGAAAGGGCGAAGATACACGGGGAAAATTGCCACTTAATCCCTATTCTGTTGACGTTAAACGTTAGCTTATACAAAAGGCTTCTTGAACTTTCTATTTTTAAGGAATGGATGCTTGCCTTATCGTATATGTAACGCTCCTGAAGAGGTCTGAGGAACTACAGGAAACTTCTATTGAAAATTAATGAATTCTTATTATTACTCTTACCTAACCGCATTACTAAAACGTTATTGTTCATTTAGCAAAAAATAAAAAAAAAATAGAAAGGGCGAAAATACACGGGTAAAATTCACATTTCTTCCGTTTTCTGTTGACGTTGAACGTTAGCTTATATAAAAGGCTTCTTGAAATTTCTCTTTTTAGAGAAATGGATGGTTGTCTTGTCGTATATGTAACGTCCTAACGATGGTTGAAGAACTCCAGGAGATTTCTTTAGCGGATTAAGGAATTCTGATATATATATATATATATATATATATATATATATATATATATATATATATATATATCATGGCTTCACTCACGGACGAGTATAGCTTGTGCCCGGGGTTCTATCTTCAATGTGTCTTATCAGCCCAATTCTATCGCCCCACATTTGATCACAGGCGGGACATGCATTAACAGGGGGGTGAGGTTGGCGCGCATGATCTCAATGGGCTAATCTAGCAGCTCTGGACTTAGAGGTGTTTCCTTAGATTTGCTCTCAAATTTCAATTCCGCTCTTCAGCTTCCTTATCCAGGCGTTTCTGTCCAGAGCTTTTGTTGCCTACATTTTGTAATCTATCAGACATATATTTAGGTTTGCTTTGAGAGATTCTTTATACCTTTTCTTTTGTCTACCTTTCCTCCTATGTCCCAAGTTGAGTTCTGAGTAAAATATCTGCTCCGGTAGACGCTCGTTCGATATTCTGACCACATGGCGAGACCATGAAGGATTCAATGCTTGCATTGTTTGCTTCGTCCAGTACACTCAAGTTGGTGCGACGGTGTTCCCAGGTTAACTTTAGTATACTGCGCAAGGAACGTTGGTGAGATCTTTAGAAGGCTTTGATTTTCTGATGTTAAGTAGTCCAAGTTTTTGATCCATATAATAGTGAACGCAAAATTATAACCTTGTAAATTTTAACTTTTGCTTCTAGACGTAAGTCTCGGTCATCAAAACGCGCTTTCATAATTTACCAAACGAAGAGTTGACGCAACGTAGCCTATATTGGATTTCATCATTAATACCTGTATTCGCTGACAAATGGCTACCCAAGTAGACAAATCTTTCAATACATTCTAGAGTTTCCCCGTTAATTTGAATATTAGGGTTTGAAAATTGAGGATTATTTAGAATATTTGGTGCGGGTGCTAATTGAGGAAAACCTTGGTTTATTGGTGTTGGTTGGTACAAGACTTGAGATTTTCGAACATTAATTGACAGGCCGAACCTGGAGTATCCATTCGCAAATGCTGATATGATTGTTTGTAGGTCCTCCGTGTTGAGAGAACAGACTGCATTATCATCTGGATATTGAATTTCGAGAATAGACGAAGTTTCTATTTTAGACCTGGCTTTAAGATAGCTAAGATTAAAAATCCTTTCAAACCTATAGTTGATTAAGATACCTGGAGGAAGGTCGACTTGGATAAACATCTCTATTCTCTGCGTATATATAGGCGGTCTGCGACCGGGGCACGGCAGAGTCGTTTGAGGCCGCGCACCATCCATATATCCGACTTCGGCTATCCACCACCTCTCCTTTCCTTCGTCTGCCGTGATTTGATCCGTCTCTTCTCCCATAGTGCAGTGCTTTTCCCTGTACCTTAATGTGCTTTCTAGTTTTATAAGGATTCCTGGTTGTATAAAGTCTTGTTTTATTTTGTAATGTTTATATAGCTTTTCTATCTTTTGTACTTTTGTAAGAAATATTTCAATAAAAGGAAGGGTCCTTCTCCCCAATGTGGGGGGAGGACCATACCACGTAGACCATGGTGAACTTCTTTCACTCCAGATTTGACATTAAAAGAGTCTGTTGAGCTACCGTTGGCCATAATTGATACGGTCATGTCATTGTTCAAAAGATGCATGACTGAGATGAATTTCTGAGGGCAACCGAATCTAGACAAGATTTCCAATAAATCTCACGCTTTATACAATTAATGGCTCTCGTAAGGACTATAAAGACCCTTAAAATGGGTTTATTTTGTTTACCAAATTGTTCCTGACGCTGTTTAGCGATAAAGATCATGTCAGTTGTGCCGTGAGACAGCCTGAAGCCGCACTATGATTCAGGAAAAAACACTATCAGCTAAAAGAGTTAGACTAGTTGCCAAAACTTGAGTTAAAATTTTACCAGGGGTTGATAACAATCTGATGCCTCTATGATTACCACAAACAGACGGGTCACCCTTTTTCTTGTAGATCGTCACGATCTTTGTATCCCTAAAATCATCAGGGATTTCTTCATTTACCCAAATTTTGACAATAAGTTGGTGGAGATGTGCAATCAAAAGTAGGACTCCGTTTTTTAATATTTCTGCAGCTCTGTTGTCAGTCCCGGAGGCCGTATTATTTTTCATGGAATTTATAGCCTTTCTCACTTACTCTAGAGTTGGGATTGCGCTCAGAAGATAATTTATTGATAATAATTGGTGCGAAGCATCCCCGTCAATAACCGGGTTTCTATTTACAAGTTCTTGAAAGTGTTCCTTCCAGCGCACCAGAATAGCTTCATTGCTTTTGAGCAAATGTACGGCATCACTACTACGAAGAGGATAACTTCCATAATTTATCCATATTTTATCACATTCTTTCATATTAACAACTTCCATGTTTTTTAATCACTCATATTTTTTTTTACTCTATTACACATTTCAAACCTGCATATTTTATAACACTCCAAATTAGACCATGCTACTACAAATTGAAAAATTACATATTTTTAATCTTTTTAAACTTATATTTTAAATATCCCCTTAAAATTCATATTTTTAATTTATTCTGATTTTACTACTCATAAATTTTAAGAAATCCTTAATAATGACTTTTAATTTTAACGTAAGCTGCCGCATTAGAACTTCCCCGAATTTTCATCTCTTAATTTCACCACTTTTTACTCATAGAAAACTTAATATTTTTAAGCTCTCCTATTTTTACATTCTCTTACACATTGCTGGCCTTCATTTTTTTAATATCTCTTAATCTTACTACTCTTACAAATGGAAACTGTAGAGTTTGTTCTATAAAATAGGTAGGCCTCTGGCACCAAATTGCAGGATTTAATAGGCCCAGTGATGAACTCCACAAATGGACGCTCGGTGGATTTATCAAATCGTAAAAATTGTTATGTGTATAAATTAAAGAAATAATATGCCAAGTCTAATAAATAAAGAGCCATAAGTAATTAGGTATGAAGCTTTCTGTAGCATTTTAATCTCTTAGTGGACTGTGTGCGCTGCATACCTATCGACGAACAAACCAAACTCGAATCAGCAGTGAAACTATCAGGGCCGCCTGCGGTATCTTTAATTATTAATAACCTACAGCACCTACCACCCCATTGCAAAACCATATTGGAGAAATATGAGGCTTTGTACAATCACGCACCCACTAATCTTCGCCGAACTCAGTGACGCTCTTCATCTATTGGAGTGCATGGGACAGAAGAGAATGATGCCAAAGGAAGTCGACAAGATACCTCTACAGGAACCGGAGAGAATCACGAAAAGCCAGACGTCTTCACTCGCTCCGGGAGACAAATCACGTTTACCAGGAATCTGTCATTCCTATATCTTTGAATACTTTTGTAGATATATTGCAGAGGCATATTATAATGAAAGAGGAAAAGGCATAGATATATACACACCTCGTTACTCTATAGCTTTCTTACGTGTCGAACTATGTATATGTATTCTGTCATAATTATAGCATTTGTATAGCAGTAAAAAAAAAGAAAAGAATGAGACCAATTGTAAGATAAATTATGTAATATTGTCTATTATATGACAGCACATGGCATAATGAATAGGCTCATTTTGTTGAGTACATGTGCTTACTAATACCGATGCCCAGCACGAATATTAAAAATTCCTTAAGACATTAGGTCTGCCTGAAATATGAATTTAACTTGCATCTACCAATGTATTTATAATACGTTATTTTTCAGTAGCTCTATTACAGTGAGGGGAATTCTCTAGGGCTCGTTATATAAAATCAAATTGCAGGATTTAATAGGCCCAGCGAGGAACTCCACAAATGGACACTCGGTGGATTTAGCACATCCTAAAAATTGCTATCTGTGTAAATTAAAAGATAATATGCCAAGTCTAATAAATAAAGAACCAAAGAAAATTGGGAAATGGAACTATATATGTGTTAAACTATAAAAATAGATCTGAGGCAAGCGGTCGTTAGAGTCGCCCGGAAACCTACGAACATACAAAGATATCAAAGGTGACCACCTTCACAAATGCGAGGATAGCACACAAAACAAACATATGCGTGTTGGGAACATAACATCTATCAGCAGCTGAACAAATATAAGCTCTGACCAGAGAAATTTCACAGATATCTGCAACAAGCGATTCCCTATAATAAAGTTAAATCTATGGGAAATATGTAGGCATAACAGGTACACAGACGGACAAGTTAAGGTCACGCCCCTTGGAGACAATATATATATATATATATATATATATATATATATATATAGAGAGAGAGAGAGAGAGAGAGAGAGAGAGAGAAAGAGAGAGAGACTTTTATGGGACATTGATTAGAGAATCATTATTCCTTATTCATTAACTCACTTCATTCCCTATAGTAGCGTTACAGAATCCCGTCTACTCGCCTAAGTCCTGCCGCCTTCAGACTCGATGCTTTGCGTAAAACAGAAAGCCCAGCCTGACGCATAACCCTCGTGAGAAATTATCAGGAGTCAGAAACGATTCGACAGAGGTGTAAAGTAGGCCCAATGCCTAAAGTTTTCGTCATCCGTCAAACGCAATAGCAACGACGACTCTTCAATACACGCCCTTATAATTACCGACCACGCACCCAGAAACCGATAACTTATACCACTACATAAATTGGTAACATCAACGTCACCTCCCCCCCTTCTGTAAAACGGTGATAAAATCAAGAGAACTGAAAACTTATAGAGGTTTCAATGTGTAAAATAGTGAGAGAAATTGGAGGAATTCTTACATAATCACAATTTATGTTTTTTAATCTATCCTTGTTTTACCACTATTTTACACAGTGTAATCCTGTATATTTTTTCCAACTCTCCTACAAGTTAAAAAATTACTGAATTTTTAATCTTTTTAAAAATTTATATACCCATATTTTTAAAACTTATCTTTGAAATATCTCCTAATTTTAACACTCTTGCATATACAGAAATCCATAGTATTTTATTCCCCTAAATTATAGAAGAGTCCTTAATTTCAATCACTTCTAATTTGCACATTACCTACCACATTAAAATTACTACGAATTTTGATCTCTTAATTTTACCACGATCTAACTAATAGAAATCTTCATATTTAAAAACTCTCCAATTTTGCCCTTCTCCTACTCATTGAGGACAATCACATTTTTTAATATATCTTAATTTTACAACTCTTACACATTAAAAATATTCCCATTTTTTTAATCGCTTCTATTTTACCACTATTTAGAATTAAGTATTTCTCTTAAGTTTATCACCCTCATACACTTGGTAAAGGTGCACACTTTTTAATATATTTTTCCCGTTAGAAACTTACCTATTTTAAATCCCTTTTAAATTTACCAGTCTCTTAAGCAGTGAAAATTACTTCCAATTTTACCACTCTCTTATACATTAAAATTACTATAATTTTAAAACTCCCATATTTTTGCCACTTTTTATACCTTCAAAACTTCTATATCTTTCCCCCTCCTATTTCTATCACTTTTAAACAGTGCAATCCCACATTTTTAATCTCTTCGAAATTTACTTCTCTTTCAAACTTCGTAAATTTCTAAATTTATAATCATTTATTCACAATCTCTTCTAATTTTATCCCTCACCCAATGTTAATTTTTCCATATTTAGAATCTGTTCAATTATTACCATTCGCACATTAAAAATTCTATAAATTTTAATCTTCTTATTTTACCTCATCTACACATTGAAAATGTCCATATTTTTACTCTTCCCATTTTTACTCGTCCCATTTTTAGGTAAACATTGAAAATCCATATTTTATATCCTTCCTAATTTTAGCACTTCCTCACCCCCTAAAATTTCCATATGTTGACCGTCCTAATTTAACCACTCTCTCACGCATTCCCTTTTTTCTATATTTCTAAGCAATTCTAATTTTAACGCTCTCTTTCCATTTGAAACCTCCATACTTTTTAATTTCTCCTCCTTATACCTCTCTTACACCTTGCTTTCATAATTTTTATTCTTGCTTGAATTTAACACTTTCTAACACATTTCAAACTTCCATATTTTTAAATTCTCTTCTAGTTAACTACTCACACACTATAAACTTAAATATTGCACCCTCCTCCTCCACATCAAACTAATTTTATCCTTCTCTTTTACATTGAGAAGTTTGATATTTGTAATCATTACAATGTTACCACTCCCGTATACCTTGAAATCTTACACATAATTTCTATATCCTAATTTTACGATACTTACTCATTGAAAACTTTAATACTTTTATATTACTTACTTTTAAAATAACAAGTCTCCTACACATTAATAACGTCCATATTTTAATCATTTACAATTTTTACACTATTGAACTTTGAAACCCCCTGTATTTAAAATGCCTAGTAATTTTGTTCCTTTCTTAAACAATCAAAAGATACATTATTTTATCTCTACTATATTTATTAGTCTGTTATACATTCTCATTCATTCCTAATTTTACACCTTTCTTATAGGTACCTTGAAAGCTTCCATATCTTTATTGCTTCTATTTTTAATCAGTCTTATATTTATCTATTCTAATTTGACCCCTCACTTACATATTGGAATTTTCACTAATTTTTAACCCTTTATTTTTTGCATTATATTTTACAATATAAACTTCCATAGATTTTTTAGAAATCTGTTCTAATTTTACCACTTTATTACGCAGTGAAATCTTCAATATTTTTATATCTCCTATTATTTATCCCTCTTCTCTTTCGCATATGAAACTAAAAAATCTGAGACCTAATTTTCGATTTTTACCACATCGAAAATTTTCTGACTTTTTAATTTATTCTAATTTAACCTATCTCTTACAAAGAAAAGTTACTTATTTTTAATAATCTTAATTGTACCACACTTCACATTTAAAACTTGCACACTTTTAATCCGGATAATTGAACTATTCTTACTAATTTAAAACGTCCATATTTTTTTAATCCTTCCTATTTTTACCACTCACTCATTCAAAACTTACATATAATTTATTATCTTCTAACCTTCCACTCTCTAATCTCACTATTTCCTCACATTTTAAAACTTCCATATCTCCATCCCTCATTTAACTAATTCCTTACACATTGAAAAATTCCTTACTTTTAATCTCGTATAATTTTACGTAACCTAAACATTGAAAACTTCCAAATCTTTACCACTCCTATTTTTATAACAACCTCACACATTGAAAACCAATATAATTTCAACCCTCCTAATGATACCCATTGAAAAATAACACATTTTTATTTTTCCTAATTTAACCCTCTCTTACAATTGAAATACTTCCATATTTTTTATTTTTTTATAATTTACCAATCTTAGACATTAATAACGTCCATAATCTTTAAACTCTCCATAATTTCAATCTGTATTGAATTTATCATTTCTTACACATTCCAAACTCCATAATTACCTGCGGCGAAGCGCCATGTCTAGGCGTCGCTTTTTTTTCAAAAGGAGTAAAGTTCAATTTTATCCATTTAGAGCCATGAAATGACCCATATGATCATGGGACCTAGAGTTTTACACCCGGGATATTTAAAATCTTCCATCTAGTGGCAGAAGCCTTATTTAGCCATTTAGCCATTTAGCCATTCAAACGCACTTCTGAGTGATTTGATCCATGGGAAGCCATCAATTTAATTACCATTTATCATCTTATCACAAAACGCCGCAGGTCATTGAGGGAACTTTCCTTCCTGTTTTAGGCTCTCCTAATTTCACCTTATCTTACAGAATGAAACTTTCCGCTTTTTACTCTCTCCTAATCTTACCTATTTCGTACATATTGAAAAGGTACCTAAGTTTTATTTCATCCTAATTTTATCAGTCTTCACATTAATCCCGAATGACTAAACTAGTCTTTTTTATAAAAAAACGTCCATATTTTTTAATTCCTTCTATGTTTACCACAATCTTATACTTTGAAAACTTGCATACTTTATAAGCCTCCTAATTTTACTATTACTCACACATTAAAAACTTACATAAGCTTTCCACTTTCTTACCAATCTCATTTAAAACTAGGTATATTTTAAATATCTCTTAATTTTACCACGTCCTTATGCAAACATTTAAACGTCTAAATTTCGCCTCTCCTGAATTTACCAGTTCACCTCATTTTTTAAAATTCCATATTCTTTTCATCCTCAATGTACCAATTCCTTGCAATTGAAATCTTCCTTATTTTTAACATTCCATTTTATAAGACTCTTTCAAAATGAAACCAAATATATTTAATACTATTTTAATACTACTATAATTTAAATATTGAAAACTTCCACATTTTTAATATGTCTGTATTTTACTTATCTTTTATAGATGAAAAACTTATATATTTTTAAGTATCTCATAATTTACCACTCTTACAGATTGAAAACTTCCATCTTTTCATCACTCTTAATTTTAACATTATATTACACATCGGAACTTCCCAAATATGTAATGTATTAATTTTATCACTTTACATTCAAAACTTCATTAGTTTTTAATCTCTCCTATATTTGCAACTCTCTTAAACACAGAAAACTTATGTTATATAATCTCTTCTAAACTTATTACTTTCTTATACGTCAAAATTAAAAGTTATATTTTAAATATCTAAAAATTATAATCCTCTCTTCCTTAAACATTGAAAACAATCATATTTCAGATTCCTCATTTTGCCACTTCCTCACAATTTGAAAAATGTCACATTTTTAACCTTTTAATTTTACCATTCTTAAACTTTCAAATCTTGCGTATTTATAATATCTTCCAATTTTGCTAATCTCTTAATTACTGAAACCTCCATAATTTTTTTATCTCTCCTATCTCAACCAAGATATTGAAAATTTCCATATTTTCACAATTCGAAATATTAAAGACTCTCTTACACATTGAAAACCAATATTTTTATCCTCTTTAATTTTACCACTTTCTACACATTAAAAACTTCCAAATTTGTAAAGTCTCCTAATATTAATTCTTTGCTACATATGGAAAACTTCCATAATTTTAATCTTTCCTAATTTGACCTCCCATCTACATTGAAACTTGTATAATTTTTAATCTCTCTTAATTATATCACTTACTTACATATTCAAAGATTTCATATTTTTGAAAGTTCTGATATCTTTACAACTCTTACAAATTGAAACCTACATATTTTTTAATCTCTTTTTAACCCATCAAATTAAAACTTATCTTTTATATATCCAGTAATTTTATTTCTTTCTTTTGTAAACATTGAAAACGCCAATATTTACGTATTCTTTATTTCACTACTACCTCACACATCGAAAGTTCAACATTTTTAATCGCTTAATTTTACCACTCTTTTAACTTTCAAATGTTCCATATTTATAATATCTTTCAATTTTAATGCTCTATTGCCTATTAAAATTCCATAATTTTTAATTTCCTCATTTTAAATTTCTATTTTATGACACATTTACACATTGAAAACCCGTTTTTTATCTCCCCTAATTTAACCACTCGCCTACACCTTGAAAACTTACACATTTTTAGATTCCTATATTTATTCTCCCCTTATCTTACTTATCTCTTACACATTTAAAATTTAGGTGATTTTGATAAATAATAAATTTACCAATCTTCAAATTATAAGTTTTCAATATATTTAACACCGGATAATTTTTACCACTCTTATACTCTTTCAAAATGTCTATTTTTAAATCATCCTATTTTTAAAAATCTTTTGTAGGTATTTTAATGTTGGAATATAACCATCCCTTAAAGAGTCATAAAATTGCAGAGGTAAAAATATGGAAGCTTTCAGTGTGTAGGTGGAGTAAAGTTAGGAGAGATTAAAATTTTGTAGATTTAAAATCTATAAGAGAGTGGTAAATTCGAAGTGATTCTAAATATTCAAGAAAGGAGTGAATCTAGGAGGGATAAAAATGATCGAAGATTTCAAAAAAGTTAGAAAGTAGTAAAATGAACAGGAGAGAAATACATATGACCATTTTCAATATTTACGTTACTTAAAATATAGGATTTAATAGTAGTAAGCTTATGAGTAAGATAATAATTTTAAGGGAGATGAAATATGTAAGTTTTCAATATGTTAAAAATATCAAAATTAAGAGAGTTTTTTTATGTTTAAATTTTTGAGAGTGTGGGAAAATTCGAGAGGGTTATAATCCATCTTTTAAATACACAAGAGAATGGAAAAATAGAAGTGTTTAGAAATATAGCCTTTTTGACTGAAAAAAAGAGTAGTTAAATTATCCGGGCTAAAGAATTTTAACGCTTTTTGTGTGGAGGGTGGAAAATAAGCATATATTAAAAAATAAGTAACTTTTCAATATGTAAGATATTGGGAAGATTAAGAGAGATTACAAAAATATGGAAGTTTCCCATTTATAACAGAGAGGTATAATTTGGAGACTATAAAAATGTGGAAGATTTCATAGTGTACTTTAGCGAAAACATTAAGAGGTTTTAAAAATATAGGATTTCAATGTGTGAGACTTAAAAAATTGGAGGGGTAAACATATGGAATTTTTCCTGTTTAGGTGGGTCAAATTTAAGAGATTAAAATTTATGGAGGTTTCAATGTAGGGAGATGGTAAAATTATGAGACATAAAATATGTAAAATTTTCAGGTATAACAGAGATGCAAAATTAAGTAACAATAAAAATGTGGAATATCCTAATGTGTATGAGAGAGATAAAATTAGGACGGATGTAAAACATGTTTTTTTTTAATGTAGACGAGCGTTTAAAATTATGTGGGGGTAATTTAGGAGGAATAAATTTTTTTCGATTTTCAATAGGTAAAATAGTGGAAAAATTGGAAGATAATTTAAATATGGAAGATTTGAATGTTTAAGAAAGTAGTAAAATGACAATTTAAAAAATGTGGAACTTTATAGTGTAAGTTAAAGTAAAATTATCTTTCGGATCATATGGGCACTTTTAATGTTTATTGAAGAAAGAAGTAGATTTTGTAGATATTTTAAATGTAATTATGTAGTAAGTTTAAAAGAAATTAAATAATATGTAAATTTTCACTTTCGAAGAAAGTCTTAAAAATAGGAGAGACTAATTTGAAACCGCTTTGGCGTCTGTTAACCCTTTTGTCCATTTAGAACAATATTCTGTAATGAATGTTAGTAAATTCTTTTAAAATTTTGAATACCTCGATCAACTACCCAGGTAATCGCCTATTTTCAAGGTATAGTAGATTTAATGAGTGAAGTCTCTCTTCGTACGTTTTGTTTCAAATTCCAGGAAGTAGTTTAGTAGCCCTACGTTGCACTCTTTCTAACTGCGCTATATCCTTATTTAGGTAGGGAGCCCAAAATTGAACCGCATTTTAGAGGTCTGGGCGCACGACCGCTTTGTATAGTGGGAGGATTATATCTTTCGATTTGAAAGTGAAATTCCGCGATATATATTCTAGCATTCAGTCAGCTTTCTTACAAGCTTCTGCGCATTGTTTGGATACTTTAAAGTACTTTGAGATTAAAATCTCCAGGTCTTATTCTAATTTAACGGAGTCGAGGATTTAACCCTTCATATGATATTCTTCTTTTAAGTTATGACATCCTAATTGCATGACCTTGTATTTACGTATTTTGAACCCATCAGCCATTTGATCGATTCAAAATTGTGCAGAGCGGTCTTGCTAATTTATTTTTTAGTTCTTTACGATGGGTTGGGTACACCCTCTTAGGCCCGGGTGCCTTCGATTTTTCATTTTATTAATGTATGTGATAATCTCTTCTTCATTTATACTTATTGTGGATAAAATATTTTGTCTTTCAGAATTTATTTCCTCGCCTAGTGTTGCTTATTGTGTCACATCATCCACAGTAAAAACGCTTGCGAAGTGCTCTTTTAATATTTTTGCGATATGGTCTGTGTCGTCTGTCATAACACCATCTTTACTTCTTAACGACCCTATGTAACCCTTTATGGGCTTTTTACTGTTTACATAACTATAAAACCGTATGATATAAGAACATTATCCTAAATGAAATTAACCAATCTCCCTTAATTTATCCGAAGTATAGTTTGTATAGTTAACGTTAGGGTAATTGAAATTCCCACATATTTTTTTTCCTTTTCTCACCATAGACGAAAAGCACTCAAATAGTAGTATACCCTATGATTCTCTTTGAAATGGGAGCGATAAGTAAGAGCTAAGTTAATTTTATTATTTTTAGCACACTCGAGCTCTATTAACAGAATCTCCCTCTTCTTATTTGAGGTTTTCACGCCCACGTTCATACATTTATTTCTTCTTTTACGTAAGTTAACATTCCACCAACTCTCCTAGTTACACAGTCTTTGTTATGGATTTTTTACCTTTCTATATTAAATTCCGCAATAAAGTCTCTTGTAATTGTATCCAATCAGATCTCGCTAATACATATGATATCGTAATCGCCCTCTTGAATCATGGCTTTAAATTTTGATAGTTTGTTTCTAAAACTCCGAACATTTGCGTAAATGCATTTTAACCCTTTGAGGAGCAAAATTATTAAGATAAAAAAGCTCTAGAAGGTCAAAGGTTTATTTGTTGAAATAAAATAAAATATTTTGTTTGATATTGACAATAAATCTTCACCAAAAAGATATTTGACTATCATTTTTGAAAAATTATGACTAAGTAACTAATTTCCATAGTAAACTTTCCCCCTTTCAAAACAAACAAAAATGAAGAAAAAAAAACTTTTTAATTTCCTTTTAACTTATAGAAATTTAATTCCTTTTTGACCAAAAATATTTTTTTTTATTTTGTAACATGCATGAGTAGTATGTTTCTTTATGAAAATCTTGAAAGCAAGTTTTATTTTTTCCAAGGCAAAGGGCCACCTTGCAAACCGAGCATTCCCACTCTGTTCTGGATGGTTTTGCTTTTGTGCTGCATAAGCCACATCTTCTTCTTGTTCCTCTTCTTGGTTGATGAGTTGATTCTTGCTTCCTGATTTCAAGTGGCACTTGAGGATTATGCTTATTTATTCTAAAGAGTGGGCCTTTCTCTCTTAGCTTTGTGACTAAGTTGCTGAAACAAGTCAGGCAACAATTTTCAAACGAAAGTTTTTCATATTCATCTTTTCAGGTAATATATACTTAAGGATTATAAAGGCATTTACAATAGCTGCATCGACGAAATAGAAAATATTCTCTGCCACCATTTATGGCTTTTTCTATCTATTTCATATAATGCCTTCAGCTGGTCAAATATATATATACATAATTCATATGTTTGTTATAATCTTTAATAGCTTCAGGACAATTGATTTGACTAGTACTTCCATCTCTTTCTTTTCTTGAAACTTGTACTACGGCAGTTGGACAATGATAGCTAGATGTAACACGCACCATACATCTATCTTTCATACTCATACTTTTTTCTTCTTTGAAATTGGATGGAATTTTTTTCCTATTCTGGTTTACTGTACCACAAGAATACAGATAATGCTCTTTCAGATCTTTAACTAAATCGTAACTAGTAAAATAATTGTCAAATAAACTATGATTTTTCCCTTGAAGTGTTTGCGTAAGCTTTTCCGAACAACACAACCTCCTAAATCCTTAATAACATTTCCTTGCACCTTACCAGTGTATATTTCCTCATCAAGAAAATAACCTGAGTTGTCAGCAAGAACCCATACTTTATAACCTCTTTAATTGGTTTCATCGGATTATATTGCTTTAGGGTACTGCGCCCCTTGAATCTGATCATTGACTCATCAACAGCAACTATTTCGCTAGGCAGAAAACCTTTTAGGAAATTTCCAATAAGCATTTGAAGTAAAGGCCTCACTTTCTAAAGCTTGTCGAAGTCTGTGGAATCTCTTTGAGGAATGAATGCATTATCATTCAAATATAAATTGCCTAAGATCTAATCAAATCTTCTTACAGATATCAAATTGGAAATGAAAGAATCATTCAATTTTAAATCACTACTTCAGTGATCCATGTAACTGGGGAGTTTTTTAATTCCCATAAGCAAATTAATCGAAAAAAAACATTTCATTTCATCATTGCTAACTGAGACAAACTTTTTTTCTGACTGATGAGCATATAAATTTGAATGAAAAACAAAATGGTCAATAATTTGATTTGAAAAAAGTTCAAGAAATACTTTGAAAGGGGTAGCTTCATTTAATTGTCTTAGAGCATCACTTACCCCAAATGACTGTAAAAAATTGATCGCTCCTTCCACTCAATAATTTTCCCTCCATTTCGGTCCAGTCGCTTAAGCAGAAGAGCAAAATGTATATAATGGTACATCGTCTAAATCACTGTCTAACAACGACGTTTGTGAATATTCTTCAATAGGGAGAACTATTTTCTCTTCACTATCTCCAAGCCCTTCATCAATATCTGAAGTGTCAACTGATGTTTCTGAAGGAATATCGTCCCAGGCCACATCTTTTCACTCTTTTTCTGATAATTTTCAATTTTGGCTAGCCATCCCGAAGAATGAAAACAATATATATATATATATATATATATATATATATATATATATATATATATATATATATATATATATATATATATATAAAAGCCCTAGTTATCTCAACAAACAATATATTAAGCGCACATGTGAAAGCCTATTTATGTGAGGCAACATATATCTATATATTCGGCGAAAATAGGTTGGAAAGGCATAGGCCAATATGAACATCTATAATACACTTGTGCGGTGGTACAGATAATGTAGGACCTTCTTTTTCCGAATTACTTGAGCGTGTGTATGGTTTATTTGATAATATCAACAAAAGTACTTTAATCTTATCTAGGAAACAGAAATATATCAAAATAATTATATTTACCTTACAAAAAAAGTGAAATTTTTGCTAATTTTAATTAGAGACTGACGATGACGCAACATTCTCCTTCGACGGTTTAGCCACAATGAGGGTAAATAATTTTGGCATCCAAATTTGTAGCCAAATGCCTCTAGAAGCTTCAGAGAGTGCATTTATGAAGGTGGTACATATTCTGAGCTGCTGCTCAATTCGAAAAATGCTTCTTTTTTTTAAAGTGGTACTCTTTTTGCACCATCACGAATCAAACGTAGCCAAACAGTTGATACATTATTTGACCCACTTCCCTTGAATTTTCCCTTTAAATAACGATGTCCCTCTCTCGTAGGTATGGTGCGTTTCCTTGCCCACTCAAGTTTATTGATATTCGCATGAAATTCGGTTCGGTGCCTTTGAGCCTTTGGGACAAATAACTTCTGGACTATAAAGATCACGTAAGCTTTTATTAATTATTCTGCCCATCCTCGAGTTCCAGATTAGGTTCAAGTGTGGGTAATCACTATGAAAAAGCGATGTTTAGTTCCAAAAATCGTTCCAAAAATTGAAAACCTTAGGCCCCATTTCCTGACATAAACATTTACAGCATTCATTAGTGTAGATTGATCTTGACTGCATTCACACAGTTTATGTTAATCTCGGAATTATATCAATTACCTCTACTTTTGTAGCTTTCAATTTGGTCGATATAAGTAGGTCCCTCACTTGGTGAACAATTTTGGTTGGGGTTGTGTCGAATCTCTGTATGTCATTTTCACTAACAAGATAATGATAGCGCGTTATTAGCACTGTCCGTTCAGATTTTCAATTTCTCTGACCGCGTGATTAATTCTCCCTCTCCCCTCAATAATCAGATTTTCTTACGCTTAGCCGCATTATGTGCTTTGAATTCTGAATCCTATTTGATTATTAAAGAGTCCCCGATTAGAATGCTCTCTGTTTCCTCGAGTGTAGTTAACAGGGCAAATGGATTTGAGCAGGGTATTTCAAAACGATCTGTAGCCCTTTTTGATCTAGCCCCGTTTCTAATCAACCTAAAAATTAGTAACTTTATATGAGATAAAAATAACCAATGTAAAAGAGGGTAGTAAATAGATGAGAGACAAAAAATATGAAATTCTTGAATGTAAAAGAAAGTGATAAATTTAAGAAAGACTAAAAATTATGGAAGTTTCAATGTGTAATATAATAGTAAATTAAAATGCATAAAAATATAGAAGTTTTAAATGTTTAAGCGTGGTAATTAGGAACAGAATAAAAAAGATGGAAGTCTTCATGTATAAGAGAGATATTTTAATGTGTTACTTAGTAGTAACCTTAGGATGGTTTAAAATATATGGGATTTAAATGTGTGATGGAACTTAAAAAATAGGAAGGGAAAAATTCAGACATTTTCAATGTGTAGGTGTGGCAAAATTAGAAAACGTTAAAAGTAAAGAAATTTCGATGTTTAACGAAATAATAAAATTGGAAGCGACTATAGATATTGATGTTTTCAATGGGCAAGAAATTAAAAATATAAAAGTTAAATATAGCCTTTTAACTGTTTACGAAAGAAATTGCTAAACTTATAATATAATATGATAAAATATAGGATTTAATTTAATTGGTAAGAAATTAGTAAGTTTAGAAGATATGAAATAATATGTAACTTGCAATGTATGAGAAGTAAAATTAGTGAGGTTTATAATCCAATATTTCAATGCATAAAATGTGGTAAAAGTAGAAGTGATTAGAAAATGGACGTTTTGACTGAGTAAAAGAATAACTAAATTATTATGGAATAAAATATTAAAATTTCAACGTGAAGAGTGGTAAAATTAGGATATATTAAAAATAAGTATCACTTCAGTGTAGCAGATAGGTAAGATTAGAGAGATTAAAAATTTAAAGTGTTACATATGTAACAAAGAAGTAATATTAGGAGACTATAAAAACGTAAACTTTTCTAATGTGTAATAGAGTGGTAAAATTGAGGGGAATAAAATATATGAGTTTTCAGAATGTATGAGAGTCATTATGAATGGTCATGTAAAGAGATGGAATTTTTCAATGTCTAGGTGAGGTAAAATTACGAAAGATAAAAAAATTATGGAAATTTCAATGTTTAATAGAGTGATAAAATTAGGGAGATCATAACATATTCAATTTTTTGCCTTTGCAAGAGAGAGGTAGATTTAGGAGACTATAAATTATTGCATTTTCTAAGTGAAGAGAGTAGTAAAATTATGAGAGATAAAAAAGATGTTTTCAATGGGTAAGAAAGTCATAAAAAAGAGGGATAAAAATATGGCAATGTAGGTGGGGGTAAAATTAGAAGTTAAAAAAATATGATTGATTGGAACATATTATTAATATTGAAAATTTTGATGCGAAACTTTACAAAGTGTGAGGAACTTGTAACATGATGAAATGCAAAACATAGGTGTTTTCAAGCTTCAAAGAATAAAGTTGTAAAATTAGTAGATATTTAAAATATAGAGCTACACTCTCAAACCTTCCATATTTTTACAACTCCTATTTTTTTATATTTCAATTTGTCATTGGAACCGATATTTTTCATTACACTTAATTTTAAATATTTTTTACCTATTGACAACTCAAAATATTTTCGAAACTTACCACTTTCTTACTCATGACATTAAAACCCATACTTTAAGTATCTCCTAATTTTAAACTCAGTTACGTACAAACGTATATATTTCGCCCTTCCTAATTTTGCCCCTTCTTCACACTTAAAAGGTTGTATATTTTGTATCCTTCCTAATTTTATCTCTCTCTTACGCAAACAAACCCAGAATTTTTATATTTATAAACTTTTACGCTACCTACACTTTGAAACCCTCCATATTTTTACCCATCCTATTTTTTTAATGACTCACTTTGTCATTCAATCCCCCCAAATTAATCCCTCCAAAATTTAAGTATTTTTTACACGATGAAAAATTACATACTTTTTACTCTCTTCTAAACTAAGCACATTCTTATCCATCCCAATAAATCCTATATTTTAAATATCTCCTAACTTTACTTCTCTCTAAGCTAAATATTGAAAATAGCCATATATATCCCTTCCTCATTTTACCACTTCCTCATACTTTCCAAACTTCCATAGTTTTTATCCCACTTAAATTTACCAACATAATACACATTGAAACTTATATAATATTTAGACTCTTAATTTTATCACTTTCTTACAGGTGAGTAGGATGGTAATTTTAGAAAAGATAAAAAAATATTTAAGTTTGAATATGTAAGAATGTGATAAAATCAAGAGAATAAATGTTATGTAAGTGGCAAGAGAAGAAAGTAAGTTTAGAAAAAAGTAACAAATATGTAAGGTTTCGTTATAAGGTCGTAAGATTATGAATCAGAATAAGTGAGAGCACGCGACATTTGGTCAGCAGACCTCGTTTATGACTACTTTTAACAATGAATCCCCAATTTTTATCCCTCCTAATTTTAAGTATTTTTTACACAATGAAACTTACCTATTTGTTACCTTCTTCTAAACTTAGCACTTTTTTACCAATCCAATTAAAACCTATATTTTAATTATCTCCCAACTTTATTACTCTGTGACGTTAACATTGAAAATGGCAATATTTCTCCCTTACTCATTTTCCCACTTCTTCGCTCTTTGAAAACTTCCATATTATTTATGCTACTTAAATATACCACAATATTACCCATTACAACCTGCCTAATATTTAAACTAAAATATTTTTTTAATTTACTCTAAAATTACCACTTTCTTATCCATCACATGAAACCGTATATTTTAAATTTCTCCTTAAGTTACTTCTCCCTAACATAAACATCGAATATACCCATATTTCCCGTTCCTTTATATTACCACCTCGTCATAATTGTAAATCTTCGATATTTTTATCCTTCCTAATTTTACCACTTCATTGCACATTCGAACCTTCCATATTTAGAATAGCTTTCAATTTTACCAATCTCCTACATTTTAAAACCTTCCATATTTTTTACCTTTCTTGTTTTTACAACTTTAAGCAGTTGAAGATACTCATATATAGTTTTATCCCTCGTAATTTAAACATTGTTTTTTATATTGGAAATTTGAATATTTTTATAGTCTCCTAAATTTCCCATCTCCTACACATGCAAAACTTGCATATTTTTTACTCACACATAATTTTACTATTCTTATACATTGAAAACTTCTTCACCTTTTTTATCGCGATTAATATTTAAACAATTTACAGAGTTAACTCCCATATTTTTTAATCGCTCTTTATTTATTAGGTTGAGGAATAAGTTCCTGCGTTTTTTTTTAATGTTGTGTTGATTTAATTTTTGTTGACGTGATTTGTGCACATATTAAGAAACAATAATAAATAATGAGAGCAAAATTGGCAAAGGTTAGGCTACGTCTCTTATTAGGCTTTTGCTTAGGCTACGTCTTGAAGTTGAGTAATAAATCATTGCGGTTTATTTAAAAGTTGTTTAATTTAATTTTTGTTCTGTACCCTCAAAAAGGAATGTCAAGTTGAAAGAAAGGCGCATTTTTGACACTTGTTGGTATTTATTTTAATCGAGATGGGAACAATGCAAACGCAGCCAAAGCTCGTCGCGATATTTGTCCTGTGTACGGAGAAAATGTTTTATCAGAAAGGACAGCTCAATGGTGGTTTGCACGTTTCAAAAACGGTCATTTCAATCTTAATGACGAAGAACGTTCTGTTCTCCCCATTAAGTTGAATGAAGATCGATTGAACGACCTTCTTCATGAAAATCCTCGTCAATCGACTAGAGAATTGGGTGTACAATTGGCATTTGATCAGAAAACTGTAGTGAATCACCTTCATTCGATGGAGAAAGTTAAAAAAACGCGGTGCATGGGTTCCACACGCTTTGAGCGAAAGCGTAAAACTTCAACGCTCAATGATTGCCGCAAGTTTGCTTGCTCGTCACAAGGCTACTCGCGGATATAAGGACATATTTCTTCTCTGCATCATCACTGGCGACGAAAAGTGGTGTGTTTATGTCAACATGAACAATCGAAAACAATGGCTTAGCCCCAATAAAAAACCCCTACCGCGATTTGAGCAAGGACTTCATCCACGAAAGACAATGCTGTGTGTGTGGTAGGATTGTGAAGTTATTATTCTTTATGAGCTCCTTGCGAACAACGAGATTGTCAATGCAAAACTCTAAGTTTAACAAATGTATCGACTCGCCGAAGCTATTCGTGAAAAGCGACCTCATCCATGTTATGGAGTCCTTCTGCAACACGACAATGCTCGTCGTCACATTGCTAATATGACAAAAGACGCCATCCAAACGCTTAATTAGGAAATCCTGCCGCATTCTCCATATTCGCCAGACATGGCTCCATCGGATTTCCATCTGCCCCGATCGCTCTCCAACAATTTACGCGGCGTTTCGTTCAATACTGATGTGGAATTAAAAACCTGGTTAGACGAATTCTTCGAGTTAAAATCCAGAGATTTTTATTGCAGAGGCATCGAAAAACTAGTTGAACGTTAGGAAGAAGTCGTAAATAACAACGGAGAATATATTATTGATTAAATTGCATATTGTTATCAATTAAAAATGAAGTTTTTTTCGAAAAAAAATAATGGCAATGAATAAATTGGATAAAACCACAAGAACTTATTCCTCAACCCAATAATAACATTCCTACACATTCAAACTCGCAGATTTTTGTAATATGGCTCTATTTTTACCACTCTTTAACACATGGAAATCTTACATAAATTTTAATCTCTAACTTAATTTTATCACCATTTTACACATTGAAACTTACATAATATTTAAACACTTAATTTCATAAATTTCTTACACAGTGAAACGCAAATATATTTTAATCGCTTCTTTTATTAATACTTTTTTACCAAGCACATTAAAACCTATATTGTAGATATCTTAATTTTACTTCTCTCTCACGTAAACATTAAATTTATCCATATTTTTTACACTTCTTAATTTACCACTCTCTTACGCATTGCCATCTTCCACATTAATCACATTTAATTTTAACACATTGAAAATTACCTTGTTTTTATCTCTCATAATTTTACCACTCTTACACATTTAATCCTGAAAAAACTTTAATATATTCTAGATTTACCACCTTAGATATTAAAACCGCACATATTCTCACCGCACTAATTTTTTATGACTCTGTAGGACATTGAAAACCTATATTTTTTATGCCTATTAATTTAACACTCTGTTACACATCGAAAACTTCAATATTTGATTGTCTCTTAATATAACCCCTTTTTTACACATTGAAACTTCCAACAATTTTAATATCTACTAATTTTACTCTACCTACAGACTGAAAACTTCTATATTTTAACCCCTCCCAATTTTTTTCTCTCTCTCACACGCACATTGAAAACCCATATTTTTTATCCCTCTTAAATTTACCCCTTTTTTACACATTGAAGACTTCCACATTTATAATCTCTCATAATTTTACTCTCTCTTACTCATTAAAAAGTTCCATGGCTCTTAACTATAATTACAACTTATGGTTGATATACAAAATAGTTAATATACATTAATTAGGGTTGGTTAATGATCGGATTTGAGTCCAGTTGAAATTTTGGTCGCATTCTTTTGACATAGGAGCTTCAGTTTGGGCCCAACGAAAACATTAGACCAGCTCTGAGATAGTCAGCGTACAGTATGAATCTGACAAAAACTGCAAAAAATTACCTCACTGTAACAAAACCACCAATCACTACCTCTCCCCACAACCACCACTTCTCATTACTTCCCATACCCCCCAATATTTTTTATCATTGCATTGCCACCATCCCGACCTCCCACTAGCTTCCACCACTCTTATTACCTCTCACCATCTCAAATATAACTTTCTCAATCATATTTCAAAACCAACTCTCACCTGTATCCTTACCATTTTCCGCTACAAACAAAAACAATACCACGGCAGTACCACCAGAGCGCCCCGCTACCATTCTTTCGTCACCTCGGCGCTGTCCGTACGCAAAAGAAACCACCACTTTGGCAATCAACAGGCCTCTCAGCAAGTGGGAAAATCCTCTCGGTGCAGACAGTTATTATTAATAATGACTAATAATAATCCCTGTCTTGCTCGGAGGATTTATACACTCTGAGAAGTCCATTGACTGCCAATCTTGGGATTTTCTTTCGCGCAGACAGTTGATTTCTATATATGTATTCAAAGCTATCCATTATAAAATAGCGGATTATAAATTGAGCATTTAATTAACCACTACTGACATTAAGCAGTGAATTTCTTCCTCTCAGGATCAAGATTATAAATGAAGGCTTCCTAAAAGACGTCATAAGATAAGTGAAGAGATTTTATTTTTATTTTACACTTAAAACATGATTTGAATATGTAGCCCAGGGGCCTTCTTCTTTTGTTCTTCTTCACCTTCTCCTCTTTTTCTTCATCTTCCTTCTCATCTTCTTTCTTTTCTTCATCATACTCTATGTCTTCATCTTCTCCCTCCATATCCTGTTCTATTTGTTCTTTTCTCTCTTCTTGTGCTTCTTCTTCTTCTTTTTCTTCTTCTTCTTCTTCTTCATCCTCTTTATCCTATTCTTCTTCCTCATCCTCTTCTTATTCCGTTACTTTTATTCGTATTATTCCTCATCATCTTACTATTCATCTTCTTCAAATCCTTCTCTTTCATCCGCCTTCTTCTCTTATTATTCTTCTTCCTTCTCTTCTTCCTCATATTATTTCCTTTTTCTTCTTACTACTCCTGTTTTTCCTCATCTTCTTGTTCCATATCCTCTGATTCTCCTTGGTCTTCCTACTCCTCTGTTTTACCTTTTCTTCCTCTTCTTCTTTCTGCACCTCCTCTTATTTTCCTCATTCTCATGCTCCTATTCTTCTTCTTCTTCACCTATTTTCTCTCCCTTTTTTATCGTCCTCAACTTGTTGTTGTGCTTCTTACTCCTTTTCCTCTTCTCTGTTTTCTCCTTATCTTCCTCTTTTTACCGTTCCAATTCTTCCTCTTTTCTTTCTCAATATCTTTTTCTTTTCCCTCCTTGTCCTTCTTTTGTTCTTTTTCTTCCTCTTCCTTCGCATCTTCTTTTTATTCTTCTTCCACAGCCTCCTCTATTCATTATCTTCTTCTGTATTATATTCCTCCATATCTTTTCTTCTTCAGCCTCAACGTCTTTCTCTTCGTCTTCTTCCTCTTCTTCTATTCCTCCATCTCCTTTTTCTTTTTCTTCATTTGATTGCTCCTCTACTCTTACCCCTCTTCTTCTTAGTCTTCTTCTTTATCAGCTTTTTCATTCTTATCCTTCTTTTCTTCTTTTTTTTCTTTATTCTTTCTTATCCTTTTTTATTCTTCCTTTTCTTATTTTTCTTATTTTATTTCTTCGTATTCTTCCTCTTCTTATACCTTTTACTGCTTCTTTTTCGTCCTCTTTCATCTTTTCTTTCTCTTCTTCTTCCTCCTCCTTTTTCTCTCCGCTTTCCTTTGTTTATTTTTACTTCTTTTTTTTCTTGTTCTTCTAGGGTGTGCTCAAAATGGGCACCAGTCACTAGCAGAGTACCTCACGGGTCAGTTTTTGGCCCGTGAATTGTAAGCATAAACGACCTTGATTATGGATTGCTTAGTATGATCTCAAAATTTGGGGATGACCCCAAGTTAGGAATCCGAGCCCTTTTCAGATGCGATGTTGTGGAGATGCAGAGCGATCTTCATAAGATTATCGAGTGGAAAGATAAAATATAGATAGACTTTAACATATTTATAGCCAAGGTTATGCACTTAGGATGCCGTAACTTAAAAGCGGATTACCAAATGAGCAGCCCCATTTTTGAATCCGATAACTTAGAAAGGGGCCTTGAGGTTTTAATTTCAGAGGAACTCAAAGTGTCAAAGCAATGCGTCGAAACTACTATGAAAGCAGACCGAACTCTAGGATACAATGATCAAAATTCCACTTTTACGTCGAAGAATATAATTTTTTACCCGATAAAATCGTTCGTGCCACCTCACCTCAATTAAACATTGCAATTTTGGTCTTCTTTCCTTCACAGATAGAAAGAGTGCAATGTAAGGCTGCTAAACTAATTCTTGGGGTTAGAAATAATCGTACTCGTATGAAGAAAAACTTCGCTCCTTAAATCTATTATCTCTTAGACGTAGATGATTAAGCGAATAACTCATCAGAGTATTTAAATCGTAAAATGATTTACTAAAATAAATTATAAATAATTATTGTTCGAGATGGAAGATATGGCTAACACACTCCCCCCAAAATTTAAATTGGTAAATAAGCGCATCAACTCAATCGTAGCTCCAAAGTATTTTTGTTACAAAATCACACAAACTTGAAATAACCTCCCTCACCGAATAGGGAAAAGCAAGTCAGTTAATGTTTAAAAACCGAATTGATGAATATTGCTCGAGTGTAAATATTGCTTAGTAGGTGACACAGGAAAAAAAGTCCTATATCAGAAAGAGATGAAAAATATAAGAGTGAGAAATAAGAAAGATACCAACGATTACCCTTTTAAAGCATGTGTATGAATGATTTTTCCGTTTATTTTTATGAAATTATATTCATTTGATCGGACCAAGCGAAGCTCTGCGGAAAAAAAGAAGGCTGTATTATCTCGTTTCGTATGACCTAGCGTTTGACCTTGAGGTACAACAGAACCTGTATGTCTCAAGGATGCTCAAGCAGATAAGTGTGTACCATAGTTTCAGTAATGACAGGAAAGAAAAATGAGGCTTGAATAATTAATAGATACAAAAAATGGATAATTGTGCATCAGCCTCCTAGAATTGATAGTATAGGTGCCATCATCTTTCGGCTTCTGTAATTGATAGGATAGTTCAACTCATCTTGTGCTAATCGGGATGGGTTCGAGTGGATCTTAGCGCCTTTGCTGCTATTAGTTCTGTAGTTCTGTTTTGTAGTTCGTTGAAGGCATATCCAGTATAGATGTTTGTAAAGAACGCAGTGAAATATAGTAAAGGATAAATGCGTGTAAGGTAGAGAGCCAGAGTTGTCTAAAAAGGAGACTGATGAGCACTCAGCGCCCAAAGCGCACACAATGTTACATAACCTTCTCAAGGATAGTAGATCTCCTAGGAATTGTTGGGGCCTGGAGGGCACGTAATTCTCTATATGTCAAAGTTAGCATGTTAAAAACACCACCAATTCACCCCCGGAGCTCTAAGTTGTCTCCCCTTCTGCCTATTTCATAACTTCGCTAATGTTTTCATTTTTCCCAACTCCAAGACTTTATCAAGATCTTTTTGACATACTTAGATGCCTTCGTTTTTCCCTTTAAAAAAATATAAATTTGCGTTCGAGTGAGATGAGGAAGGCAACGGATAAAGATGCAAGTGAGAATGGGTGAAGGAAGTAAAAATCCGGAAACACTCTTGGAGTTCTTTTCTGAAGAAGCTAAAAGGCGAAACGTCAATAAAGAACTCCAGAGTGTTTCCGGATTTTTACTTCCTTTACCCATTCTCAACTATACGTCGTGAAGTCAACAAATAAAGTAGGTAGGAAAAAATTAAAGAAAGCAACACATAAATAAGGCAAAACCAAAATGTAACAAAATCTAAAGAAGATGATACCTAAAGATGACAACGCCGAAAGATAGCAACACCTAAAGAAGGTAATACCTAAAGGTAGCAACATCTAAAGAAGGCAACACCTAAAGGTAGAAACACATTTAGCAGGACACACTTAAAAGCAGACAACACATAAAGAATGCAATATCTAAAAGTTCAAAACTTAAAGAAGGCAAAAGCTAAGAGGTAGAAACACATAAAAAGGCAACACCTAAAGGTAGAAACACCTAAAGAAGGCAACACATAAATAAGGCAATACCTAAAGATAGCAAGACTAAAAAAAGCAACACCTAAAGGTAGCAACACCCAAAAAGATAGAACATAAAGGTAGCACCTAAAGAAGGTAACAGAAAAAAAAAAAATTATAAAGAAACTATCATATTAAGAAGGAAACGGTTAATGAAGGCAACAAATTATAGAAGGCAGCAGATAGATAAGGCAAAATATAAAGGAATTAATAAGTAAACACCCCAAGAAAAATCAAAAATCAAAATACAACACATAAGGAATGTGAAAAATAAAGAATGCAAAACATAAAGGAGGCACCAGAAAAGAAGGCAAAGGAAAAATAAGGCAACAAATAGAGAAGGTAACACATATAGAAGAGAACACCTAAAGAAGTCAACGGATAAAGAGGACAACACCTAAAGAAGACAAGATGCAAAGAAGGTAATATATAAATACGGCAAAATAAAGTAGGTAATACATAAAGAATGCAACATATAAATAAGGCAAATATAAATAAAAGCAAGATATAAATGACGAGAATAAAACGAAGTTTACTGACGTCGAATGGTTCGATATGCATTTCAAAAGAATATAAGTAGGCCAGTCAAAGATCAGAATAAGCTTTCATAGAGCAAAAGTATGCAATTCCCAATAATAATCAGGTCATTCAAAGAACAGAATTAAGCAATTCAATGATTAGAAATAAATTATTAAAAGATCAGAAGAAGGTAGGCAGCTAAAAATCGAAAATAGTCAACTAAAAATCAGAAGCAAGCTATTCAAATATTAAAATCGGGCTATTCAAAGATTAATAGACCTTTCAAAGATTAGAGGGAGGCACCTCGAAGACCATAAATATTTTATTCAAAGATTACAATAGCTAATTCGAAATGTAGAAGTAGGACACTAAAATGTCAGAAGTAGACCAAACAAAGATAGGATGTAGTGTTTTCAAAGATAAAACGTAGGTCACTCAAAAATTAGAATATTGCTTCCGTATGCCATTTGAAGGTGAAGAACCATTCGAAGATCAAAATAAGTTAGTCTAAGTCGAAAAGTAGGTCATGGAAGCGCAGAAGTTAACCTTTTGTATTGGAGAAGGAAGCTGTTTAAATTTTAAAAGAGGGCAAGAATAAGAAAGATGAGAAGAATGAGTAAGAAATTTATTCTAATTGATTAATTTAAAGATGGGCAGGTGAGCGAGAGAAAATTCAGCTGTGTAAGTAAGAGAGAGGTAACGTAGGTGAGGTAAATAAATGTGAGGTAGGAGAGCAAAAGATAGGCCTTGGGGATGAGTAAGAGAAATTATAGGTGAGTGAGTAAGACAATAGTTAGGTGCATGGGTAAGAGAAAGGTGAGGGGTTAGTAAGTAAAGGTCAGATAGATGAGCGAAAAAAGTTATGTTGCACCAGGGGGAGGAAATTCAGGCTAAGTGAATAAGAGAAAGGTCTAATGGTTGAATAAAATAAAGGAAGGATATATGATTAAGAGAAATATCAGATCGGTGAGTAAGAAAAAACTAGTTTTTTCTCGTAAGAGAAAGGTCGTGTGAGTGATTTAGAACACTTAGCTCGGTGAGTAAGAGGAAAGGTCACTCGTGCAAAAGAATGGTCAGTTGGGTGAGTAATCGAAGGATCAGTTTAAAGCTTAAGAGAAGGGTTAAGTGGGTAAATGAAAGAAATTTCAAGTGGGTGAGTAAACATGGGTGAGAATGACAAATTTTATGTGCGTAAATAAGAGAGATGGCATTTTGTCAGTTAGACAAAGATCATACGGGTGAGTAGAAAGTTCCCATTGGTGAATTTGATAAAATTCAGATAGATGAGTAAGTGTAAATTTAGGGGTGAATGAAATAAAGGTCAGGGAAAATTTTAAAAAAAATATCAGGAAGGTGGTTAATAGAAAAGTTGGGTGAGTAAAAGAAAGCTCATGTGGTTGATTTAAACGTCGAGTGAGTAAGAGTGATGTCAGGTGGCGGGTGAGATAAAAATCTGGTAAATGGGAAAGATAAAGGTCAGGTAGGTAAATAAGAGAAATATCAAGAGATGTGTAAGAGAAAGTTCAGGTGAGTTATTAAGTGACAGATCGGGTGCGTAAGGTAAGGTCGGTAGGTGAGTAAGATTAATGGCAGGTGAATGATTAAGAAAAACGTCAGGTAGGCTGTAATACAGAAAGTTCAATTTGTGAGTAAGGTAAACGTACGCTGGGTGAGTAAGACAAATGTTAGCTAGTTTGGAAGAGAAAGGTCAGGTGGATGATTGAGAGAAAAGTTAGTTGCTCGATCAAGATAAAGTTAAGTTTGGTGGGGAGAGATTTTAAAGTTGTGAAAAAGAAACTTCAAGTAACTACGTGTTCGAAGAGTCAATAGTTAGTAAGAGAGTAATCGGGTGTGTAAATAAAAGTTTAGGTAGATAAATAAGATAATTATAAAGAGTGTGAGTAAGAAAAAATCAGGTGGCTAAGTAAGATAAAGGTTATACCAGTGAGTAAGAATAAGATCAGTTGCGAAAGATAAACGTCGGGTGAGTTTCGTAAGTAAAAGAAAGGGCAGGTTAGTTAGTAAGAGAAAACCCGGGTAGATGAATAAGAGAAAGTTCACCTGGGTGAGAAATAGAGGAGGGACAGGTGGGTGAGTAAGAAAAAGTTGAGTTGGGTGAGGTAGAGAAAGGCCTAGCGGTGAGTATGAGAAAGGTCAGATGAAAGAATAAGAGAAACGTCAAGTTAGTGAGTAAGAGAAAGGTCAGGTGTGTGACTAAGATAAACGTTAGGAGGGTGAGTAAGAGAAAGATGAGTTAGGTGTGTAAGAGAAACCTTAGTGTGGTGGTAGAGAAAGATGGGGTGGGTAAGTAACAGATAGATCGGGAAGAAAAAGAAAATTCAGTTGGGTAGGTCAGAGAAATGTCAGGTGAGTTAATCAGAGAAAAGTCAAGATGCTGATTAAGTCAAAATTGGTGTGGCGGAAGAAGAGAAAGGTCAGGTTGGTGAGTAAGAGAAAGTCAGTTATGTTAATAAGAAAAAGCTTAGGTGGGTGAATAATTAAATGTTCGGTTGAATGAGAACGAGTAAGATGTTTTAGTTAGAGATAGCTAAAGTAAGTAAAAGAGCAATAGTGTGAGTGAAAGAAAGACTAGGTTGCTGAGAAAGTTATTAATGGACTTATAAGGTGTGTGAATGAAAGAAAGCTCATGTAGGTAAGTAAGAGAGATGTAAGTTAGATGACTAAGATAAATGTCAGGTTAGTATGCAAGAGATAGCTCAGGAGGGTGAGTAAGAGAGAAAGGTCAGGATAGTGAGTGAAAGGTTGTGTGGATTATTAAAAAGAGTTAGGTTGAGTGATAAAAAGAAATAATAAGTGGGTAAGTAAGAGAAAGCTCAGTTAGGTATTTAAGAGAGAGGTTAGTTAGATGAGGAAGATAAATGTTTAGTGAGTAAGAGAAAATCCAGGTGGGTGCTAAAGAAAAATGTCAAGTTGTTGCGCAGAGAAAGGTCAGTTAAGTAAGTAAAAGGCCAGGTGAGTAAGAAATAAAAAAGTGAGGTGTTCGAGTAAATAAATAATGTTAGATAAGACAATTTTCAGGCATGTGAGTAAGATAAATATCAAGTGGCTGGGTAAGTGAAACTTCAGGTGTTAGCATGAAAAGATAAAATGTTTGAGTAAGAGTAAGTTAAGCGGGTATGTAAGGGAAATACATATAAGACAGGTGGGTAATGATGCCAGGTGTCTGAGTGAGAGCAAACTCACTTGTTTGATAAGAGAAATGTGAGTTGGGTGAGTAATAAAATGTTCAGGTGTGAGAGAGAGAACATCTCATGTGTATGAGTAAGAAAATCATCAGTTAGGCGAGAAAATGAATGGTCAGGCGAGTGAGAAAGAGAGAGGTTGAGTGGGTGAGTAAGAGGAAGCTTACGTTCGTCAATAAGAGAAATGCCATGCAGTTGAGTAATAAAAAAGACGCCTGCGATAAAGAGGGAGGTCAGCAAAGGAAAATTCTGATGAGAAAGAAGAGTATAAACAAAATTAGCTTGGAGAGTAAGAGAGAGAGGAGATGTAGATGAAAAAGGGAAAGGTAAGCGGTTGTGCAAGAAAAAGGTCAGTTGCATGAGTAAGAGAAAGATCTGATAGGTAATAGAAAGGCTATAGATGAGTGGGTAAGGAAAGCTCTGGTGAATAATATAAAGTTCAGTTGGAAGAGAAAAAGGGACATCATGTGGGTGAGTAAAAGAAAGCTCAAGTAGTATATTAAGAAAAAAGTCAGGTGAGTGTTGAAGAAAAAGGTAAGTTGATGACTAAGAGAAATCTCACTTATTTGAATGGGCCAAAGAAAATACTGATGTTGATTAAAAAATATGTGTGAGTGATTAACAAAATGGTCAGTTTGTTGAGTATAGAACGCGTAAACTAGTAAAATAAAGGTCATATTGGTGAGTATAAGAAATACCATGCGTGTGAGTAATAGAAGAAACAGGTTGTGAGTAACAGAGAGCCCAGCTGGGAAAGTAAGAGAAAGCTCGATTGAGCAAGAGAAAAATCTTGGAGAAAGAGATAAGCTTGATAGGCGTGTAACAGATATGTCAGGTGGATGAGAAAGAGAAAGGTGTGTTTGGGGAAGACGATATAAGCCAAGGTGGTGGATAAGTGAAGGGTCAGGTGAAGGTTTAAAAGATAATTCAGTTAAGCAAGAGAAAGCTCAGGTGTTCGGGTATAAGAAAGATCAGTTGATAAAATAAGAGAGAGTTTAGGTAGTTCAATAGTGAAAGTTCAATGTGGTGAGTAAGTGAAAGGCTAAGCGGGTGAATAAGAGAATGTTCAGTTGAGTATGAGAAATTTAGAACTAGTAAGAGAATGGTCGGGTCGATGAGTAAGAGAAAGATCTTTTGGATGAAGAAAAGAAATGCAGGTGAATAAATAAGAAAAAAGTTAGAAGGGTAACTACGAGTGAATAAGTGAATGAGAGACGGTCAGTTGACTGATCAAAAGAATGGTTATGTTAAGGGATAAGAGAAAGTTCATGCTGGTGAGTAATAAAATGATTTTTCGTGAATAAGAGAAAGATTAAGTTGGTTGGTATGGGCTAGGTCAGGTGGGTTAATAATTGAAAAGTTAATTAGGTGGGTAAGAAAAATGTGTCAGACGGATGAGTAAGAGATGGTAGGATGTATGATATATTTAGGGTTAGTAGTAAGTAAGAGAACGGCCAGGTCGGTGACTAAGAGAAAGATGAGTTGGGTGGTTAATAGAAAAGCCATATGACTACGTAAGAGAAAGGTTAGATGAGTAAGTGAGATTAGTGTCAGGTGAGTATGAGATATTTGGATGAATGGCAAAGGTCAGGATTGTTAGTAACAAAATAGTCATTGGCCAGTAAGAGAAAGGTCCGGTAGGTGACAAATAGAAAGGCCAGGAGCGGAGTTAAAAGAAAGATCAGGTGGTTAATTTAAAGGTCAAGTGAGTAAGAGTGATTTCAGGTAGTTGTGTAAGAAAAATATGAGGTTAGTATCTAGGAGAAAGGTCATACAAGTGGGCAAGTAAAATTTAAAGTTAGTGAATAAGAGAAAGGTCAGTTATGTGAGTAAGTCAAAGTTCAACGACTGGATAAGACAAATTTCAGGTAATTGAATAATAGAAATGTCAGCTGGGTGAGTAAAAGAAAGGTGACGGGGTGAATAAGATAAATATAAAGAGAGTACGAGAAAGCTGGGAGGGGTAGTCAATATAAAAGTTCAGTAATTAAAAGGTCAGGTCGGTAATTAAAAAAAAAGCTCAATGGTGATTCAGAGAAAGTTCAGTTTGTTGAGTACGAGTAAAGTCAGTTGGATGATTAAGAAAAGTTCGGATGGATGTGTAAGGGACAGATTAAGTTGGCCAGTCAGAGAAAAATCAGATAAGTGAGTAAGTAAACGGTAAGTCAGGTGAGTAAGACTCTAAGTAAGGTAGGATAGGTGAATAAGGTAAAATAATATGATGATGAGAGAAAAATTTGGTGGATGAGTAAGAAAAGAGAGAGGTAGATGTGTAAGATAAATCTCTGAGAGGTGATAGCAAAAAGTCATGGGGTGAGTAAGCGAAAGGTCAAATGTGTGATTAGAAGAAATCTCAGTGGTGATTAAGGGAAAATTTGGTTTGGTAGTTAATAGAAATCTCAATGGATGAATATGAATAAGGTTAGGTGGATAAGTAATTGACGGGTGAGGTGGGTCAGTAAGAGGAAGGTCAGGTAGGTGAGTAAGCAAATTTCAAGTTGGTGAGTAAGTGAAAGGTAGGCTAAGTAAGAGAGTTCAAGTGGCTAAGAAAAATATCAGGTTGGTGGTAAAGATAAATGCCAAGCTGTTGATTAAGGAAAATTCAAAGTTGGTGTTTAAGAGAAAAAACGGCTGACTAAGAGAAAGCTCAGCTGGGTTATTAAGATAAAAATGAAGTGGGTAAGTATGAGAAATCGCTCGTTGATGAGTAAATAAACTTCAATTGGATGAATAAGGGAAATGCCAGGCTGGTGAGTAATCAAAATACAGGGTTGAGTAAGAGAAAGGTGAAGTGGATAAGTGAAAAGTGGGCTAGATGAGTAAGTTAAAAGTCAAGTAGATGAATAAGAAAAGTCTCTTGTTGATGAATAACATAGATAAAGGTAGATATGCGAAATATCTGGTGGCTGACCAGTGAAAGGTCAGGTGGTGAGTATGAGAAAGATAAGCTGGATAAGTATAGGAAAATACACGTTAAGTAAGAAAAAGACCATATATTGAGTTATTGTTAGGTCAGGTAGATGAATAAGAGAAATGTCATGTACGTGAATAAGGGAAAGTTTAGATAGGTGAGTGGGAAAAACTAAAAGGATTAATTATATGAAAGGTCATGGTATGAATAACTCTAAGGTCAGGTGGGTAATTAAGAAAAATATCATTGGTGATTCAGTTAAAAGAAAGATATTTGTGGCAACAAAGTTTCGGGGGTTAAGGCCCATTTTAGGTTCATTTCGACCAATTTTGAGGAAGGTACAGGCGAGAAATGATTTCCTGATTTTTTTTTGATAACTTGGGAAAATTTCATGGCCAAAGGACAAAACTTCGTTGGTATCGCCAATCTTCAACCGCACTTTCAACAAAGCTCGAGTAAAGTACAGATGAGAAATGATTTTCTGAGGCTTCTTGATAACTTGAATAAGTTGCACATTACGTCAATGCATCAAGGTCATTTCGGTCGTATCGGTTATCTTCTTGTTCATATCGAGAAATTTCAAGAATTCCAGTCGTCAAATGATTTCCTGAAGATGCTTGATAACTTGGAAAATGTTCCGTAGTTCTTCAATCAAATTGACGCGATTGAGCAATGAGATAAGAAAGCAAAAATTTTAAAGGCAAAAGAAAGGGACATTGGAAAAACACTAGGGATCAAAGAGAGCAAAGGGCGGCACAATGAAGGCAATCCTTACTTAGAAGACAGATTTTTTTCTTTTTTAAGAGCTCATCTGACGACTGCCTACTTGGGCATTAGTCGCCGTATTAAAACTGGCCTAGTTCTAGGGCTACTTTAAAATAAAATTAAATAGACGAAAAAAACACCCCAAAAAGGGGGAAAGGAAGCAAGCTAGTGCGTCGGAGGGAGGTCCCCCGGGCGCAGGAGCGTGAAACCTAAAGGGGGAAAAAAATACAAAGAACAAAACAAAACAAAAAAACAAACCTTGCTTAAATAATAGGGAGAAGGCCGGCCTCGCCCAAAAAGTCAACAAGTCCACCAGTCAATGTGCACGCACTCGTTTCGAGTACAAGGGACAGGCGGTAGCGACCCCGCTCATCCCGGTCCTGAGACAGGTAACGTGCACGAAGATCACCCAGACTGGGACATTCGACAAGAATGTGCCGAATAGTCTGGGGGACGACGCAGTCGTCGCAATAGGGCGCAGGCGAGTGTTCCATTAAATACCAATGCGTCACAGGAGTGTGTCCGATTCGGAGACGACATAAAGCGACCTGAAGCCGTCGCGGCATTGGGGGATAGGTCCATGGAAACAGTCGCGGCCCAATGGCACGCAACTTTAAGTTCCCTTCGACCGTCTCCCATCTTCTTTGCCTAGCAGTCCGAAGAGCTGCCCGTATTTCTGCCATGTAGTCGGTGTGAGGAAGAGCGAAACGTTGGTCCGGTCGCAGAGTCCTCACGGACTCTTTGGCGCCCTCATCGGCGCGCTCATTCCCCGCAATTCCTACATGTCCAGGAACCCAGCAGAAGATAATCTCGACATCTGCCCGGCTCGCCAAAACCGTGGCATCACGGATATCGCAAACCAGGGGATGCAGAGATTCCAATGCCCCAAGAGCACTGAGGGCGCTTTGTAAGTCGCTATAGATCACAATCCGGTCTCCCATCCGGGCACGTCACGTAATCTCCCGTACCGAGTGGTGTATTGCCACCAGGTCGGCCGTGAAGACAGACGCAGCTCCTGGCAGAGCCCCACTAACTTCAAACAGAGGGGATACAGCGTGGAAGCCGACACCCTCTTGGAACTTGGAGCCATCCGTATACACTGGCACGGTTCCAGCGTGACACGAGGTGTGCTCCAAAAAGGTCGAACGCAATACTCCCGGCACTGTACAAGCTTTGGAAGCAGAGGCGTGGCGACAAATAGCCAAATGTGGTACCCTTGAGGGTGGGGTCCTGAGCAGAACCAGGGGCGCCACCGGCCTGAGAGCTATATCTAGCTCTTGAAGGAGTTTCCTGGCCCTAAACCCAAAGGGCTTAGGGTTTGATTAGTGTCTCTCGGCGGCATAGGCACCATCGAGATCAGCTGCGGATGCAGTGAGATCTGTTGGTTACTGAGGAAGGCGCCGGGCTTGCGCGTACAGGCGAGTGATGCACTGCACGAGGCGCAGAGCGAGTGGCATCTCCCCAGCATCAACTAACAGGCTCTCAATGAGGGTAGTGCGGAAGGCACTGGTCGCTAGGCGGAGGCCGGTGTGGTAGATCGAATCCACCTTCTGCAATAAACGCTCGGCTGCAGATGCATAAAACTCGCATCCGTAGTCGAGCTTCGAACGAACAAAGGATCGATAAAAAAGGAGGGCAGTAGCCCTATCAGCGCCCCAAGCGCTGTACGTCATGGAACGGAGAATACCCATGGCGCGAGTACAAGAGACCCTAAGGCTGCGAATATGAGCCTCCCAGGTGAGGCGTCGGTCGAATACAAGACCGAGGAAACGGTGCGACTCAACCACATCCAGGCGCACCCCATTAAAAGACAAATCTGGGTCGGGGTGGAGCCGTGGATGGTGGCAAAAGTGCACCACCTTAGTCTTGGCCAAAGAAAACCGAAACCTGTGCGCTTTGGCATAGCGAGAGACGCGGTTCAATGCCTGTTGGAGTCGACGCTCCAGAGTTGGCATCTGGGCCGCACCAAAAGAAATCGAAAGGTCGTCCACTTAGAGCGTAGCGAGAACATCTTCCGGCAGCACCGAGGTGATGCCGTTGATGCTCAGGGCAAAGAGTGTGACACTGAGGACACTTCCTTGCGGGACACCCTTTTCCTGCTCCTTTTGGCCGGAGAGAGCTACCCCCCACCCTTACGCGGAATCGACGATCTCGCAAAAATTCTGATATAAAGACTGGGAGGCGTTCCCTCGCCCCCAATATGTGGACAGTCTCCATGATACCGTATCGCCATGCGGTATCATAGGCCTTCTCCAGATCGAAAAGGACCGTAGCGTAGTGCTGTCTACGAAGGAAAGCCTCGCAGACAGCATTTTCCAGTCGGAGCAGAGCATCCGACGTAGGGTGAAACTTGCGAAAGCCGCACTGTACAGAAGACAGATGGCCTCCGCTGTCCAGGAAAAAGGCTAATCTAACATTTACCAATTTTTCCATCAACTTGCACACGCAAGATGTTATAGAGATTGGGCGGAAATCAGCCGGAGTAGAGTGATCTCTCCCCGGTTTGCGAAAGGCAAACACAGTAGCGATTCGCCGGGAATCTGGGAAAAGACCCTTTACCCAGATCCTGTTGAAAAAATATAACAGAAAGGCCATGACCGCTCAACCAGGTGTCGAGGCATGGCGTACGGGACATCGTCCGAACCATGGGCGGTGTCCGCGCACAAAGAGAGAGCGTAGCGCAACTCACTCCCACCTGTCGTTGAAGGGTTCTCCGCCTCTGGAGGTAAAGTCAAGCCGATGGCCTTCCGCGACATGACGACGTAACTTGAATGCTAGAGGAGCAGCATCCCGGCTAGAGAATGCGGAAAAGGCGATCGCGAAGGATTCCGCCACGGACGCGGGGTCAGAGATTGCGGTCCCATTCTTCTGGAGAACGGGAGGGGGGTCCTTCGAGAACTTGCCACGAATCCTTTTGACTCGCCTCAACACCTCTGCTAAAGAGGTCTTCTCGTTAAGTGAAGACACGTATGCCCGCCAAGAAGAGCGGCGGGCATGCTTCGAAATATACCGGAACCAAGCCCTAGCCCGACGAAATTCAGTGACAGTCAAATCGTTCGGGCGGCGCTTATAGCGCATGTAGGCATAACGCTTCTGTTTGAGGGCCGTCTCACACTCGGCCGACCACCATGGGAGTGGTCGGCGTGCAAAACAGCCAGACGTCCTAGGAATAGTAATCAGGCCCACGGCGATGAGATTGCCGGAGAAGAACTCAACGGCCTCATCTACCGAACTAAACTCCGCGACTGAGATAGAAAATTCAGTCATTTCCTGAAATACAGGCCACCGCGCCCGCGCAAAGCACCAACGAGGTGGGCTCTCAGGCGGCAGTTGCCCTGAAAATTATATTTGAATGGGAAAGTGATCACTACCATGGAGGTAATCGACCACTCCCCTATCAAAATCAGGCTGTGCATCCGAAGAGCACAGAGATAGGTCAAGGCAAGAAAATGAAGCGGTTCTCGGGCAGTGATGCATAAACTCATCCACGTTTAGGACACCCATCTCAAGCTCTTCGATAAGATCGGCAAGGACTTGTCCCCTGGGATATATGGAGTAATCTTCCCAAGAGGATGCCTGCCGTTCAGATCCCTAAGCAAGAGATAGGGCCTCAGCAACCGTGCCACGGCGTGGCGGAAGTCCCCCGCGTCGAAGTCAGCTGACGGTGGAATGTACGCAGAAATGATAGTATACCTCCTATCCAGGTGCAGCTGCACAGCCACTCCCTGAAAGGAGGTATCTAAAGAGAAAGGAAGAACGGAGACATCATGCCGGGTGTAAACCGCGCATTCCCCAGCCCTGCCATCTCGCGGTGGTGGGGTCGCAAGACCCTTATACCCCGGGAGGGCGGGCAGGGGACACGCGCCTAGCATGGTCTCCTGCAAAAAGATAGCTAACCGGGAACAGGACGAGACGAGCCTCCGCAGCTCCTTCCAGTTGGCCGGGAGTCTACAGCAATTCCATTGAAGGAATATACCCTCCAGGCCTAGCTCGGAGGAGACGCGAGGGCCCTCCTCGAACTGAAGACCCTCATGGAAATAGCTGTACGCTTTTGGGGGGCAGAACCTCGGGCACTGTTGGCCGGACAAAGTGCTGAAGGCGCTGTCGCCTTCGAGGACTTATTGGGGGAAGTTGGGCTCACCATGCGAGTCTTTTCCTCCCTCCGCCTTGAAACCTTAGGCGGCCGTTGCGGCTTCGGAGGCGGGGGGCCCTCTCTTCGAAGAACCACTGTCTCCGAGCTACTCGCTCCATCTCAGGGCGTGGGCGAAGGAGCCAAAGCTCCTTTGTTGCTGTCCTCCTTTCGGGGGATAGCTTTAGGAACTCCGGAAGATGGCCTAGCGACCATCTTCAGGGGTGTTGCCTCTTGTGAGTCTACCGACTTGGTTTAGCCTCACGGGAAACGGTCACGCTGGAAGAAGAGTGGGAGCCCTGGTTTTAGCCGGGGCTAGGTGTGAACCCTTTTTACAGCAAGCTTTACCAGGAGAGCACCCGGGTTGAGTAGAGCCCGCAGAAGGGCTCTGAATGGGCGTGGAAACAACCGTGCTCGTTGGCCTGGATGGGACCGGAGCAGAGGGTGCCTTTCTAACTATTAAGGCATATGACGCCCCAGGCAGAGCTGGGCGCGCCAGGACCAAGTCCTTAGCCTCGCGGAATGAGAGTCAATCCTGGGCCTGAACGGCCAGGATTTCTTTCTCAAGAAGATATGCACCACATTGCTTTGAAGAAGCGAGGTGCGGCTCTCTGCAATTGACACACTTGGCCACACACGATTTGGACTTATCGTGTGCGGCCTCGGAGCAATTCACACAAACTTTGGGTGACCTCGACTTTGCACGTCTACAAGAACGATTTGTATGGCCGAAGTGGTAACAGTAATAGCACCGCCGCGGCAGTGGCACGAATGCCTTCACACGATAGCGGCACTAACCATTACGCACCGACTCATGGAGCTTGCCACAGTCGAACGTGACGAAGAGGCCCCTCCCTGTTGTCTCATCACACGTTCGAGCTTGACCGCCCCATGGTCGGCCAGCTCTAGGGTGATGTCCTCAATGGAGTAGTCAACGAGTTCCCTCGCATAAACTACTCCTTTCACAAAGTTCATGGTAGAGTGCGGCGTCACACTCACCAGGGTGCCATGAAGTGTCCGAAGAGCACTTATCTTGGCCACCTCGGCGGGACTCGCCGCATTCGCTAGAAGGCTCCTGTCCAAGAAACGGCTCCTTTGTGGCTCTCTACCAATTGCACTAGCTAATCTTCTCCTCTGATGGATCATGTTGCCCTTGGCCAACATGGTGTCATCAGTGAAGCGAATAACGAGGAAGCGTTTGAAGCCAGCGGGCTCGAAAACGCCTGGTAACCTCTGAATCAGGGATCCCGTTATCATCGAAACTCCGCCCTGTGCACCTTTTGTCTTTGTAGTAGTCAGGAGCTCCGCACCCAGGGGTCAGAATGGCCGGATGTGCCGATCTTGGCTTGGTCACTTGCCAAAGTGGCAGTAGACCCATCCGTCTCCGTAGCCCCCGCGGATGGAGAGGAGCCCCGAGTCTTTTTAGTCTTTCTTGTCTTTTTCTTCTTTTTAGGAGAGGAGGGCGGGGAATGAACCCGCTTCTTACCTCCACCGACAGAAGCCCCTAGGCCAGATTATCCGGCCTCAGCCAGGTCCCTCTCCGAAATGGAAAAAGTCATGGTGGTCGCAGGGGCACCGGTCAGAGGAGATCCCTCCCCTCCTGTTACTGCCTTGGAGCCCTCAGCCGTTTGAGGAGGACCATGCATAGGGGCGGATTCGGGTTCGGTGCTTGGCGCCGAGCCTGGATTTCCCCTCATGGAAGGCCCTACCGTCTGAGGCTGGGTTTCCTCAAGGTACATGTCTATCACAGGAGGGGCCTCCAGTTGGCCATTCTCTCCCAGGACATCGCAAGTTTCCTTGGCAGCGTCACCAGTTTTTTTTGTGGGGAGACACAGGCCTTGACCCCGGCAAGGTTTAATATTCTTGCCAGCAGATCTTTTGAGCGAAGCGACCGAAGGGGCTTTGGCTTCCCTCTCCCCCCTAAGGGGGTTTGCCCTACTGAGCCCCTTACACGAGGGGCGGTCGTCAATGGGCTGCCTGCTGGCTTTCTTGGCAGTCCCATTAGAAAGAAAAGGAGGGACTGCCGCTGGAAATAGGGAGGTGCCCGAAAGCACCTCCAGAGAAGGGAGTGATGGGGAGTCCCCTTCACCCGTAGGCGTAGGAGAGGAGTTAGCCTCCTCTCCGGTTTAAGAAATATGGAGGGTCCCCTGCGCAAGCACAGGGAAGGGGACCTCCATTTTTTTTCGGTGGAGCTGCCCGAGGGCGGCTCCGTCGATGAGCAAGGGGAAATTAGGGGGATTTTTTTTTTAACATCATTGGGCATGGTGACCCTAAATTTTCTGCGGGACGCAATAGCTCACCACCTCTCACAGTTGCCCGCACTGCAAGAGGTGCTTACAGGCCTGGCAGAACCAGGCGCGTCCATTTGGGATCACCCCTCCCGCCTGGTGGCCTGGCAGTCCATCGGCATGGCGGCTCCACCTTGAACACGGCGTAAAAGGATAGATTGTGGAGAGGAGAGGAAAAGGGATGTGAGGATGGTATGGGTGGGGATGAAGCAGGTTTCTAAAAAACAAAACATCCCAAACTGGAGCTCAGGGGCTAGGGAACGTTGTCCCCTCCCTCTTAAGCCCCGATCCGGGACGGTTGGCTTGAGAAGAAGGTCAGCTTTTACCCTGTGAAATTAGAGGCTGACCAGAGAAAGTTGTGGGAGAGGTTGTATGAAAAGCAAGGAAACAACTGTTTTGAAAGAAGGAAGAGAGGCTAAGCTGGGGCCGGACGGGTTGCTGAGTCCCGTCAGCACAGCGGCCAGGATGGCCACTTTTATGTCGGATAGGGGGACTTAGTTTGGTCGCCCTAGCTTGTACGCGTTCCAACCTTTCAATGCCCTTAAGGATGAACTGAGATTTGGGGTTTCAGTGGCCGATATGCATTTCTTTGCATTTCCCCACGTTGAAAGGCATTTGCCACGTGTTCGACCACTCCCCAATCCTTTGAAGGCGCTAGAGAACAATTTGTGCAGCAGGAATTGAAGATACTAGGATAAACATTCAAAGAGGAACATTAACAGTCGTAGTTGAGGATTATTTTTAGGTGAGAAGAGTGGTAGCAGTGACAAAGATAGCACAGTGGTACGGGAAATGCTATCAACCAGAATCTCATAAAGTTACGTATTGTATAATTGGTCCAATATCAGAAGAGACAACGCCAGAGAAAGTGAAGAATATAATGAGTTGAAGTGAAAGATAGGAAGAGTATACCACAGCTCGGATTTATAAAGGTAGAGGAAAAAAAAGGATAGCCACTAAGTGTATGAAGATAGGAGTACCAGGCAAAAATCCTCCAATGCATATTTAATTGGGTTACATAAGGTTTGAAGTCAAGCAATACATCGAAAACCCATATCAATGTTATAAATGCCAAGGGTCTGACCACAATGTGACTTTATGTCAAGCTAAGGTGCAGAAGTGTGTTGTTTGTGCGAAGAACCACAAACTGAGTGAATGTCCAAAAAGTAAGATAACATGTGCAAACTGTGGATCAGAAGAGCACAGTGCTAGCTATGGAGGATGCACAGCAATAAAGAAAGCGAGAGAAATAGAGAGCATAAGAGCAGAAGGGGGAATTACTTATCGTGAAGCTCTGATGACTCCAAACAACCGAGAGACATTTGATTGAAGAAAGAGAGCGGAACATAGTATCTGCTCTCCGAGAAGTCGATCCGCAGAAGAAGCCAACTAATGTGAATCAACTGGAACAGGTATAAGAAAGGATTGATCCACGGCAACCAGAGTCACAGAGCACGAGGGAAAGTTTTGTACAAATTTTTAGTAATCAAGAAACACCGAATCAAAGGCAATGCAATCATGAACCTCTGGTCACAAAGGAGGAAACACAGAAGATAGTGGAAGAGGAAATACAGGAATCTTTGGCAGGGATAATTCCCATAATGGCTGACTTGATGAGCTCCAGTAATACAACAGAAAATCTACATCAAAGATGTCGGTTAGTGGCTATGGCAGGGAGGAAAAATATTGGCTTAATCGGGACAGGGCAACAACTACAGAAGGAAGTTAAGATAAAGGAAAGTTTAACTGAAAAGAGAAGCCTTGGAAGTATTGAAAGTATAAAAGGATCAGCAAGAGCAGGTTTGAGTAGTACAAAGAAGAACAAACAAACAGCCAGAAGAGATGAAGAAGGACCCAACCATAGCCCGCAATAATGAATTAACGATATTGTCTTCGAATTGTCATAGTTTATACAATAAGTTTTCAGAGTTCAAAGTAGATATATGTATATATTAAAAAAAACTCATGTAGCATGTCTTCAAGAAACTTGGATGGTCGATGATAGAGTACCAGCATTAATTAATTATAGGTGTGTATTTATAAATAGAAATGAACGAGGGGTAGGAGTTTTAACTTCCATAAGAAGTAATATAGTAATTGGAAATAAAGTGTTCCAAAAGTATAAAAAATGAAATATTGAAATTGCATCTTGTGACGTTAATTTTTGACGGTGACAACATATTAAACATTTATAACCATGATCAGATGGTCACTAGAGAAGAATTTGAGTTTTATTATATTCACTTGTCCAGAAAATGTTTTTTTATGTGACCTTATTGCCCATCCCCCAATGTGGAGTAGACGAGGACACCTAAACGGAACTGGACGAAACATAGCGGATATCATTCTACGGGAACCACTACAGCTCATGACCCTCATTGGAGTACCAACTTATATGGACAGCGCGACGTGTACCTTGGATCTGTGTATCATATCAGTAACATTAGAACATCTAGCCTAAGTAGAATTAAGTGAAGACTTAGGAAGCGACCCAATCCCAGTGATAATTAAAGTACGAGTGAGACCTTTATTATTAGCAGCGGAAAGGAGAAAGCGATGGAAGTTTGAAAGAGATAGGTGACCAGAATACAATCAAAGACTAACAAAATTTACGGAAGAAGAGAAAGTAGCAAATATAGAAGAAAGAAATGAAATACTTACGAATAAGATGACTGCCACAGTTGGTACGTTTGGGAAATAACTACTGGTATTCGACAGCCAATATATAATTAGCCCTGGTGGAATGAGGATTGTGGGCTGTGGGGAATGAGGGTTGCTTTTTTACAGAAGACGGTTATTCAAAAGACTGCATACCATCCAACACCGGTAAACTTTGAGGCAAGGAGGGAGGCTGATAGAGAGGTGAAGAGAATTACAGCCGAAAAAAAGAAAAAGTGATTTAGAGAGTTTACATTGGAAATAAACTCAGGCACACTGGTTTCAGCTTTATTGGCTAAAATTAACCCATTAAGGAATACTTAAAAAAAAACTAACCATCCCTTGAAAGGAAACGGAAATATTATTACAAGTAACGAATGGAAAGCCGAGATATTTGGAGAATATTATGAAGAAATATTTAGAATAGATGAGGAAGAAGATACACCAAACAACCATAGATTAAATGTTGCAATAACACAGATGAGAAACAGATGGTACAACCAGACATTCACTCAAAGAGAACTGCGACAGACAGCGGACAACTATCAAATACAGCCCCAGGGCATGAAGACATACACAACCTTATGATAAAAAATCTCCCAGCAATGAGCACCAATGGAATAATAATAGAATGGGTCATAGAATTTGAATATTTGGGAATGACACTTGATGCCCCCATACTAACATAGAAAAACCAAGGTAAGTTGTATTAAGAGGAGTGAAGTATTGAAGGCGGTAGCAGGTCAGGAGTGGGGGGCAGATAGGAAGATGCTCTTGCACATGTATAAAATGTTAATACGGAGTAAGAATTCTGAATTGATGTAGGTGTGGGTGCGTATAGGAGACAAAAGGGCGTGTGGGGAATATTGACGAAAATAGACAAGTGGTGAAAAGAGAAAGAAGTGTGGTAGGGCGCAAAGACATGCTAAGTGCCTGGTGGTCAGGCCTATTACTTTCATAAATATTATTGTCATGTGTTTCCTTTGTTATTTTCGTTATAGCTTTTATTTTATGGCGTTCAAGCCATTTTTCTTAATAATTTTTAATGTTTTGCGATATGTAATGCGGATTTACTGTTGTTTTATACTATATTAATTTCAATTATGTGCTTAGGTTTCATTTTATTTTAATTATTTTGTTCTATGTGTAATTCAGTGTTTTCTGTTTCTTCTTTCTTCGCGTCACGTTTAGTTTAATCGAGTTTTCTTCGTTATGCGTTGATAAAAAACGGTGATATTTTCTTGAATCGGGTTTGTTATGTCTTGATCAGTTGGTTGTCAAATTTCTGATGCTTCTTAAATTCTCTTCATGCGTAGAACGGCACTTCGTCTCCGCCAGCTACTAGGTAAGCGGAGCTTGGAAATCTGGTGCGACATATAGCTCTTCTGTTCTGGTTAATCATTTGAATGATATCATACTCATTCACTTCCTGATTAACCAGTTGTTGCATTTTCCGTATCCGTTCTTCTATAAATTTGCTAATGGATGTTATCCCCGCTTCCGTGTGCAGCCTTTCTTGGCGTCTTTTTTCCCGCCTACGTGTACCAGTAATTAGATACACCCATTTTTTTTGCACTGTTTGTAGTCTCCTCTTTTGTGTTATTGAGACACAAGAGAGGGCCGAAGCGAGGTATAGCAATGTATATCTAACAAGAGCGTTGTCGATCTTTTTCTTGTTGCTTTCACGTAGACTTATAAACATATACAGAGTCATGACTGCAACCGAGGCCTTATAAATTCTATCATCGATGTGCTTCCTGTACCCGGATGAATTAATTTTCATTCCAAGTACATTGCACTCTGTGGTGAAATGATAGCGTCTATCCCCTACCCTGATATCTGAAAGTACTCTCCTGCCAATAAAGACTACTTTGAATTTCTCTGGGTTCGTTTTGATCTTCCATTGTGCGTCGGAGTTGTTCAATCTTTCTATTTTTGCTGCAGTCATGAGAGCTTGCCAGGGTGCATTCCTCCAAGGAAAGTGATTATCTGGCTGAAATCATCGGCGTATTGAATGTTGAGGCAAATGGAGTACCCAGTATACTCTCTACTCGGTATCAATCGAGTAGAGAGTGGGGAACAACCCCCCCCCTCCGTGAGGCCCGCATTGTGTAGAAACTTCGGTCCGTCCGTGCACCCTAAACTGACATACGCCGCTCTCTCCATTACATAGTCACAGAGAGCTCTTCCTAAGTTTTAACATAGGGCCAGCCGTAGGATCTTAAACTGCATACCACGTTGCCACACTTTATAAAACGCCTTTGAAACATCCCGAACAACAATGTCCACGCAACTCCTTTCTCGTTCGGTTTGGGCAAGCTTTTCCGTGATGACATTCATCGCTATCTCCGTACTTCTCTTTTTTCTAAACCCATATCGATATGGGTTATAGAGGGAGTTCTCCTCCAGGTGAGATACCAATCTTCGGTTGAAGATCTTCTCGAAGAGCTTCCCGACAAATTCTTGAAGTGAAATTGGCCAGTAGCTTTCTCTCAACTTTGGATCCTTTCCGTGCTCCGGCAAAAAGATCATCTTTGCCGTTTTCTAAGCATCAGGAAAGTATCCTGTATTTAGACACGCGTTGAAAATTCTTCTCATTCCCTCGATGACGTTGGCTGGTCCCTTTTCGAAGTTTAGCTTCGTAAACCTCGATTGTCCTAGGGCTTTCTGATGGAATGAGCGGAGCGGGCCGAGTAGTTCTTCTTCGGTGATCTCGGCGTCTCTGTCGCGTTGTCTATCCACCTGATGTTCAGGATGCGTCCTATGTATTTCTGTGTTAAACTTATCTACAATGTTGATCTAACTCTATATCAAAATTTTCAGGAGTAGGATTGGTTATGGATTAGAGATATATAGCTCAGCAAGTGCGAGAGATATAAAGAACATAATTCCAGTGCAGAATGAGTGTCTCCGACTAGCTATAGGAGCAAGAAAAACTTCTCCATTATACTTATTGGAAGTGGAGACTCATGTTCATCCTTTATTAATATGTATATAGAGATCAAGTTTTGCGTTACCTAAATAGAGTTTAAAGCCTTCCAGAGAACAGCAAAGTCCAAAGAGAATTATGGACAGAGAGGCAACAGGCCATATATACACAATTGACCCCAGCACATTTGCTGGAGATGGCCAAAATACTGGGACGGAACTGGCAGATGGAAGGGTTGACAAACGCCAGTGATCCTTTTGTGGCGTCAGTGCCATCCTGGGTAGGACTACAGGAGATTAAATGTGACTTTATGAAGAAAATTAATGGAAGATCTGATGGAGAAATTTATGTGCTACACAAGGAGAAGATTGAGACAGAGTATGGAGACTGGCTAAAGATCTAGACTGATTGATCAAGGATCGAGAACCAAAGAGTAGCATTAGTTGGCGCGGCCATGGTAATAGAGGTGCGAAACCATAGAGAAAGGTAAAAGATATCTTCAGAATATTCATCATACGAAGCAGAGTTGTTTGCCATTCATCAGGCAGTGGTGTTGGCTGAACAGCAGGATCAAAAGATAGTAGTGTTTTTAGAATCAAGCTCAAGTATAGAAGCACTTAGAAACACCAGATTAGCAGACAATGTATACAAGTATAGAGTGGAAACATTTTATACAGTTAATAGGATGATGAAAAGGATTCAGATTGAATGGATACCAGCTCATCAGGAGATTGAAGAAAATAGAAAGGCAAATAAAGCAGCAAAGCAGGCAACAACACTAGGGGAACGGACGGATGTAATAGTCACGGCGAAGCACGGCAGGCGTCAAATAGAGCGGTGAGTGGTGGCAGAGTGGGGGCGGTAGTGATGACAGCAGGAGGGACGACATCTGGCAAGAATTAAAGAGAGCATCAAATATTGGAATATTGTTAATATACCAAGGGACAAAAAAGAGGAAACTGTGCTGTCCCAACTGAGAATTAGCCATGTAGGAATTAATTCACATCTGTATATATTTGGTCTGCATAATATTCCATTTTGTGGCTGTGGAAAATTAGAGACTATTGAGCATCTGGGGGTAGAGTGTGAAGTGTTGGAGGATATTCGAGATTTTGCTCCAATAATTTAATGAGAAAAATGTGGACCTCAACCTGAAGAATTTCTTAGGGGGCATTGACCACTCTGATGATATCAAAAGAGGCCTACTAAATAAGGTGGTACAATTTTTACATAATATTTGAATATTTGGAGATCTGTGAGTGGAAGATAAACAAAATAGAATAAGTAACGCCTGGAGATAAAAGTCATATAAGCTATACCTTAATATTCTAATAAACATAATCATACAAACATCAGTTTAGCCTCAGAAGATGACAAGTATGGTCGCAAATCTGTTATGCTGGGGACTTACTGCGGGCAAATGCTTGTCCGAGACTACTATGAATGTGCAACCCGTGTCTCTTACAAGGGTTGAAACTCGGCACCCATTTATCGTGCCGTTTTCAAACTTGAACCCCCTTGGGGAGCTCTTATTAAACGAGAAATTTACCTGTTGTTCCGAGTGAGAAGGAGCAGGTGGTGACTGGGATGACGAGGCAGAAGAGTCAGGGGGGAGAGAAGCGGTTACCTGGTGGACCTGTTGATTAGGGGTGTTCCATAACTACGAGTTCTGGGCGTAGTTATAACTAAGGTGACCAGAGGTGCCATACGTGAAACATACGATGGGTTTACGCAGGTAGTGAGACAGCCCAGAAGAAAATGTTGGAGGCTTTACGTCTTTTTGTTCACGCTGAGGATGAAGCTTGGGTTGATGGGGCGCCTGAATCTTCACGAATATACCCTTATTCTTAGCCTTTAACTCATTAGGCCCAAACTTATGTTTGGAGGACGATGGGTGACTCTTCTTGATCTCCTTGAGATACAGATCATGGCTGGAAGCGCGAAGGTTGGCTTCCTCTGCCCACTTTTTAAACGCAGAAACTCTTCTATCAGTTACGAAGGCCTTCAATTCTCGGGGAAGGGTAGCCACGAGTTGATCCCTTAAAATAAAGTCGAATAATGACTCATAGTCGTTAGTTACTTGTGAGGAGTCCAGCTAAAACTGTAAATTGCGGCGAAGGGTGGATCAAAATTGCTTAAACGTTTGTCCCGGCTGTATCCTAGTCGAGCGGAATCTAACCCAATAGAACTCCGGATTCATATTAATAGAGAGAGGAGCTCTGTTTTTAGGGCTGAATAATCCAGGGTTGCTTCCGAGGGCAGAGAAATGAAAATTTCGCGCAGACGAGTGTTTAAGAAGGGACAGACGGGCAACTCCATTTGATTCTAAATCTTAATTGATAACATCGAAAGTTTTTCAAAGTGGGTCTTTATCTCAGGGGAGTTTTAACGAAGGTGCTTGTGGCTGATGGATACGTGATATCACAAAAGTCATTTCGACATGATTCCGGCTTAATTCTCTCTCGTTATGTCGTATTTGTTCTCTTTCTGCTGCTTCTCTCATTTCTGCTCGTTCGTTTCGTTCTTTCTCTTGAACGTAAGTGATTAAATCATTTCCTGATATTCCTAGGATCTGTCCCTGCTTATGAAAACCTTCGAAAGAAGATATCCTGAATATGCTGCGTTCGTCTTTCGGCACACGAAAAAGCTTACCAGAACAAGTGAGGCTCTCCCTTCACAAATAGAACTTACTTGTAATAACAATTAACTAAAATAAAACAACTTACTAAAGGTTCCAATTAATTTTGCATACCAGAAAATGAAAATAACTAACGAGTGAACCTGACTCAGGACTGAGTGTTCTAGTAATTTTACCACAGCAAAACCAAAATTTGGCCGCTCTTCTTGCCGTTTAATTGTTTTATTATTTTTGCTTGAATATTTTTGACACTTGCAACTGTATAGAGTGAAATAACAAAAGATCAGGTAGGGTGGAATCTTTTACAAACCCAAAGACATGACGCCAGTTATATATATATATATATATATATATATATATATATGTCGTGGTATGACCAAGTGTACGCGGTTATACGCACATTGGCCTACTGGCCGACCGAAATTAAGGCTCCCCTGGGGATGGCTATAAGATTGCTTTAAATACAGTTGCTAAAACAAGGAATATTTAAACACGGCTACAAAATATACTTTAATAGGACTAAAGATTAGATACATATATGGGGCAACTTAAATAGCAATGCAATTAAATATTAACAGTACACGGATAAGATGAATGGCACTATCAATTACGTTTGAACCGAGGGCTAATTAATTAAGAAATGATCTTAAAATTAATCAAGTTCTAGAGCAAAGGGGATCCTTAAGGTTCGACGCGGTAAAGGTGGGAAGAGCGTGACGAAGCTGGGGTTAAATCCCTTTTTACCTTAATATGCGGCGAGTAGGGCCAGGGAGGTAAGTTCGACCTTGAACTTGTGGACGTCTCACGAGACACTCAATCCAATTTCGGGAAATTGAAATGGAGCCTCTTTTCTTTAAAATGCAAACGGAGGATGATTCGGGGGTGGCTTTTCCGATCCTTAAAATCCGAACACGTGGTGAGAAGGGTTGAAGCGCGCCTAAACCTATCTCAACGAACACAATTGAGTGACGACTAGCTCTTCCTTGGCTCTTCGACAATCACTCAATTCTTCTCTGGACGAGAATGTAGTCGATTCCAACTCGACTAACGAAGACGTTAACGGTTAACGTACTGGACGGTGGCTTCAGGCACAATCTGCGTGTGAACTCCGAAGTGTCGAATATATACTCCGAAATTACCTAGACGGAGAAAGAGATTCATCGCCAACAGATTTCCTTAATTGCCTTGGGTCGCGATAAGGGCCCATAGCGGGAAGTCGAGATGCCTCCTAAATGGGCTTCCCATTGTTCTAATTTTCAAAGTATATAGGGCAGACGAATTTAGAGCGGTTAACTGCGAACTGGGGAAGTCAGGAGGGGGGAATTATTTTCTCTCTCCTTACTCTTCCACAATATTTTTTTATATATATATATATATATATATACATAACTTAAGACAGCAGAGGGGTGGCACGTTGTCAGGCGTATACGTATTTTTAGAATAAATAAGGAGGCTACATTTAGGAAATTCATTATTATATATTAACTTCTTGCTACCGACGTTTCGGGTAGGAACCTATTCTTAAGGATATGACATTATAAATATATAATGTCCCATTTCCCATATAATAAATTTTTAAATTTCTGATAACTTCTCTAAAAAATTCTTATGTTTGTATATATTTATTGTATCATATCTTTGAAAATGGGTTCCTACCCGAAACGTCGGTACCAAGAAGATAATATATAAATATATATATATATATATTGTCAAAGAGAGAAGATGACCTCGTATCCCCTAGAACCCAACGTCTACCTCTGTCGCCTGAGAAGATGCACTTGCACGGCTAGACAGCCCCAAGGGAACAGTAAGTAACTCGACCGCGTGATACGTTTGAGTTCAATTTCTTACCCGTCTCACCGTCTGATCGGCACCAGAACTACTGCGCCAAGGACCTTTGCGTGAAGCTGTGAGGCAGCCGAGAATATATTCCCTTCCCTCCTTGCGTGCCAAGTCTAATGAGATCCCCGTCCCCCCTTTTAGGGGCCCCCAGCGACTCACTTCCGCCGAGGCAGTATAAATACTTCGAGTAAAATTTTGAGAAATTAGTACCATACACCCCCGTCTTGATTCGCAGCCACGTAAAGTCTCGTACACCATGCTTCGCCTCCCAAAGGTTTCTAGCTTCGAACGCGACGCGTTATCTCTACCCTGCCTTGCTCGTACCTAAGGCCAGAATTCCCGCCTGACAGACGATAAACATGGACACGCATCTATTACTCGGTTTGTAGGGGGTCGAACGAAGTAAACATTCGCTTGAAAAATTTAAACGGTTCACACATTGAACCTTATCAATGGAAAGACAAACTTCCTTCTTTGAATTAATCTCTTTCCTCAATGGGAAGATAGACTTCCCGCTTTGTATTAATCTCTTTCGTAAAGGGGAAGATAGACTTCCCACTTTGTATTAATCTCTTTCGTAAATAGGAAGATGGACTTCCCGCTTAGTATTCTCTCTTTTATAAATGAAAAGTTAAACTCCCCAGTATTATCTTGTAAATAAAGGAACGAAAATCCCAGTGTACTCGGTCGGTGAAGGAGTCTTGCGAAATCCCCCAAACCTTACCTCCTTTGCCAAGAATACACATTCAGTATCGTGTGATGGATCCGAGCTCTGACTGATTGCAAAAAAATCAGAAAAGGGATTTCAGCTGTGTTTAAGTGCAAACGGTTTGGGCGTTATTAACATTTAAAATCTTTCATAGCGCTGATTAGACAATTATTGCAGTGCTTATGTCTAAAAGCTGATTGGTCAATTTGTTAACACTAAGATCTGTTATTCCAAAAATGAACATAAGTATCACGATTAAATGTAAATCTCAATCCTGATTGGTTGAATTTTTGTAGCATTATAAGTAGATGAAATGAATATTTATATAGGTGTACTTTTGTGGAAAAGTCAGTCAGAAAAAGATATTGTTATTATTCAAGAAGTGAAGTTGTCATTATTGTTCGTCATTTGGAAGCTATTCTAGCTATTTACCTAGGAATAAAGAATCCAGCAATATATATATATATATATATATATATATATATATATATATATATATATATATATATATATATATATATATATATATATATATATATATATATATATATATATATATATATATATATATATATTCCTTCATTCCATAAGAAAGCATTTGATCACATAACACAGCCTATAAAACTACACGAGGAAGAATACATTACACAGTCCCTATTGGGTATCAACTTCATTCAGGACTTGAGTACTTCCTCGCTCATTTCTCAACGAGGTTAAACAAGAAGGAATCCTGCAAGTGGAACTTCCCTCCCCCCCCCCCCACCTCTACTCACGCGTCTTATCCAAGCCTCCAGTCAATTAGGCTTTACGTGAGTCTTGCCATCATTTGCATTTCTCCCCTTTTCCTGGAAGCAATTACAGTACATCCCGTACATCCTCCCTCGGACTCTCGTACCCATCAAGTCATTTTGTTGTATCATTCCGCCCCCCTTTTTCCCGTTTGCCGTTTGGTACCCAGGGTCTCATTTTATGTATTGTCATTTATTTACTTGTGCTATTAATATTTTCTTTGTATAATGTAAAGTTATATTTTTCTACCATTAGGCCAACCGCACTTGATTTTGTTTATTTAACCCTCGCACTGGGATCTGTATCCCAATCCTCTGGCGTGCCCTTTTTACGGTCACGCTACAATATATATATATATATACATATATATATATATCTATATATATATATATATATATATATATATATATATATATATATATATATATATATATATATATATATATATATATATATATATTTATATATTTATATATGTATATATATATATATATATATATATATATATATATATATATATATATATATATATATATATATATATTTATATATATATATATATATATATATATATATATATATATATATATATATATATATATATATATATATATATATATATATACCAAAATGACAAATAATATTAAAATACTTTTCGTACAATTTCCAACAAACAAAAACTAATGACCTGCCGAATATATATGTTGTATCAGGAAATCAATTCGGCCGTCGGTTAATGCAATCCTTTTTAGGGAACGACGATTTCAGATGCTCCCACTGATAAGTTCAAAATCAAAGAGATGACTGGGCATTAAGCTAATGGCTTGATAATGTTGTGGGTGAGATAACTCGGCTAAACATTCCTATTTACAAGATATACCATGTATTAACAGATACCACGAAAATTAGATACGAGCTAAGAAAAAGCATATAGTGAAGATTTACAAATTTATGTTATATTTATATATATATATATATATATATATATATATATATATATATATATATATATATATATATATATATATATATACACAAAATTTTACTTATTTTGTTATTTGACTGCCCCTTCTACCTCTTTTCCGCGAGGTGACGGTCATAGGTAGGTCACCACGCTCTCCTTGTGAGTCCACAGGTCCCTAAGGGGGCAGATATTATGTGTAGTGCACTCCTGTGTGAGGTTTGGGAGTCTATGAGTAGGTGGTCTATGTTGTCTGGGTTTTGGTGTCATCTTGCTCATGTTTGTCTCGGGCGAAGCTTATTCTATGTATGTAGTGTTGGAGTGGAGTGGAGTGGCCTGACCTGAGTTGAGGTAGGATTACTCTGTGTGTTCTACGTAATGATTTCTCTGATTGAGTTATTAGGGAGCGGGGAGGCTTGTTTATGTTGTTGTTTAGTAGTATTTTCTTCCGATGTCTTTTGGTGAAAGTAGTGTGGATGTGTTTGGTTAAATTAAGGCTTAGTGGTGAGCGAGGGTAGTGTTATATATAGTGTTGGGACTTCTTTATTGTGTCTGGTAGGTGGGTGCTTTGCTGCTAGGTAGTAGATGGGGTGGAAAGGGGTGAGTATTTTGTTTAATTGTTGGGTTCCAATCATGTGTAGGTGTATTTATTTTGGGTAGTTTTGTTTCAGCGTCTAGGTGAGGGGTGTGGTTGTAGCCTCCTTTTTTACAAATAAGTTTAAGCATGTATACATACCATTAATTATTTATTTTCCTGTAGCTTCTTCCAGGTTTTATTGAATTTTGTGTATTTAAACTGTAAGTTCATTAGAAACAAGACCTGCTTACAAATATGTCCGGAAAATTTGAAGCACTCATAATAAGTAGAGAAGCGGGAAAACCCAGGTAACTTTTTTAAAATGTTGATCACCATTGTTAGCAGTTCTAGGTGTGACCAGAGAGGGATTTAAGGCTTTCTTAGCTTCTCTGACAATATTATATAGGGGATACAAATCGACACCTTTACTTTTGGCTCCATTTCTCAAGCGTTGGTAATTTCACTTTGATAAGGAGCAATCAATTATTAATACTAAGGCATCATTAGCAGAATATCAATGCTTTTTTAATATGCTACCCTGCACCTGCCTTCAATGACTTACAACAAGGAGTAACAACAAGGAAAAAAGGTACCCTAGGAGACCTTACGGTCCATTCAAAGAGGGTACCATTGGACTTGCAATCGAGCGGGCACAAGACTTGTAGATGGAGCTTGTAATGCTGCAAATCTTAGCCTCTCTGGGGAAACAATTTTTAACTCTGCAGTCTTTCTCATTTTGGATTTGACTGAAGCCTCTTGAAATTCAACATAAGGGCGACCAGCTTTGAAGAGATGTGAAATAGGGGGTGAAATTATTTCATTTGAGAGCCATTCTTGATTTTTTTGAAGGAACAGTGTTCTATTCCGTTTCACTGATTGCCACTTCTGGCGAAGATTCTTTAAAAATTTCACGATTGCATCTTCTAATTGTTTAGGACTTGAATTTAGTTGCTTTGCAGTCAAATAATTAAGTAAATATGACTTAAACTTAGTGTATGAGAAGCCGCACAAATGTTTCCCAACCATAACTTCCGTCAACTCGTCAAAAAGATCTTGATTTGTCGCACTCATTCTGCTGATTTTAAGTCTTGCCAATCAGGAAATAGATAGAATAATGTTAATATTATCCCTGCTAGCAGTTAGTAGCAATTTCTTTTACTTATAACAGGTTAATAACATATAAATGAAATAAAAAATGCGTCAGGTTTACAGTTTTTCATAGCAAATTTTTACCAGCTATTTATTTAAAAATTAAAATGATAGATATTTTTCAAATACTATGCATTTTTATTAACAGCATCACTTGTATTAAATATCATTATAAATGTGAATTAACTATTGCAATATAAAATTTTAAATGTTATGAAATGATATCCTACCATATGTTGTGTCTACTTCTGATACAAAAGTAAGAATGAAAGAAGCAACACCTCTCACGACTCTGCAACTTGCTTCAGTAAATCAAGACTAATCATGTATCATCAAGTTCCAATCTTTCTGTTTGCCAACAGATTAAACTCAGACAAGTTTATATATGGGAAAGAATATTGTTAAAAATTAGGAAAGAAATCAAAACTTCTAAAAATGCTATTTTATAAACTTCATTCCTTGACTTTTGTCCCACTTCTGGCCCACTGTGGATCAGTGAGAACAACAGTCCTCAGCAAGAACACGATGAACAAGATCATGCGAAATCTAAAGAGGAGTTCTAGACAATTTGTTTTGTATACCAAGGTGATAGATGTGACCATGCGAAAATTACTGAAGGAAGATCTGAAACTTATTCCATTTAAGATGAATAAAGTCATCTCCTTTCTAGCCTTACCAAACAAAAGAAAATCAAAAGAGCAAAGCTGCTCCTGCAACGGCGCCTTGGTGACTCGCTGTCTCCAATTCTGTGGACGGATGAGTTGTTCACTGTGTAAGGCCACCCCACTACATATAATATGATTGTATTTGAGCACAATTAAAATTTAGATTCTGTTTGAAAAGGGATATCTTCCAAGAGAAATATGTCAGATTTCGTGATGGTGTGGTGGGCAAAACATCAACTGGTCATGGCACCGATAAATATAATCTAGACCATAAAATATATTTAACGCGTGGCTAAATATCGGATACTTCTCAGACGACTACAGACTCTCCAAAACTATATTCATCCGCAAATCAGCCAAGCCACCGGCTCTCTCACTAGCTAATGACCTAAATCGCTTCCTGACTTCATTGGTGAAGTATTCTAAAATATCCTAAACACAAGATTTATGGAATATTTAAACGAAATCAACCTCAACAACGAATTCCAATCCGAATTCCGTGAAGGAAGAGACCCAATAATGGCACTCTGCATTATCACTGAAAATTGTGACAAGGCCAGGCAGAGACAAACTATATCGATCTGGTCGTGGGAGATGGCGAAATAGCCTTTGATAAGACTTGATCAGAGGCATGAAACACAAGATCTTAAATCTCCAGTTAAATAAAACAATCTAGAGAGAATTTTCATCGACTATATTAAATATAGAAGAACTTTTGTGGAGGCCAACGAATTCAAAGTGCCCATGTCAAAATTAGAAGCTGGACTCCCATATAAGGCTACCTCAGCCTCAGTCTCTATTCAATCTATAAAGTGTACATGCCAGTACCTAGAATGCCTGAATGCTTAAATATCTAATTCGCTAATGACATCAGTCAACTTGGTGTCAGTCAATACAAGATGTGAATTTTCAGACCCGGACAGCAGCCAACGAGATCAACAGGATTAACCAACTTGATAGGAACTGGAAAATAAGAACTAACAGACAAAATTTCACCATAGTTACGATCTCAAGACAAAAGAAGGCAGATATCGAAGTTGAAGAACAACTTTACCGATACCATCATGATGGCAAGCACTGGGATTACATATAGCTTCGGCTGGTTACACAAAACAAGTAGCTGAACCAACTCCAAAGAAAAGGAAACTACAAACAATCTGTATATATAACACATTCGATATGTTCCTGCGGCCACAACGTTGTTCACTCATGATTATGATTAACGGTCATGCACGCATGCGCGTAAACTTCCGGGCGCGCGAGCTGAAACGTTTACTCATTTTAAGTATATTATATGATAGGCATCTGTATTTATTTGCGACAGGACATTTTAGCCCGGGCAACACACGGTACCTATGCTAGTATAAAATAAGGCTCTTTACCTATAACCAACAGAAGGAGAGAGAGATGCAAACCCAAAGAGCAGTACATAAAGTAGCGAAAATCGAACCACTCAACATATTTATAGGAAAAAAAGCAAAAAATATCTAGAGGAAAATTTACTCACCTTCTCTTATCTTTTCAGAAAATACAACACTAGAGCAAACGCTCCTTTTAACCACAGATTCCCCAGAGCGCCTGAATGCCTGATTATCTAGTTCGTTTATTGCAGCACTCATCTAGTCGTATGCCAATATAGAAGTGAACAGGTTACGGCAAAAACAACAGCTCTAGAGATTGACAACATTAACCAATTGAAGAGGAAGAGGAAAAGAAAAACGAACAAAATAAAATTTTCTGTAGTCAGGATCTAGAGACAAAAGATAGCGGATATCGAAGTAGAAGGAGAGCTTCATCGATATCATACGGATGGTAAAGTATTGCACTAAAGGTAACCTAAAGAGGCTATCAAAGATACGTATTTGAAAGTTAAATAATACTTAACCTTGTATTAAACTTCGTATTTTCCTTAAAATACTTAAACAGAAAGAAGAGAAGGAAGATCTACCTAGTTCTAGGAAGGGATGCGCTCATCTGCCATTTCATTCCCATACACACTTTATCAAAAACAAGGAAGCGGAAAGTCCAGAGAGTCCAAAACAAAGCAATCTATTTACCTAATCACCAAGAGAAAAAGAATCGAGGCAAGAACCCAAATAGCATTACATAGAGAAGCAAAGATCTTACTCTGGCCAGCGCAGAAAATAACACCATCAGAGCAAACACTAATGGTAACTCTAAATTCACTAGTTGAAGAATTTAACATGGAATAATAGAAACACCATTCTACTCGTAGTGAAAAGTGAGAGCTAGGACGTTTCGGCGAAGACCCTTTACGGCGCAGACCCTATTCGGCACAGACACTATTTGGCGCAGACCCTGTTAGGCGCACACCTTGTTACAAATTAAAAAGTCAACCAGATAATCTTAAAAAAAATCTTGAAAAGAAACGTGTGTTTGAAATCTTTGACAAGGAAGTCGGAAATTATGTTATCGACGCCCTTTGTTCGTGTTCAAACTTACTCAAAAACTAGTTGAGTAATTTCTACAAAATTTGGTGGAGTACTAAAGCCCTAGCCTAGAAATAAACTAATAGTTTTTTTTTAGATCGCTTAATTTCAACCACTATCACATGTTATTTAAAACCACGATGCTACCCACGTGCATCTTCGCTTTGAAGCCGGGCGCCGTACCGCAGCCACATGAGTCAATGTTTAAACAAGGAGGTTTATCTTCCCCCGTCCGCCCCATGCACCGACCTCGCCAGATTGAGTTAGGCTTATGGGCAGATAAGGTATTGTTCTCAGGCTCGGCTGTGCATTCCCTCGAAGCCCCCACTCCATTTTCCCCCACGCCAAGGGAATGTCCCGACTATTTATTTGGAAGCTTTACCACTAAGATCAGATTAGAGATCCAGATTTTCTTCGCGAGACATCACTACGGTCCAGTCTCACCTTGTGCACCAAAGGGCCCTCGACCTCGGGATCCACCATCACTTGTCCAGAAGAAGGACAATATCCCTTGAATGCCAAGGTTCGAGCCTTCGTGACGCCAAGTACACTAGGCTTCCCCTCTTGTTCAGAAAAAGAAAACGTTAGAACAGCCATTGTTCTTTTGAGCCCGTTGACAAGAAACGGTTCTCACCCCCCGCCTGTTGTTCAGAAGAGAACAACGTAGAACAACCATTGTTCTTCCAGGATGTTCGCCAAGAAACGGTTCTTACCCTTCCTCCTTGCTGTCCAGAAGAGAACAACATTAGAACAGCCATTGTTCTCGAGCCTGTAGACAAGAGATGGTTCTCACCCCCCCCCCCTGTTGTTCAGAAGAGAACAACTTAGAACAGCCATTGTTCTTCAAGCCCGTTCGTCAAGAAACGGTTCTCATTCCCAAGACGCCAGGTCAGGTTCATTTAATTCCCCCCCCTTTGGCTGGAACTCGCCAGCGGACCGAAAATTCCTTCACGTCGCCTTCCTCTGCACAACAAGTGTATTTACGTAAGCTGAACGTTACCATTGAGTATTTAACCCTTTTGTCAACCGTATCCTGTGCTTTAAATGGTTTAGCGAACCATCCCATCCCTTTAACTTTATAATTGTTTTACCTTTTTAAATCTATCTTAATCTTCGGATTAGCTAGATTCCCCACGACCCCTTTTCATTCTCTGTTTATGTCAATCTTTTGCGTTTTGTGTGTTATTGATAGTTTTTATTAATAAAACTCTTTTTAATTAATGATAGCCATATTATTAACCTTGAGCTCAGTTCCACTTCTTAAGCATATCGAAGATACATAATATCGGTCAACCCAGACATCCACGCACTCTAAAGATAATTAAATAAGTTCCCTCAACGAATAGTTATATATGGTATATCGTCGAGAGTCCATTCTACGACATATATATATATATATATATATATATATATATATATATATATATATATACTATTTAAATTTCGTCTCAAGTGTGTAAAGTTTAACGCTATATCTTTGCAAACACTGGTCTCATTCGAGTAAAGCATAGTGTTATTCGTTATAATAATAAAGTATAGTAGTTCCCTTTTGTTTTAAAGATTGCTATCACCTTTTTTGAAACTTTTGAAGCTGGAGTTGCTCAAGGAACTGTTATAATAATTTGTTTGTGTTTTTTTGTGATTTTAGTCAGTAGTTATTTAGATCGAGAAACCAAGTACGAATAGTCAGTGCCCATATTTAGGTAGACTAATTCTCTAGAAGGCATAATTCTTGTTGCAAAGAATCTTAGTTGGTTGACTATTGCGCCCCCAAGTGCAAAGATGACTCAGTTCGAAATCTTTAAAGCGCAAGGAGAATCCTTGGGACTTTCTGGAAAAGAACTAATTGAGTACGTTCAAGAGGAGCAAAGATAAGAGCGAGAAGAAAAAGAAAAAGAAAGAGAAATCCACCGAGAAGAAATAGAAAAATAAATCCAACGAGAAGAAAGAGAAATCCAACGAGAAGAAAGAGAAAGAGAGGAACGGAAAAGACAAGCTGAGCTCTCACCATCAAATTGAATGAGCTCGTGTTGAAGCAGAAATACAGTCAGCCAGTTCACGTTCAGAAGGCCCCCTCAATCTCCCACTAAAGCTCTCCAATTTCAGGGACGGAGAGGATTTCAGAGCATTTTTAGCCCACTCCGAAAAGATCCTCGAAATCAATAACATGGATCTGGAGGATGAAGGAGTAGTCAGATTACTTCCCTTGTTAAATTGTAAATTGCGCGAAATTTTTATATCTTTACCATCTGAATGTACAAGTAACTACAGCACCTTAAAAGCTGAATTATTGGCCGCTCATAATATGACTCCCGATTTCTACCGCCAAGAATTTCGAGGAGGTCGTATTAAACCCGGACAGACGTTCCGTTATTCGGATACATTCTTTAGAGGGATTTTAAATTTTAGTTAGAATCCTCAAAGGTTGATCCTAACTACGAGTCCTTAACCGACTTCCTGTTGCGGCATCAATTTTTGGTGTCTCTCCCGACGGAGATCCGCGCGTTCGTCAAGGATCGTCGGTGCCAGACCTTTAAAGAATGTACCGAAGAAGCGGATGTCTAGGCCGCAAGCCATAATTTATACCCAAAGGAGAATCGAACTTCTCACCAATCCCCCTACAAGGAAAGAATAAAGGATTCGCGCACCTTCACAGGAAAGTCGCCTAAGTTTCCGAGCCCCGTAAAACCTCAAAACTTCTTTCCCCAAAACCAACAACGGGACTCCAAACCTCCCGTTAAGATTTCTCCTCCATCTCTCTTCCCCAAGCGACCAATCATATGCTTTACCTGTGGTGTAGAAAACCACATGAGCTGGAATTGCCCCAAAAATTCTAGGCTTAAAAGCGGACCAGCCCACCAAGTTCACCAGATAAATGCCACCCCGGCTTCCCCGGTGATGTAGACCCAAGCAGCAACTTCTCCCCCTCCGTCAGGCCACCAGGTAAATTTTATTTTTGATAAAAGTTCATCGGGAACTTTGAAATTTGAGGAGGGCAGCGTGAACGGCTGCTGAGTATCGACTCTCGTCAGAGACACAGGATGTACGTGTTTCATCGTGTCCGACGAGCTCCGCCCCCCAGTGGAACCTAGCCACGAAAAATTTGCGGTGGTACATGACTACCTTGGGCGGGAGAACCAATTCCTTGTCGTTAGCTGTTACCTGCAGTGTCAATATTATGATGGCTGGGCTGAAGTCATTTCAGCATCCATACAATTCTGTTCCGTAGTTATAGGACAGAGCCCCCAAGTAAGTTCCGACCCTGTGTCTCAGGCCGCCCTTCCTCTAGGCCGAGCTAAAAAAAAAGCCCAGGAGCCCGTCCCCATCAGAAGCCCGATACCGTCCGATTTCTCGGAGACCCTTAACCAGGAATTTAAGACGGCACAAAAGGAGGGTGAATTACTAACACCCTTAGGTGATAAGGCCCAAAAGAAAGGAAACGGAGAGTGTCCGTGGACCTCAAGAAAAAAAGTACCCCAAAAGCGCCCATGGAGATACCTTCGTAGCACTGGACGAAACATCGGCGCTTGAAGAAGATTACCCCGCGGAGTCCGTTAATGTAATACAGACAGTGTGCATCCAACCTGATGCCGATTACCCTCCTCCTTCCCTACCAGGCGAGTCTTTTGAACCCTCTGACCTGGATATTGACTCGCAGCTGACACCACATCAAAAGAGACAGCTACAAGAAATATTTGAATGGAGTCACCATTTAACCACCCTATTAGCTCTTTTCAAGTGACTGCGCAAAAATGGCCTCACCCTTGGCCCAGCAAATGCCATTTTGCCCACGAAACCATAAAATACTTGGGTTTCGAAATAGGACAAAGCCAGTTAGGTCCCCAAGAGGACAAGATTAAGGCAATCGCCGACATGCACCTCCCGATTAAAAAGAAGCAATTAAGATCGTTCCTAGGATCAGCTTCTTACTATCGGCGATTTGTTCCGAATTTCGCTGCAATTTCGGCGCCCCTCAGATCCCTTTTAAAAAAGAATTTCCCCGATCGACTACGTTGGAATGATGTCGCTGTTTCCCATTTTAATCAGCTCAAGAGTAAGCTCATTTTTCCCCTGAATTTAAAGTTGCCCAACCCAGAAAAATCCTTTGGGATTAAGACCGACGTGAGCAACGAGGGCATTGGAGGTGTACTCCTTCAATATGAGGATGACGGAACGAGTCATCCAGATGCATATGCTAGTCGCCAATTATTACCACGCGCAAAGAGATATGCCACTAAGGAGAAGGAAGCTCTATCAATTATCTGGGTTATAGACAAATTCAAAATGTACATGATAGGAAAAGAATTTCAGATAGGAACCGACCACCGTCCGATAGCGCTTATCCGGAATGTACGACGCTCCAACAGACGAATTATGCGCTGGAGTTTACTCTTGCAAGAGTATCAATTTAAAATAAATTATATAAAAGGTTCCGATAACCAGGTCGCTGACGCACTCAGTAGGAATGCGTTACCGAATAGCGTAGAGTAATTGTATTCGTAGGATTAGGATCTCCATGTATGTATATACCGTCTTGTACGACTTAAATTAGATTCTCTTGTCCAATATGTACTAATTTTATGTCATTTCGTTGCTCCATGCCCCTTTTTTTTTATTAAGTTTGTATTGAAGGTTATTTTCCCCTATAATCAAAAGATCAAAATAATCATATGTATTGAGGTAATACTAGTTAGGTGCATGAAGGTACGGTTGGTACAAGAAAACGAGTTTCCCACAACGGAGCTCTATCGTTGTCCCTTCTCTCTTTTTTTTTGAAGTGACAACTTCCCCCGGAATGGAGGGGTGTGATAGAACGGGTTGAGGCCGCTTAATTTCAACCACTATCACATGTTATTTAAAACCACGATTCTACCCACGTGCATCTTCGCTTTAAAGCCGGGCGCCTTATCGCAGCCACCTGAGTCAATGTTTAAACAAGGATATTTATCTTCCCCCGTCGCCCCATGCCCCACCCTTGCCAGATTGAGTTAGGTTTATGGGCAGATAAGGTATTGTTCTCAGGCTCGGCTGTGCATTCCCTCGAAGCCCCCACTCCATTTTCCCCCACGCCAAGGGGATGTCCCGACTATTTATATGGAAACTTTACCACTAAGATCAGATTAGAGATCCAGATTTTCTTCGCGAGACATCACTACGGTCCAGTCTCACCTTGTGCACTAAAGGGCCCTCGACCTCGAGATCCACCATCACTTGTCCAGAAGAAGGACAATATCCCTTGAGTGCCAAGGTTCGAGCCTTCGTGACGCCAAGTACACTAGGATTCCCCTGTTGTTCAGAAAGAGAACAACGTTAGAACAGCCATTGTTCTTTTGAGCCCGTTGACAAGAAACGGTCATCACCCCCCCTCCCTTGTTGTTCAGAAGAGAACAACGTAGAACAACCATTGTTCTTCTAGCCCGTTCGCCAAGAAACGGTTCTCACCCTTTCCCCTTGTTGTTCAGAAGAGAACAACATTAGAACAGCCATTGTTCTCGAGCCCGTAGACAAGAGATGGCTCCCCCCCCCTGTTGTTCAGAAAAAAACAACGTAGAACAGCCAATGTTCTTTAAGCCCGTTCGTCAAGAAATGGTTCTCATTCCCAAGACGCCACGTCAGGATCATTTAATTCCCCCCCCTTCGGCTGGAACTCGCCAGCGGACCGAAAATTCCTTCATGTCGCCTTCCTCTGCAAAACAAGTGTATTTACGTAAGCTGAACGTTACCTTTGAGTATTTAACCCTTTTGTCAACCGTATCCTGTGCTTTAAATGGTTTAGCGAACCATCCCATCCCTTTAACTTTATAATTGTTTTACCTTTTTAAATCTATCTTAATCTTCGGATTAGCTAGATTCCCCACGACCTCTTTTCATTCTCTGTTTATGTCAATATTTTGCGTTTTGTGTGTTTTTGACAGTTTTTATTAATAAAATCCAATTTTATTAATGATAGCCATATTATTATCCTTGAGCTCAGTTCCACTTCTTAAGCATATCGAAGATACATAATATCGGTCAACCCAGACATCCACGCACTCTAAAGATAATTAAATAAGTTCCCTCAACGAATAGTTATATATGGTATATCGTCGAGAGTCCATTCTACGACATTTTTTTAACATAGATCCGGTTTTATCCGGTTAAGAATTTTTTTCATTACTAATTTATTAACTAAAAATTATATCTTTGAAGCTGCTAATTAAAGTTGACTTTCTAAATACCTGGAAGAGCTTTTTTGCAAAGGTAACTTGGTCGAGATTATGCAATGGCCACAGGTTTTAATTTGTTGGTTAAACAATGCACGGAAGGAAGCGACGAGTTTTTTTTACCAAGATCCGGTTTTATCTGGTTATGAAATATTTACCCTATTATTTTTTTAATTAAAAATTATATCTTTGAAGCTTCAAACCTTAATGTCGAATTACTAACTATTTTAAAAACTTTTACGTTGCTAAGGTAACTATGTGGAAATTATGTAATCACCATCATGTTTTAATTTGATTCTTTAAAAGATTCTACGAAAAGTAATTACACCATTTCTACCAAATTTAGTGAACTTTGGAGCCTTAGCCTAGAAGGAAAAGATTAGCCGCTGACTAAGATTTGGTTAGTATATCCGGTTATATACGATTAAGTATTTCGTAATATGAGGGAGGGGCTCCCTTGGCGGAGATTTGCTCTCTATTATTGCTATCTCTTTGATAAACAAAATTCTTTGGGAATGTCTGCAAAGGGGTTTAAAATTACTATTTCCTTTTACATAGAAGAATTCGTTATCTCTTAGCTCTGCGGGCAAAATAATTAATACGAAGGGAATATATCATTTGAGAGTGAAAGGACAAATGAAACTTTGGGAGACAGTATTTTTGCCTTAGTATAATGGTTGACAGCTGAATATTTATGGGGGGATTTGGGAGGATCCTGTAATGGTAATTTTCTAATATGGTGCTTTAAACTCTTGGAATACCATGTTCTTAACAAAGATTTAAAAAAGATAAGAAAAAGAATTTTAAATTGGGGTATAAATTTTAAATAAAAACCCCAAAAGCACTGTAAAAAGGGCAATAGATCCAGCATTTTGTTTCTAGGATAACGGTTGACCTGTTATAAATATCTATGGAATATATGGATTATTTTAAACTGGATAATTAAGTCAATTTTTGATGGAACTCACTAATAAACTACCTATGTTTATTGCACCCTAAAAAAACTGTCCAGGCCTGGTTTTAAACAAAGTTTGCGACACATAACATACATATATCTAAATGAAAAAGCTCACAAAGTGCACGTGAGTCAAAGTTATGCAGATACACCCACAAAGGAAAAGTGAAAAACGATTCAGAGCGCTTTCGTCTTTATTTTTAAAGACATTTTCAAGGGATGAACAGGAGGCTGGACATACATTGCCTTAAATAGTGGAAGGGAGGGGATTAGTCTACCTACCTCTGAACCTTAATTGGGGGGTACAAAATCCTGAAACAACTTTATTTGAGATTTTATGTATGTACCGATAATGTGGTCTAGCGTGAACAAACCAGGGGTAAGATTGAAATTTGGGAGCGTGTTAATGGAGATATATTCTAATATATTTCTAGAAATATAATTGCTGCATTTTATGACTGGCTTGGCACTGTTCCAGTTAATGCTATGGTTAAGATTGTACATATGTAGAAAAAGCGCAGGTTGTTCACTGTGATTACGTACATTGGCTTGATGTTGCTTACCTCTGGCATTTAGTTCTTTCCCGGTTTGTCCATAATAACATTTTTGGCAGTTGTTGAAACCTATCGAATAAACAATGCAAGGTTAAGGGGGGAAATTTTTGACAAAGATTCGATAAATTGTAGTCTCGTACTTAAAAATAACATTTATATTCAGATGCCTAAGTAAACGAGGTTAATGATTGAAATTATGGTTATAGGGTAAAACTAATACGTTTTGGCCTGAAACTTAGAGATATTAACATTAGTTTGATAATAGGAACGCTTGGCGGACTTATAACAATTTTTGAGAAAGTACAAAGGGTAGCACAAATTTATCTCTATTTTATATATTCTATCAACTCCTTTGTCTAGGTATTCTGGTGAGACAATTCTAAGGGCACGCAAAAACATAGAGGAGAAAACATTTTGTTTGATGTTATGTGATGGTTAGAATATAAGTGTATATAAGAGTCTATGGCTGTGGGTTCCTTCTCCCTCTGGCCCATCAAACATTGTGGGACCTAAGACAGGAGAGACCGGGAGGGGCCGACTGGCGGCCTTCTTTCCTCCTCCTTCACTAGAAACAGGAGTTACGTATATAGATATACAGGTCATAACAGACCTTGCAGTCTATAAGAGGGTGGAGGACCTGTGGCCGATTTATCTATATTTTATATACCGTCTAACATTGTGGATTAGATGATAATCGCGATTAATCCTGTCGATTAATCGAGTCGATTATTAGAGTTGGCAATGAGAGTAGGGCAGTTTTGCTGCTCTTTCACCTTTTTATTTATCACACCATTTCACATTTACCTCCAAGGGTCTAACGTAAGAGAAAATGTACGGACAGGCCAATGTCATATCGTATGACATCTTATGTCGAAGTCCACGCCTGGGCGAAAAAGTATGTGAATTCTCATTTCTTAGCTTGAGCGTGCGTTGTGCAATGCTGTAGGAGTGGATCCACACTGACACACATACAAATACAGAAACCCATCCCACAAAAAAGGAAAAGAAGAGTCACTGGAAGAAGCACCCTACCTACCCCACAGAAGGCGGTACAACATCTACATATTAAAATCAAAATCGCCATTACCTGGCTACAGAGCACCTTAAGAGAATAAGTGACCTTATGCCAAAACAAGAAAGACCGGAACAAACTGACAAGTGTATGCGCGGAAACAGCAAAGTGGAATATGCTTCGAATCCATTATCCCTCGTGAGATGAAAGCGCAAAGAGCCATTTTCTCTAGACAACAGGATCCTCTCATTGAAAACCACACTGCTGAAGATATTAAGCTTGAACTGGTGAGACAGCAAGAATAGGCGAAAAATTTCCCTGATAAACGCATCAAAACGAACTTCTCCAAAAGGCAAGTGGCAAAGAAAGCAAAGCATAACGGACTTTTGACTTTCAGCTTAAGAATTACACCAGTGCAAATCGAAGAATATAAATTAATCCAGATAGAAGGAAACAGGAAATGCTTGGCTCGAAAAAAATTGCAGTCAGCAGGGCTCCAGGACAACGCTTACATGCACAGAATGCAGGCAAGAGGAACACCAGTGGTCCTATTGCACCATCACGGACAAAAAATGCACGAATTCGGAAGGCCCCCTACAGCGATCTCGTACTGAGCTGCCCAAAATGAAAAGAAGCCGCAAGAACAAAAAAAAACAACCAACAAGTACCTAAACGAAGAATAAAACCTACGCAGAAGTTACGGCAGATCGGCAGGAAAGACACGAATTGCCTATAGCATCAATCACAGAAATGGACTGAAAAAAAATATTATGGTTTCCTAGAAACCCATCGTCCATGGATATTATGTACATAAAACTGAAGAAGTAAAAAATGAAATGACCTTCCACGACAGACTCCTTTCTAGGGGATACCACAAGTTTACCAAACATAGTTCATTTAATTTCGTCTGCAACACGACAAACAAATCAGGTCCATTATTTTTCAAACCTTTGATATACCTAAGGCACATCTTAATGTACGAAAATATTTTCCTGTAAAGTTTTTTGCCTAGTGCAGTGCATGATTGTCGATTTCTAGAATGAACTTATGTCCATATAGTTCTACCAAAAACCTTTCGATTGCCTATACAAGAACCAAGCATTCATGTTTAATGGTTAAATATCTGGTTTCGCGAGGAAGAAGTTTCCAGCTTGAATATACAACTGGTTTTGAGACCCTTTAAAAGTAAGTCCCACTGCAGAAGGACGAAATTCAATCCAACGGAAGAGGCCTGATAACGGTAATTAAATTTAGTCTTTATGTTGGAGATCGCCAAGTCTGGTTTCGCGAATACTCCGCTCTTCATGCAGTGAAGCTCGCAGAAAATGTGATGAAATCAGGGATAAATTTGCGTTAAAAAGATATAATCTCCACGAAGGATATCATTTTTCTCCGTCTTTGATACAGGAGGTCGCGTATGGCATTGAATTTTTCTGTAAAAGGTTGTACTGTATCGGAACCTAATCAAAAAGAAAATTGTATTGATGAAAGTGTATCAATACGGATTTCAGGTGGTCTAGATGTTCCGCCCATGTCTTTGAATAAGCATATTTATCAAAGTGACATGACTTGTTGGGAAGACCAGGAAGGGCGAGCCTCATTAGGTCCACGTAAAAGGCGCACGCAGTAGAGAGTCCAAAAGGCATATTATTAAATTCCCTGAAACCTTTGCTTATAGCCAAGGCGGTTAGTTTTTGACTATCGAAATTCATAGGGAGTTCGAAATAAGCCTTACTCAAATCCAGTTAGGTGATCAATTTGGCTCTGATGAATCGGTAGAGTTCTTTATCGATGAGTGGTATTGACTCAGCATCGATTTGGGTAAGCTTATTGGGTTTTCTAAAATAGAAACAAAGACACCACCTACTTTTGGTTTTACGGATCCTAACGCCTGGAGAGTAGTAGGGATATTGCGATGCTGAAATAATCTCCTTATCAAGAAGGTTTTGGACTACCTTGTCAAATTCTTTTCTAAAATAAAAGGGATAAGGTAACACTTCTTCCGAATTGGTTGTGTGCACGTGAGATAAATGTTATGTTCATAACATGTTGCACTTCTGGGCTTTTCTATTTCTAACTCATCAGAGCCAGATACCAATGATTGCACCTCAATTAACTGTTCTTCCCTTAGGTTTGGGGAGTAGTTGGCAATGGAATCTTTCTCTCCTAAAGTAAGTACTTCCCTCTACAACTCGAAACCATGCTTCTGGAAGAGACATACTTGGACGGCACTCTTTTCTTGCGAGTCTTCCCATGTGACTTTAGTATAAATAGGGTAAATCTCGCCCAGCAAAGGTTTAGGTAGGGCTTCCAACTGGTGATCATTTTCAAGAGTCAGGAAGTGGACTTGTCCACGGCGACAAAAAACTTCATTAACATGTTTCTGTAGTGCAGACGAGGTCTGTCTTTAAACTTAATACCATAGTCGATAAAGTTTCTTCGGTGTAATATCTTAAAAGGCATTTTCCAATGCATCATCGTTTGTTATGGTTAGTCGCATGTAGCAAGAGTACTTCGTCATTGATATTTAACCTTCAATCTCTCGCCATCTTATCAAAATACTCTTTATATAAATTTACGGTGATATCTGCATGTTGGGCTGCTATACGTCCTGACTTTTCTAGCCTTTCTCTGAGATCAAAAACGTATTGGTATGTTGCGTGAAGTTCATTTGACCACAACACTCTGAGTATCGAGAGTAGGCCGAGCACTTGTCGCCCATAGAGAGTTTTGAATGGAGAGAACCTTAGAGTTCCATGTAGCATTTCTCTCAAAGCAAATAGAGCAGGGGCAATAAATTAACCTCACCGACATGGTGGTTTGCGTCTTTGATACATTCCGCTCTGCGAGTGGTAAGGGGTAGTGACGACGGGTTTATCTTTAGTAATTTATGTACTTCTCTCAGCTGGTCAAACAGAAAATGTCTCCTTTGGTCACTAAGTATTTCGCTTGTGATTCCTAATTGGGAAGAGATAGCCACCATTCCTTCAGCAACTGTCATTGAATCAATTATTTGCAATGGAACTGCTTCAAAGACCGAAGTTGCCCATCCTACATAGTTAGATTTAACTTGTGGTCCGCCAAAGATGAAAGATATATACGGTCAACTATCTCAAGCGGCTCCTTCTCGAAAGGGGTAGTGGAAATCTTTGGAGAAATCATCGGGTCTTTCTCCACACAACACGCCTGGGAACCGCTTTGAAAGATTGGACAAATTTATCTGGAAGGACTTGACCAGTGATATTGCGTGAGAACCTTGCCAAGGACATACTGTTGGTAAAAGTCGCCGACAAGAAGAGAATCATGAGCTGGTTTCAATAACTCGCCTCTGCACTTTCAGGAATAAGTAGCACTTTGTTTACTACTTCATAGGGGCATTTTTTTAATACATTCTCGATGAATCGAAGAAGTTAACCAATGACATGAATTTCAAAGTTCGGAGAAATGCCTTTCAAATGGCGAAATTCAACCGTGGTCATATCTAAGGACAACGATAACCCATTGGTAACAGCTAACATTTGGAAAGGGTGACTTAAGTAATGGGGAAGAGGGAACAAAAAGGGTAAGCTACGGCGTGCTTCGCTCTTTAGCTTGAGCTCTAGTTCTGATCTGAACCAACGTTTTTTTCTTCTTTTTTGGCTACCCTACAATTACTGTCTTCAGCCGGTAAACGGGCACAAGATACATATCCTATAATGACGGAATAGTGTCTCAATGGGGAAAAGAAATCATCGGCCCATCCCATAAAGAATGAATACTAGATATAAAACTTAATAACCAGAAATAGATCTTCCCTTATAAGGTAATCGGAAAGAACCTTAGTATTACCAGTCCAAAGTTCGATATCAGGTAATGTTTTTTCGAGACAATAATTCAGTCCGCGATAGTGTCACGCCAAATATTAGACGGTTGAGTACCATTCACTGTACCAAATGTTAACCTTCTATCTTGCAACCTGTGCCAGGTGAATTAAGTTTTGCTTGTCCTTAGCTTCTATATCTACAGTTTTCTTAGAACATCCCATACTCTGAACGGTAGCTTTCTCAGCTTTAGTGAATAAAGCATTATTGCGGGGTAAGTACGTCAGCTGCCTTCTTAGTTCTAGCAAGCAAAAAATTTCATAACAGTAATAGTCTGACCGTTACACACCTACATGATTTTAGAAGATCACTTTTGTATTGGGATTTTTTCTCTCTGTAAGTTGAGAAGGTAGAATACGTCAGAGCAGGTTTTTATTTTTAGCAGGCATACATGGTGCTCTAGGCATTATGTGGGCAATAGATACAAGATCCTTCAGCCATTTGCCCTGCTCTTTTTGAGGAATGTTCGTAGCTCAAGGCCACACAATGCTTTAACCCGGACTTCTACAAGTCAAATAAAGCCTCTTAGTTATCTTTAACCTCAGCAGCTTTTAGCCAGTGGTGAAGAAAATGTTTTAACTTTTTAATGTAAGTGGTATAAATATCATTAATAGAAGCTCTAAAAGTTCTAAATTGCTTCACGTAGAAAACTAATGTGCATTTTAAACGGCTATAATCGCATCTTTCGGTTGGTCATAATCAGTTCGGTCTTCTTCGGAAAGAGTGGAATAAATAGTCATGGCACGTTTATTATTGATAAATGTTGCTAAATGAATTGCATAAGAATCTTCGGGCCATTTGAATTGTTTTGCAATTGTTTCGAAACGTACAAAATATGCCGAAACATCATCGTCGTCCTCGAAAGGTACGAGTATAATTGTGATCTTAAGCATCTTGTACACAAAATCCTTGTTGTCTGTAGTTGTTGATGCTGGCGGTTGTTTGGCTTTCAGCTCAGTCATTTTGTACTATTGTTCAAGCGTCACCAATTCAAGTTCCGGATTCTTTCATTTCTCTTGTCTGTATCTTATCTCTATCCTCTTGTTTCATCCATGGCATCTCTTTGTATTGTTTGTTGTATAATTACAAAGGTAGTTTGTAAAAACACACGGGATTAATATACACCTGCTTCACTTGGCTGATCCACGGGCTTGGTTGAAGGGGAAGATTTAAGGATAGAAAAAGGGTATTTAAATGTGGTTAGGCCTGGAGAAATAACTTTGTTCACTCCTTTGAGGAGGGGAGAAAAAGGGAGGGATAGACACTTCGTATTACTAAATTTTTTTTAGCCTTGGGATGGTAATGAGTAGATTTTGCTTTAGATAATTTTCATTGATCACGTGGAGAGTATCAATTAATTCAATGAAACTACAGGTTATATATGTAATCTCGTCTTCTAGAAAGAATGGGTTACATATCTTAATTGCTCTCGAAAACATACCTTATGCAGCGGCTCGCGCAAAGTTATTTCTCAAGGCCTAACCACATTTAAAAACCCTTTTCTACCTTAAATCTTTCCCTTCGACCAAGCCCGTATATCAGCCAAATGAAGCAGGTATATATTTAATCCCATATGTCTCTACAAACTGTCCCTCATTCTACATAGGAGAAACCAGAAGAACCTTAACAAAACGAATTTAGGAACATAAAGGTGATGTCAGGCGAGGCAATATCACATCCACTATTTTTAGTCATATTAGCAATTTGAACCACCAAATTGACTATTCAAAGATTTCGGTTAAAGAAAAATAGTAGAATCTATATTAATAGGAGCAATTGCAAATTTTAATTTGCCAGATGGGCAATTGAAATGCAGCCTCCATTCCCGTAACCTCATCGCAAACAGCTTAGTCAACGATCTTAGACTCACACCCACTGATTAATGACCTTTTCCCCCCGTTTTGTGTTTCATTGTGTTTTTTTCTTTTTTATCTGATCTGTACGCTATTTATAGACTTTTGTAACAATTGCATTCTGAGTATACGACTGAAGAGAGTATGATAAACTACATGCCAAAACTAGTCTCCTATACAAGGGTTTCACTATCATTTATATATATATATATATATATATATATATATATATATATATATATATATATATATGTGTATATATATATATATATATATATATATATATATATATATATATATATATATATATATATGTATAGCTTCTATTGAAGTCCACATCTGTGGCAGCGTTATTAATTTTGACTTGTATTTTCTTAATATTTCTTACAAGTTTTTAACGGGGTCTTCGAGGCGAGAAGAAACATCCGAAAAGACATGCTTTATTCCTAGACGGCTTTCGACCATGTTACGTCATCTTCAGGGAATTAACAACAAGGGATTTTTTTTTAGGGAGAGAAATGTACAGCTCGCGGTTACTCCTCCCCTCTGTATCCCTCCTACGATCGAGGGGGCACAGAAGAGGAGGAGGCCCGCGGCCGACTTGCTCCTGGAGAAACTCCCCACACTTCTGACTCTCAGTTCAAGTGAACCGATAGTGAAGTGATTAATGGGAAGTCCGGAACAAGCTTTAGAAGAGGGTTTATAGCTGTGTGAGACGGAAAGTTTTGAGTTAAAAGAGGACAGATTGGTGAGGAGGCAGATTGAGCAACCTCGGTAGTCAAAGGTAGAAAGGGTGAAATACCCTTGCCCGAGGGACAAGGGGATCTGCTAATTAACGTAGATTCCGAATCACCGTCATGCATTTACTCATCATTCTTACTTCCTTTCTCACACTTTAGCACCTACGTTCCTTCATCTTTCATTCATCTTTTGATTCATGCCGTTTTAAGTTATCTTAGCTCTGAGCTTTGTTTATGTATTGTTATTTTACTTGTTTTAACTTTCCTTACTTTGTTTCACTTTCTCTTGTGGTTATCACTTTTTCACTTTAGTTTCACTTTGTTCACTTGTTTTACTATTAACTTACACGTCACTATCATTTTTTTTAAACGTTTTAATACTATAGTTCACTTATTACACTTTTAGTTTACTATGTACGTTTTATTTCTGTTTTACTCTTAACTTTCACTTCACTATCATTTTTGTTAAACTTTTTAATATAGTTCACTTATTACTACACTTTTAGTAGTTTATTTTGTTCGCATTATTTTTGTTTACACTTTTGTTCTGTGTTGTCTTCTTATTCGGTTGTTTCTTTCTATTTAGGTTGTTTAAATTCGGTTGTCTTATTAGGGAATCAATCTGGTGTCTGGGTTGGTTATTTCGTTGGTTGGGTTTGTATATAGTCGGGTAAATATCTTTATCTTTATGCTTGTTCCTTCTCTCTTCAGAATTTCTACTTAAGTAAACATGGGAACCTTCTCGATTCTCAGCTGTTGTCTGCCGCTGGGAAGTCGAGTGTTAAAGGGGACTCCAGCTCTGATGTTCGTGTGCTCTGCAAAGATCAGAGGCAGATCGTCTATCTTCCTCCATATTTTCTCCGCTCTGTTTCTGATGTTGATATTGAGCGTTTCTAATCCTGCTTCTTGGTGTAGATCCTGTAGTATTCACTTGTCTCTCCTACGTGTGTTTGTGTTTAGGTAGATAGCTTTATTTTGTATTCTCTCGAGTTCCAATCGTTGGTCCTTGTTTCACCGTTGATAGAGGTTGGTGGGTATAATAGTACCTCTCTTCCTAGTGAAAGATAGATTTTTCTTTTATTTTTCATGCCTAACCATCTTAGATCGTAGGGTAGGTTAAACATCGGAATCGCTTTGTTCTTCCTCTCCATTATATGTTTTTTGTAGCCTGTTTTTGTTATTCTGAGTCCTAGCACCTTGCCCTCACTATGATATCTGTAGTTCTGATCTTCAACTACAACTTCAGCTGTTTTGTTCCTGGAGATTGGGATTATTGTAAATTTCCTCCTGTTAGTCCTTATTTTCCAATCTTCTCTTTTGTAGTTGTTGATGTTGCTGATTTCTAAAGCTGTTGTCCCTGCCTCAAAGCGTACGTTCCTGTACCAAGTGGTAACGAGTTGGCTTATGTCATCCACAGACTGTATGTTTAGGCAACCATACATTGTTGGTGGTGGCTGGTCTGCTTAGACAGCCCCCCTGTGGGAGCCCAGCTTCCAATTGATCTTCACATAAAGCTCTTGTGTCTGTGACATAATCGCAGAGAAAGCTCTCCAGATTGCTATTCATCTGGAGATATAAGATCTTATATTGCATTCCTCTGACCCAGACTTTGTCGAATGCTTCTTCTACATCTCTCAGGACCAGATCGATGTAGTTATTCTATGGGGGGCATTCCTATTTTTATTATTTTATGACTGACGTAGCCCCTTGAAACATTTGCGGCCATTTATCTGACTCTTGGTAATTTTGTTGGCTGAGTTAATTCTTCTTTAAGTTGAGTTGGCTGATTCTTCATCTACTTTTTTCTTGATGTATCTTCTTTTTTTAACGACGATGTGATGATTCCTTCCAATTGTGATGACCTCTTGACTTTTTGATGCTTCTTGACGATTTTGATAGGTTGAGATGAGTTGGCCATTGAAAGTCGATTTCCTTGAGTTCCGTTTTCTTTGACCGCGGTTTTCTCTTGAGTCGATTTCTTGGTCTTTCTGGATTAGTTAGTTCTTAAAGCATTCTCCGTTTTCTTCGAGAATTTTCTTTGTAAAAATTGTGGACTTTAGGGATCGATCGCAGGTCTTTTGAATCCTGAGGCCAGCACTCTATCATTACGCTACGGCGAAGTCCGTCTTGACTTGGTAATTTAATGGGCTATTTATATTTTCGCTTTTGGAAGGAAGTTTTTCTCTTATACATCTTCGCACCCCTACACAGGTCCCTTTCTAGAACGCGGAGCGAATTTGAGGATTGGGGAGAGACTAGGAATGGATTTCTTAATCGAAGATTACTAGTAGCTCTCACACCCCTGCCTCCGAGTCTGCGGGATGAGTGGAGCTAATTAAGTGGGATTGAGGAGAGCGAACTAAGTTTTCGATGCTAATCAGTAATATGCTTCCCGGGTCTCCGGGTTCCCAGCAGCACTTTTTTCTTAAACTCTAGTAGGAGAGGAGGTGCAGTTGTAACGAAGATCAGAAAATTGTTCGGCCTTTTGACGGGTCACCAGTTATGGGTGGGGGGCTCTTTCTTATAACTTTATTTGTTTATCAATATCATTCATCTAGAGATTTCTATATTCGAATCTATTTACTTCTTGAGGTGAAGATGCCCCTTCAAACATGGACTCAATTTATCTGACTCCATATTCTTGTTGGCTGAGATTCTTTCTTCTTTAAGTTGAGTTGGGTTAATCCTAGATTTTCGTAATTCTTTCTTGAAGTATCTTTCTTTTAACGACGATGTGATGATTCCTTCCAATTCTTGACGACGTGATGACTTCTTCGTCATCATGATGACGTGATGATTTCTTGAGATGAGTTAGCCCTTGAAGTCGTTTTCTTTCCGTGATAACGTGATGACTTCTTGGATACTTGATGAGTTGAGACGGATGAGATGAGTTGGCCATTGAAAGTCGATTTCCTTGAGTTCCGTTTTCTTTGACCGCGGTTTTCTCTTGAGTTGATTTCTTGGTCCTTCTGGATTAGTTAGTCCTTAAAGCATTCTCCGTTTTCTTCGAGAATTTTCTTTGTAAAAATTGTGGACTTTGGGGATCGATCGCAGGTCTTTTGAATCCCGAGGCTAGCACTCTACCATTACGCTACGGCGAAGTCCGTCTTGACTTGGTAATTTAATGGGCTATTTATATACTCGCTTTTGGAAGGAAGTTTTTCTCTTATACATCTTCGCACCCCTACAATTCTCTTCTTTGGCCTTTGCTATTTTCTCTATTATGACAAGTGCCATTGTAGTGTCTCTGCCTCTTCTGAATCCGAACTTATAATCATTATAAAGGTCATTTTCTTCAATATATTCTTTTAGTCTTCTGCTTGGGATTTTCTCGAAGACTTTGCCCATGAAGTTCAATAGCGATATTGGCCGGTAACTGCTGAGGTGGCCTGGTGGTTTTCTTGGCTTTTGGACGAATATCATTTCCGCTAGTTTTTAGCTATCAGGGAAGTAACCGGTGTTTAAGCACGCGTTAAAAATATTCTTTAATGCTCTGATGATTATGTTAGGTGTCTTGGTAAGATTAATTTTGGTTATTCCGGAGGGGCCTGGCGCTTTCTCTTTGAATGATTGTATTACGCCTTTGGTCTCTTCCGTTGTTATGTAGGCCCCTGTACCCAGAATTTCCTCCCTTTTTTGCTCTACACTTGGTGCTGTAGTGACATTGTTTATGTTTTCTCGCAAGACTGTGTGGACTATTTCGTTTATCTCTGGATTGAATACTTCGTCCTTATGTGGTCCTCTCTTCTTGGATCTTTTCTCCTTGTTCATTCTAAATTGTTATTTTTTTCGCTCGGGTGCCTGTCTTTAGGTCTATTTATTGGTCTCCAGTTCTCTTTTGGTCTTCTTTCTTCGTCTATTTTCTCTATTAGGCTATCCCATATGTGGCTTTGCTGTTTTTCTATCAGATGCCTCAGTTCTTCTCTCTGTCTTCTGATTTCTTTGTATCGATCTCTATTTGGTACATTGAGAAATATTTGGTATATTATTCCTCTAAGTTGCATATTCTTTCTCTTCATTTCCTCTGTCCACCGAGGATGTGGAAAAGTACGGTATCTTGTCTTTGGTATATATCTTTCGTCCGCATCCATGGTCGTTCTTGTTAATCTTGAGTTATCCTCATCAATATCTTCCAGGTTGGCGTCAGTGAGATCCTTTGGGACGAAGTTATTAAGATCTTGTGTGTAACCTGCCCAATTTGCTCTCTTGTAATCCTTCCTCGCCGGTACTGGTACCTAGATATGGTATTTATTCATGAGCAAATGTGTTCCAACATGTTCGCTACATGCAAAGGTAACTGGTTGCATGTGGATGTTGTATGGCATATTGAAGCTACTTACGAGTAACACGACGTCTGATTTTGTAGCTGCATTGCCTGTGACATATGTTGGAAAGTCTGGCCCTATTCTCTTGAAAATGTTTCTTTCCACATCATTTCTAAGTTGGCTCCTCTGTTGTTTCTGGAGCGGTATCCATTTGCACTGCACCTGGCATTGAGGTCTCCTATAAAGATGGCTGGGAAATCTGTGCCAAAGATTTTAAATAGGTTGTGCAGGGGAAGGTAACTTTTTCTTGGTGGTTGGTATCTCGTGGCTATTATTATTGGCGTTAATTACGTTTCAATTTTTACGGCAAGTATGCCTCATCCAAATTGTTAACTTCTTTAAACTTCAGCCCTCTTCCTATTGCTATGGCCGCCCCCTCATTACGCTCGCCTGAAGGATTTGCGTTTATGACGGTGTAATCGAACAATTTCATTGTTTTTACTTCTGGATTCACTCCGTGTTCTGACATTAATATTATTTGTGGATCGATTTCTCTGAAGTTATTTCCTAATGTCAATGTTTTACCGATCCATCCTTGAGTGTTGATTTGCAGAATGCTGAGCTTTCTTCTCGTTTTTGGTCCATTGTCTATTAAGTTTGATCGTCTAGAGATCTCTGGACTTCTGGCGGGTCGATCACTTGTTGGGTTCTGCTTCGTTGCCTTTAAACCTACCATTCCTTATACTTTGAAATGTATAATGGCAGAGAGTAACGCGGTCGCCAGGGTATATTCGAATTTTATCCTCCATTAAGAGTTTTTGTACTTCTTTCTCATCTTCTTCTCCTGTCTTTGCTTTGAATGCCCATTTGCATTTTCCGTCTTTAATTGCCTTAATGATGTCCTGTTTCTTGCTTCTCCGGAGGGGGGAACATTCATTGCTGTAGACTTTAAGTTTTAATTCTTGTGCTTCCATGCGTACTATTTTGTCTCCTTCATTACTTTGCACTGACATGTTTGAAGTTGCGTTCTCTTCAGTAGTGTGTTCCTTATTGCTCGTTGGTGTCGACGCTGAGGTGACGTTGACTTTAAGGATTTCAAATGATGGGGGGGTGTTAGGGAACCACATCTTCTTCATACTATTTTTCTCTAGCGTTGTATTGAATGTCGTAGCGAAGGTTCCTGGTTTTCCACTATTTATTACATGGGCATAATTATGCATGTGAGCACTTCTGTTGATGTCCCTTGTGGCACAGTTAGATGAGTATGTGCTTTCCGCATTTGCTTCACAGTTGCTTTAGCCACTCTTTAGTATGTTTCATTTCTACTAGTTTGTTTTCGTTTCTCGCTTCTCTTTCCTTTCGTTCTATTATATCCTTTCTTTGGGGGCATGCCAGTGCCATAGTCCTATGTGGCCCATGACAGTTCACGCATTTCTTAGTACTTTTCTTGCACTGTCTCCATTCGTAGTTCTTCTGTCCTTACTCAGAACATACTGTATCTTTCTCAGTGCAGTCACGCGTCAAGTGGTCCTCAATCTTATAGCAGCAGAAGCATATTTGAATATTAATGTTTCTCGCGCTCCATGTTCTTTGGTGGAATTTTCATGTTAAACATGAGCAGTCCTCGTTGAATTATCTTTGCTGGCATATCTGTTTTTGCACATACAATTTTAAAGACATGTGTGTGGGGGCAAAATTTAATTATTTCATTTATTTGTATTCCTTTATGATTTTTTTCTATTTCTTCTTTCATTTCCTCTTTGTCATGGGCACCCCCCCAAACATCAACTCTCCTGCAGATGATACTTCTGTTTGCAGTTATCTGGGGCGGGATTTTGGGCGGTAGTCCTATTCCCTTTAGTGTCTCTATTCCTTCCTGGGACACTAATTTTTCTACTCCTTCCTTGCTCGCGATTACCCCGTAGCCATTTTGGATATCGATAATTTTAACGAGGTCTACTTTATCTGTCCAAGGAATGTCTCATAACAGTTTTACTTTGTCCGGCTAGATCTCCTGGTCAATTGTCCGTACAGGTACTCGTAGGCATTCCAGGCTGCCTCCTTTCCCTAGAGGGGGATGGTCCACCATCCTTTTGTTAGTAGAGCGCCTAGACGCTCTTTTCTTCGTTCCTTTCTCCGAAGCCTATTTTTGTTTTCTTCTGGCCTCTCTAAATCTGTAAAAAAGTACAGTGAAAACGTTCCCTATCACCTAGCAGCCTATGCTTCCCTATTTACCTAATTAGTTTAGCACTTCACGACCAACCTACCTAAATACACCTAAGCGAAGGAGCGCCTCCACAGAATTTCGGGCTCGTGGTCTTAAGGATCCCCCTTCTTTGCTCCACCTATTGGGGCTTCCTTCCGGGATTCACTATACCCTATTTTAAGTGGCTCTGGGCGTAGCAGTGGTCGTGTTATGTTGTTTTTAGTCGGTGAAGTAAGTGAAAGTCAAAGCGTGTAATAAGGATGAATTATCCCTTTAGGGTAAGAACCCCGCTCACTGGAAACGGGAGGAATCTTCAATCAGTCCAGAGGGCGCATATATTTCTTCTTTCTTGAAGTGAATGTTAACTATAATGAAAAGTGTACTTTTCCTTAAGTGCACTCACAGCTCTCCGTTGTAAAAAAGAATCCAAATTCAGTCCATCAATGGAATTATTAAAAAATTACTACATAATATAGAGTATTTCTACGCGAACATATGTATGACAAAAATTGGCCAATCATGGCGCGGGAAATTTTTACGGGGAAACTAAGCGCTACAAGAAACATACATCCATATCAGAGAACACAAAAGCCCCGAATTCAAGCTCGAAGCAAGGGTCCCACGAGGGGGCTGTCTCAGTCCCCTTTTATACAACATCTATACACGCGACCTACAACAACCTCTCTCTGAGGGTAGATATACGTTCAGTTCGCTGACGATATATCGCAAATTTGTACTGCCGCTTAGGTTCACAGAGAATTTATGGGGAGAAATACGGCTCGGGAGATTTCCAACATCAACTCTTTCGAGAGGAGATGGATGCCTCAAAATTCAAAGTAATTCCCATGTTTCGCAAGATTTTCAATGATATACGGGTAGAAGGGGAGCGAATCTCCTACTGCCTGGAAGGGACGGTTCTGGGGCTCAAACTCACCACAGGGAGCTACAAGAGTCATATCGAGCGAACAGTCGCGAATAGCAAAAGAGATTTGAGGGAATTTTATAGGGTCCGTAACCTAAATCCCTCAAATAAACTTAAAATATTCAATGCGTGCATTCACTCGAGACTCTTGTACCCCCCGGTGCCGTGGAGCGAAAGCGCCAAGACCCACATTGCGAAATTTTAAGTCACCCAGAACAAAGCGGTGCTACTCATTACAAACACGCGAAGAAGAGAAGCAAACAGACACAGGGAGCTCCACGACTCAGTTGGATTATCTCCGATCAACGTGGCGCTACACGAGACAGCTAAGAGGATATAGCAAGCCATTGGCGCCCGCTCGACCCCTGAATTCTCTCGTACACACTTAGAAATCGAAGTCGACTGACAAATAAGACCATTCGAGAGTAGTAAATTACAATCTGATGGTGACGTGACTCTAAAATATACGTGATAAAACCGACAAAATACAGAAAACAACCAATGTAATGCGCAAGTTTCTTTAGTAAAATAAATCCCAAAGTAAACACAATTTTTGCAAAACTTAAACTAAAATTCAAATTTACAATTTTAATTTAATTCAAATTCAATTAAATTAAAATGAAAATAAACTTTTTCGAAAACCCACAGCGGGAATAAAAACCCGGCATAAAATAAAGGCTTGAATGCCAAAAGATCATTAAGATCTAAAAAACTAAAAATTAAATTAACCAGATTAATTTAATTAAATAAACTATAAATTTTATAGTTTATTAAATAAAAAAACTAAAAAACAAGCAAAATCCATACAAAAACCAAAACAAACAGAGCTACCCTTTCACCAGGGACCTATTTATTGTGTCTCCCACACATCCTCTATTCTTTAAATTCACCCTTTTTAACAACTTTCCTCTCTTACTATCTTTCTCTCTAACTCTCCCTAAATCTCACTACTTTATATGTCCAAGGTCCAAGGTCCAAGGTCTAACTATTTGACGGCCAAATATTCGACTACTACGCTCTGCTGACAACCTTCAGATAAAGCATTTTTACTTGCTTAGAAACGGACTTTGAGCACCGCCTACATAGAAGAGCACCTATTCTGGAAGTCTTACGTTGAATTTCGCTTCACCCTGTAAAAAGAGAAATACTTATTATTCATCGAAGATTCATAACATAACGAGGGTTTAAGCACCTCACTGCTCCCGTCCATCGCTCTGCGTGTGAACCTGCTTGGATGTCTGCCATTCATTTATTTCGTCTTAACTATGCCGTTCACTTGAACTGACATAATTAAGAGCTTTTATGAAAACTTGTTTGAGGACTAGCCCACAGCAGGAGCGTAAGTCAGAAATTATCTCGAAACTGGGGCATAACTGCGAGTCCCGGACGGAGGAGAGAACCTCATCATCCGGGGGACCCGAACAGAATCATAGAGGGAAGTACACCCGTCTCTATGTAGTTAGATGCAGTTATGGCTTAAGTACTCGAGAGGGGGTGTCAAAAATTTAGCGGTCGTTGGTTCGGCCGCTACTGCATCAAGTCCATCATAATTTACCCCTCTTGAGGTTCCCATTCGAAACCCATCCCATCCATCCATCACCCATCATTCTGGCAGCAAACGAGCGGGGGAACAACAGGAAAATGGACCGGGTTTTTTTTTCACAATTTTTTGGGACTCGTATCCCAATCTACCTTCACTATCCGAAATCTCCTTTACCACTTAATCTCCTTTTTCACTCCAAAACACCATAATTACATTTTAGTTTAAAAAAAAAGAAGACGTCACAAGAGGACATAGTAAGGACACAGAAGACTATGGATACCCTCACTAAGAGGGTCCCCCTAAGGACCATCCCCGGAAAAAAGAACCTCCCAAAAAGGCACCTATGTGAAACCCTCTACCTCGAACTGAAAGTGGCACTGGTGAAACTTATTGAAGTTTCATCTGGGTTCATCGCCTTATGTGCCGAGACGAAGGACGTTGACCAGCTACTATCGGAAGAGAGAGCGAGGGTCCTACCAAACACTGGCCTGGAAGCGAAAACCCATCCACAAGTGGCAGCAAACAGAAGCGTGATCTGCCGCAAAGTGGAGAGCTGGATGAGTGAGCATACACCCGAGGAGCTCAAGGAGATCACCGAGAGCAATCCCTTGGCCCAAGTTCGCGAAATAATCAAATTTCGCGAACACACCCACGTATTTGAAATAACATTCGCTATCCCGGAAATGGCCAAGAAATCGACACAAAATGAAATACTGGTATTCAATATGAGAATACCAGGCGAAAACATACAACAGGAAAATTTAATAGGATACAAATGTGCTTTGTATGCTACAAACTCGAGGAACATACTACAACAACATGCCCGGACAAAAACAAACTGTGGTACAGTGAATGCGCCACAGAGGGGCATCGATTTGATAAATGCGAGAGCACCAAGAAAAGATGCCTAAACTGCAAAGGGGAACAAAGTACCATGACCCTGAACTGACCCAAGCGCCGCGAAATCATAAAAAGAAAGAAAGAAGAAGAGAGAAAAGCCAAAGAAATGACATACGTAAACGCCGCTAAGAAAAATACGGAAATAAGGCCTGCACCTGCACTTGCACAGATGAACATGACGGGAGATCTAAGTGTAAAAATACTAATCTGCATTACTCACGCAAATAGGGCTAATTCAGTAAAGCCTGGCTGCTATAACCAGGTACTGAATGCTCTCCGGAAAGCGAGTAATCCCCCTTCAGTAATTATGCCTGCAGACCCCGAATGCTCCAAGGCATTTAAGGACTAATCGGAGGAATCTGAAGAGGACGACGAAGAGAAAAAGGCTGAAAGTGATGAGGGATCATCCTCTTCTGACAACGAAGAGGGACCCTGCAGCCGCACACGAGCTATAAAGAGCAGGTCCAAAACCCTGAGTCCCCCTCCGAAAAAGGAAAACCCTAAAACCCTGGGCCAAGTAAAACTGCCCAGTTAGCCCCCAAGAAGAAGAATAAGAAGAAGCATAGGTAAAACTAATTCACCATGTTACGGAACGCACTGAAGATATTGGAAATTAATACCAACGGCTAGACGACGAAAAGACTTCTGTACGCAAATGTATTCACGGAAATTGATGCGGACATCATCTTAATTTCGGAACATGGGATCGACACGCGTAGTGAAGAAATGAAAATCTGGAACTACGATGTGTTGATCACAAATTATTCGCAGGAGCAACCGGTTCGACGGAGCAGCTATCGCAATAAATAAATTAATTAAATACAAGCAAATAAGAATCTAGAAGAATCCTATCTCGCGATTGAGGTCGAACTCGACTTAGGAAAGTTGGTCATTGCTACCGAATATCAACCGCCAAGGAGAGATGTGTTACCAATTCACACTCTCACTGGCCTTTTGGCAGAAGACCCCCCCCTCTATTAATGGGGGATCTGAACGCCAGATGCTTAATATCTGGTTACAGGACCTTCAACGGTATAGGAAGAAGCCTGGACCTATTGCTGGACAGAAATATTGCCAAGCGAATAGGCCCCGACTTCCCCACCTTTGTCAGAGCAGGAAGTGCCAGAAACCAGACATCTATCTGGCTAATCGTCAGCTGCCATTCAATTACTACATGGAACCAGTACAGGTACCATTTATTGACCATATAGAGATCCTACTCACTATCAACTGGAATCCTATACAAGTTTCAGCTGTTGTCAGAAAGAACTACAAAAGAGCAGACTGGACACGGTACGTGAGCTGAGGTTATTGTATAAAATAAACATCGTGAATGCGTCCGTTTACTCAATACAGCGAAGTAAATAAGCCAAAGAAGAACTGAACGAGTTGATCCTCGAACAACAATGTAGAAAATGTGATGATGCAATCGATAGCATCGATTACGAAGCAACTCCCAAAGATTTTTTAAAAAAGATAAGAAATCTCAAAGGATCGACTGTGAAGAAGAAGCAGAAGATCGAGTTACAAAAGAAAGATGGAAACATTGAAGCGGAAGAAGGAAGAATTGAGAGCTATTCCGAAGTTATTGGGAAAAAAATCTTCAGTATAACTAAAAGGGAAAACGAAGACTGTGACTTAGAGTTTGAAAGCAACATAATCGACGAGCTTAACGAACAAATACAAAAGATGCACCCTCTCCACCAGGTGGATAGGCAGCGCGACGGAGACGCCGAGATTACCGAAGAAGAACTACTCGGTGCGCTCCTTTCATTCGGACAAAAAGCCCCAGGACAATCGGGGCTTACAAAGTTTAACTTTGAAAAGGCACCAGCCAATGTCATCGAAGGGATAAGAAGAATATATAACGCCTGTCTGAACACGGGATACTTTCCAGATGCTTAAAAACGGCTAAGATGATTTTCTTGCCTAAGCACGGGAAGGACGCAACGTTGAAGGAGAGCTATCGGCTAATTTCACTTCTCGAATTTTGCGGGAAGCTCTTCGAGAAGATCCTCAACAGAAGATTGGTGTCTCACCTGGAGAACTCCCTCTTTAACCCACATAAATTCAGGTTTAGGAGGAAGTGAAGTACGGAGATGGCGATTAATGTCATCACGGAAAAGCTAGCCCAATCAAAACAGGAAGAAAGTTACGTGGACATTGTTTTTCGGGATGTATCAAAGGCGTTTGATAAGGTGTAACAACGGAGAATGAGTACAAGATCTTACGACTGGGTCTAAGTAAAAACTTAGAAAGAACTCTCTGTGACTATGTCATGGAGAGAGCGACGTACATCAGTTTAGGGTGCACGGACGGACCAAAGTTTTCACTTGATGCGGGCCTCCCGCAGGTCGAAGGGGTGCCTGTCCCCCACTCTCCACTTAATTTACAACGCGGATGTCCAAGCCCCTGTAACCCCACTTGCCTCAACTTCAATTCGCCGATGATTTCACCCAGATAATCACTTGTCCATGGAGAAATGCGCCTTGGCATGCTCGTATGACAGCAGCAAAAATTTAAAATCTTAACCACTACGAGTCCCGGTGGAAGATCCCCATCAACCAGGAAAAGTTCAAAATAATCCCCATAGGCAGAAGACTACTTTACGACGTCAGGGTGGGGGATAGACGTTATTCCTACACCACGGAGTGCAATGTACTCATAATGAAGATTACCTCATCCGGGTACAAAAAGCACTTCCAAGAAAGAATCACCAAGGCCACTGCTGCAGTCAAGACTCTATACAGGTTCAGAAATCTTCCTCAAAGCAATAAGAAAAAGATTTACAATACACTTGTAAGATCGACGCCTCCATACCCCGCTTCCGCCCTCTTATGTGTCTCGAAGACACAAAAGTGGAAACTACAAGTGGTGCAGAATAAATGTACGTACCTAATTACAGGTACACTCAGGCAAGAAACAAGACGCCAGGAAGAGCTGCACCGGGAGGCTGGGTTAAGTCCCATTAACATTGTCATAGAAAAACGGACAAGGAATATGCAGGAAATGGTTAATCGTGAATTGGACGATGTATCGTCCAAATGATTAACCAGAACAGAAAAGGCCTAGGTGGCACCAGATTTCCAAGTTCTACCAGGATTTTAGCTGGCGGAGCAGAATTGCCATTCCACACATGATAATAGAAATGTTTTTACTCTAAACCAATAAAAAAATCCGACCAAAAAAAAAGCTTAACTAACTATGAAACCTCACAGATTTCTACAAATTCACCGATGAAGACCCAAATCTACATTTGAAGACTAAAATTTACCGAAGAAGACATCCACGAAAAAACAAAAAACACGAATTACACACTACAAGATATACGAAAAAAACAGACACTAAGCACAGCACTAAAGTAATTAATAAAGTAATTATTACCACAATGGCAAATGCGCATATCATATCCAAAGACATTAATTGATCATGAAGCCAAATGGCTTGAACGCCACATTATATATATATATATATATATATATATATATATATATATATATATATATATATATATATATATATATAACTAACTCAAAGACAACAAAGGAACTACAAAACCAAAAATACTTAAAAGCAATAGGCCTGATCCCCAGGCTCTAGCATTTCTTTCTCTTTTCACTAGTGGTCTACTTTCCACTATCTGTCCATACACCCTTACTCTATACCCTACCTACATCTACTCTTAGAACAATACTGTGAGGGAATTCCACGTGGAATTTCTTTTCCAACCCGGAAGTTCCATGTGCTGGAGAAGATTCTGTTCGGCTTAAATTGGTAAGCCTACCCCCCCCCTTCCTCCCTTCCACAAGCGGTAGCCTCGAACCGCGTCCACTACGATTCACCTTTACACGGGCTAGAATAGCTTCGGCAAGAAGATTCGAGGCCATTCGAGAGTAGAGCTGTTTCCCACTACCCCCCCCCCCTCCCGCGTGGAGAGCCTCAGACATATATGCTGCTCGTGTTTCCCATGAAACGGACACAGAGTTGAGAAGTCTCGCCAGGACCCCCTATAAATTCCCCTAGTTCCAAGTCAGGTGCTAACAACAAAGCAAAGTGGCAGCTGAACTATTTTTGTGTATTGGAATTAGCTACCGAGTGATTTTTCTCTCCTCAACTCCTGTCGAAGCCCTTCTCGTTCGCCCCTCGTTTTTGGGTGGCCGAAATACTCTCCCCTGGACCGGACGTTCCCCCATCCTTTTTGGGGAGAACCGTCAGAAGCTTCGAAAGGCCTCGCCTCACGTGCAGAAGACATCCGTAAAGCCTTACCCTGACGTCTCACCCGGAATCCTTCGTAAGCCAACCCCTCTCCCCCTTCAGTAACTCATTTGCGTTAATTCCCCCCATTTGAATAGTCTCCTCCCGTAACACATTAGATTTAACTTCATAGTCCGATTTATAACTACAATCACCCCCCTCGTTCATCTGATGTAATTTTGCCCGTCAATTCTCTCATTATTTTTATGTAAATAAAATTATATTTTTTTACATGCCTCTTTAAATAACGTTGAGCTTTGCCATTGCCTATAATTTACCTGACCTCGTTGCACTCTTTCTCGCTACTCAGCCCGTCTAATCTAGTGGTGTTCCGTCCCTTTTCGGTTCGCCTCTAAGTTATTGGTCCCTCCCCATAGATATAATATGGTATTGATGTAATATAATGTCATACCGCGACAAATACGAATACTTCTGACTATTTGACGGCTCAGTTCATCTGACAACTCACAGCGATCTACGTACTGCTAAGTTACATCAATCTTTTGACTTGAAATAACTTTGCGAAGAAAGCATTTTCTGTGTACGTTTAAGTATATACCAAAGAGAAGAAAGAAGAAATATATGCGAGAAGAAACCTTATATGAGGTACAAAGATACGAAGGGAACGCCCATCACATAGTACATACAAAGCAATGGAAAAACACATAAACAAGACAGAAAAATACCAATAAAAAAAACAATAGAAAACTCATAACAGACATATGCATCCCTAAAACGATATACACACAACAACGCCGTGTATATGAATGGAATGTGGTGAGTGAAAAAAACAAAAAACATTTTAAAGGATTATCATTAGAACGACAACATTTAGGGTTAAGAGTTAATCCACGATCACAGCAGAGACACGTGGTGGGGGAGGCAATGCGAATGATATTACACTAATACGGAGTGACAACAGGCTGCATTATGAAGTTGTTTCATTTAGTACAAGGTTTTATTAAACAGGGTCGAGTTTAAATAAGCCAGAGGAAATATTTATATTATGTAAAATGCCAATTAATGAACACTCAACAATATTTCTTTTTGTGAAATCAGCGGAATGATAAAGTAATTTTATAGAATTCCAGTCAATGGAGTGGATATTTTCGGATAAATGTAAAAAAATGCGCTGTTTATTTCACCTCATCTAATATTATACTTATGTTGGTAAATTATAGTAGATAAAGATTTACTAGTTTGCCCGAAGTAAGGTAAATTGCAAATATAACATTCTATAGAATATACTCCACCTTTTTTCCTTGTATTATTGTGGACTAACATTTTGTATAAAGTGGATTCATATCTAAAATTTACAGAGATACTAAATTGCTTAAAAATACGGGCTAGACAAAAAAAAATGGTTCAAAGTATGGCAAGATAAGATAATTTTTGTAATTGAAAACCGTTGGGGTATCAGTTCTATAAAAATTTTCTTAGAAAAGTTTAATGAAGTATTCAAAAATTGACGAGGGTAACAAAGTTTTTTACCTATTTCAAAGATATTGGACAATTCCTATCTAAAAATTCCGGACTAACAAGGCATAATGCACGTAGAAACATAGAAGTGAATAGAGACCGTTTAATTTGTAACACTGTGATAAGAATAAAAGTGAATATATTAACTGGAGTTGGACGGTTTGCAATAAACAGAGAATTTAAAACCTTACGGCGTCCTATATATTAAAAGGTCAAGAAAAGGAAGAGTGCCATTTTCCGCAATTCCAAGGGTAAATTTAATAGAAGGGACTAAAGAATTAAGATTGCATAAAAAATTGTGAATATCTTTTGAGGAAGGCCAAAGACATGTAATATCATCAATGTAACGGTACCATGCAATAGGAAAATCGAGGATTTGGGGCAAGAATAACGTCTCAAAGAATTCCATATATATTTAATTGCCGAAAGAAATGAAAACTGGTATCACACACAACCCGGAAAAACGCTAAGGAAAATATTACGTGAACCAAAGAAAGCTTAAGAAAGAAAATGGTAGATATAAAAACGGAGGAACATAGGGAAAACTATTTTTAACCGTTATATGAAAAGTGAAGGTAGATTTTTTGATTACAAAAACCTGAAGGAAATAAAAAAAAGTTCATGATTTAAAATTTTGATAAACAATAACTTATCCTCTTCAGAGCCTGAAACTATCCTGAACATATGCCCAAGATGGCGATTGTTAAAACAATGAGGTTTACAATGATGAAATATTCATCAGCCGCTAGGAACTACTTGAATGAGACTTGTTATTAATACTGAAGTTTAAATTACCCAGCTCAACGGAATTTTCAATCAAAATGTAAAATGCTTCAGCTATTTATCTCATTTCAACATACCTAAATTGATACCGGGTTTGGAGATTTTTTAAATCAATGTTATGAACCTCTTTTTCTCGATTTTACACTAAGGCGCTATTAAAGTAACCCAATCGTAGATCCTGTTTAAGCAGTTTAATTTTCTATTAAAATCAATACTTTCACCTATGTAGTCGCAGTAAGAGATTTCATATAAGCAGTTTAGATATAGTTATTTCATGCTTAATTAGAACAGATAAATTATTAGAACAAGAGGGAACTAGTTGAATTCATTTGGTATGTATTTTTTAGAACTGTCAGAAATATTAACAGGAAATTTGAAAAAATTAACTTGCGATTTATTTCCATTATTTTTACCATAATAAACTTTCCTAGCTTTAACTAAGGCCTACATTATGAATTAATCTTTGTAACGCAATTTGCGAAAGACTATAAATGAGTTGAAATTTTCATCAATAAACGTCGGATCACATTACGAAGGGCCCGTAGAAATATATATTGTATATATTGATCGGAGTTGGTAGCTTTACAGTATATTTTAAGAATTGGTTGATCCTCGTGATTTTTCGATATATGGACATCTAAGAAAGTTATTTTTCTTCACTTTCTCATTCAACCGCAATTAAAATGGAGGAGAGCAAAGCAAGGAATTTATTTCTACAAAAGAATTCACCACAACAAATGTGTCATTCGTTCAAAAAAGTCTTAGCATTGGTATGCATATATCTATGGACCTTTCGTATTTTGTGATCCAAATTTTATTGGGGAGAAATGTGAACACATTAATAGAGTCTTCGGAAAAATGGGGTACAAAGTTACTTTAATAAAGGTGGCTTTATTTAAAGCTAAAGAAGTTCATGATGGTAGTAACAGCGGGAAAAAATCGTAGGGTAAAGTTCTAAAGTTTTATGTTAATATTTCAGATATTTCTAGAAAATGGATACCAAATGAAAATCAACTAGTCCCCTTTTGTTCCCTTAATGTCTCATTTCTCCTTAGACATAAAATAACGAAATCTGATCACAGTATATGTTGCGTATATAAAATCCCCTGTCCGAACTGTCCTCAAAAATACATAGGCGAAAGTACTGTTTTTAATAGAAGAATTAAACAAAATAAGCGGCCTCTTCAATTGGGTAACTTTAATATCGCTTTATGAAAATATCGAGAAAAAGATGATCATCACATTGATTTAAAGAATATCCATACTCATTATCAATATTAGTTGTTTTACCATATAAATATGTGTTTAAATTGCAATATTAATCAATGTGCTACCCTCGAGGGAAAGATTGCGCTCCAGGCGAGACCTGAAGGCCGCGCACAAGTTGCAGACGAAGTCCCTCCTCATGCTGGCCCACACACTTTTGACCGAGGAATTCAGCTCGTCGATATTGCTGTGGTGAACCTTGAAAGCTTCGCCTTCGAAATTTTCTCCGCGCGTTGTAGTCGATGGGATTAAGGTCGAGTGACTTCGGTGACCAAAAGTCTCTCAAACAGAAGTTAATATTCGACCCCATCCAATCTTGCATGATCTTAGCCGTGTGGGCCGGGGCACTGTCCCGCTGAAAGATGGCCCGCAATGCAGCAATTCCTCTCGTACAGGCCATTTGTTCTTCGAAGGTGTAATGCTGAGCTTGTTCCCTACTATCCCACATGCACAGAGAGCACGGATACTTTATAACCCGGACTGTTGTCCGAACAAAAAGTTCACCATTTTCGGGTACATACAAATCAACCAGTCATGCGGATTATAACGAATTTTCCCAAACACGTACTTTACCGCTTCATTCTTCTCCTTCAGTGTAGTCGAGTGAGTGAGGATTACAGTCGCAAATTGGTTGCTGTTGTGCAGTAGAACACATTTCAGCGATCGTTTGCTGCTGTCAATGAACAATCTCCAATCTGGGGTTAGTATTATGGCACTCTAAGCTTGTGCAGAAGCTGCGCAATATCTGTACATTGCACCAATTTCTTCTCTCCAGAGAAAAAAACGGAGGTACTCTTGATGTCTGTCGCGGTAGAAGGTGATGCGAGCACAGTCAGAGAGGGGGGGGGGGGTTCCCTTTAATCTGGATGCCAACAGTTCGACAGAAGACTTTGGAAAGCTAAGATCGCAAACTAGATTATTTAGCTCCTTCGGGGAAAAAGATGTGTAGAATCATCGTCAAAGGTCACTTCTTCTGCTTCATTTTCTTAGAAACTGGAGGAATCTTCGTAAATAATATCAGGAAGTTCTCTGAAGGAAACTTTAATTTCATCATACTGAGCTACAGGACGACGTGTTGATTGAAGATCAGGATATTTGAGGCTGCTCTGGTTCTTTCTGTTGATCTCTGTCAAACCAATAGCGTAAACCATCGGAATTTCAAACTTCAGACAATTCTTCTTGCCCTTGGTCCAACGACACAGATACTTGGTGCAGTTTTTGCATAATATGTGTGGCATAAAGCCTTATCCTGCTTACCAAGATTCATACTAAAATGAGCAGCATGGTAAGCACGCTTTATAAAACTTAACTTGATACTTGTTAGGAACAACTATGTATTCACCTGGTTTATCTTTGCAAGATCTTCTGGCCGAATCCATTTCATTAAAAAATTACCGCATTTAAACTCTTTAGAATTCGTTTATTTAAAGAAATAAGAAATTTTTTTTTTACATCATATAAATATAAAATACCCGTACATGAACGTGATAAATCAAAAAGTTGACCATAATTGAGAAAATCCATTGATTTTTGGATTCAGCACATCAAAATAAGGTGTTGGCCAGTGTTATATATATATGCCTAGATTTGGCAAAAAAATCTTTTAACAGAACTGAAATCACTCCCGCAAACAATTTTAAGAACGCCCTTGTTTTATCGATTTCGGGGTCCTTTTCCTTGCTTTCCCATCTCTTGAATGAGATAAATATTTCTGTCCTATTCAAGTATCAGTCTACTATGTGCAAAATGCTGATTCATAATAATAAGAATAGTATACGGGGGATGGTTATTATGTCGATTGTTCAGTTTGACCTAAGCAATACTTTGGGCAGACCGGTAAATCATTAAGTGTACGCTTGACGCAAATAGATACAATATTAGGAGTGGGGATAGCAGTAGTGCTATCTTTGTCTATTTAGCTGAAAACAGTCACGTTATCAATTAGAATTCGGCTAAATCTATTTACAAATTTGTTGACTTTGTTCAAATAAATATTGTTGACTGCTCATTAATTAATTCCTCACCTAATTTTAATATATCCCCGATTTCTTTAAACAAGACCCTGTAATTAAAAGGCTTATTTATAACGAAATTGTCCATTTTAAATCTCAGCCCTTTGATTTATTAATTTAGTCATGTTTACCTCGTTTATTTTTATGTATTCACAATTAGGTGTGTATGTACTTAGTTTAGGGACCTAAATGTCTACATTCTTTGCTCACAGTTGGAATTTCTGAGAGTAGACCTTATCTATTTGGTTTTATACATTACATCCGTCTTTGATAATGTTTCTCTATTTTGTGCCCTTTCATTGTACATGGGTGGGGAATTACTCAGTTGTTTCTCATATATGTACCACCTTTGTAAAAGTTTTCGTTATTCTTTGAGAATGAACTGAACAAGTTGAAAGTATTTGGAATCCGCCTTTATTTTCCTGTGGGATTTTTTGGCATTTATTGCTCTACTCACGCGCTACTTTGTGAGTTTCTCATATATATATATATATATATATATATATATATATATATATATATATATATATATATATATATATATATATATATACATGTTATCAAAGACGAAAAGTGGGTTATGTATATATAAAAACAAAATACCCCAACCAAAACAGTTGCAAAGATTCTCCTTATGTAATTAGGCTATTTTCGCTGGGTAAACCACCTTAGTTTCAAAGATGAACCCCATTCAGGCCCCAAAGTGGAATTTGATCAAGATCCTTTAAAAATAAAGGGCGGAAAAAAATCCTATTGCAAAGCGCGACCTCAATTTACAAGAGATACCATAAGAAAACTTAACACTTTTTAATGAGAACTAAAAGTAATTCTCCATACTCACCACATCTAGCCTCATCAGATTAAAGAGTAATCCTCCAGACTCACCACACCTAGCCCCATCAGATTAAAGAGTAATCCTCCAGACTCACCACACCTAGCCCTATCAGATAAAAGAGTAATCCTCCAGACTCACCACACCTAGCCCCATCAGATTAAAGAGTAATCCTCTAGACTCACCACACCTAGCCCCATCAGATAAAAAGAGTAATCCTCCAGACTCATCACACCTAGCCCCATCAGATTAAAGAGTAATCCTCCAGACTCAGCACACCTAGCCCCATCAGATAAAAGAGTAATCCTCCAGACTCACCACACCTAGCCCCATCAGATTAAAGAGTAATCCTCCAGACTCACCACACCTAGCCCCATCAGATAAAAGAGTAATCCTCCAGACTCACCACACCTAGCCCCATCAGATTAAAGAGTAATCCTCCAGACTCACCACACCTAGCCCCATCAGATAAAAGAGTAATCCTCCAGACTTACCACACCTAGCCCCATCAGATAAAAGAGTAATCCTCCAGACTCACCACACCCAGCCCCATCAGATTAAAGAGTAATCCTCCAGACTCACCACACCTAGCCCCATCAGATTAAAGAGTAATCCTCCAGACTCACCACACCTAGCCCCATCAGATAAAAGAGTAATCCTCCAGAATCACTAAACCTAGCCTCATCAGATAAAAGAGTAATCGTCCAGACTCACCACACCTAGCCCCATCAGATTAAAGAGTAATCCTCCAGACTCACCACACCTAGCCCCATCAGATAAAAGAGTAATCCTCCAGACTCACCACACCTAGCCCCATCAGATTAAAGAGTAATCCTCCAGACTCACCACACCTAGCCCCATCAGATAAAAGAGTAATCCTCCAGACTCACCACACCTAGCCCCATCATATAAAAGAGTAATCCTCCAGACTCACCACACCTAGCCCCATCAGATTAAAGAGTAATCCTCCAGACTCACCACACCTAGCCCCATCAGATAAAAGAGTAATCCTCCAGACTTACCACACCTAGCCCCATCAGATTAAAGAGTAATCCTCCAGACTCACCACACCTAGCCCCATCAGATAAAAGAGTAATCCTCCAGACTCACCACACCTAGCCCCATCAGATAAAAGAGTAATCCTCCAGACTCACCACACCTAGCCCCATCAGATAAAAGAGTAATCCTCCAGACTCACCACACCTAGCCCCATCAGATTAAAAAGTAATCCTCCAGACTCACCACACCTAGCCCCATCAGATTAAAGAGTAATCCTCCAGACTCACCACACCTAGCCCCATCAGATAAAAGAGTAATCCTCCAGACTCGCCACACCTAGCCCCATCAGATTAAAGAGTAATCCTCCAGACTCACCACACCTAGCCCCATCAGATTAAAGAGTAATCCTCCAGACTCACCACACCTAGCCCCATCAGATAAAAGAGTAATCCTCCAGACTCACCACACCTAGCCCCATCAGATTAAAGAGTAATCCTCCAGACTCACCACACCTAGCCCCATCAGGTAAAGAGTAATCCTCCAGACTCACCACACCTAGCCCCATCAGATTAAAGAGTAATCCTCCAGACTCACCACACCTAGCCCCATCAGATAAAAGAGTAATCCTCCAGACTCACCACACCTAGCCCCATCAGATTAAAGAGTAATCCTCCAGACTCACCACACCTAGCCCCATCAGATTAAAGAGTAATCCTCCAGACTCACCACACCTAGCCCCATCAGATTAAAGAGTAATCCTCCATACTCACTACATCTAGCCCCATCAGATTAAAAAGTAATCCCCCAGACTCACCACACCTAGCCCCATCAGATTAAAGAGTAATCCTCCAGACTCACCACACCTAGCCCCATCAGATAAAAGAGTAATCCTCTAGACTCACCACACCTAGCCCCATCAGATTAAAGAGTAATCCTCCAGACTCACCACACCTAGCCCCATCAGATAAAAGAGTAATCCTCCAGACTCACCACACCTAGCCCCATCAGATAAAAGAGTAATCCTCCAGACTCACCACACCTAGCCCCATCAGATTAAAGAGTAATCCTCCAGACTCACCACACCTAGCCCCATCAGATAAAAGAGTAATCCTCCAGACTCACCACACCTAGCCCCATCAGATTAAAGAGTAATCCTCCAGACTCACCACACCTAGCCCCATCAGATTAAAGAGTAATCCTCCAGACTCACTACACCTAGCCCCATCAGATAAAAGAGTAATCCTCCAGATTCACCACACCTAGCCACATCAGATTAAAGAGTAATCCTCCAGACTCACCACACCTAGCCCCATCAGATAAAAGAGTAATCCTCCAGACTCACCACACCTAGCCCCATCAGATTAAAGAGTAATCCTCCAGACTCACCACACCTAGCCATATCAGATAAAAGAGTAATCCTCCAGACTCACCACACCTAGCCCCATCAGATTAAAGAGTAATCCTCCAGACTCACCACACCTAGCCCCATCAGATAAAAGAGTAATCCTCCAGACTCACCACACCTAGCCCCATCAGATTAAAGAGTAATCCTCCAGACTCACCACACCTAGCCCCATCAGATTAAAGAGTAATCCTCCAGACTCACCACACCTAGCCCCATCAGATACAAGAGTAATCCTCCAGACTCACCACACCTAGCCCCATCAGATAAAAGAGTAATCCTCCAGACTCACCACACCTAGCCCCATCAGATTAAAGAGTAATCCTCCAGACTCACCACACCTAGCCCGATCAGATAAAAGAGTAATCCTTCAGACTCACTACACCTAGCCCCATCAGATAAAAGAGTAATCCTCCAGACTCACCACACCTAGCCCCATCAGATTAAAGAGTAATCCTCCAGACTCATCACACCTAGCCCCATCAGATTAAAGAGTAATCCTCCAGACTCACCACACCTAGCCCCATCATATAAAAGAGTAATCCTCCAGACTTACCACACCTAGCCCCATCAGATTAAAGAGTAATCCTCCAGACTCACCACACCTAGCCCCATCAGATTAAAGAGTAATCCTCCAGACTCACCACACCTAGCCCCATCAGATAAAAGAGTAATCCTCTAGACTCACCACACCTAGCCTCATCAGATTAAAGAGTAATCCTCCAGACTCACCACACCTAGCCCTATTAGATTAAAGAGTAATCCTCCAGACTCACCACACCTATCCCCATCAGATTAAAGAGTAATCCTCCAGACTCACCGCACCTAGCCCCATCAGATTAAAAAGTAATCCTCCAGACTCACCACACCTAGCCCCATCAGATAAAAGAGTAATCCTCCAGACTCACCACACCTAGCCCCATCAGATTAAAGAGTAATCCTCCAGACTCACCACACCTAGCCCCATCAGATTATTATTGGTTAAGGAGTGTAGCGAATCATTTGAAGAGAGTAAAGATGTAAAGGTGGAAACAACATTAAATAACTTTTATAATCAAAATAAAGGATTTTTACAAATAAGGTATTGAAAGGTTAGTAGAAAGATAGAGAATAGTGATAGAAACTGGGATAAATTATATTAATTATTAAATTAATAATTAAATAATTATTTTTATATAAATCTTTTCAAGGAAATGTTTGATTTCTATCTATAAAATAATGATATACATGAAAAAAATGAGGCATTTTGTAATGGTTGAACAAGTATTCAGAATAATTGAGTTGACTCTTTTGAACAAGTTGAAAATAGTATTGCTTTTAAGAGTGAATGTTGTGTTGTCGAATGAAGTGGGAGAGGGTTTCAAAAATCTAATTGAGAGTTAATTTACTGAATGATGTGTTCTCGAATGAAGGGAAAGAGGGTTTCTAAAATCTTATTGAGAGTGAATTTACTGAATTCCGTGTTGTTGAATAGAGGGGGAGAGGGTTTCGGAAATCTAAATGGAGAGTGAATTTACTGAATGATTTGATGTCGATTGAAGGGGCATTGGGTTTTGTATATCTAATTGAGGGTGAATTTACTGAATGCCATGTTGTCGAATAACAAAAGAGGGTTTCGGAAATCTAAATGATAGTGAATTTACTGAATGCTGTGTTGTCGAATGAAGGAGGAGAGGGTTTCGGAAATATAATTGAGAGTGAATTTACTGAGTGCTGTGTTGTCGAATGAAGGGTGTGAGGGTTTAGGAAATCTGATTGAGAGTGAATTTACTGAATGCTGTGTTGTCAATTGAAGGGGGGGGGGAGGTTCGGAAATCTAATTGAGAGTGAATTTACTGAATGTTGTGTTCTCGAATGAAGGGGGATAGGGCTTCGCATATATATAATTAAGAGTGAATTTACTGAATGTTGTGGTGTTGTCGAATGAAGGGAGACAGGGTTTCAGAAATCTAATTGAGAGTGAATTTGCTGAATGAAAAAATATTCTTCGTTGCCTCACAACGTCGAAATTTTAAGTTTTCGGACACTGAATCTAATTTTGAAGATAAAGAATAATCTGATGTGTTTCGATATGTATAAATATTTCCCTCACAATTTCTTCCTTTAAGGTTGGTTTGCTTATTTTAGGAGGGTTTGGTTAGGTTAAGTTAGTAGATGGGTTAGGTTAGGTCTATCTTGGTAATGCTTCATTTTCGACAGAAATTTATCTCAGTTTCATTTATAGCACCTTAAAATACATATGAAAGATATTCTTTAGGAAAAAGCAATCATGATCCGAATGTACACTACTGCCCCCATTACTTTCAGGGGCTCCCATTACATATGAATTTATTCTTAATCCACTAAATAATGTAATGCATGTTATCGGTGAATGTCAAATGTTTATAGAATTTTGACAGTATTAAGATGGAATAACTGATAAACTCTCAATTCATTTTGCTTATATGTTAATACTTTAAATAATGATATGATTGTGTTTATTATTTAAAAAGTTTAAGTTTTGTCTTAATCCACCAAATTACCTAATATCCGCCCATCCAAATTGTGATACAAACTGTAAGGCATCAAAAAATGTTCACTATTTATAAAATTTTAATATGAGAAGAGGAAATAATTAATATAATTTTATAGACATTTTTATATATTAAAAACTGGAAGACTATTATGACTATAGTTATTTGTTAATATTGCTGGCATTACTTTCAGTTATTTAACATTAATCATTTGTTATTAATCTTCCAAATTACATTTCTATGTAAATTGGGGTACAGACTGGAAGTCATGAGCGACTGCAAAATAATAAGGGAATTTAGCACTTAGAGATAGAAGGAGGATCAATAAATGAATCAGGTCAGTAGATATTTTTATACATTAATCGCTTGAATAATGCAGAGGTCGAGAAACAGTTAATACATTTAAAGCGTCATTCTTTCCTTACAGGTTGGTTGGGTGAGATGAAAACGTAATCCTTACTCAACAAGATATCCCCAAAAGGCCATCAAGGCCGTGTCGACCCCATTACTTGGCATTATTCTTGGTAGCATTGGTCCCTGCCTCGTTTAGTCCCTGCCTCGTTTAGTCCCTGCCTCGTTTAGGCCCTGCCCCGTTTGGTCCCTGCCTCGTTTGATCCCTGCCTCCTTTGGTCTCTACTTCGGGATTCAAATTTCCACCCGCATAAAATTGAGCTTTTTCAAGAATCGGTCAAGAAGAGCGTTTTTAGGACGATTTCTAGACATGCGTTTGTTTCCCTCCGACATCAGATGATGCTCACGTTCATTTGAATGTGATTTTGTAAAGAAATAAACCCTCGCTACTGGTATGCGACGAGCCACTCGCGATACATTGAAGGGTGTTTTAATAGGAATTTCTTAATAAAATTAATTTAGTGAACTGGTTTTAATAAGGTGTATCAATCGCCATGGATGTTCCCTGAGCGCATATTTATCACGCGTGGAGATAATTTCCCCACCTGAGCCCTCAGCACCCCTGATTTCCTCGTGGAGGGGAGGTGGGGGTTTCTGAGCCACGTGCACAGAGCATCCGTGTAATGAAGCAGCATATTTAGATGACAAAAGGACGCCTTACAAGGTGCGAGGGGTGGTGATGGGAGGTGTTATAGCCATATCTGAATATTTAAAAAATTGGCCAAAATTATGCAGCTTACATCTAAAGGATTCAGTCCCCTCCCGATCTCATATCCTCCAGCTTCACCACTTTCTTTACAGATCTCTCTTTGCAAACATTCACCGGAAGATGCCCTTGTTGGTTTTCTCTTTAAACTTATTTTTTAAAATGTTTCTCCTTCCAGCTAGAAAATCAAGATGGACATCTTGCAGAAATTACTAATAAAAAAACATCCGAACTTTAACTAAAATCATTTAATATTAAGATTAGCCATCGTCAGGTGTTTTGAGAACACCCTGCATTATGATTATCTTTTAATGATAATATTTGCAGTAATTTATTCGTTATTTTGCTCTTAATTTATCAAACTACTTCGACAAATGAAGTGCTCTCGGTAGCCGAGTGGTTACGCGTTGGTCCGCTAACATCGCGGTACCGGGTTCGATCCCAGCAAGAACGGACACAAAATGTTAGCGCATGGAGAGAGCTGGTTACCAATTGGTGGATGGAGTATGCTTAGCCCTGTATTCGGGTAGGTAGATCTTACAATTCTCATCAAACACATCGCCAATTACAACACTGCTTTCATTTCTATCCCGTCCTAGCAGCACAACACACACACACACACTCTCTGTTCCAAGGAATCCTGCCGATGTATATCATATATCCACATACCTCTGATGCAGAACAGGTCCCCTTGCACAGGGGTGACGAAGGTTCCACCTGAACGCTGTTTGGTGTCAAAATACCATACTTCCTCGCACCTCTCCACAAAAGGACCGGCCCCTGGTGCTTTCAAGCTCACCAGCGATTGTCATACTAAACTTTATGTCTTTTATTATCTGATTGGGATCCACCTAGCTAAAGGTAGATTGGCGAACCACTACTACTCCTATTTTGACCAATGCTTGATCCTTGACATAACTTGCCAGCGTGGACTGATCGAAATAGAGAACTTCAAAAGTAGAACAGAGTGCAAATAAATGCTTAAAAAAATGAACAAATATTTGATATAAATTAATACCTTGAAAAATATTTTGTTTTGTTTAATAAAAATATCAAATTTAAGAATTTACTGTAGTTTTTTGTTCACAATCCACCAAATTTCACCATATCCACCAAAAATCAAAAAACAGTAATCGATATCATATTAGCCTATTTAGTATTAGGGGAGTTAGTACGACACCAAATTATTTTAGTGTTTTAAATGCTTAACGGAGTTACTAATAAAGCAAAAAATTTATTTTCTTATAAAATAACACATAATTGGAATAACTTGCCTTGGAATTTCGTGAAAAGCCCTACAGTGGAATCATGAAAAGCTCTACAGTGAATATATTAAAAATAAAAAATAGATATAAACTACTCTAAAAGTATGACCTTAGAGAAATACGATTTGTGAAAATGATGCTTTATCCCTCTCCTCAATTCTTATTACTTTTTTGACACCTCTGTCTTTCACCGTTTCCTCTCGTCTTTGAATTAGCTTCGAGTGTATTTGAGGTTGTGTTAATTCTTAATTCTGGAATATTTCTTCAAATTACATCATTTATATCCATTCTTCCTTTTGATCTTCTCTTCTCGCTTCTTCTTCTCCTTTCTTTCGTCATCGATAGTCTTAGGTCCTTCCTGGTCAGATATTCTGGAACTCAAAATAAAAATTGGAATAAAATGTGAATGAATATTTATTAGATTTAAATAATACACAAACAGGCTTCTAAATTACTGCAGTTAGTGGCACCCCAACCCACTTCATTCGTGGACGAAATTAATCAACGGGATAATGATATTTACATAAAGATTAGGATGCTAATCGCAGTTATGTCAGAAGTCAACAAGGGAAGGTTTTCAGGGCGATGGGGGAGGAGGGGAGGTGCTAGGAGAAATGTAGTGTTATGTTTTGCCACAAAACTGCAACCTGCGTCAGGGGTGTGTGGATTGGCGTTTTTGAGACGGAAGAGTAAGGCGTTGTGTGTGAAAAAAGACAAAGGAGCAAGAGCCAGCAGTGGTGTAAGAGGATGGGGCGTCATCCCTTCCCCCCAGCGTCACACATGGTGGGCCACAATTAGGCGACTAGCTTCCTATGTACGACGATTTTTGTGTATCCGTTCTCTCATGGATTCGAATCCGGCACCTAGGCGTTAAAAGTCCAAAGTCATATCCACTGGGCTTTAATGATCCCAGTCCCCTAAAGGTTCCTCATCTTTCTTTCATTCGCTGTCGATCAAATTTGTCTTAACTCTTTTAGAAATTATAACCGTGGACTTTTCATATATATTTACTTCCACTAACCTCAACACATTAACACTTTACTCCGAGTATCATCCATCTTTCTGGTGAAGATGCGCCAGGTCCTTTTATTTTTAGTAAATAATAAAAATTCAATCATAACTCAATCCTAAAAATGAATACAAATTATGCGTGCGAAGAGAGGAAGATAGAAGAGGATGGGTGTTGTGATTGGCTACGTGTGTGATGAAGTGAGAAAGGGTAGGTGGAAGAGGCCGGGTGTTGTGATTGGCTGCGTGTGATAAAATGAGAAAAGGTAGATTGAAGAAGCTAAGTGTTTTGACTGGCCGTACGTGATGGAGTGAGAAAGGGTACATCAAAGACGCTAGGTGTTGTAATTGGCTACGTGTGTGATGAAGTGAGAAAAGGTAGATGGAAGAGGCTGGGTGTTGTGATTGGCTAAGTGTAATGAAGCGAGAAGGGTAGATGGAAGAGGCTGCGGGTTTGGATTGGCTGCGTATGTGAGGAATTGTGTGGACGGAAAATAGAAGAGATTGGCTGTTGTGATTGGCTATCTGATAAGGTGGTGTTTGAAAGGAAGACAGAAAAGAAAGGATGTTTTACTTGGCTGTATGATGATAAAATAATTAGCTTTGAGTGATGATGACGTATATGGAAGGAATATTTAAGAGACAGAAGGAGGGTGATTCATATGTGCGGATTGAGGTGTGCGGAATATACATAGAAAAGACCAGGTTTTGTGATTGGTTATATGTATGAAGATGATGTGTGTGCAATGAAGATGTAAGAGGCAGGGTGGTGTGATAGATGTATGTTTGTGTGTTGTGATTTCTTGAGTTTGTAGATTGAAGTTGCAGGAGACCGGTTACTATGATTGGCTGTATGTGTGATGATATGTTTGGAAGGAAGATGGACGAGACTGGTAATGGTGATTGAATGAGTATGTATGTGGGTGGAAGGGAATTGGAAGATACCGACTTGTTGACGGGCTGTGTGATATTATGCGTGAAAGGAATATAGAAGAGACAGGGTGCTATGATTACCTGCGTGTGTAATGGTTTGCGTGGAATTAAGAGGGAAGGGAGAGGGTGTTGTGATGGGCTGTCTGAGTGCTGATTTGTGTGGAAAAAAGATGAAAGGGAGAGAGTGTTGTATTTTTTGTGCGTGACAATGAATAACAATGAAGAGAAAGCCTGAATTAACCGATGAACCTGAGCTTTCAACTAAACAAAAAAAAATCAAATAAACAAGAAACAGGAGTACCTTGAAAGAGAGTATTATCCTTACTAATGAGGATGGGGGAGGGGGATAAGAAAAGTCCTGGCATACAGCTCGAGAAATAGCAAAGTTCAGATTAAAGCCATCCCCACCCACCTTTGCCACGCGTATTTGCGGTTATGACAAGGCGGAAAAGATATCTGGTTGTGAAAAGAAAAGGACACAAACAGGAATTTTATCATAAAAATGATAACCTATCTATAGAGAATAAGATATCAAACACTACAGTTTCTTCAAAATAGTCGTTCAATTTCAATGTAAAATTCTCAGAATATTTCTTTGAAATTTGCCTATAATAATGTTCAAGTTGAACTGAAATGAAATGAAAATGAAAGTAAGAGACAAAGGTATAGTTTCTCTCCCCCCTCCCCACTTCCTCTCTGGCAATCATCGGACTGGCCATGGCTTAGGAGAGGGGAAGAATGGATCCAATACTTCCTTTTAGGCTTCAGAACGTTTTCCCACTCAGAAACTCACTAGACTCAGAGCCGAATGGTGGAGAAGGGAGTGAGAGAGTGGAAGAAGAAAGGTTGAGTATAGAACAGCCAGAAACAAATTTGGAGGCAAAAGAAGTGACCTAAGCTGTCAGTGCACCTACAGCTTAATTTAAGATCCGAACCACGATGTGTATTTCTTCATCTATTTTCCATTCATTTTTTTCTGTCCCTGTCCATCTTGTCTTCTTTGGTTCCAGTTTGTGTGAGTGGATAGAGTATAAGTTTCAGGGTTAAAATTGAAGGAATTAAGAAGTCAGGCTAATTTGCGACATTTTGATTAGGTGTTAAGTTAGAAATGAATAATTAGGAGTATGCACTTCAAAGTTTTAGTTATTTGTTTTGTGACTGTTAATGATGTATAATTCTGTGGGTAAGATTTCTGACGTGACAGTTGTCTAGAAGACGATCTTCGACACCATCCGCAAGGAAAGTTAGCCACGGAAGTTCATTGCTGAAAAGGCTGTCTGTTTACAGTGTGTTTTATTATAGTATATTAATGAGAAATTGACTTGGAAGGGAAAAGTGTGATAGGAAAAAGTGCACGGGCAACAGGGATGACCGTAGGTAGGGGATAATCCAAGGGAAGCAAAGTTGAAAAAAGTGTGGAGAAAAATTGATTCGAAAACTTGGAAGAGCTTCACAATGAGTGGAATGAGGATGATGTCAGGGCACCAAGAGCGACCACAAACAAACGTCTTCAGGAAAGGGCTTCAACTCCCCCACTCATAATATAAGTCAATCCTGAACCAGAGACAAGATCAGAAGTGTCTTATTTGGGCTAATGAGAACAATAATAGGGCTGTTGATGAGTGGTCTAAAGTCCTATTTTCAGATGAAAATATATTTTGCATATTATATGGCAATCAAGGTGCTAGTCCTAACTTTACCTATCTGTAGTTTTGATGTAACCTCTCTTCACAAATATCCCTGTCAATGTTACCAATGATCCCAGAATCAAAAATTCTTTTCCTGAAGCAGACTCTATATTCCATTGGCTTATCTCCTCCCTACTCCATGAAATTCTTAATAAAACTGTTTAACATAATTACTTTTTGCTCAACAAATTTGTATACCAACAATAAATGGTGTCTGAATAGGATCCCCGATTTGTCCACTCCTTGAAAGATCGGTCTTCGTGATTGTTCCGATCACTTTAAACCCATCTTTTCCCGCCGCTTTATTGATGATACGATTTTAGTCTTTAGATCTGAACACCAATTCGCCCATCTTTAAACTACCTCAAACAACTCCATTCCCAAATTAAATTCCCCAAAGAAAAATAAAATGACGGTAACTTCCATTCCTTGATATTCTCCATTCTCGCAAATCCACTAACTTCTCATCTGTCCATCGCAAACCAACATTCACAGGTCTGGGTATGAATCTTTACAGTTTTTGTGACCTGACGTGCGAACTTAGTAATATAAAAACTCCTGAATCGTGGCCTTCAGTTATCCTTGGTTGAAAAGTGTATTCGACAGTTTGGGGATAAGTTATACAGCCCAATTCTCTCAATTGTCACTCTCCCCAAGAATCTTCGTTATTGCCTTCTCCTAGACATCTTTCCCCTCCCCCTAACTTTAATTTACGTCTCAAATTCAATTTGCTTCTTCAGAGGAACTTCATCCATAACAGCCTTAAGATAGAATTCATAAATAACTTTCATATAGGGAAATTATTCTATTGTAAGGAATGGCTCACTCCTGAGATGAGCTGCTCGGTAGTGTATACATTTACTTTCCTCAGGTGCCGCCAGGGGACTTAAATCGGAAGCATCATCCACTCGTCTAAGGCACGAGTCTTTTTCTATCTAGAAATAATCCTTCGTACCCCCAGCACACTCATCCATAAAGCAAAGCCCCCCCCATCAGAGATCATTCTATTTTATGTACAACAGATATTTAACACTAAAATTTGAAATCTTAGGTCAGTCCAAAGACTACCTAAATTGAATTCTTGAATCATTTTTATCAAACATTTAAACCTCACACTTAATAGCAAATTATCGGCCTCCCCCCACTCGGTCACATATTTTTAAAGTATACATACAACCAACCTAAATCATGCCGTCATATTTAACAGTAATTCCTTAATTCTCTGGTTTTGCCCTAGGTACAAGTTTAGTGTGCTCCCTTTATTGTGTTTTAATCATAATTTTGACCATAACTCTGAACAATCAAATTTATTTATGGGGTGTAAACGCCTACCCACTTTGCCATTATTCATTGCTCTTACTTGTTTAGAATTCAAATTTACATTTTGCAATCTTCACTCGTTATTCTTGAATTTTATCATGTCTAATTTATATTCATAGAACCATAAGATTAGGTAGAATACCCGAAATGTTATGCACATTAAATCTTAACTATTTGCCTTTACGTCCTTGAGTTCATTTTATATATATATATATATATATATATATATATATATATATATATATATATATATATATATATATATATATATATATATATATATATATATATATATATATATATATATATATATATATATATATATATATATATATATATATATATATATATATATATATATATATATATATATATATATATATATATATATATATATATATATATATATATATATATATATATATATATATATATATATATTTATATATATATATATAAGAATAATTAATTTTATATAAATAAGGACATGAAACAAAAAACGGGAGTTTTTAAAGACAAGAGAAAAGGACATTGAAAAAGGAAGATCAAGGAATGCAAAAGACATCAAATTGAAAGTAAACCATTTCAAGAAGACAGAAATAATGCCAAGGGATTTTTTTGTTTTAAACATCATAGCTGAGAGTCGAACCCGAGTCCCCTGGTTGCGGGTCAGATGCCTTACCGCTGAGCTACCAGACCTAACCATTCAAATCCTCTCAAAGCGGGTTCGATTCCATGGCAGGATATTTCAACAAAATTATTTTTCCTTGACGTTATTTCTATCTTGACAATATGGCTTGTCTTCAAGGTGCTGTCCTTTGGTCTTAGTCTTCCAAAGTCTCTTATATATATGGGAAGTGATATACAGGAACAAGAGAGAAGAGATCTTACTGAACGTGACCCTGAGAAAAGCAAAGAGAAAAATACGTCGACGGGAAATAACTCGAACCTCACATCTCTGTGGTTATCTAAACCAGTGCTCTACCGACTGAGCTAACGGGCCAATGAGAAAGACAATATATTTTATCAATTTAACCTATTAATTCGCACCTCTAAAGACTACTGCTCAAATTAAACTATACTTGTAGGATAAAGAGGATAAAAACAGATATATATACTTATCTCTCCTTTGTGTTTTGCGCTTTCGGTCGCACAAAGAAGGGTTGCGTGCATTTCCGTTTGTGGGAAAGAACATTACTTTTAAAGCTACCTCTACATTTCCCCACACGTATTAAGGCCGCCAAAGACCTTAGAAACAATCCAAATATCACCATTAAAAAAGCCTATAAAGCTTCAGCCTTTTTCATGGACACTCTCCTTAACGACCGAACAAAGTTTCAAAAAATCACAAGAAACACCACTGAGATTTAAAAAAGAAATTGAACAAAACCATCGAACATATCAATAGCAAGGCAGGAAAATGTAACATTTAAGAAAATAATCAGGGACTTTTCCCCCGGTTACACCTACGGTAACGTTAAACCCCATGAAAATGGCAACCCACTAATACCTATAATAAGCCAGATCCCTACTCCAAATATGAACTTGTTAAGTTTTTAAATAAGATATTTACCTCTTTTAGGCCCACCAAATTTAGCCCATAACTCTTCGGAAGACTTCATTGCTCCAATCCGCTCCACCATCTCCAAAAGCTCCATAGCATACATGGACCAAAACGATCGGCATGACCGAAACCACTCTCTCAAGAAGAATGTCATATCATCTGAACAACGCTTCACCTAAAAACATACAGAGGAAGTACACGGAACATGCCACAACCGAAAAATGATAGAAGAAAACACAAAAATTTTAGACTATGCTCCCAACAGGAGTCAACTGCTCTTCCTTAAAGCTAAATATATACAAGAGAAGCTAGCGAATTTAAACATACAGTCTAACTCCAATGAAATCCTGCTCAGCGCAAGAAAAGCTAATAGAGGGACAGGTGTACTCAGAGCTGCCCCTAGCCACTAATCCCCTCAGGCAAGCAGCTTAATTCCCCTCCCTCCTCTCTGGCTACCTACTTCTCCCACCTTTTATCACCTGGATCCAACCTGCCTATGCGTGTAAAGCTTCGTTCCTAATTTTGTTAATACATTTTGTAACATAAATAAACTGAATACTTTGTAATAATTTCCCATTGTAACTCTGAAGATGATACTCGATGTATCGAAACGCGTTAGTTAAATTAAAGAAAGTGCTAAATTACATTAATTTACTTCTACCTTTGGAAAAATAACAAGCATCAGTTCCCGATGATCTTCGGTACGCTTATCCACAGGTTAAACAATGAAGAAAAGGCGAATATAAGACAAATCAAGAGGATTGAAAAAAGAATCATTAATTAAAAACTAGCGGTTGCTTTAAATAAAACATGCTATAATATATATATTATATATATATATATATATATATATATATATATATATATATATATATATATATATATATATATATATATAAGAAATGAAAAACTCACAAAGTATCACGTGAGGGTGGCAAATGAATGCAATGTCCCGCAGGAAAAAATGAAAAGGTGTTTCCAAGTACTTTCGACCTTTATTAAGTTCCTTATCCTTGATAAGGAACTTGGAAACACCTTTTCATTTTTTCCTGCGGGACATTGCATTCATATATATATATATATATATATATATATATATATATATATATATATATATTCCTCTTGATGAAATTTGATGCACTATCGCAAGGTTGTTGAGGAATTAAACCTTCCTGAAGACATATTTATTCCAGAACAGTTTCGGTGTATCACACACCCTTGTCAACTGGCAAATTAGTAGAAAATTATGGAGAACTCTATATACACCTACCGCCTTGCTCTGGCTTATCCCAAGGGAGGACATAATTTACTACCTTGTTAAGGCTGGGCTTTTTCACAATTTTGTTTATCTGCTTACATATCAAATTATTAAAAGAAAATTGACCTTAAAATAAATTGAAATTAGGAATGGATGTGATCAAACCTTATTCTACAATTTTTCTTTTAACATATTTTTTTTATTTAAAGACCAATTTACTTCCTTGAAAATCGATGGGATTATTAAAATCTCTGACATGACAAAATACTCCACTACTTTCATTGCCAAATCTGATGTCCCTCTTATGTTCATACAATCTTTTATTCAAATTTCTTCCCATTTCAACTAGATAAACATTTTCACAATCTTTACATGGAATTACATATACCCCTTTAAACTGTTGATCTTTAGGATTCCTGGGCATGAAAGGGGTAAGTAGCTTATTTAGGAACTTAACAAGTTCATATGTTAGAGTAGGGACCTGGCTTATTATTGGTCTTAGGGGGCTGCCATTACCCAGATTGGTTTATAACATCTGCTTATTTTGCAGCTAAGAAAATTACTATTTTAATAAGCCTGCACGTTCTCATGACCTCAGCAAATGTATAGCATTGCCATTTAATGACAAACTAAATAAGTTAAATTACTTATTTCAGGAAACAGGAATTAAAATAGCTTTTTATATATAATAATTCTATAAACTAAATGATGATTTACAGGAATCCTAAAGATCAACAGGATAAAGGAGTATATATAATTCCATGTGAAGATTGTGAAAATGTTTATGTTGGTGAAACAGGAAGAAATTTAGATAAGAGAAATGAAAGTAGTGGAGTATTTTGTCAATTTTCAAGGAAATAAATCGGTCTTTAAATAAAAAAATTATGTCAAAAGAAGAATTGTAGAATCAAGTTTAATCACATCCATTCCTAATTTAAATTTATCGGAAGGTCAATTTTCTTTTAATAGTTTGATATGTAAGCAGATAAACAAAATTGTAAAACTGTCCAGCCCTAATTAGGTATTAAATTATGCTCCCATCCCTGGGATTAGCTCAAGCAGGGAAATGGGTCAGGTAACATGATCTTTGTCTAAAAGGTCAGAGGTGTATATGGAGTTCTCTGTAATTTTTCCCTCAGTTGCCAGTTGACAAGGATGTGTGATCCACCGAAACTATTCTGGAATAAATGTCTTCCAGAAGTGTGGTTTAATTTCTCATATTCCTCTTCAAAAACCTTCTGGGGATGCCCTTGTTACCAATAATTGATAGTGCCACTAGAAACCAAATGTATGCTGAATGCTAGTTACTGCGAGGTTACTGATATACTTTATGATGTTAAAATTGACATACTGGTTTTCGCGCAAAATAAGACCAAAATAACCAAATTAAGGCGACTTGTTATTAACACTTAGTTTTTAAATGGGTATGTGATATTATATATATATATATATATATATATATATATATATATATATAGGGGTTGGACAAAATAATTGGAACAGTAGAAATTTAACACCAATATTTCAATGAGCCACTATATTACGAATATCCATCTAAATTTCATTATGAGTGTTTATCTTTTATTGTAGATACATAGTTTTATTTATTAACTTTAATGATTATTTGTATGTATTTTTCAGATCGTGGTATAGATGCTAAGATGCGTGACCTGACTGAGTTCGAAAAACGGGAAACTATTAAAGCTCTAATTGCAGGAGCTTCCGTTACCAGAACAGCTAAACTCCTTGTTTTTCGAGAGCTACCATATTAAGGACCATGCCAGAATTTAAGAAGCAGGCCAAAACCTTCAGCATGAGGAATAATTACAGCAGGGTTTCCCACTGGGTCCCTCCTTTGCCAATAGCTTTTTGTGTCACCACGAAACTCGGTGGCTGGACAAGTGTTCATTAGAATTCAGGCCTATTATCTTTAAAAGATTTATAGATGACTGTTTTCTAATTTTTAAGCACAGTGATCATGCACCCCTATTTCTAAATTATATTAACCAACAACATCCCAACATAAGGTTTTCTATGGCAACAGAAAAGGACAACAAAATCTCGTTCTTAGGTGTCAACGTTGTCCAAACAGGTTCCTCTTACAATACATCCATTTACAGAAAACCTACCACCTCTAGATTAGGTACACATTTCTTTATTTCTTTAGTAGCTCTTCCAGTCAGTTTAAATTATTCAGTATTAAAAGTCTAATTTTTAGAGCCTACCATATATGCTCTGACTGGATATCGTTTCATGAAGAACTGACTTATTTAAAGGATTTCTTCAAATTTAATTATTACCCCGATTTCATCTTCGACCAGTTAGTATCCAAATTTCTCTCCAAAATATACTATCCTCGACCCTTACTTACTACTGTTTCTAAACAGAAGGTTTTCATTAAGCTACCCTATCCCGAGCATTTAACATCCGAGTTTAACAAACTCCTTCTCTCTACCCTCAACAACCATTTCCCTTAATGCCAATTCATTTGTATAAACTCCAATTCTGTATCGTTTAATTCCTTTTTCCTCTATAAGGAGCCAATTCCTTTGGGCTTGCAATCCTGTATAATTCACAATTATACATGTACGACTGCCACAGTCGTTATGTAGGCCAAACTGGCTTACAATTCAACTGCAGGATCGCGAAGCACTTGGGTTTGTGTCACAGGACTGGTATTCCCATTTCTAAACCTGAAGCCTCTTCCATCAGGCAACATTCAGAGTATCACCATCATCCTCTTAATTCTAATTCATTTACTATATTATCTTCAGCCTTAACTTCTCTCGATTTTAAAATCTTAGAGTCACTATATATCATTAAAATAAATCCAAACCTAAATAATTACTCCTCCTCAATTAAATTATTCACAATATAACCAACCAACACTTCAATAGATTAACTAGCCAACCGACCAACCGAATAAATTTCGTCAGTAATTTTATATGTTTAGTTAGTTGATTTCTCAACTCCCACGATAAAGGTCAGCAGTCCCTTTGTTCATTCTGATTTGTTTTCGGGTTTTTTGTCTTTTTTTTTGGTGTGTGTGTTTTACAATTTAAAATAATATGTTATTTTTTGTTTACTTCAGTAACTTTTAATGCGTGATTATCAAGTCAGTTTGTTATAATTTCACCTTCTATTATTATTTTTTTAAATACTACTGGGTAACATTATTTAATTCTATATATTATTAGTGTTTTTACTTTAATTTTAATTATTGTCAATTTTATTATTTTAACTTGCCTTCTTTCACTTTTTTTTAATGCATTCTTTTAACTGTTATCAATTAATGTTCCTTCCCCTTCTCATTAGACGATATAGTCGCTGAAGATGGTCCTAGTAAAGGTCCGAAACGTCCGGCCAATAAATGATTAGTATAATCACCTGGATCTTCATATTCCTGCTACACATCAGATTCCCAAGGAACAAATCAATTACCAGTATTATATATATATATATATATATATATATATATATATATATATATATATATATATATATATATATATATATATATATATATAATATCACTTTATGGCCCTAATTTGCATGAAAAGCAGTATGTCAATTTTAACATCATAAAGTATATCAGCAACCTCTTAGTAGATACCATTCAGCATACATTTGGTTTCTAGTGGCAATGTCAATTAGTGGTAACAAGGGCATCTCCAAAAGGTTTTTGATAGGAAAATGGTAAATTTAGAGGTGGTAATATTTTGTAAGTGCAAAAACTTCCGGAACCATAAGCTGCCATTATTTTTTCACAAAGGAAAATGAAATCACCACTAATTGATATTGCCACTATAAAGGAAAAGGAAACATCTGCGCTTTTATTGCCCCTAACCATTCCACTCATTTTTCCCCATGGGATTAACTGATCAAGTAAACGTTCGGTGAAGCAGAAAACAGACAGGAGAAAAGTTATAAAAGAAGAAAATAAATCAAAGATTGTGAAAATTAAGAGTTAAATAAAAAAAAAATTTTTATCTCATACTCATCTAACCATTTATCCAAATACAAACAACCACACGAATTCAGACCATGAACTTAGTACTCATTAACTACAAATTGTATATTAACAGTAATAAATTTAATGTTATTTATGAATAAACCGAAGAAATTATCTTTTAATTATTTTGTCATACCATGTTGGTCCCAAATTTTCTGTGTGTTCGACACAGTGTGACCTCGGCCGATAAAAGCAGGCTTGAATCCGAAAATAACTCTTACAAAATCCCAAATCTTTCAAACTCATCATCATTTCTCTTCTTCAGAATCGCTCGAAGTTGAATGGTATATTTTCAGAGCGATCTAATGAAACTAACAATCGCCTGACGATATATGGCCATTTGAGACTCTCCCGTGTTACCAGCATCCCTCTATGAGTGAAGAAGAAGGGTTATGGAGGGAAGAACGAATCCTCCCTTTTGCACATCAGTCATAACTGTAAAAGTTACACGTATCCCCCCCCCCCCGCTTAAATACAAAAATCCATGGAATAATGAAGTTCACTATAAACAATTTACATATCTGATTTCTCATGTAAAATAGGAACCCTATATTTTTCTTATTACATCATCCACGATGGGGTGGATAATACGAATTCCCCCGACTTCGCACTCGACATTCCTCTCCAAGCACCCATTTCCCACTTTGTACTCCTCGACCCCCATATCACACACTTTTAGGGGCGGAGCTTCCTAAAAAGGTAGGCGGAGCTAATGACGTCAGGATTGTTTTATAGTTGCCATGTGTTGGATGACAGTAATACATCCTGATATTAACATATAAATAACAGTAATACAGTGTTTTTGTCACATTCAAACTGCTTCATTCGATTTTATAATTAATAATGAAGAGCAGAGTGTACTAACAATATGCACAAATAACACAAACTCATATTTATACACAGATTCTGTCTCGAATTCCTCGCTCATAGATGGCGCAGAAATCGGTCCTAAAAGACTAATAATATATTCATTCACTTGGCTGCTACAATTGTAAATAGAATGAAAATTTTATTGTATAAAGATCTATTGAACAAATCCATAGATTGATAGCTTTAATTTAATAGGTCGTGTATATATATATATATATATATATATATATATATATATATATATATATATATATATATATATATATATATATATATATATATATATATATATATATATATATATATATATATATATATATATATATATATATATATATATACACTAAGAAAAATTATTGCACTAACGCAATTAATTACACGGTTAAAAGGCTACTTTTGTCAAACACAATCTTCCTCAAAGCCCTCGGAAGGATCTCTTCTCACATACACGAGAAGGTAACACTAAAAATAAGTGTTCTCTCCGAGGGCTTTGAGGAAGACTGTGTTTGCCAAAAATAGCCTTTTAACCGCATATATATATATATATATATATATATATATATATATATATATATATATATATATATATATAAATGAAAAACTCACACAGTATCACGTGAGGGTAGCAAATAAATGCAATGTCCCTCAGAAAAACACCATTTCCTTTTTTCCTGCGGGACATTGCATTCATATATATATATATATATATATATATATATATATATATATATATATATATATATATATATATATATATATATATATATATATATATATATAAATTGGTCTTCAAATTAGTAAACCTGTCCCATCCATGATTGATTCGAAACCACCACTTGCAAACTTGCAATGAAGTTTTAGGGTCACATTCAAAAACTTCAGCATATTTAGGTACTTGATACTATTAGCAACTTAAGCTTGTTACATTAAAAAAACTTCAGATATCTTTGAATAACTATTTTTATATTCCATTAATTACATGTAGTCATGCATTAACAAGAATATTAATTTCTTAGGTAATTTCCAGTTCGTTTGTGAAAAATTTCATTGTTTTTTTGTTTGTTTTTTTTTCCTATTCAAATTTTTATATACATTTCTCATGTTGGTTTCCGTCTCCTCCCTTCCATAAAATTCCATTTTTTTCAACTTTAAGTTTCATCTTTCACGATTTTTTCCTCGTGTATTAAACCCACTTTTTAGGTATCTACGTATTTTAGGTTTTTTATTCATTTTTTACCAGTAATGATGAGATTTGAAATAATCTTGAAATGCTTGCAATAAGTGGTACGAAGCTTCTTAGCTTGATATATATATATATATATATATATATATATATATATATATATATATATATATATATATATATATATGAATCCAGCAAACCGCAAGAAACAGAAAAACAGGATCATTCTTCTTCGGAAATGTTATTTCGTTCAATTGAGATCAAAGCGGTTGCTCGCGGCCTCAGTGTGCACAGTTAGAATCCCCCCTTGTACGGAATTTTTGAGAATTAAGAAATAACATTTCGGAAGAAAATTTATCCTTTTTTTTCTGTTTCTTGTAACTGTTTGCTGGATTCATTTCATCATTCTCACGCGTTCATGAAACCTGTATGCATTGTATATTCGCCGCGTGTTTAACTCTACTCTCCTTTGTCCTTTGAATTCCCCATTAATTTCTCTCTCTCTTTCATAGTCCCGATTGACCTTGCGAAGCGTACCTTAAAAGCTTGTTTATTCTGAAGATTTTTGTTTTCCGCGTAGCCAAGTGGTCTAAGGGACGATTTTATTGAGATCAAAGCGTTTGCTTGCTGCATCAGTGTGCACGGTTCGAATCCCCACCCCTGCACAGAATTTGGGCGAATTAGGCAATAACAATTCCGACGAAAAATTATCCTGTTTTTTTTTCTTGCGGTTTGCTGGATTCATTTCATCATTCTTTCGCGTTCATCAAAGATTTATATATATATATATATATATATATATATATATATATATATATATATATATATATATATATATATATATATGCCAAAACCCTCTTTTCAATTCTTCTTACTTTTATTCCTCTTATTTTGCTTATTATGTTTTCTTTTGCTGTGTGGTAGAATAGTTGATAGAGATTAATGGTTCAAGTTCTAAATGATGACTTCAACTCTGTATATATTTAGCAAATAGCCTAATTCAACCGATACGAGTTTCGAGATTAGAAGTGAAGTAATACGTGAGAGTAATTTACAAAGGTTGTCAGGGACTTGGTCATCGAAGTAACAGGAATTGGAAATTTCCAATGTGGTTCTCATTTTTATGAAGGGTAGAAACTGTGATTTTAATAATTATGGACCTCATACTAAGCTTTACATCTATTGTTTATTTAGATTTTTGAGAAATTGATCAAAATTAGGTTGATTTCTAAGAAAGCTTTCGCTTGTTAGATAAGTCTATAAATCTTATTTTTTCCATGGTTGATCATTTTTAGCAATTATTTTAGCTTTCTTTGAATATGTCACTGATAGACATGAGTGGCAGGGTGTTGATGCAGCTTTCATGGATTTTAGTGATGCCATCGATAGAATTCTTCACCCAAAATTGATTAACAAGCTAAAGGAAATTGGGTTTTCTGTTTGTCCTTCTATTTCGATTAGTGAGTAACTTAGAAATATGAAAACATTTATTTTAAATGGTTAGTAAATGAGTTAGAGGCGGGTGCTTAGTGGTTGCATCAAGCAGATGTTAAGGGTCCAATCTTTTTAATCTTGTATGTTCATGATCTTGAAAAGGGATTGCAGTTGCAAGTTTGCCCATCACAGTGTAACTTCTGCCACCCGGCCAATTATAGAAGCGGCTGCTGATCTTCAGAAAGAGAGAAATTGCTTGTAGGTTTAACGGATAGGTTGGAGATGAAATTTAAAGATATGACTACAGGAAATATTGTATTTTTTATACTAGTTAATGGTAGCTAGTTAAAGGAAGTTAATGAAGGAAAGGACTTAGAGCTTATCAGCTCAGCGGATGCAAAGAATCCATAGATAGTGTCTTAAACAAACGACATAAAATGCTAGGTTTTATAAGGAGAAATATAACTTATGTAAATACACGATTTGTGGGATATATCTTATGTAAGACATCTAGAATATTGTGTTCAGCCTTGGAATCACCACCTGTTGCAGGAGTGAATACAATTGAATAATCTCAGTGTAGGACTACTAAGCTTACCCTAAGAATAGGTGGATTAGGATATGAAGATAGGTCAAATATTGATAGGGCTTTGGAATGCCAGACCTGGTGAAGTGGTTAGCAGTGCTACTCTTGCTAAGTTTAAAGTCGCCCAGTTGAACTACTATATGGATAGTTTAGATATGACTTGATTACGACCATTTTTTCACTCTATTGTATATGGATAATTTTAGATGCATTTATAGTGTGGCAATATCCTTTAGATGGATTGCCCATGTTTTAATATTATAAGTGATTGACTGAATCCTTTGAAATATTGTGCGATTGGGATAGAGAGAGAGAGAGAGAGAGAGAGAGAGAGAGAGAGAGAGAGAGAGAGAGAAAACGTTATTTGGACACAACTACTCTCTAAAGTTGTTGTGTCCGGCTAATGTCCATCACTCAGGCTGACAACTTCCACGAACTCATCTGTGTAGATTTTGTCTCATTTGTACTTGTTTTGCCATGTTGTGAATATGAGTTGAATTGTCTTAATTTTCAAGTAAACTTTGTTCGTTGTGTTGTACTGTATTAAATTTAGACATGTATCCTATATGAGACCACGCACTGTAGAAGTTCTATTTATAAGATTCCTTGCAGCAATCCTTCGAGTTTTGTGTTGTAGATCACGAGCTGCTTTGGTGACTTTCTAGTGTTAAACAAGGATGGTGCTGTTATCTACACAGCTGTAGTATAGAGTGATGTTGGAATTATGGGGTGGTATGTAATGAATAAAAGTTTTTAAGGGGGCTGCTCTGAGTATGGCCCCTGTACGACTCCAATGTGTATGATATATACGTGATGGCTTACCGTGGTATATTACTTGTGATGTTGATTTGACAGGAAGTTGTTAAACCCACTTTAGAGTTGCAGTCAAGTGTAGTGTTTAGGCTTTATTTGATGTGTTTATACACTGTGTCGAAGAATTTTGATTATGTCTTGTTTTGCCATTACACTGGTGAACAACCTTTGAAAAGTTGTGTGCTTCTTAAGTGAGATTATGTACTTAATTCTTATGTATTTTTATGCACTGAATCCAAATATTACATTTAAAAATGCTTATTGGCTATAGGTTTAAAGATACGCGGCATGTAATATTTGATTATTTTATTATAACGTACATTATGTGTTATTATGTTTTAAACTCTAATCCATATCCACTCTCTTTCTTTTTGCTTGACGATTATAGTAGGCTGAAGAATCATCTCTTTTCAATGTCCAGCAATAGTCTGTAAGCATTGCTGTGCTCCATTTATCCTCGTACCGCTTTTCCATTGTTGAAATATTTTGGTGAAACCTTTCATCATGTTCGTCACTAACTGCCACTCAGGTTGCTGGAAAAGTCTTAATGTTAGTCCAAAAAATGGATTTTAAGTGACATGTTACATCCCATGTTTTTGTAAGCCTTGATGAGGTTTTTCACCAATTCTTCATAGTATCCTTTCCTTCTGTTTCTGAGAAATCCTGTCGACACTAATTTGAACGGTCCCCAAGCAGCTTTTCCATCCCCATGAATTGCAGATTCAAAGTCACCATCTTTATGAAGCTCTCGAATCTGAAAACCCCTTCTTTTATCTTAGCGTCGCTCAGTGGGGGGAATTTTGATTTTAAACACTTGAATCCTTGACCAGATTTGTGCATAGCTTTTACAAAGTTTTTCACGAGCCCCAGTTTTATGTGGAGTGGCGGTAGCAAAATTTGGTTTGGATCAGTGTGAGGTAGATTTTGAACATTTTTCATCCCAGTCTCTCCTGATATAGTGGGAACCTCTGCCACGGCTGTCCCATTTACACAGAAAACAGCAGTACTTTGTGTATTCACCCTGCAAGCGCATCAATTGAGTAACAACCTTTAAGTCATCACAGAGCTGCCATTGATGCTCATCATATTTTATGAATTGCAATATATGCTTTATATTCTCATTAGTTTATTTCATATGTGGTGCATAACCCACAGAAATTGATAGTTCACAATTGCCGTTGTGCAGCAAGAAACCTTTTCAGACTCGATGCTAAATGCTTCCATCAGAACATTTATATTATTGTGAAGGCCACTAAATCACCTTTCATTACGAAGAAATCGTTGAACTGCTGCTGACAGTCGCGAAATTTGGAATTTTCACATCAGCTGTTAGGAGATTCCATTGTTGAAAAAAAGAGCCTAGCAGCTCTGCCTTGTTCTTGTGTAGTTGCAGACCCCTAACAAGGTCACGAATTTTCTCTTGTGTAATAAGATGTGGCCTAGAAGAGAGTGCTTCATCAAAATTTGGGTCACTCTGTAATCCAGCACTGCCATCCTTCTTTGCTTCTTCCTCACCACTTTCCTCATCCCACTCAAAGGATACCAAAGTTTGTTCATTAGGAAAAGGCAGACCTTCTCCATGTGGAGGGAGGCGAATAGCTGATGAAATGTTTAGATATTCAATGGACTCGTTTTTGTTCTTTGACAAGCCCTTTTGTACTGGAGGTACCATGCAGAAGTAACAATTGTTGGTATGGTCTGTTGGCTCCCGCCACGTCATTGGCACAGCAAAAGGCATTCCTTTCTTCTTCCAGTTTAACCATTGGCAAGGATTAGTAGCACACGTGTTGCAGCATATGTGAAGAGCCCAGTTTTTATTCTGGTCACTAATCTGGCATCCAAAATATAGGTGATATGCTTTCCCAACCACAGCAGTTAAACGGTGCTTCTGTGATGCAAAGGTAACCCCACTACAAATGTATCAGAAGTTGTCTCCCTTATTCACGCAAGTACGAGACATCTGAAAGAAGAAAAAAAACAAGCAATTAGAAGATAAACAGAAAATTTATTCATAAATTCATCATTATAATACAGAGCATGACATCTTAGCAGGAGTATTTATATCATTCATTAAGAAAATAAAATTAATATAAAATGCCTCACATGCATATCAATAGCTTGCTCAATGAATATTTATTATAAGTTTAAAAAGTGTTTGACTAGGAAAATCAAATACCTTTCACCTCAAAATGTAAACTTGCACAGCACAACCACCTTCTGAAACAATACTGAAGGGCAGTGACATTGTGAATTTGGTAAGAAACGCACTGCCGCAAGCTTGTTGGAACTTGTTGTGACACGTAGGTTTATTTTGAAAAGTAGAAATAACAAACAATTTTAACATGATATTCATTATCCGCGACCTAAAATATGTTGGGAATTGCTATATGCTCTTGGAAGAAATTTGGTTGTTGACCAGTGTTATCGTCATGAGTATGTGTGGTTTGGTTGAATCCTTCTCATATGAGTTAAGTGATCCAAATTAACGTAGCAAGTATTCAATCAATTGTTGTCCTCTTTGAAAATATATGCGGAGGGTGGCTGAGTTGGTTCAGGATTTTACTAGAAGAATGTATAAGCGTTTGACAGTACGAGTTCGAATCACCGTAGCTTTTCAAATGATATAATAATTTTATTTAATAGTTGGGATATGTTGGTAAGTACAGTGTTTTTTGACTGCAATGGGCTGAATCTGTGTTCGGGGAGACTGGTGGGATGTGTGGCTTTGATTTGAAGTACTAGGCGTTACATGATTTTGGAGTTGTGCAGATTAGGGAGATATGATATTATGTGGGAAGATTTCCAGACATTTGATATAGAGTTATGGAAGAGAGGATGGATGAAGATTTGTGTGGGGTCGTTGTTGCATCGTAGAACTACATGTTTTAGGGGGATGTTGGATATTTCGTCAGGGTCAGAGGCTAGATAGGATTTTGCCTGCCATATAGTGTGGGTTGCCATTTCTTTAGTGATATGTGTTCACATCTTGTGGTCTATTACTACTGTTAATAGATGTTTATTCTTTGGTTATGTGTGCAATATCATGTATTCTGTTATTAAATCTGAATAGTAGCATAAGGGCATTTGACTGGTTGGTGAACTTGACTGCGTTCGAGTAGATGAATCTGTGCGTGTCTTGTTTACCCTTTGTTTGAGTTATCAAGTCTGGCAGTTTTCGAGAAATTTAGCAGTCAGTTTTCTAATTTAAAATGCCAAGAAAAGGTTGAGTTTGTCTTCTTTGTTGTTCTTGGGACAGTACTTGAAAAATGTGGCGTTATGTTTTCGTTGTTTTGGTGTTATTTTGGTTCGGTGATTGTCTTCGTAGGTTGGGCCCGGCTGGTCTGATTTCTGGGCATAAGTTTGGGTCGTAGTATTTTAGGTTTGCACTAAGGATGTACTTGCTGGCTTGTGTTTAGGGTGTGTTGGCAAAATACATCTGTGTAGTTCAAAGACGTCTGTTGTAATGTTGTGTGAGAACGCATCTGGTTCCCCCTAACCTTATACTAGACATACAGAATGGCGTCTAGGGCAGTGTAGGTAAACCATTTAGTCCTGAATATGCAAGGCACAAAATCACTACAATTATCACTCCATACACTCACGACGGGCTGCTGTTCCTACTTCAGGAGACCAAGTACGAATCTACCCCAAAGATTTCGATTAAACTTCAGCCCTCTCTCTACCTCTCAGTCATTCTCGCCGTCGATCATTTTCACGTCTCTTTGACAAACACCTCCTTCCTTCTTTCCTAGTAAATATGTTCCGGTTGAATTACATTCCTCATATATCAAACATTCACACAAAAATCGCCATATTTGCGTACACAGAAATACATTTCCTGCTTGCAATGTATCCCTGCACAATCCCACTCCATTCTACATAGCCTCATACCCTATTTTGATTCCAGGCTTATCGACACACAGCACACTCCGACACATATCTATTCATAAGCAGAAATTATAGTGTAAAGGAAGCATTTATTGCCTGGAAATCAAGTGGAGTGAAGAAGAAGGATGTACTGTGTGATGCAAGATTTTATGTGGGGCGAAGAGAGGGGATATATTGGGTGCAATGCACGAATGTCTAAGGATAAAAAAAGATGGGTGTATCGCATGGAGGAAAGTCCTATGCAAAATTGAGAAGTAGGATGTATTATGTAGAACAAAGTCCTGTATAGTGGTGAAAAAGAGTGTACTATGTGGAAGAGGGTAATGGATGAAATAGAAAGAGGAGTTTAATTAGTAGAAGAAATTCATGGGTGGAATGGTGAAGATGGTTACCTTGGATGAAGGAAAGCCAAAGATTGAGTGGAAAAGAGGGGTGTATTGCGTGGAAGAACATGATAAGGGTATAAAAGAAGAATTTATATTGCTTGGTAGAAGATTATGGTTCATGTGGAGAAGAAGAAAGCATTGTGTGTAAGAAGAAAATGGATAAAGTGCAGAAGAGAGATCAAATGCGAAGAAGAATGTCCTGGATGGAGTAGAGAAAGGGAATATATTGCGTTCAAAAAGGTCCATCGTGGAGTGGAGACCAAGCGTTCATTTTGTATAAGAACATAATACGGAAGAAGAGAATAGTGAGTTTCCTGAAAAAATAGTAAGAAAAGAGTGGAAAAGAGGGATTTATATTGCAGAAGGAGGTACTGGAAGGAGGGAAGACGTAGGGTATATTGTGTGGAACAAAGTCCTTTAGAGAGTGTGTAAGAGGGGCGTATTTTTAAAAAGACCTTAGTATTGGGTTGAGGAATAAGTTCTTGCGGTTTTATCAAATTTATTCATTACCATTAACAATTTTAGAAAAAATTCATTTTCGATTGATAACAATATGCAATTTAATCAATAATGTATTCTCCGTTCTTATATACGACTTTTTCCCAACGTTCAACTAGTTTTTCGATTCCTCTGCAATAAAAATCTCTGGATTCTGACTCGAAGAATTCGTCTAACCAGGTTCTTAATTCCACATCAGTACTGAACGAAAAACCGCGCAAATTGTTGCAGAGCAATCAGAACAGATGGAAATCCGATGGAGCCAAGTCTGGCGAATATGGAGGATGCGGCAGGATTTCCAAATTAAGCGTTTGGATGGCGTCTTTTGTCATATAAGCAATGTGACGACGAGCATTGTCGTGTTGCAGAAGGACTCCATAACGTCGATGAGGTCGCTTTTCACGAATAGCTTCGGCGAGTCGATACATTATTGAACCTCAAGTTCTGATTTGACAATCTCGTTGTTCGCAAGGAGCTCATAAAGAATGATGCCTTCAAAATCCCACCACACACACAGCATCGTCTTTCGTGGATGAAGTCCTTGCTTTAATCGCGGAAGTGGTTTTTTTATTGGGGCTAAGCCATTGTTTTCGATGGTTCATGTTCACATAAACACACCAGTTTTCGTCGCCAGTGATGATGCGGTGAAGAAATCTGTCCTTATATCTACGAGTAGCCTTGTGATGAGCAAGCAAACCTGTGGCAATCTTGGAGCGTTGAAGTTTGTTGCTTTCGCTCAAAACGTGCGGAACCCATGCACCAAGTTTTTGAACTGTTCCCATCGAATGAAGGTCATTCACTACAGGTTTATGATCACAGCCAATTCTCTAGTCGATTGACGAGGATTTTCAAGAAGAAGGTCGTTCAATCGATCTTCATCCAACTTAATGGGGCGACCAGAACGTTCTTCGTCATTAAGGTTGAAATGACCGTTTTTGAAACGTGAGAACCACCATTGAGTTGTCCTTTCTGATAAAGCATTTTTCCCTTACACAGCACAAATATCACGACGAGCTTTGGCTGCGTTTGCATTGTTCCCGTCTCGAGTGGAAATGAATAACAACAAGTGTCGAAAATGCGCCTTTCTTTCAACTTGACATTCCATTTTGAGGGTACAGAACAAAAATTTAATTAACACAACTTTTAAATAAACCGCAATAACTTATTACTCAACTTCAAGACGTAGCCTAAGCAAAAGCCTAATAGTCTACGCTGTAAAGAGACGTAGCCTAACCTTTGCAAATTTTGCTCTCATTATTTATTATTGTTTCTTAATATGTGCACAAATCACGTCAACAAAACTTAAATCAACACAACATTAAAAAAACGAGGGAACTTATTCCTCAACCTAATAAAAAGGATGGGTGTATTTCTTGCAATAATCTCGTGCCCGGAGTAGCGAAGAGGGGTGTATTGCTCGGATGAATGTTGCAGGCGAAATGGAGCAGTGTGGTCGAATGCTTATGTCAACGCAACAAAGCAAAATAAAATGTATAGTAGAAGGGGTGTATTAAGGGAAGACGGGCAATTATAGAGAAGAGAGCTCTATTGCATGTAAATCTTTCTCTTACAGAGTTGAGAAAAGGACTGTATTTCGTGCAAATTCGTTCAGTCCAGAATGAATAGGAAGAAGGCTGAGTTTAGAAATGAGAAAAGTTGTATTTCCTGGAATGAGGCCGGTCAGAGAGGTGAAGAGGGCTATAATGTATGCAAAAAGGGCCGTTAAAAAGTGGAGATTGCTGTATTGTGAGAAAAAGGATTCAGTTCAGAGAGAGGAAGAACGCTATATTGCATGTGAGAAGGCCTAGTGGACAGTAGAAAAAAGTGATATATTTGGTAGAAGAAGGCTTATTGCAAAGGAGAGAAGAGGGTGTATTGCATGGAAGAATGGTTATTACAGATTGGAGAAGAAGGCTGAATTGCGTGCAAAAAAAAACACCATTTAGGAGTGGAAAGGTGGGATATATTCGGCGGAAGAAGACCCATTGTAAAAGGGAGAATTGGAGAATATTGCGTGGAAAGGAGACATTTCAGGGTAAGAAAGAGTGACGAATCGCGTGAAAGGTCCCGGAGCGAACAGCAGCATGAAGACGCTCATGGGTCTGCTCCATCGGCCTAATAATGTGTAAGGAGAAGCGTTCAAGAGTAGGTGAAGGGATTTGGGCGGGGTGGGGGGCTAAGAAGTAGTGCGAATTATGAATCTGAGGGGAATTGCGACCCCCAGTCCACTTCACACTTCACTCACCCCATCCTTAAAACAAAGGGTGGGGCGAACGACCCCCTAATTATCAAAGAGGCACTAAGGGAAGCTAATTTCTAAGCCTTTAAAATCATGTCCACGTGCTTGTATGCTCTCTCTCTCTTATATATATATATATATATATATATATATATATATATATATATATATATATATATATATATATATATATATATATATATATATATATATATCTTTGTCCCAAAGTGTCAGGTCATCCTCAATTTTTTTAGTTAGGCCTCAGATTGTTAATAAAAGCGTGCATATGGTTGTTCTATGGTATATCTCAGAATATCTTGCAAACGTCAGGTGTAATTTTCGTCCATTCTTCCTGCAGTTTCTGGTGCAAATCGTCTTTATTTTTAACTGTCGTGCTCCTAATAGCTTTACCAAGGACTTCCCATAAGTGTTCAATGGAGTTTAAGTCTGGACTTTAAACCGTCCACTTCATAGGAATAATTTCCTGTGTTTTAAATTAAGTTATTCTTGGTTGTATAGGACGGGGCATTATCGTGTTGAAAGATACTCGTAGCATTAGCTTTTGACACGCCTGGATGTAATTTAGCAATTGATGGCTCTAAAACATCCGATAACTTGGAAGCATATATAGTCGAATTCATGTTTTACTGTTGGGACGAAACATTCAGGTTGAAAAGCTTTGCCAACTCTTCGACGGGCAAAAGTCGCTCCAGGTGTGCCGAAAACCTGAGGCAAATAACATACAATATAATCAAATACATTATTAGGAATATGTGTGATAATTTTCGGGTTCAACCAAAATATTATGAGCTTCTATGTTAGTTCCAACCTTATACTATCTTATCTCATAGTTACTTTAATCAGACCATACGACTTTTGACCACTGCTCAGTATTCCATTTGGAATTATTTTTTTTCTCCAGTGAAGACGTTTCATCTTGTTTGTATCAGTGTCATAGGTTAACCCAGCATACCTTGCACCAGATTAATATAGATGTCGTAGGTTAACCCTACACATCTTACACCAGTTTAAGATAGATGGCCTAGAATAGGGTTAAGGTCACCCTTTCTGCTTTACGAGTGCGTGGGAGGTTTACAATATATGCAGAGCGCAAATTAACTGAAAGTAGGTTGACCAATAGTCGACTATCTTGGAGTTCCGGGATAACAGAAAAACGGATACAAAACTAACTTTAATAATATGCAAATGAATATTATGCTACAAGATTAAAAGGAGTTTTAGAATGAGTTATACACATACTAGATTTTCACGGGTCTCCGCAGCTAAAAGGGGGAGGGAGATGCTGAGGACGGTCACCGTAAAAAACAAACGGACAATATTGACCGAGGGACTCTCGAACGACCTTGAGCCTAAAACTAAACCGATGATGAGGCTTACACTGGGTGTGTGGGTGGGGAGGTAGAGAGAGCACTTGCACAGGAGAGTTGTTTGCTGCTATTACCTCGAAGATTTGACTCGAGGGAATAATCATTGCCTTGACGCAAAGTTCAAACAATAGTCTCTGGATAATAACTTTTACGGGGGTGAACTTAAATGTTGCTATCGAGTAATACGAATCGAGATTGAGCATGCTGTGTTCGAGGAGCGGGGAAGCGGGTTGAGCTACACTCATGTGAATTAACAAGAATACCGGGAGCTTAAGGGATTTTGCGAGAATTGCGCAGCATCCAACGGGAGGCAAATAGCGGGTACCGACGAGGGCGGACAGAGGATGCTGACGGGGCACGGAGGACGGTGGATACTCGGCGGATACTTCCTTCCAACTCTGGCGCTGGAGGATTTATAGGGGTTGAATCCCCCCCCCCCCTCCGTCGGAAGGGGAGGGTTCTTGGGTCAGACGCATCGGCAGACGAGAATAGACTCAGCCTGTTAGCGCGAGAGCGAGAAGGTTCTTAAGGCAGCGAGGTGAACTTTGTCCGACTTCAGATGGGACCTTATGGGCTCACACTTGTCGCCGCTTTACGTGATTGCCGCATTTTAGGTCATCACGGCGTCTCATAATTTCGCACCTCCATTAGCGCATACGAAAAGGGTCGCCCAGGTGTCTGTTGTCTGTCTGTCTGTCCGTCTGTCTGTCTGTCTGTCTCTCTCTCTCTCTCTCTCTCTATTGAAGGGTGAGGCGGCGCGTATCTTCCTCTCTCTCCCTCTCCATGTGATTTCTGAAAATCAGAGATTCATGGCTCCTTCCTGGCTTAGCAGCCTTTGAGACCATAGTCTATAAGCCTCCTTCTTGCAATTCTAGTCGATATTTGTGAGTTTTCCGCCTCAGTGAAGTCTGTACAGAAATGTGAAGATGTTTTTCTCGAATTTTCAAGAGACTGATGGATCAAATATGTCTTCACGAAGAGATGTGACCCAATTTCCTGCAATTTTTTCGTTTTAATTTGACACCTTTAGTCTCCCTGAGGCGCCTGAGAGTCGTTTGGACTGCATGTCGAGAACATACCATCTTCTGAGCTATTTGTCTTTGTGAGATGCCGTTTTTATGGTGATTTACAATTTGCCCTCGCTTAACTTCACGCAACTCAAAATTTCTTGCTCTCTTAGTGATTATTAACTATAATTACTACATATTACGGCACAAATCTGTGAAAAAAAATAAATATAATTTTTTGCAATATATGGGTTATTCACATTTACCGCAAAATACTAGAAAATGTTAAAAACAACAAAAAAATGTTATAATATTATGATGTATTTATTGTTATGCTAGATATAATAATAGCATCCGGCCATAGTGATATCAAAGCTCAATTTGTAGTTTAAAGATAAAAATAAAGTTCAGCCTCATACTTTTGGCTAAATATATATATATATATATATATATATATATATATATATATATATATATATATATATATATATATATATATATATATATATATATACGAGGGGCGGTCAATAAGTTTTGCAATTTGGATATAAGGAAACGAGATATGAGGAAAAGTGTTTTATTATTTTTCAATATAACTACCCTCGACTTCAATGCACTTGCGCCACTTGTCCCTGAGGCTTCGAATTCCCGACAACCAGAAATCTCCCGACTGCTGTTCAATCCACTCCTGGACGGCGAGCTGGACATTTTCATCGTCCCCAAATCAGCGTCCACGCAGTGCAGCCTTGAGCTGGCGGAATAAAAAGTAGTCGCTAGGGGCCAGATCTGGACTGTAGGGGGGAGGGTTGACCTACTTGAATCTGCACTCGCGCAGGGCAGCTTGTGCAACTCTGGTCTTGTGAACTTTGAAGACGTTGAAGTCGATTATGGGGCGTGACGTTTCTATGGGCCCAACGTGAAGAGACCTTGGTCATGGCCAAATTGTCGTGGATGATGTTGATAACACTTCCATGTGATATTCCAAGTTCTTGCTCGATTTCTTCGACATTCACCGGTAGATTTTCGAGGATCATCCTTTCCAAACGGGTCACATTGTCCTCGTTGGTCACGTCTGACGGGCGTCCTCGACGGGGTCATCTTCAAGAGACTCACGACCATGGCGGAACTCCCTATTCCAGCGAACAATGGTTGCATAGGAAGGGGCGGTGTCGGTGTACAGTGCAACCATGCGTTCATGGATCTCTTTTGCATTCTTGCCTTTCTTGGTCAAAAATTTGATCACTGCGTGGTGCTCAACCTTCTCCATTTTTGAAAAATTTTTGACTCACAATCTGCGATCAGCTACTGTTTTTTAAATATACGAGGCAGGAGCGTGCGGCTGCAGGTCCTGACTTTTCATAACTTGTCCTAACATATAAAAAGGGTAATCTATTATCACATTCCCATTAAATATGAATGGCTATATGATAATAGATTACCCTTTTTAGATGTCCTCATTAATAAAGATCACCATGAATTAAAACTTGACGTTTATAGGAAAACAACCCACTCGAATGCCTATATATACATTATTTTTCGTTTCACGATAATACTGTTAAAAAATCGGTAATTTCTTACCTTTTCCTTAGAGGATACAAAATATGTCATCCTTCCTATTTAGATGAAGAAATTGGCATCATCAGGACAATTTTTTCTAATTTGTATTACCCCGATTGGTTCATATCGTCTGCCCATTTTGCAGCTAGGAAAACATTCTATGGTAATAAGCCTTCCCGCACTAATGACTTCAACAAATGTATAACATTGCCATTTAATAATAAATTAAATAGTTGAAAGGACATATTTGGAAAAGCGGGTATTAATCTAGCCTTTAAATATAATAATTCCTTAAACCAATTGATGATTGCCACGAAACCCAAAGAACATCATAACATAGGAGTATATGCAATACCATGCAACGATTGCCATAAAGTTTATATAGCGGAAACGGGGAGAAATCTAGACAAGAGATTGTATGAACACAAAAGAGATATTAGAGTGGGCAGCGAAAGCAATGGAATATTTTGCCATGTTAGAGACTAGAATCATTTGATCGATTTCAATGGAAGTAAAATGGTATTTAAATCGGCTAACTGTGTTAAGAGAAGAATCGTAGAATCGAGCTTGATATCGTCAGTTCCTAATTTAAATCTATCTGAGGGTCAATTTTCTTTTAATCCTGTAATACGAAAGCAAATAAACAAAATAGTGCAATGTCAGTCCTTCAATATGTTTAGGCCTGACTCATCCCCCCTGATTGGCCACAAGCAGAGGATTGGGGAAAAAAGAGGGGATCTTTCACGACCTGACCGTGTGTTATGTTTGAAAGCACTTTTCTTATATTTTCTATCCAGTGTCAATTGAAAAAGGGTAACAACAAGTAACAACAAGGAAAGAAGGTACCCTAGGAGACCTTACGGTCCATTCAAAGAGGGTACCTTTGGACTAGCAATTGAGCGGGCACAAGGCTGCACAATTGTTTTGCGTCCCTAAACGGCCACTTTTCAAGACTTTGTCTAGTCTTGACTTGAACTGGTCAACAGATTCACTGTTGACAACTTCCACTGGAAGTGCGTTCCACATACCGCAGATACTGTAAGTGAAAAAATTTCCACACAGATTGCGGTTGTAACGCTTCAGTTCAAGTTTGAAGCCGTGATTGCGCGTTCTGTTCTCACTCAGTGTGAAAATATCCCGATAGTCAACATTGTCGAACCCTCGAAGTATTTTGAAAACTTCGATGAGCTGACCACGCTGTCTACGGGTTTTCAGCGAGAACAGATCTAATTCCCTTAGTCTATCCTCATAACTTTTATGTCGGATAGAGGGAATCAGCTTGGTTGCCCTGGCTTGTACGCGTTCCAATCTCGCGATGTCCTTTCGCAATGAAGGACTCCAAAATTGTACGGCATACTCCAGGTGCGGTCGGACAAGTGAGTTGTACAGGCACAGTACAATCTCCTGGTTCCGATAACCAAACTGGCGCTTAATATAGCCTATCATCCTTTGGGCCTTTTTCTCCGCCTCAATGCACTGTTTCCAGAACTTGAGGTCACTAGTAATAGTAACACCCAAGTCCTTCTCAGTGTCACTCGATTCAAGAGCAGTGCCCTTAAGGATATACTGAGATTGAGGGTTTCTGTGGCCGATATGCATCACTTTGCATTTGCCCACGTTAAAAGGCATTTGCCACGTGTCCGACCACTCCCCAATATTCCCAAGATCTTCCTGCAGGCGGGCAGTATTTCCATCCTTTGCAACGTTCATACCAAGCTTGGTATCGTCGGCAAATTTGGAAATCTTGGCAACCATGTCACCGTCCATGTCGTTGAAGTAGATGATGAATATAGTGGTCCCAGGACAGAACCTTGAGGCACCCCGCTAGTAACGGGCACCCACTCAGAAGACTGTCCATTTACCACCACCCGTTGCCGTCTGCCACTTAGCCAGTTCTCGATCCAGCCGGCTACCTTTCCGTCTATGCCAAGCGCTCGCACTTTCCGGAGAAGGCGGCGGTGTGGTACCTTATCAAAGGCTTTCTGAAAGTCTAGGTAGACCACATCCACCGCCTTGTCCCGATCGTGCTCACTGAAAACGAAGTGGAAGAATTCTACAAGGTTCGTCAGGCATGACCGTTGCCTTCGGAAGCCGTGCTGGGAACTCCTCAGTAGCAGGTTTGACTCTAAATACGACGTCACTTTGTCCACCATGATGCTTTCCATGAGTTTACCGACTATCGAAGTCAGACTGATAGGTCGGTAGTTCGACGGTTGGCTACGGTCTCCTTTCTTGAAGATCGGAGTCACCTCCGCCTCACGCCAGTCTCAAGGAACGCATTTGGTCCGGATTGACATGTTAAAGATAGCGCACAGATGTCGTGATACTTCATCGCACACTTCCTTCAACACTTTAGGTAGAAACCCGTCCGGTCCAGGGGACTTATTCGTCTTTAGGTCAGCGATCTTTTTCTTTATTTCTCCTTCGGTGAAGTCCATTGCCTCCAGCTTTTCCCCCGAGTAGGAATCCGTCGGCTGGGGAATGGGACCACACTCTTCAGTAAACACTGAAGAGAAGTAGTCGTTGAGGAGGTTGGCATTTTCTGCATCTGAATGCTTTAATGTCCCCTCCTCATTCCTCAAAGGGCCAATCGTTCGACGGATTGGTTTACGGCTGTTCACATATCCAAAAAACTCCTTGGGATTCTCTTTTCAGAGTCTCGCCACTCGGAGTTCCTCAGACCGCTTAGCCGCCCTTATACTGGACTTCACTCTCCTGGCTAGCCTCCGGTATTCGTCAAAGTCACCCGAGATCTTCGATTGCCGGTACACATTTCTCTTCTCCCTAAGCAGTTGCCCGATTTCTCGATTAAACCACTTTGGTTGAACAGAAGACCGACGGGGGCATTTCAGAGGAATAAAACGCGATTGAAGACTGATGAATGTGGTTTTGAAACTGTTCCAAGAGTCTTCAACAGCATCGCACTCTTCTAGCCTCGCGTCAGTTAGTCCCGCGCGTAGACCTGCAAAGTCTGCTCTCCTCAAATCCAGTTTCCTTGATTTACTAGTTGCAGGCTCTGCCTTGGGGACTTTGACTACAAATCTAATTAGTCGGTGGTCACTGCCACCGAGCTCTTCGCCAACAGAGAGGTCCTCAACGATGTCATCTTCAGAGGTGAAAACCAAGACGAGGATATTGTCTCCTCTCGTTGGCTCTCTCACCCATTGAGTAAGGAACTCGTTGTTCGTAAACTCCAGGAGTAGTGCGTTCTCGCCACAGGGTTCTCTGGTTTCCCAGTCAACTTGTGTGTTGAAATCCCCCATGACGATACACACTTTGTCTTCAAAAAGTTCTCCTAGTAGCTGGTACAGATCTTGGTCCTTTTCAACGAGTTGGGCAGGAGGTCTATAAAGCACCAGGGTCCTGTATTTGGCAGGACCTATCTCTAGGTCAACACCTAGTATTTCATGGTCAGATATGATGTTGCAATCCGTCGAGTTGAGAGTATCCTTGACATACAACATCACACCGCCACCCTCTCTGTCTGGCTAATCTTTCAGGAAGAGCTGGTAACCGGGAATCGTGAATTCACCTTCAAAATCTCGGCTTGAGGTTTTTATCCACGACTCCGTTATGGCCACCATCTACGGTTCCTCTGTTACTACGAGGCCACGGAGCTCAAGAAACTTATTCCTGATTGACCTCGCATTGAACAGAAGAACTTTGAGGGAGTCCCCTAGTGTAGGACTCCCTACGCTCTTCCGTTTCCCGGCTTCTCTGTTTTCGTGGTCACACCCTTTTTGACCACCTCCGAGAAGGTCGTTCCAGGAGTGACACGGGCATGCTGGCGCACGTCCGCTTTCGCTCTGTTTCGAACGCTCCTTTGGGTGCGTTCCACGACATCTTGAATTAGATTGGCGAGAAAGGCATTCCCTTCAAAGGAAAGATGTACCCCGTCCCTTCGGTAGAGGTCGTCTCTACCGACAAAGGTACGATAGGGGTCCACGAAGAAGACTCCTTCTGCCGTGCAGAGATCCGCCAACCTTTTGTTCACTGCCACGTTTCTTTCGTGAGCGGTTCGGGATGGACCTCTTCTCGGAAGCATCCCAACCACCACACGTTTGCGGGTTTTAAGCCCTATGTCGTCCACGGCTCCCATCACTGTTTGGATGGTCTTACTACTAAGGCCCACTTTACCCCCTCTGAGGTAGATGTCGTTGCCGCTCACCATCAGAGCAACAACAGAATTCTCAGAAATCTGAGCTTTCTCTGCCTCTACTCTGATGGTGTGGTTACCCCGTCCTAACAGGCAGCTTACCTTCACGCTAGTGCGAAGGCGGGCCGCTAGCAGCGGCTGCAGATCCCGTGTTTGCGAGTCACCAATGAGGGTGACCTTCGGACACTTGGTCTCTGAAGACGGGGTCTTTCCTTGTGGAAGAGGCCTCCCCTTTTCCTCTTTACTCTCCACATTCTTATATTTCTTTTTCTTCTTCTTTATCTGTTTTTCTTCTATTTTGGGTTCTACTCTTGTTTCAACTATCACCTTTTTCTTTTTTTTCTTCGTTTCTCCTTTCTTCTTTTTCTCCTTCTCTCTCGCCTCAGCTGGCTTAGCCTCAGATGATGCCGGAATGTCCGCTTCATTACCAGGGGATTCCGAAACGTCAGTGAGCGGCGCCTCTTCTAGGCATCGAACCTGAGCTACGTTAAGGGCTTCGAGCTTTTCCAACTTTCCCTCAAGGACCTTAGCTCTCTCCTCTGAGGCTCTATAGAGGTCTTTTAATTTCTCCACCTCTCGCGTCAATATGCAAGTAGTGCAGATACTTTCAGGGCTGCATTTTGAGTAGCAGCCCTCCGGAAAGTCAACGCACCACTTTTCTAACTGGTGTGAGATACACCGAAACTGTTCTGAATTAAATTGTCTTCGGAGAATGTGGTTTAATTTCTTGCGATATTGCATTAATTTTCATCATATATATATACTTGTTATTGATTTGTTCCTTAGGAATCTGATATGTAGTAGGAATATGAGGACCAAATGTAAGTCATACTGCCTTACAACTCAAATGCAGAATGGCAAAGTAATTAGGTTTGTCTCATAGGACTTCCATTTCTACACCTGAAGCCTCTTCTATCAGGCAACACTCTGAGTATCACCATAATCCTCTTAATTCTGATTCATTTACCATCTTATCTTCAGCCTTAACTTCTCTCGATTTGAAAATCTTAGAGTCACTGTACATCAATAAAATAAATCCAAACCTAAATAATTACTCTTCCTCAATTAAACTATTCACTATATAACCAACCAACACTTCATTTCATTAACTAGCCAACCGAACAAATCTCGTTAGTAGTTTTTATATCCTTAGTTAGTTGATTTCACAACTCCCAAGATAAAGGTTAGTCCCTCTGTTTAACTCATTCACATTTGTTTTTGGTTTTTTGGTTTTATGTTTATAATTTAATATAATAGGTTATTTTATTGTTTACTCTAGTTACCTTTAATTTTTGATATTCAAGTCAGTTTATGTTAAAACTTCACTTCTTTCTATTATTTTTCAAAATTACACTGGATAATATCAATTAATTCTATATATTGTTATTTGTGTTTTATTTTAATCTCAATAATTGTCAATTTTATTATTTATTCAACTTGTCTTTATCCGCTTTTTTAGCCATTACATAATGCATGCTTTAAACTATTTAACTGTTATCGTTAATATTCCTTTCCCTTCTCATTAGTCGATACAGTCGCTTAAGATGGTCCTAGTGAAGCTCCGAAACGTCCAGCACATAAATGATTAGTGTGATCACCTGGGTTTTCATATTCCTATTATATATATATATATATATATATATATATATATATATATATATATATATATATATATATATATATATATATATATACATATATATACTTGTTCTTTCACACACTCACCTGTTCTGACAGAACAATCATTGATCTCGCCTTTGTCACTTATCTTCCTTTACATCAACACTCCTTTGCCACAGAACTGTCATTTAACAATTTCCTTCCCACTGTTTATTGACGCTAGTCTGTTACACTGACATTTTGCTTTCTAAACTTTGTTATCATACATTTCTTTTCTCACCACCTCTCTATCAAATTCTTTGATCTTAAACAAAAGCTCCTCCCCAGAAACTCCATTGATCACGCCCGCCTTCTCTACACATATAAAACAAGCACACGTCATTCACAAGGACTCATTCTAACATGGACAGATACACACACAGTCGATAGAATCACTTCGTCTTCGTCGTTGTGCATCCATCCACCTCGGTGGATAGGATTCACAAAAGCTTTATCCATTCATCATTAAATATCAAATCCAAAATAAAGTTATTTTTCACTAAATTGTTTCGCGCCACAATTAATCCATCTATTACTTCTCTCAATACAGGTATCAACTACTTCATCTCGCTACAAGTGTGACACCCGAAGTATATCTCCTCATCTTACGAAGCCATCAAATTTCTGAAGTCATCATCGAATTTCCTCAACGAAGTATAATCATGGATCCAAACCAACCTTTCATCAAGGAGCCTGCATTCATCTCACATAAGCACCAACTAGACTCAATGGGACGCTCAACGTCCACGCCGCACAACTCTCCCTCTCTAGCCGACTTGTTAGATCGTTGAATGATCTGTGAGCTTCACTTTGAATTAATTCATTATAATTCATTCATTCCCAAACACATAGTACTAACTATGGCAACGCGCCATCAATTTATTCCTTAGCATTAACATAATGCTATCGCGACGCTTCTTATCTAAGGAACTGACTAGGAGAGTTAACTTTCAAATGCACGGCTATGCAACGCGTAGGGTTTTCATTTCATTCACCTACGACTTGCAAGGTTGCTCGAATATTTCGTTCATCATATTATTTATTTAGGTTAAATATTTATTGTTTAAACTCACTCTATTCACGTTTACTCTCTTGTTGTATCATTAATTGACAAACACATTCCGGGATAAATATTTAATCATTATTTTACTTTAATAATATTTAATGTATCGAATTAACATTTAGTTCCTAAGAACTAATATCCTTTTGTACTCATGTATTCTTTTAACCAGCGAATATTCTACATCTTACCTCACAACTTTATTTATTCTATTTACAATGCCAGTGAATCTTCATTATTATATTTTTCCCTAAGTGATTAATTCTGATTGAATTATATCATTATTTTGATTCAAATGTTCTTAATTATTGCTACCTTCATCTTATTTCATAATCTTTATATTTTTATATGTACTGTGGCGCCAATGACAGTGGTGGCTCAGAGGATCCTCAGTGGATCCAATAAATGGGGCACACATTCAAAATGAGAGTGCAGTCGTGGCAGAAGAATAAATCCCTCTTGGTAAGGAAGAACTGACTGGCGCTTTGGTATGGTGCAATCTTTTATGGAGGGAGGGCTATCGTAGTAGAAGGGCTTGTGACTCTAAGAGGTCACAGCGACTTGACTTAATGTTAGACCTTCTGTGATAAAGCCCTCGTACAACGCATTGGTTGAGAGTAAAAGGGGCGTATGGCTTTAAGTTTTATATATTCTACAGGATGTGGTCAGCTTGCCCCCCCCTCCCTCCATCAAAATTTTAAAAAGTTTTCCAGGGCTCAACTCACAGAGAGTTCACCAATAGAGTGTTAATTAGTAAGAGTTATTTCATACTGGAATGAGTTCTACAATCCTACATATATTGGGCGGGAAGAGTTATTAGAGGTTTGTAATAAAGTTTAGCAATTAACACTTGAACTTTGAAATATAATGTACATTTCTGCATCGCATGAGGGATAAATTCAGAACTGCCTAGCTACGTACCTTTCTACCTACCTACCACTGAGTGTCTGTGATTTATATATATATAAATATATATATAGTAGTACCTCGGTATACGACCGCTTTAGAGTAAGTCCAACTTGGTTTTTGTCCTGTTTAGAGGCGAAGATTTTGGCTCGGTATAGGACTTTTGTTTGGAATACGACTCGCGTGCTAGAACTTGTATGAGTCAAAATTATTCACGACGCCACGCGCTAAACTCTCTCGAGGCAAAGCCACGACTGTCCACGAGCGTCAGTTCGACAGTTGCTACCATTCAGTCAACAATCCTCGCTATAACTGTGAATTTTCATGTGAATTTGTATTTTTCTTCACGTCAATTTTTTGTAAATTTATTAACCATGAGTTCTAATCAAGTTAATGAGAAGAGCAAAACAACGAAAAAAATTATTAGGATTACCATAGAAGTGGAAAAAGAGATTGTTGAAAATTATGAAGGTGGCATGCGTATCCGGGACCTGGCTGATGCATACCGGATGCCGAGAACGACGGTACCTACGTTTGCGAAAAACAAAGATTATTAAATCGTCTAACTTTGCGAAGGAGAAATCTATTACCAAACAAAGATCAGAGGGACATTAGATCATGTTCAAAAATTGATTTGGAGCTGGGTAACAGAAAAAAAATATTCTGGCGATATCGTATCGGGGGTAATGAGTTGCAAAAAGGCAAAGCTGATACAAGCCGATCTTTTGATAAACAAGGCAGGAACGAGCCAATAAATGGAAATGTTTAAAGCCAACCATGGCTGGTTTGATAATTTTAAGAAGAGGGCTCGCATTCACAATGTTGTGAGGAGTGGAGAGGGAGCCTGCAGGGTAAGGTGAGGTTAAATTTTCATTTATTTCATCTTATTGCTTTTCCATTTATGTATTTTAGTATTAAACAGTGTTTGAATTATTTTATACAACCCCATCAATGTATATTATGTCAATAAAAATAGTATTTTTTTCAAGGGAACTGAATAATCATTTGCCTTTCATTTCTTTACATTTCTCTCTCTCGCTCTCTGTCTCCTCTCTTCCCCTTTTTACCCCATCACTCTCTCTCTCTCCATCTATATATGTCCCACTGCTTTCCCGTCTCTTTTTTTCACGTACGCTTTGTCACTCACTATTCCATTTCACCCACCTTTCATCCTATTTTTCACTTAGTTCTATCACCACCAACTCCCTGCATTTTAAAGGTAGTACTTCTCACCCTTCTCTACCTCAGTTTCCCTATTACATTCCATCATCCTGGTCTCTTGCTGTTTTCCTTGTGTTCTCTTTCACCCTTCCTCCAAACGGTGACAGGTGTACCTTTTACATCGTCTCGCTGTTTTCCAAGAAATCCATCCCACTTTACTCTCCTTCCAAGTTTCAATTTGTTTCATTCTACGCTTTTCTCCTTTGGTTTACCAGATATTTCATGTTATCATTTTCTCCCTCTGTTTGGAGGTAATCCCGAACTCACAGCTTTATCTCCGTTTTACAGTTGCTCCAGTTCATCTTGGTCTCCCTCTGTTTTCTTTGTTGTCCCTGTCACCCATCTCTCCATCAGTGTTCCAGTAAGTTCCTATCATTCAGTTCTTGTTACTTTTTTCAGGTCACCCTTAAATTTAGGCTACTTATATCTCTCTCTTACAGGAAGCAGTGGTTATTTTGTGGCTGTTGGCAACTTTTAATTCCGCGCATACGTGATGTTTGGCGTCGGTTTTCTCTTAATCATATGAGAATATACTCAGTTTTGCATCTTCTGTGAAGGAATCAATGCCGTGGTTGAATTCAATCCTCTAAAATGTGGAAAATGCATGTTGTGCTATTTGGTGTTCACGCTGCTAGCTCTAATGCGAAGATTTCTGAGTTGTCGGGTGTTAATCTGGGAAGGTTGGAGAGGATCAAGAAGGAGTTAGATTCCTCAGTTTGCGATTACGAAGATAACGCGGCTCGGAATCCTCACTCTAAACATTTTCATACAAAAATAATCACAAATTTATGATGGAGATCTATGTCATCATTGGCGACGATCCCAGCAAGAGAATAAGGTCCTTAGCTAGGGAAAAGGAGGTATCAGTCTTTCATCATGCATGTACTGCATGGAAACATCCACTACTACTCATACAAGATGAGAAAGGGACAACTTCTTTTGGGGAAAATGAAGGGTAAACGGAAGGATCGTGTTGAGGAAGCTTGTGAACAAACTAAAGCATCCCCTTAAGTCTGTCTTTCTTTGGTTGTTCTCAAACTAGAAGAATTTCTGCCAGGATCAGTTGGTGAGCTCTCAAAACAACCGCTGACTTACTGTCTCCTACAGAGGTGTTCTGAGAGTCATGAAGACTAAGTTCCCGGTTCAAATCATGGTGTTTGGGTGGTGAGAAGCAAGGGGCACATTATGCCCCCGTTTACCTTTTCGGGGGGCTACATCAAGTGCTTTGAGAATTTGGTGTTGCTGATCTGCACAATATGGCAACACATTACAATGTTATGTTTTCATTATGCTATGCTATGTCCTTCAATTTTGATTTCAGATTCGTCCTTTTCTGGATGAACCATGCTAATAGCCTTTGAATCTAGACATATTTTTGAGAAAACACATTTAGCATATTTTGCGTATATATTAAACAGATAACCATACTTGTATTAAAATTATTTGTCTACATAAGCGCCATTTCGATGGGGGACTTCAAAAACCTTATCTTGCATGGAATCTGTCAATTTCTTAATAGTAACAGATAGGACTGCCTCTGCTGCAGCTTTAATGGTCGCCCATAAGACTTCTTTAGACTAAACTTGACGTCCATCGAGATAAACATCTTGTTTAATAATGGACCCCATATTTCTATTGGTTTGAGATCCGGAGCTGTTGGCAGACATTCTATCAATTTATAACCTTGTTTGCCGTAAGAACAACGAACACTTGGGTGGGCCTGGTAGAGTGGAATGGAACGTTGCCGTGCATGAAAACTAGAGTCCTTAGAAGTGAAAATGGTACGTCATCTAGTCTGGAATCCTAGACTTCCTTCAAGAAATTGCAGTAGGCGGCTGCGGTCACTTCAGCCTTATTGGGCACCATAACTGGGCCAATAAGTTTGTGTCCAATTATACCTGCCCACAACATGACTCCTCATTTATGTTGCCGTCGCAAACATTGGTGAAGCTCATCACCAAAATAGACCCAACCATTTGCCCAGCTGTCAAGTGGCGCCTTGGTCTCGTCGGTGAAGGGAACGCAGCTCCTGTTCAACGTCATGTACTTCCGGGCAGATTGAAGCCTCAAAGTCTTGTGACTGGTCGTTAAAGGAGGCAATTTAATTGGATCTCGCACGGAAGCTATAGCCCCTATAGCACGGTTCTTGGTGGTCTTCGGCGGATGAGGACGACCAGCGGCAGCGAAAATAACTTTGCTTGTTTTTCTGGGTTTCCCATGTAACTGGTGACCAAAATTTCTCAAATTCTTAGCTGTCACAGTCTTGGATATCCTAAAATGGATCACTTCTCCCTTAGCGAAGGATCCTTCAGAAATCGCTTAACAGTGTCCCCATGGTGAACTAACTTCTTCGCAATAACATGAACAGAGATGCCTTCAGCCCTTTCCTTGATTAGGAAAGACTTTTATTTATCGTTTATCGTTTAGGCCTGTGCGACGTCCCATTATTCTTAAAGAGGATAGATGCTATTAGCGTGATTCATCCCACAAAACGACGAATCTGAAATAAGATTTGAAGAACCTAACATACCATAATGAAAACAACATTAGTTCTACCATAATGTGCAGACCAGCTTGGAAAAGTTTTATCAAAATGATTCACAGAGAACAAAAAAATCCTAATTTTTCTTACCAAGGAATTAGCGTGGTTCAGGGTAGAGTCTTGTGCTGCCTTGACAATCCCTCTCTAGTCTAATAACGAAGGGACACCTGATGAACGAGTCTTTTTAGCATAGACACAAAAGTGTATTGGGAATTAAATTCGGTTCAGCAATTTCATACATATTTTTTATGTAATTTGTGTTTTAAAAAGTACGCTCACATGCTATTGTTGCTGATAGTGCAATAACATATTAGTGCATTAGTTAGTTGATTCAATAAAAGTGCTCTAAAATTTTAGTCTGGTTCTGAACATTAAGATTTGATTATTTGTATAAAGCTTTCAACGTAAATAACGGGATGGTCTTGCAAACAAGAATGAAAATTTTCAGGTATATTCACATATGCTAGCTGAGATTAACTAACTCATAGCGGCACGGCCTATTTAAGTACAGAATAGTTGGCACACGCCAGAGGCCGATCGAATATTCTTGCTTACAAATCCTGGAATGGTCTTGAGAGTGACATATGTACCTTACTCCACTCAGGGTATTGTTGGTAATAATAAGGCGCAAAGGCGAAAAGCCTAACATTGTATCTCTCATCTCATCATCGTAAGTAAATGTGATACAAGAATATAGACTGCATTTTTTAAATTAACAACCCAAACTGTATCAGGTTACCATAAGACATTGCTGATGCAAATTTGTTGTTGACTGATGTAATGTTGTTTCAAATAGTCCAGAAAGTAATTAAGTTTTTTATGGTTCAAGGTTTATAATGAACTTATTTTTAATCAAAGTAGGTTCCATGTGATTAAATGCACTTTTGCCAACGTATATAATGCCATTTATGCCTCTACTCTAAAAGATTTCACACCTTGAGTCAAAAAGGGTCTTAAAAGCTTCTTCTGCACCTACTCGGGTTTGAAACTGTTTATTCTTTAAAAAAGCCTCCATTTTTTTTTAAATTATGAAAATCTATAAAAGTGAGGTCCAAATAATAAGGTGAATGAGGCAGGACTTCAATTTCCAGGTCGTTTATTTCAAAAGCGTCACCTTTTCCACAGGTAAACGAGCATTATCGTGAAGGAGAATAGGTCACTTAACTAGCTTTCTGTCGCGCAACTTTTCATGCATTACCTCTAATTCCTGATAGTATTTTATTGTTGTGATTATTTATTCTTGATTCAGGAAGTTATAGTGCATAATCCCAGATACAGTGCACCATACTGTCACAATGCAATTTTTTATGGACGCTTTGGAATATATTTCAGTTGCACTTGTCGGCCAAGCCATTTTACAGACCTTTTCATGTAATTGTAAACTAACTATCCGTTCAAGAGATGGATCATTTCCGTTTCTTTGCAATAAAGTTGACCAAATCTGATAGGGGTGATATTTTGATCATCTCTTAGTACATGTGATACAAATTTATCCTTCCTATTTCTTTTTTCAATTCTAAACAATTGGGTGAAAATGCATCATTTGTTTGCTCCCATTGTTCCATCGAGCTTACCTACTTACTGATTTACGAGGGTCGACCTCGTAAGATTTGTGACAACGGTGATGCTTGAGAAATTAAACGACTTGAGAATTGAAGTCCTGTCTCTTCCACACTATTCTCCAAACCTCGCTCCTACAGATTTTCATATTTTTAAGCATCTAGAAGCCTTCCTAAAGAATCAACGGTTTCAAACCAAATCAGGTGTAGGAGAAGCTTTTAAGGCATACTTGACTCGAGGCGTGCCAACTTCTACAGCAATATCATGAATGGCATTGTAATACGCTGGCAAAAGAACCGATTTTGATTAAAAATAGATTTATTATATATTTGTTAGTTTATTTTAATCATTTCACCTTAAAACGGCCATTTCTCTCTGGACTACGTAATATTAATATATCTTCAATCACGCTTCGCACCCGACCAAGAACTTCGAATTTCTTGTCAACAAATTTAATTACACTATTTCTACCTTAAATTAATCTACTGTATCGTTGAAAGATTTCTTTAATAGAAATAAACGACGCCTGTCATTATTTTCGCTGATTCCTTCCTCGATCAGAGCTGGCTGCGATTCGAAAAAATTGAAGTCCGATTAGCGATTACCGATTCGCCATCTCTTTAAGTCCGATTCGATTATCCGATTCGGGTGCCAAAAATCTAAGTCAGATTAACGATTATTCGATTCGATTAAATTTTTTAAATGCGATTCGATATTTTTAAAAGCGATTCAATGTTTTCAAAGAGATTTTCAATGTTTCTAAAGGAAATCTAATGTTTTTTTTAGCCTAAATTAGCAATTTCTAACTAATACATAGAGAAACCAAGCTTTTAAGATAAAAAATGAAAATTTTATTTTAATTCGAATATAACAAAAAATTAAACTATACAGTACATATTAGACAAAATACACACAGTAATACTAATATATTCTCTCAGAAAAAAAGATAGGGTTAACTAACAACTTTGTTCCATATATACCTCATTATATTTAGTTTTTCACTCTACTCTACTCTACTCTAAGCCCGCCAGCTTAGTCCTCGTCTTCCTCTTCCACCTCGTGGGCCTTCTTGAGGAGGTGGAGGCTGCCCTTCATGAAGACGAGGGCCTCGAGGTTCGGTACAGCGAGAGCTGCCCTCTTAGGCATGAGGATGTCCGACCCATAGCTGAATACGCGCTCGCCCGAGGCGGACCTCAGAAGCGGCGTGTTATACTTGAGGAAGAGTGTTCCCCAAGCATCACGGAACTCGAGCGGGAAAAGATTGGGCGAGAGCACTGGGTTCTCCCTCAGCGGCTTCCTTGACCAGTTGTTGACCTTCTCCTCAAGGCTCTCCCCTTGCTGCCCATCCTCCATTGTGAACAGATAGTCCGTGCTGCTGGATCCTGGCTGGGTGGAGTCCCTGCTGGGGAGCAGGGCCCAGGTGCTCTTCAGGCCGGACGAGGGCGAGAAAGTCCCCGATGAGCTTGTCCCTCACCAGGTCGCAGTATACCTCTTTGTCCTGTCTCCTGCAGATGGCCCTAAGCGTGGCGAGTGAGCTTGTGGTGAGGGTGCAGCGCGGTGGCCATCAACAGGTCCATGTCCACAAAGACGACGTCGACCTGGATTAATCGCAAATCGTTTTTAATTTTCGGCAGTCTGATTGCGATTATCCGATTTTTTTTGGGTGGTGTTAGTCCGATTCGATTATCCGATCCGTTTGGTGGTGGTTATTCCGATTTGATTATCCGATTCTAAAATGTGAGTCCGATTAATCGGATAATCGGACTTCCGAATCGGACTTCTTAATTTAAATCTATCTGAGGGTCAATTTTATTTTAATCCTGTAATAAGAAAGCAAATAAACAAAATAATAAAATGTCAGTCCTTCAATATCTTTAGGCTTAACCCCCCCCAGATTAGCCACAAGTAGGGGATTGGGGAAAAAAGAGGGGATCTTTCATGACCAGACCTTGTGTTATGCTTATATGCACTTTTCTTATATTTTCTATCCAGTGTCAGTTGAAAAAGGGTGTGAGATACACCGAAACTGTTCTGAATTAAATTTTTTTCGGAGAATGTGGTTTAATTCCTCATCTTTTCTTGCGATATTGCATTAATTTTCATATATATATATATATATATATATATATATTACTTATAAGCGTGTATTAAAAGGCAATACTTTAACTAACTGATACTTGAATTATATCTTTTAATACTTTTTTTCTTCCTTCCATTCTGTTCTTCTCTCTTTCCTTCTTTGCTCTTCTTGGACTGACCTTGAGGGCACCTTGGGTCTTTCCTGGTCCGACTAGTATCCCGGATAAAACAGCCCTCAAACTCATTCTTTTTATATTTGAAATGAATAGAATCAAACCAACGAGGGAAACTTTGGCCAGAATGTATTGAAAAGTAGAATTATGTAAAGAAAGTGGTTACATTAGAGAAAGTGAAAATGTGAGAGTGATACACTGTGATTAGATCTTTTGGGGCTTGGAGTACTTGGAAGGAGCACAACTCTTGTAAACTTACTCTTGTTCTCCATTAAAAGGGAAAGAACTCATGAGTACGAGTAGCTTGTCTTTGCATTCCTGTATTATAATTTGTAGCATGGTTCGATTCCCTGCGCGCACCAGACACCTTCTTATAACTCTCCCGGCGCATCTAGATGCCACCTCAGCCCCTCCACGTGCGCTTCTATCTTCCCCAGCGCATTATCGGAAAATAGCGCATTTGCATACACTAAACCCACGCCTCCACTGCATTATTTTTTCGCTCCAATTCCACTGCTACTCTTACATACCCCCCCCCCTCCTCCCTTACCACAAATCTACGACTCAACTTCCACTCCCTGTCAACCTATTCCCCCTCTCTTCCCAACTTTTTCGGGGCCGTCTACCCCAAGAGTATCTGAGTCCGGGTCGTTTGATTTGCATACCAAATGAAAGGATCTGGATAGTGACTTGTGCTCTTATGGGAAACGGCCGTATTTGAGCGCCATGTTAGTCTGGAATTAGATGCTCAAATGAATGGCTCGACGGAGACAATTTGCTGGCGCCTTAGAAGTTCTGCAGGAATGGGAGGGGAGAGGGGGGTCGGTTCCCGCTCTCTCTTGGCTGTGTGCTCACACATCAGAGAAAGTGGCTTGGGTTATAAGGACCTCGAGTGGGGGTAAGGGGTGGTGAGGAGTCTATCAGTTTCTGTCTAGCCCTCTTTCTCTAACACAAAATCCAGTTACTCTACCGTTGGCCAAATGACCAATTAGTAGGTACGTAACTAAGTACCATCCTTAAAAATTGGTTCTAAGGAGGCAGTTTTGAGTCCCTAAAAGTCTTTTAGTACCTTCTGACATCAGCTGAAGTTACTTCGTTCTGAAAGATCTAGTGGCCATCCAGTATATCCAATTGATCAACCGTTAAAGAATGACAGAATAAACCCGTAGAATATGGAGTAATGCTTATGATGTTGGGGAATGTTGGTAATACTGATTTAACGTGGTGTTACTCGTATGTTGGGTTATGCGGGTGTTGTTGGGGATGCTGATGCTCTATCAATATCACTAGATCTAGACCCTATTTAGTTATTCTGTCCGTGTTCAGTCGTGTTAGATGATACCGGTGGCGTTGGACAACTCTTTCGAATTACCGGCGCCAAACTGTTAATTTTCATTAGCGCTAATTCAGCGCTGTGTCCCAGAGGGTGCAATTCGGTGGTCCAAATTGCGCTATCCGGAAGAGGCGGGGGGCGGGGGCGAGGGGCGGGGGGAGGGGGAATCCCAGAGAAATAACTGGTTGTGAAACAGGGTTTCAATCGCCTGGAAATTTAACAGAGGGGAGATACGCACCGCCCGACCATGAATAATAACCAAGCCTCAACCCACCAGCCCTCGCTCAATCCAACTCACGCCTTATTTCCATTCAATGTGTAGAAGTATCTATTCGTGTGCGTATAGCCATGCAGGCACGCAACCTCTTGCGTAGCTGCATCTGTTGGATGTGTGGACGTATGGTTGTGTATGCGTTGATCCCGTGTATCTGTGTATGTTTTAAACTATCAAAAGTTATTTTCTTCCTTTACCAACCCCGAAATGGGGGAAAATATTGACGTTTATGGTTATGTGTGGGTGTGGGTGTTAGTGTGTTAGGGAATGTACACAACAGTGCACTTAACACACATGGTAGGGAGCTTTTATTTCAAGAAGGGGGACATAAAACACAAGAGTGAAATGTATTTGTGAGTGTTATGGTAGCAAGAAGAGAAGAGAAGAAAGAGGGAAAGATGACTTGGAATGTTATAGTAGTAAAAAGAGAATAAAAGAAGTGTGAAAGAAAGTCTAAGGGTCGTTTGTGTCATGGGGTGTTATGGTAGCAAAAAGAAAAGAGAAAAAAGAGCTTGCGGAAGAAAGAAATGAAGTGTTTTCGTAGCGCTCGGCTGCTCGATATCCTCGGCGGCGGCGGCAGCGCTCCGTCATCATCTCTTTTAGCTTTTGCGAAGAATGAAAATATTCACGCAATAAAATTAGTAACGGGAAATGAGTAAGGGAAATAAATAGTAAAGGTTTACTAATATAATTAGTAAGGGGTTTATTATGGGAATAAGTAAGGGACTTAGTGAAGAAAATAATAGGGGAATTACTGTAGTAAAGGAAGTTCCAGTAGAGGATTATTATTAAAATTAGTAAAGCACTTGTGGAATAATTAGTGAAGGATTGGTAAAGGAATTAGTAAAGGTATACGAAGGGAATTAGTAGTGTTTAATAAGGAAATTATTAAATGAAGCAAAAAGGAGCGTTCTATTCATTCTTGCCATGGCTTTACACCGTGCAACGCGTATCTTAGTCGTGACCAACTATTTGACGGGGATTCAAACCACGGGTCTCTGGACGCCGACGAGAAATCAATGCAATTTGCCACTCCATCTGCCGAGTAACCACATCCGATGTACCTTAACTTCTCTCACTATTACTACTCGATCCCACCGCAGTCCCAAGCAAATAGCACCCGGAAGGAATGAACTGATATGTAAAATAGAGGAATAAAAATAATAATAAAATAGTGATGAATGTTTAAATAATGATGGCTTGATAAGTACAGATGAAAGCGTTCTAAATCACACTTTTTTTTTCCTGTTGGGGATCTTCTTAGATGCAGTGCTAAAGAATGAGATCAGTGCGAAATAAATGAAGAAATAAGTGAAGTAATGAATAATGCATTGAAAAAAATGGATTTACAGATGTGCATGAATGACCCCCAATAACCATCTTTCCGTCAACCGGCTTAGAGACCCCAAAGTAGTCTCCTCTTTAGACTAATCGGGCTATAATAGCTTCTATATGTATTTATTTCCCCTTAATTTACCACTGTACGAACTTCTCCTCCCAAACTTCATCGTGGAGATGGAGTCGTAGTTTTTGTTTCTTTAGGTAAATCCCTAATAAACATAAAAGACGAGACATGGTCGCGTTATCCGCTTTTATGGTAGAAGTGGTTTCGTATGGTCGTGTTTTAGTCGTGGCGTCCATCTGTCCTTTAAATTACCCGTGGATATCAGTGGATTTCGGTCAGTTTTTTAAGGTTAGAAAGCACATCTGTGGCCACCGTTGCGGCCAGGAGTCTGCCTTAAGCGGCGATCTCTATCGAAAAAAAATAGTAGGCCTTTGTACAATATGTTGCCGATAAGTTCCCAGTACAATATTGCCTAATGCTCTGTTTGAATGTAGTGGCATGACACACACATACACCTACACAAAAGATAAGCCTATATTAAATTGGTTACACTTAGTCTGGACCTCCGTGGCCACGGAAGAGAATTCCAGCCTCAAATAGGGAACATTTCTCGGAATCGGCGACCATAATGCGACCATAGCACGGCCATAAACCGACTATATTCTTAGATAATACTTCTAAAGAGATACTTGGATTATTTTTTATTAGCGATGACATCAATCAACGACAATTAATTATTACTACTTCGACGAGTTCCATGGAACTTTGCTCTTTACAAGAAAAATTCCATTCTCTAATCGTGTTTCTATTATTTCTTTAGCACCAATTTGAAGGGCAAATTATCCCGCTGATGGATTCTTTCCTGGCAGTGGCTTGGGAGGAATTGAGAAATTAAAGTATATCCAACGACTTTGACATCATGACCATTGAAAATAAGGATAGGTCACATAATATTTGTTTCACTTAATACTAAGTGATGTAAGTTTAAAAGCAGCGTAACGGATCATTTCATTCTGAGACTACATAGTTTCGAGAGTTTCGAGATAACTTCCTTATCCCACTCAGACTCAGAAAGCAAGAGCCATACCCTTAAGAAACTAGTCTTCTAAAAGGATTTTCAATATAATGCATTTAACTCAAGTTGATTTAAGCTAATCATGTTTCTTCCTACTACTTATGCGGCGCCATCCACTACTCCGCTTCCTGCTCTCGCGTCTTCTTCTTTTGTTCTCAGAAACCGAGGAAAAACTGGAGTTAAGATGCCTTTTATGGAACAGTCCCATTATCACTGATCAAACCACACGATTAACCAACCAAATACTAAACTATTTGGGGGGGAGCAGATACGATAAACCCCGGACAAAGTTGGACGTAATATGGTCAAGAATAACATGAATTCTCACCATTTCGGTCTAGGTGTCAATCAAGATCACCAACTCTACTGACCTGTCTTTAGTATTGGTAAAGCTCACCGCCAGTTTTCTTAAAACCCAGCTAATATTGCTTAATATACTTATACATGAGTATATACAACGTCTCCGTGTATTTAAACGCCGTCTCTTTATAGTTTATTAATTGCGGACTGTATTTAGAGCCATACTGTTTACGAACAAACGAATCCTAACTCCTCTTTGAGCCATTTTGATTCACCAGCCCAAAGCATAATTAATTTGTACTATAAGAATATTTTTCGCATAAAATTCAGTTGATATAATGAATATTACCATTTTTGTACTGTTACTAGACAATTAGAAACCAGCAACTTGCAGTCGAATAGGAGTCTAAATTTTAATGTTTTCAAGCGCAGGTTAGATTAAGATATGGGGAAAGTATAGGTTTTCATAGTTTGGGGGTTGTATTAGGAGAAATTACATTTTGTAATATCGAAGTTGTTGTGGATTGGAGGTGATGTTCTAAACACATTCCAGTGGATGCCTATTTTGGAGGGAGAGGTTTTTTTATAAATTATATATTATATTAGTGATATTGTGTATTGTAGCTCCATGATTTAGTTTTCGAGAAGCCACGATGGTGGTGTTATTTAAGCAGTGTTCTGGACGCAATCTTTTGGATGCAGTTTATGAGGTGGGTGTTAACTTCCATGACTTCTAATAGACTTTTTCATCCGTTGGATTATCCTATTTTATATTTAAAACCTACCTTCTTAACGAAAAAAAACCTGGTTTGAAAAGCTTGAATGCAGCCAGCAATTGAAATAATAGTATTAGTAGCAATCGTGGGGAAATAAGAAAGTGAAAGAGGATAAAAACATACCTTTGTTTACATGTATTAGTAGTGTGGGTATAATTAATAGCCTCAATCAATATTTGCTTGACTAAACGGTGAATAGCAAGGGTCGAATAGGCAGAAAATATCGAAAATCGGGAATTTAAGTTCTTTTAAGTTAAATAGATCACCAGCAAATCCTTAATTAAATGTACTAATATCAATTACTCCATTATTGATGTAACAAAAGTGGGAAAAAGAGGATTGACCAGCTGATGACCACTGCGTAATAATTTGTGTGAACGATTAAAATCGATCCCCATTACCCATTAATTTATTACAATAATATCATTATATTTTTTACCATTTATATAAATACAAAATGTTTATAAAATGTGCTTTTAGTATTAATTAAATTAAAATATTTGTAGTCGTAATTGATTGTCTTTTGCTATTGTACCGTGTCGTCCAAAATGACGGCAATATTGAGCTACTTATTATTATTAACTTGGCAATGCTAAAAAGTAAGGATTAATTGAATGTGCCAACTTTACTCTCTAAATGTAACTCACTTCGCTTTGACGCCGATTTGCCAAAGGTTAACCAACAAACCAAATAAAACTGTAAATTATTAGATAAAATTAATATATATAATGTTTTAATAAAGTTATCTAGTTTAATATAGCTTTAGTTATCAATTAAATTACTAAAAATGTACCTTCATCAGTGTGGACATGAAAAGATAACACCCCAAAGGAAAAAGGAAATACAAACAATGGAGTGGAATTCGAATCTATACTGATTTGGGTGATACAAAGTCACATGAGGTAGGACAGGAGCTTTGTAATTTCCTCTTAAGTTGAATTCAATCTCAGAATGTAAATAAGCAAGCATTCTACTATTTTAAGCACCCCCTTCCCCCGCCTCCCAATTAAATGAATTCACTAATCAAACGTCCTTATTGCAACTAAAATAACTAATCTAACCAACCTAATTTAATCAAATTGTAAACTAACTAAACTAACTTAATTTACCCTAAACTAACCTAATCACCGTAATTTAACCTAACACAACGTAACCCCTAATCTAAGCTAAATAAAATTATATAACCTAACCTAACTTAACTAATCAAGATTAACGAATATAACATAACTAACCTAACTTACCAAGCATAACTAAACTAACCTAACCTAACGAACCTATTCAATCTAATTTGATTTTACCTAAACTTCAATTTCCTGAAATATTACTCCAAGAATCGTATTAAAAAATAATTAAAAAATAAAAAGTTATTAAAAAATAACAGTTAACCGATCGGTTTCTGATAACCAAAATTGGTCAATATCACTAATAAATCAAACCATTGCGCTTAACTAGGTTACACCAACTAACTGGGGCGCAGACGCGGGTAAAACAAAATACAAAAACAAGAAGAAAAGGAAGACAAAAATAAAATGAAGATAAAAGTAATTGTAAGATAAGTAGAGCATCAATATTTGGGCGGAGTGGCGAAAGCAACTTGCGGGAAGTTGAGGAGATTGATTGACCAAGGCACAATCAACGCAAGCTCGCAGTTGATTGCGTGCGTCCGTGACACGCAAACTTCTCGGATTCCCTGCACGAACAAAGGCAATCCCTAACTTAATCTAACCTAACTGACTCACCTCTAACATAAAGGAGTTCCTAGTCATCAGACGGGAAGGAAAGCTGTAGGGAGGATGGGAAGAAGCGCTGTAGTGTCTCAATTCTAAATGGGGTTGGAACCCATAGGGGGACTTCAAGATAAATCCCATCCATCTTTCTGATATACGACTTGGGAGTTAAGCGATTAATTAATGATCACAACGAGACAAAAAGAATTAAAATAATAACTGACATCCATCTTCAAATACTGGTGTATATTTAATATCTTCAATAAGGCACAGTTCTAAATACGAACGCATGTAAATATAGCTATGTCTACATTCATATACACATATATAAGAAGGAGGTAAGGGGGGGTGCAAAAAAAGGGTAAAAACTGGCAGATTTCGTGATCGAAAGTTATTGTTCGGAGTTCGTTAGAATTCAATCTCATTTTTCCATGTTTCGTTTCACTGTGTGAACACAATTCCCATTTCGTTCGTTCATTTTCTCTCTACTTCGGTTAGCTTTCCAAAATGTTACAATTTCTTATCGAATAAGCCTATATTTTTAAGGTTTAATTTATTACATTTTTAATCAATAGAAACAACGCGAGTAGTGCTAATCTATAGAGGAAAAGAGAAATATAATTTATTTATTCCCTAATCAATAACCCCTGAAATTATCGTTCTAAGCAAGTGAACGTGAACGAACGATTAGGGAAACCGCGGAGTTATCAGCTGATCAATAATTTAATGTGGTTAAACCTAATCCGGGATTGCTTTATCTATTGTCACTTCCACGGGCGTCTTTAGCCTCAATTTTCCATTGACAAGGAATGACGTTGACAATTATATACTCGGCGAATGGGCTTCATATACGCCTGTGGAAATCTACCACAATCCTCAAGATGATCGTACATATTTCCAGTGTACGAATGGCGCGGTCATGAGTTGCCTTTTGTATGTCCTAATCTGGTCAGGAATTCTTCCAGAGCAGCACTTGTGGGTTACTCACTGACTGATGCAACCCATTTTGAAGGATTTGAGGATAAAGGAGCGAAAAGGGATTTGAGACGAGAAAACGGAAATCACAAAAGGGAAAACAGATGATTTGAGGGGGAACTTGGTTACTCTTGAGTATTTGGCTGGTGCGTGTCAAGGACTCCTTAAGGAGGTTCCTAGGCATACGTGGGTCCTTACGTTCTTTGGTGCGTATCGGCTACAGCGATCTGAGAGGGACCCGATCCTCAAATGTGTTTTGTAAATCCAGCTATATTTGTTTTGTTTTTTTAAAAGAACCATTCCGTTGTCCAAGATTTAAGTTTTATTTAATGCCCTTATTTTTATCTTTATTTTTGTATTAATACCTGTTCATTGTTATTTTTTATTTATTTAGTACCATGCTCTTTCTTCTTTACCCCTGTACCTCCATATTTTGAATACATTTAGTCTTTTCGTGTCTTTTTCAAAATGAACCCTCTGGTTAAAAACCATAACTTTGACCCACAAAAAAACACTAATTATCGTCTAAACTTAGCTCCCCTCTCCCCCGAGTCTCTCTAAGATCGTAAATAGAGAGGCTTGTGACTTCTCGCCTCTGCAACTACCTATCTGAAACTCAACTCGATAAATCATTATAATCGGATTTGGTCTTAAATCCGGTTCTTCTGCCCCAGACGGTCCTGCGTAAGGTTAGGTCTAGGCATCACCGAACTCTGAACCCCTCTTCACGTTTCTTGACCTCTCGGCTGATTTTGGTACAAACATGATCAGAAGAGAGTACGTTGAGCAAAAATATTTGGGGAACAGTGATGAGAAACGAACCAGTGACACCACTTCGCTGGGATCAAAGGGACATAACTCTTACCAACCCTGTAATTCCGCAGCTTAAAAAAACTACATGCAAATCAACCTCATAAACTGCCCTCTTCTTTGACTCTGTAATTGCTACTGTACCATCGAAGACAATATGTTTCCGCATCATTTCCGTGACTATACTGGTGCCCCCAATACTGCCTTTGGCTGGATCCTGTTTGGGTTGGCTTCTCGAATCTACTCAATGATAAATCGTTACGTTCAGCCCATTTATTATCCGTTAAGGTGTCCCCTTGGCCCCCATCCATTTTCGTACCGATCTTCTAACAGCGAGTGCCTCCATGCGCCGTCTTGGCTTCTCATTACACTCACGCTGTTGTCACAAATTAATTTTTCCTTCCAGGTTACTTCATTTGCTATTACGATTGCCAATCGTATACTCGCGAACATATCTATTACACATGCAGGTTAGATGAACTCTTTAGACCTTTCCGACTTGGTGGTACTTTAAAGTACGAAGTTAAAAAATCAAATGATTTATGTTATTCTGTCGGTACTTCTAAGCCCCAAGTTAGATTAGTTTCTTGATTAATTTTGACACCCTTATTGAATCAGTTATGTACTTGCACTACGATTAAGCAATTCAGTGGCGTGACCTATTCTCTAAACCTTGGTTAGGTGAGCGCAATTGATTTTGAATTTTATTAGATTAAACCTGTATAAATCATAGATTTTACACGTAATTAGAGTTAATGGGGTGTATTTTGGGCCCCTTTTTATGTAAGATCTAGCCTTTGATAGAACTTTACACCTACACTGTCCTTTTTTTGTTGCAAGGGCGACCTGGACTTCTTCATTCAAATCTAGAGAGACTAGAATATCCTACCTGATATCTCCCTTGCCTCACATCTCTGTTTTCGTGAAGAAACTTAAAGAACGATCTCTAACGCCCGGCCTTACCCTACAATGATTTATCATCTCTCTTTATCTTTCTGTGCTTTTCAGGCTCTTATCTTGTACAAACCATTAGATAGCCAACTCTGAAACTAAATATTTTAGATCTAGTCAATTACAGAATGGAATTTGTGAAGGCGTTTTCGTCGGCGAGAATATAGATGCGGACAACTACAACATAATCCCATTTAAATTAAGAGTACATATCGAGTGAAACTAAAGCTATAAAGTCATGTATACCTAACTGCAGAAACAGAAATTTGGATGAGTGTCGTTTAAATTAAGAACAGTTAAGTAGTTAAAAGCCTAATTCTTTACGTCACGGGCAAATATTTACGTTTATACAAATAGTAGGCCCCAAGATTTTAAGTAAGCATAGTCGTAAGAGCGGCCACTTCTGTCTATTGATGCCATGATGCATGCAATTCGTGAAAAAAATGTTATCATATTGTCAAACGATATCGAATAATGAAAACAGGATAAATTATATTCATTGTAGGCGTCGAGTCAAAAATGACTTAATGCGTGCGAAGAGGCTTTGCAAAATAAATCTTGCGCAGTCCTGCAAAAAGAAGTAAGACTTTTTTTCCTTATGTAAATAATAGGAAGACAATTCGGGATGGTATAGGTCCAGTTAAAACGAAACAAGGCAGTTGTTTATTGACTCGAAAAGTATCGTGTAGATTCTAAATAAAAAAATGTTCTGAGGCATTGAGAAATTATTAAATATTTTCACAGGCTGCGAGGTTATAGAGTTGGACGACAGAAATACGCTAGATGATATTATAGTGTCTTATGCCGAATGACTGTTTATATTAATAGAAATAAAGTTTTCATATCCCTCGGCCGGATTAAAGATATCCTTGGTATGTAAATGAATTAACAAAAACGAAATCGCTGGTCCACAAATTGTTATTTTTAACGAGTCTCTAAATCAATCTGTTGTACTAGATGATTTAAAATCACAAACGTTAAGCCAATTTGATAAAAGGGGATAAAGTAGACTTAACAAACTATAGAGCTAAAATAAAATAGTTGACCACTTAGAAAATCATGGTGTAATAAACAGTAAACAACACAGTTTTAGGAGATGGAAATCTGCCATAATAATCTTACTTGAGTTCTTTCACGATATTACCCTTATTTATGATCGTTTTAAGTCTGTAGATGTAATTTATCTTGACTTCAAACAGGTCTTTAATTTGATTCCTTACAGGAGACTTCTGGAGAAACGTAGAGCGCACGGAATCTAAGTCAAATCTTTAACTTAGATTCAAAATTGCCTTACAAACTATGCAAAGAGGAGTAATAAATGGCGAATTGTCTGAATTGATGGCTGTCACTAGCGGTGTCCCGCAGGGTTCGATCTTGGGATCCGGTGCTTTTCCTAGAACATAAATTGCATTACATAATTGACTCCAAACAAATTTTGAACGATTTGAATGCACATCTTCAGCATGTCTAATGCATAACATCTTCCGTTTAACCAAACAAATTTCTAGTAGTGCACGTTAGCTCATACAACAGTCAATTCGAATGTAGTTTAGGAAATCACGCATTAGACTGTAAGAGAGCCTGCGATCTTAGGTTTTTATTAGGTTGTGAAGACAATAATACCATTCTGTATGGAGAAAGTAAAATCATATTTAATATTCAAAAAATACATTTATTTGCAGCAAAGTAGTTCCCATTACATATGAAAATTCACTGCCATCGTTTAGCTTAGCTCTAAAAACATTTGAAGAATTCATTTGGGTTTGATGAAATACGAGTATATGACATATTTTTCAACCTCTTTCATATCAGGGTAAACTTTGCCATTGAGGTAATGTTGTAATAACTTAAATAAATGGTAATTAGATGGTGCAAGGTCTAGTGAATAGGTAGGATAAGAAAGAACTTCTCAACTTAATGCACTCGATTTTTCTAGGGCCAAACTTGCCAAGTGTTGGCATGCCTTGTCATGGGAACACACTTTCAAGTTAACCAGTGAAGAACGATTTTGTTCAAGAGCTTTAATTCAAGGTTGCAATTGTTTAACATAATGGTTATATTAGGTTAGCGATAAGGTAGAATTTTAAACGTTGTAAATGTCGTCCTTCATTTAGTTCAAGTGGTAGCCAAACACCAGATTTGTACCTTAAAATATTCCCTGGCATCATTACAGTTATCTTTAAAGAGGAGAGAAGAGAGAGGTGTGTGATAGAGTGTGAAAGTGTGTATATGTGTGTGTGAGACAGAAAGTGAGAAACAGTGTGGGATAAAGTGTGAAATTGAGTGATTTTTGTGTGTGAGAGAGTGAGGCCTAGAAAGAGAGGTAGAGAGAGAGAGGGGGGGGTAGAGAGAGAGGTACATTGAATACGAAAGAAATAGGACAAAATGGTAGATGTGAATGAACATGTGGCCTTTCTCCACTACATAGAGCACAAGTAAACTATATTTTATTACAAAAGGAGAACCAATGGAAATAATAAATAAGGCTAAATGTAAATTTACCCGTTAAACCTAAATAAATGAAAGAGTGGAGAAACCGATAAATGATGGATATTAAAGGGATCGAAATTTATGCCATCGTGCCATACAGGAGTTGCATAGGAGCTACGAATTTGTACTAATAGCATATTGAAACATGCATCACCAAAAGAATAGAGAACTACGAAAAGGTTCTTCAATAATGATCATTTTATGTTATATTACGACAAAACTGATTAAGATGCTCTGAAAGGATCTGCCTTTTATCTTAAATATCAGGAAAATTGTCCTTTTCTCGCTTAGAATGAACTCTTAGATATTCAGATCGGAAGGCATACTGACGTCATCGCCTCAAGGGCAAAGTTACGAGCCTTACTTCGGACAATTCCGGTGTTATTTCCTCTCTTAAGGAACTTGTTTTCCCCTCTTTTACCCATTTTCTGTTAAAGAAATATTCAAAATTCTATTGGCGGATCTTTCTAAACTTTTAGGGAAGAGTGGCCGGCCCACGTATTAAAAATAATATTTTCACGGGAATTCAAGTAACCCCACTTTCTTTCCTGAGGAATCTAAATGTTTCCTCTAAGTAGTTAACATTTTATTCTTTTTTGAGGCTTTAACTTCGGACTTGAGACATTTCTACGATTCTTGCCCCCAGTTGTAATAAGCTTATTGGTATTAAAGGTAATTTCCTTCATAAGAGAAATTTATTTTTATAGCAATCGTTATTCTCTCTCTCTCTCTCTCTCTCTCTCTCTCTCTCTCTCTCTCTATGTTGATTCTATTTAATGGTGGTAAGTGTATCTGGTAGTTTACTTAATTTTCCTATTTTATATTTATCGTAATCTTGAACAATATGATAGCATTTACAATGTTATCTTTGAGGTAATCTAATAAGAGAAAGTCTCTTGTTTTCTTTATTGATTTTAATGTACAATATGCGAAATAGCTAAACTTATTTCTAGAACCGATCGCCATTGTGCCGGATATTGCAAAAGTCCTGTTAATCTTTACGATACTCTCAACAAAGGACACAATGATAGTTTTTATGCAATTGGACACACGATTTTTTTTGTTTTAACATATAACTATGAGTTTAAATTGCAATATTAATCAATGTGGCCGCCCACCATGGCTAGCACGCGCTCCAGACGAGAACTTAAGGCCGCGGACACGTTGCAGAGGAAGTCCTATCTCATGCTAACACACACGCGTTCAACGGAGGACTTCAGCTCGTCGGCGTTGCTGTGGCGGACCTTGCAGGCTTTTCCTTCGCCATAAGACCACACGCTATAGTCAAGAGGATTTAGATCAGCGACTGCGGTAGTCAAAGGCCATTCGAACAGAAGTTCAAGTTCGACCCTAACCACTCTTGCACGTTCTTTGCCGTGTGAGGCGGGGTATCGCTCTGCTGAAAAACCTAGACCGCCTTCTTCATGATCTTCTTCACCCAAAGCAAGACTTTCGTGGCCAAAATGTCCCTGTAATCTGTCGCGGTGAGTGATCGTACACCCGCAAGCCACACAGGCATCATATTCTCGCCATTCGAAGCCACGACGCCAAGCATCATAACGAGGCCGGGTGCTTGGTCATGGAAACGTAGAGGACCTCGGAGCCGTCCTGCCAAACTTACCACGTGGTCGTTCTGCTTGTTGATGACCGGATCGATCGTGAAAGTCTCTTCATAAGAAAAAATGAGAATTCGATTGCGATGACGCTTCAAGTCCTTAAGAAGCCGATGACAGCGCTCACAACGTTGTTCCCGCATGTGTCGGTGAGCAGAAACCCTTCGACGTAAGTCAAGCTCTTGCCGCTCTTCTCATTAACGGCCTTGGCCACCGTGGCCACTGAGATGTTCTTCATCTTCTTCGCGAGCCAGGTCATTTTAAGCTTCGGATCACTCTCGAAGGTTTTTCTCACCGTCAAACGGTTGACAGTTTGAGATCCACCTGAACGAGGTCGATCTTTTTAGTCTTCCTTGTTCTTAAGCCTCCCTACAACACTGTGGATTGTCATCCGACTGACGTTAAGCCGCTTGGCGATGTTAAACTTGTTGTTGCCCAAGTGCAGGGGAGCAGAGATCTCTATTTTTTTCACTTCCATCTCGACGCACTTACACACAATGGAAACGCCATTTTAATGACACGTGCGGGAAAAGTAGGGCTTTAAGTTTGTTAGACCTAGCATTTTTCTATCACACAATTAAACTTCTGGAAAGATAAAAAAAAACCCTGAGTGTAACAGAACTTTTGCTAAACCCGGTATTGCAACTCTAAATTTCGCTGTTTCCTCGTGTTGGAAAATTATTCATGAGGTTTATCATATATGGTGTATGAGCCTTTTACTGGTTGGACGGGTAAAATTTAAGGAATGGTTAGGAATTACTAGATCTAAGATTATTTATTGTTTTTCTGATCGTTTTGAAATTATAATTTTTAGTCTAACACAACGAAAGTGTCTGGCTTCCTTGTGGGCGCAGTGGAAAAAGGCTTAAATGAAGTTTTATTTACAATATTGCCATTTCTCTTACAGTAAATGCTAGAAATGTCACCGAAAGGCCTGAAGAAAAGTCTGCACACGTCGCTGAATATTATCGAACATATTCTGGAGGGTAGACGAAGTGATCTGTTCGGTGTGTTTGATAATTGCTGTTTTCAACATTTCCAAATTGTTCAGATTGTTATTGTACACCCATCGCTTCAGTGTACCCCAGAGATAAATATCCAATGGTGTGAGTTCCACAGATCTAGCAGGCCAGATTCTATGGGAGATTATGTGATCAGCAAAGAAGTTTTTCAAATACTGTAGTGATGCACAGCCCTTAAAGCTCACATTAATTGAGCGGGTCTATGAATGGTTCAGAAATGTGAGTGCAGTAACCTTCTACGCTTATGGGGTCGTTGAAGAAAAATGAGCCAGTGATACGTGAACGATTTAAAGCACACCATACCCTGACTTTCTGATCGTGTATAGGAATTTCTTTGAGTTTATGGGGATTTTCAGTGCTCCATAGACGAGTGCTTTTGCTGTGTATGTATCCGGAACTATGCAACTATGCCTTATCGATCAAGAACGTTACATCATGGATGTCTTTACTTCCCCACGAGGAAAGTTCTGAAACCAATTGCACTGGTGATCACGCTCTTTCAACTCGTGTAGTAAAGATACCTTATATAGAAAGAACTTAACTTCTTACACACAAAATCGTGCACTGTACTCGTTGTAAAATGGACTTGCTTAGATAACCGTTTTACAGACTTCTTTTGACTCTTCAGAATCATTTTTAGATTTCGACAACTTTGTCCTTTAAGGTTCAAGGCCTACCAGTTCGGGAAGCGTCTGCAGCACTGCCCGTTGGGAGAAATTTGGTCATCAAATTTAGCAAGGCATTAGGTTGGGGCAAACACCTGCTCAACGAAGAATATTCGCTGCTCAATCGTCAATACCATTATGAGAAGGCTAGTGCGGAACTGAGCTTTAAAGTTATTCAAAAGACGGGGAAGATCACTAAAACAAAGAGAAAAAGGTAGAACTAAATTGTTATTACTATTAAAAGGGAGAGTAGGGACAGCTTGATAAAATGTCTTTTTAGCAGAAGAAAGACGGTTTTGAAGAAACGGGTAAGGGTAACAAAGTTTATGGCCAATTTCAAAGATATTGGAAAATTCCAAATCCATATATTCCAGGCTCACACCTCGTAATGCCCGTAGAAACTTAGAAGAAAAAACAGAACGTTTAACTTTAGGGCTGTTAGAAGAGTAAAAATGAATATAAGAATTTGAATTAGTAGGCTTACGAAAGATAGAGTATTTAAAACCTGTATGGGTTCTATGAATAAGAAGATCAAGAAAGGAAAGGGTTTTATTATTTTCCATCTCGTGGGTAAATTTAATTGAAGGGACGAGACAATTGAGTCTGGTAAGAAAAACATTAACATCTTTGGGATTAGACCACAAGCAAATGACATCATCAATATACCTGTAGGGAGAAGTTTTGTCTAAAAAAAACCTCCATATATTAGTTAGAAAGGACGAGAGAAAGACAATTAAAATTACCCATGGCTAATCCGAATTTTTGGAGGAAATATTTGCTTTCGAACGAAAACTTACAGTTTTTGGTACTCAAAAACTTTCCTGATTTAATTTCAAAATTTAAGTCTAGTAACGCTACCCTCCCTTATTTGTACGGCTTAGTAAAAACTCAACAACCAAATTTTCCATTATGCCCTATTATAAGTTCTGTTGGGTCTGTTTCATATTCCCTGCCTAAATGGCTTACTTCATTTCTTACTCCACTAGTTGGTTCCATTTCTCATTCTCATGTCACTAATAGTTACGCCCTTATTTCTAAACTTAATGCTATTCATTATTCTAATGATTTTACACTTGTTAGTTTTTATGTTTGATCATTATTTACCAAAATACCCGTTCAAGATCTTTTAAATTTTCTTAATGATCATTTGAAAAATTATGACTTGCCGGTACCCGTTATTACTTTCATGAACCTCATTTCCCTTTGTACCAAAAACTGTAAGTTTTCGTTCGAAAGCAAATATTTCCTCCAAAAATTCGGATTAGCCATGAGTAATTGTCTTTCACCTGTCCTTTCTAACTTATATATGGGATTTTTCGAAAAAAAACTTCTCCCTACTATCTTTGACGCCCCGATCGCTTGGAAGAAGTATATTGATGATGTTATTTGCTTGTGGCCTAATTCCAAAAATGTTAATGTTTTTCTCACCAGACTCAATTCTCTCGTCCCTACAATTAAATTTACCCACGAAATGGAAAATAATAGAACCCTTCTCTTTCTTGATCTTCTTATTCATAGAACTCATACAGGTTTTAAATACTCTATCTTTCGTAAGCCTTCTAATTCAAATTCTTATATTCATTTTTACTCTTCTGTTTTTTCGTTTATGTTTCTACGGGTATTACGAGTTGTGAGCCCGGAATATATGGATTTGGAATTTTCCAATATCTTTGAAATTGGCCATAAACTTTGTTACCCTTACCCGTTTCTTCAAAACTGTCTTTCTTCTGCTGTCCCTACTCTCCCTTTTAATAGTAATAACAATTTAGTTTTTTCCTTTTTCTCTTTTTTTTAGTGATCTTTCCCGTCTTCTGAATAACTTTAACATTTCTGTTGCTATTAAATATGAGACAACCATTAAGAATTTATTAGTACATAATAATTGTAATAGTTAGGGGGGGGTTATTCAGTTGAGTGTTCTGGTTCCCTAAGTAAATACTATGGACAAACAGGTAAACAACTTTCTGTTCGCATAAATCAACATAAATATAATGTCCGAAGAGGGGAAAATAACAATGCTTTCTCTGTCCACATGTCAGATAAGGAACATCTAATTAACTGGAACTCGGCAAAATTTATTTATCGTTTCAATGACCATATAAAAGGAATATCATTAAATGTGCTTTTATAAGCTAATGTGATAATTTTAACCTTTCCCCTGGCTTATATAAAATAGATGCTATAATTAAAAGACTAATACTTAAGGAAATTAGTTCTGACTTATGTTCTTAGTTTTTTATATACAAACTTTCTTCTTTTTTTAATTGTCACTGCTCTGTTATGTACATTGTATTTTTCCCACTTTTCGCTCCTCGTCTCTTATAATCTCCCTCGTTAGGCTATTTCCATTTCTTTTAATCTTTTATCCTTTTCGTCTTCTCAGTTTGACTTTACTACCTGCTTCTTGCAATTCTTAATGTGAATCTTTACCTTCCCCCTTCCGTCTTCCTCATTGGTGATTTCTTGTTTTTGTGGTGGTTTCATACTTTTCTTTCGTATATATACCTCTAATATAATATTATTTTTTGTAGTTATCCTTGATAAGGAACTTAATAAAGTTCGAAAGTACTTGGAAACACCTTTTCATTTTTTCCTGCGGGACATTGCATTCATTTGCTACCCTCACGTGATACTTTGTGAGTTTTCATTATATATATATATATATATATATATATATATATATATATATATATATATATATATATATATATATATTATATTTTTTCCTTTATGAATATTGTAGAACGGAAAAATTTAATAGATTGCAATTTAAATCTTAATCTCTATATAAATCTATTGTTGCAAGAAAATATTGAATTTATTTACTTTTAACTTTTATTATTATAGATAACAACTCAAGCTGTAAACAGGCTTAATAAAAGGAGCGCGAAGTATTGGCTACAATTAATTACTTGAAGTCAGTGTTGGCAGAAATTGAATCAGCTTGCAAAACACGTTCACTTTACTAAATCTATACTCGGTCTAAGCTCGAAAAGCCCGAGAGCCGTCGTCGCCACTGATGTATATATATATATATATATATATATATATATATATATATATATATATATATATATATATATATATATATAACCCTGCAAAACACAACTGATCTTTGCACACAGACGCACATAATAACAGCAATTATATATATATATATATATATATATATATATATATATATATATATATATATATATATATATATATATATATATATATATATATATCAGCATCAGTCAGGCTCATCACAAATTTCGAATAAGACACATGTATACAAGAAGGTAAAAGACGTAATACACACCGCAGACTTATATGTTCACTGATAATTAATTCAAGAGAAAGACAGAAATATAGTTTTAATATAAAAATTAAACACTTATCTATACATGAACTCCAATAGTCTTGGGTGGATGGCGTTTCACGTTTATCGCAAAATTTCTAGCATCAAATGGCTTATTTTTATATCTAGCACTATGTCTTTTTCTATTTCTAAGTTAAGGCTAAAAATACAGCAACCCTGCAAAACGCAACCTCTCTTCACACACAGAGGTACATAATAACTGCAATTAAATAACGACAGCCGTATGCACAACAAACATTATCCAGTACTGCCTGTACTGTACTCTCGTCAAGAGATGCCAGTTAGTCACTTACACCTACAGACTCGTTCGTATTAGTCTGAGTTGCTGAATAATTTTTCGTTCCTTTAAGAATATTGTAGAATGGAAACTTTTCATAGATTAGAATTTCAATCCCAATCTCTATATAAATCTATTTTTGCAAGAAAACATTGAATTTTACTTACTTTTAATTTTTACTATTATAGAGAACAACTCAAGCTGTAACTTCTGAGCCCGAGTCAAGACGTGTGAACGATATATAGAAAACGTCTGTTACGTATTATATTTTTTGACACACCTCTAAGACAACCGCCAGACGCTAAAGGAAAATATATGAACTGCGACGGGCTCAATAAAAGAAGCCCAAGTTATTGGTTGCAATTACTTACTTGAAGTCAGTGTTGGCAGAAATTAAATCAGCTTGCAAATACATGCTCACTTTACTGAATTTATACTTGGGCTAAGAAGCCCAAGTTATTGGCTGCAATTACCAACTTGAAGTCAGTGTTGGCAGAAATTAAATTACAGATATATATATATATATATCACCCTGTATTCCCTTTAAAATCTGTCTCTCTCTTCCCTTTACTCTCTCTCTCTCTATCTCCTGTAAAGAGCTCGTCGATGTGTTTTCATCGCCGCGGTGCTGACGAGACTCGGCGCGACGTCCTGCCACTGCTAGAATTGCCTCCTCTTCTTTTGCTAACATCTACTTTATGCATTTCTGTACCAACTCTCCTCATCTTCTTTACTGCAGGGAGGCTACCATATGTAGTTTGCTACGCAATTTAGCGTGATGGGCTGCACATCATCCCTGCTCTTCTGTGGACAACGAATTCTAGACAATTAAATTTACCCCTAATCGTGGTTCAGGCCTAGAAAGCTGGTGTATGCCCTGGTCCATTTATGCACTCTATCCAATACGAGTAATTATTCCTATGGATCTTTCCGGTAAAAACTGACCTTTGATGAGACAACGAAAATATTTCCTACTTTCTGGATGATGATTGTGGTGACCCCGACTTCTCATAGGCTTCTCATTATGCAGAATCCGCCGCTCCGAGCTCCCTCCCTATTGGGGATTTTTAATCTGGGATTCCCAAGGAGATGAGGTGATAACGTATATCTTTCATGCCATCGAAAAGAGGTGCCCACTCGCCCGGTACCTTACTGGGGTCCAACTAAAACCGTCGTGGGCATGAGTAGTGAATTAAAACAGAGTTATGAATGACTATGTCCCGCTTAATTCGAGACCCATACTTACACTTTTTGTCACGTTCAATTGTAACAGGTTCATTGAGTCGGTGAGTGCATGTTGGTAATTCTACCGCGTGAAGCCATTCGTGCCACGCCAACGGAAGTGCCACTACTGCCACCACTTCGTGCAAGGTCGAGTTTACCCGAAGTCTGTGTAAATGCTCCAAGACTGTACAAGATAATTCCTTATCGTATATGATCAGGTGTTTGCTTTGCGAATAGCCTCTTATATCCTGGAGAAGGAATTCCATGCCGTTCAGGCTGCGAATCATCTCTATTTTCGCGAGTCTCATCCAGGCCTACGAGTACGGTTGCTTGCACGCACTTTCGGAACCCTTCTTCTGGTTCTCGCGTCCCTCCTCCCCCACCGAAAAATAGAGTTGGCGTCACAAAGTGCTCATTCTCAGCCTCGGCTATACCTCCGGCCCACCCTCTCGTGACCGTTTACCGTAAGATGATATGTTCGCGTGCCCCCACTGAGTCGTTAGAGTCATAAGAGGCATACCCCTGATTGTGGAAGTGAGAACATCTTACAGTGTTGCTAAAGCTGCCCTGCAATAAGCATGAGAGCACTAAAGGAACTTCAGCCACATCCGCCCACAACCATCCCTACAACAGACGACTCAAAGACACGGAAGTTTCTCAAAGAAGGCCACCCCGCCTCCAAATTCACCCCGTTTACTAAAGATTTCGAGGTATTGGGAAGAAAAGGCTCGCATAGCCAATCCCATCTCTCCCAATAAGTTTTCGAATGCGACAGCGCCTTCAGTCCCTTATTCGACAAACAGCGCCCGGAGTTCTGCCTCTGGGAACCATAATTCCATTCTCGTGAGGGAATTCTCATCGAAGAGGGCACCCATACCACCACCGAGCTAGGCCAAGAATCCATATTGCCTAAATGGAATTGCTGTGGATGCCGGGAAAACTAGGAGAAACTGCAGAAGCTACTCTTTTCCAGATTAGATCAGATTTTTTCATGGAAAGCGGAGGACACCTGTCCTCCATACAGTTTGGCTTCGGCATTCTCCACTCCGTGTCGGATGCTCTGCATGAACTTGATAACACTATTTGCGAAGCCTTCCTTCTTAGACAGCGCTACCCGACGGTGTTTTTCGATCTAAAGAAGGCCTATGATATCTCATGCTGATATGGTATCAGGGAGAACCTCCACACGATAGTGCCGAGGGGACCACACCCAATTTTCAGTTCTAAATTTCTACGAGTACGGCTGGGTGTGCGGTTTCCAAAACAATGGAGTAGGAAGCGGGCGTCCAGGTATGGTCCTCAGTGCCATACAATTTCTCTTGAACATCAATGGTATCACATCGGTGCTGCTGGATTATGTTCGCGATATAACCTGCATAGACAACTTTTTTATTTCTTTTAGTGCGGCTCAGATACCAACTCTAGAGCGTTGATTCCAACAAGCATTCAACCGCGTATCTCGCTTTGCCCAAACGCACGTGTTTCGGTTTTCTTTGGTCAAGACTAAGGTATTTATTGCACTTCTGCCGCCATCCACGATTTTAATCTGACCCGTGCTTGTTTCTAAATGGAGCTCACCTGGAAGTAGTTTAATCGCACCTCTTCCTCGGGCTTATTTTTGAACGATTCTTTACATGGGAGACCCATATTCGCAATATTACAGTTTCTCTCACCCGCACTATGCACATTTTTGATTTCGTGACCTTCAGAACTTGGAAGTTATGATATGGCTAATGTTTACTGTTCTAACAATTCTTTGTGTGCTGAAAGCTTAGAGCTGGGTGCAAAATTTACTTATCTGCAAGCGTGTATGCGGGAGATGAGCTCGATCCATCACACCGGTCTCCGTCTGGTGACCGGTTCCTTCTGCACGTCCCCCATTGAGAGCCTTCTTGTGGGTGCTTTGGATATACTACTTAACCTACGCTATACTCTGTTGCTTTAGGTTCTTTTACGCTATCCTGTATATTCCTCAATCGTCAACGCCACCTGCGCATACTTCGCTGAATTCGTCCTAATATACACGGATGGCTCCAATTCACAGGAAAGGATCGGCGTTCACGCCTTATCACCTGTGTTTAAAGTCAGTGGGGATCTGGAAGGGGATGCATCTGTCTACACAGCTAAGCTGGTTGCAATAAATCGCTATGTACGGGAGATAACGCGTCGTGCCCAGTTCAGAGACCAGATTGTGATCTTTAGGGATTCACAAAGTTCCCTGACTACTCTCAGGGAAATAAAAACTCCGTACCCCATGATTCGTGGAATGCGTGACGCCACAGTTGCCGCCAGCCAGGCGGATGCGGAGCTTATCTTTTGCTGTGTTCCTGTACAATTGAGGAATGCAGGGAATGAATGAGTGTGCCGATAAGGACGCTAAAGAGTTCAGAAGTACTGAGTGATCTGACCAGGGTTTCGCTCTTTCTTACATCTAATAGATTGCCGGAGTCAGTGCAACCATTTTGGCTGCCTTACAAAGAAGATGAGAGACGGTCGTGGGGAACTTAATGTTGCTTGTCATCGCACCAGAACAGTTTGTGTGAACCTACTTCCAAATGCCTCTTTGTTAGAGTACCTAGTCAAGATACTTGAGCTTATGGTGAACAGCCGTCTCGGGAATTTTCTGGACGATAGGAAGTTCTCACATCTACTAGATTGCAAGAATCAGGGCAGCAATCTGGACTGCCTGACAAAGAAGATGAGAGACGGTCGTAGTGAACTTAAAGTTGCGTGTCATCGCGCCAGTACAGTTCCTATGGACCTACTCCCTAATGCATCTCTGTTAGAGTACCTAGTCAAGATACTTGAGCTTAAGGTGAACAGCCGTCTCGGGAATTTTCTGAGGGAGAGGAATTGGTTCTTCTCCTGCCAATGTGGTTTCAGAAAGCGCCAGTACACTCTAGTGGTTGTGGAAATCGTTCACGACATAATACAGAAAGCACGACAGAAAACACTGTCCATCACAAAAGATGGTAGAACGTTTTCGATAGGGTATGGTATGATGGGCCTCGTTGGAAACTAGCAAACGAGAAGTAGCCGCCTCTAATGCAACATTAGGCTTCTCTCTCAATATCTTACCGATTAGAGGCGTAAAATAAAATACATCAGCACAACATAACACCCAATTACACCACGCCCAGACGTATCCCACGGTAGCGTACTGCAGCCCATATTCTAGATAATGTACACAAACGACAACCCACGCCCATCCGAAAATTGCAGACACATACACATTGTCCCATGCTGTCGACGAAACCATTTACATCTGCAGCCAGGGGAGCTAAACAGAATCGCACGCTACGCAAAAATATTCATTCATTAACGAGACGACAGTATGAAGATAAGTGGCGCATAGCTACGATTCCTCAAAAGACTCGGGTAAAACTCTATGGCGCAAGCGATCACTACATGCACAACATGCAGATACAGACACTACACCAAAACCACCTAAACCCAACTAGACTTACATACACATCCACTCAAAAATTCTATGAGCAACATTTGAAAAATCCCTTAGATTCTACATAAACGATAAAATAATATAGCAAAGGCCAAAACACTAACAAGAAGCTGCGTAGATTATATTCTGCCAGCCGTAAACTACAACTACACTTATACAAAATCTTAATAAGACCACTCCTCACACTCTCTCCAATAACACTAGTAGCTGCGAGTCACAAAGGGCAGACAAAGCACAGCGCATTCAGAACTTCACTCTGAGACGCGCATGTCGCTGTCTTTTGTACATTTTGTACATATAAATGGCCATACTAAATGTAAATAACAAATTTACACCACTCAATACGCGCATTCACACCCGTTTAACAAGATAGTTGTGGAAAATCGCAAGAGACCCCGCATACACACAAGACAGTAAATTCACTACGATGGCACAGAGACACCCCGCAGCTCTCGACCAACCACAACCAATACCTATCCATACATAAGTTAACTAACATGAACAGCGCGTTTCCAGCGCCGCACCACTCAAATCTAATACCCACACTACATACACTAAATAATCACGCATCAGTGTCTAGCCACAGACCTTTAGAGTTGTTGGAACCCCTCTAAAGTTTTTTCAGAACTTTTTTTCCTCTACGACTACAAGATACTATGTGGTCTTTCAAAGTGATCTGTCTCTGTTCTCTCAACTCACATTGATGATAATGATTCTTGTTGACTGTCTGGGAGATCTTCGTGCATGTTACCTCTCCCGCTAACGGACGAGTGGGATCGCTACCGCTTATCTCTTTTACTCGGGACAGATACGAGCACACAGAGTGTGTAAATTTTGAGTTCTAGAGAGTGGTTAGCCTATTCCATTTTATTTGACTCTCTTTGGTGTTGGTCGCATTTTCCTGCGCCAAAGGCAGGAAAATGTGAGAAAGACGAGTGATTCCATACCCTTGCTTGTGATTTGATTCTTGTTATTTTTGCTTTTGTTTGTTTTTGTTATTTTGAATAGTGTTCCTGATTGATCTGTTTTTTTTTTGTTTTAATCTACCCTAATATCAAGTACTAATTAATTTCGGCGACTTGTCGCCTTAGAGACAGTCAACAGATCGGCGTTATAAAGAAAAAACAAAATATCTATCTACATATAGTGTGTTCAAAAAGGGAACCGAAATTGAATTGGGCGACACTTTTGTGTTTTGAAGTTTGAATGCATGCTTTTATCATGTTTGCTACCACTTTTCACTCCGATTAATAGTCCTTTGTTTGTTTTTCAGATTACCTGTGTGAGGTGCGCCATGGAGCAGTTAACAACTCAGCAGCGCGTTCTCATCGTCAAGACATTCTACCAAAAGGGAGAAAATGCGACGCAAACAGTTCGAACACTTTGTACCAATTTAGGGAGAAATGAAGTTCTCAACGAGTCGACACCTCACAGACTAATGACGAAGTTTAAAACAACTGGTTCAGTGCAACGTCCAAATCGCCTTGACGGAATCGTTCTTGCCGGACACAGCAAGAGACTGTCACTCTGTTTCCGGGAAAATCGATTCGCCGAAGTTCGCAGCAGTCGGACATTTAAATCACTCCATTACATCGAATTCTGCATAAAGAACTTTATATGCATGGGAATAAGATTCAACTTACGCAGCATCTTCAGCCACCTTTCCACGGGAGGCGCGGAAGCAATTTGCTGACTTGGTTGTGTAGATACTTGCTGTCGACGAAAATTTTGAAAGAAAATCATCTTAAGTGACGAGGGCCACTTTCATTTGAGTGAATTTGTCAATAAATAGCACTGTCGAATTTGTGGAAATGAAAACCCTCTAATAATGCAAGAGCGTGAAATGCATCCACTGAAAACGACTATGTGGTGTGTTTTGGGGCCAGGTGGAGTGCTTGGACAGTTCTTCTTTGAAGATGATGAAATGAATGCAATTAACATTAATAGAGAACGTTACCGAGGTATGATATCCACTCAGTTATGGCCAAACTTCCAAGATACGGAGATTGACAACTTATGGTTTCAGCACGATGGAGTGACCTACCACACTTCGCGCCAAACGTTTGCATTACTCCACGAAAAAAATCCGCAAGGAGTGATATCCGTGCATGGTTGCCAGAAGTGGTCAGCAAGGACTTGCGATTTTACCTTTTGTGATTTCTTCTTATGGGTGTATGTGAAATCACGGGTATACGCCAACAAATCACGCACAATTCCTGAACTCAAGGCTGAAATCAGGAGTGTGATTGAAGGCATCGGAAATTTCGAGGCCAGCATAAATGTATGCAGACTGCAGACTCAGTACAGTTGGACATATGGCCGACATTATGTTGCAAAGCTAAACAGGAGACACACCACATTAGAAATATGCAGAGGATTACCATGTTTATAAAAATTCATTTTAATTATTCACCTTTCAAATTCGGTGCCCTTAATGGAACACCCTATATCTAGATATAACAGGCTTATCTCTCTCTATCTCTCCCTTACTATCTATCTATCTATTTATCTATTTATATAATATATATAGATATATATATATATATATATATATATATATATATATATATATATATATATATATGAATATATATCTATATATATATATATGATATATATATATATATATATATATATATATATATATATATATATATATATATATATATATATATATATATATATATATATATATGGCAAGGAGGGGGGGGGGCAATCAAACACCGTACCCGGAGGTCGCAAGAGGCGAGAGCTGGAAAGGGAATCTCAACCCATAACGAAGATAACGAGAACCCTCCAGAGAGCTAGATAGCTATCAACCTTCCACCTCCCCCACAATGGAAAGCTATCCTCCACCAATTCCAGCCTTCCTCCCCGACCAGATCCAAACCAATATGTTCTATGCTACTTACTGTTACAAATACATGCGCCCAAGAACAGGAACTCGTAGCTTTATATTATATGCATCAAGCGCCCCTACCCTAAACTGAGAACTTGGTGTTCAGCAAAATCATGAATGGCAACAAGTCAGGTCAAAATATAGGTATAAAAATAGTGTTAAGATCGGAACCAGAAAATTTGACGAACTTAGTTTTAAAGGTATAAGTAGAAATCATGATGTGTATATGGGCAATTGTGAGATGGATGTAGCTGCGGATACTATAAAAGGATATTGTACGAACGTTGTCAATATTATAGTGTCGTAGAATTGCTCATAGTCTGGTCCAATAATTATTCTAGTCCTTGATCTATACACACCGCTTTTGTTTAAGTCGGTGGTATTGACCCTATGACTCAATCCTACGATCATTTATATATATATATATATATATATATATATATATATATATATATATATATATAGGTATGCTTTAATTCCTACTGAACGTGCGAAAGCTGGTTAGAGGCGGGTTGTGCCGTAGCCAGGATTCTCACTATAAAAATCCCACTTGTTACTGGGGGGAGGTTTGTGATTGTTGAATTTTAAGAGTGCACAATACAGGTTGGATAAATTAGCCAAAGGGATGCTTAATTAAAGTCTTGCCAAGGGTACGTCGAAAGGGAGGAGCCACAAATAAACACACGTGCTCAATTTAAACTTTACTTCACACAAATATAATAATTAGCAATAGTTAACAGGCAAAATTAAGGATTAAATATTAAACACTGACGTTAAGCGTCTAGATTTATAATGACTCAATTGGAGTATCAATCACGGTTAATTAATTAGGTAATTTAAGAATAGAGGGACACTGGGTTTACAGATTATCATTAATTGTGATGGATTGGAGAGACGACTACTCAGGTCCAGACGGGGTGGGTCGGGTGGTGTTAACACGAGTTCTCGGGGAGAGGGGGGATAAGACGACGGGTTCAGGGCTGCTGGCTGCAGTTCCGGTTAGTTCACTCCTAACTGGATATGACACTAACAAATAGTAACTTCCAGTAACTATTTGGATGTTCCTTTTCTTACTCAAGTTACGTTGAGCAACAGAGCGTACTCTTCTAGTCACAGACTCTGCGGGGTGGGATTTACTTCCAGGAACACACTTTAAGACAGCGCCCAGGTTGACTCGACGGCACGTTGGTAGTCGATACATTACGGCAACGACTCTCGTTCAACGTGCGGATTACGCGAGTAGATTTGGGATACTGCTGTCGAGGGGTAAACGGCGATGTTATTTATATTGCGGATTGTGGGAAATCGAGAGAGAGATCACATTCACGACAATTCGCTTATCGCAGCGCCTTCTGGACAATCTCCATGCTACCATACAGAAAGCAAATAAGATTTAAGCTTCTTTGTGAGATAGGTGTTCTTTCGTCCGACTTCCTGTCGCCAGTTGGGGGAAGGGTGGGGGGAGAGAGAGAGGAGACGAAGGTCAACTCAAACGACAAATTTCTTTCGTTCCCACGATTGTCTGGCGGCATGTGGTTATGTACTTTCCATACCCTCAGATATAGCTATATAGTGGATGGAATTAAAATCAAAACTTAATTAAAAGAAATCTTTCAAACTCACCCTAACAAAAGTTGATAAGGAGAAAATACTTCATGAAGAACTTTGGCCTGAAAATATTTTGATTAGGAAATTCTTCTCACGTCGTTCTTATCCTGAAAACCTAAATACCTAGAAGGTTAAGAGCTCATAAAAGTAAAAGGGACTTTTTATTTAAATTAAATATAAACAGATCATTTAAGTTAGCTACTTTCAACTGTAACTCGATACGGAACTACATTGAAGTAGTCAGAAATTTATTATCAAGTTGTGATAAAGTTCTGCTGCAGGAATTGTGATTACCACAAGAAGACGCCTATATTATGAGTCAAATAGACCGCAGACTTTGACTTAGTTGCTACCCGATGTACGTTTGATATATCAGCCACACACGGGGATCGCCCCAAAGGAGGCCAGCCTATTCTATTTAAGAAAACTTTGTGAAATATTATAATTAGGCCACTATATGTAAATGGAAATGTTCTAGGTATAACAGTTAATGATAGAGTTTCGATTACTATTTTAATAAATAATTATTTCCATCATGAGTACGTCCCTAGCATCTTATAGGGATACTTTGGCCACTTTGAGTGCAATAATCACGAATGAAGGAGTCAATAACTTTATATTAGGCAGTGATTTCAACGCTGATCCCACTAAGGGAAGATTTTGGAGGGAGTTCCAAGAATTTATGGATGAATTCCAGATTCACCTGGACGATGTCATCTTTCCGATGGATACATTCACTTATCTGAGTCCGGCCCACAACTCTACCAGCTGGCTGGATCATGTTATCATGTCACGACCCAATATGATTGATGCCCTCTCCGTAAATTATGGATACTCAGTATGTGACCACTTTTCTGAATTATTTACTATGACTATAAAAAAAACAACTTATGTTTGTAATGATATGAGAATCTCCATTGACCCGAATCTATTTTTGAGCTGGCATAATTTCTCTGAGGATGATAAACGTGGCTATTCAGATAAACTTAACTTTACTGAACTATGAAAACGAAGTACTTGAATGTATATCACGATACTGTAACTCCGAAAATTACAGATTGCTCTTAGACAATGCTTAGAATTTCTTAATTAAAGCCTTGCTTAAATCCTCTGAGGAATTTAAGGTCAGTAGGAAAAGATTTTAAAGATCGTTCTTGGATGGAATGATTTCTGCAGAGATCTTCACTCTAAAGCCAGATTATGTTTCCTACGTTGGAGACAGGCTGGCAAACCGAGGCTAGGTGGCTGTATAAAAATATGTAAGAGAGTAGAGCTAAATTTAAAGCCAAACTTGATCTATGTAGAGCAAGTGAGCATGAAATTAGAAATGGTAAACTTGAACAGGAATTTGCAAACAAAGATACAAACAACTTCTGGAGAATAATACGTAAACATGGGTTTAAAAAAAATGCCTCTCCGTTTTTTATTGACGGTGAAAACAGTCATGATCATATTGCCGAAAATTTTAGCAATAAGTTCAAATTAGTATTTGACAACAGTAAATGCCAGAACAAACTTGGTTCTTTTGATCCAAACTTTAAAGAACTGTGACATATTTATGAACATTAGAAAAATAAATCAAGTAGAGGTCTGTGAGGGAATTCCACGTGGAATTTCTTTTCCAGCCCGGAAGTTCCATGTGCTGGAAAAGATTCTTCTAGGCTTAAATTGGTAAGCCTACCCCCCCCCCCCCTTCAACGAGTGGTAGCCTCGAACCGCGTCCACCACGGTCCACATTTATACGGGTTAGAATACCCTCGGCAAGAAGATTCGAGGCCATTTGAGAGTAGAGCTGTTTCTGCTAACCCCCTGCGGGGAGAGCCTCGGACATAAATAGTGCTCGACTCCCATCAGGCAGACACAGAGTTGAGAAGTGTGGCCCGGACCCAAGAAGATTCCCCTAGTTCCAAGTCATGTGCTAACAACAAAGCAAAGTGACGGCTGAACTAGTTGTGTATTGGAATTAGCCCCAGCCAGTGATGTAATTCCATTTAACTATCGCTACCAAGCGATTTTTCTGACTTCACCCATCAACGCCTGTCGAAGCCCTCCTCGTTCGCCCCTCGTTTTCGGGTGGCCGAAATACTCTTCCCTGGACCGGACGTTGCCGCCCCCTCCCTTTTGAAGAACCGTCATCACTTTAAATTCCCGCTTAAAAGCTCCGAGCGGCCTCGTCTCCCGTGCATAAAACATCCGTAAAGCCTTACCCCGACGTCTCACCCGGAATCCTCCGTAAGCCAAACCCTCTTCCCCTTCAGTAACCCATTTGAGTTAATCCTCCCCTAATTTAAATAGTCTCCTCCTGTAATATCATAAATTTTAACTTCATGGTCTGATTTATAACTACAATCCCCGCTCCCCCCCTCGTTCATCTGATGTAATTTTTGCTCTTCAATTCTCGCATTATTTTTATGTAAATAAAATTATATTTTTGCACATGCTTCTTTAAGTAACCTTGAGCGTTTCCATTGCCCATATTATACATGACCTCGTTGCACTTTTATCTCGCCCTCCGCCCGTTGAAACTTGTGGTGTTCCGTCCCTTTGTCGGCTCGCCTTTGAGTTATTGGTCCCTCCCCCGTAAATATAATATGGTATTGATTTAATATAATGTCATACCACGACATATATATTTATTAATATACATATTATATAATTTTGGTGTCAAGTGTGTTTGGGGTTTTTACGAACCCGTGTAATTTTAATTTCGACATTAGAAGTTCCCTTGTTATTCACGTACATACCTTTTATTTTAATTTTTGTATTGTACTGGCAGAAGGCAAGTTCAAGTAATTTGAAGAGCAGTGGAACGTAATCTATTTAAATTTTGTGTTGGATCCCCGGTAATTATTTTTTTTTTATTGTGTGTGGATTTCGGAGACTCCTGGTTATTAATCCAAAAGAGTTAAAGTCTTTGGTGTCCTAATTCCGGTAGGACCATTTTTATTTTTTTTCCGCTTAGAAACAGCAGATGTAGGTAGCTGTATCATAATTTTTTTGCGTAAACAAGGCCTTCACGAATATTCAAGTATTCGTTTTGCGTGGGTACTGTCCTAGCTCGTTCGCGTGTCAGTGTTTCCTCAGTTAACTGAAAACAATGTCATCCTTCGAAAAATTCAAGAGTCTGGGTGAAATGTTAGTTCTTTCGGGCAAAGACCTGTTAAATTACGTACAGAAAGAAGAGAGGAACGAACGAGCAGAGCGATGGAAGAGGAACTAAGAAAGATGGAGATGGAGGAGAAAAAACTGAAAATGGAGATGGAAAAGGAACTAAGAAAAACGGAGATCGAGAAAAACTGAAGATGGAGATGGAGAAGAACAAAATGGAGATGGAGAATAACAAAATGGAGATGGAGAATAACAAAATATTAATGGAAGAACGTGAACAAATTAGGAAGCATGAGCTGGAAATAAGCCGAAATCAAATGGATTCTCAGTCCATCGGTTCCCGGGCTGAAATTCCCCAAACTCCTTCAGTCCACCTTCCCGCTTTTAATGATGGAGAGGACTTTGGGTCATTTTTTACCCATTTTGAGAAAATCTTTCAGATCAATAAATGGGATCTCTAAAAAGATGGCGTCGCTCGCTAACTCCCCCTCCTAAATGCCAAGTTAAAGGATATCTCCGTAGCCCTTCCCCGGAAGCAACTTTGGACTATTCCACGTTAAAGTCAAAATTGGTAGGCACTGTTCATATGAATAGAGAATTCTACCGCTCCAGATTCCGCCAGGAAAGGATCCGCCCTGGTCAAACATTTCGACAACACGGGTACATACTCCAAAGAAACTTTCAGTGTTAGCTGGATGCGTGCAAGATTCCCCAGGTCTACGAGTCCTTTCTGGACTTCTTCCTTATGGATCAGCTTTTAGTTGCCGTGGCTCCCGAAATTCGCGCCTTCATTAAGGAAAAGCGTTGCGCCACTTTCAAGGAGTGCTTGGAAGAGGCCGATGTCTACGCAGGTAGTCACGATTTATACCCTAAGGATGTTAAAAAGGCTCCCCAATTTACCCCCAAAACTAAATTTTATGTTCCAAGATTTACCAAAGTTCCTAGTCACTCGAAGCCAAGAAACTTCCATCCATCTGAACACCGAGACGTTAAGCCCCTAGTTTCTTCTCCCCCGGTTGTGCCGTACCAAAATAACCCGATAGTCTGCTACACCTGCGGAGTTCCTGGCCATTACCGCACGAACTGTCCTCAAAACTGCCGATTTTCAAAATCTCAGTCCCACCAAGTGCACCTAATCTGGGCCGCCCCTGATCCTCCTCCGTTACCTCAGGAGACTCCCGATCCTCCCTCGCCCGCCAAAGACTCGGTCAATCAGGTAAACTTTCTCTTTAATGAGAACAACCCTGGTGGATTGAAGTACGAGAATGGAACTGTGAACGGTCACCGAGTATCCACCTTCGTCCGTGACACCGGGTGCACCTGTATTATAGTGTCTGAGGACCTACTCCCCCCTGTTGGCCTGACAACAAGAAATTTGCGGTGGTCCACGACTACCTTGGCCGGGCCAGTCGTTTTCCAGTAATTCGTTGTCACATCGAGTGTGACTATATGTCCGGTTGGGCCGAAGTGGTAGCGGTCCCAATCCAGTTCTGCTCCGTTTTGTTCGGTCAAAACCCCGTAATTCAAGACCATCCCGTGGCCCAGCCTGTGATTACCCGTACACAGGTAACCCTGGAATCCCGTGCACCTGTTCCCCTGGAAATCCCTATCGAGCCGGAGTTCCAAGCCCTCCAGAGCGACAAGTTTTCCCGCGCCCAGAAGGAGTGTGAAACTCTCCCACCTCCCTTTGGGAGAAAAGTAAAGACCTCGAGCGTGAGTCTACCCGAGGTAAAAAACGAGTGTCGTATCCCGTGAAGAAGGACTTATTGAGAGGTATAAGACCTACTTTGACCTTAAGTCACGAGAACGAAAATTCAAGCCTGGCGCGGAGTTGCTGGTGCTACTTCCCACGGGAAGCAACAAACTTCCTAGCCAGTGAAAGGGACCCTACCCCGTCTTCGAGGCTAGAGGACTCGTGGATTAGCTCATCCATACTCTGGCGGGAGCGAAGGTTTTCCACGTGAATTGTATATATATTATCTCATTAATGTACCTAATTATGATTTTTTTGGAGGGGTCCACTAAATTGTTTAGTTTTTAGTCCCAAATTTATGCCTCCATTTAATTGTTTCCTTTTTTGGTTCAACTAAAATGTCGACAATGTTCTGTGATTTTTTTTTTAATTGTACTAATTAAATTCTCTAGAATTGACCTGTTTAAGGCTTATGTCCGTAAATTCCCGGCTGAGCTCAGATTTACGGGGGTTTTTTGTGTGTGTACACCTGTCGTAGCACTTCAGAATTTCCTTAAGACCCTTGATAATTCTAGTTTGACGGGTGGGATGATCTTTTCCTACGCAACTGCTCTGTAAAGAATCATCTTTTGGTTGGGAGATGTGTGAGGGAATTCCACGTGGAATTTCTTTTCCAGCCTGGAAGTTCCATGTGCTGGAGAAGATTTTGATAGGCTTAAATTTGTAAGCCTACCTCCTCCCTTCCACAAGCGGTAGCCTCAAACTGCGTCCACCACGGTCCACATTTACACGGGTTAGAATACCCTAGGCAAGAAGATTCGAGGTCATTAGAGAGTAGAGCTGTTTCCCGCTAACCACCCGCGGGGAGAACCTCGGACATAAATAGTGCTCGACTCCCATCAGGCAGATACAGAGTTGAGAAGTGTAGCCCGGATGCAAGGAGATTCCCCTAGTTACAAGTCAGGTGCTAACAACAAAGCAAAGTGACGGCTGAACTAGTTGTGTATTGGATTTAGCCCCAGCCAGTGATGTAATGCCATTTAACTATCGCTACCAAGCGATTTTTCCGACTTCACCCATCAACTCCTGTCAAAGCCTTCCTCGTTCGCTCCTCATTTTCGGTTGGCCGAAATACTCTCCCCTGGACCGGACATTACCGCCCCCCCCCCCTTTTTGGAGAACCGTCATCACTTTAAATTCCCGCTCAAAAGCTCCTAGCGGCCTTGGCTCACGTGCCGAAGACATCCGTGAAGCCTTACCCCGACGTCTCACCCGGAATCCTCCGTAAGCAAACCCTCTTCCCCTTCAGTAACCCATTTGAGTTAATCTTCCCCTAATTTAAATAGTCTCCTCCTTTAATATCATAAATTTCATCTTCATGGTCTGATTTATAACTACAATCTCCCCCTCCCCTCGTTCATCTGATGTAATTTTTGCCCTTCAATTCTCTCATTATTTTTATGTAAATAAAATTATATTTTTGCACATGCCTCTTTAAGTAACCTTGAGCGTTGCCTTTGCCCATATTATACATGACCTCGTTGCACTCTTATCTTGCCCTCCGCCCGTCGAAACTCGTGGTGTTCCGTCCCTTTGTCGGCTCGCCTTTGAGTTATTGGTCCTTCCCCCATAGATATAATTTCAATTTTGGCTCTGATATCTTGTATTGTTTCATTAGCAGAATATTTTACTCCATTTCCATTTTCCTAGTGGAATGACGAAAGGGGAAATTGAGCCAGTTGTGAAGAACAAATTTGGTAACCCGAATTGCTCTTCTAATTTTCGCCCAATAATGATTTCCTCAAATTTGCTGAAAGTATTAGAATATTGTATTTTACCTGAACTAAATAACAACATTAAAACCGATAGCAGCCAGTTTGGCCTTAGAAAAGATACTTCTACTTTCACAGCAATCATGGCGTTGAAAGAGGTTATCTATCGCTATAATTCAAATGCTTCCAAAATATAGGCCTGTTTTGGATCTAAGTAAAGCTTTTGACCGCATAAATTATTGGCTGGTGATTGAGAAATTAGTAGAAAGCAAAGTTTTTCCCTACCTAAGTAATATCACTAAGAATATGCTGATGAATCCGTCAGTTTGTTTCCTTTAGCCAAAGCAAATCGTCACCCTGGAAAGTTGGAAATGGAATGAGACAGGACGGATAATTTCCCCTCTCTTATTCAATCTGTATATCCTTTGTGTGCTAGAAGCAGTTAGATCCTCGGGTCTTTGCTGTCGCATAGGGGTCTACCATTAAAACGTCATTTCCTATGTTGATGATATTGTCCTACTTGCTCCTTCTTCTCAGGCTCTTCAAGCTCTAATAAATATAGGTGTCTGTCGCTGGACGAGAATAGAATGAACATTAACGAAGATAAGTGCTCATGCATGGTGTTCTCGCATAATCTTAACATATTTATAAACCGCGTTAATCTTGCTGTTAATAACTCTAGGATAAAGATGGTAGACCAAGTTAAGTTTATGGAGTAAATCTCTCGTTCAACCACGGAAACAATGCAGATATCCTAAGAAGTGAGAAGGTCTTCCTCTCTGAATTCCACTGTGTCGAAGAAAAGGTCATCTTCCCAGACAATACGTCCATATATACATATATGTATCTATTGGTTGGGAGAAAAGAGATAAAAGTCACGATAATATGTATATATACAGGTATATACGTAGGGGAGTCAAAAAGTTCTCAGACAAATGGCATAAAATTTTTATTTGTAATAATACTGTAATCATTTTTCTACATAAGCTCCATTAACATCTATACACTTTCTTAATCTATGAATCCAACGGTAAAGACCATCTTTGTAGAATTCACGGGGTTGTCTCTGGCACCAAGTAATGACCTGCTTTTTTGCTTCATCTAATGATTGAAACCGGGTTCCTTTTAGGTGTCCCTTTAAATTTGGTTAGGTTAGGTTAGGTTAGGTTAGGTTAGGTTAGGTTAGGTTACCTAACCTAACCAAATTTAAAGGGACACCTAAAAGGAACCCGGTTTCAATCATTAGATGAAGCAAAAAAGCAGGTCATTACTTGGTGCCAGAGACAACCCCGTGAATTCTACAAAGATGGTCTTTACCGTTGGATTCATAGATTAAGAAAGTGTATAGATGTTAATGGAGCTTATGTAGAAAAATGATTACAGTATTATTACAAATAAAAATTTTATGCCATTTATCTGAGAACTTTTTGACTCCCCCTCGTATACATATATCCTCTAATGTACGTACGCGTCCTTCAAAACGTACAAGTACGTTCACTTCTTAAGAGAAATCCGTTGATTATGAGGTATAAGAGTGCGATTTACTACAGGGGCCGATAGCGTTTAATGAGTTTACCAAGTTGCAGTTCAAGGATATATTTAAATAGTGAAAACTAAAAATATAATTCTAATGTCACTAGTTAACATATGTATACATACGGGAAATATAGGTAATGTAAATAAGGACAATTCTGACAGAATATAGATTATTGGCAATCGGGTAACGTTAATTACTCGTTAATCAGATTTAAATGGGGTACTATAAATCAGTTATACAGAAGGAATATTTATATGTCGGAAAGTGGATCGATTAACGGGAGATACAAGCAAAGGTCGTTTTACCTTAATGTGGTCACCTTGAGGAAGGGAAATCCTTTAGCGAGTCGGCGCGGGGGAATGTAGACGGAAAATGGACTTGAATCCCTGCCTAATATCCTGATGGTAACGAGGGTGAAAGCGGGGGGAGGGGACGGGCAAAAGACGAATTCATGATCCTCCTTAAAACAGACGATGTGACCTCTGCTCTAGAGAAGTGCAACCTCCAAAAATCAAGACTCTGACGCGGCTCGGCGTGAAGCCTCACACGGGAAACTAGAGATCCTTAAAGGGATGGGGGGGAGAGGTTCCAGATGACATGAGAGGAATCAGGTCCAATCCTTCGGGGATGAAACTATCCGAGGCTTGCTCTGAACAGAGTCGAAACGATTCGAGGCTTGGTCTGAATATAGTAAGCTTTCACAAAATCGATGGATCTGCCTGGTGAGATTCAACCTCATTTGTATAAGTGAATACCAAGGACGTGGGGAAACAGACCCACGATCTGAATTGAAGGCGACGGGTTTTTAATATGTCGTTATTAAAAAACCCAGGGTATTTATATGACGGCCATTTGGGGGGGGTTTCTCCTCGTTGTCAGACTCAGACGACTGGCTGACCACTTCCGGCGGCCAGATGGATTAGCGTCTGTCGCCTGATCCAAGTCTAAATGGCCTTTACGATTTGGGCGGGAAACTTCCGGCTAGCAGTTTCCCGACTACGGAGATAAGCAGTTCCTCAGCAAGGTAAAAGCTTTTAGCGCCTAACTTTATTAACTGCACCTGTGAAGCGACTGACTGATATTCCAATTCTTTCTTCTTTTATTTTTCTCTTAGGGTTCAGAGATTACTCCACGTGGAGTTATACTTAGGTGACAGAGAGAGGGAAGGAATTCATAAAACAAATGAAGGGGGTATTCTTCTTGGCGTTCATTTCCCTTACACACTGCCTTATGCGTAAATTTGTGAAAGTAAATCAAAACATATTGTCTTACCTTTTTAGAACCTCTGTCTCTCTTTTTATGAGTCCTGTTTGTGGAGTGACCTTAGAGATTGCTCTGGGAGTTTAAAAGCCTTGTATACTCACTTTCATAATGCTCTGAAACGTATTCTCAATTATTCGACAAGAGAAAGTACTCATTACGTATGCTCTCATGGAAATTTCTAAACATTTCGCCATTTCATAAATAAAATCATATTAAACTTTTCATTTAAAATTTATAATTCCCTTAGCCATTGCACAATTCCCATCAAGAGCTACCTACGAAATATCCCTAGGGCAGTGGATGACGCAAAAATATTGTCTGAGAAATACTCTAACATTGGACCTATTTGAAAATGATAATGAAGCAATTTAGCCATAATCCATTTTGTGAATTATCTAGAAATGATTACTATATTATTTTTTTTTTTGCTGTATTCTTGTGATTCCCTTAATCCAAAACAATGCAATGTAAATTGAGTTTAATTTGTATGTCCATTTAGCTTACTGATTATTTTTTTGTATATCTATTGTAATATTATTATAAGGGTATTTATTGTAATGTTATGTGATAAATTTTTTTCTAAGCTATGAAAGCTGTAAAACGATTATATGTATAGCAACTATTTTTTGTGTGTGTATAAATCTAAAGTTGTATAATCAATTTCAATACTATGAAATTCATTTTGCGAAATAAAAATCTATTTATATATCTCTCTATCTATCTATCTAACTACTTAACTATCTAACTCTCTATTTATCTACTTCTGTTTATCAATCTCTATTTTTCTTTCTCTTCTCTTCTCTCTCTATTTTCTATCTGTTTCTTTCTCTTTATCTTTCTCTTTTCTTTTTCTTTTTCTCTTTTTCTTCTTTTTCTTCTCTCTCTTCTGTTTTTTCTCTATGTCTCTTTTTCTTTCTTTCTTTCTTTCTCTTTTATCTCCTTTCTGTTCTTTCTCCTTTTGTTTCTTTGTCTCTCTTTTTTCTTTTTGTCTCTTATCTTTCTGTTTTTTCTCTCTTTTTCTCTTTTCTCACCGACCTTAGGGCGACCATCTGTTAATGAAGACAGTCTCATTGGCGTTGTCACCGTCTCCTGCCCCATCGTCCGCTTAGAGCCTCTTCAGGCACCTTTTGGAAACCTGAAACGAAATAACTGTTATGTTAACTTTTTATTCCATTCTCATTATACTTTCTTTTCCAATCATATTTGGTTGTCATACATCAACATCGATTTACTACATAGTCATGTGCAAAGGTTTTAAGACTAATGCCTGTATTGTTTCATATGAGAAAATGAATATAACTAATCAAAGTTTTCATTTATCTTTAGAATGTTTCTTTTACTAATATGAAGTTGAAATCTAGAAAAATTATAGTCGAAACTCAATTTGTTAATAAATTCAGTCAATTGACGAGCAAGTCAATATTTACTATGATGCTACTTGTTTTTCATGAATGCTTCAATTCGCATTTAGCATTCTGGAGACCAAATTTGTGAAGATATCTTGACTGATTTTGCTCCATATTTCTTCAATAATCACCCACAACTGCTAACAATTGGATGGCTACTGTTTATTAAACGACAGTTTCATTTATCCCCCATAAATTCTTTATTTAGTTTCAAATTTAGCGAATTCTCGGGTCAATTTCCTAAAGGTTCGATGTAATTTTCAGCTAAGAACTTTGTTATTGCGTTTTCTTAGAGTCAATGTGTACCATCAGGCTAAGAATACAGTGATCATCTCCAAATTGTTTCTAAACTGTTGGGAAAAGGAGCTAATGAAGACAGTTTTGGTGCCATCTTTAGTTCAGGGCAGTGTATTTGGGTAAAAAAGTTAGTACTACATTTCCTTTATATGATGAACAGCCCCCGACAGTGAGAGTGTACGTATGCTTCACCATGAGTACGGCACTAGACTTGTGAAAGCGGTTCCATTTTCTCTTCATAACGAAGGATCTTTTAGACCCTCCAAGAGAGCTTCATCAGAGAATATCACTTTGCCCTTGTTTTCAAATCTATTCTTTATATTTCCTACAAAACTAGAGTCTATTCGTAGGGTTCTTCTTCTTGGTGAGAAGAGGCATCTTGGCAGCCCTTCTCTACTTGAGAATTATGTTGGAAAATCTCCGACTCACTAGGCAGGCTAAAGCCTTCACACCTTCTTCTTTGCAGTCGTAAGGGAGCTTGGCAGTAGAAACAACCCGATCCTTGAGCCCAGGACCTTACTGAGAGGCAAACGTGACGTTAAGTTGAAGATCTTATGCGTCCAAAGTTCTACTTTACAGAAGTGTAACCAGTCTTTTTAAAGTCATTAATGACCCTAAATATGGATGGTGCTCTTTTTTGTAATACCCCCTAGTGACTATTGCATTGCATTTCAGGCTACTTTGGTGCAGAGCAACAATGGTATACGGTTTTATTTGGAAATAAATATTTCTGGACTTTAAAATGATTCCAACTTTTGTTTTTACAAAAGATATTACGAAATAGATTATAATTTCACAACATCATTCATTTAACGCATATTTGTTATCATTTTACAATCTTGATCGTATGGAAAAGCTACAGGGACTGAAACTCACCTCTTAAATGAACAAGACCAGAGTGCGATTTTGAGTTCAGCTAAGAAATGCACTATTTTTTTAATTATTTTTGAAATGCTGACGTTTCAATCAATCTGTACTAATTTTAATATTAGAGTAAATATTTCTATCGGGTAAATTTGACAAACGAATGAATATAATCAAAATGTATGTCTCAAAACGTTGGCCATGACTGTTCTATCCATCTTATGCACAAAGCACCGCCTAATGCCTACCTCATTGGGGACGTCTAAGCTATGACCCAACTCTAGGTCACTCCTTGTCTTTCGAACGAGTTACGGTTCTCGAATCGTCGCTCCATCGGGCTTCTAACCACACATGTATGGCTTAACTTCGCTCATCTAGAAAGGATTTTTCAACTCAGCTACACCGTAGCCTGTAATCCGTCTAATCACATCTCTAAACTTCCGAGTTACTCTTGTTGGCAAATAAAATTACGCGACGTAACCAAGAAAGCATTTAAATCACTTAATTACTTTGATCCAGTAGAAACATTTTCTTATGATAATTTTTAATAAGGTCGTTGAGATCTACTTCTATCCTCTAATCTACTTCTCGACCCCAATCTTCAGCTGGGCATCAATCTCCCCCTGGGCAATCACGCTCTGCACTTTAAACTACTTATGTGCCTGAATCTACCTCGGTCTTCTATCTATCTCGCTCCCATATTCTACCTCGCTATTTCAATTGATACGACGAGTATATGCTATTCAATCTTCCTTTCTACCTTAAGCTACGTTTCCCCTTTAATCTACTTTTAAGCTCCCCAAACTTTCTCTGTCCCTCAATCCATCTGGGTCATTTAAACTACATCAGTGCCTCAAGATGACTCTGTGCATCAAAATTTCTCTTCAACCAAATCAACCTGTGCTTTTTAATCTAACTATCATTCTCTATCTCTCTCATTCTACTTCTGCCCTTTAATATACCTATTGTCATTGAACCTCTTTATATCTCCAATCTACTTTTTTATATCAATATACCTGATTCTAAACCTTTGTCTACTGGTTAATCTATCTCTTTCTATAAATTTAACTATACTCCTCAATTTTAACCTGTCCATCAATCTTCCTCTGTCCGTTAACCACCTTCTATCTCTCAAGCTCACTCTTTCCCGCAATCTTGCTATATTCCTTAATCTACGTCTCTCACTCAATCTTCTTATGCTTCTCAAACTTCATCGGCTCCTTAATCTACCTATGTCCCTCACTTATATATATATATATATATATATATATATATATATATATATATATATATATATATATATATATATATATATACAGGGTGTCCACAAAGTCTGGGTACATAGGGGATAAATACATACCTTTAGAACAAAACAATATTATTTAATTATAATGTTGAGAAATTATATTTTCAATATGATTTCCATTATTTTCAATGCATAATTCGATGCGCCTTGCTAAATTCTGGTGAACTCGATTGAATAGGTGTACATTGCCGTCAATTTCAGCACACTGACTGATAATGCGTTCTCTCAAGTGGTTTAGATTTGCAATCTTCATTAAGTAAACTTTCTCTTTTAACATACTCCAGAAAAAGAAATCAAGGGGAGAAAGGTCTGGTGAACGAGGGGACCACTCCACATGACCTCTTCTTCCAATCCAGTGAGGAAAAGTGCCATTCAGCCAATCTCTAATATTTGTAGCAAAATGGGCAGGGGCTCCATCCTGCTGAAACCAGTCCGGAAGTCCCTCGCCTAGGCGCTCAATTAGAGGCATTAATTTGTCTCTCAACATGTTCAGATAAGTCTCACCGGTTACATGTTCATCAAAGAAGAAGGGTCCTAGCACATGAGCTTTCCACAAACCACACCACACCCATCACCTTTTGGTAGCCTTGCTGTTTGGCTGGATCCATCCAATGTGGATTGTCTTGAGACCAGTATCGAAGATTCTGTCTGTTGACTTCACCATTACATAAAACAAAGCTTCACCACTGAACAACAAAAGTTCTTTAGTAAAATTGATATTTTCATCCAATTTATCTGAAAACCATTCGCACATCTGCATTCGTCTATCGGGGTCGTCTTCATTTAAGTGATGCAATATCTGTAATTTGTACGGATGGAACTTCTGCTCTACCAGGATTTTGTGGATAGTTGACCTTGGAACACCCAATTCCATGGATGTCCGACGAAGTGATTTCTTTGGGCTAGCAGCAATCTTGGCCATGACAACCTCTTTCATTTCGTCTCAAGTCTTTGGTCGCCCGGAACGGGGTTTGTCCAAGACACTGCCTGTTTCTTTAAACTTCTTGACAAATTTCCCGACGGCAGTAAAATGAATAGGTTGCCGATCAGGGTGTCAAAGGTTAAATTCATCAGCGATTTTGCGATAAGACCATCCTTCTCGTCCACTTAAGAGTACCAACTCTATTCTTTCTTCTTTAGACAGAGCCATCATTCGATCTGGGGAGGAAAAATAACATAAATAAATAAAATATTAAAATTCCTATGTACCCAGACTTTGTGGAGACCCTGTATATATATATATATATATATATATATATATATATATATATATATATATATATATATATATATATATATACTCTAGCGACCATTATATAAGGGTCAGTAAGAACAAGTGTATTTAAATATTTATTATCAAAGTTTAACAAAATGTTGAGACTATACATTAAACATATATTTAGATATACTCGTATCTAATATCTATCTTTTGTGAAAGTTTCCAGTGAATGGATTAAATACTTCGTAAGTTATGAGGAAACAAACAAACTATCTTACAAATTAAATGCAGCGGACAAAAGTTAAGGATCACTTAGATAAACAATGTAAAATGGAACAAGAACAAAAAAGAAACCCTTACTATTAATATTTTGTGAACATCCCTTTACTAACAATGAACTCCCGACATCAGTTCGCACAGGACTAAATTAATTTCTGGCAAAATGATGCGGTAAAATTGTTCCATTAGTTTTTCAATAATTCCCAGAGTTCATCTTAGTTCTTTGGATTTCTCCTTCGCGCCCCATCTCCAATAATCTTCCAAACGTTTTATATAGGGTTGAGATCAGGACTTTGAGGCGGCCAGTCCATGAAATCAACCCCTTTATCACTCAAAACATCTTTAACTCTCTTCGCAGTGTGGCGGGGAATGTTGTCCTGCACGAAGATAAGAGGTTAAACTGACGAGGATCGGAGATGTGGAAGGGCATGCTGTCTAAGAATCTGCTTGTAGATTTCAGCCTTGACAGTCCTTTGTAGGCGAATAAATGGACTAGGACCAGCAGCAGAGATCACTACCCATACCATTACACTTCTCCCGTTAAAATAAACCTGCGTCCGCAGTTCTTCTTTTCAAACCATATGTTTGTGAGCATAACGAAGACGAGCTCTTTGATTCTTCTTGGAGATCAGAGGGTTTTTTGCCGGTGCCCGAGCAAGCAACCCAGAACCTCGTAACCTCCGGGAAACTGTTTTGCACGATACGTTGACATCTGAGGTGGAGCTGAACTCACGGGATATCTCAACAGCACTCTTAAACTTATCCTTCAGTGACATTCTAACCATAATACGATCCTGTCTTGGGGACATTTTAAGAGGTCTGCCTGTTTTAGGTTTAGCATCTGTCGATCCTGATGACTTAAAACGAGCTACAATTCGTTGCACAACATTTTAGGCCTTCTTAAAGTAGTTGCTATCACAGAATTTGACCCCGTAAGGGGCGCGACGATTTGCCATTCTGGCCGCCGTGCTGACGGGACTCAGCACCCCGTCCGGCCCCAGCCTAGCCTCTCTTCCTTCCTTCAAAACACTTGTTTCCTCTCTTTTCACAGAACCTCTCCCACAACTTTCTCTGGTCAGCCTCTAATTTCACAGGGTAGATGCTGACCTTCCTTTCAGCCAACCGTCCCGCATCGGGGCTGAGGGGGTGGGGGACAATGTTCCCTAACCCCTGAGCTCCGGTCTGGGGTGGATGGTTTTTAACTACCTGCTTCATCCCCACCCATACCTTCCTCACATCCCTTTTCCTCTCCTCTTCACATTCTATCTATTTTTACGCCGTGTCTAAGGTGTTCCACCATGCCAATGGACTGCCAGGCCACCAGGCGGGAGGGGTGGTCCCAAATGGCGGCGCCTGGCTCTGCTGGGCCTGTAAGTACCTCTCGCAGTGCGGGCTACTACGAGAGGTGTGCGCTATTGCATCCCGTATTAAAAGAAGGGTCACCATGCCCAATGATGAAAATCACACCAAAAAAACCCAACCACCAACTTCCCCAAGAACAACGGAGCCGCCCTCGGGCAGCTCCAGCAAAAAAATGGAGGTTCCCCCCCCTGTGCTTGCACAGGGGACCCTCCATATTTCTCTAACCGGAGAGGAGGCTTACTCCTCTCCTTCGCCTACGGGTGCAGGGGACTCCCCCTCACCCCCTTCTCTGGAGGTGCTTTCGGGCACCTCCCTTTTCCCAGCGGCAGTCCCCTCTTTTCTTTCCAAGGGGACTGCCAAGAAAGCCAGCAGGCAGCCCTTAGCCAGCCGCTCCCCATCAAAGCGGCTCGGTAGGGCAAACCCCCTTAGGGAAGAGAGGTAAGCCAGGCCCCTTCGGTCGCTTCCCTCAAAAGACCTGCTGGCAAAAATATTAAACCTTGCCGGGGTCAAGGCCTGTGCCTCCCCAAACAAGACTGGCGACACTGCCAAGGGGACCTGCAATGTCCTGGGAGGGGATGGCCAACTGGAGGCCCCTCCCGTGATAGACATGGTCCTTGAGAAGACCCAGCCTCAGACGGTAGGGCCTTCCATGGGGGGGAATTCGGGCTCGGCGCCAAGCACCGAACCCGAGTCCGCCCCTATGCAAGGTCCTCCTCAAATGGCTGAGGGCTCCGAGGCAGTAGAAGGAGGGGAGGGATCTCCTCCGACAGGTGCCCCTACGACAACCAGGACCTTCTCCATTTCGGAGAGGGACCTGGCTGAGGCCGGTCCATCTGGCCTAGGGGCTTCTGCCGGCGGAGGTGAAAAGCGGATTCATTCCCCGCCCTCCTCTCCAAAAAAGAAAAAGACTAAAAAGACTAAAAGGACGTTATTCGCTCCACTGATGGCACATGTTGTCCAAGGGCAACATGATCGATCAGAGGAGAGGATTAGCTAGTGCAATTGGTAGAGAGCCGAAGGTAACCCGTTTCTCGGACGGGAGCCTTCTGGCGAATGCGGCGAATCCCGCCGAGGCGGCCAAGATAAGTGCTCTTCGGACACTTCATGGCACCCCGGTGAGTGTGACGCCGCACTCTACCATGAACTTTGTAAAAGGAGTAGTTTATGCGAGGGAACTCGTTGACTACTCCATAGAAGACATCACCCTAGAGCTGGCCGACCATGGGGCGGTCAAGGTCGAACGTGTGATGAGAAAACAGGGAGGTGCCTCGAGACCCACCCCTACACTCTTCGTCACGTTCGACTGTGACAAGCTCCCTGAGTCGGTGCGTGCCGGTTGGTACCGCTACCGCGTGAAGGCATTCGTGCCACTGCCGCGGCGGTGCTATTACTGTCACCGCTTCGGCCACACGAATCGATCATGTAGACGTGCAAAATCGGGGTCACCCGAAGTCTGTGTAAATTGCTCCAAGGTCGCACACGATAAGTCCAAATCGTGTGTGGCCAAGTGTGTCAATTGCGGAGAGCCGCACCCTGCTTCTTCGAAGCAATGTGGTGCATATCTCCTTGAGAAAGAAATCCTGGCCGTTCAGGCCCAGGATCGACTCTCATTCCGCGAGGCTAAGGACTTGGTCCTGGCGCGCCCGGCTCTGCCTGGGACGTCATATGCCTCAATAGTTAGAAAAGCACCCTCTGCTCCTGGCCCAACCAGGCCAACGAGCACGGTTGTTTCCGCGCCCATTCGGAGCCCTTCTGAGGGCTCTACCCTACCCGGGCGCTCCCCTGGTAGAGCTGGCGGCAAAAAGGGTTCACACCCAGCCCCGGCTAATACCAGGGCTCCCCCCTCTTCCCCCAGCGTGACCGTTTCCCGTAAGGCGAAACGGCCACGCGCCTCCACAGAGTCGTTAGACTCACAGGAGGCAACACCCCTGAAGATGGTCGCTAGGCCATCTTCCGGGGTTCCTAAAGCTGTTCCCCGAAAGGAGGACAGCAACAAAGGAGCTTCGGCCCCTTCGCCCACGCCCCGAGGTGGAACGAGTGGCTCGGAGACGGTGGTTCCTCGAAAAGAGGGCCCCCCGCCTCCCAAGCCGCAACGCCCGCCTAAGGTTTCGAGGCGGAGGGAGGAAAAGACTCGCATGGTGAGCCCGGGGTTCTGCCCCCGGGAAGCGTACGGCCATTCTCGTGAGGGTCTTCAATTCGAGGAGGGCCCCCGCGTCTCCTCCGAGCTAGGCCTGGAGGGCATATTCCTTCAATGGAATTGCCGTGGACTCCGGGCCAACTGGGAGGAGCTGCGGAGGCTCGTCTCGTCCCGTTCCCCGTTAGCTATTTTTTTGCAGGAGACCATGCTAGGCGCGTGCCCGCTTCCTGCCCTCCCGGGGTATAAGGGTCTTGCGACCCCACCACCGCGGGATGGCCGCGCTGGGGGATTCGCGGTTTACACCCGGCATGATGTCTCCGTTCTTCCTTTCTCTTTAGATACCTCCTTTCAGGCAGTCGCTGTGCAGCTGCACCTGGATAGGAGGTATACTATCATTTCTGCGTACATTCCACCGTCAGCTGACTTCGACGCGGGGGACTTCCGCCGCGTCGTGGCACGGTTGCCGAGGCCCTATCTCTTGCTTGGAGATCTGAACGGCAGGCATCCTCTCTGGGGAGATTACTCCATAAATCCCAGGGGACAAGTCCTTGCCGATCTGATCGAAGAGCTTGAGATGGGTGTCCTAAACGTGGATGAGTTTACGCATCACTGTCCGAGAACCGCTTCATTTTCTTGCCTTGACCTATCTTTGTGCTCTTCGGATGCACAGCCTGATTTTGATTGGGGGGTGGTCAATGACCTCCATGGTAGTGATCACTTTCCCATTCAAATATCATTTTCAGGGCAACTGCCGCCTGAGAGACCACCTCGGTGGTGCTTGGCGCGGGCGCGGTGGCCTGCATTTCAGGAAATGACTGAATTCTCTATCTCAGTCGAGGAGTTTAGGTCGGTAGATGAGGCCGTTGAGTTCTTCTCCGGCAACCTCATCGCCGTGGGCCTGACTACTATTCCTAGGACGTCTGGCCGTTTTGCACGCCGACCACTCCCATGGTGGTCGGCCGAGTGTGAGACGGCCCTCAAACAGAAGCATTATGCCTACATGCGCTTTAAGCGCCGCCCGAACGATTTCACTGTCGCTGAATTTCGTCGGGCTAGGGCTAGGTTCCGGTATATTTCGAAGCACGCCCGCCGCTCTTCTTGGCGGGCATACGTGTCTTCACTTAACGGGAAGACCCCTTTAGCTGAGGTGTGGAAGCGAGTCAAAAGGATTCGGGGCAAGTTCTCGCAGGACCCCCCTCCCGTTCTCCAGGAGAATGGGACCGCAATCTCAGACCCCGCGTCCGTGGCGGAATCCTTAGCGACCGCTTTTTCCGCATTCTCTAGCCGTGATGCTGCTCCGCCAGCATTCAATGCACGTCGTGATGTCGCGGAAGGCCGCCGGCTGGACTTTACCTCCAGTGGCGGAGAACCCTTCAACGACAAGTTTACTGTGAGTGAGTTGCGTTCCGCTCTCGCTTCGTGCGCGGACACCGCCCATGGTCCGGACGATGTCCCGTACGCCATGCTTCGACACCTGGGTGAGCGAGGCATGGCCTTTCTGTTAGATCTGTTCAACAGGATCTGGGTGGAAGGTCTTCTCCCAGACTCCTGGCGAATCGCTACTGTGCTGGCCTTTCGCAAACCGGGGAGAGATCACTCTACTCCGACCGGTTTCCGCCCAATCTCTCTAACCTCTTGCGTGTGCAAGTTGATGGAGAAATTGGTAAACGTTAGATTAGCTTTTTTCCTGGACAGCGGAGGCCATCTGTCTTTCGCACAGTGCGGCTTCCGCAAGTTCCACTCCACGTCGGATGCTCTGCTCCGACTGGAAAATGCCGTCTGCGAGGCTTTCCTTCGTAGACAGCACTACGCCACGGTGTTTTTCGATCTGGAGAAGGCCTATGATACCGCATGGCGATACGGTATCATGGAGACTCTCTACACGATGGGGGCGAGGGGACGCCTCCCAATGTTTATATCTGAATTTTTGCGAGATCGTCGATTCCGCGTACGGGTGGGGGGAGCTCTCTCCGGCCCAAAGGAGCAGGAAGAGGGTGTCCCGCAGAGAAGTGTCCTCAGTGTCACACTCTTTGCCCTGAGCATCAATGGCATCACCTCGGTGCTGCCGGAAGATGTTCTCGCTACGCTCTACGTGGACGACCTTTCGATCTCTTTTGGCGCGGCCCAGATGCCAACTCTGGAGCGTCGACTCCAACAGGCATTGAACCGCGTCTCTCGCTATGCCGAAGCGCACAGGTTTCGGTTTTCTTTGGCCAAGACTAAGGTGGTGCACTTCTGCCACCATCCACGGCTTCACCCCGACCCAGATTTGTTTCTTAATGGGGTGCGCCTGGATGTGGTTGAGTCGCACCGTTTCCTTGGTCTTGTATTCGACCGACGCCTCACCTGGGAGGCTCATATTCGCAGCCTTAGGGTCTCTTGTACCCGCGCCATGGACATCCTCCGTTCCGTGACGTTCAGCGCTTGGGGCGCTGATAGGGCTACCGCCTTACTTTTTTATCGATCCTTTGTTCGCTCGAAGCTCGACTACGGATGCGAGTTTTATGCATCCGCAGCCGAGCGTTTATTGCGGAAGGTGGATTCGATCCACCACACCGGCCTTCGCCTTGCGACTGGTGCCTTCCGCACCCTCCCCATTGAGAGCCTGTTGGTCGATGCTGGGGAGATGCCACTCGCTCTGCGCTGCGTGCAGTGCATCACTCGCCTGTACGCGCGAGCCCGGCGCCTCCCTCAGTCGCCAACAGCTCTCACTGCATCCGCAGCTGATCTCGATGGTGCCTATGCCGCCGAGAGACGCCAGTCATACCCTAAGCCCTTTGGGTTTAGGGCCAGGAAACTCCTTCGAGAGGTAGATATAGCTCTCGGGCCGGTGGCGCCCCTGGTTCTGCCCAGGACGCCACCCTGGAGGGTACCACATTTGGCTATTTGTCGCCACGCCTCTGCTCCCAAAGCTTGTACTGCGCCGGGAGTATTGCGTTCGACCTTTTTGGAGCACACATCGTGTCACGCTGGAACCGTGCCAGTGTATACGGATGGCTCCAAGTCCCAAGAGGGGGTCGGCTTCCACGCCGTATCCCCTCTGTTTGAAGTCAGCGGGGCTCTACCAGGCGCTGCGTCTGTCTTCACGGCCGAGCTGGTGGCAATACACCACTCGGTACGGGAGATTACGCGACGTGCCCGGTTCGGAGACCGGATTGTGATCTATAGCGACTCACAAAGCGCCCTGAGTGCTCTCGGGGCATTGGAATCTCCGCATCCCCTGGTTCGCGATATCCGTGACGCCACGGTTTTGGCGAGCCGGGCAGATGTCGAGATTATCTTCTGCTGGGTTCCTGGACATGTAGGAATTGCGGGGAATGAGCGCGCCGATGAGGGCGCCGATGAGGGCGCCAAAGAGTCCGCGAGGACTCTGCGACCGGACCAGCGTTTCGCTCTTCCTCACACCGACTACATGGCAGGAATACGGGCAGCTCTTCGGACTGCTTGGCAAAGAAGATGGGAGACGGTCGAAGGGAACTTAAAGTTGCGTGCCATTGTGCCGCGACTGTTCCCATGGACCTATCCCCCAATGCCGCGGCGGCTTCAGGTTGCTTTCTGTCGTCTCCGAATCGGACACACTCGTGTGACGCATCGCTATCTGGTGGAGCGCTCGCCTGCGCCCTATTGCAACGACTGCGTCGTCCCCCAGACTGTTCGGCACATTCTTGTCGAATGTCCCAGTCTGGGTGATCTTCGCGCACGACACCTGTCCCGGTACCGGGATGGGCGGGGTCGCTACCGCCTGTCCCTTGTACTCGGGACGAGTGCGTGCACTTTGACTGGTGGACTTGCTAACTTTTTGGGGGAGGCCGGCCTTCTCCCTTTTTTTTAACCACGCTTAATTTTTGTTGTTGTTATTTTTGTTGTTGTTTTTGTTATTGTTTTGTTATTGTTATTTCTTTTTTGTTGTTCCCTGTTCCATTTTTTGAAGTAGCCTAGAACTAGGCTGTTTGTTTACGGCGACTTATGCCTAAGTCGGCAGTCGCCAGATAGCCCCTTAAATAAAAAAAAATCAAAAAAAAATCACAGAATTTGACTTGCCCGCGTGGTGAAGGCACATAATCCTTTGTTTTTCATCACATGACACCGGTCGTCTCTCACAAGCCGCTATGTTGATAGTTGAATGTTACAATAATGTATTATCAGTCTCCTAAACACAAATACCTCGGTTGGTAGTTCATTTTTACTAAGTGATCCTTAACTTTTGGCCACTGCAATTTGGAAGATAGTTTGTTTATTTCCTCATAACTTACGAAATATTTATTTGATTCACTTGAAACTTTAAGGAAAGTTAAATATGAGATATATCTAAATGTGTATAATACATAGTCTCAACGTTTTATTAAACTTCTATAATAAATATTTAAATACACTTGTTCTTATTGACCCTTATATTATGGCCGCTAGTGTTTATATATATATATATATATATATATATATATATATATATATATATATATATATATATATATATATATATATGTATTAGATTTATCTACCAAAATCTAGGACATTCTGGAAATGTAATCAGTCCTATTCAAAATGTCATAGATTTTGTTAGATAAATCCAAGTTTACTGAAATTATGGAACAAACTTTGACTATTATTCACCGTTTAGAGGACAAAATTAACCGGGTTTTGCTGAAGCTAAAGTCATCGGGTGTTCTTAGTGATTCTGTTTACGGTTCTCTGTATGTTTCATCATTTTACTTAGGTCTGCTCTATGGGCTACCTAAGATACATAAGACTGGGTTCCCTCTTCGTCCCATTCTTGCTTCTTACACTCTTCCTTCCTAGAAAATTGCTAAGTTTTTAGTTCCTTTGTTAACTACTTTTACTTCCAATCTATATACCATTAATAATAGCTTTGAATTTGCTTCGGAAATCGCAAAGTTTGAATCGTTAAGTCCTTTTTTTCTTTTCTACCTTTTACATCACGTCGTTATTTACAAATATTACCCTTCAGGCAACTATAGAGATTATTTTGACCAAAGCCTTTCCGGATAGAAATGCCCTCTTTAATGGTTTCAGTTTTTCACTATTCTCGCAGTTATTGCATTTATCTGTAAAGGGCAACTATTTCACTTTCAATGACGTGGTTTATCATCAAATTGAAGGTGTTGGGATGGGAAGCCCACTAGGTCCAATTTTTGCAAATATTTTCATGCGTAATTTTTAAGATAGACTCTTTCGTAATTGCCCTTCTCAATTTCGTCCCTTATTCTACAAAAGATACGTTGACGATACCTTTGCGGTTTTTTCTTCTGGTTTCTGTTCAAAAAGGTTTTTCGATTTTATAAACAATTTACACCCTAATATTACTCTCACTCAAGAACATGAGATTAATAATATGTTTGCATTTCTAGATATAAATGTGTCTCGTACCCCTTCTGGCATTCAAACGTGTGTTTTTAAAAAAAACAACTTTCACAGGGCAGGGTTTAAATTTCTTTAGTTTCTGTGATTTAGCACACAAAATTGGCGCGTTTAAAACACTCCTCTTCAGAGATTTTAATTTGTCTGCCACTTATTTTAGTATGCATTTTGAATTCAATTTTTTAAAAGAATAATTTGTAAAAAATTATTATCCCTTATCTTTAGTTGAAAGCTGTACTAGGAAGTTCCTCTTCAGGCTTTATAACCCATCCACTTCTTTTAATGTCCTAAAGGAAATCAGGTATGTCTTGTTACCAGAGATCAACCCTTGAAATGACCTTCTTCAAAAACATTTAATTTCCATTCTTAGGAAATTTTATTGTCAAATTAATTTTAAACTTATATTTATTAATAACAAAAATATTGGTAATTTCTTTAAAGTGAAGGACAGTATTCCCACGCCGTTTAGTTCTTACATTGTATATAAATTCATTGGCCTTAGCTGTAAATTGGGGACTTATATAGGAAGCACAGTACGTACTCTTCAGTTGCGTTTTTGTTCTCACATGGGAATTAGCCATAGAACCGGTAAAACATTAAGTAACAAAGAGTTTTCTTCCCTCAGAAAACATGCTAGGGTGAAACAGACGTGTCCTTAAATGATTTTTCTGTCTTAAAATTTGCTAAATCTATTTCATCTCTCCGCATTAAAGAATCATTCTGTATTACATACAACCACCCAAATTTAAATAGGGACACGTCATCCTTTCCTCTGTTTATAACTTAACCAAGCTGTATTCACTCTTTGAATTCCTTCCTGTTTTCACTCGTCATTGTGATTCGACCATGTAAGGTAATGTTTCAGTGTCTATATTTTAGTTTTACCTTTTGTTTGTATCCAATTCTCTATTTTTCCATTTCAATTGTTTATTTTTTTAATATTACGTTTACTTTGTTTGTCCTTAATTGATGGTATCTCTTTACAAATATTTTGCTGTTCTTTACCTCAGTATTTTGTTTGTTAATTAACGTAACGTTCATTTTATATTTTTAACAGTTTTTTGGTGATTTTCTCTGATCTGTGGTTTTTAACTTTGAACTTGTGCTGTTATTTATGTTTTTATGCTTAGATTACTCATTTAGAATTTGTTTTTAGCTCCTGAAGATGGGTTTTGTAATAACCCGTAATGTTGGAATTAAAGATGGGACCCGCCTTCTTCGTTTTCTCCTTTTTATTGAATATATATATCTTAAGAGAGCAGAGAGGTTGCGCGTTGCCAGGCGTATACGTATTTTTAGGATAAATAAGGAGGCTAAATTTAGGAAGTTCATTATTACGAGATGTTATAACTTCTTGGTTCCGACGTTTCGGGTAGGAACCCATTCTCAAAGATATGACATTATAAATATATACAAACATAAATTTTTTTTAGAGAAGTTATCAGATATTTATAAATTAATTATATGGGGAATGGGAAGCAGCAGAGGTTGTAATATTCAAATTATAAAAATGCAGGGTTTTTAACTATTAGAGAATGGGAAATATGTTTTAGTGAACCCCGCTCACTACTCCCGAATTCTCCCCTATCCGAATACACTACGAAAACAGACATCCAAACCATAAACCCAACTTAAATAATTTTTCAATTAAGATACAGCAAACACCGAAAAAGAACTAGGTACACTGAATCTCTTTATATTAGATTTACAAACCCCACTTAATACTCCGACAAAAGCTCATTCCCACTTTTACTACAACTATAATCACCCACGAACTACACACGCCAAATCCACTTCCCCCCCAAACAACCCATATTTTTCAAATATTTATATTCTCTCCTTTTTTACAACGAATACACTTAAAACTAATTAATCTCAGTTTTATTTAAAAAACAAAAACATATTTCCTATTCCCTCATAGTTAAAAGCCCTGCATTTGTATAATTTGAATATTCCCACCTCTGCTCCTTCCTATTTCCCATATAATTAATTTTAAATATCTGATAACTTATCTAAAAAATTCTTATGTTTATATATATTTACAATCTCATATACTTGAGAATGGGTTCCTACCCGAAACGTCGGAACCAATAAATTATAATATAATAATGAACTTCCTAAATTTACCCTGCTTATTTATCCTAAATATATTTATATATATTTATCAATCTTAAGCTGCCCCTCAAACGTCTCCTGTACTTCGATCATCAACTGAATCTAACGATGATCGTCAATCTTCCTCTTCTCCAGAATCTACCGATGTCATTCAATCTACTTATACTCGTCAAGCTTCACCTACTCCTTAATCTGCCTCTCCCATGAACCTACATAATCTTTTCAAATTTTTTCTGCTCTTTAATTACCCTATGCTCCTCCATCTTCTTCGATCTTTATTTCTCCGTAAAGCTACCTCTGTCCCCTAATCATTCTCTTCTCCTCGATCTACATCTGTTCTCAATTTATATCTGCACTCCATTCTGCATATGTTCATTAATCTTCCTCTTCCCCCGTATCTACTCAGGTCGCTATCCCTTTAACTGCGTGCCCCTTAATATACCTATGATGCGTCTCAGTCGTCATATGCTTCTCAATTATCGTCTGCTCCTTACTCTACCAATATTCCTTAATCTACCTAAGTACCCAAATATTCATTTTTTCCTCAATCTAATTCTGCCTCTCAATCTTCCTCTGACCAGCAATGTACCTTTGGCCATCAATCTACCTATGTATGTCCTTCCATCTTTATTAGCTCCGTAATTTACCGTTGACTCTCTACCTCCAGTTTATCAATCTAACTCCTGACTCATAATCATCCTCGGTCTTCTAATTTAGCTCCAATCTTTCAATCTAATTCTGTCCCTAATGCGTGTTTATGTATATGCATGCGTTTTTCCTGTACGTGCGTGTGTTTGTGTATAAGGGCCGGATGTCAGCATTGTTTGTTTAGGGCCGACACTTAGGCCTTTTATGTCCTTCTCGAACCGATATTTCTTCGGGAATTCTTTGTCATCTTGAGATCGGTCGAAGAGGAACGGGGGTGGCGCCTGTAATTAGGGACACACACACACACAAACACACACATATGAATATATATATATATATATATATATATATATATATATATATATATATATATATATATATATATATATATATATATATATATATATAAATATATATATATATATATATATATATATATATATATATATATATATATATATATATATATATATATATATATATATATATATATCCAACACACCACAAGAAAGAGAAAACGGAATAATTTTTTTTCGGAAATAGTTATTTCCTACATCTAAAAAAAATCCGAGAACTAGGAAATAACCATTTCTTAAGAAAAATTATTCCGTTTTCTCTTTCTTGTGGTGTGTTGGATTTATTTCCTCATTCTCTCGCACTCCTGAGAGATATACCATATATATATATATATATATATATATATATATATATGTATATATATATATATATATATATATATATATATATATATATATATATATATATATATATATATATATATAGGGAGGGGACTCACAAAGTAACGCGTGAGTTAGCAATAAATGCAACAAAGCCAACAGGGAAAATTAATAAGAAGATTCCAAGTACTTTCGAACTTTATTTCGAGTTTTTTATGAAGGAATAACAAAAGTATCGATAAAGAACTCGAAATAAAGTCAGAAAGTACTTGGAATCCTCGTATTAATTTTTTTCCCTGTGGGCTTTATATATATATATATATATATATAAATATATATATATATATATATATATATATATATATATATATATATATATATATATATATATATATATATATATATATATATATATATATATATATATATATATATAGGGAGGGGACTCACAAAGTAACGCGTGAGTTAGCAATAAATGCAACAAAGCCAACAGGGAAAATTAATAAGAAGATTCCAAGTACTTTCGAACTTTATTTCGAGTTTTTTATGAAGGAATAACAAAAGTATCGATAAAGAACTCGAAATAAAGTCAGAAAGTACTTGGAATCCTCGTATTAATTTTTTTCCCTGTGGGCTTTATATATATATATATATATATATAAATATATATATATATATATATATATATATATATATATATTATATATATATATATATATATATATATATATATATACTAAGGGAAATAAACGAAAAATGATTCCCAGCGTTTTTAGCAAAAACCTCTTCTGGGAATGAGAACATTAAACGACATTAATTAAATAAACCCCGGTCTCCTCGCTCTAGATCCAATCGTCATGTCTTTAACCAAAGTATAAAACCAAAAATTGTTACTTAACGTTGCTTAGTCCCGCTCAACCGGCTTCAAGTCAGATAAGCAAATCTCCTCTCTCACTTATAAACCATTCCAAATTCCTCTTCTCTCATTCCTAGAGACAAGGTCTTTGATAAAAAAGGCGAAAGCGTTCGAAATCATTTTTCATTTTCCTTAGTGAGTTTTCGTGTCATTATTTGTCGTCAGCTGCTATTTGTGAGTTTGGTCGTTATATATATATATATATATATATATATATATATATATATATATATATATATATCTGAGGCGACTCCAGGTCGTCAGCATCACTCGAGCTCATCACAGATTCTGCATAGGATATGTATAAAAGAAGGTAAGAGACATAATGCACACCGCAGACTTATCTGTACACTGATAATTATTTAACAATACGTCAGAAATATAGTTATAATATAAAATTACTCACTTCATTTATACCTACATGAACTCCAGTGGTCTTGTTTCGATGGTGAATACGTATAATATCATGTCGTGGAGCTCCTTCTGCTTGTCCAAGTCGTTCAGAATGCTTTTCTCGATTTGAAATACGAGCCAGTGAAGACAACCGTTCTAGAGCCATTGTGTTTCTCAAATACGAGCGGGCGGTTTCTATCCAAAGTTGAGGAACTTCTCGTATTGGTGACTTAGTTTACTGGATTTCGGCATAGTGGAAGTAAAACTCTAATTTATACAATAATTCTAAAATGTGGTTGATTGACTTGCACTTTTTGAAATACATATATTTTAGCTCATTCACTCAGATCTTACAGCGTCGTGCACAACAAACATTAGCCTGAGACAGATCTGACTGTCGCCTGTAATGTAGTCTTGGCGAGAGATGCCTGTTAGTCCTGTAAACCTACCAGGCTCGTTCGTATTAGCCCGAGTTGCTGGATAATTTTTTGTTCCTTTAAGGAATATTGTAGAACGGAAACTTTCCATAGATTGGAATTCAAATCCTAATCTCTATATAAATCTATGGTTTCAAGAAAACATTGAATTTTAATTACTTTTAATTTTACGATTATAGATAACTCGGGCTGTAACTTCTGAGCCAGGGTCAAGTGCGCGAGAACGATGTCGAGAGAACGTCTGCTACGAATGATATTTTTTGACACAGATAACCTCTAAGGCAACCAGCAGACGCTAAACGAAAATATATGAACTGCGACCAAGCTAAAAAAAAAGAACCCGAGTTATTAGCTGCAATTACCTACTTGAATTTAGTGTTAGCAGAAATTAAATCAGCTAGCAAATACACGTTCACTTTACTAAATTTATACTCGGGCTAATCCTGAACAGCCAGAGTGCCGGAGTCACGCCACTGATATATATATATATATATATATATATATATATATATAATATATATATATATATATATATATATATATATATATATATATATATATATATATACATATATATATATATATATATATATATATATATACATATATATATATATATATATATATATATATATATATATATATATATATATATATATATATATATATATATAATTATATATATATATATATATATATATATATATATATATATATATATATATATATATATATATATATATATATATATATATATATATATATATATATATATATATATATATATATATATATATATACATATATATATATATATATATATATATATATATACATATATATATATATATATATATATATATATATATATATATATATATATATATATATATATATAATATATATATATATATATATATATATATATATATATATATATATATATATATATATATATATATATATATATATATATATATATATGTATATGATTAAATATCGGTAATTTAAGAGCAAGAGAGCACCGTCTTCCCAAGGTTTGAGAACCTTCTAATCAAAAAAGTTATAGAAGCAATGTTATTCAGCTCATCGAATTACATAGGAATACCTATTTATTTATGCAACTCTGAAAAAAATATTTTTAGAAATCTTGTTGTCTTTTTCTGGTAAACCTGAAGATCCGTAGTCCTGGTTGCATAATATTTCGTCCATGTTCCAATATGTTTCACCTTTTTTCACTAATTTTGAGGGTCGGCTCGTTGGAGGATCACCCTGCGATGACCCTGAGATTTCAATCATTATTATTTTATTTTTTATATAAAATAACGTAACTAACGTTAATTCTCACGTTATTTTTTTACAAAATCGCTTCTGCGATTCGTGGAGGAGGGCTGACGTCACCAATGAATGAATAATGATTTTTTTTCCATTTAAGATTACTTTAATCATTGAATATTTATTTTTTCAGCCATGATTTCTTTGCACTTTTTTCACTACTTCTATCATTTTTATAAATTTTAAAATACTTAGCTATATCTTTTCGAGGATCGAGTTTATGAGGACGAGAGACGATCCTTTATGCGGGAGTTTAAGTTTTAACATGGATTCCTTGTGTGCAACTTGACATAAAAATAGTTTTGAACTTTCCGGGTTTTTTTGCGATCGAAAAAAATTAATAACATTTTTAGCCGATCATAAATTAATAAAAGTTTAAATTAATTATAAAGAGTGTGGTCAAGCGTTAGCGATCTAAAAAACATTTTTCTTTTAAATGTGCTAAAACAAAACGGGATTTTAAGAACGGCGAGAGCAATCACCATTATTTCAAACGTTCGGCTCTAAATGGGAATTTTTCTTTTTCAAAATCACTTCCTCGCCACTATTTCCGAGCTATACTCCCCACAATAAAGTAAGTGAAAAGTATTTTCCATTTCCCTTTCCATTTTAAAAAAGTTAGTGGTTAATCTCTGGGATTTTTTAAATGAATACAAAAATGGTGCCCGGTAGATTTGAACTAAGATTTCAATGCGCCTGAGATGCGCGTTTGAACGAAACAAATTTCGTCCCAAAAAATTTCAGCTGAAAAAAATAAACATTGGCGGCTATAAAATGTTAAAGTAGGTGGCGCTATCATCGTCTTAAATTACCTCAATATCTCCTTAGTCAGAAGTTTTGGGGAAATATTGCTTCATCTTCCAGATTCTTCTGACTTTTATTATATTTTGTTTAGGGGATTACAGAACCATTTAGATGGTCTTACGTAGATTGACTGCGAGAGTTTAAAAACGAGTTAGAGTCATATTTTGCATAAAAAACTAAAGAATTTTACAAGTGTGTCATCTATAAGTTTGTTTACAAATGGAATGAGGCTCTAGGAAGCAATGGAGGTTATGTTTTGTGTAGTGTTGGCGTTGGCCTTCCTGTTTTAATAATATGTTTTTTTTTCATTATTAGACATCGCACTGAACTTTCTTTTAAATAATGCAATCGCATTTTCTTCCAACTTCATTTGCATACATTTCATTTAAAAGGGGGTTATCATTTAAAAAAAATGAATAAACAATACGCGACACTTATCTAAGCACTGAATCGCAGCTACTAATGGATCTCAGAGTTAAGAGGGGTGACTCCAGTAGGGCTGCCAAAATCAAGGAAGTATTAAAAATATTCCTAAGATACGAGAGCGTAACCATACAGAGTTTATGCTATGTAGCTACTTTCATTCTCAGAACCAATTTTTAAATATAACTTTAAAAAATGTTAAACTTCAGAGCATAATAATGGTTACGTGTTTGTGTCTTAGAAATTTTTATGCTTTTTCCTAGATTCTGGCAATCCGGCAGAGTTGCCAGATGCAAGCAAAAGATTGCAAAGCTAAATTTGCTTCCTTTTCCGTTTAAAAATAGGATATTTTTTCTCTCTTCTAACACGGCGTTGAAATATCTAGATAAAAATCATGAAACTCTAATGACTATATATTATTCCTAACAAAAGCAAAACATCTTTTAAACTATCCATTCCAAAGCACCAAAAAGCAGAACTATTATTAAAATTAAGGGGAAAAAAAAGAAGAGTTAGAAATTTCGACGAAAAGGATGCATTTCTTCAATTGCAGAACAGTACCGAATAACGTTGATTCTGCTGTTGGGTGGCAATTTCTTTTTCTTTTCTTCTTAAATAGGGAAAACATTGTTTACCTTGCTCCCATTGACTGCATGCCACTGATATATATATATATATATATATATATATATATATATATATATATATATATATATATATATACGGTTAAAATGGCAATATTGTAGCTAACAAAGTTCTTCATCAAGACCTCAGAAGCAGCCCTTCTTATAGTCACGAGAGGATACCGCATAAGCCAGACTTTCTAACGCAAACAAAAGTTTGGGTATCAATTAGTTATTTTAATTGTAATCCCTGTATTCGAAAAACTTAGTTACAACATTGCCATTTCAACCTCACTATTATAATTGGGGATTGTAAATAATTCTCGATTTATAAGACCGAGGTAAAACGGATTAAGTGATTTTTCCATTCTCTTCGAAAGCAGTGACAACAATTAAGATAGCTAATTGATACGCAATTTTTTGTTTGCGTTAGATAGCTCGCTCATGCGATATCCTCTCGTGAGTGTAAGAAGAAGCTTTTTTCGAGGCCTTTATGTAAAGCTTAGCTAGCTACAATATTTCCAATTTAATAAAAATAAAAACATGAAAGAACACTCAATCAAAGACAGATTAGCCAAATGTCGTAGTGCATATGCAACTCCATGAAAACCTAATGCTGTTTTCCATTTCATAGCTACTTTTCCAATCTATCTCTATGTAATTTACCCTCTTACTCAACTACCCCTGTTTTGACCATTTAACCATTCCTAACTCTAACATCTTTAGCTATGTCCGAAAGCTTAGAAAAAAAAAATCATGCTCAGTTGTGCCTCAATTTCACCATTATGTTCTCTAAGGTACAAGTATTCTAATATATATATATATATATATATATATATATATATATATATATATATATATATATATATATATATATATAGTCATTAATACAGCTTAAAAATACCGGGGTATTACTACAGTTAACTTTACGAAGCTTGCAGGAAATTCGAACTATTTAAACCGGCAGTTTTTATATCTTATACAAAAAACATTAATTTCTTAACACCTTGATAATTGAAATTGAAACGTTTAAACAGAGGTTTAGGAAAGTGGTTGCTTTGTCCAATTCAATTATTTCAGTTTGATGTTCATGTCTTAATCTCCTATTTACTGAAGATCTGTGTTCTTCCCCCCATTATTGAAGATCTGTATTCTTTCATGTTAAATGAATATGTCTTCTTATATGTACGGAAGATGTTTTTTTCCCATTTTTACTGAAGATTTATCTTCATCCCTTAAAACTGAAGATCTGTATTCTTCCACTATTTACTGAAGATGTATTTTTCCCCTATTCACTGAAGATTTGTCATCTTCCCTGATTTACTGAAGTTCTGTCTTCTTCCCATATTTACTGAAGATCTGTCTTATTCCCCGATTTACTGAAGATCTGTCTTCTTCCCATATTTACTGAAGATCTGTCTTCTTCCCTATTTACTGAATGAGGCAGCGAGCATCCGCTTTGATCTCAATTAAATCATCTCTGAGGCCACTTGGCTAAGAGGAAGACCAAAATTCTTCCCAGTAAACAAGCTTTTAAGATACGATTCGCAAGGTCGATCGGAACTATTAAATAAAGAGAAAATTAATAGTGGATTTAAAGGACAAAGGAGAATTGAGGTAAACAGGCGGCGAATATACAATGTATAAATCTTTCAAGAGCGTGGTTTGTTGGATACATTTTCATCATACTTTCGCGCTCTTGAAAGATTTACACACACACACACACACACACACACACATATATATATATATATATATATATATATATATATATATATATATATATATATATACGCAAACAATCGCACAGGAAAATGAAAGGTGGATTCCAAGTACTTTTGAACTTGTTCAATTGATTCTGAAGGAATAACGAAAAGTTTACAAAGATGGTCTATATATGAGAAACAACAGAGTAATGCCCCGCCCATGTACAACGAAAGAACACAAAATAAAAAAATACTATCAAAGACGGATATGAAGTTTGTAAAATTTTTCGATATTGCTTGAGAATGAACTGAACAGATTCGAAAGTACTTGGAATCCACCTTTCATTTTCCTGTGTGATTTTTTGCATTTATTGCTCTACTCACGCGCTACTTTGTAAGTTTCTCATATATATATATATATATATATATATATATATATATATATATATATATATATATATATATATATATATATATATATATATATTTATATTGGATAGGGCTTCTCCTATGGAGCTTCAATTTAATTTGAAGGATGAACGAAAGGAGGTATAAAGGAAAATTCATTTCATTTTTTTAATAGCTACAACGTTTCGGGTGAACTTTTCACTCATCTTCGGGTACTGGAAAATACAATTCGTGGATTAGACAAACAATTTAAGTTAGATTTTGACAGACAATCAAAATGATGAATTTATGGAAAGTATTTAATATTTATTAAGGGGGGATTGCGAAAATTATAGGTAATTGATATTTTTGGATTATTATGTTGGGAGTTAAATAATAACGATTGAGGAAACACTGGAAACACATCGAGATAAACTAACCTTAAACAATCAGCCGTTAGAGGATCACTGGGGAGAAAGGGCGAGGAGCGTAAGAAGAAAGAGAAGGTTAGGAGGTTGTTAATATTTTTTGTTTAGAGTAGAAGTAGTAGGTGAGAAAAAGAATCGGAATATAAGGAAGGAGAAAGGTATTTAATATACATAGATTCAAGAATCCTTAATGATATGGTATCAGGGGTGGGTTTTAAGATTTTAAAATGGTCCATTTTGATATCAGTTTTACAATTAATGGAGTGAAGACTAACAGGTGAGAATTTTTTCGTAGAGAGAACCTTCCCTGTCCTATGGCTAACACCCAAATGGGAACAGAACCTCGCCCTCAGAGAGCGCAACGTACTGCCTATGTATCTTCCTAGTTTTACCAACCTCCTAATTTTCTCTTTCTTCTTACGCTCCTCGCCCTTTCTCCCCAGTTATCCTCTAACGGCTGATTGTTTAAGGTTAGTTTATCTCGATGTGTTTTCATTGTTTCCTCAATCGTTATTATTTAACTCCCAACATAATAATCCAAAAATATCAATTACCTGTAAATTTTCGCAATCCCCCCTTAATAAATATTAAATACTTTCTATAAATTCATCATTTTGTTCGTCTGTTAAAATCTAACTTAAATTGTTTGTCTACTCCACGAATTGTATTTTCCAGTACCCGAAGATGGGTAAAAAGTTCACCCGAAACGATGTAGCTATTAAGAAAATGAAATGAATTTCCTTTTATACGTCCTTTCTTTCATCCTTCAAATTAAATTGAAGCTCCATAGCCTCGGGGAACCGAATGGGAAAATCAACGAGGGTAAGAAAAAAATGGTGGCCCTCGCTAGTCAGGGGGTGAATCGAGCGGATAAGGTCGATTGCCACTCGGGAGAAGGGTTCTATTATGATGGGTCCTTGCTGTAAAGGTGCGGGCTTTACGCGTCCTTTGGCGGCCCTCTTTTGACAGATATCACAAGATCGACAGTAGTTTGAAGTGTCATCATCTGTCGCACCGGACCAATAAAAATATTTAAAAATCCTCTGAGCGGTCCTAATGTCACCAAAGTGACTGGCAAATAGGCTATCATCTGCGGTCTTTAAAACGAGGGGGACGTGAGATCGGAAAACACACAATACTTGGGCCTCGCAATTATCACCTTCGGCGCAGGCGTGGAACAAAAGGCTATCTTTGACAAGGTAGGAGATTATCTTGTTGCCACGGATGTGCTATTGCAACTTAACTTGTGTCTTTACCAAGAGGCTGCGAAGTGAGTCACACTTCTTTTAATTCTTCGCAAACTGTTCATTCGTTATGTCGCTGAACACTGAAACGCAGGGGGTTTCAAGCAGAGCAGGCGTCTCGCATTCCTTTTTCGTCTGGGCACGCGTAATCACGGGTTGAGCCACAAGGGTAGCGGATACCCGGGGATACTGTCTAATTAAAACGGAATAGAACTTGATAGGGGCGGCTACAGTCTCTTCCCAGCCGTTGAAGTATGCAGATTCAATATAGCACTTCCTAATAGGGAACTTGTTCGCTCGTCCCAGGTAGTCGTGTACTACCACGAGGAGTAGCTTGTCCGGCGCCACGATACATGTAGAACACCCTGTATCTCGAACAGGGGTAGAGACCCAACAGCTGTTCTTGGCTCCAGTCTCGAACTTAAGACCTCCAGGGGAGCTCTTTTTAAGCAAAAAAATAACGTGGTGGCCAGCGGAGCTCGATGCGGTCGAAGGGGGAGAAGTTTCTGCTTGCGAAGAAGGTGTCATGGGGGTAGTATTAATTTGGTGTACTTTAAAGAGAGGACCGCTACGTATTAACGAAAAGGAAAAAAGAGCGATTTAAATCCCGCATAACCACAGAATAAATAACCGCAGTAACTTTAGAAGCGGTAGACCTGATTCGAGGGAAAACACCCCCCAAGATACACTGCAAGGTGAGATTGCAGACTCAAAACAAAAACCATATTAAGAAAATCCGCAACAAAAATGAAAGAAAATATGTGAAATTTTGAATAATTACAGAGACGCGAGAGCCCCATTAAGAATACAGAAGACTAATAAAGAAAAATAAAAAAAATAAGAACCAAAGAGATGGTTGGTCACCTAGCAACTAACTCTAACTCTTACTCATTCCTCTTCACCACTTTATCCCAAACAACTCTATCCACTATACTATGACTATACACTTTTAATTATACCCTTTTCAAGCCATAAGACGTAGTTGAGAGTTCTGAGGGCAGTTCGTCCACGCATGGCCCTCGACACCGCAAGGATAACATAATATCAGCCTCCTTCACGATTTTCTGATGAAGAGAAGTTTTGGGGTTTCACGGGACCGGTTACTTTTACGGACTTTGTTACATTATGGGGAGGAAATTTCAGCTTGCAACTTTTGGGTTGCGGGATGACAGTTCGTGCTCTTTTCCTTCCTTAGGTTAGCAGTTTTGTCTCACGGCGAAGATATCGGCCTCTTCGATACCTCATTGAAGGTGTAACAACTTCGCTCCTACATGAACGATCTTATTTCGGAGAAGAGCGATGCCAACAGCTGGTAATTAAAGATGAAATCAACCAGAGCTTAAAAATCATGGGGAACCTTAGAGGAGTCTAACCAGAAATTGAGATGTCTCTGCAGTGTATACCCAAACTGACGATAAGTTTGGTTAGGTTGTCTACCAGCGCGGCGGAATTTGACACGATAGTAATCCGGGGTCATGTTAACTGCTGCTAGTAGTTCCGATTTCAACGTCAAATAATCGACCGTTGCTTCCGAAGGGAGGGAAATAAAAATGCCTCGAAGCTGGGAATTGAGCAAAGGCAAGAGTTTGGATACTCCGTCAGTCTCAATGTCCTAATTGTTTACTTCGAATATTTTCTAGAAATGGGTTAAATAAGACCAACAATCTTCACCTTTCTTGAAGACGGGAAGCTTCACGGACGCGGTTTTCGGGATGTTATTCCGACAGTTGATGGAAAGCGTCTCGTTTCTTGTTCTCTGCATCTCCAATTCATGCTGGCGGATTCTTTCTCTTTCTTCATTCTTTTCTCTTTCTCTTTCTCTCCTTTCTTATCTCACTTCCTCTTTTCTTCAAGAATGTAGGCCAGAGATTTTCCTTGCGCTTATACTGGTTTAACACAAAAAGATGACAAAGAAAATCACGCGATTACACAAAAACAGACGGAAAATTTCAAAAGCTCTTAGTTTGCATTTCATGAACCCGAGAGGACAACACAGGTAAGTGAAATTCTGCTAGTGAACTAAGTGAGTTGCAGAGTCACAAAATAAACACAAAACGAGGTAGATATCGACAAATACACTGGCTTGTGAGCAGCTCGACAAACGGCAGATCAAAAGTGAAAGAACCATAAGCTTCCAAAATCCAAAAAGAAAAAACAACATTTAATAGATTTTTAAAAAAACCATTTAAAGACCCTATAAAACCTGACACCAGATAATATAATATACATATATGTATTTACTTTATGTCTTAGGTTAGCCGGGGGTAGTGGAAGTGTATATATATATATATATATATATATATATATATATATATATATATATATATATATATATATATATATATATATATATATACTATATTTATTAATATGAGAGGAGGGCAAGGTCAGATCCGGTACCTTAGCTGGAGGCTAATCACCAGACGAGAAGGGAGGGGGGAGGGGTAGCTTCTTAAAAGAGTGCATGCCGATTAATTCAACAAAGAGAGTGCAGTTGGCCGTTAGATTTGCTTATGGGTCGTCTACTATTTCTGAGTAGAGAAAGGTGAAGAACAAAAATATCTTTACTATTTTTATACCTATACAATATATGTATAAATAAGATTTATCGCGCAAATGACATGGATACTCGCGATGGCAGTTATGGAGTCTAAGGAATTCAGGGGACAGGTTGATTTAAGTTGCGGCTGTCTAGCCGACGTAGAGACATACAAAGATTGGGATGACTGGATACGAATCCACAAATATCGTAGGCTTCGCTGTAGAGTGTAGGATTTGAGGCCTTTGAAGTCGACGGGGGGAAGGGGGCGATTGTACAGGTGAGTTATTATTGTTCCAGAGTATTCGCCCCGGAACGAGATCGTAGACAAACCGAAAAATAACTAATGGATTGGAGCTAACTTCCTTCAAGGGGGGGGGGGACCTCTTGCCTTTGTACTCGCGAGTGAATTGAACGGACTCCAGTCGAAAAGTTGAAGTGTCTCGTACTACGCGGCGGGCCTATATAAATTTGCACCGGCTGGGAACTGGGTTTATATGTGGCTCAACCGGAAGCGCTTTGCCTCAGGCGCCGGAAGGGTTTCTTTATATCAGAAACAGCCATGGGAAGGGCGACTTTAATCGCGATTTTTGATATAACTCGGGGGGCGAGGTGGCAACTTATCTTCGCTCTCGGTGGTCCAAGCGTCTGCTTTATCGCTGGAAATAGATGAATTATCCCATCTATTTCCTAATCCAAACCTCGAAAAAGCTGTTTCACGTCAAGATGTTGAAAAGTATCACTGCCGCGGCTGCGCCAATAATATTTTAGCTATTGACAAAGAAACAGCGATGGAATCGAGCTACCTCATCAATCACCTTAATGTAGTGCAAGTTGCCTGCGTTGAACAGGATAAGGAGTATCTCTTGCCCACCTTGCCCGGCGCCATCGACTCCCCTTCACCCGAAATAAAAATCAGCGACCAGCTTACGCCCAGTCAGGAGAGAATAGTCAACTGCAGCTTCTTCTAAGTCATTTTGTTGATGTGATATCCGAAATTCATGGCTGTGCTACAAACTTCGAGCATGACATATTTCTTACCACCCAGGAACCCCTTCATTTACGCAGAAGTCGAAAATCCTTTGAAACTAAATATCATTGAACCCTCCACGTTTAATTACTGCTCCCCTTTGTCATGGTCAAGAAAGCTGATGGTTCGTACCGTATGTGCGTCGACTTTCGGAAACTGAATTCCGTTACGGTGTTCGACGCCGAACCAATCCTCTGCATTGACCAAAACCTCCACCTATTCGAAGATGCGAAGTACATTACGGAGTTAGACTTATGCAAGGCTTATTACCAAATCCTCCTCAAGAACGAAGTGAAGAAGTAAACTGCATTCCCCACTGACAAAAGGCTTATGCAATTCCGCCGGATCTCCTTCGGCTTAGGGGCGGCGTGTAGTAGTTACAAACACATGATGCGTCAAATTTTGGACAATTTATCGAAGGTAAGCTTTTACTTCTATAATATTTATCTAGCCACCCGAGATTGAGACCAGAACTTGGTTACCCTCCAAGCACTGCTGAGTCGTTTGCGTGAGTGCAACCTCACAATCGGCCTCAGAAAGTGTCATTTTTTCTTTAACATTATAAACTATCTTGGATTCCACGTCGTGAGGAATTGAATATGATATTAGATACCGAAGCTAGGCCTATAGTGTAATAAACTGATTCTACTAGAGTTTCTTTTTTATACCTTGAAATAAATTTAGGCTAGAGGGAAGTTCTTCTGCATATATATATCGATATATCTATTTATCCTCTAGTGACTATGATAAGAGCTCCTTTCAAGGGCTTGCTGAACAGCTTAGTTAGCTACAACATTGCTTTTTTAACCTCATTATTATATTTGCACCAGTGCAAATAATTCTTGATTTATAAGACCGAGGTAAAATGGATTAAGTGATTTTTCCATTCTCTTCGAAAGCCGTGATAACAATTTAAATAGCTAATTGATAAGCAAATTTTTGTTTGTATTAGAAAGGCTGGCTTATACAATATCCTCTCGTGACTGTGAGAAGAGGTCCATCCGAGGACTTGATGAAAAGCTTAGTTAGTTACATAGAAGTATTTAAAATACTCAGCTAATAGAAATTATTTATTAATATTTAAGCTAGAAGTACGCTTAACCTCTATAATTAACTGCTTAAGGTTGTAAACAAAAGATTTAAAACTTTGATAGCACTATATTTCTTTTCTTATAAAGTAACTCAAATTTGGAATAGCACACCTAAGAAAGTCGTTGAAATTACTAGAGTACTCATGTTTAAGAAAATAAACGATGAATATAATTTTGCAGAAATAAGAGTTGTTTAAACAGATTCTTTATCCATATCTTCTCTTCCTTTTACCCCTCCTTCACATCTGAATTTCCCCTTTCCCCCTTTTTTTTTAAATAACTTCTTAAGGTCTTTGGTACTTCGTTTAATTCTTTAAAAAATGCCCAGTGGCTTCATTGGGATCTAAAATTCCAAAGATCTTGAGCGTCTTGGATACGTTTAAGTAGTAATGTACACATACTCACCTAATCCTCCGTAATGTGTACAACACTAGCTATGATCTTGCCTAATAGTAATGTACACACTAGCTTAGTTAATGTTACTTCAGGTAATGCGAACTATTTTATTCACATTCTCATCTTGCTCCACTTTTCCTCACTAAAGGATTTGTGTGAACCGATAGCCGCCCTCTCGATCATCTTTCCTAAGAACAAGATATGAATCCCCCCAACTCCCAACCCCCGAAATAATTCTTATTGTGTGGTTAGAAGTCAAATATAAATGTCAAACAAATCAACAGACCTAAGTCGCCTGCTCTCAATTATTCTGACTTATGACCCTATGACCTCACGACCTTAAAAACTTTGAACAAGTGAGGCAATCCCATCTTTATTTAGTTTTCTTCCAATAATTCCTGGATTAACGCTCGAAGGACCTTAGCAATTATATCTTTTAAAGGAGAATGTAAAGCAACATTAGGCTTTTTAATTTCGTTAGAATCGGCCTAAAAGTTACGATGTTATTGACAAAAAAACTCATTGAGAAGTAAAATGGTTGCCATCCGACCTTCAAACTATGGACCGACCTAGTAAATTACAGAGTCGCGTCACGTGACTAGAAATCAGTCAATTCTAGCGCGGTTTGGAACACGAGTAATTCCCTCTTTGCGACCCAACATTGATTCTTAGATAATTTGCGACGATCATTTCAAATAATCTCCTTCTTAAAAGGGTCACTTCCCGACACTGGGTAGAGTGAGTGCCCTATTCTTCCATTAAGCCGACCGTAGCCGACGTGTGAACTACCTGGGGAGTATATTATCTACCATATAGTTACATACTGTGGTTAGTAGGTTATTGACCCTAGCGTTAACAACTTTGGGAGACGGTAATCTATTCTAGAGTTAACTACTTTGGGGAGTACATAGGTTAACTATCATGAAGTTAATAACTATGTGGATTTGGTTATCTAACGTAGAATTATCTACTTTGAGGTGTAGGTTAACTATCTTAAAATTATCTACTTTCCAGTAGGGATAACCTACTCTCAAAGTAGTTATAACTACTTTGGGGAGTAGGTTATCCCACGTAGAGTTTAGTTTTGGGAGTAGATTACCTACTGAAGTTAACTGCTCTGAAGGGTAGAGTTATCTAATTTGAAAAGTAGGTTATACCACGTAGACCTAACTAATTTAAGTAGTAAAATATCTATCATAGAGTTAACCACTTTGGGACGTGTGTTAACTACTTTAGGGTTAACTACTTCTGGATGTAGGTTATCTCATGGAGATTAACTACTCTAGGGAAGTATTTTAATTATCGTAGAGTTTACTATTAGGTGGAGTATGTTATCTGCCGTAGAATTATCTACTTGGGACTAGGTTATCTACCATATTGTGAAATATTTTCGATTGTGGGTTATCTATCGTATAGTTAACTACTTTAGGGAATAGTTTAACTACCGTAAAGTTAACTACTTTGGAGAGTAATTTAATTAGGGTAAATTTAACTACTTTAGCGAGTAGTCTATCTAACATAAAATTAACTACCTTGATAGTAAGTTATGTACCAAAGGGTTAACTACTTGTTCATTAAATTATCTACCGTAGAATTAACTATCTTAGGAATGAATTATTTACCAAAGAGTGAACTATTTTGCGGGTATGTTATTGACTGTAGAGCTAATATTCGAAATGAGCAACTTTCCCATGATTTACGCTTATACTGTAAATTACTTTCACGAATCAGCCCCCAAATATAGTCTTCCATCAGATTTTCACTATACGATCCTTGATAGCAGCGTTCAAAGTCTAGGAGATACTGGTGAAAGCGCCCGCCATGCTCCTCGGAGTACGCTACCATGTTCTAATTAAATTTATCAAGATGAGCGTCAAGAATATGGACTTTCAGAGACATCCTGCAACCCATCTCGCCTTAATTTCTCACCAAGTTCTCAACAAGCTCTACATAGTTTTCGGCTTTGTAATTACCTAGGAAGGCTAGAACTATTGCGATAAAGCTGTCCCACGCTGCTTTTTCCGTCCTAGTGAGCTTCTCGGGAAACTCCATGATTTTTTTTTTTTGTGGGCCGACAAAGACTCCGGCTTCCACCTTTAAAATGATAGCTTAAAAAAAGAAATCTTGGAGATACTAGAAAGCTGCAAACTCCCTATCTAGAGATATGACGAATTGTTTCATAAAGCCCAATTTTAAGTGCAGAGGAGGAAACAGTACTTTTCGGGGGTCAAACAAAGGCTCCCATTTGACCTTGTTTCTCCCCACACTAAACTCAGTCCGTTGTGGCCGATTTCATTGGTAGTAGTATGCCACGGTGTCTCTGCTGTTTCAAAGTCAAGGTTAACAAAGAAACTTGGTAAAGCCACCTTGAAGATGCATCAGGAGGGCCACAATTTTGAAGTCTCCGATAACCTCCCAACCGTACTCTTCATATTTCAATGCATCTAGCAAGATCTTGACACTGCTGTATTCCTCTTTGAGCTTTACCGAGTAAGCAAGGGCAAGAGAAAGATACATGTTCTCGTTATGAAGCAGCACTGCTTTGAGGCTCCTGGACGAGCTGTCAATGAAGAGGAGCCACTCGTTGTGGTTGCAAGCGATTCCGATTGCCTCAAACAGACCGGTCACATTGTGACGAAAGCAAGGCTCCTCTTGACGTGTAAAAAGCTTGAAAAACACTGGTGACGCTTTCTCTGACCTGATATTTCCACACTGTCATCTAACAAATGCCACTGTTTAAGTTTCGAAGTTCAAAGCTCGGCATTGGACTTTGTGATTGAGATCTTTTTGGTTGGGGTAGTATGGGTTTCTCTTCTCAATTGCACATCTGTAATCTGGATCAATGACTAAATCCTCTGGTGAACTTCTTTTTCTTTCTAAAAACTGCTGCTCTCTTTTGGGAGGAGTGGGTACGGGGAGCTCAGAACTGTGTGGCACTGCCGCAATAGGTAACACCAGGCGCATTTTTGCCTGCTCTACGTTTGGAAGGGTTCACAAGGCAGAATAAGTAATTGCTTGATTGGTCAGTTGGTTCCCTCCCAATTCGAGGGATTTCGAAATTCATAGCTCTCTTTTCTTTTCTGTACCATCCTGTAAAAAAACAAAATAAAAAATAAGTATATATATAAATATATATATATATATATATATATATATATATATATATATATATATATATATATATATATATATATATATATATATATAACCGTTCAGGGTGTTTTTGAAAAGCTCGCAGGTGAAATGAGGTGCCCAAGGTTTTTTGTCTTGATTTCCGACTGGAATGCCGAAATATAACTTGTAGGCCTCACACATTTTAGCAGATCTCTCTGCAGAGTACTTTTCGGCTCCTGTCTTAATAAATTCGCAGCAAAAATAGCAAAATGCGCCTATCGGATGCTTACAACCTCCTGATGCCATGTGGGACGAATGCTTTTATCAATGACGAGTGACGATATCTGGGCTGTGGCGGATAGAGTTAAACTGATCTATTGAGTAGACATTATTTGTATTTATACAGTCATCTAAGTTGCCAGAATATTCTAGAAATTATTCAAACATATAAAATATTCTAGAAAGTTCTAGAAAGCTCTACAGTTTATTTTTCACTAAATTAGTGCTGAATATATGTAGAATATAAGAGAACTACCATTGTTGTCCAGGTCGCAAAAAAACAAAATATAAGGGAAATAATAGCTATTACTACTGTTTCTATAACTTTTTAAATACAGTATGTTTGTACCATAACTGAAAAAAAACATAACCGTTGAAACTTTTGATATATTTTTACTATTCGCATCAAAATAATGTTATTTATCATAAATGTGCTAATTTAAAAATTCAATCTCCTATCCACAAAAGCAAAGTTTTGATATTAAAATTGACTTTTTTTAATTTAATAGAGCCACAAACAATTGGGAAATAACACTTTTAATCCAAGGAGAAGGCAAAAGTGAAATTTTGTTAACTAATTGAGAAGTAATTATCTGCCGTAGTAATAAGTATTATGGGGAGTAGATTCTCGACCATATAGTTAATTACTTTTGAGATTAGGTTATCAACAGTAGATTCAACTAATTTGGGGAGTTTGTTAGCTATTGTAGAGTTAGTAGGTTCTCTGCCGTAGAATTAAATACTTGTGAGTACGTTATATCCCTTAGTGTTAGGGTAATTACCGTAGATTTAAGTACTTTGTGAAGGTAGGTTATCTAACGTAGAGTTACCCATTTTGTTTTTATTTTCGTCAGTAGGCTAACTATCGTTGAGTTATCTATTTAGGGGAGTAGGTTGTCTCCCGCATAGTTAACTATTTAGTGGAGGAGATTATCTATCGTAGCTAACTACTATGTGGACTAGACTAATTATCGTAGAGTTAACTACGATAACTCTACCTAGATGTAACTAATTATGGGAGTAGGTTATCTAGGGGAGAGTTATCTGCTTTGGAAATTATGTTAACTACCGTAGAATTAATTACGTTAGAAATAGGTTATTTATTGTACAGTTAATTACTAAGGAGAATAGGTTATCTACGCCAGAGTAAACTACATTGAGGAGTAGGTTATCTAATGTAATTAACTAATAGTGGAGTAGGCTATCTACCGTAAAGTTAACTAGTTTTTGGAGTAGGGTAACTATCGTATAATTATATACTTTTTGGTGTAGGTTATGAGGGGTAGAGTTAACTACTTTGGCGGATTAGTATATATATCGTAGATTAAACCAGTATGGAAGAAAGTTAACTACTGCAGAGTTAACTATTTTGGGAGTAGTTTTATCTACGGTAGAATTTAATTGTTTGGTGAGTAGGTTATCTAACGTAGATTTAACTACTTTAGTATGTAGATTTACTACCGTAATTAACTAGTTTGTGACTAGTTTTCCCATCGAAGAGCTTTTAAATAATAAAAGAGCCCAAATAAATTCATTTCTGAGCTAATATTTGCATCTGAATAGACACAAAGCCATTCCCAGGGCATCACGCCTGTAGTCTTTCGCCTGAGATTTTTGACCTGCACATGAGTAGAAATGTACGTTTTCTCGCCATTTACCACACACATCCACTATATTTTCGTCTATTATTCATAAATGTTCGACCACATTGTCGCAGAAGGGGAACTCAGCAAGAATATTCGAGATAATTACTCCCGATGTTGACCTTGGCTTCTATTTGACTCCGTTTGACCTTTTGTGACCTCGGACACCATGTAGGGAGAGGATAGTTACGGAGTAGAGAAAGAACGATGCTATTTTTTAGATCAAACCGCCTTGAAAAAATTATGAGTGTTCAATCATAGGAGGCATACGATATTTTGCCCCGATTGTATGACTTATGTAACATCATATTACAAAATATTTACATAGTCAACGATTTCTCGTAAGAAATAAATTGGCCTTTGATGCTTAGAATCATATTTTTCCTTTTCCTACGAGTAACTTTGGAATTATGTCTCAAAGTTTGAAATTTCACCTCTTTGTACTTCGATATACACGTGCTACACAGCATATGTGTGGATACAAGAAAAGGAAGGCGAAGCGTGTTGAGCAGATGACACGGTAGGATCGTGTTTGGAAGAGGTCAACGCTGCACCTCTTCTGTGGGAAACCCTCGCGTCCTTTTGTGCTCGTGAAGGAAGATACACAAACAAGGACGAAACAAAAGCAAACTCGATGAGCAGATATAGCGAGAGAGAGAGAGAGGTGGTGGGGCAGAGAGTAAAGGAGTAGGAGAGCTAGACAGTATGGGAGAGAAAGTTTGATAGTAAAAGAGCGTGTGTGTGAGAGAGAGAGGGGGGGAGGGCAGGTAAAGCGAAGGTCTTTGTATCTGGATCTTTATACCTGCTACTCTAGGAGCAAATAGGGCAAGAAGATAAGGATGGCGAGAAGAAGGAGGAGGAGACGTGCCAGCCAGGGATTATCACACCTCCCCAATCTTAAGACTGCCTACGGGATTTGGCCTTTTTCTGTCTCGCTAATCGCCACTTATATTCGAGCGACGAAAGAAAAAGGCAATGTACTGAGAAAAGGGAGACTTGGAGAGAGAAGGGGCAAGGATCGAGGAAGTGTGTGAGGAGAAAAAAGGATATATATATATATATATATATATATATATATATATATATATATATATATATATATATATATATATATATATATATATATATATATATATATATATATATAATCCAACTTCCCAGCAGGAAAGAGAAAACGGAATAATTTTTCTTCGGAAATATTTGTATTGCTTACTTCGAAAAAATCCGAGCAAGGGTGGGATTCGAACCGTGCACATTGAGGCAGCGAGCAACCGCTTTGATCTAAATTAAATCGTCCTTTAGACCACTTGGCTACGCGGAAGAGATAAAGCTTTCGAATAGACAAGCTTTTTAAAGCACGCTTCGTATGGTCGGACGAGAAGGAGAAAGAGAACTAATTGGGGCTTCAAAGGACAAAGGAGAAATTGAGTTAAGCACGCGGCAAATACACTAATGTATATATCTTTCATGAGCGTGAGAGAATGATGAAATTAATCAAACTTCACTGCAGGAAAGAGAAAACGGAATAATTTTTTTTCGGAAATAATTTTATTTCTTATTTCGAAAAAAATTCCGAGCAAGGGTGGGATTCGAGCCGTGCACATTGAGGCAGCGAGCAACCGCTTTGATCTCAAAGCGAAGCGTGCTCTAAAAGCTTGTCTAGTCGTAAGATCTTTTGTCTTCCGCGTAGCCGATTGGTCTAAAAGGTGGTTTAATTGAGATCAAAGCAGTTAGTTGCTCTCTGTCTCAATGTGCACGGCTCAAATCCCACCCTTGCTCGGAATTTTTTCGAAGTAAGAAATAAAATTATTTCCGAAGAAAAATTATTTCGTTTTCTCTTTCCTGCGGTGAAGTTTGATTAATTTCATCATTCTCTCGCGCTCATGAATATATATATATATATATATATATATATATATATATATATATATATATATATATATATATATATATATATATATATATTAGTGTAGTTGGGTAGAAGTCTCTCTTAGGGCCGACCTTCACCAACTATTACATGGGTCAAGTCGAGGAGAGATTATTGGACATCATGGAAAATAAGCCACACTCATATTGCCGATACGTAGATGACATCTACATCAACGTCCAAAACGAAGAACATCTCGTTAACATCACGCAACATTTTGATAAGAACTTCGTGCTAAATTCACTTATGATTTGAGCACGAGCAATTAACTCCCTTTCTTGAACGTTGAGGTTCATAACATTAATGGCAGCTACATCCTTAAAGTACATAGGAAAAGTACGGACATGGGAAGATGCCTCAATGCGGAGAGTGAATGCCCTGAAAGGTATAAAATAGGCGTAATCGGCTAATACCTCCGCCGAGCTTATAAATGCTGCTCTACGTGAGAACTTTTCCACAAAGAGATTGCAAGAGTAAAGCAAATACTGGTGAATAATCATTTCTCAAACAGCATGATTGATAAACAACTCCAATCAACATCAAAGTGTATTACAGAAACCAAATGTCCACGGCCTATAAAATAGATGAAAAAAACATCAAGGAGATTATTAACCGTAACATCCCGGTTAAAAATCAAACGGATAAAATCCAACTCATTATCTATTACGAAACAACAAAAGCTAGCAACCTTCTGATAAAAAATAACATCTGCCTAAACTCCTCGAATCTCAAGTCTACCAACATAGTTTACGAGTTCATCTGCCCCGATAAAGATTGTAAGCTTTATAAAATCTCAAAATATATTGTCATGACAGCCACTACATTTTCGGGACGTTTAACTATGCATCAACAAAGCGGAGGGCCTTAGAACCATATGGAGAGTGGCCATAATATTAACCTTACGTGAGATATGCTCATTGATAACACCATTATTATAAGAAGAGGTTAAGAAAGCGAGGCTTAACATCTTAGAAGCCATATTAATAAATGAAGATAAGCTGGCCATCAACAGTCAAGCGACAAGCTGGAATCGCACATTAAAACTATTTTAAAAATTCCACGCACAAGAGTGGCTCATTTCCTCTAACGTTGCGTTTAACCAAGGCGGAATAAATACCCCTTAAAAATCGTTTTCTTTTCCACATTAACCACTCCAATCACCGTCGATGAAACAAAACACTACATTAAAACACCAAAACGCGCCCCCGGCCCCCCTCCGGGCTACTAGCCACACTTATACACAACCTCCCCGCAAACATATACCAGACACTTACACATCTATTCAACGCCTCACTAGCCTCAGGCCACTTCCCCCAAATATTCAATGTCTCTCATAACATACTCCTACACAAACAGCACAAAGACCTTAAACACCCTAACAACTACATGCCTATTGCTCAATTAGAGCACCTAGGCAAAATACTCGAACGAATGGTCACCTGCCGCCTATGGGAGTTCCTGGAAGAGAGGGACTGGTTCTTCCCACATCAATACGGGTTCGGGAGAGGCCGGTTTACTCAGGCAGCCGTGACTATCGTTCACGACAGAATACAAAAAAAAGACGTGGAGAAGGCCTTCGACAAAGTGTGGCACGAGGGACTCCGTTGGAAACTCGCCAACAATACGGAGTTACCTCTCTGCACCAGAGGGCTCCTCTCGCACTACCTCAATGAACGGAAATATCACATAAAATACAAAAATACCCTCTCACAACTCTTCACACCACGCTCAGGCGTTCCCTAAGGAAGCGTACTGGCACCCACACTTTATATCATGTTCACAAATGACACCCCACGCCCACCAGATAACTGCTGTCACACTTACACAGTGGCCTACGCCGATGACGAGACCATTCTCGTCAGCGGCCGAGCCCCAGAAGAAATCGCGCTCCACGCACAAAGAATACTAGACGAGAAGACAGATTACGAGGTTAAACGGCTGAATGCCACGAATCCTCAGAAAACACAGATAATACTCTACGTCGCTAGAGACCACTTCATGCACAACCTACAAATCTACTCACATACACCAGACATGAACCACCTAAACCCAACAAGGCTCGAATACACTCAATGCACCAAAATCCTGGGGGTAACCTTTGACAAGACCCTCAGGTTCAATATACACTAAAAACATAATACAAGCAAGAGCCTCACGAACAAACGCATCGCTGGGTAGGTTTTACTCTGCGAGCAAAAAACTAAAACTACACCTATACAAAGCACTCGTGCGACCTATTCTCACGTACGCCCCACTATCGCTCGTATCTGCGAGCGACACATGGAAGCTGAAGGCTCAGCGCATTCAGAACTCTGCTCTGAAGCGCGCTTGCCGTTCACCGTTGTATTCGAGGATGGACGCTTTACAAAACAACAACATATTAGCTCCTCTCAACACTTACACTCACATCAGACTCACAAAACAACTCGAAAACCTCACTGAAGACCCACTATACACGGCGGCGTTACACGTAAGAAGGTACGCAATGGCGCCGCAATATCCCGCGGCCCACGAACACTCGCCACCCATACCGTTCTTCGCATAACCAGTAGGCATCATGAATAACGCGTTTCCAAATGAGCAGACAGCCTCGCCCTCCTGACCTGCCTCCAACCCTCGTCCAGCCCAAAACCACGTAACCAACGCTGCCACAACAACACAACGCATCGGTGTATAGCCACTGACTTATCAACTTTCGCTATATTTTCTTAAATGTTTTCCGCAACGCTCCTCTCTGACTACTTGACCGCCTGTATCACATACAGCGATCCCTCTCTGTTCTTTCTATATACATAACTTAAGGTTTTCTTTCACTTGACTGCCGGAATTCTTGTATAAAAGTCGGCAACTGGCAAAGGCGGAAAAGTCCACAGCATTAACAATGTCTTGAAGCTCGACTGGAGAAGGGACGGACTGCAACCTACTTTGTTAACCACTGCGGAGGCCCATCCAAAGACCATAGAGGGACAAACAACCGTCTCTGTGCATGGTGGGAGCAGTCGCGATTCAAACCCCGCGGTGAGCGGTCTTGTCAACGAGTCCATCAGTAGTCATTGCCCGGGAGGATCCCATCCAGTTTTACACATATTTAATCATCTATCATCTCATCATAATGCGTCATTACCACACTCATCCCAACATTCACCAAGGCGATTCCTCTGGGAACAAAGGCTGCTGAAAAAGCGTGGGAAGGGGGGGGGGGTCACCATAAAGAGAAATAATAAAACTCACATCATACTCACCAAACTGCACACACAAAAACTTATCTTACGTGCTTGCCTAACGAGGACCAGGAGGGGGTCACCTCAACAACATGGCGATGGATCTGGCCACACGAATACCCCTCATGGTATTAACGGCCCGGCCAAACCGGAGAGAGGTACAGTCTTTGAAACCCACTTCGGAAAACTCAGTGTCGCAGTAATACGACCTATTGACACCCCCAACAGGTTACTTGGCGATCTGTGAACGAGAAAAAGACATCGAACTAATCAGCAGGGAAGATGGCATTCGGAGTTTACAAGGAATAAACCTCCAGCCCACAGTTCCACCACAAATACAGGCTCACCGCAGTGTGGTTTATCGTCACCTTGATCCCTGGATAGGTGATCGTACGAAGGAGGAACTAGCCGAAGAAATTGAGGCAAACCAAAGCTGGGCGAAAGTTTCAGAGACTAAGTTCCGAAACTAAAGAGAGAACAAAGAATACTCCCATGTATTCAAAGTGATCTTCACACGGAAACAGAGATGGCCCAGAAGGCCAAAGAGAGGGGTCTTCTTCTCTTCCACGTGAAAATCAGCGGGGACCAAATTGAGCGTGAGGAGTTTACACCTGTACAGATGTGTTTCCGTTGCTACAAGATGGAGCAACACTCCACAAAGGACTGTCAGGAAGTTGAAGAGACATCCTCCAGGTACAGTGAACGAGGCCACAGCTGGAAAAACTGCATGAAAAGTGAGGAGTGTGTGAATTGCGAGCAGGGCCATAGAGCACTAGCCATGGCATGTCCTATAAAAAGAAATATCATTAAGAAAAAACAGGATGCAAAGAGAGAAGAAGAGCAAATGAGGAGGACTACTACGTATGCGCAAGCAACGAAGACATCCTACCCTACACAAGCCCCGACCAAGACGTATATCAAGCTGCTGAAGAACGAGGAATCGACGAAGATTAGTACCTACATTCTTTATACACACGTGAGAAATCTTACGAATCCGAGCACGTTCTCTAGTGAGCTAAATCTGATACTAAAGAACAACAACCTGAGTGAGATGTGGTTCCCAGAGAACCCTCCCTCAAGAGATGTCTTACAACTTAAAATCTCCCCAAAGGTAATTGAAGAAGAAGTTATTGTAGCAGCATCTACTCACCAAGCCGAATCAACGGTCCCCACACGAAAAATCTAAGAACAAGAAAATCAGGAGCTCCCCAGAAGAGCCGACCCCAGAATTGAAGCGAGAAAGGCGAGGGAAGAAAAAGCAAGGAAACCTACCACAAAGGTACCAAAAAGAAGGAAAAGTCATACGACGACCGACACAGACTCGGACAGCATCATGAGCGTACCCACAAGAGAGGTCAAAAGAAAAAAGAAAAAAAGCAAGAAAAACAGACACAAGTACGACGGCGGGGAACTGGGTTTGAAGGTCTACACTTCGGACAAATAACCCTTTCCCAGGAAGTCTAGACCTCACGGATATCACGAATGGAATTAAAAAAATCAAAAGCTGAAATGGACGTTTACCGAGACAGATGATGAAACAGAAGTTGGGGCAGAACTCTTCTCTGGAAAAGTGGTACTCGACAACACCTCCTTTCATACAATCCCGGCCATGGAATTTAAGAAGCTCAAAAGTAAAAGGGTACGCAAGTACAGGGAATAAGTAACACACTCTATAAGTAGACACAAAACATGGAGAACGCAAACAACACCCTAATTATCTTAACACTAAAAACAAACGGATGGTTGGGGAAAGCGAATGAATATGGCAACATATTCAAAAGGGCGGATGATTTCGCCATTTTCTTCCAGCCTCATTTTCTCCTTCGGGGGCAAACCTCTGAGCTTTTCAATCTCCCTCTAGAATTTTTGGGGGTATTGCTCAGAGTCTGAGTTTTTCTATTATTTCGTCCCATAGGGCATTTTGTTGTGTGGTGATCAGGTCTTTGAGCTCCTCGCTAAGTTGTCGGAGCCTTTTGGTGTTGTACCTGTTTGGGCCAAATTGCCTTACTTCTTCATAGATTGCTCTATGCTCTGAGGCAATTTGTCACATCTCCTCGGTCCAACTGGGTTGCGGAGGGCTTTTGTGCGTGATGCACGGAATGCACTTTTCGTCCGCTTCCATGATCAGGAGAGTAAGGCGGTTAATCTCCTCGTCAATCTCTTTCAGGATAGCTTCGCTTAGGTCTGCTGGTTCATAGCTGTTGAGCATTCGCTTGTACAGCTCCCAGTTTGCTTCTACAAAGCACTTCCTGGGTGGGATAGGAATCATGATAGGTGCGAGGGAGAATGTGGTCATAAGGAACCTTGGGGCCAGGCATACTGACCAGATTGAAAGGGAAGTTGGTACTTGTTAGTATTATGTCCGGGGCTGTTGCACTTCTTTCCGTGATGTAGGTCGGGAATTCCGGCCCGGCTCTCTCGAGCCTGTCCCGGTCAATGACCAGTTTAGATTTCTTCCTCTTTCGTTAGTTCTGGTGTATCCCGAGGCCCCCATAGAGGTATTGAGGTCGCCCCCAATAAAGACATTCTTGCGGTGGGCTGTTAGGGTCAGGAGCTTGTTGATGGGAAGATACCGACGGCGACGAGGCTGATATGCAGCTGCAATTGGGAATCCCCCAACAAGTGTAGGGAGTTCGACTGCCACGAAGGACTCATCAAGCTCTGGGAGCCTTTTGAAGGTGATGTTGCTTCAAATGGCGATAGCAGCACCGTCATATTGATCTTGAGTGGCGTTCTTTACCAGGACGTGGTAATTTGGAATTTTCATCCGTATGCTATTAGTGTTGACACCGTGTTCTGACATTAGGATAATGTACTGGAGAAAAGTATTCTCCATCCCCCCTGAAGAAAACGAAGATTTAGACTTAGAGTTTGAGCACCAGATCGTAGACGAACTTAATACCAGAATCCACCGAACGCATCTCCACCCACACGTTTCCGAAGAGAGGAAAATGATTGGCCACGGACGTCCAATCACCACTGAGTAATTCCTTAGCATGTTCAAAACTCTTAAACAGAGAGCTCCTGGCTGGACAGGGATTACCCAAAACCATCTGGTAAACGCTCCCCTCTGAGCCTGCTACAAGGCATTACGAACGTAATGAACGCGGCCCTAAATACTGGCTACTTCCCCGATGGATATAAGGTGGCAAAAGTTATCTTTATACCAAAAGGAGAAACGGTGCCTGAACAGCCGATGGAAATCATTTGTAAGATTCTGGAAAAGATTCTAGCCAACAGGCTTCAGAAACAACTCGAGAAGAAGGGGGCCCATAACCCTCAACAGCATGGGTTCTGGAAGAAACGCGGAACAGATACCGCACTCGCGCTCCTAACCGAGAAAATCACCAAGTGCCAAGCGGAAGGAAAATATACGGCCATCTTTCTCAGGGACGTACAGAAGGTCTTTGACAAGATCTGGCTGAGGGACCTTCAATATAAGATACTGAATCTTCAGCTAGACCCGATTCTGGAGCGCATTATCTGCCACTTCGTCATGAAACTGCGCGCCAGAATCATGATTGATGGTCACCAAGGACCTGAGTTTCTCCTCGAGGCCGGGATCACACAGGGCAGTTGTCTGAAACCCCTCCTTTACTTAATCTACACAATAGATTTACCAACCCCGGTAAAGGAGGACTCATTATATCTCCAGTTTGTGACGATATAACCCAGGTGATCCCTAGTACATACAGGAATCCCAGGGCTCAGGCTCAAGAGACTGCTAATGAGATCAGGAACATAAATGAGTACAAGACTATGTGGAAGATCCGCACGAATAGCAGGAAGTTCAAGATCCTCACCCTCGGTTGCAGAAAAACAGCGGACGTCACAATAGGGGAACTGATATTTCCCTATCACCAAGAAGGGACCGTTTTGGGACTCAAAATCACCCCCACCGGGTACGGGCATCACTTCAAAACGCAGGAAAATCTCGCAAGGTGGAAACTATCTAAACTCCACCGATTCAAGAATATGAGATCAAGCAATATCCGAAAGATATATCTCATCCACGTACGACCATCACTGATATACCCCGCAGTGATGCCTCAACCCCAAGTAGGAAGCGCTTGAAGCGCCTACATATAGTCAAAAACAAGGCGAACCTCTATATAAATAATAACAGAAAGCGAGACCGATTTCCCAAAAGAAAACTCCACCAAAGAGCCGCCCTGACACCTATCAATCTGGTGACCCAAAGTTTAGCCAAAGGAACTTGGGAGAGGATCTTGAATGAAACGGCACCTGAACTAGCGGAAGATCTAAAAATCCCAGCTAACAGAAGGGATAAAGTAGGCAGAAAGAGGCGATTTCCTAGCTCGAGAGAATGCTCTTTGGAGCAGTTGGCACCGTGGTTCACATAATAAATCGCACCGAACATACAAACACGATACATTAACAAATACACTCACAAACATGTATGAATGTGTAGTATGCAAGGTAATTAAATGTATATTGTAGACTCTTGAACTACTTCATTTAGTATTACTCTGAAAAAATAAATAAATAAATAAATAAATAAAAATGAAAAAAATAAATAAAATGAAAATAAAAAATAATAAAAAATTAAAAAATGAATAAAAACAAAAAAATATATAAATTTATGTAAGTTTATCTCTCTTAAAATAAGCATAATATTAAGGAGAAAAAATAGGTTGCAAATTATGTACAAAAGAAAAGCTTGAATGCGTTAAATATAAATTAAGATACACATAAAAATAAAAAATACAGGATTGAAGGTCATAAAAAAAGGAATAAGAAAATTAAACAAATGAAAAGCGTAACCCTCACTATCAGGGCAAACCCTACAAACTCTCTTCACCTATAACCTATTATCTCATCTTCCTAACTATTTATCATCATCATCATTCTTTCACTTAACTTTGTGCCAGATCCTCACTCCACTCACTACATCGGTAAAGGAGGCAAGAACATTTCAAAACGCTCCGAAGATTATCGAATAAGATCGAAAGCTTAGCAATTCAGTTTGGTTTTTACCAAACACATTCATTTAAAAAAAGAGACGAATACTGGACAAGTAATCCACCATCTACAAGGTGGAATAAAAAAGATATATGTATATATCAATATATATATATAATATATATATATATATATATATATATATATATATATATATATATATATATATATATATATATATATATATATATATATATATCTAGAGAGAGAGAATGACAGGGACAGTGAAGGAGATAGGGACGAAGAGAGTGATTAAGAGAGAGAGAGAGAGAGAGAGGGGATAGAGAGAAAAGGGGGAAGGGGGAGAGACAGAGAAAGAGAGATATGAGTTGAGCGGTGTCGGATTTATATATATATATATATATATATATATATATATATATACAGGGTGCCCCCCCCAAATAAAAACAGGGACTGCACACACTTTTTGATATATATTCTTCATTCATTCACTAATCACCATTATTTTGCAGGAGATGACAGAAGCAACACTTGTGAACACAACTACAGCTCAATGGGAGCACCAGCAAAGAATATACTGCGTCAAACATTATTACAAGACAGGCTCATTCAAGAAAGTGCAGGACACTTACGTTCCTCAGTACGAATGTGAAAAAGCCCCCTACAAGAGCAGAAATCAGAACTGGATGGACCATTTCGAGAACTATGGGACAGTGTAAAACCTCAATGTAGCCAGTGACAACTGTCCAAGCCATCCAGGATGTCCCAGGAAGCGTACAGCAGAGCTGGTTGAGAGAGTGAGAGAGTTAGTTCAGCAGAATCCAAACGCTCTGTGCGCAAGCGAAGTCAGTCCTTCGGTATATCCTGTGAGGCTTGCAGGAGAGTGCTAGCAATGGAGATAAAGGCCCTACACATACAGCATACAGACGTAGCAGACCTTTACAGCCTCAGACTAGGAGCAGAAAAAGTCTATGGCAGTCAGCATTCAGGAGATGCCAAGTTTCCTTAACCTCCTTTGGACTTCAGATGAAGCTCACTTCCATCTTGAAGGCAAGGTAAACTTGAAGACAAATGTCTTCTGGAGGACCTCCAGACCAAATGAGGTAGCTATCACGCACCTACACTTCCCTAAATTTACCGTATAGACTGCAATCTCAGCCAGAGGCATCATCGGACCATTCTTCTCCGAGGAATCAGGCGCGACAGTGACAATCACCAAGGAGCGGTATGCTGAGGCCCTCAAAACCTTCAAGAGGGAGCAGCAGACCATGTTCCCGTCCCTTATGGGAAAGTTCCGGTTGCAGCAAGATGAAGCGAGCTCTCACACCTCAAACCTATCCCGAGATTGGCTAAAAGAGCACTTTGGTGGCCATGTGATCAGTCTCAATACTGATTTTGAGTGGGCACCTCACAGCCCAAATCTTAGCCCCCCGAATTTCTTTCTCTGAGGCTACTTTAAAAACAGAGTGTACGCAGGAAGACCCATGCCAATCACAGAACTCAAGGAAGCCATCATGGAGGAGATCAGAGCCATTAGTCGGTCGGTTTGTAAGGACGACATGGACAACTTTGTGCTGCGCCTCAAGAAATGCACAGGTCGAAATGGAGGTCATCTCGAACACCTGCTCTATGATAATGAAAAAAATTCCAAAGGCTCTCATGTTTTGATATGATGTTTTTAAACACAATAAACTAGTTATCACTTAAGTTTCCTTTAATTCTTGTAGAAAATTAAGAAATAAGGCCTATCGAAAGCTGTGGCCCGTTTTGGGGGGTTGACCATATATATATATATATATATATATATATATTTCAGAGAATGGAATGCCATAAGCTTGCGCCTTCAAGACTAGCATGAACAATTTTAAGTTCATCCCAGATATGAATAATTTTTTATTGGAGCACAATTCTTTAACAAATAATTAGATTCGAATTCTAGATCATATAAAATCCGATTGATATTAGGTTTCAAAACTATAGAGTTCAATTAAAATTACACATTGCTAATTTTTATCCATTCCATATTGAATAGCGTGTTCCTGATAGGCTTAATCCAACTCCTGATTTAGTGAATCAGAAATTGTATACAAAGTAATAAGGTTGCGACTATCTACAAAATTCTAATATAAATCATGTATTTTAGCCTGGATGCAAAATCAATAGGTTTAAACAAAGGTGTCTTATATATATATATATATATATATATATATATATATATATATATATATATATATATATATATATATATATATATATATATATATATATATATAATTTGCATACACATCAATCAACTATTCCAATCTGTAATAACTGGTTGCTAAGAGTTCATATGGGGGAAACTTTATACTCTGCAAAAAAACATTGCAAAAAAGATTCAAGACAAATCCTGAAAAAGTTAGAGGTATAAAAGATATTTTGCTGATTGGTCTCACTAATGCAGAAGTTTTAAAAGTTTTTACTATAATGTATGTACTATTTGTAATTGAACTGTATTCTAGATATCTATGTTTAATTCTTTTAAAAGAGACGACGGGTCAGGCAGTGTCTAAGCTATTGGATATCTCATGGAAATAACCAAGTTGGATTCCAGGTTATATATATTCTGATGATGAAGGAGAGCTTAAAGTTAAGAAAATATAAAGACTATTGAGTGATTATAATATCGGAGTGTATCATGTTCATTTACTAAACAAATATAGTCGTGTAGAGCGATGCAAAGAATAATAAAGGAAAACGACTTTTCAAATATTTTACCTTTAATAATACATGAAAATATATAGACTAGTTTGATAATTTTGCATGCGCGTATAATAATTCTAGACCTAGAATGATTGGGAACAAAGCGTTCCTACTACTCCATGATGTTGTCATACTGAATTAGATGATTGGAGGGAAAATAAAAGGTTTCTATTTAAGATCGGTGACTATGTTCGGATCTCACGTGTTTCCAGTAATTTGAGAAAAGGATACAAGGCAGAGTGAAGTCAAGAAATATAGGAGAGATATAGAATTTCAATAGTATTTGACTTCTATTATATTGAAGATTTAAATGGATAACTTATTGTAGGGGAGATTCTTAAAGAAGAACTAGAGAAAATAAAGTTTGATTTTCGTTAGAAATATATAGGGCAGAAGATAGTTGAAGTTTAAACGCATTAAAAATACAATTTATGTTTAGTAAAATGTGGAGAGTAACCAGAGTACGTCAAAGCATGTGATATCACCTATCTGAAGTTGTGAAATTATTTATAAAGGTAGGAAGTGAGAAAGGTTTTACCAGTTGTGAAGCTGGAATCACAGAGTTTTTTGTTCCCCTTCCTCCCTGGATGTTTATCCACAAAACATTGTCTGACTATAGAGTTAAATTGCATAAATCCACCAGAACAGACCCTAGGTAGTATGAAGTAGGGCTCTGTGAGTTTCAATTTAGAGGAAACAAGTGTAATATGACGAAGTCTATATCTGCATTTACACTCTATCGGAAAATGACAGACATAAATGAATATGCATAAAATACTATATTGACAATAGGAAAGTAAACAAGAATAAAGGACATTTACTATGCTTATAATGAGATAAGGATAAACACAGGTTATTTAAAAAAAAATCAAACAGAAGTCATAAATAAAAGAAATCTGAAAATGAAGCAAAAGTGATCATCTCAACATTTATTATTTAAATCTGCTAAAACGCAACTGACATGGATTTATTTAATGCACTAACACCAATCATCTATTTAACTTTTATTTTCAAGAGCTTTAGGTTACTTTGTAAGTATAATTGATAACACTGAAGAAACAACACTGCTTTGAACCATTTTAATGAAGTAACTAACAGTCAGTTGTGTGAGTCAGTTGGTATCTTGGCTTTAAACTGCTAATTGTTTTCTGTTATTTATTGATTGTGATTGTTAACAATAGTGTTTCTGTCTGTTTCACATAGTTTATTAGTTATTTTAATAGTTTGACTGTGTGTGTTTCAGGTAATTTTTTAGCTATAAATAAATTAAACCAAAATGGGTAAACAGAGTGATTAGAGTCCTCAAAAAATTGGACAAATAAACGTTTTAACAAAAGAAACAATTAAAAGAGAAATAAATAGTAAAAAAAAACTAGTTGTTTCAACTCAAACAGTCAGTGTTATTAAAAAAACAGGTCTGCTGACCAAAGGTCGCATACTCTCACTTATTCTGATTTATGACCTTACGACCTTCAAAACTTTCAATAATCTCCGACTAACCTTAGGGGGACCTTGGCAATTATATCATTAGAAAGAAAATGTAAAACAACATAAGGGTTTCAAATTTAGTTAGAATAAGCCGAATAGTTATGATTTCATTGCCAAATAATTCCCCGGCTAACCTTGGGAGGACTTTAGTAATTATATCAATCGAAAGAGAATGTAAAACAACATAAGGGTTTTATATTTCGTTAGAATCTGCCGCCGAATGCTTATGATGTTATTGCCAAAACAAAAAAGCAAAACGGGGACCAACCGACCGACATAGAGTCACCCGAGACTAGACTCGTACGCGATTAGAAATGATAACGGTCAAGCTTTAAACTCGAAATAGTTAGAAATTGTGGTTGAGAACGAAAAACAACTCTTAGAACAGAATATTAATACAATAGGCTCTTATGAACAGAAGGACATCTTGCACGAAGATTTCTATTGGGCTTGCAGCTGAGGGTGTTAGCCTTGCCTTAAGAACAGTAAATGAAAGGCTTTTGGAAGCTGGATTGAAATCATATTGCCCGAGAAAGAAGCCTGACTCATGGAAACAAAGATGAAGACACGCTATTCCTGGGCAAAGAATTACTTTGAGTTGACTTCCGAACAATAGGGAAAGGTAAGAATGACACATCTAGCTAACGAGCTACCTGTTACTCCTAAAAGCATTAATACCTACTAATTTAACAGTGACGCATTTTTGTAATGGCTCCGAACCTTTCAAACCATAAAGCTTATTTGATAATTCGTTACTTCAATGGCTTTACCAATAGTTCTATAGATATTCAACTACTTATGTTCTATTTTCTACTATTGAAAGCAGTTTTATCTGACAAATCAACCATTATAGTGCTGGATGACCGCGTGCAGAGTGCAAGAAGGCGGCCTGGACAAAAATTTATGGCTGAATGTCTGAGAAATACAGTAAAATTTCCAATGAAAATCATGATGTGGTGAGCCATTTCGGTGCATGGAACAAGTCGTTTGCACATTGGTGAGAAAACTATGAACCAAGAAAAGTATATAGTTCTTAAAGGTATTTTCTGCCTCAAATAAGAGAATGGTATGGTGACAGATCTTGATATTCCCAAAAGACTTGGCATCATGTCATGCAGCAAAATCGTTGAAGGCATGGTGTACAGAAAATAGAGTTCAGTTGCTTCCATGGCCCGAAATTACCCTGACATGAGGCTCCAATGCAGAACTCCTATGCCGCCTCATGGAAGTTGGTTCAGCAGACATAGGCGAATCCAGCAAATGTGAAAAACGTTGATCAATGCCATGCAAGACGTGTTAAAGCACTCATGGATGCTAAGGGTGGCCAAACTGCTTACTAATGAATGTAGAAGACTTAACACTGTTCCAATGTGTGAAAATAAATCTATTTGCAATCAATAAAATTAGTTTTATTAGCATTTTTGTAGAAAATTTTAAATATTTGGAAAAATCCATAATAATTTCTCTAGGAATGTATTTTCCTGCTCTTATTTCTCATCCGAGATCATATTTATTACATTCAAACCTTGTAGACTACCAGTTTGTAGGTGGGGTGTAGTCGCAGTTACTGTGAATTATACACCTCCATTTTAATCATAGTTCATTGATGTTCCTCCATATTATCTGAATCTAAGCTCTGAATAGTTCAGATCAATTTACATTAATATAAGAACGCTTATAGGGAAAAGTTTCCATTCGTTGTTGGGGAGTTGATAATAGAGCTTCATTTGGGAGCAGACATTTAAATGAAAACAAAATGTTGAATGTATTAAGCATGTTTAAAGTGTTAAGAGCTCATAAGAGGCATTGCCGTGGTTCACTATTCCCCTTCCTATTCCGAAATGCAGGACCATATCCATATAGTGGTGCTCGGTATTTAGGAATGAAGGCCATATCTGCCGGTTTTGACACCATTCAGGATATTAACTATGTATGTAAAGATCGTGAAACAAGCTTGAAAAGTTTAAGTCAAAAGGACTACAAAAAGTATTACTAACGATACTAAACAATATATTAGAACTAAATTAAAATCCTAGACTGATAAAGGAAGGAAATCCGAGAAATTAGATAGAATAAATAAGCGAAAATGTATGAATAAGAAGTTGAAGAATATAAAAGGGTTGCAAATAGATGATAAAGAGTATCAGGATTTTTTCCCCCAAATATAAAGAGACACACCATTCATCGATGTTCCCATAAAGTTTTCAACGACTGTTAATCACGCACGAGTAAAATGAATGTTCTTCATCACTCAAGTTCTGTATGTTCGGACAGAGAACGCGATTATTTACCATTCCGCTAAACCAAATTTCTATCGTGGATAGTAATTATCAATCTTACTCTACACTTAGCATTATCTTACCTTACCCCACACAAGTTAAATATTAGTTATCTGGTTTCGGACAGTATTTTCTAGACCAGAATAAAGTTTATCTTTACATTTAAGAAAGGATTGTAAAGGCAAATGGTAACGAACTTAAAGATGGCAAGAATATTTTTCAGGAAAATAATATTCTTCGCACTTTGTTCGGCAATGCTGGCATTTTTTCAAATGAGACATCTGTAAGCGTAATATGAAATAATCCTCTAGAAAAATAAAATCCACATTTCTTTTCACTGCAGGATATTTATCTAATAAAAAATGTATAAAAACGAAATATAGTAAATTGAAGAAAAAAACTAACTTTTTTTGTAGAATACTGTTGATGAATGGAATTTTCCTGAAGATAGGTTATTCCGAGCGCCACATTCATTTACACTATTTTGAATTAAAACTAGTTTATAAGAAAAAAATAGAACTATTAGAGTTTCCTTTACGTGAGAAAAGTCCACATATCAGCATCTATTCAACTAGAGATCCAGAATAAGATGATTACAGTACCCTGTAATACAAAATCATCTGCGATATTTCATAAGTGCGAGTGGAATATCATTGAAGATTGATACTATTTTCAGGGTAGAATACCTACGCGGAAGGTTATAACTATGGTTGACCATTCAGCATTTTCTGGTAGTTAGGATGCATCACTTTTGGAATTTAAGTCTTATAATGTGAATCGTCTCACTACCTATATAAATGTAGATGAAGATCAAAGACCATTTGAATTATATTACTCGGACAAAACAGATTTAGTTGCCTCCAAGGCATTTTACTTGCTATATAATGGTATTATAAGGAGTAGATAACTATTTCTCTCTCGTTGTTTGGTAGGCTGGGTTATGTGATCAACGCGCTTCCTTAGAATAAAGGAAAATATTGAGCTGGATTCTTTTATTCCTTCGTAAACAGCTGGAGCAAACCTCGAAATGGCGAACGAATATGACAACCTCTTTCTTCTTTAATAATAATGACTGCTAACTCTATTTTTCCACAAAAAGACACCTATATAAAAAGTTATTATATCTACTCATAATTCTACAAAATTCAACCAATCAGGATTGAGATACATTTAATTGTCATACATCTGTTCATTTTTTGGAATAACAGACCTTAGCACTAACAAATTTTAGCAGCTTTTAGACATAAGCACTGCAATGATTGTCCAATCAGCGTCACGATAAATTTAAAAAGTTAATAACTCTCAAACTGTTTGCATGTAAACACGGCTGAAATCAATTTTCCGAGGATAGATTTGAAAATTTTTGTTTGATTTTTGTTTTGTCGTCATGGCTCGTACTAAGCAGACAGCTCGCAAGTCTACCGGAGGTAAAGCTCCGCGTAAACAATTGGCCACGAAGGCAGTGTAAACTTTTTGTGTGAAATCGAGTGAAAAAGTCGGACGCATATAAAAGCGGTCCACAATAAGGGCTAAATTTTTAATTCGTGCAAAACTTTACGTATACATCCTCTCTCAGGAACAGCTGCTAGAAGAGGGGCCCCAACATGGGGGCAGCCCCTCAGGACTGCAGAAGGATCCCCCTCCGTACCATAGGGGGGGCACCAAAACCTGAGAAAATGGAGGTTATACAAACCATTTATAAAAAAATCCACGTGGTGCTGATCAGGCTCCTCGACACTCCCGATGGTTATGCAACCATTTGTAACACAATGGGAAACGTCGAGAGGCTGGTCTCCGTCGAGGCTCAAGCTCATCTCAAGAAGATTGGGCTTGGAGCAAGTGTACCACAGGAAATCCTGGCCCAACGAACCATCATTCTAAGGAAGCTGAACCCAATCTTCACAGAAAATTCCTGTGAAGAAATTAAAAAAGAAATCGAAGCAAAACAAGAGTGGGCCTGCATCACAGCAGTGCACAAATTCAAAAAAGGAAACGGCGTGGTGAAAATAGTATTCACTACCATCGATATGGCAAACCGAGCCAAAAACGACGGACTGCTCGGCTTCTACCTGAAGGTCAGCCCGGAACAGATCCTAAAAGAAGAATGTATTCAAATCGACTGCTGCTTCAAATGCTATGCAGTCGAAAAACACGCCACAAAAGATTGCACAATTGCCGACCCTGCATTCTCCAACTGCGCCAAAACCGGACACGGTTGGAAAGAGTGCAAAAATGCGTAAATTGTGGGGGTGACCACAGGGCCCTGGCCATGAGGTGCCCAATCCGCAAAGAAGCCATCCGCAAAAAAAGAGATAGGCTGAGAGAAGAAAAAGAAGAGAGGAAAAAATCCACGTACGCGGATACGGCAGCAAAGAATACCACGTCGGCACGAACGAACGCAATGAAGTTGGTCATGCCTAAGGAAGGGCAAAAAGTCATGGCCATGGTCATGGTTGCCCACCTGGCAAACCTAACAAGCCCCAAGACCTTCTCGTCCCACCTCAACCTTCTTCTTGAGAAGAATGGTTGCAATAAAAGGGTTTGGTTTCCCGAAAACCCAGACTAAGCGGGCCTTTTTAATTTCGATTTCATCGAAGAAGAAAAAAAGGCCCCCTCAAGTAATGGGGTAAAAGAAACCGAAAAAGAAGAAGAAGCGAAAATACAAACGCCTTCGGAAGGAGAAGAGGAGAAAAAAGGCGCAAAGAAGAAAAAGAAGAAAAATAAGAAATCACCAAAAAAACACCGCAGAAGCCACAATCTACTTCAGACGAGGAAGAAGAGGACGACGAAAGGCACGAAGGGTTCTCCCTCACCGAGAAAAAGGAAATCCTCGAAAGAGGCCTCTTTTTCGACGGGAAAGACGTGGGTCTACGTGTTTTCGGCTCCCTCCTGTCCCCGGCCCCCAAAGACGACCTGGAACTACTTATCATCGGCCTAGCCGCGGGTGAATACAAATGGACGTACGAGGGACCATACTCCAGGAAAGAAGTGTCAGCCCTACTCCTAAAATCCCAGTATACATCCACCCTAGAGACGTGCATAACGTTAACATGACGACTTTCAAAGCTATACGGAGTGGACAAAAAACATCGCAAATTAAATAATGAATAAGGAAAAGTGAGCAATTAAAGTAAATAATAATAGTGAATCATATTTAGTGAAACAAATCTAATTTATTAAAAATTAATATAGTGAAAATAGTAGAGTAAATAAAATAAGTACAAATAAAGCAAAAAGTAATGAACAATTATAGTGTAACTAAACTAATTTAGTGAAAATAAATCTAATGAAAATAATGTAGTAAATAAAATAAGCAAAAATGATAATTTTATACAGTGATAATAAATCAAATTTTACTTTTAATCGATTTAATGTAAAATTAAATAAGCGAAATACAACAAACAGACTTACAAAGCGTTAAAAGCTATCGTAAATTTAATGTATAGTAAATATAAAGTAAAATATAATAAACTAACAAATTAAATGAATTATAACGTGTATAATAACAGTAATTTTAAGAATTTATAGTAAATTATCCATAATCTATCTAGAAGTATGTAAATTGTACATAGTTAACTTGAAAATTCAATTGATAATGATTTCCATGTCTCTGGGATGCTATCATTTCCTACTTCTACTCAGTGCTTTTACCTCCTCTGCTAAATCTATTTTTCCTACTATTTTCTATCATTCTAACTACATATAATGTATGTAATTACCCCTTTTTGTATTTATAACTTAATAAACCCCTTTCCGAAGATAGATTTACTCAGTATGTACGCTTGCTCTCTCGCTGTGAACTGGTAAAGGCTATCACAGGTAAAGGAGGAAAAGCTATAGGGAGGACCTAAATAAAACGCCTTCTCAAGAAAACTTCTAAGAAGAAATATCTGCGTTCCTGGGGCTAATTGGAGAGTCCTTTTGTTCTTCTTGAGCGAAATAGCCCCCCAGAAGGGGTTGCTCTTCATTATTCTAAATTCTTGGCTCTTTTTTCATACTTTTTATCTCAAATTTACTTCTCGCTAGCACTACATAACTTGATCACCGGCAAGGTCTGAGTTGCAGTTGGTATTAAGGTATAGTGAACCCTTGCAGGAGACCCTCTTAGGGGGCCAAAAAAGGGGGGCCGCTTCTCGGTCACGAGCCAGAACCCAACTGTGGACCGCTTTTAGCGCTAGGCCCAGATAGGTTGGGTTGACCAAGGAGAGTGCGAAAATTGGAAGGTAGTACTAGGACAGATAGAGAGGGTACTCCCACTAGTGGAAACTGGAGAAGACTCCGCAGCTGAAGATCGTCAGAAGAATCCCTCTCCTCGGAGAGGGGGCGACTCTCGGGAAGATGGACCCACCGGACTTCAAAAGGCTTTCCCTTAAATTGTTATCAAACGCATGGAAAGGATCACCACAAGAAATAGTAGAGCATGCATATTTATAGATCTAGAGATACCACTAATAAAATGCATTGAGACACCATCTGGATTCACAGTTATTTGCCCAGAAAATAAAGACATAGAGCAGCTACTTTCCTCTGCTTGGAGCATTACGCTAAGGAAGTTGGACTTGGAATCTAGAGTACCACTACAAATCACGGCTAACAGAAGTGTCATCTGCCGAAAAATCGAGTCCTGGGTAGGAGAACTCTCATGCCAAGAAATAAGAGAAGAACTTCAGGAGAGACAGAAATGGCTCAAAATAGCAGAGGTGGTCAAATTTCAAGATCACACTCACGTTTTCAAGGTCATTTGTGAATCTACCGAAATGGCTTCAGGGATCATAGAACAGGGATTTCTCGCTTTCAACATGAGAATCCCATTCGCCCAGATAAAAAGAGACGTCTTCACAAGCATATAGAGATGCTTTAGATGTTATGCGTTGGAAAAACACACGACGGGAAATTGCCCTAAAAAAGACCTAATCATCTGTTCTGAATGAGGAACTGAATGTGAGGGCACAGAACTATGGCCATGATCTGTCCCAAAAGAAGAGAAATTATAAAGAGAAAAGAAACAGAGTCAAACAGAAACAATACTAACATAAATAAAAACACATAAAATAAAAACGCAACAATGGCAAAAAATGACCAACAAAGACCGGCAACACAATAAATTTAGATGGTACTCTCAACGTAAAAATACTTACATGTATATTACATGCCCACGTAATGAACATAGCTTACCCTGGAAGTTATGCCACAACAGTCGACAGCATGTTACAGGAAAACGGGCTCGAACCGATGAAATTCCCCAAAGAAGTTGACTCATTGATCATTTTCAGAATTAATGTCACAGAAAATACAAAACATGAGTTAATTGAAGAGGAGAAAGGAAATCAACACGCAGTAGAATCAGAAGAGGACACAATCAGCATAGACTCAGAGAATGAAAATTCCTCCGACGACACATAGCAAGAGTGCACACGGGTTACTCGCAGGAAAGCCCAAAGAAAGGACAGATCTAAATCGGCAAGTAAAAGGGGTCCATCACCCAGAGATGAACTACCAGAAGGACCCTTGAATGCAGTCAGCAGAGGGAGAACCCAGGAAAAACGAAAGAAAAACCAGAAAAAGAAGAAGAAACACCGATAACTTAACAGATATGACAAACTAAACGGAAAACGAATAAACGAACGGAAATACACAATTGGATTATGGATATTAAGGAATTAAAAAGACTACAAATTAACACATGCGGATGGAAAGACAAGGAAATTATGTACGGAAACTTATTCAGAAAGAGTGACCCAGATGTTATACTAATATCAGAGCATGGAAGAAACACAGAAAACGAGAAACTAAAGATATGGAACTATAATGTTATTAACACAAATCCTCCAGAAGAAACACACGACAGAGCAAAAATAGCGGTCAAGCAAGGATTGCAGGACAAAATAATACAAAGATTGGTAGATGCATATTTAGCTATAGAAATTGAAATGGAATTAAGCAACATCATTGTCGCAACTGGATACCAGCCACCCAGGCGCCCCCATTTACCGGTACAAAACTTTACTAAACTCTTTAACTATAGGAAAGCAGTCATTTTGATGGGCGATTTAAAGGCTTATTGTGAGGCTTCTGAGTACAGAAATACAAACAGAGTCAGAAGACAATTTAACACTCTTATCAATAGACGTATACTGCAAAGACTGGGACCCAATTTCCCTACATACTTACACAGAGAACACGCAACAAAACCGGACATCTGCCTAGCTAAATTCAATCTGTCCTTTAACTATTTCATGGAATCAGTATGTTCTTTGCAGTGACCATACTGCGACTTTAATGCACATAAAAAAATCCTATACAAATCCATTCAATGAAATGGAAGGCATACCATAGAGTGGATTGGGATAAGTACAAAGAATTACTTCAGACGTGCCCAGCCCACTCGGGGAAGCCACTCTAGAGGTAATCGACGGGGAGTTGGATAGGATCAGATAAGAAATTAAAAGGGCAGAGAAGGGGGCCGTCCGCATTAACTCGTTCCAAACCATTAAACAATTTAGGTGGCCCCGTCAAAATGGTGGCTTTGAGCGAGGAGATCAGCCAGGCGGCAGAAAATATAAGAAGATTCCGAACATCAAGGTAAGCATACAACGCACTAAGGAGACCGAAAAGAGAACTAATAGAACTAATTTATGATAAACAGAAAGAGAAATGGGTTCAGCACATTGAAAAAATAGATGTGGAAACATCACCAACGGAATTTTGGAAATATATTAACAGATTAAAGATACGGAAAACAAGGGATAAAATGAAAATTACAGATGCAGGGAACAACACTTTAGAACATGAGGAAGAAATAGAGGCATTATTTAAAGAGCACTAGAGAAATGTATTCAAAATTAGCGAAGAAGAGAATGAGGACTACGACATTGAATTCAAAAATCAGATCGTGGACGAACTCAATGGAGAGATCGAAAGGACATACATACCCTTTCCACTTTGTCGAGGAAAGGAGAAACAACAACGACGGAATAGACGCAATCATTACATCTGAGGAAGTAAAAGAAACCATAAAGAACTTACAACAGACAGTCCCAGGCAGATCGGGACTCACCAGATTAAATTACATCGAAGCACCCCCGAACATACTGGAGGGAATCAGAAACGTCTTCAATGCGTGCTTAAACACGGGATACTTTCCTGATGAACTGAAAGTGGCGAAGATGATATTCATACCCAAGGTGGGAAAACCCTCAGATCAAGTGGGTAACTACCGCCCTGTCTCGCTACTAGATTTCATCGGTAAGGTATTGGAAAAAAATAATAAATAACAGACTGTCCAAATTCCTCAATGATAATGGCCGAAGAAACAGCGGCCAATTTGGATTCATGAAAAACAGAAGCACGGAGAAGGCCCTTGGAGTCATCCTTGAAAAGATAGCGAAAGCAAAGAGAGAAAAAATGAGCGTAGCCATCGTATGCCGGGACGTGTCCAAGGCATTCGACAAAGTATGGCAGAGGGGTATACAACTTAAGATAGATTAGGAATGAACAATAAGATCGAAAGGATATTATGTAATGGAGAGACGTGCTTATGTGGAAATAGAACGACATCAGGGGGAAATATTCGAGCTCACTGCGGGTTTGCCCCAAGGCGGATGTCTGAGTCCATCTCTCTATTCAATCTACACAGCAGATATACCACCACCATGAAATGAAGGCTGCTTGAACATCCAATTTGCCGACAACGTCACTTAAATCATAGTTTGCCCCTACAGGAACGGACCAATGCAAGCTAAGATGATTGCCGAAGAGATAAGAAGCATTAATAGATACGAAGAAAAATGGAAAATTTAAACCAACAGGGATAAATTTAAAATGGTACCCGTGTACAGGAGGAGCATCTCAGGTGTACATGTAGAAGCACAGCGCTACAGATACGACAAAGAATGTAAGGTGCTCGGACTAACCATTACGAAATCAGGTTATAAAAAGCACGTAACTGAGAGGGTAAATCGAGGGAAGAGCAGCCTGGGATTACTGTACAGGTTAGTTAACCTAAGCATGAAAAACAAGAGAAAAGTTCATCAAGCCATAGTACAGTCCGCGATTATTTATCCAACCATCGCGATGTACACGATCTCGAGAAGTAAACTATTAAGATTCCAAAATTCCAAAACAAAGCTATCTACTTAATAAAAAACGCCAGAAGAGGAGAAAGAAGAGGACTACGAGACCTGCACAGGGAGGCAAGGATAAAGCCACTTAACAGAATAATTGCAAAAAGAGCAAGGGAAGTCTTAGAAAAGACACAGAATGAAGTAGGAGTTGAATTAACCAACCAAATTGCCCAAAGAGAAGTATAGAGATCACTCAGATTATTCCCAAGTTTTCCAAGGATAGATGAGGGAGGAGAAGAAGACGAAGAATAAACCTACACCTAGAGAAAGAGATTAATACTCGACGACGATCAAGAGTAACTAATTAACCGAGTAGGGTCGGAAGAGTTGTTCTTTTTCTTCCACCTCTCTTTTCATTTCCGAAGATGGGAGGAATTCGCCGCTTAAATAGCTACCAGAACACTTGCAACCTCTTCAGGGGAGTATAACATCTCTGCCTGTGGGGTGGCCCCAAGACCACTGAGGGACACGCAACCGTCTCAGTGCATGGTAGGACGCAGCCGCGGTTTTTAATTCCCTTGAGGAGGCGGCACCCCCGACTAGCGATGGTTGATTCGCACTAGCCAACAAAAAGTCCGTCACTATTCACCCCTCGAGAGGAGCCCACCCGGGTCCACCCATTCATCATCATCCTCACCTTTGACAGCCTAATCAGCGGGGCCTTGGCCTACGGGTCGGGAGGACCCACACAGATTACAAAACTAACATAATGGAATATAGCAGGCTCCCTTTAAGAACAGAGCCTGGGAGGCCCAAACCCAAGAGAAGGGGCCTCATCAGAGCTCTATAAACAAAGAGAAAGATCGCGGTCACCAAGCTCATAGATCTCCCAAATGGCTACCTAGTCCTGTGCCACAAACAGAGAGACGTGGAAAAGCTTGTTGCGCCAGAAGGAACGAATATACTAGAAAAGATTGGCCTACAACCAAAATTGCTGCCACAGCTCCAGGCTAACCGCTCCTTCATATGCAGAAAAGTCGACCTTTATGTGGGCTCACATACCAAGGAGGAGCTAAAGGAAGAGCTCGATAAATAAAACCAACATCTAAAGAAAACGGAAATAATTCAATTAGGCACGACACCCACGTTTTTAAGGTGATTGGCACAGCGACTAAAATGGCCAACAGGGTGATGCAAAACGGTCTCCTGGCCTTTGGAATGAGAATTCAACCAGGGAACATTCACACGGAGAAATTCACAAACTTGCAAACATGCCTTCAATGTTATGCACTGGAAGAACACGTCACCAGAGAATGCCCTAAAAAAAAAGAAAGTTTGCTCAGAAAGCGGGAGCGAAGGTCACAATTTCCGAGAATGCAGAGAAACAACAAAAAAGTGCATAAACTGCCAAGGTCCACATAGAACAATGGCCGTTAACTGCCCAAAATGGAGAGAAATAATATCAAAAAGGGAAGAGAACAGACGTAGGCAAAAGAAAAAATAAACAACCAAACATACGCACAAGTGTCCAAGGCAACGGTAAAAGAAATAAAACAAGCAGAGGAACAAAAAAATATAAACATAAATGTGAATGAAGGAACCGGTTTAGATATTTTGGCTTGTATTATGTTTGCGTACGTTCATAATATTGCCCAACCGGGAGGGAACCTTCGCGGACACACTCAACCTTCTCTTCGAAAAGAATGGAGTAAGGAAAATGTCGTTTCCGCCCAACCCTCCATTAGCTCTCATATATTGAGTCACGGCTGGAAAGACCCTTCAGGTGAAGGATATACTCGAAGTGGGAGCCGCAATGAAAGAAAAAGGGGACTGAAGAGACAGAAAATACCCCAGAAAACGAAGATGAAACAGAACAATCTGATTAAGAATCTAAAAACAAAAAGAAGAAAAAAAAACAGAAAAAAACAAAGACAAGCCACGGAAGAAACAACCGACACGGAATCCTCAAAAGAGACCGAAAGTTAGAATCTTTGTGCATGGGGCCTACCCATTACAAAAGGAGGCCAAACCCGCTGACATCATAAAATGGCTGGAAAAAGGCACCTGCGAATGGACCTATGGAGCCGACCATGACGAAAACGCAATTGGAAAACTTATATGGGAAGACTGCATCAGATTCTTCCCCAATGATATGAGACCACTTAAAAAGGAAACATTCAACAAACTCGCAAACATAAAATGCCAAAATTCAAAGGAGAAGAAAAAAAAAGCAAAACTAAAATAATGGCCAATGCAAACAGAAAACTAAAAATCTTACACCTTAACACGGATGGATGGAAGACCAAGGCCATACAATATGGAAACATATTTAGGTAAATAGACGCGGACATCATATGTATTTCTAAACATGGGGTAAAAGACGATGTGCCCATGAAAATCACAAACTATAATATATTTAAAAAGAATCCAACAGGAGAAAGGTACGAGGGCGCGGCTATCGCAATAAGAAAGTGCCTCCACTACACTCAGGGACAAGAAGCCGACGAGGACTACGTGTCCGTGACACTAGAGATGGAATATTCCCTTTTCACAGTTGCTGCGGCCTACCAGCCACCCCACTGCCCCTATATCCCGATCCATTCAATAATGGAAATATACAACAACAACCCTATTATATTATTAGGAGAACTGAACGCCCGTTTACGGGAATCAGGCTATCAAAGGTCGAACAATGCAGGACAAAATATAGAATTACTGTTGGACAGGGAAATAATCCCAAATGTAGGCCCAGACTTCCTGGCGTTCATTAGGGAAAGATCCGCCACCAGGCCGGATATAGTTTTATCATTCTCAAACTCTCCGTACAACATCTACATGGAGCCAATCCCAATATCCTGCAGCGACCACATAGAAATCCTGGTGACGATCAACCAGAACCCCATAATGATTCCCATAACACCAAGAGAAAACATATAAGAGGGCAGAGTGGCAAAAATAAACCCATATATTAGAGATATCAACAACCAGATCTTAATGTTAAAAAATTGAAGAACTAAATAACATAATGGACAACCTGATTGAGACAATGATAAAGGCCGACAAACAGGTCGTACCACTGACAAAATATAAGACCTTACCACATCCCAAATAAACAACAGAAATGAGAAGAAAGCAAAGAACATCATAATAAAGTACCAAGAAATAGGAGATTACAGAACCACACAGCAGAGAGCAAAAGCGCTCAATCAAATGAAGAAAAAAATGATTTTCTTAATAGAAGAGCAACAAGGAGAAATATGGCAAGAACTAATAGATAAAACAGCTACAACCGAAGATCCTAAAGTAGCATGGAGGCTAATCAAAGCGATAAAAGGAAGACCACCAAGAAAGCCAATCAAAATAATGATCAAAATAACAAATACATAAGGACTAACGCAGAAATAGAGAGCTCATTGGAGCAAAATCTATACAATTGAAGATTAAGATAACATAAACTATGACAGAACAACAGAAATAAGAGTCAACGCGTCTATAAAAACTAACATCCGCAGACTAACCCCAAAGTTAAAAGTCGGAAACAACAGAAACGAACAAATAGACCTGGGAGCCACAATTACGACCGAAGAAATCAAAAGTACCATCAAATCCTTCAAACAAAAAACGCCAGGAACAACAGATCTAACGAAATACAATTATAAGAAGGCCCCAGAAAATATTATGAATAGCATAAAAGAGCTATTTAATGCCTACCTAAACATAGGCGCCTTCCCTGAGAAGTTCAAATTAGCAAGGATGGTATTCCTACCGAAACCGGGCCAACCAGAAAACCTGGTCTCGAGTTACAGGCCAATCTCCTTGCTGAACTTCCAGGGGAAGATCTTTGAAAGAATAATGAATGAAAGATTGGAAACCTTCCTCGAAGAAAACGAAAAACACAACACACAACAGTTCGGCTTCAGGAAGGGGAGAGACTCCACAACGGCCCTAGCCATAATCACAGAAAAAATAGCTCAATCCACAGCCAAAAAAGGATACGTCGATGTAGTCCTTCGCGACGTAGAAAAGGCCTTTGACAAGGTATGGGTCGAAGGACTAAAATATAGACTCCCACAGATCAACTCGGCATTAAAATGGAAAGAATCATAGCTGACTATGTATCGAATAGAAAGGCACAAATAAGCATTGAAGGACAAGGCCCTAATTTTGAACTACAAACAGGAGTCCCTCAAGGGGGGTACCTAAGCCCCACTTTGTATTCCATCTTTACCACCGACCTACCTGCTCCAATCTCACCTAACAGTATAAATATACAATATGCAGACGATATAAGCCAAATAATTCCGACAAACTATACAAACCCCACATGGCAGGCTCGTATAACAGCACGAGAAATAAAAAACATAAACAATTATGAAAAATGGTGGAAAATAAAACAAATATCAACAATTACAAAATAATCCTTATACAAAGATTAAAAAAAAACACAAATAATCAAAGAAGGTAGAGAGTATCAATATTCAAATGAGGGAAAAGTACTGGGCCTACAGTTGGAAAGTCGTAGATACAGAAACCACGTGAAATCCACGATCGCCACTGCGAAACCAGGCTTAAGCTTGCTCTACACCCTAGGGAATCGGTCCTGGTGTATCCGTCGATCCCTCTACACGTCATATTGAAGTCTAATAAGAAAAAAAACACAGAGAATCCAAAACAAAGCAGCATACCTTACCACTAACACTAGGAGAAGAGAGAGGAAGAAAATACGTGACATATTAGAAACAGCCGAAATTCAACCCATAAATAAGTTTCTAGAAGAACGGGCAAATAAAATATGGAGAAAGATAGATGGAAAGCTCGTAAAAATGAACAACGAACTTAGAATACCGGAAGCAAACCGAACCCAACTAAAGAAAGCATTCCCGAGCAGTAGTTCCAGCTACAGCGAGAATAACATCCAATATACACTTGAGTAAAAGAAAACTTAACCCAAGCAAAACAAGAAAAACAAAGGCAAGAATGCCAGAAATAACGTAAGATAAAATAAAAGAAATACAAAGATTAATTAGAAGAAACGCTACCCACAAGGGTACACAAACGAAAACAACTCCTACCCACTCACTAAGTTTAAAGGTCGTAAGGTCATAAATCAGAATAAGTGAGAGCACGCAACTTAGGTCAGTAGACCTTGTTTTAAGTACAACCATGGTATCACATTTAACAACGGTTTTAAACTGAAAAGACGTAAGTTTCAAACGAACATAGCTAAAAAGATTTCTCCTCTAAAATCATCGATAAATGAAACACCTTCCCAGCGGAGGTAGTAAATGCTAGTAGTGTGAATAGTTTTAAAACTAAATTAACAATTATTTTAACGAATAATAATATTGTTTAAATACGGAGCCCTGTTCTGGTTTGAATATCGTGTAAGCGAGCATTGTTGCGACAATGTCCAAAGGAGGACTACTAGCATATTAGTATAGAATAAAACTGGCCTTTGAGTGGACTAAGTAGGCCTTTCTGGCTCCTGTAACTATGTATATAATACGTGGTATCATTTAAGCTGGATAGTAGCATGTAAATAATATATGTAAATAAATCATTCAGATTGCCTTATCTTATTTTTTTAAGATGTAATAATTTTTAGAATTATATGCTTATGTGAATTTAACTGTAAATTAAATATTTTTAACGACCTTGAATTTTTAAAACCTATTTAAAAAAAAAGACGAAAATTACTTACTCTAGAAAAGGCGGAATTGTTACTTCACTCTTTTCAAACCTTTAATTGGTCTTTTTATTTGCCATGTCTTCCAAAACCCCTCATCGACAAAGTGGCGTGTGTGTCTGGAGGCAGGGAGGAGGATCCTTAATGACGTCAAATCCATCAGCGTCTTCCTTCCAACGTTTGTTAATGTCATAAAAATGGCGGTCACTATGTAATACACCAAGAAATGGAGGGGGAGGGGGTGAGCTTGCTTCGCTCTCAAGTTCTTCCGTCTAAGGAGAAACGGGATTGAAGCTCGCTTCAATTGTAAGTTTGTACGAGTAATGGAGAATAAGGAGAGAGATGGAGGAGGGCGTTAAAAATGAAGTTTGATGGTGGGTTGATCCCTTATGACGTCAAACCAATCCGCGAGTTTAATTCAAAATTTTACCTCGTCACCAAAATGGCGAACTCGGTATTAATTTGACAAAATGGCAGACTCGGCATTTGAGTTACAATACTACTAACGTTACAAGGAATGAATATGCGGCGTGAGCATATGCCTTATTGAGAGTCGATCAGACTAACCGTAACAGACTTAACTACCTATTTAATTAAGCATCAATATATCCGAAGAGAGAAAAGGGACAAAGAAAGAGAGGACGAAGTGAAAGAAGGAAAAAGAGAGGACAAAGAAAAGGTTCGGGAATTTGAATTGGCGAAGCTTGAACAATAGTAAAAGTCTTTATTTGACTTGTAGAAGACCAGGTTAAAGGATCGCGTAATCCTGAACTACAAACATTCTTCAAGGAAAAGCAGTGCAATGGATTCGGCACTTCTTTCCAACAGAAGTGCCCAGAGTACCATGTAGGGGATCCTTGCTAAGAGAAAAATCCTGCTCCGACGTATTCTACCTTCTCGAGTTACATAAAGAAAAAATACAAATATAAAACTGCTCTTCTAAATTTAAGTAGGCGTGTAACGGAAAGACTATATGGTCTTATTAAATGTTTCGCTTGCGGGTACCCAAGAACTCATCTGACGTAATTATCCTCGGAATATTTCTTTATTCACTAAGGCTGAGAAGTCTAACATGAAGAATATTGGAGGTTCTAAAAAAACTGTAGATAGAGAAGCTAAAGTCGACCAGAACGTAATCAACATGGCACAGAATGCCAATGAACTCAATAAGCAAGTTAGAAGGTTAACATTTGCTACAATAAATGGTAATCCATTGTCTACCATTTGAGGTGACACTGGCACGGAGAGTATTATTGTTTTTTTTAAAAACTCTTACATGATATAGTACAGCCTATTGACAATATTAAGGTTGTTTCGGATTAACTTGTAAGGGAAGATTTATTTTCAGTTGTCAAGTGTCAATTCTTCATGGGATGGACCGATTATTCCTTGTCCTATTGACACACTATTCCGTCTTTATAGGCAATATAACTGGTGCCTCTTTACAAGCCGATGATTCAGTCGGAAGCGAAGAACACATTGATTCAGGTCACAATAAGAACTCAGGCTAAAGAGCGAGACACGCCACAGCTTACCTCTTTTGTCCACTCTCCCTTAAAACATAAGTCATCATCTCCAACTGTTACCAATGGATTGCTGTTGTCATTGAATATGTCCCCGCCGGAATCTATCCATATGCAAGACATTTGTCCATGTTTGCTGGAAATCCGTGAAAAGACATCATGATTGGCTCCGAATTTCGATAGTCATATGTCAATGGTTTACTTCTTCGAGAGTCTATTAAAAGCAAACGCCTGCATGTAGTAGTAAACAAAGTACTACTTATTTCGGAAAGTGCAGATGCGAGGTAATGAAACTGGCTCATGATTTGACTCTCGCTGGGCACTTTTCCCAACGCAATGCCCTTGACAAGGTACTTACTCAACTCTACTGGTCAAGTTTTTTACATATATTTGATGATACTGGTAGTTGTGTGCAATTTTCCAAGGCTTTGCAGTCGTATTGTTTGAAGAACGTCCCTTTGATTTCTCAAAATCTTTCCACTACACCTTTCGAGAAGGTGGCGTTTGACATAGTTGACCATATTAGTCTGTCATCTTTGGTAGGTAACTTGTTTAATCTAACTATGCTTGATTGTGAAAGTCGGCTTCCTGAAGAAGTTCCATTGCGAATCAGCGACTGAATGAGAGTTGCTGAAACTCTGGTTTCTATCTTTTCAGAGTAGGAATCAAAAAGGAAATACTTAGTGAACAAGGGAAACAGTTTGTTTTGATCTGATGGGAGGTATACATAAACTGCTATTGGCTATTCCTTTTTATTATATCCTAGATTTTCAGTAGGTTCAAATGCAGTAAGACCTTTGTCAGTAAATGTAAATGCAACGTCTAGTACCTAAGGATGAACAAACAAGTGTAATTCTTCGTGGGGATTATCTCATTTTTCCTTAAATTTATCCCTGATTTCGCTACTTTTTCCAGCAGTCTTACCGACCACCTAAGAAAGGAAGTAAATGAACTCCTCCAATCTTAGAAACAACTAGAAAATTTTAATAGTTTGAAGAAAAGACTAGTCGAGAAACCAGTTTTTGCAATCTTCAATTTGAAGAGGGAATTTATTAAACGTTATCACGCCTCCTCCGTCCTATTGTATTAGTCCTTCTGCAATAGGACTCTATAAGAGTGGCAAAACCCGTTGCCTATGCAAGCCGGAAACTTCGCCCATTCAAAACCAGATATTCAACCATTGAACATGAATACTCTGGTCTTGTATGGGTATAACTATATTGACACAAGTTCATTCTAGTAACCGACCATCGTGCCCTGCATTACTTAAGAATCATTGCAGAGTGAATTCCAGTATTTGAAAATAGGCGTTCAGTTTCCAACTTTATAATTATAGTATTAATTATATAAAAGTTTATGAAAATAATGGACGTGATTTGTTAAGTCGTGCTGCAAACGAAATGAAATGAACTGTGTCGGGTAAACTTGTGAACTCGACGATCTTTTAGAAATTTAGATATGAAAATTACGAGGCGTCTCTTTGCTCCCATAGTGTTGATGGTTTCCATGATACCGAATTGTCATGCGGTATCATAGGCCTTCTACAGATTAAAAACCCCTACCGTATTGTAATGTTGTCTAGGAAAAAAGGCCTCGCAAATAGCATTTTCCATTTGGAATAGATCATCCGGCGTGGATAGAACTTGCTGAAGCCGCACTGTGCGGAGACAGGTAGCCTCTGCTATCCAGAAAAAAATCTAACATTTACCAATTTCTTTATCTAGTTGCACACACAAGAGGTCAGAGAATTTGGGAGGGAACCGAACGGGTTAGAGTGATCCTTCCCAGGTTTGCGAAAATCAAGCACAATAACCATTCACTATGAATCTGAGAGGATACCTTCTGTCCAGATACTGTTGAACAAATATAGTATAAATGTCATGATCGCTAGGCTAGGTGTAAAAGCCTGACATACGGGATACTGTCCAGGCATAGGGCGGGGTCCGCATATGAAGCGAGAGGGGAACGCAACTCACAGAGCGTAAACCGGTCGTTGAAGGATTCTCGGTCTCTGGAGATAAAGTCCAGAGAGAAAAGCAAACAGTTCGATTAATATGTAGAAAAAGTTAGTTTAAGAGATAAACAGAGCTTGAGAGAAAGATAGAAAAGAGAGATAAAAAGTGACGTAGAGAGAGAAAGAGAGTTAGAATAGGAAAGACAGGTAGAGAGAGAGAGGAAAGAGAGCAATAGTTAAATAGACAGATACAATGTGCTTTTGTGTGAGAGAGATTGTGAGGGAGGTAGAGAAGTTGCGAGAGAGAGAGAGAGGGGGAGGGAAGCGTCTCTCGGAGAGAGATAGCAGTGATAAAGAGAGAATTTAAGAGAGAAGAAGAGGGGTTTAGAGAGGTTACGAGAGAAAAATTAGGTCGTAACGAAAGAGAGTAGTAGAGAGAGGCAGAGAAATAGATAAAAACATAAAGGGAGAGAAGGAAAGTATGCAAGAGAGTTACAAAGACAGAGTTAAGGAACAAGTATGAGAAGGAGAGAAAGAACAAGAGAAAGATAGGGCGAGAGTTTGAGAAGAGTGATAGGGAGAAGGGGAAAGACAGAAGTAGAGAGTTAGAGAGAAAGATTGATAGAGACTAACTGAGAGAACGAGGTAGACTGATAGCAAGAGGTAGCTTGAGTTGCAGAGAGAGAGAGTGAAGAGAGAGGCATAGAGAGAAAGAGAGGTCGAGACGGAGCTTGAAAGATAATAGTGGAAGTATGTTTTTGTGTGAGGAATGGATAATAAGGGATAAAGCTAGTGAGAGTGTGAATAATATAAAAGGAAGAAGAGGGGTATGGTGGGAAGATGAGAGAGATAGAGTGTGTGTGAGAGAGAAAGAAAAATTGAGTGAGGGAAAAAGGTTGTAGTGACAAAAACAGAGAAAAAACAGGGAGTATGTACATGTAATAGACGGAGATAAGGAAAGATAGATAAAAAGAGAGGTACATTGAGATACACAGATAGGGAGTCAGATATATTAAGAAAGAATAAGAGAGGTAGTGACAGATATTATGAAAGAGAGATATAAAGTGAGAAAGAATGAGAGAGATTGTAAGACAGAGACAGAATTTGAGTGGGAGTAGAGGGCGTTAGAGAGGTATAGAGAGATACTTAAAGTGGTAAATAAAGAGATCGATGAACAGTGATAGAGAGCAAATCAGTGAGAGCTAGATAGGGAGATAGAGATTGAGGTTGAGATATAGAATGCTAGAGAAAGAAAGAGTTATAGATATGTAGAGAAAACGATATGAAGTTTTAGTGGTAGTCAAACCAAGGTTGAAAAAATTTCTAAAATAGTTACAAGGAGTTACAAGGAAAGAGAGTACCCTAAGAGACCTTAAGGTCCATTCAAAGAAGGTTCTTTTGGACTAGCAATCGAGCGGGCACATGGCTGCTCAATTGTTTTGCGTCCCTAAACGGCCACTTTTAAGACTTTGTCTAGTCTTGACTTGAACTGGTTAACAGATTCACTGTTGACAACTTCCACTGGAAGTGTGTTACACTTACCGCAGATACTGTAGGTGAAAAAATTTCCACACAGATTGCGGATGTAACGCTTCAGTTCAAGTTTGAAGCCGTGATTGCGCGTTTTGTTCTCACTCAGTGCAAAAATATCCCGGTAGTCAACATTGTCGAACCCTCGAAGTATTTTGAAAACTTCGATGAGCTGACCACGCAGTCTACGGGTTTCCAGCGAGAACAGATCTAATTCCCTTGGTCTATCCTCATAACTTTTATGTCGGATAGAGGGAATCAGTTTGGTTGCCATAGCTTGTACGCGTTCCAAACTTGCGATGTCCTTTCGAAACGAAGGACTCCAAAATTGTACGGCATACTCCAGGTGCAGCCGAACGAGGGAGTTGTACAGACAAAGTACTATCTCCTTGTTACGGTATCCAAACTGGCGCTTTATGTAGCCGAACATCCTTTGGGCTTTCTTCTCTGCCTCGATGCACTGTTTCGAGAACTTGAGGTCGCTAGTGATAGTTACACCCAAGTCCTTCTCAGTGTCACTCGATTCAAGAGCAGTGCCCTTAAGGATATACTGAGATTGGGGGTTTCTGAGTCCGATATGCATTACTTTGCATTTCCCCACGTTAAAAGGCATTTGCCACGTGTCCAACCACTCCCCAATCTTCCCAAGATCTTCCTGCAGGTTGGCAGTATTTCCATCCTTTGCAACGTTCATACCAAGCTTGGTATCATCGGCAAATTAAGAAATCTTGGCAACCATGTCACCGTCCATGTCGTTGACGTAGATGATAAATAGTAGTGGTCCCAGGACAGAACCTTGAGGCACCCCGCTAGTAACGGGCACCCACTCAGAAGCCTGTCCATTCACTACCACCCGTTGCCGTCTGCCACTTAGCCAGTTCTCGATCCAGCCGGCTACTTTTCCGTCTATGCCCAGCACTCGCACTTTCCGGAGAAGGCGGCGGTGTGGTAACTTATCAAAGGCTTTCTGAAAGTCTAAGTACACCACATCCACCACCTTGTCCCGATCGTGCTCACTGAAAACGAAGTGGAAGAATTCTACAAGGTTCGTCAGGCATGACCGTTGCCTTCGGAAGCCGTGCTGGGAACTCCTCAGTAGCAGGTTTGACTCTAAATACGACGTCATTTTGTCCACCATCATGCTTTTTATGAGTTTACCGACTATCGAAGTCAGACTGATAGGTCGGTAGTTTGACGGATGGCTACGGTCTCCTTTCTTGAAGATCGGAGTCACTTCTGCCTCACGCCAGTCTCTAGGAACACATCCGGTCCGGATTGACATGTTAAAGATAGGGCACAGATGTCGTGATACTTCATCGCACACTTTCTTCAACGCCTTGGATAGAAACCCGTCCGGCCTAGGGGCATTATTCGTCTTTAGGTCAGCGATCTTTTTCTTTATTTTTCCTTCGGTGAAGTCCATTGCCTCCAGCTTTTCCCCCGAGTAGGAATCCGTCGGCTGGGGAATGGGACCACACTCTTCAGTAAACACTGAAGAGAAGTAGTCGTTGAGGAGGTTAGCATTTTCTGCATCCCAATGCTTTAATGTCTCCTCCTCATTCCTCAAAGGGCCAATCGTTCGACGGATTGGTTTACGGCTGTTCACATATCTTAAAAACTCCTTGGGATTCTCTTTACAGAGTCTCGCCACTCGAAGTTCCTCAGACCGCTTAGCCGCCCTAATGCTGGACTTTACTCTCCTGGCTAGCCTTCGGTATTGGTCAAAGTCACTCGAGATCTTCGATTGCCGGTACACATTTCTCTTCCTTCTAAGCAGTTGGCCGATTTCTCGATTAAACCACTTTGGTTGAACAGAGGACCGACAGGGGCATTTCAGAGGGGATGGAACGCGATTGAAGACTCATAAATGTGGGTTTGAAACTGTTCCAAGAGTCTTTAACAGCCTTGCACGATTCTAGCCTCGCGTCAGTCAGCCCCGCGCGTAGACCTGCAAAGTCTGCTCTTCTAAAATCGAGTTTCCTTGATTTACTAGTTGCAGGCTCTGCCTTGGGGACTTTGACTACAAATCTAATTAGTCGGTGGTCACTGCCACCGAGCTCTTCGCAAACAGAGAGGTCCTCAACGATGTTATCCTGAGAGGTGAAAACCATGTCGAGGATATTGTCTCCTCTCGTTGGCTCTTTGACCCATTGAGTCAGGAACTCGTTGTTCGTGAACTCCAGGAGTAGTGCGTTCTCGCCACAGGGTTTTCTGGTTTCCCAGTAAACTTGTGTGTTGAAATCACCCATGACGATACACACTCTGTCTTTGAAAAGTTCTCCTAGTAGCTGGTACAGATCTCTGTCCTTTTCAACGAGTTGGGCAGGAGGTCTATAAAGCACCAGGGTCCTGTATTTGGCAGGACCAATCTCTAGGTCAAAACCTAGTAGTTCATGGTCAGATACAATGTTGCAATCCGTCGAGTTGAGAGTACCCTTGACATACAACATCACACCGCCACCCTCTCTGTCTGGCCTATCTTTTTGGAAGAGCTGGTAACCGGAAATCGTGAATTCCCCTCCAAAATCTCAGCTTGAGGTTTTAATCTACGACTCCGTTATGGCCACCATCTCAGGTTTCTCTGTTGCTACGAGGCCACGGAGCTCACGAAACTTATTCCTGATTGACCTTGCGTGGAACAGAAAAACTTTTAGGGAGTCCCCCAGTGTAGGACGCCCTACGCTCTTTCGTTTTCCGGCTTCTTTTGAGTGGCAGTACCCCTCTTTGCCACATCTAAGAACGTCGTTCCAGGAGTAACACGGGCATACTGTCTTATGTATGCCTTCACTCTAGGTCAGACACTCCTCTGCGTCCGCTCTACGAAATCCTGGATTAAGTTACAGAGTACAGCCTTTCCCTTGAATGAAAGGTGCACTCCGACCCATTGGTAAAGGTCGTTTCGACCGTAAAAGGTGCGGTAAGGGTCCAGAAAGAAGACCCCTTCCGCCGTACAGATAGCCAAAAAGGCGCTGGTTCAGGGTCACGTTCCTTGAGTGAGCTCTCCGGCTAGGACCTCTTCTTGGGAGCATCCCTACAACGACCCGTTTGCGAGTTCTCAATCCGCAGTCGTCCACGGCTCCCATTACCGTGTTGAGAATTTTCTCGCTGGGGCCTACTTTTCCTCCTCGGAGATAGAGGTCATTCCCACTCACCATCAGAGCAACGACTGAATTCTCGGAGATCTGAGATTTCTCAGCCTCTACCTTGATGTGGTGGTTTCCCCGTCCTGGCTGGCAGCATACCTCCACACTAGTGCGAAGGCGGGCCGCTAGCAGGGGCTGCAAACCTTGTGCAGAGGTTTGAGGCTTTCCTTGCGGAAGCAAACTCTCGGTTCCCTTTTTATTCTCCATCTTATTTTTCTTCTTATTTTCTTATTCATTTTTCCCCCTCTCTTCCTTTGTTACATACTCTTCTGTTTTTATCTTTTCTTCCTCTGCTTTAACTTTCTTTTTTTCAGCTTCTACTTTATCTTCTGTTTCAACTTTCCTTTCTTCCTGTTTCTTTCCCTCCCTTTTCTTTTTATTTGAGGGTTTATCCGTAGCATGCGGACCTAGCTCTGGGGGTAATACTGCAGATGCAGTGTTTAGTACAGGGCTTGACGTTAGCTCTGCTATTCTGACCTCTAGCCTGCGAATCAGTCGGCGTGTTCTAATTCGAGGCTGTTTAATTTCTCCTCCAACTTTTGGATCTTTCCTCGGAAGCACTGCATGTTTCTTTTAGCTCCTTAATTTGGCCGTTTAAAATACAGTCGGTGCAGGAACTGGCCGGGTGTCATTTCGAAAAACACCCCTCCGGAAAGTCCACGCACTACTTATCTATGTGGCATATTGCGCATGTGTATTTTAGAGCTCCTGGTCCTTTATTCCCGGTCATTTTGAACACTTTCTCTCTTTTAATAATTTGCGACCATTCAATGATCAAAAGGAGGGTTGGTGAGTTCTCCCCGCGTGAGTTGCTCCCGCCTATTGATCGGAGTTGTTTCGGAGACTTTCAGAAGGAACGCTCCATGTGCTGCTGTTCGTCCGACCGAGTCGTCAAACCTCGGCGTGCCGTGGCTCCCAACCAAGCAGCACAGACGGTCCCAGAAGGGGCCATCGATTTGTCACCAGGTGAACAACAACGAAGCATGCCCCTTGCTAAACTCCTACTAGTTCCCTTCACAACGGCAAGGATCTCGGGGCAGCGTTGAATGGATATCCCGCCCCACCAAGAGACTTGACCCAAGGCTTTTTAGTTGGCTGGCAACCAACCTGGGAACAAAGGGCCGTCACCTCGGACCGATGCTAACAGAGGCACCCGTCAACGGGCACTGGGAACGGTCAATAATTACGCGTGAGGGAAGGGGTTAACGGGGCACTACCCTCATCCCATTCATCGTGCCCCAACGCCTAGGACACCTCTAGTCCTAGTCTCTCGCAACCAGTGAGCGTCGATTGGCGTTGTTTATAGAGGTTCCAAAGCCTCTCCGCTGACGCGTGAGGTAGCTGCCAGGTTCTTATATATAGATAGAGGGATAAAAGGGAAAGAGTAACATGATATGAGTAGGCTTTTTTTGTTGTTTTTTTCTTTTGTATAAGCGGGAGAGATAGGATGAAAGTAAAAAAGAAGAATGATAGAGTAGAAAAGGAAGGAATGACGCACTTAGTCTGGAATCTCGTTTTCGACCAAATCGACAAGGGAAGCCCTACCAGGGGTACCCAGAAGAGGTACCCCCGCCGACATAGCTCGAAAAGTCAAAGGTACACACAAGCTCTCTTCCCGCGAGGGAAAGGAAGAGAGAGTGTGAGGGAGATGGGGAAATATAAAGAGAGAGTGTAAGATGGAGACAGTTAAATATAGAAGTAGGAAGAGTAGTGTAGAGAAGGAGATGGTGGTAAAGAGAGAGGGAAAGATAGAGGTAGATCCAAAGGTTTCAATATAGAGAGAGATTGGAAGTAGTCAAGTTAGGCCTGGACATCTATAATCAATTAAATACATTAAGGGAAACGAGAGATTTACACTCATATACCTTTCTGCTCGATCTTTTGATTATTTTCAATATCCTGAGATGAGATTAGTGATTTAGGCGTACATTGTTGCACATCTGGTGTATCTTTGCAGTAGTCACGATGTCTATATTCTGACTGTTATAGCCAACATTAGCGACTGAACCTTCTTAAAAATATAGGATAACCAAAATAATTGGAAATGAGTTATGATTATGATAACGCGTGCGGATTACAAAACTTTAATCAATTTACCCATGGATTTGATTAAGAAACAAGATTATTTGTCAGTTAGACAATGTAGATAAAAAAAATAAATAATCTGATGCTAAAGAGAATAATTTGCTGTTTATTCTAGTTTGAAGGGTGACAGCTCACACAGATGTTCCCGCAAGTCCTTTTTATAGTAGTGATAAAGAATGGAAATTAACGGGAGAGGCGAGATAGACGGATGTACTTCTTGCTCTCAAATCTCCCCTCTAAAATTGAAGATCGGAATTATAGGAAAAGTGTATCTTAGTAAACAAAGAAAATTAAATTGTATACTAAACAGCGATTCATACTTACTTGCTAACCAGATTTGAATGGTGAAACCGGGTGTAAAAACTTCACACATGTTTCAAATCTAAACAGCATAGATTCAGTCCAGTTATAATAATTATCAAATCCAAATGAAATAAGTTTACTATACTAACATTAATGAAACCAGAAGAGTTGAAAATTGCGCGTTGTTTTCCCCTTAAACCACTTTTTATGATGCACTTTCAAATCCTTTTATTTTCTCAAGATTTGTCTCTGTTTCGACATTAATTTGGTAGTTTAACGCTGAACATTTTAAGCATAAGATAATATTTGTGTAATAATAATGGTAAAACTAAGAAAGAACGAATCGGACATTTATAAAGAGGTGCATTTTTTTTCACCTCGCTAAAAGGTTTGGCAGTGGTATATGTGATCGCCTGCGCATTCTTACATGTGTCTATTTGTTTGTGTACGAGATAACTCAAAAGGTTAAACTCGGATTTTGATATAATTTTGCAGGAGGGTGCGACCTCGGTCATGGAAGAGTGGATTAGATATTTGGGCCGGATTCTGATACTGATCCAGATCCGGACCTGACTCTCAAATTCCATATGTCTGCTTCGTCGCCAGATCCGGCATTTTCAGACATTTGGCGCAGGGATGGAGTGGTCCCAGGGAGTCAATTTCGAGGATCGAATCTCTTCTGAGTAAAAATTAATCCTTGATTTCTCGATCTACAACTTCATATTTTGAAACATTGAATTTCCTTTCGCGGTGTAAATAGTGTGTGGATTGCCTCGTCTAGATACCAGGTTCGATTTCCAGCGTAAGTTGAAAAGGATAAATTCCCGCTCATAGGAAGACGATTGCTAATTGGCGGTGCGCCGTGTCTGATACTTACTTGCATGCAGCTTTATTGACATATGGCATTACATACATAGTCAATTACAATCCCGCTTTCTTTTATTCATCCCTTTTCCGCACACAACACCACTCTTCCTCTTCGGAATCAGGGAAGTGTTGGCATGCTCGAAATCTGTGCACTCAAGCTTTCCGGCGTTTGTCATCCTGATCTTTTTGCTGGTTTCATTTATCGGTGGAGGGGGGAGCTTGGTCATGGGGGGAGGGTGGTGCAATTATCTTAAATGATTACTACATAATTTTATTTTCCCCTTCACATTATTTCCACCATAATTTGTGACAATTTTTAATATTCTAATCGAGGAATCAATATAATTTATTTAAATAAACTCGATCCCACACTACTTCCTCGCAGCACATCATCAGCACCATTGATATGAAATTTGTTGAAAGCAAAATAGAAGTAAAAGGGATAAGAATGGGGACGTTACTCAAATAGATGGAGTAGTAAAATGCAAAAAAAAACCTACCACCCTACTCACTAAGCGAGGAGGTATGGGTTGCCCATGGAAGATAGTAGGGGTGCTACTACACAAGAAATATGTGCCTGGAATACACAAACATATATAATCGTTCATAGGGCAGTTACTCATCTGGCACAAATTGGCATCTGCTCAAAGTGAAATAAAAGAAAAAAAAAAAGTTTCCGGTCATATTAAACCTATTTAAATGTTTCCTTTTGTATCATAATCCTTTGTTTCTTTTAGAAATAACAACAATAAAACGAGGAAGAATCAGATGAGAAGTAGAAGAAATCTAATACTTCTAGAGCTACAAAACTAAAGAAGAAGAAGACGATGAAAAGCAACTATAACATTTACATAATTAAAAATCTAACGAACTAAAGGAGATAAAACACCAGCTAAAGAAATGTAATACTAGAGAAAAGGAAAAACAAAAGCCCACATTACTAGTAAAGAACTAGAGGAAAATAAGATGTGAACATCCAGCCAAGACTCACATGTCTACTCCTAAAACATTCCAACCTGTGCGGCTTTGGAATACAGAGTAGAAAAGTGGCTGAATAAGAAAGAGAAGAAGAATAGAGAAGAAAAACAAAAGAAGGTCAGAAACAAAGGGATTCCCTATATCCTTAAGCACCGTGTCTAAACGCAGGCCTCTTAATGGAATATAAACTATGAATGAGACAAATGTCAAGAAGGTTTGACAGCTGAAGAGCTTAAATCCGACAATTTCGGGAAGTATTTAAATCCAAGTGTAATATTTCACACCCCAATTTGTCCTTCAAACGGATTTAGGGTCCAGGGCTAGGAGACTGTGTGAGAGGGCGGGGGGATCAGTCTAGGAAAGACTCCATAGGGAGCAGACAAGCCGGAAGGGATGGTTGGGGTCTCGTATTCATTGGACTCTTTGGATGTGGCGTATTTATGCCTAATTCTTGAGGGAAGGTAAAGAGTGCTGGGGTATTTTATTAATAATATACTTGATGGAGTGGATTGTTATGTTAAGCGGATCAAAATAACTGTTAATGGGTTCTACAATGACGATTTTTCATTTTCCTTCTTCCACGTTGGTTGGCCATGAAGGCTTAGTGGTTAAATATAAAGAGGATGCACATCCGTAGGTCACATCCCGAATCCGCGCAGTTAAGAGATGAGGTTTCAATGCTTGCCTAACATTGAGGTGGAACCATATATCTGTACACCCATTCTATCTTATACCATTTGATCAATGATTCTATTTAAAACATTTAAAGACTGGTGTACAAAGGTTAATTTCATAATTAGTTTTCATTCTTTATATGACGCTGGTTTTTTAGCCAGATTTCCTTATTTCCATAAAGACCAAAATTTCAAATGCAAATTATCCAAACTTGAAATTTTTTTCGTGGTTTAGACCACTCAGCTAGTTATTAGCTCCGTTGGTGATCAGCTCCCCCATCGTTTGCTTCAAAAAACAAACAGCACACGCCAACTTTAGAATTTCAATCACCCGAAAAACCAATATCATTCCCCCTAACTCTCCCCCTCCTATCCCCAAATTGACCTCTCCGAAAACCCTCATTACAAAATTATATTTTGAAATAGAAAATCCTTTCACATCACTGATATTTGCGGTTCAGATCAAGACAAAGTGCTGTCGGACCTTTATTTTTATGTACTTACAAGACTTCCTCACCCTCTTTTTAAGTCCCTCTCCTAGATTAATGATGCAAAAAAAAAAAGAATCCTTGCTACCCCCAAAGACACTTCCCTCTTTTAAAGCGTCAAATTGAATTGAAAAATCGCGGCCCTTTGGAATTTGTCGGTGGATTTTCTTCACGTATGTTCTAGATTATAGGGGAATTTGTGCTTTATTTTACCAAAATGTACTGAGTTTGCTTTATTTTACCAAAATTAAACTTGAATTTAAGTTTTATTGTAAAAGAATGTACTAAGAGTTTGTGTTATATTTTACTAAAGTGTATTTGAAATTTGTGCTTTATTGTACCAAAATATACGGAGTGTTTATTGCTTATTTTTCCAAAATGTGACTGGAATTTTTGCTTTATTGTACCAAAATTACTAAGAGTTGGTGCTTTATTTCAACAAAATGTAAATGGCGGCTGTTGTTTACTGTACCCAAAATGTACTAAGCATTTGTCCTTTATTTTATCAAGCTGTTATTTTGAGTTCGTGCTTTATTGTACCAAAATGTACTACGTGTTTGTTTTTTAATTTACCAAAATGTAACTGGAATTTTTGTTTTATTGTACCAAAATATACTAAGAATTTGTGATTTATTTTTAGCAAAATGTAATTGAAGTTTGTTATTTGTTGTACTAGAATGTATTAAGATTTTGTCCCTTATTTTACAAAATGGAATTCGTGCTTTATTGTACCAAAGTTTAGTAGGAGTTTTGATTTATTTTACCAAAATTTAATTGTAATTTATGTTTTATTGAACAAAAATGTAGTAAGCATTATGCTATATTTTACCAAAATGTACTAAGAGTTTGTGTTGTTTTATTTTACCAAAATGTACTAAAAGTTTGTGGTGCATTGTATCAAAATGCACCAAGTTCTTGTGTTTTATTGAAAATTGTTTTTATTGTACTAAAATACTATCCGTTTGCTTTATATTACCAAAATCTAAATGGATTTTGTCCTTTATTATACCCAAATTGTACTGAATTTGTTTATTTTGCCAACATGTAGATGGAACTCGTACGTTATTGTACCAAAATGTATTAAGAGTTTGCTTTATTTTATAAAGATATAAATGGAATTTGTTCTTTAATGTTCAAAATGTAGAAAGAGTTTGGATTTTTTATTTTACCAAAATTTAATTGGATTTTCTTCTTTATTGTACCAAAATGTACTAGGAATTTTTCCTTTTTACAAAATGTACTGAGTTTTGGCTTTATTGTATCAAAATATACTTAGCCGTTTTTTATTTTACCTAAATGTACTAAGGGTTGTCTTTATTTTAACAAAATATAATTTTAAATTATACTTTATTCTAGTAAATGTACTAAGCGTTTGATTTATTTTACCAAAATATAACTGGAAATTATGCCTTTTTCTAACTAAATTGGAAATTTTAAATTTAACCAATTTTACTAAGCGTTTGCTTTATTTTACTAAAATTCAACCGCAACTTGTTCTTGGTTGTATCAAAATGTACTTAGAGTTTGTATTGATTTTAGCAAAATTTAATTGGAGTTCTTCAATAAACAACAAAGTATTTGTTGTTTATTATTTTACGAAAATTTAATTAGAGCCTGTGCTCTATTATAAAAAAATGTACTAAAAGAGTGTAGTTTATTTTACTAAAATGTAATTAAAGTTTGTGTTTTATTGTACCAAAATGTACTAAGAGTTTCTGCTTTATTTTTAAAAAGTGCTTGTTTGTTCTTTTTTACCAAAATCTATTTGAGTTTATGCTTTATTGTACAGAAATGTAATAAAGGTTGTGCTTTATTTTACAAAAATGTAATTTCAATCTGGGCGTTATTGTACCCAAATATACTAAGAGTTTGTGCTTTATTTTACCAAAATATTCGGAGTTTGATTTATGTTACAAAAAATTAAATAGAATATGTGATTTATTGTACCAAAATGTATGAAGAATTTTTGCTTAAATGGGATTGGATTTTGTGCTTTATGGTAACAAATGGTAGTAAGAGTTTGTGCTTTATTGTAACAAAGGATAGTAGTTTGTGCTTTATTATATCAAAATATGGTAAGAGTTTGTACTCTATTTTAACAAAATATACTGAGTTTGCTTTAGTTTAGCAAAATGTAATTCAAATTTGTCCGGATATGAAGTATAAAACCAAATAGATGATGTCTACTTCCGGAAATTCTAACTGTGAGCAAAGAATGTAGACATTTAGGTCATAATTGCGTGTGTATGTACTTAGTTTTGTGACCTAAATGTCTACATTCTTTGTTCACAGTTGAAATTTGCGGAAGTAGACATTATCTATTTGGTTTTGTCCTTCATATCTGTTATCTAAACCCGTCTTTGATAATATTTTTCTATTTTATGTCCTTTCGTTGTAAATAGCCGTGGCATTACTCTGTTGTTTCTGATATATATATATATATATATATATATATATATATATATATATATATATATATATATATATATATATATATATATATATATATATATATATACAACCTTTGTAAAATTATTCGTTATTCCTTGAGAATGAACTGAACAAGATCAAAAGTACTTGGAATCCGCCTTGTATTTTCCAGTGGGATTTTTTGCATATATATATACATATATATATATATATATATATATATATATATATATATATATATATATATATATATATATATATATATATATATATATATATATATATATATATATATATACCAGGGGTGGTCAATAAGTTTTGCAATTCGGATATAAGGAAACGAGATATGAGGAAAAGTGTTTTATTATTTTTTAATATAACTACCCTCGACTTCAATGCATTTGCGCCACTTGACACTGAGGCTTCGAATTCCCGACAACCAGAAATCTCCCGACTGCTGTTCAATTCACTCCTGAACGGCGAGCTGGACATCTTCATCGTCCCTAAACCGGCCTCCACGCAGTGCAGCCTTGAGCTGGCGGAATAAAAAGTAGTCGCTGGGGGCCAGATCTCGACTGTAGGAGGGATGGTTGAGCTCCTCGAATCCGCACTCGCGCTTGGCAGCTTGTGCAACTCTGGCCTTGTGGATCTTGACGACGTTAAAGTTGATCATGTTTCTAGGGACCCAACCAGCAGAGACCTTGATCAGGGCCAAATTGCCGTGGATGATGTTGATAACACTTCCATGTGATATTCGAGGTGCCTGCTAGATTTCTTCGAACTTCACCCGTCGATTTTCGAGGATGATCCTTTCCACACGGGCCACATTGTCCTCGTTGGTAACGTCTGACAGGCTTCCTGGACGGGGATCATCTTCAAGGGACTCACGACCATGGTGGAACTCCCTATTCCAGCGATAAATGGTTGCATAGGAAAGGGCGGTGTTGGTGTACACTGCAACCATGCGTTCATGGACCTCTTTTGCATTCTTGCCTTCCTTGGTCAAAATTTGATCACTGTGCGGTGCTCAACCTTCTCCATTGTTGAAATATTTGTGACTGACGATTTGCGATCAGCTACTGCTTCCTAAATAAAGGAGGCAGGAGCGTGCGGTTGCAGGTCCTGACTTGTCATAACTTGTCCTAACAGCCCCACAAACAGCCATCCCCCTTCCTCTGTTTTGCCCTACCGATTCGCAAAACTTATTGACAGCCCCTCGTACACACACACACACACACACACACACATATATATATATATATATATATATATATATATATATATATATATATATATATATATATATATATATATATATATATATATATATATATATATATATATATTTGCCTGGGGGGAATGGGGCATGAGAGGAACATATTTATTTCTAATTTACTCCACAAAATGCGGATAATATTTGAAACCTCATGTGAACTTTTCATGACGTCGTTAATGACGTGAGATACTAGCTGAACTATTCAGCAAGATGGCGAAACTTGTCATAAAGCAAAAGCAATAACAAATTTCTTTGCTGAAAATAAACTCCAACATTAGGGACTTTGGAGGGGGAATTCGCCTGATTTGAACCAAATAGAGGGTTTGAGGTCCAACAGAAACCAACCAATAGTGAGCAGTTGCAGGTTCTTTCTGAACAAAAATGGAGCGATAATATTCATGATATCACCCCCATTTGGGGTCTACAGCATGCCAGTTTTTTTTTTATTTAAGGGGATATCTGGCGACTTTTGACTTAGGCATAAGTCGCCGTAAACAAACAGCCTAGTTCTAGGCGACTTTAAAAAATGAACAGGAAACAACAATAAAAAGAAATAACAATAACAATAACAAAACAATAACAAAAACAATAACAAAAACAACAATTAAAGCTGGTTAAATGAGAAAGAGAAGGCCGGCCTCCCCCCAAAAGTCAACAAGTCCACCAGTCAAAGTGCACGCACTCGTCCCGAGTACAAGGGACAGGCGGTAGCGACCCCACCCATCCCGGTACCGAGACAGGTATCGTGCGCGAAGATCACCCAGACTGGGACATTCAACAAGAATGTGCCGAACAGTCTGGGGGACCACGCAGTCGTTGCAATAGGGCGCAGGCGAGCGCTCCATCAAATAGCGATGCGTCACACGAGTGTCTCTGATTCGGAGACGACAGAAAGCAACCTGAAGCCACCGCGGCATTAGGGGATAGGTCCATGGGAACAGTCGCGGCGCAATGGCACGCAACTTTAGGTCCCCTTCGACCGTCTCCCATCTTCTTTGCCAAGCAGTCCGAAGAGCTGCCCGTATTCCTACCATGTAGTCGGTGTGAGGAAGAGAAAAACGCTGGTCCGGTCACATAGTCCTCGCGGACTCTTTTGCGCCCTCATCGGTGCGCTCATTCCCCGCAATTCCTACATGTCCAGGAACCCAGCAGAAGATAATCTCGTCATCCACCCGGCTCGCTAAAACCGTGGTGTCACGGATATCGCGAACCAGGGGATGGGGAGATTCCAATGCCCCGAGAGCACTCAGGGCGCTTTGTGAGTCGCTATAGATTACAATCCTGTCTCCGAACCGGGCAAGTCGCGTAATCTCCCGTACCGAGTGGTGTATTGCCACCAGCTTAGGCCGTGAAGACAGACGCAGCGCCTGGTAGAGTCCCGCTGAATTCAAACAGAGGGGATACGGCGTGGAAGCCGACCCCCTCTGGGGACTTGGAGCCATCCGTATACACTGGCACGGTTCCAGCGTCATACGATGTGTGCTCCAAAAAGGTCGAACGCAATACTCCCGCCGCAGTACAAGCTTTGGGAGCAGAGGCGTGGCGACAAATAGCCAAATGTGGTACCCTCCAGGGTGGCGTCCTGGGCAGAACCAGGGGCGCCACCGGCCCGAGAGCTATATCTACCTCTCGAAGGAGTTTCCTGGCCGTAAACCCAAAGGGCTTAGGGTATGACTGGCGTCTCTCGGCGGCATAGGCACCATCGAGATCAGCTGCGGAAGCAGTGAGAGCTGTTGGTGACTGAGGAGGGGGGGGGGCGGGGGCGCCGGGCTCACGCGTACAGGTGAGTAAGGCACTGCACGCAGGGTAGAGCAAGTGGCATCTCCCCAGCATCGACTAACTGGCTCTCAATAGGGGAGTGCGGAAGGCACCGGTCGCAAGGCGGAGGCCGGTGTGGTGGATCGAGTTCACCTTCCGCATTTAACGCTCGGCTGCTGATGCATAAAACTCGCATCCGTAGTCGAGCTTTGAACGAACAAAAGAGCGATAAAAAAGTAGGGCAGTGGTCCTATCAGCGCCCCAAGCGCTGAACGTCACGGAAGCGAGAATGTCCATGGCGCGGGTACAGGAGACCCTTAGGCTTCGAATATAAGCCTCCCAGGTGAGGCGTCGGTCGAATACAAGACCAAGGAAACGGTGCGACTCAACCACATCCAGGCGCACTCGATTAAGAAACAAATCTGGGTCGGGGTGAAGCCGTGGATGGCGGCAGAAGTGCACCACCTTAGTCTTGGCCAAAGAAAACCGAAACCTTTGCGCTTCGGCATAGCGAGAGACGCGGTTCAATGCCTGTTGGAGTCGACGCTCCAGAGTTGGCATCTGGGCCGCGCCAAAAGAGATCGAAAGGTCAGCCACGTAGAGCGTAGCGAGAACATCTTCCGGCAGCACCGAGGTGATGCCGTTGATGCTGAGGGCAAAGAGTGTGAAACTGAGGATACTTCCCTGCAAGACACCCTCTTTCTGCTCTTTTGGGCTGGAGAGGGCTCCCCCCACCCGTACGCGGAATCGACGATCTCGCAAAAATTCAGATATAAACATTAGGAGGCGTCCCCTCGCCCTCATCGTGTGAAGGGTCTCCATGATACCGTATCGCCATGCGGTATCATAGGCCTTCTCCAGATCGAAAAACACCGTGGCGTAGTGCTGTCTACGAAGAAAAGCCTTGCAGACGGCATTTTCCAGTTGGAGCAGAGCATCCGACGTGGAGTGGAACTTGCGGAAGCCGCACTGTGCGGAAGAAATATGGCCTCCGCTGTCCAGGAAAAAGGCTCGTCTAACATTTACCAATTTCTCCATCAACTTGCCTACGCAAGAGGTTAGAGAGATTGGGCGGAAACCGGTAGGAGTAGAGTGGTCTCTCCCCGGCTTGCGAAAGGCGAGCACAGTAGCGATTCGCCAGGAGTCTGGGAGAAGACCTTCCACCCAGATCCTGTTGAACAGATCTAACAGAAAGGCCATGCCTCGCTCACCCAGGTGTTGAAGCATGGCGTATGGGACATCGTCTGGACCATAGGCGGTGTCCGCGCACGAAGTGAGAGCAGGACGCAACTCACTCACAGTAAACTTGTCGTTGAAGGGTTCTCCACCTCTGGAGGTAAAGTCCAGCCGGCGGCCTTCTGTGACATCACGACGTGCATTGAATGCTGGCGGAGCAGCATCACGGCTAGAGAATGCGGAAAAAGCGGTCGCTAAGGATTCCACCAGGGACGCGGGGTCCGAGATTGTGGTCGCATTCTCCTGGAGAACGGGAGGAAGGGTCCTGCGAGAACTTGCCCCGAATCCTTTTGACTCGCTTCCACACCTCAGCTAAAGGGGTCTTCCCGTTAAGTAAAGACACGTATGCCTGCTAAGAAGAGCGGCGGGCGTGCTTCAAAATATACCGGAACCTAGCCCTAGCCTGACGAAGTTCACAGACAGTCAAATCGTTCGGGCGGCGCTTATAGCGCATGTAGGCATAACGCTTCTGTTCGAGGGCCGTCTTACACACGGCCAATCACCATGGGAGTGGTCGGCGTGCAAAACGGCCAGACGTCCTAGGAATAGTAGTCAGGCCCACGGCGATGAGGTTGCCGGAGAAGAACTCAACGGCCTCATCTACCGACATAAACTCCTCGACTGAAATGCAGGCCACCGCGCCCGCGCCAAGCACCCCCGAGATGGGCTCTCAGGCAGCAGTTGCCCTGAAAATGATATTTGAATGGGAAAGTGATCACTACCATACAGGTCATCGACCACCCCCCAATCAGAATCAGGCTGTGCATCCGAGGAGCACAAAGATAGGTCAAGGCAAGAAAATGAAGCGGTTCTCGGGCAGTGATGCATAAACTCATCCACGTTTAGGACACCCATCTCAAGCTCTTCGATCAGATCGGCAAGGACTTGTCCCCTGGGATTTATTGGGTAATCTTCCCAGAAAGGATGCCTGCCGTTCAGATCTCCAAGCAAGAGATAGGGCCTCGGCAACCGTGCCACGACGCAGTGGAAGTCCCCCACGTTGAAGTCAGCTGACGGTGGAATGTACGCAGAAATCAGAGTATACCTCGTATCCAGGTGCAGCTGCACAGCCACTGCCTGGAAGGGGGTATCTAAAGAGAAAGAAAGACCGGAGACATCATACCGGGTGTAAACCGCGCATCCCCCAGCCCGGCCATCCCGCGGTGGTTGGGTCGCAAGACCCTTATACCCCGGGAGGGCGGGCAGGGGGCACGCGCCTAGCAGAACCCCGGGCGCTGTTGGCCGGACAAAGCGCTGAAGGCGCTGTCGCCTTCGAGGACTTATTGGGGGAGGTTGGGTTCGCCATGCGAGTCTTTTCCTCCCTGCGCCTCGAAACCTTAGGCGAGCGTGGCGGCTTCGGAGGCGGGGGCCCTCTTTTGGAGGAACCACCGTCTCCGAGCCACTCTCTCCCCCTCGGGGCGTGGGCGAAGGAGCCGAAGCTCCTTTGTTGCTGTCCTCCTTTCGGGAAACAGCTTTAGGAACCCCAAGAGATGGCCTAGCGACCATCTTCAGGGGTGTTGCCTCCTGTGAGTCTAACGACTCGGTGGAGGTACGTGGCCGTTTCGCCTTACGGGAAACGGTCACGCTGGGGGAAGAGGGGGGAGTTCTGGTTTTAGCCGGGGCTGGGTATGAACTCTTTTGCCGCCAGCTTTACCAGGGGAGCGCCCGGGTTGGGTAGAGCCCGCAGAAGGGCTCCGAATGGGCGCGGAAACAACCGTGCTCGTTGGCCTGGATGGGCCAGGAGCAGAGGGTGCCTTTCTAACTACTGAGGCATATGACGTCCCAGGCAGAGCCGGGCGCGCCAGGACCAAGTCCTTAGCCTCGCGGAATGAGAGTCGATCCTGGGCCTGAACGGCCAGAATTTCTTTCTCAAGGAGATATGCACCACATTGCGTCGAAGAAGCAGGGTGCGGCTCTCCGCAATTGACACACTTGGCCACACACGATTTGGACTTATCGTGTGCGACCTTGGAGCAATTTACACAGACTTCGGGTGAACCCGACTTTTCCCGTCTACATGAGCGATTCGTATGGCCGAAGCAGTGACAGTAATAGCACCACCGTGGCAGTGGCACGAATGCCTTCACGCGGTAGCGGTAGTAACCGGCACGCACCGACTCAGGGAGCTTGTCACAGTCGAACGTGACAAAGAGTGTAGGGGTGGGTCTCGAGGCCCCTCTCTGTTTTCTCATCACACGTTCGACCTTGACCGCCCCATGGTCGGCCAGCTCTAGGGTGATGTCCTCAATGGAGTAGTCAACGAGTTCCCTCGCATAAACTACTCCTTTCACATGGTAGAGTGCGGCGTCACACTCACCGGGGTGCCATGAAGTGTCCGAAGAGCACTTATCTTGGCCGCCTCGGCGGGATTCGCCACATTCGCCAGAAGGCTCCCGTCCGAGAAACGGGTTACCTTCGGCTCTCTACCAATTGCACTAGCTAATCCTCTCCTCTGATGGATCATGTTGCCTTTGGACAACATGGTGCCATCAGTGGAGCGAATAACGAGGAAGCGTTTGAAGCCGGTGGGCTCGAAAACGCCAGGTAACCTCTGAATGAGCGGCCCCGATGTCATCGAGGCTCCGCCCTGTGCATTTTTGGTCTTGGTCAGGGGCTCCTCAACCAGGGAAGAAGAGGGGCCGGATGTGCCAATCTTGTCTTGGTCGCTTGCCAAAGTCGCAGCAGACCCATCCGTCTCCGTAGCCCCCGCGGATGGAGAGGAGCCCCGAGTCTTTCTGGTCTTTTTGGTCTTAGTCTATTTCTTTTTTGGAGAGGAGGGCAGGGAATGAACCCGCTTCTCAAACCTCGCCGGTAGAAGCCCCCAGGCCAGATGGACCGGCCTCAGCCAGCTCCTTTTTTGAAATGGAGAAGGTCCTGGTGGTCGCAGGGGCATCATCCAGAGGAGATCCTTGCCCTCCTTGTACTTCCTGAGAATCCACAGCCGTTTGAGGAGGGCCTTGCATAGGGGCGGATTCGGGTTCGGTGCTTGGAGCCGAGCCCGTATTTTCCCCCATGGAAGGCCCTACCGTCTGAGGCTGGTTTTCTTCAAGGACCATGTCTATCACAGGAGGGGCCTCCAGTTGGCCATTCCCTCCCAAGACATCGCAGGTCCCCTTGGCAGCGTGATAAGTCTTTAGTGGGGAGGCACAGGCCCTGACCCCGGCAAGGTTAAATATTCTTGCCAGCAGGTCTTTTGAGGGAAGCGACCGAAGGGGCCTGGCTTCCCTCTCCCCCCTAAGAGGGTTTGCCCTACGGAGCCGCTTACACGAGGGGCGGTCGGCAATGGGCTGCCTGCTGGCTTTCTTGGCAGTCCCCTTAAAAAGCAAAGGAGGGACTGCCGCTGGAGATAGAGAGGTGCCCAAAAGCACCTCTAGAGAAGGGGGTGAGGGGGAGTCCCCTACACCCGTAGGCGTAAGAGAGGAGTAAGCCTCCTCTCCGGTTAAAGAAGTATGGAGGCTCCCCTGCGCAAGCACAAGGGTGGGGACCTCCATTTTCTCGGTGATGCTGCCCGAGGGCGCCTCCGTTGATGTTCTTGGGGAAGTTGGGTTTTTTTTGTTTGTTTTTTTTCATCATTGGGCATAGTGACCCAATTTGTGCTAGGGACGCAATAGCTCATCACCTCTTGCAGTTGCCCGCACTGCAAGAGGTGCTTACAGTACTGGCAGAGGCAGGCGCCGCCATTTCGTACCACCCCTCCCGCCTGGTGGCCTGGCAGTCCATCGGCATGGCGGCTCCACCTTGAACATGGCGTAAAAATAGATAGAATGTGAAGAGGAGAGGAAAATGGATGTGAGGAGGGTATGGGTAGGGATAAAGCAGGTTGTTAAAAAAAACCCATCCCGAACCGGAGCTCAGGGGTTAGGCAACATTGTCCCCTCCCCCCTCAGCCCCGATCCGGGACGGTTGGCTTGAGAAGAAGGTCAGCATCTACCCTGTGAAATTAGAGGCTGACCATTGAAAGTTGTGGTAGAGGTTGTATGAAAAGCGAGGAAACAAGTGTTTTGAAGGAAGGAGAAGAGGCTAAGCTGGGGTCGGACGGGGTGCTGAGTCCCATCAGCACTGCGGCCAGGATTGCAAATCGCCGCGCCCCTTACGGGGTACAGCATGCCAAACAGAAACAGAAATAAAACATTCCGAAAAGGAAGGTAGATCATTGTAAATATTGATTGCTCTCATCAATTGAGTGTATTTTTTTTAATAAAATGTGTGAGGCCTTTAAATTTTGTATATTTCTATTTAAAATTATGTTACAAACATACTAAAACAAAATGTAACGTGTAATTAGTTCAATTAGTTTTCTTATATGAAAATATATAGTAGTGTCAAAACTTTTGGCCCCATGACGGTAACTCTCTCTTTCTCTCTATTACTTTTCTCTCTCTCCATATATATATATATATATATATATATATATATATATATATATATATATATATATATATAAATATACATATATATATATATATATATATATATATATATATATATATATATATATATATATATATATATATATATATATATATATAGAGAGAGAGAGAGAGAGAGAGAGAGAGAGAGAGAGAGTGTGTGTGTGTGCGTGTCTTACAAGCAATTACAAGGCATGTGTGCACCTTTTACACCTTACGACCCTTAACAAGGAGATGCATTTTGGGGAGACCGACCTTAACTATTCTGATATATTGAGATTTTTAGAAAAGTGGAGAGTAAAGACAAATGCTTTCTTAACCCATCTTTCTCACCCCCTCAGAGTGAATGAAAATTTGAAAAGATTCCTAGTCGAGTAGAAATGAAAAGTACAATTAGGAATTCTTATAGTAAAGTGATTATTTGGTACTGTCTTCTGAATTCATATTTCATTACTATAAATTTCTGATAACTTTATCTAACCTTTTTTTACCTGTTTCTACACTATTACTATAAACAATTTCTTTAGACAACTTGTTCCAGACATTAACTCTCTTGTTTAAGAAAGAAAATTCATATAAACTTATCATTGGTTTAGGAACAAGTTTCGCTCCATTGTTATCTCTAGGATTTTTATTAATTTTAAACCTAATTGAACGATTATCTATTCCTCTTAAAATTATAAAAAAAACTTCGATTAATTTTCCTATCAGAGGTCAAACCTTTCCCAGTGGTGTTTCCTTATTGTTATTTCTAAGAGATATGGTCAACTTTGTGGCCTTGGCTTTAACTTTTTCTAATCTATCAATATCTTTTTTTCAAATATAGTGACAAAACCTGTGTACCCGTTTAAAATTATTTTTTCGTTTTTGAGACTGAATTGCCTTTTAATGTAACGTATCGATTTTAAAGCCTACCTCTCCACATCTGTGTATTGGTGCGAATATTGAAGATCGCTTGACACATAAGTGCTGAGGTCTTTTTCCTTTTCTGTGACTGCCATCTTTCTGTCAAATAACTTGTTTCGGCTCTGGGATTATTATTACCAATGTGCATTATTATGCATTTTTCTAGATTTAATGGCGAATCCCATTGCATGGAACAACTAGCCACCTGATTAATATCATTTTGAAAATCTTTGATATCCTCTTTACTAATTATACCCTTACCCAACTTACAGTTATCAGCAAAGTTTGAAATTTTGGATACCAAACTAATGTCTATATCGTTTGCGTAAATAAGAAAAACACAGGTGCCAGGACCAAGCCCTATGCAACTCCGCTAGTAACAGATGTCCAGTCGGACGCTATTCGATTGATTACTACTCTGTTTTGGATCAATTTTTCAATTTTTTGACAATTCTTAATGTTTTAATTTTAGAAATTAATTCCTTGGGAGCACTTTATCGAAATATCGTTGAAAGTCTAAATACAAAACATCATCTGGCCTTGTCTTATCTTAAAGTTAATTTATAACATGGAAATATTCTAATAAATTAGTCCACAAGTTCTGTTTTTCCTGAGGCCATGTTGCGAGTCACGCAATAAGCCTTTCATTTCTAGATGTTAAACTATTTTCTCTGCAACGAGGCTATCAAGCATTTGCCCTTCAAAAAAAATGTCATGCTTATGGGCCGGTAATTGCTGACTATCTCTTTGCAACCTTTTTATATGTTTGCTTCCAATCTTCAGGAACAATTCAAGTTTTAAGAGAGGAATTAAATATTTTCCTTAGTTGTTCGAATATTGAATCTTTAAATACTTTTAAAAGTTCTTTTGATTATTTTGTCGGGTAGAGGTGATTTGAATTTGTTCATTCTATCGATAAGCCTCTCAATATCAGTAATTAGGAATTCTATTGATTCCAAAGGATTATTACCCTAGTACCTGATGTTGGATGGGAGGCAACATTCCCATTTTCCATGTTTTACATTCTCTTTCGAATCATATAATTGCCAAGGTTCTCCCAAGGATAGCCAGGGTATTATTTTGTTTTGGCTATAACATCATAACTATTCGGCCGATTATAATGAAATTTAAAACTCTTATTTGTTTTACATTCTCTTTCGAATGATAGTATTGCTAAGGTCCTCTCAAGTTTAGTCCGGGAATTGTTTAAAGTTTTGAAGGTTATAAGGTCATAAATCAGAATGAGTGAGATCACGCGACTTTTTGGTCAGAAGTCCTTGTTTTTTAGGATTTGATTTACAGTTTAAGAGCACACTAATTTCATCATTGCGCTTGCTTTCACATTTTTATATTTGAATACTTTGTAAGTTAGGACTCTACCTCCTAAATCTTTTCTAAAGTTTTTTTTAACCAATTATGGCAATTACTATTACTAAATTCAAAAGATTTTTCGAAATCAATTGAGACAGTGTGGTAGACAAAAATCTTTGATATTAATCAAAAATTTATTTAGGCAACAACCACTTAGTCTATACTTACACAAGCTACCTTTAACCCATCTAAGTGAGCTTTTTTTCAATAGAATTTAGAAAAATTACTTTAGATTTGTCGTAATGGCATGTTAACATAAAATTTCATTACATTATTTATGGTCAATATTCCCCACTTTGTCTCTTACATTCAGATTTATAATAAAATCATCCTTTCTTGTATATAGTTTCTATAACAAACTGGGTTGAAAGGTTATCATCGAGAAAATTGAGTCATCTGTGCTATTCAGTGTATACCGCTTTCGTAGACAACTTTACTCGTTTGCAATTAAACTCCCCAATAATTTGGTATAATTTGTCCTTAATTGTATTTGATATACTGTATAATCATAGAATCGTTCATCTACATCTAAGGTTTGGTGAGGCTTTTTCTAAGTTAAATAAATATACACACATGTTTCTCTCAAAATTTAGCTTAACTCCAATCATTTCTTATTTTGAACATATGTTCTAATCTACATAAATGATAAAGATTCTCTCGTACATATAAAGCCACTCCTCAACTCTCTTTTCCAATGCAGTCTTGATGAAACATTTTTGATCCTGCAATGGTTCCAAGTCTCTGTGACGCCTTATCTGTCATATGTTAATAGTGCTACCAAGGCTCTTAGAGAGGAAAGAGAGGGATACATACACGCAAATATATATATATATATATATATATATATATATATATATATATATATATATATCAGACAATGGCTTCGCCCCCCTTCCCTACGGAGGGAGCTTGTGCATCACTACTAAGATTAAAATTAAAAATCTAAAAAAAAACAGCCATGGTTAAATTTTTATCAATTTTCTGAACTTCGCTAATTATAATAATTTTAAAAAGGAACTGTAAACTAAATTTCCCCACTCTCAAAATATCACGTTGCTAAAATATAGTTATAGAAGAAGATATATAAAAATAAATTTTCTGAACTTCACCATTTGTAATTCTTTGGGTTTTAAAAAATTCACAAAATTTCGATAATTATATTTATTTCTGAACTTCACCATTTTGTTTTTTGATATTATAAAAGAATTATTAAAAATAACTTTAATAAAAAAAACTTGTCATAACCAAACTAAGATGAAATTATTATTCAAATACTCAAAAAATCCCTTTCTTAAATTATAGAATTAGTGATGATAAAATATAAAAGCAGCCTTACATAAATTTTAATAAATTTTCGGAACTTCACCAATTGTAATTCATTTTCTTTTAAAACATTTTAAAGCTTTGGATAATCATATTTATTTTTTCTGACCTAAACTATTTTGTTTTTCCAAACTTTAAAGAAATTCTTAAAAATTACCTTGATAAAAATCTAAAATATACTTAAGTCATAACCAAACTAAGATGAAATTATTATTCAAATATTCCAAAAAATCCCGTTCTTAAATTATAGAGTTAGTGATGATGATGATCGTGATATATATATATATATATATATATATATATATATATATATATATATATATATATATATATATATATATATATATATATATATATATATATATAGATAGAGAGAGAGAGAGAGAGAGAGAGAGAGAGAGAGAGAGAGAGAGAGAAAGATAGAGTGAGAGAGACATAGACATGGATAAAGAGAGTTAGAGACAGATAGAATGATATGTATGTCACGAAAAATAGATTAGAAAAGAACCGATAAAATTTCGAATAAAACTACTTTCTCTTCCACGTTGTGCTGTCTCCAAAATTAACAAAAACTCATATACCACATAGAAATTGACATTCTCCCAACCCCTTAACCCTCCCTCCTGACCTACCCTCCCCTCTCTCTAATTACAGGTAAACATCACTTTGAAAAACATAAAAGGTATTTATTTATCGTTAATCTCCTGAGCTTGGATTTCATTCGGAGGGTCGCTTCGGAGTGTGAAGACGAAGACGTTTATTCTCGGTTAATTCCACCTCAAACCAAATCGCTCGAGATCATCTTCTGATGTGGCTACAAATACATTAAAATGCGGTTAACGGGTATTAGTTTCCTCTCTGCTGATAGTAAAATTGTTATATGCTGATGTGTTGTACATATGCGAAAGCGGCTGTGTATTCATGTCTCGAACATATTAGGAGAAAAATTATAAAAAAATAGGTTGCTATGGTAAAGCTTGCGCTTTTTTATTGCTCATATAATATTAATTTTATAATTCATATTTTATTAATTATAATTTAGGAGGGAATTGAAACAATAAAAACTCAGGAAATCCTTGTGATAGACTCATCCATTAGGCAGCAATTTGTATGACATTTATATTAAGATATTTTTTTTTTTTAGACAAATTTGTATTATACAAATTGATTTTAGACAAATTGTTATTAGAAAAAATATTTTAGATTAATTATTTCAGGCAAAGTGTTTTAGACTAATGTGATTTTCAGACAAACTTTGGGGGAAAATTGCTTTAGACAAATGTGATTTTATACAAACCTTTTAAACAAATCATTTTAGACATTGATTTTAGACAAATTGTTTTAGACAGATGTGATCTTAGACAATTTTTTAGACAAATTTATTTTACACATCTTTTTTAAACAAATTGTTTTATACAAATGTGATTTTAGACAAATTGTTTTAGACAAATGAGATTTTAGACAGACTTTTTAGACAAATTGTTTTAACCAAATTGATTTTAAAACAACTTTTTTGACAAATGTGATTTTAGACAGAATTTTTAGACAAATATTTTTAGATAAATTGATTTTAGACCAACTTTTTTAGGCAAGTTGTTTCGGACAAACTCACTGAATACCCATAGACTCACTTGTCCGTTAGAAGAAGGTTTGAGAAAAAAATATTCGGTTCACGCTGTGGCACAAGCAATCAGAGCAAATTACTAAGGTTTCAAATGATCCCCAATAAAGATTTGAACAATGAGTCATATTACTATTTTAAAATAGCATGTAGAAAACGAAGATCATTAATAATAATCATGATTCAACACCATGGATAATTAATTAAATGAAATAATGGCATTTTTTGTGGAAAATGATTAAATACCCAAGGAGCTGGAGTGATTAAGATAGGTAGAGTCTTCAGATTCAGAGACATTGGATTGGAAGGACGATATCGCCATAGAAGAAATAAAATATCCTCTTCCCCGTATGTTAACATCATTTATCGATCTTCCTACTAAATGATATTTGCGTGCCCACGCGTTAGCCTATTACCCTACACGCAAACATATCTCAAAAATAAAACGAATATCTTGTGCCGGAGGAAAAATATTTTCCATGACAGCGGAATCTAAGCAAAGAAATAATTACTACCCCGCTGTCAGCATACAACACGACATTCACCCACACACGCCTGTGTATACATACAGAAGGGAGATGCTTGAACAAGCTGGCAGATCTAATTTCCTTTTGAAAGGTTATAATATTTATTCATCTTAAGACGCCTCTCGCATTTAAGAGACCACAAGAGCCGAACGGAAAGACACAAGCGCCAGCTGTTGACACAGGCATCCCATAACACTCAGAAGGGAAGTCAAGGTCCCATATTAGCGTCCCCGTGAAGTTCCCACCCCCTTAAAACTCATCACCCATATTTACACCACTCCTCCAGTTTTTCGTCAATTCTCCACCATCGTCCTACAAAGCCTATGTTCAAACCCCTGGGGCAAATGGGGTGTTTCTACCCCAATGCCCACTTACTACCTCACCCGAGGTTTCTTCATCCATCTTGTTTACAGAGTTTCTAGATGTCCACGTAATGGCTTCGCAGACTGTTTATTTATAGTTGTTTGCCGAGCGCTCTGGAAAAAGCTTTATGGTCATTAGCGTCGTTTCATTCAGGTGATACCAGTGGTAGCAGAATCTACTCTACCTAACATAGGCTCTAAATAAAGGTGGACACCCTTTCAAAGGGACACTATTCCAGCGCTACAACTTGCGTATTTAGAAAATATTTACTGTACTATGTTTAAAGATATAATTTTTCTATATTATAGGATTCACGCAACCATGGCCACCGATTTGATAGGATAAGAACCGGGTTTTTTTACACGTCTCAATAGCTAGAAATACAAAACACCGTATAAAGAAAAACCAGCAGTTGTACTTTAAAACGCCTGTTTTAAAATTCTAGATAACTAGAACTAATACAGGCAAGATAAAGAGGAAATAAGTACTTTCACGTTGACTGCCTTTGTAAAGGCTCGCTAGCTATAACTGATGCTGTATAAAAAACAAAAAAACAAGTAGTTTCACTTTTACTTTTTTTCAGAGTCAAGATTGGTATAAGTAAAAACTGTATATAAAACAACAATTAGTTTCACTTTGACTCTATAAAACAAATAAATATCTAGAAATAGAGATTGGAAGACGATGGTAGGGAGAGAATTGAAGAAAATAAAATAAATTTATCCAAATCAAGAAAGTTAGAACTAAAAATAACTGGAAAAGTAGTTTTACCCTTAAATTCCTATTTAAATGGCTAAAGATCTTGAACTTAAATAAATTGGAATAAGAAAATAAGTAGTTTAACTTTTATTTCTATTTGAAAGTCCAGATTGGTATGAAAAAAGCCAAATAAGGAAACGTTTTTAAATGTTTAGATAGCTAGAGCTAAATATAACTATACATAAAACCAATTATTTACACTTTTGGACTTCATCTTTTTGAACTCTAGATAGTAAGGACGAAAAAAAGATGGAAGAGGAGAAACATGCAGTTACACTTTCTTACTCCTTATGTGAAGAGTCTAAAAACTGGACTATTAAAACAAGCTGAGTGAAAAGTGAAGCTTCTTCATTTTCTTTATAAATTATTTTTCATTTTTTGATATCAAAACTTTAAAAAGGTTAGATAAGGAAAAAATATTAGTTCTACTTTCAGATTCCTTTTTTAAAATTTCATCTAGCATGAACTAAAAAAGAAAACTGGTTAAGAAAAAAATATTCCCTTTGACTCTCTCTTTTAAGTATCTAGAGCTGCAACTAAATAAATATGTATAAAGTAGAATGAGTAATTTCACTTCCAAACTCCTTTGTATAGTCAAAATAGCTAGAATTGAAAAACATTTGGATAAAGAAAAACAACTAGTTTTACTTTCAAACTCCTTTTTAAAGATATTGATAGTTAGAACTAAAATAACTGGATAAAATTTTAAAAATGAATAGAGAAAAACAAGTAATTTTAGTTTTAGGAATCATTTTTTACAAGACTAGATGGTTAGAACTAAAACATGCGGTATAAAGGAAAAATGAATAGATTCAGTTGAATCTCCATCAAAACAAATTCTAGATAGTTAAAAAAAACTCTGTTCAGATAAAACGCATATTTTAATTTCAGGCTGTTTTTCTAAAATTATAGCTTGCTAGAACTAAAAAAAACTCAAACGGTCGATAAAGAAAAACAAGTATTTTAATCTCAAGAGTCCTTTTCTAAGATTAGATGGAAATAAATAAACAAGATGTAAATAAACAACTAGTTGCTCTAGCAGACTCTTTTTAAAATAAAATAAAAAGCTAGCGCCAAAAACAACCTGTATATCATCTAAAAGGTAGAGGTCACTAGAATAAAAAGGAACCTAAACAAAGAAAATTTAATCAAAAATATATTAAGCTTCTGACTCCTTTTTAAAAAGTCTAAATTACTATAACTAATAAAATTCTGCAAATAAAATCAAGTAATTTCACTTTCAGGCTCTACTTTAATAATTTAGAAAGCTAAAACTAAAGAACTCTGGCTATAAAAACTTTGAAAAAGGCCAAAATTTTAGCATTTAGACATATTTTTTGTATAGTTTAGATTGCTATACTAAAACTATGTATGAATAAAACAAATAGTTTCACCTTTTTAATACCTTAAAAAAAAATCCAATTAGCTATAACTAAAAAGAATGTATAAATAAAAACAGGTAGTTTCACTTTCCTGCTCCTTTTTTCAAAGTCCTTATAACTAGAAGTTAAAATAAATGGTATTAAGTAAAGAAAGTATTTTAACACTACTATCAATATCAAGCTATTTTCTTAAAATTCTAGAGAAATAAAACTTTTTAGGCATGGGGTGCATTATCGTATTTTAAATTGATTCCTATTTTAAAAATTGTTCTGCTTAACGAGTGTTTCGCATTACGAGTAAGATTTGAGAACGAATTATGTTCGCTAAGCGAGGTTTTACTTTATTTTATGCAGATTTTATATAATAAAATCGTATATTCAAGAAAATATAATATATAAACTAACAATATAAAATATAGACACGTGTGAAATAAGGGAATGATCATTCGCAGAATTGCTCAGCAAGCAAAATGCACTAGAAACGAAGCACGATTTGACAACGATGAAACTTAAAACACTTAATGAGGCGTTGAAACCTTTGTTTTCCCTTATGTTGGCACAACGACGACCAATGGACCTATCCAGTTTCTTTCAAATTCTAGTTTTATTTTTTTCCCTTCTTACTCATTTTATATTCATATATTCTTCAAAGTTAAAGGCTTCTTGCTGCTCTCGAACTTTGCCTTCAATGATCTTCCAGAGTTTCTTAATTTGGATTAGGTACGGTCTCTGAGCAGGCCACTTTATTACTTTGATATCTTCTTGTTCGAAATAGTATTTTACTCGTATTGCAGAAAGGCATGGCTGGTTGTCCTGCATAAATGCTGCTGGCTGTAAGAGGTTTACGTACACATTGACATTTACTGTTAAAGTTATTCGCACTAGCAGACCAACTCCTTCGGAAGTAAACTTCTCCCATACCGTGGCGCTGCCTTCCCCATGTTTGGCAGTCATTTTAACACATTTCGGATTGCCTGTTAACTGCAACGCGTCTAACAAAGGTATGTCATCACATCCAACTAAATTAAATTTACTTTCGTCGCTGAAATATATTCTTTCCGAATTTTCAACTCTCACCCTTGTGCTTCTTTTGACTAATTATTGGTTTAGTTGCCGAAGAAAAAAGTTTTTAACTAGATGCATTAAGGTGACAGGGCACTGTCAAACGGCCTACTTATTTGCCACTTTTGGCTTAATTTTTAGAGAAATTCTTGTTGTACTCTAAAAGGGTTTATCGTCTTTTGCAGGAGATATAAAGGGTTTTGTTTTATTGTATAACTTCAGATCGAGTGAAATCACACTCTTGGACCTTTCTACCACTCCTGAAGTCGCAGTAGGTGTCCTCCACGATCGTCAAGCGAACAATTCTCTGACGGAACTTTAGCGTGTAGTGACATCTCTGCAGAGTAAGTATGACAACCATGTTTTCTGTACAGGTCCTATATACTGAGCACAGGGTTGCCAGAAGATTTCGAGGAACTTCTAGAATGTTAATGAAAAAATCGTTCTCTTATTTTGTACGTTTCAATATTTTATTTTGTTACCTTCTATAGTATAATTTCTTGATACAGCTAACAATACTATTAAGAAAGACAATAAGTTTCACTTATGGTGTTTTTTTATAATTTAACTAGCTAGCACGAAAAAAGACTATATAAAGGTCTTTGAATTTAAATCTTCTATTTGTAAAAGTTTTGAGAACTAGAACTGAAATAAGGTGGATAAAAATAAGTATTTCCCATTTCCGCCTCCTCTTTATATTTAAAAATCTTGATAGATATCTAGAAATACAAAAAGCCTTAAAAGAAAAGCAAGTTTTTCGAATTTTAAGACTCTAGTCAGCGAAAAGTAAACAAGTAGTTTCACTTTTAAACTACTCTTCTTAAATTCTAGAGAGCTAGAACTAAACAAGCGAGACGGAAGAAGTCCCGATAAAAGACCTAAAATTTACCTTTGATATAATTTTCTCATTAGTGTGACTGACTATCAGACATGTGGAGCTGGAGACAACTTCTTATTATAGTAATGATTAGCTTTATCAATATCATTATTAATCCAATTTATAAACACTTCAAAAACTACGTAACAACCTTACAGGGAGAATAATAACACAAAAGATCCTTATGAGATGCAAAGTAACATGGTGATGACCCTCAAATACCCCTCTTTGATGACATGCAAGCCGTAATGAGCCCTCCTTACATGATATTTATAATGCATTACCAAGAGACCTTACAAGACCCATTGCACATAAAGTTGTCTTAGAGTAATAAGACACTTCATTGTACCCACCAAGCAAACAGATCACTTCTAAAGCTGTTAATAGCAGCGCTACTGATGTGAAAATTATAGTGAAATCACTCCTATTAAATTAATGTATGTACAATACTTACAGACGAAGGATATTCGTTATACCAACAGCTTAAATATTTGCCACACCGACAATAAATATCAATACCTAAGGAATATGACAAGGGAACAATTCCGATAGAAAGCCCAAAGTTTTTACAGCGAGAGCGATATTACAGTGAACCACAGGGGTTGAATCCAAGCGAACAATAAGAATCTAGGGAGATTTTTCACAGACATATTCTACATAGCTAAACATATTAGATTGGTCAACCGTTACAAATAAAAAGAAGAAGAGAATTACACCCTGCGATTAACAAGTTAGTAAAATAAACCACTAAATTATAGTAAGCCTCATTGCTAAATGACTTAAATTTATATTATATTCTCTATGTGAGAAGGTATATTTTCCGACACACGAGGAAGAGGAGACAACATTAACGTTTAAATGAGAAAGATCCTCAGTACATAAAGGAGTGTAACATAACCAAAGGTACGCATCAAGTGGTCAATTGGACCTTAAATTAGTTCAATACATCTCCTATTCTTTTTCGATTTTAAGAAGCGGCTAGACGTCCTGGTCGAAGGCCTTCACAGAGCAAACCAACAGGTAGATCTGAGGGAGAGAACATGCGTTATGCGAGCTGACCAGCAAATACGTCTAAGTATAAGAGATCATGCCTGGTTGGAGTTGATCCGTAGGTGGGTCCGAAGGTAAGACCATGCTTAGTGAAAGTTAACCCGCAGGGGGATCAGAAAGAAGATCATGCCAAGTGGGAGTCGTGACTAGCAAGAGTTAACTAACAGGAGGGTCTGGAGGCGAAAACATGCCTGGCGGGAGTTGACCTGCAGATGACTCCGATGGCGTGACCTTGCCCTACGGGAGTTGATCCGTAGTTTGTTGCGAAGGCGAGAATATGCATAGCGGGGAGGATCCGAGGGTTGGTCCAAAGGCTGAGCTTTGATCTCTAGTGCGTAAAGTTTCGACAGTGGCCTTATTATGGTCCCCGATTTCATTCGTAACGTTGCCAAAGCAGCCATCCCGTTACATCCCGTGTACAAATCAGTGATTCTTCCCAATTTCCACTTTAACCTCGGACTTTCTTTGTGCACCAGCACCACATCACCGACATCAGGATTCGGTTCTCTTCGAAATGTGCATGTTATCTGCCTCAGAATCACTAGACACTCTTAGTGCCTCTTATCCCAAGCTTGTTAGTGCATTCTCTCCATTTTCCTCTGACGTCTGGTTAAAGCAAAAGACGACCCATATTATGGATCATCATCATCCCAAAAAGTAAGCTGCAGAGGAATCCTCCTAAAACCATAGAGACGATCAGAAGAGGTTAACAGGTCTAGGTCGTCAGCATCATCTGTAACATACGTGAGAGGCCTATGGTTAGAGAAATTTTCTATCTCGTTAATTGGGTATAAATTTCATCCCAACCCAATATTTATTCCCAAGATCCCTTGAATGGTACTCATGCTCAGGATGGCTAACCTTCCCACCCCAATGGATCATAGATAGAGGATATACACTTTAACACTTGGTTTTGGTTTGGGCCACAAATTTTATGTTCGGATAGGAGTAATAGACCTCATCAATCCGAATATTCCAACCTAGACCAAGAACGAAAATAGGCTCTTTAGCCAATTTGTTATGCTTCTTACAAAGAGTATTGATGTCGGATTAATTAGAGTACTAGTTAAAGCCTGCCTGACTCATAATTTCCTTTGATGACCTATAGAATTGAATTATACCTTGCACTGTAGGGAAAGAACAAAGTACATTGTCGACATAAGGGCTCCTTTTTAACACCTCCGAATAATTTGCTCCCTTATCTTCAATTAACTAAAGAAGTGAGCAGTTTAATAAAGGTTAGCTACTGGTTAAACCCACTTCAATCCCCTAACCCCCGACCTTATACCTATAAGTAACAGGAAGGCTATTAGGATCCATAGGATACTTCTGCCATAAAAAACTAGCAGATTCTTTATTCTCGTCCTTTAAGCGTATCTGTAAGTAAGGTTTCACTATATCTGCGATGCAGGCAAATGAATGTTGCTTAAACCATATTTACGATGTGGAATAGATTATTAACAAGAGAAGGCCCCGGATACAGGCAGTCGTCCAAACGTGTTTCACCTACTAAGTAATCAAAAACTACCCTCAAGAGAGTGGTAGCAGAATTCTTACTAACTCCATGGAATCCCTCTATATGAAGGCTCATTGGAGATACCTATTCTATGTACCCTTTGTTGAATTGTTCTTTAAAGATTTCTTCCTAAGTGTTTAATTAGGAGGTGGTCTCGTTGTCTTAGTCAATTTGTCGTATTGCGAAGCCTAGTTAGAGCAATTGCATAATTGTCGCATAAGTTGAGATGGTTTTTTTTCCTGACCAACATGGAATTCGAACGTCGATATGAAATCAGCATGTATTTTGATCCTCAGATGCGATATGCCGTGGGATAAAACATAAGGAATCTATTGGTAAAGCCCCCGAGGACATGATACCAACTGTAGATTCGAGATACGGAATTCCATTTTTCTTACTTATGCCCACAATGAATTTAAAGTAGGAGATAGCCCCCGTTAGGATAGAAATACCAGTAACAGTTTCACCCGTTAATGGATCGGCCAATTTTAGATTTACAGCTGCAAGGTAATCCTTTGCCTTTATAATCTGTATTAACTTTAAATGACACTTCGTCATATAATTTATGTATTCCCTTGTCTCAAAAAACTACTTACTTGTACTTTAACTCTACGAATCACGGGCAAACACAATACTTTGACCGCTCCGGGGCTTATAAAGGTCTTCTGGGAACCTTGATCAAAAATTGCGAGTCTACCACTTTAATCTATGCAGCGGGTAACTCTACTCACGCATTAAGATTGGAGATCGAAACCTTCGTTTCGTTTATTACATGATAGACAGTTATATTTTGAGAGAATTTTGATTTTAATGTCCCGAACACAAACAATGTGTGCATAAACTGAGAAACGTAGCACGTTTATATTTTTGTTTGGATTTTAGGCACCAAATGTAAATAAAGTTGTCTTAGAGTAATATGACACTTCTTTGTACCCACCAAGCAAACATATTACTATTCTAAAACTATTAATACCAGCGTTAGCGGGTTGAAAATTAAAGAGTGAAATCACTACTATTAAGTTAATGTATGTACAATACTTACACCCGAAGGATGTTAGATATATTTACAACTTTAATAGTTGCCACACCGGCAATCAATATTAATGTCAAAGGAATATGAAAAGGGACCAATTTCGATAGAAAGTACAGAGTCTTTACAGCGAGAACGATATTACAGTGAATCATTCAGCTTGAATTCAAGGGAACGATAAGAATGTAGGGAGATTTTACCCCCGACCTAATTTACATAGCTAAACAACTTCCAATACCCACTCGTACAATTAAAAAAATATATATATTCCACAAATAACAATGTGGAAAAATAAACCATTAATTTATTGTAAGGCTTATTACTAAATAAGTTAAATTTATATTATATTCTGAATACCGGAAGGTATATTTTCCGACACCTTCAGGCTGCCATTCGGTCTTCTGATAAGGGGTGAAGCTAGATGATATTTAAAACCTTTATGGATAATGGCAGCCCGTTGACTATCAAGGTACTAAGTCTGCTTGTCAAACAAAGCCTCTTTTAAAGTTTAATATAGCTTAAAACCGAAAGAAAATTTTATTATTTGCATTTAAATATTAAAATTGTTTTTACAAATCAACATATATTAGCGGGCAAGACCGAGTCTTTTATAGAAAGCTTCATGGAATTTTATAAAACAGTCAATTTTATATTGTTAATATACCTCCTTTTTTGATTTCACAAACAAATATTAATCACAATTAAATTATTAGTCTAAAATATAAATTAAGTAAAGAGCTAAATTTGATTTTGAGTAACACGTTGCCAGAATAAAAATAAATAGAAAAAATATATGTGGCCCCCGTGCTCCCAAATGTTTCTTTTACCTACGTAATGGCGCAATGGTTATAATGAAAAGTCACTTATTTTATATCTTCATTATTTACACGTTTTGCGTAGCTTCTGAAGTATGACCTAATTACAGGGAAGAAGAAGAAAATAAGAAGGAGGCGTGGAGATGACAAGCTCCCTTTATTTCCATTAAGAATAAAGAGAGAGGCCTAAAGAAGCCACGTCATTCGGCGGGTGTTAAGTGTCATGATTAAATAAACAGGCTGCCACTTTCCGGACCACTTTATGTCAGGCTACGTAGGGTTGGTATCCTTGCATCTGCTCGGAAGGGAAGGCATCTCTTGGGTTTTAATATATACCGGAGAGAGAGAGAGAGAGAGAGAGATAGAGAGAGAGAGAGAGAGAGAGAGAGATAGAGAGAGAGAGAGAGAGAGAGAGAGAGCGATAGAGAGAGAAAGGGAGAGAGAGAGAGAGAGAGCGATAGAGAGAGAGAGAGAGAAGGAGAGGCTCTTATTTGAGGGTAGGATCTCAAAATCAAGTATGACTCAACGGCTAAATTAAGCGATTATTCTTGTATCGATGCTCAGTTTGTGTCTGACTTAAGCTACAATTCGCATGTCCTTTGTTTCTCGCCCGCTTCTCTGTTTTTATGCATCTCTCTCTCTCTCTCTCTCTCTCTCTCTATCTATCTATCTATCTCTCTCCTCTCTCTCTCTATCTCACCTGGAGGCAGAAAACTGTCAGCTGTTACGTCTCAGGAGTGACTTGACAGTCGTATTAAACCAAACACTCCAGCTTAATATTTCCTGTTCGTTTACAAATAGTGACTCGTTAGAGAGTTTCATTCTAGCTTCAATTCCCGTCCCCTCGGTGATAGTGACGGGTTGATGACGACTTCATGATGCTGAAGCAGGCGATGTTTTGTTTTTGCAATTAACATTATTAGATTTTTTGCAACCTGATTGGTGTATTGCTATTATTGTTGATATTCTTTTCGGTCATTGGGTAAAAGGGAAGGAAGTCACGTAAGCACGAGGTAGGGGAGAGGTATATTTGTATGCGTGATTGAGAAAATTAATAGTTAGAGAATATAAAAAAATGAGGAATTAAGTAAGGGAACTTAAGTTAGGAAATAAAGTAATTTCTAGAACTAAATTCCAATATATTAGCTTGAATAATAGGAAACGTCTATAACATAATAAATTGTCTAATTACATTAGCAAAAAAGGTCTGCCACTGTATTAAATAATCAGGTGCTTACATGTCAGAGCTTTTAGTCCAATATTTTTAACAAATCCCCCTTTATTAAAGGTGAAATTAGTCCAATTTTCAGTTATTGGATAAACCCTGAGCCGATCCTAGCTTTAGGGACCCTTTGAAATATTAAGACTCCAAATTTAGTGTGATACCTTTCCATAAGGATCTAGTTTGGAAGAGATTTTTGTGGCTTTGATGCACACCTTCCTTCTTTTTTCCCAGAAGAATAATTATGATGATAAATAACTCTTTGGATTAAAAATTAGGAAGCAACAATTGTAGTTCACAAGTGCACGATGCAATGGCCACTAGAGTTCATTCGAAGCTGGGGGGAACAATTTTTTGACGTGTAAGAGCATCTAAAACAAATTTCAACCTTGTTATGAAGATTATAGTTCACTATACAAAAAGAGGCACAAAGGGAAAAGGAAGAATTCCAAGCACTTTCGTCTCTATTTCCTAAATGCATCTCTCAGAGCGAAAAAAAAAATAATAGCTGAAAAATTCTCATCATGAAAGACCGCCCTCATTTGATAAGGTTCGGACTCCTTTCTCGGGCGTCGAAGGAAATTTACTATAGGAATTGACTAATTTCACTTCGCCAAACTCGTTTGCGACGTGCTCAATGCTAGCGACGAAAAATTGCATTACTGCTGCACCGTAAAGAAGGCAATTACTCAACATTCCCACCTTTCGCTTTATGAAATTCGGAGTTGGTTAATCTCATCTCTGAAGGGATTAGCACGCACATACATTAACACCCATGTGTATAAGACTACGCATCCGCACAAGAAACCTTTGCCGATCGTAATTAATTTGAACAGTCACCAATAAAGTGTTGTTCCGAGGAAGAAAAATAGCCCTCTCGCTGAAACAAACTCGCTGCCGTTATTACCGCCCTCGCTTTCCCTCTGGAGAGAATGAAAAGGGGCAGAGAGGGGTAGGGAATTATCAGAAAAAAGGAGGGGTGACGCTCAGAGAGTTGACTGGGGCTGAACCCACACCTTTCCTGTCAATATTATTCTGTTATTGTAGCTTCCTCGCCAGTGTTTTGAGATGGATCGGAAGACAAATTCTTCCCCCTTGTTTGCTACCCGAACATCTTTGCATCTTGCAATTGGGTTAGCCACGATGCAAAAAGATGGGCTTGGCCACTTAAGTGACGCAGAAAGAAGTGGTTTCTCCGTTGTTTTAAAAAACATAAAGGTCGTTCTGTGTTGTCTAGCCAATTATACTTTATATAGACAGAGCAGAGCGGTAGCGTTCGCCTTACGACATATATGGATATCACACAGCGGGGTAGAGGATTAATGCGAATGCCTCATCACGCGCCTACACCACTTTAACATTCTTATCTATCAATAGATGTGTTTAAAAGGACCACGCACGCATGTAAAAAATAAAAGATCATGCTGATGATTTATATAAGTAAATATATTACAAATCCTTTCTATGCACATCCTAACATTATAGGATTATGAAAAATAATAACGAAGTGTAACGCAACGGCCAAACTTGTGTTAACCTACATAATTATCAGGATACTTATTCTTAATCATGCCTCATTCTTAAATACCATGTATGTATTCGAAACGAATTCCTGAGCAGCTGTTTTTGGATGTGCTGGAAGATTATATTTATATTAAACTTTATCATTTTTATCCCCAACCACATGACTTTGAATTGATTTGGTCTTTTTTCCCTGATAGTATAATTAGCACATATAATTATGAGATCTCTTATGGTTGAGGAAGACGTTCTATTTAGGACCAAAAATTGCTATAAGATTTGTCTATTTTTGATGTGATTCTTCGAAAAAGTTTCCCATTTCTTTGCTCAATTCAAACAACTGACAACTTCTGATCCCACAACACACCAATTCATACCTCTATAATTCATTGCCCCCCACACCATGTGCCAAGATGTTGTGGTTGAATTTCAAACGGGTTCCTGTTTCCATCGACCGAGACATTACAGTACTGACCAAAATTCAGATTCAACAAACTGGAAACATCAATTCCTGTCGAGTTAAGCTCTGGATAAGCTTAATACGATGAATGAACCTTGTCACTAAAGGGACCATTTTGGCAATAAATATTACAAGATTATGACATAGCTTAAGATTTCTGCACTACTTGCCATTAATCAAGGAGTTATCCATGCCTCTCTCATCCGTCATCGCCACAGTTGTAGTATGCTGGCTGAATTTGAAGGAGTGAAGTCAGAAACATGAATTTTCTCAAGTGATGTGCGATTACCCCAGATGACAAGGTTCTAGATTCTCGAGTTTTAAACTACTATCTTTCACCCACCCAATACATCACTTACTTTAACTTAGCGTTACAATATCACTCAACCTGATCTTACCCCCTAAACATTACGCCTGCAAATCAACTCCACCAAAGAATTAAATGTTAAAGATTAGTTTTAGAGTGAAGCCAATGTCTCAACGACGTTGATCAATAGCTGTAATTATTTTCTCTCTACAACTAAGAGGAGAATGGAAAGAAGAGTAGATAGAAAATGAAGAAATCACTGGCGGGAAGTAGTTGTGAGATGGGAAGCGCCAAATTCCCGTCTTGTTCAGATACCAAATGCTAAATTCATTCTTCCTTAAATTATAAGATTTGTAGTTCTTCTTTTGTTCCACTGACGATTATTTCCTCTCCTTCCTAATGCTACAGAATGAGCTAGCATAAGTCGTTTTTTAGCAGTAAAGATCCTATCTCTTTGGAGTTCCGCAATGATAATGTTTATTTATTTAAATGTCCCAGTTGTACTGGAGCCTCTTACATTGGCAGCACTGTCAGGTCTCTTGGAGCTAGGTTCTCTGCTCATATAGGGATTAGTTGGCGCACAAACAAAATGTTAAATAAAAAAGGAAAGTCTTCTATTAGGGAACACACCATAAGCTGTAAAACTGACATTTCTATTCATAATTTTCAAGTATTAGCCTTTAACAACAACCAACATTGCCTAAGAACCCTCGAATCTTTATATATCAAACACTACAAACCTACACTCAATGAAGATTTAAGTGCAATATCTTTATTAATTAACTAATTTTAACTATAGTTTGTTAGTTGGTGTTCCTCTTTCTCAAGCGTAACTATATATATATATATATATATATATATATATATATATATATATATATATATATATATATATATATATATATATATATATATATATATATATTGAAGTGAAAAGTGAACGCATCTTTCTTTGTGCCACCTAAAGCTATCGGCAAGTTGTGGTTGGCGTGCAAACTAGCAAGCATCTACTACGTTCAGGCTATGCTGCCTGATAAAGGAGGTGTGTGCAAAGGTTAAAAAGATCAGGAGAACAGAGATTTTACAGGAGAGGACCCCAAAAGTTACCAAGAATAAGTCACATCGCCCGACAAGGACTCAAACCACAGAACTCTGGTTCGAGTGCTCTTAGATTGCTCGCGGGAAGAAACAAGCCTCAAAATCCTAGAATCAATTTATATTAACTCCCTCTGGCCTCCCCTTAACAACGACCTCCTCATTGTCTTTCACTTCCATGTCAGCTAACAACCAACTAAATTCCCTTATTCTACCTTTCTTAGACCTTTTTCCCTATTCTTCATTTCCTTGCCATCTCTCTTCCAGATTTTTAGTTATGATATATTTTTTGTGCTTTTACATATTTCTATATTTTGTGGTTTTCCTCTCCCGTTACTCTCTTAATTAATATCTTTCAATAATTAATTATTCATGATATGAATTATCCCAAATATGTGTACCTACCCGACTGTATTTCACTAATGTTAATCGATTAGCAGATAAACCTAATCCATATTTAATACATAAAGGCAAAAGATGATTACCATATTATGCTCGAAAACCACCCACTCAGAATCCAGCAAACCGCAAGAAACAGAAAAACAGGGTAATTTTTCTTCGGAAAAAGTTATTTCCAAAATTCCGCGTAGCCGAGTGGTCTAAGAGGAGGTTTAATTGAGATCAAAGCGGTTGGTCGCTGTCTCAGTGTGTTTGGTTCGAATTCCCCCCCTGTATGGAATTTTTGCAAATTAGAAATAACTTTTTCTGAAAAAAAATATCCTGTTTTTCTGTTTCTTGCGGTTTGCTGGATTTATTTCATCATTCTTTAGCGTTCATGAAAGATTTATATATATATATATATATATATATATATATATATATATATATATATATATATATATATATATATATATATATATATATATATGTATATGTATATATATATATATACGTATATATATATATATATATATATATATATATATATATATATATATATATATATATATATATATATATATATATATATATATATATTGTTATACAAGATTTTTCTTTCTTATCTTGTCCAGCTGCAGGAAAACAATAAATGTCATACATAGTGTTTGTATCCTCTATTTCCATACACAGGTACTTGAAACTATTTATTTTTCTGCAGTTTATTTACATTAATATTCTCATCAAATTCTATGGCATCTTTTTCCCATTGAATCAGAAATATACAAAGGCATACACGAGTGGCAACGGCCACAACCACATACTCCGCCATTAATTGATCCTAAAATCAGCCTTTCCACTTCAATGGCGCCCAAATGACGGCGGGTGAACACCTCGGAGCAACTTGGCGAAGTGACGTGCTCGGAGGGAGGCAAAGGCAGGTTGTGAAGGGCCCTCCAGACCGCTCCCGGTCCCGACAGGTCCTCGCGGCCCCTTGAAGGCATTCGAGTGCCTCGTCGTATCGTTATCGGACGACGGAGATGCGAAAAGTGGTCAATGACGGGCGGAGTCATGGTGGAGCGGGGAGCACGAGGGACGCTTAGGGAAACTGAGGGACGCCGAAGGATGCTAAGGCACACCGAGGGATGCTAAGGGATGCTGAATGATCCTAAGGGACCTCAAGAGACGCCGATGGAGTCTGAAAGATACTGAAGCACGCTGTAGCATGGTGAGGAACACAGAAGAATTACAATAAAATATGCATAGAAAGAAGAAATTAAGAAGTGGAATAAAATAAGAAGAGGAAGAAAGAAGAATAATATAAGAAGTATAAAAAAGTAAGAATAAGACGAAGAGGAATAAAATAGGAAATAGAAAAAAAACAATAGAAAGAAGAATCAAAGAATTAGAATAAAAAGGAATAGGAAGAATAAATTCAAAGAAGTAGAATAAAATAAGAATATGAAGAGGAGGAACCAAATAAGAAGTAGAATAAAAGACGAATAGGAAGAGGTAGAGTAAACTAAGTAGAATAAGAAGAACAATTTAAAAAGAATAAAAAGAAGCATTAAAGAAAATGCAATACAAAATAAGAATAGCAAGAAGAAAGTTCAAGGTAAATGGAAAATAAAATAAAAATAGGGTAAAGGATCAAAGGAAAGATAAAATAAAAGAAATGAATCAAAGAAGATGGGAGGAAAATAAGAAGACGAAGAATAATAATAAAAGCATAAGTATAATAAAGAAAAAATAAGAAGAATCATCGAATGTATGTAAAAAAATAAGAAAAAGAATTATCAAAGAAATATAATAAGAAGAGGAAGGGGACGCAAAAAGGAAGAATTGGAATAATGAATAAACGGAATAATAAGAATATAAGAATAAGTAGAGAAAAGAGAGATAAGAAAATCAACGAAGAAGTAGAATAAAAAAGGAATAGGAAGAACAAAAGGAGATAGAATAAAATAAGAAAGTAACAATGAAGGAAAAAAGAAGAAGTAAAAGATAGCAAGAATAGGAAGAAAAAGAATTAAAAACGAGTTAAAAAGAATGAGAAGGAAAGAAAAGAATAAAAACGAACTAGAAAAAATAATAATAGGAACAGGAAGAACAAAATTAATGGTAGAATTAAGGAGAAAAACGATAAAGAGGAAAAGAAAAAGAAAAATAATTAGAATAAAATAAGTTAGGAGAAGAAGAATTAGATATAGTCGAAAAAATAAGAAGAAGAAGAAGAACATTTAAAGAAGATATAGAATAAGATAAGAATGAGAAAAAGAACATATAGAATAAAATAAGAATAGGAAAATGGAAAATAACCAAGAAAGAGGATAAATAAAAAGACAGAGGAAGCAATGAAGTGAAAAATGAGTAGAAAATAAAGGAATAAAACAAGAGAAATCGAGTAAGAAACGGAAGAAAATTGAAAGAATCAGTATAAACTAGGAATCGAAAATAAAAGAGGAAGTTGAATAAAAAATAATATGAGAATGAAGAATCTAGGAATTAGAAAAAATAAGGAAATAAAGAGGAACAGTCAAAGAGGGAGAATAAAGAAGGTAATTAGAAGGAAATGAATAAAAAATAATTAATTAATGAATAAAAATAGGAAAAATAATCAAAGAAGAAATAGAACTAAATAAAAGGTAAGAGGAGAATCATAGAAGTAAATTAAACTAGTAGGATGAAGAATAATGAAAGAAGAAGAATCAAATAAGACTAGGATGAAGAACCAAAGAAGAGCTTTAATTCAAGAAAAGGAAAGCGAAAATCAAAAAGTATAATTTAGTATGAATGTAAAGAAGTATTAAGAACGTGTAGAATACAATAAAAATAGGAAGAATAAAAATCAAAGTTAGAAAAAATAAGAGTAGGAAGAAGAAGAACCAAAGAAGTTAAATATAATGAGAAATGGGAGCTGAATAAAAAAGGAATGAAAGCTATAAGGGTTAAAGAGGACGTAAAAACACAGAAAAAACAAAGAAGAATAAATTAAGCACAGGAAAAAAAGAATCAAAGAAAATAAGGGTGGGAAGAAAAATTAAAGAATTAGTATAGAGTAATAATAGGAAGAATAGAAGTCAAAGAAGAAATATAAAAAATAATAAGAGGAAGAGAAATGAATGAAGGAGAACAAATAAGGAAAAGAATAGGAAGAATCAAAGAAGTAGATTAAATTATAGAATAGGACGAATATTAAAATAGAAGTAAAAATAAAGAATAGGGAGATAAGAATGAAGAAATAGAATGAATATAAAGAGGAAGAAAAAACAAAGATTATAAGCGAAGAATCAAAGAGGTAAAACAAAAATCTAAGAAGAACAACTACTGAAGAATCGGTATAAATTCAGAAAAGCAAAAGAAGAACGAAGAAGTAGAATTAAGTAAGAATAGAAAGAAGAAAAATAAAAGAAGATCTGTAATATCTTAAGATATTAAACAAGAATAATAAACAAGAACATATAGAAAAAATAAAAATCACAAGAATAAGAATACAATTAGGAAATAGAACTAAGGAAGAGGTATAATTAAAGTAAACGAAGGAGAATAATCAAAGAAGCTGAATAATATGTGAATAAGAAGAAGTTTCAAAGAAGTAGAATGACATAAGAAGAAAGAGAATAATAAAAAGGAGATAAATATAATAAAAATATTAAAAAAGAAATCAAAGAAGTAGGATAAATTAAGTAAAGGAAAAATAAGAATTCTAGATGCGGAAGATTTAAAGAAATTAAAAGAAAAGAATCAAGGAAGAAATAAAAAAGGCTAAAAGTGAGAAGTAGAATAAGAAAAAGAATCAAACAAAATGTAGAATTAAATAAAAGAACTATAGATTTAAAGAAGAAAAATAAAATATGAATAGGAAGAAAAATCATATAAGCCAAAATTAAAGAAAAGGAAAAAGAAAAATAATAGAAATACCAATATAATAACAGAATAGGAAGTATATTCAATGTCTAAGTGAAGAAAATAAAAAGAGGAAAGAGAGGAACCATAGAATTAAAGTTACAACAGGGAATACAAGACAAAACCTAAAAAATAGAGTATTAAAATAAGAAGAATAAAAGATAAAGTTAAATAAAAAGAATAGAAGGAAGAATCTTTAAAAAAGTAAAATATATTAATATGAATCAAAAGGAGAAGTAAAATAAATTAATAACAGAGAGATGAAAAATAAAAAAGGAGAATAAAGGAATAATTGGAAAAAGACAAATTAAGGAAGATGTTGAATAAAATAAGAAGTAGAAATACAGAGAAGGAAAGGCAAAAATCAAAAATGAATTTGAAAATAATAAGAATAGGATGAATAAGGATCAAAGAAGAACTATAATAAAATACAAAGAGGAAGAAGTAAAATAAAATAAGAAATGAAGGAATAACAGTGAAAGAAGAAGTAGAATAAGAATCAGGTGTTTTATCATAAGAATCAAAGATGAAAGAGAAATAAAGAACATCAAATAGGTGAATCAAAGAAGAAGAAAAATTAAATAAGAATAGGAAGAAGAAGAATCAAAGAAGAAGTAGAATAAAAGAAAATAGGAATAATAATAAAAAGAATGGTAATAAAATAAGAATATAAGTAAAGCTAGAATTACATAGAAGGAAAGGATAAAATATGGCACTAATAAAATAAATTGAGAATAGGTAGAAGAAAAATAGAAGTGAAATATAATTAGAATATGAAGATAAAAATAAAAGAAGTAGAATATAATAACAAGAGTAAGAAGAAGAATCAAGGATAGGATAGAATTTCAAAAAATGAAAGAGAAAAATTAAAGAAGTAAAATAAAATAAGAATAGGATGAAGAATTTGAACAAAAATAGAACAGGAAGAAGAATCAACAAGATGTAGAAGAAAATAAGAATAGGAAGAAGAAGCATTAATAAAACGATAGAACAAATGAAAATGAAAGAGAAGAATAAAAAAGTCAAATTAAATAAGATTAGGAAGAAGAAGTGGAATAAAAGATTTAGAGGAAGAATAATAATAAAGAATTATAATAAAATAAGGTAAGAAATAAAAAAAAAAAATAGAAGTAAATAAAAGGAATGGGAAAGAATGTGAACTATAAAATAAATTAAGAATATGTAGAAGAAGAATAAAAGAGTAAGAATATGCTAAATATTTGAAGATAAATAATAAAAGAAGTAGAATCTAATTAAAATAATAAGGAGAAGAATCAATGTTATAGAAGAAAATGAGAATAGAACGATTAAGTATCATTGAAACGATAGGATAAAAGAAGAGGAAAGAAAAGAATAAAAAGAAGTAAAATAAAATTAGAATAGGGATAATAATCATATAGCAAGTAAAACAAAAGAAAAGGAAAGAGACGAATCGTAAAAGTATTTAAATTTTATAAGTATTGGAAGACGAATCAAAGAATTAGAATATAATTATAATATGAAGATGAAGCATCAATGAAGAAGTATAATGAAATAAGAATTGGAAGAAGAAGACTCAATGATCAAGTTGAAGAAAATGAAAATTGGATTAAGAGAATCAAAGAAGATGTAGTATAAAATATTAATATTTAAAGAAAAAGTAGAATATATTAAGAATGGGATGAAGTAGCAAAGAAGTACAATAAAATTAGAAAAGGAAGAAGAATATTCAAGGTAGTAGTAAAATAAAATTATAATATAAAAAGAGTCAACGAAGTATAATAAAATAAGAATAGGACGAAGAATGGAAGAATTAGTATAAATTAAGAATAAGAGGAATAAGAATCAAATAAGAATTAGGAAAATATATTATGATGAAGAAGAATTTAAGAAGTAAACAAAAGAAGGATAGACAGATGAAGAAGCAAACAAGTAAAGAAAGAAATAGGAAAAAATGAACATAAAAGAAGTAGAATAAAGAAAGGAATAGGAACAAAATGAACATAAAAGAAGTAGAATAAAGAAAGGAATAGGAACAAAATAAACAAAAAAGAAGTAGAATAAAGAAAGGAATAGGAACAAAATTAAAAAAAATCAGTACCTAAGTATTAAATAAATATAGGAAGGTTAAGAATCAAAGAAGAACTAGAAATAATACATATAGAAAGAAGAACCAGAGAAATAGATTTAAGGACAAGGTACGAGAAGAATCAATGTGGCAGTTAAATTTATTCGGTCTAGGAAGAAGAAGTGCAAATGAAGAGGTATACTTAAAGAAAAAGAAAGAGAAGAAACGAAGAAGAGGTATAATAACAGAACAATAGGAGGAAGAAGGTTAAAGAAGATGTAGAATAATGTTAGAAGAGGAAAATGAAAAACATAAAAATATAGAATAAAATAAAAATAAGAATAATAAAGATCAAATAAATAGAAGAAAATAATAAGAATTAAGGACGTAGAATAAAAAATATAATATAAATAAACGAAAGCAGAAGAGAATAATTTAAGAAAAGGAAAGAGAAGATCAAAGAAGAAGAAGAAGTGAAGTAGAAAGAAGAAAGAATAATCAAAGAAATAAAATATAATAAAAATAGTAAGAAAAGGAATCAAAAAAGAATTAGAATAAAATAAGAAATGGAAGAATACGAAGTCAAAATTAGGTAGAAATTAAGAAAATGAAAGGAAAGAATAAACAAATGGTAAATTAAAATAAGAATATGAAGAAAAATAATTTAAGAAGGAAATCAAAGTAAAGGAGAAAGAAGAAGAAGAATCAAACAAGTAGAATACAATACGAATACGATGAATAAGAAGCAAAGAAGTAGAATGAAATAAAATGAAAGAGAATGATCAAAGAAGAATTACTGAACTACAGAAACTAGGACCAGCAAAGAACCTAAGGGCTGCTCAAGGCCAGTCTGCTTACAGAAGCTGTTAAACTATCACTCTGCCTTAGAGAATCATGCTTTTTTTCTCTTATTTTTACATGCTGTTTTTTTTACTATTTCAACTATACGGCACACACTTATCTACATGTGTACCCTTTTGCTTTATCAATATATATATATATATATATATATATATATATATATATATATATATATATATATATATATATATATATATATATATATATATATTTACATGATATTTTATGTTGTTTTTTTAACTATTTCTATTCTACCGTACACACCTATCTACATGTGTCCTTTTATTTTAACATGCCTTTTCTTACTATTTCATTTATCCCTCAAATGCACGAACACGCTTCTCCGACCCAGGGGGGGGGGGGTAGGTAGGACAGTATTCTCTTCTCCCGTATGTTTCGCCTGCTAGTGATGAAAGTATTTAGGTATAGGACAGACAGAAACAGAAATAGGGAATTCACATTCACTCTATGAAGGGGGGTGTCGTTGGCATCTTTTTATTGCTCATTTAATTTTATTCCCAACTCCTTATTTCGTATGACGTTTTCTTCTATGCTCCCACTACCTTATATTTACACTAGTGAAGTACTCATCAAGTCGGTTTTTGAACCTATTAACTGACGTGCTTTCTAATACACGGTTGGGCACGCTCTTCTACGTTTGCGTGATCTTAAAAGTGAAGTAATTTTAAGCTATAGTAGAGTTAAATCGCTTGTTCACTAATTTTAAACGACTTTGGCGTGCGTTGGCCCTTTCGTCTACCTCGAACAATAATCTGTAATTAATATTAGTAAATCCTTTTAAGATTTTGAATACCTCGATTAACTGTGCACGTAATCGTCTACTTTCAAGGGATAGTAGGTTTAATGAATGGAGTCTATCTTCGCACGGTTTGTTTCGGATTCCAAGAAATAATTAGTAGCCCTACGTTGCACTCTTTCTAACTGCGCTATATCCTTGTTGAGGGAAGGAGCCCAAAATTAAACCGCATATTCGAGGTATGGGCGCAGAAGTGTTTCGTATAGTGGCAGGATTCTATCTTTCGATTAGAACGTGAAATTCCGAGTAATATATCTCAGCATTCGGTTTGCTTTTTACAAGCGCTTCTGCGCATTGTTTCGATACTTTAAGGTCCTCCGAGCCTAAAATCCCCAGGTCTTTTTCTAAGTTAACGGATTCGAGGATTTGTCCTTTCTTATGGTATTCTACTTCTAAGTTCTGACATCATAAATGCATCATGACCTTGCATTTACCCATGTTGAAGCCCATTTGACATTTATCCGGCCATTCCACAATTTTATTAAGGTCTCTTTGCATTTGCTCTACATCGGTTCTCGAAAGGGTTCGGCTTCCCAGCTTCGTGTCAGCTTCAAATAACAATAGTTAGAAGAAGAATCCATGAGGAAGTAGAATAAAATAAGAAATGAAAGACAAAGAACTGAGGATTAGGTAGTAGTAAAGTTATTGAAATAGAAAAATAAAAGAATTAAAAGTAAAATAAGATTTAGAAAAGAGGAATAAAATAAGTTGAAGAAAATAAGAATAGGAAGAATAAGAATTAAGGAAGTAGAATAAAATAAGAATATGAAAATATAAATCAAAGATATAAAAGCAAGAAAGAAAATAGGAAGATAGAAGTAGAGAAGTAGAAATAAAATAATAATAGGAATAAGAAGAATCAAAGTAGTAGAAGAAAATAGGAATAGAAAGAAGAAGAACTAAAGAAGAGGTATAATTAAAGAAACAAGGTAGAAGAATAAAACAAGTAAAATAAATTAAGAATAGGAGGATAAAGAATCAAAGAAGAGGTACAATAAAATAAAAATAGGCGCAAGAAGATTAAAATTAGAATACGGAGAATAAGAATCACATAACGATTAGAATAAAATAAGAAGTAGAATATACTAATAAATATAAGAAGAATTAAAGAAGAATAAATAAAGAAAAGTAAGAGACGAATGAAATAAAAACTAAAATAAAATGAGAAAAGGAAGAGGGAGAATCATAGAAGAACTAAAATAAAATTTGTGTAAGAGGAAGAAGAATCAAGGTAGAAATAGAATAAAATAATAAGAATACTCAAACAAGAAATAGAATAAGCAAAGGAAGCCGAAGATTTAAAGAAGAAGTTGCCTAAAATAAGAATATGAAAGAGAATCAAAGAAGAAGTAGAATGAAAAAGAATAGGAATAATCAAAAAGTAGAATAAAAGGATTAGGAAGACAAAGAATCAAGGAAGAAGTAGAATAAAAGAACAAGAAAGAGAAGTTGAATCATGTAAAAATAGGAAGAAGAAAAATCAAAGAAGTAGAATATAATAGGAATATAAAGAACAAGAATCACAGAAGACGTAGAACAAAGTAAGAATAGAAAGTTGTGAAATTAAAGAAGAATAAATACATTATCAAAAAAGAAATAGAATTAATGAAGATCAAATAAAGAGAAGTTTTCTAGAGTTCGTCGACGAGTCCTCAAATTTACGACGTCATCCTTATCTCGAGTTGTCAACGGCTGAATTTTAGTAATTAAAAGGCGGTGGGGGGCGTAGAGATTGATCATCCCCCACACCCTTTGATCCCCTCTTTACCATCATCGACCCTCGAACCTTCGAGGATGAGGTTCAAGTGTGAGCGGCGGCCATTTTTGTCCTTGAGCTCGATTAATGCCGTTTTGTGATCGATAATTTTCTTTCTTCTCCGATCCTTTGTCTCTTCTTTGTTTCTGGCCGACGTTTTGCCTGAATTATCCGTAAATCCACTTTCTCCTAGAGTGTATTGATAAACCTAAGATTGATAATCCAGAGATGGATAATCCTCCGATAGATATTCTTACGAGAGGCCGGAAAAACGTCAGCGGTAATCCAGCTCCTGTCGGTGCCTTTTTCCTGTTGATCCAACCCAGGATAAATAAATAGAAATGTAGAAAAATGAAATCGAACCGTTAATCAGACCCGATTCCGGACCCTAATGATCTTAATCAAATCCACACTATGAGGAAATCCGTTCCAAGTTTTAAATAGGGGAAAAAAATTATTTCTCTGCTGCGAGAAAGGGGAAACTAGCTGGCTGCATGTGGGACACAAAGAATCCCTAAACTGTCCGCCGTCAAATAAGCCTGGGTATGGACTGCTGACCTGGGAGGCCGCGCGCAAGATGATTTTGTTCCAGTGAGGGAAAAAAGGGTTATTACTCAGTTTATGCCCCTCCCCCCTCGATTTCTTATATATAATTCACACACACATGTATATATATATATATATATATATATATATATATATATATAAACATTTTTTTTAATGTAGGCAATGTGTTTTTTTTATCAAATTAAAAAAAAGTGCTTTTGGGGGGAAGGGGTTATGCTATTCCAATCACATCATATTGTATCATATATAATTTTTAACTTAATTTAGAAATAGGGGCTTCGCCTCCATAACCGCCATTTAATTGTGGGAGGTTGCACCCCCCACACCCCCAGCAAATGAAAAAAAAAGCTCGTAAATTTCATAATTCGAAAAAGACTATCCTTAGTTTCGAATTCAAAGGCGCGATTGCCAAATCTCGTTAGGCCTCTATTTGTTTATAGCGTGTTACGTAACCCATTTTTACCCATATTTACACAATTATAGTATCTTAATTAAAAAAGAAATATTTAAAGTGTTTTACAAAAATAAAAACTAAACTATATAAACCCCTACGTAACCGATTCTTTTGAGGCTAAGACTTTAAATTTTTTTGGAAAAACTAGATTCTTTCAATTCGAAGATGGCGGCTAATCTATTTTTCGTCATAACAGGATAATTAGAGATTAGCTCACATTAAGTACTGAAACTGCTATATAGTGTATATCCCAGATATACACTAACATCTGCGTATTTTTTTTTAAATAGAGATATTTATAACAAAGCGCCCACGAAATTCGAGGGCGGGCATAAACCGAAAACTAAATGAAAAATGCAATGGTGGTAATGGACGGGTGTGAGACAGCCCCTCTCTAGTAATCTGGTAAAGGCGTTGATGCGAGCAAACCCCATCTTTTTGGAAAGCATTTAATGTTGATGATTATTGGAGAAATGCTTTAGAGAACTTATTTTTCAGGGTTTTAGCCACAATGACTGATGCATATCTCAGTGCGAACCTCCCCATTTTGGGGTAGACTGTTACACTTGGTACGGGGAGGAGCAGCACGTCCTCTTGTCCGAGCGTGCATAGGGAAGGTTTTGACAATGGATTGTCTTCAAACCTCTGACGGGACCTGGGAAAGGTGGTGCGTTACCCGCTCCTTTCCTCTCTCTCTCTCTCTCTCTCTCTCTCTCTCTCTCTCTCTCTCTCTCTCTCTCTCTCTTCTCTCTCTTTCTCTCACCCACTGTTCCGTACGACTATCTCCTCTACCTTTTCCTCTTTTCTGCTGGTCTTTAGAAACTTTCCCAGTCTATCTCTTTAGGTATTGGCTCAATGGGACTTAGCTGCTCTGTTTCGGTTTGGACCCCTTTCTCTGCGATTGGCCTGGGTTCGATCCCCATTATCAACACCTACAGAAGATTCATGGCTACTAGAACATCCCCTACCCTTTTCCCCCCTTTTTAAGGTGCCAAGAATAGGCATAATTTCCCATTCGGCGTCCGGTGCGCGGGACAGGGTCTGAACCAAGGAGGGGCGAGGGGGAGGCTCAAAACCTACCACGCTTATCCCGCGTGGTCAACCTGGACTAACTTAGGGTGCCCTTCGTTGAAGCCGTAGGTCATCTATATGGGGCCCCTAGCCCGCCTCTACACGCCAACTGTGTCATATAAAACCAGCCAGTTGTCATGGGTACCGAAGCCAGGCTCTCGGTACCTTTCTCAGCTTTCGGGTCCTCTTGCCTATGAAAACTAGCATAATGGAACGTCGCCAGGCAATTGTTAGTTTGGTTATGTCTTTAAATAAAATCTTTTATACTTATCTCCCTCAAAACGAGCAATGAACACAACTAAAAGTAAAACAAGCTGCGCATTCCCTCCCCCCTGCTCCTACCCCGCCACATTTACTTCGCTGCTCGACTGCAGGTGCCATGTCTACTGTAACTAGAATTAAATAGACACAAGATTTAGACAAAGGAAGCGGTAAGGGCGGGCAAGGAAATTGACAGCACCAATCTAACAACTAGAGGGGCTCCCCCCCAACTGTTTTATGTGGTAAAGGGGCTTTGCCTTTGCCATTTTCGGCGTGCCTTCTTGCAACTCCATATCTGAAAAAGAAGTGGCACTCCTGTACTTTCTCAAGGGCCCCCTCCAACCTTTTTCTAGGGAAGCAGGCGTTTTCCCGTCTCCTATGGCTACGGATGACGCCCAAATTGACCGATGCCGGTGGGAGGGGCTCGATAGGGCTAGTTCCCTGGGAGGTGCATGGGTGGGTGGGGCGCGTCGAGTCGTGTACTTTTAAAGACTGCCGGCGTACCTGACCGTAAGTCCCCAAAAGGGATCTCCAACACCTTGGTGGGGGACCGACATAGAAGCATCTCATGAGGGAAAAATGGTCCCTGAGATTTCTCCGCCGCATATGGAAGCGTCTTCCGAGGAAAAAAAGAGAGACTCAGTGGATAATACACCACCGAGGCAAAGTAAGGCCATTTGCGAGAACATCCTGAGCTGGCACGGGACCCTGGGAAGTCACAAGGATAGGAAGGACCTCCTGGATTGGCGAGTGCCCCCTCGTAAACCATGGACTTTCCCATTTTGGAGAAGGCCATGGCTGAGGCCTGGTCGTCTGGCCTTGGGGCCCCTTTGAGGCGACGAGAATAAGACTCACTCTTTTCACTCTTTCAAGAAGAAAAAGAATTCTAAGAAGACAAAAAAGATCATGGGTTCCTATCCTTTGGAAAGGGAACTGAGACGGGCGGGTCACCTGCACTTTCATTAGGTGACCGTGCCAATACCCGCACGTCCGGCCCTGGTGTACCCTCGAGCGGGGAGGCACATGGAAAGACGAAAGGTACAAGCCGGGTGAGTGTATCTTGTAAGACGTCGGGGAAGGAAGGCAAGAATCAAAGAAGAATTTAAAAAAATAAGAATAGGAAGAATAAGAATCAAAGAAGTGCTAGAATAAAATTAGAAGAGGAAGAAGTAGAATAAAATATGAAATCGAAGAAAATGAGTCAACGAAGAAGCAGAAGAAAAATAAGAAACTTTAGAATATGAATGAAAGATGAGAGAGAATTAAAGAAAATGAAAGAGAAGAATCGAAGAAGTAGAATAAAAGAAGAGGATAAAAATAAAAAAAACATAATGGAATAATAATAGAAATAAGAATAAAAGAAAAGGTAGAATTAAAAGAAAGGAATTGGAAAAATTATAGAACTGATAAAATAAATTAAAAATAGGTAGAAGAAGAAAATAACTAGAATGTAATTAGAATATGAAGATAAATAATAAAATTTTAAGTAGAATATAATAAAAAAATTAAGAGGAAGAATTACTGATAATTTAGAATTAAAGAAAATAGAAGAAAAGAATCAAATAAGTAAAATAAAATAAGAATAGGATGAAGATTTAAAACAGAATAAGAAGAGGAAGAGTAAGAATTAATAGAAAGTAGAATAAAAAGAGAATAGGAAGAAGATACAGCAAAGTAACGAAAGAATAAAAGAAGTGAAAGAGAAGAATCAAAGAAGAAATCTACAATAAGAATAGGTAGAAAAATCATAGAATTACTAAAATAATATTAAAAATAGAAAGAGGAATAATAAAAGAATATAATTCGGATATGAGGATGAAACATCAATGAAAAGGCATAATACAATAAGAATTGGGATAAGAGGAATCAATGATAAAGTTGAAGAAAATCAGAATATGAAGAAGAATCAAGAAGATGTAGAAAAAATTAAGAAAAGAAATAAGAATCAAGGATGAGGATGAAGAAAATGAAAAAATAGTACGAAGAAGATTCAAAGATGTAAAACAATGTAAGATTATTAAGAATAATTAAATAAAAAGTAGAATATATTAAGAATGGGATAAGGTAGCAAAGAAGCTGTAGAATAAAATACTAATAGGAAGTAAAATAATCAAATAAAATGTGGAATATTAAAAGAGTACGAAAAAGAACAATCAAAGAAATTATAGAATAAAGTAAGAAAGGGAAAGTTAAAAATCCAAGCAGTAGTATAAAATTAGAAAAGAAAAAGGAATATTCAAGGAAGAAGTAGAATAAAATAAGAATATGCAAAATAAATAAATAAGTAGAATAAAATATGAATATAAAAAATAAATAAAGAAGTAGGGTAAAATCAGAGTAGGAAGAAAAATGAAAGAATTAGTATAAAATAGGAATAGGAGGAATAAGCATAAAATACGAATTAAAATAAAGAATAATGGGAAGAAAATTAACAAAAGTCAATTGGAATAAAAATAGAAATATTAAGAATCAAAGAAGAAATAGGATAAATGCAAATAGGGAAAGAAACCAAAGAAGAGGTACAATTACCGAAAAAGAAAGAGAGGAACCGAAAAAAAGGTAGAATAAAGTAAGAATATGAATATGAATAAAAAGAATAAAGAAGATGTAGAATAGGGTTAGAAGAGGAAAAAGAAGAAACAATGAATTTAGAATAATATGAAAATAGGACTAATAAGAATCAAATAAATATAAAAAAATAAGAAGAATCAAAGCCGTAAAATAAAAAAAGATTAAGAAGAAGAACGAAAGCAGAGGGATAAATTAAGAATAAGAATGAAAAAAGAATCAAAGAAAAAATTGGATAAAATTAGAAGACGAAAAAGAAGAATTAAATAGATAGAATAAAATGTGAATACGAAGAATAATGAGCAAAGAAGTAGAATGAAATAAGAAGAAAGAGAATGCTCAAAGAAGCATAAGAATATAATAACAATACCAACTTGAGACCACTCCTACACCTTCCTCATGTTCGATCGTGAGGGGCTTCCTGAGTCGTGCGTGTGGGTAGGTATCGCCAGAGTGTCAGCTCAAATTCCGTGCCGGCCTTTCAAAGACAATGCATGAAAAATCCTCATTATGTAATTCTACTCGTAAGTGTATTAATTACAGTCAGCCGCACCCTGATTTCTTCAGCCAAAGTAGCTTGTGTCTTTTCGAGAAATTGGTACTAGCCGTTCAGGCTGCAAACCGCCTCTCTTTCATAGAGGGCAAGGAATTGGTCCCGTTGCAACCTAATTAACCTTGAATTTTCTACGCCTCTCAAGTTAAGAAAACACTCTGTTTCTAGGATTAAGATCACTCAGCGCCTATTCGGAATCCTTCTGGGAGTTCTACCTCCTCGGGGCGTTCCTCTGTTAGAGCTGGAACTTCACGGTGTCACGTCCAGCTTCGGCTAAAACCAGGGCTCTCCCCCCTCCCTACGCTTCACCGTTTCCCGTAAACGAAACCTCCGTGCGCTTACACAGAGTGGTCAGACTCATATGATCCAAATCCACCGAAGGTGGTCGTGAGACCTTTTGTGGGGGTTTCTAAGGCCATCCTTCGAAATGATGACAACATTCAGGGAGCCTCGGCTCCAAGACTCGACTGAGTGAATCGGATGCACTGGACCATCCAAAAGAGGGACCCTTGCATTCGAATCAGTCCCGCTCGCACCAAGCTCCGAGAGCAAGGCGAGAAAAGACTCGCATAGCGAGTCTTTTCTCGCTTTCTATGACAAACAGCTCCTGGAATTCTGCCTCCAGGAAGTATACCGCCATTTACGTGAAGGTTTTCTCCTCAAAGAGGGCTAACGCATCTCCATCGAGCTAGGTCTTGAAGTGTATATTCCTTCATTGGAATTGCCGTGTACTCCGCGCCGAATAGGATTACATAGCAGCCACGGCCAGTTTCTTCCCGTGCTCCATTAGATATTGGTCTAGAGCAGGGGTTCTTGAACTGGAGAGGAGGGGGCGTGAAGGGTTCTCAGGGGAGGTGTGGCGTGATCCAGTGTGACGTCTTTATGCTGGTAAATCTTGAGAAGTGACTGAAAGTAAGGCAAAAATTCAAAGGCCAGTTTGTCAATTCATTTATTCAATTTTGCACCTGGTTTCCCAATACATAGAGAATAATAAACTCTGTAATAATTTGGTTCTCAGATTTTTATCACGTGACGCTGTGTATAAAAATTATTTTGTAAAAGTTTCTATGAAAAATATATGTAATTACCATAACATCAAAGACATTTACTAGGCTAGATTTTAACTTCGATTGCTGAATATATAATTTGCATAAGAAAAGCCCACGACGTTCCGGAAGTATGTGAGACGTAATATTCAGGCAGTGTTAATGGTAGCGTGCATCAACTGTGTCATCTTGAAGTAAAAGGTGCAGTAAAGTGATTCTATTTAAGTGTATTATTTTGTGTGTCTCATTCATATATGTCATTTAGAAGTGTATGTTGCAGTAAGGTTATGTTGTATATGTAATGTGTATTGCTTCTGCAATCCAATCCAAGAACCATATGATTAGGTAGTATGCTGAATGCTCTTGACAGTTTAGAAGACGAAATACATAGTATACATAAAAATGAAAACAATTAAGTTACCTGGAGTAAGTGAATATAATTATGATGTGTGAGCTAGGTATACTGAGTAGATCATTACACAAAATCAAAAAGTGTAGGTACCTAGTAATAAGTCTATTTTTTTGGAAAACTTTAAATTCACATGTTGTTTGTGATTCAACAACAAATGAGAGGAGAGGGTTCATAGTGTTTGTGCAGTGATAGCTAAATAATTTTTATTATGCACCATTCCCAACAGCTGGGTAATATTACTTTTTATATTATGAATGTATGATCTTTCGTTCTGGTTGTGGTTTTGGTGTAAAATATACGATCTGATTTATTTGCTGTTTTACCATACAGTAATTTGTAGTGTTTATCAGATATATTATAGTCAGATGCTCTTTAGCTGAAAACAAGTTGACCTAGTTGGCACAATGAGTCAGTGAGTGCAGGTAGTCCAGTAAAAGTTTAGTCCAAATATGATCAAGATTATCTGTGAATAGTGTAATTACATGTAAGGGTAATCGGAAAAGAATATATATCAATAATAATAAGAAATACATCGATATAAAATATTATTTAAGAAGAATATGGCCAACATAAAATTCATACAAACAATAAGTGGCATATTTAGGTTACATTGAGTTCATGGCTGAATTTAGATAGCAGTCTTTGATAGGATGTGCTGAATAACCCTGATATTTTTTTAATAAACATCATTTCATCATATGTATTCACCACAATGCACAGCCTATGCACAGAAGCAATGACAACATGAACCGGGGGAAGAAGCAGAATGGCTTATTAATCCCCTATACCTACTGTACTTCTTCACAACTGAATAAATCGAATCAAAAGAGTAACTTATACTGAATAAATAATGAATCTATATAGCAATTTGTGCTAACTATTTTCTCTTCCTTTCGCAGATTTTGATATATGATGAGCTGTAAGAAAAGGCAATACCTCGATGAGTATCTCCAGTACAGGTTCACTTATGCCACAATGAATGGTCACAGCGGACCAAAATGCGTGATATGTTTTGAAACTCTTATCAATGACGCTCTGAGGTCGAGTCACTTGAAACGTTACCTGGAGACGAAACACCCGGGCCTTTAGAACAAGCCATTGATGTTCTTTTAAATGAATAATGAATCTTTCAAGAAAATGAAGATTGCGGGTAGAGGGAACTTTATTCAATCATCATCTACTGAAGTAGTGGAAGCGTCTTTCGAAATCGCTCATATGATTGCTCGTGCGAAAACCTTCCACAAGATTGGCGAAGCACTGATCAAGCACTGTATTGGAGGAGTTCAACAGCCGAAAGCTAGAGAAGATTTCCCTTTCTGATTCTACAATAAAAACGCGAATCGATGAACTGGCAAAGGATATTGAATTTCTAGTTCGTGAAAAGATACGTGCATCACCTTTTTTCGCCATTCAGTGTGATGAGACAACTGATGTTGCTCAACTGTCTCAGTTGCTGGTCTACGTTCGTTTTGTGGGATCTACTTCAATTGAAGAGATGTTGTTCTGCTGGTCCCTTGAAATGACTACCAAAGCCGAAAATGCGTTCGAAGCTGTTTCCTTGTACTTTGATGGCAATGGCATGGAGTGGGAGAGACTTGTATGAGTCTGTACAGATGGTGCTCCTGTAATGATTGGATCACGGAATGGATTTATCCCCAGGATGAAGCAGAAGAGCCCTAACGCAGTGGGACTCACTGCGTGATCAGCAGAGAAGCTATGGCCTCCAGGAATCTCCCTGCTGCAATGAGTGATAAGCTGATCATTACCATACGAGTCTTCAATTACGTCAAAGAAAGTGCTGTCAATTCTAGGTTGTTTGCCATGCTGTGTAAGGATATCGGTTCTGATCATGAGACTCTGTTGTTTCACACAGCTGTTCGTTTTCTGTCGAACTGGAACATGTTGGCTCGTGTTTACGAGGTTAAAAAAGAAGTGAAGCTCTTTCTTGAAGCTCAGGGGAAACAGAATATCTTGTTGCCATTCACGTCAGAGGGTTTTTAAGTGACATTGGCATACCTTGTCGATGTTTTATAAACGTTGAATGTTCTCAACCGTCTCTTGCAAGGAAGGAATACGAATCACATGGATCATTATGATGAAATACGTTCTTTCTTAGCAAAGCTGGGCTTGTGGCTTCAGAGAATTCCGAGGAGAAGCGCAATTTCTTTTGCCAATATCGATGCAGCCATTAAAGAAAAGCAGCTTCTTCTGGGAGGCGAGTTGAAGTTGCAAGTAAAGAAACACCTCGAACTCTTAAAACGAGAATTCAAGCATTACTTCCTAGATCTGGAAAACTCGGAACTCTCAGAGTGGAAGTTGACGAGAAATCCCTTTGGAGTCAACGAAGACATCCTACCGGACGATCTGCAGGAGGAGTTTTTTGGAATTGAAATTCAACTCTACGGCAAAAGACTATTTCCAAACAATGCGTCTGAGCGATTTCTGGACGAAATACGTTTGCGTATTCTAAAAAATTGGAAATGTAGCACTGCGCACCTTGCTACCGTTCTCTGCCACTTACCTTTGTGAAACTGGGTTTTCTACACTTGTGAATGTCAAGATGAAATCAAGGAACAGGCTCGACTGTGAGGCAGATTTGCGATGCGCATAGTAGTCAACCAAACCTTGCATTCAATTATTGGCTTCAAAAAACAACATCCTTCCCATTGATTTTACTGATTGTGATTGCTCACATAAAAAAATGTTCAGCCGAAGCTGGTTGTAATTTGATGCTGAGGCATTGTAATAAAAATATAACCTGCCCTTTTTACACGCTCAAAAAACGAACTGATTTTTATGGATATGGAAATTGAGGGGGGGGGGGCGAGATCCGATGAATGATGCTAAGGGGGGGTGCGGCCGAAAACGTTTAAAAAACCCTGGTCTAGAGGATAACATGCTAGGAGCCTGCCCTCTGCCCATATTCGCTAGGTATAAGGGTTTTGCGACCTAATCACCACGGAAGATTGTCGATTTACACCCGGACGGATATTTGTGTTCTTCTACTCGATTTGAATACCTCCTTTCAGGCTCCTTCAGTACAGCTACACCTAGATAAGAGGAGCAATTTTGTTTCTGCGTACATTCCACCGTCACCCAACTTCGACGCAGGGAACTTCCGCGCTGCGTCGTGGCATAGTAGCCGAGGCACTTTCTCCTTCTCGGTGAATTGGATGGTGGGCACCCCTCTTGGAGAGTACACGATCGTTCACATGGGTCAGTTCTTTGCTGACCTAATCTAAGATTTGGAGGTATATGTCCTGAATGTGCATAAGTTTGCGAATCACTACCAAAAACCGCTTAATTTTCTGTTCTTGATCTGAAGCTATGCTTTCCGGATGCACAGACTAATTTTGGGTGGGAACTGTTTGATAACCTCTATGGTAGTAATCAATTTCCCAGTAAACTATCATGTCCTTGTCAGCGCACCCCTCAGAAACCGCCTCGTTATTGAATGGAAGAGGAGTGTAGTTGAGGAGTTTAGTTCGATTTAATAGGCCATTAAGTTCTTATCCGTTATACTGATCGCCGTTCACTTAACTACTCTTCCTAGAGGGTCTGGCTGTTCTGCACACTTGCCGCTTCCTTGCTGGTCGCCCGAGTGTGAGATAGCCTTCAAAGAGAAGCGCTGTAAGTTCCTCCCGAACCATTTAACGTCCCTAAATTTTGTCAAGCTTGGTCTAGGTTCCAGTATGTTTAGAAGCATGCACGTTACTCTTTTTGTTGGGGTAACTTTTCTTCCCTTAACAAAAAGTCTGTTCTTACAGAGGTATGTAGTGAGTCAAAAGGATTCGTAAAAGTTCTAGCAACACCTCCTCCGGTTTTCCAGAAGAAGGAGACTTCAATATCGGAGCCAGTGTCCGTCTAAGTCTTTCGCGGCTGCTTTTTCCACATTCTCTAACCGAGATGCCTTCATATTCATGCAGCATTGCGCCAATGTTTTTCGATTTGGATAAAGCATATAATCCCACATGGTGGTTTGCTATCATGAAAACCATCTAGCCAATGTGAGCGAGGGGATGCCTCACTATTTTCATATATGAATTTCAACGAGATTTTCGAATTCACGTACGAGTGGGTGGGTGGGGGATCTCCTGCCCATTATAAGGCAGCAAGAGAGCGTCCGGCAAAGAAGTGTCTTCATTTTCACCCTCTTTGATGAAATTAATGTAGATCAGTTTGGAGGGTAAACAACGAATCGGGAAGATCTCGGAGGAGCAGGAGGCCTCAGAGGTATTGGATCTTTGCCCACGAACGTGTGGACACGCCCTGGTCCCTCGTCACCTCTTGACCCACTCTCTTGTGGATGTCCTTAACTGGACAAAGACTACGGGAGTCAACACCTAATGCAAAATCTGCTGTGTCGACCCGCACTAGGCGAGCGTTATTAGACCGACGATTCGGCAATCCCTTGCAACACTCCACAATGGCTGGTCGTTTAGGACCACCTTGCCACCAGCCCAACTATGAAGTAACAAGATAGTGGGCTGAGGAATGCACACCCTATACCCACTCTAAGCTTTTTTTCTGCAAGTTTCTCTCTATGCCCAACTTATTCTTTTTAAGGGCATGAAGTGACGTCATCGACGAAATTGAGGGACAACTAACTACTACTTTGGTCTGAGCATCAATGGTATCACCTCGCTGCCACCGGTTAATGTTCTTTCTACACTCTACGTAGACGGTCCTTCGATCTCTATCGGTGCGGCCGGGATGACAACTCTGGATTGTTGACACCAGCAGGCATTGAACCCCATATCTAGCTATGCCAAAGTACAAAGAATTCAGTTTTACAAAGCCAAGTCTATGATAGTGCGCTTCCACTTCCATTCACGGCTCTACCCCGACCAGGACTTCTTCCTAAATGGAGTTTGCCTCGATGCATTGATTCTCACAGTTTTTTTAGGTCTTCTTTTATAACGACGCTTCACCTGGAAGGCCCGTATTTGCAGCCATATTTGTTTCGTGTCATTCAACACTTGAGGTGTTTATAGAGCTACCTTCATTATTCCATCGCATCTGCAGCTCAGCGTGAATTTCGGAAGTTGGAATTGATACATTTGGGGATACCTTCCGCATACTAGATAATGAGAGTTGTACACAATTCATTAAACGCAAGTAAGCGCAGGTTCTGTATCTTTTTTAGTCGCCAATGGCTTTCACTGCATCTGCAGCCAATCTAAGCTGTACCTTTGCAGCAGAGAGACGTCAGTCATAGCCTAAGACACTTGAATTTATAAGTTAGAAACCTCGCCGAGATTTCAATATCGCTCTCGAGCGGATGGCGTACCTGCTAAGAGCATGTCATTGCCATGCAGGGTATTACCATTGAATATTTGTTACTACCGCGCAAAGCTGGCTGGATGTCGAGATTATCTACCATTGGGTCATGGACGGATTGTGAGAAGTGAGGGCCCTGACTAGGGCGCCGAAGCGTCCGCCAAGACTCTTCCTCACACTAACCCCATGGCAGGAATCAGGTCAAACCTTCTGGCTCTCTGGGAAATAAGATAATAGAACGCCGATTGTAACCCTAGAGTTGCGTGCCATCGCACCGTAACTGTTCCCCTGAGACTAGTCGGTAATGCCTCGCTAGATTCAGGTCGCATTCTGTCGTTTTTGAATTGTGTATACTGGGGGGGGGACGCAGAATCATTTGATATAGCGTTACCCTGCAACTTTTGCGATGATTGCGTTGTTCCACAGACTGTTCGGCACATTCTAGTTTTGTCCTTTTCTGAGGGATCTTTGCCCAGTACTTGAACGAAAAGGTTCATTCCCGCTTATCTCTAGTACTCGGGAATGATTCGTTCACTCCCGCCTCTGGAATGACTGATGTTTTGGGGGAGGCTGGCCTCTTATATTTCATCTGACCTGTCCTAATGTTGTTGGTTACATGCAAAGACGCCGAGTTTGAGGCAAGTCTTCCCCTTAAGTTAGAGCGTGACATTTACTTTGCTATTGTTGGTAGTCGACAGAAGAGACGCTCTTTAATAATAAAATGAGCTCCACCAAAACTGAAGCTTTTTTCCATCTTCTTCTTCTTTCTCTGGTTTGTTTTTGTTTGTTGGTTTTATTTTGTTGATTTTATTTTAAAGTAGCCTATTAGTTTGCTATATTCGATTGCAGCGACCTTTGTTCTTAACGGCAGTCGGCAGATAGCTAAATGGGAGCGAGTGGACGCCTAACAATATGCATATCTGAATTTTTACGAGATTGTCAACTTAATGTATCGGTGAGGAGTGGGGCTGGGGGCTCTTTTTGGCCTAAAAGGGCAGAAAGAGAATATCCCATAGGGAAGTGTCCTCAGTGTCATATTATTTGCTTTGAACATCAACTGTACCACCTTTGTGCTGCCTGAAGATGTTCGCGTTACGGTATACGTAGACAACCTTTCGCTGGCTTTTGGAGTGGCCCAAATGTCAACCCTAGAGCGTGGATTCCAACAGGCATTGAACCGCATCTCTTGCTATGCCGAAGCGCACTGGTTTTGGTTTTATTTTTCCAAGACTAAACTCTGACGCGGACTTGTGCCTAAATTGGATTAGCCTGGAAGTGGTGGATTTGCATCGTTTACTTAGTCTTGTTTTCGACCGGCGCCTTTTCTGGGAGGCCCATATCCGCAACCTTAGGGCCTCTCGTACCCACACCATGAAAGTGAAGACAAAAGAAGCGTGTTGTTGAGCAAAAGAGGTAAAGTATCATAAAATTTGGAGTTAAAGGAGGAAAGCTGACCAGTGTGGGAAAGTAGGTGTCATGACACTTGGGGATGAAGACTGAAATTGTTTGTTGTCATAGTAAATTGTCATCAGAGTCAATCAAACACCCAATATATTGCTCCCAAACATCCTTTTATAAACTTCATTTACAGGATAGTGTACAGAACACAACCACAAAGTCATACCAATCAAAGCTTGTAAAAAACTAGATCATTCAACTACAATAAATTATAATATCGACATTATAATATGGACAATTCTTTCTCCCAAATAGGCTTCGAAAGACAGGCAGTTGTGAATCTTACTCTTCTTATTACACTCGAACTCACAAAACCACCAATATTTTACTTATCTATCTAAAATTATTTAAAATAGCTCACTTATATTCTTTACCACACAGCTTTTGAATTGAAAGACATTTCGCACCCTCAATCTCTTTACAGATTTCGGTGCCTCAAAGAATGTATAATATTTTTGCCCTTCATTGCTTCCTTTTCTATAGGGGAATTGGGATTAGAAAGAGACCCAATTTAAGATCTATTGGAAATGACTTCTAGATTTCTCTTTCAAGAAAATGAAAGTCTCGCAATTAGTAGGGGGGAAATTAATCCATTGTGAAAAGAATTAGGGGGTAGGATAGGAGAGATGAAAATTAAAACGTACAAAAGAAAGCTGTAAGGAAGAAAGATCTAAACTGCTTCTATACCTCGAGAACCGCTGTGGAGATAAGAGTGTATTTTTGAACGAAATTTCAAAGCGACATACTCGTACGTGATATCCTCTTCCTGAGAAGCCTTGCAGAATACACCAGCATATGCCTTATTAATAGAGCATTCCCTGAAGCCTTTGTAAATAGAGGAGAAGATCCTGGACATCGCACTTTTTCTTTTCCTGAGAGTAATTTTCCTAAAAATAAATCTAAGTCAATTAGAGATTTTCAAGATTTTTTTATTTATACTCTTCTGTAGGATTCTAAATGGGTACTTTTTCTAGCATTTGCTCGTACTATGCCCCCGCCCCACCTCCTCCAGCTGTCGGACAAACGCAACAAGATCTATAACTAATTCAAATCCCTGTCAGGCTACTCTTCTCGGAATCATGTGAGAGGGTTTCGGGGAGTTGCGGAGGGAAAGCTTTCCTGGGTCGCTTGTTTTCGGGCAGGTGTTGGATGATGGGCTGTTTTGGACGGGCTTTAGTGGTTGCAATCCAGGGATCTGGGCATTAGTGAAAGAGGGCTTTATAAACTGTTTATCTTAGCTTCAAATGGGCTTAACTAAATCCCATCCTCCGCCGTGGACGTTTGTGGGGCTTTGCCCACGAGGAGGGTAAGATCGGATCTGGGGATCAGGTTAAAGACTTATCTATTGAAAGGTTACTTAGTCCCGCTTCTCCAGGGACTCTTTGCCCAATACCTTCATGCCTGATTCTATTTGAACGACTCCTTTATTTACTTTCCGGAAATTGCCACTGAGCATGTATGTACATACACCCTTAGTAGTGGTGTATGTAGACAGGCGCATAGTACCCTTTTTGAACTGGCTAGAAAGCATGTGCGCGTGTATACTGCTTATTAGTGTGTATTTGGGCGTATAGAAATCTTCCTGCTCCTACCAGTAAAGTAAATTCGCATACAGACTTAGTAGGTTGTGCATAGAGATGAATAATGTCTGTTTTAATTTTACTATAGCCGTGCGTCAGTAATAAAAATAAAAAAACAGTAATTATAACTATAAAATTATAATATAATTATAATTTCACAAAGTTTATATTAATTGAATTTCATTTTAACCTCATTAATTATTCTATGTTTTTAGCTTATCTTATTCTTTATCTCACAGTGTGACGGTTCTTTATGTCGAAACCGTCTGGTTGCCTTAGATGACCTTTGATAGGCCCTGGTGACTTTGATGATCCGTAAAAGTATGTTATCTTTACTTATTTTCTTTTATTGTCAGACATTTAATTGAAGATCCCGGTAGAAAATTACTTAGAAGAAATTACTGAAAAAAACGCCCAGGCACATTTTTAAGTTCATTCTCTTCTCATGAAACTTCCTGCCATTTGATGGCAGAATCTTGCACTAATAGAACATGAAACCCTTTCCGATGTTTTCGACCAAACATGAAAAGTATGAGAAAAATCAAAGTTAAGAAATTCTGAAATATTCTCACTTTGGAAATATGTTCTACACCTAATACACCATACATTTTGGAAACATTCAAACTCATATGTCTTGAAAACCTACATAATACGTTATAGAAGGAACCAAAATCATATATCTTGGACAAAATCAAAATCATACTTTCTTGAAACATTCAACATTAAACATCACAGAATCATTTGACATTATACATCTTGGAAAGATTCAACATCATACCTCTTGGAATCATTCAAAATCATGTATCTGGGAAACATTAAAAATCATACATGGAAAAATTAAACATCGAATATCTTAGAAACATTCAACAACATACATGTTTGAACATTAAATATAATAGATGTTGGAAACATACACCATAGCCCATAGGTAATGGCAGGAATAAAATAATATATATCTTAGAAACATTCAACATCTTACATGTTGTAAAAAGTCAACAACTTGAAACCATTCAACGTCGTCCAACTCGGAAACATTCGACATTATATATCTTGGAAACGTTTAAGATCATACATCTTAGAGATAGTCAATATTATCTATCTTGGAAACATTCAAATTAATATATTTTAAAAATATTTAACATCATAAATCTTGGAAACATTTGACATCATACATCTTGGACACATGCAACACCATACATCTTGGACACATGAAACTCCATTCATCTTGGAATAATTTGAAGTCATATATCTTGGAAACATTCAACATCATACATCTTTGAAACATCCAACATCTTAAATTTTAGAAACATTCAACCTTCAAATCTTGGGAATTCTCATATTTTAGGCCCTATGTTTAAAGGCGCCACATCGTCATCAGGGTTTCAAAGCAAGTCGTTGAAGAGACTGGTGTTATAATTGGCTTTGTCCTAAATGATCTATGTAGAGAAGAATATGCTTTAAAATAATCCAATGGGGTTGACATGACAGAAAAAAAACAATAATAAAAACTTTCTCAATTTAATTTTTAAAATATATTTCTATATAATAAAAATAATATTAAATTAAATGGTTAGATAGGGAGGGGTTATGAGCTTTCACCAGCAAGGTGGATAATATGGTGGATTCTCATGCATGGATACCAGGTTTGAATCTCAATGAATTCCGACACAAGTAACTCGGCGCATGTAGGGAGCTGACGCAAATCACCGTGAGGCGCCAATTCCAACGCATACACAGAGGAAGTTCCATCCACATACTTCATTTCACACAAAGTCAACCATAACCCCGCTGACTCTTAAAACAAGTTCCTTCGCACACACGATACAACACTCTATAATCTACCAAACTCCCCAAAGGGGTTTTCAATCCACACTTTCCTGACTCAATGGATAGCTTTCCCTCGGGCCACGATGGATTACAAACGCTCGTTGACTGGTGGAAAAACACAGCATTACAGCCATTCATGACTTTCTCTGCTCCAAAAAAGGGATAATGAAGAGCTAGGTGAGCGTGATTGTCATGCTGATCATCATGCAGATTACATTCTTCTGTACACGATTGTCACATTGATTTGTATGCGCATTTCATTATCATGTTCAGGGCCCGGTGCAATAATGCGAACAAAAGTGCGAAGTGCAAAATTATATCATAAAAATAATATATATATATATATATATATATATATATATATATATATATATATATATATATATATATATATATATATATATATATATATATATATATATATATATATGGAGCTCAGCCGTGAAGCCTGCATTTAATATTGAGGATAAATCCCAGAGCTACGAGAAACGGATGCAACATCTTTTAATTTTTCACAACGTTTCGAAAACTACAAGTTTTCATCTTCAGGCTAGAATAAGTTTACTAAAGTTAATGAACAAAACTTGAAAAGGCCAACAAGACAGTATTTTAAAAGGTGACCAATTATAAAATATCAGTAAAATGTACTATCAGTTAAAATTTTAAATATGACTTGGCAACAATTAAATTTGTTTTAAAACTGACTAAAAAAATTAGTTAATAAATTTAAAGTTTATTGCATAAATTAATTAAAAACTATAAGAGAAATTGACCTGGCAATAGTTAAAGATAATAAATTTAAACTTTTTTTAAAATTTTGTAAACACTTTAAGAGTTAAAAACATTTTATATAAAAACGGTTAATTTTGGTACTTACTAAAGTAGATCCATCCTAGAGAGTGAATGGTTTGTTTAACAAGGGGCTAGTATTTATAGGTTACAGTGACGCTTGGGAGAGAGGAACATCAACTAACCAAACAGTAGTTTCTCGAGGCTCTGGGATTTATCCCTAATATTATATATATATATATATATATATATATATATATATATATATATATATATATATATATATATATATATATATATATATATATATATTTATATTTATATATATATATATATATATATATATATATATATATATATATATATATATATATATATATATATATTATATATATATATATATATATATATATATATATATATATATATATATATATATAAATATATATATATATATATATATATAAATATATATATTATATATATATATATATATATATATATATATATATATATATATATATATATATATATATATATATATATATATATATATATATATATATATATATATATATATATATATATATATTAGGCGATGGTGCGATTTGCTGGCGAGGCGCAACTTAATTTTCAATATAAAGCCAATGCCGAAAAATAATCCAATCATTTTTCTAAATCCATTTATTCAAAAACAACGTTTCGAGTTTGTGCGCTCATCTTCTGTTTCCTAGAAATATATGAAAATTCCTTAGCAATTTAACAATAATGAGAAATATAGCTTTAGATTAAGTACATGAATTGATTGTAATAACTGTGGAAATTATGGCGAATGCATAATTCACTCTATGCAATTTAAATAAATAACACTTCAAAGGTATGATATGCAAAAGGTTTTGGGGTAACTATAGTGAAGAACACACTTTAACACTAAGCGATGAAATATTTCAGACTGACGAATATTTGAACAATATTATTGAGTATGGTTTGGTGTGTTGTGGTTTTTACAGAACAGGAAGAGGAACTGACGAATTATCTGAATTAAAAGAAGGTTTTAAAGATTTAATATATATTGATTCTGCGATCCTGAGTGTGGTCGGATATTTATTGTTAGCTATGATTTTAAAGTTATTTATTGTTATTGAAGTTTTACAATTTATTATGTGGTTTCTTACAGGTGAATGTTCTTTTGTCTAAAGAACAGACCCTGTTCGATGGCTACCCATATGCGAAGAATAACGAGCCCACAATGATCGAACAGTGCTGCCGATATATGGAGCCGAGGAACAACCTAGGCAAATAAATTTGTAGACAACACCACAGTGCAAACAATCAGGTGTTCGATCCTTGACAAGGAAAAATATTTGTATTGATTTAGCATTTACAAATATGAATCTACATTCAACTGGAAGAAAATGTTTGTTAACAAGTAACGGAAACAAACTTAACCTTTCCATTCTTAGACCTTACTATTCGTAGGACGTGAGATTCCATTGTCGCAACAGTTTTCTAAAAACCTACGTTTACTGGGTTAGGAATAAACTTTTCCAGTTCGTGTGATTTTAAATACAAAATTCCAGCCATAAAAAAACTTGTTATACCATGGTTACCATCTCTCCTCCACTTACGACTCTATGCATCATGAATTCATAAAATTAAAAACGTACTTTACTAATAATAGCTATCCGTCGTTATAAATTGATAAAATGATTCGAATATTTTTAAACAATATTTATTCACCAAAATAAATATACCTACAGTCCCTAAGCAGATCCATTATTTTAAGTTTCTACGAAATGGGAACTATAAATAAATTGTGCAAACGAAAATTCTCATTACAAATTTATTTGGCCAGGTTGTTCCTCGGTTCCATATATCGGCAGCACTGTGCGATCATTGTGGGCTCGTTATTCTTCGCATATGGGAATTAGCCATACAGGGTCTATTCTTTCGACAAAAGAACATTCACCTGTAAGAGATCACATAATAAATTGTAAAACGTCAATAACAATAAATAATTTTTAAATCATAGCCAGCAATAAATATCCGACCACACTCAGGATCACAGAATCAATATATATTTACTCTTTAAAACCTACTCTTAATTCAGATAATTCGTCAGTTCCTCTACATGTTCTGTAAAAACCACAACATACCAACCATACTCAATAATATTGATCAAATATTCGTCAGTCTGAAATATTTCACCTCTTAGTGTTAAGGTGTGTTCTTCACTATAGTTACCAAAAAACCTTTTGAAGACAAGTTAAAAAAAGTTATTTTCAACTTGTCTTCATTCACTTTTTTTGATTCTTTTAACTGTTAGCCTTAATATTCCTTCCCCTTCTCATTAGTCGATACAGTCACTGAAGATAGTCCTAGTGAAGGTCCGAAACGTTCGGCCAATAAATGATTAGTGTGATCACCTGGGTCTTCATATTCCTACTATATATCAGATTCCCAAGAAACAAATCAATTACAAATATATATATATATATATATATATATATATATATATATATATATATATATATATATATATATATATATATATATATATAGTGAGGAAAGTGATCTCTTTGTTGAAAGTGAGGTATGATGAGGAGAGATTGTAAACGCGAGAAGGTAAAGTTTTGATAGAGTTCAATTTGATTTTAGTGACACAACGACTAAGCAAATGGAGTCCAGAGCCCGTATGTGTAGGTTTTCAATGAATAGAAGTGGAGAAACTGTCGGTTGTGCGTGTTATTAGTAGGTCTAAGAAAGGAATGGAGTCGTTGTCTTCCTTTTCTTGAGGCAATTTAATATTTGGATGTAACTGGTTTGTGTACTCTAGGAATTTATCAGATGAACTTTTAGAGCGGAAAAGGGCGAGGGTCATGTTTTCGTATCTCCTGTAGAAGATAGGACATAATTTGAAGGGGCATTTGCGAGGAAGGCGGCTATAGGACTTCCCATTGCCAAGCCATCTATTTTATGAAAAAAGCTTCCATCTAATGAGAAATAGTTTTCGTGAGAAACTGTAAGTAGTATTTTCTTTATTTATTTCTCATTAAAACAGTGAAAGAGAGAATTGGGGGAAGGGAACGCGCGAGAAAGAAAAATATTAATTGTTTCTAAAAGTGGGACACTGGTGTATAGGAAGGATATGTCAAAACTAGCCATATATAGGTTGGAATTTGTTTTGTAATTTCTTCTTTTAGGTGTATAGAATTTTTGACACTGTGTTGGTTTTTGGCAAGGGGGGTAATAAGTGGGGCAATGAATTTGGCGGTTTTATAATAAGGGAGGTTATAGGTTGCTAGAAGAGGTCGAAGGGGTACATTAGGTTTATAGTTTAGTGAGACCGTAAAGTTGGCCGTAGGTGGAGCGTGTAGAGTGGAGCTGTTTGTAGGGCTCTTCGTCAGGAGCGTGGAATTTCTTTGAGTGAAAGATGAAGCCTATTAACTTGGTCTTCAAGTCGAAGGGAAAGTTTCAGCGGGTCTTCTTGAACTCCATTTTCTTAGTCATTTTTCCAACAAAATCAAATTAAACTCTATCAAAGCCTTACTTTCTCGCGCTTACAATCTCACCTCATCATACCTCAATTTCAACAAAGAGATCACTTTCCTCACTAACTATTTCCAACAAAACAGATATCCTTCAAACACTTTTATATATATATATATATATATATAATATATATATATATATATATATATATATATATATATATATATATATATATATATATATATATATATATATATATAAAGGGTGTTGCATTAAGACGGATCGAAGTTAGTAATAAATGAAACAGTGTTATTGGTGAAAATTTATTGATTTCACTATTTGATCATGTTATTTGAGTCATGGCAATTATGTGTGAAAAATAATAACGCCTAAATGTCCGCCAAGGCTTCGGCGGCACACCTCCACTCGATGGTCCAAATTTTGATGATGTGACTGCATAGTTGCTCCTCGATCTCACCAATATGGCTTATTATCTCATCCTTCAGCTGTTGAATTGTTGTTGGCTTGTTGGCATAGACCTTAATTTTGAGATGACCCCAAAGGAAGAAATCTAAAGGCGTCAAGTCACACGATCGTGGTGGCCAATTGACATCGCTGTTTCGATAGATGATGCAACCTGGAAACTTCTTATTCAATAAAGCCATTGTTGCATTGGCTATGTGGCATGTGGCGCCGTCCTGTTGAAACCACAAATCTTCGACATCCATAGAATTCAATTCAGGCCATAAAAAGTTGGTTATCATGGCACGGTATCACTCGCCTGTCACCGTAACAGAATTCCCGGCATCATTTTCGAAGAAATACGGACCAATGATTCCGCTAGCAAAAGATGCACACCGAACAGTGACCTTTTGTGGATGCAATGGCTTTTCAACAATCTTCCTGGGATTTTCATCTGCCCAAATGCGACACTTCTTATTAACGAATCCACCAAGATGAAAATGGGCTTCATCAATAAAGATGATTTTTTGCGAAAAATCATCATCGGCTTGTCTTTGCTCGTGCACCCAATTGACGAATGCACGGCGCTTCAAATGGTCAGCTGTCTTCAGTTCTTGTGTCAATTGAATTTTTTAAGCGTGTAGAGACAAATCTTTTGTCAAAATTCAATGTAACGTTGTTGTGGAGAGGTTCAATTCCTGCGCGCGATGACGAATAGAGGTGTCTGGATCTTCAACCACATTCTCGCGCACTGCAGCAATGTTTTCAGCTGAACGGCGTAAACGAGCACGCAATGGCGTTTTCATAGTTGCCACCGACCCCGTTTGTTTGAATTTACGAACAATTTTCCAAATTGCACTCTCGGTTGGTCGATTATGTTGACCCCAAAAATCGCCAAGTACTCGAAATGCGTTTCTGTTTGAACGTCCATTTTCGTAATAGGCTTCGATAACTTTATCACGTTGTTCGCTTATTAATCTTTCCATGGTTGAAATTACCAAAGACTGAAGTTGTTAAATCTGAAAGAAAAAGAAAAAATCTTTTGAAACTTAAACTTAACTCACATTTAAATTCGGTCCAAGTTATTGGAACACCCATTATATATATATATATATATATATATATATATATATATATATATATATATATATATATATATATTTTAATTTTTCCTTTCAGCTACAATTTATTGAAGTGTATTCTATGCTTCTGATTGTGATTCTTTCAGTCCCAAGTCATTCATTTTACCATTTTTTTAACACAAAAATATCAAGTCCCTTTCCCTAAAAAATGAAAAAATTGAGAGAAATTGTGGTTAGTTAAATGTGCAAAATGAGTAATTTGCGATTAAAATGAGTGCCGAATTTTAAAAAAAATCAGACCGAACAGCATTTTAACAATCCAAAATCCATTTCATAAATCACTTGCATTTGAAACTTTCTTGCATGCAGAGCCTATATAGGCTCAGCGCTGATTACGACGAAATTACGACCGAAATGGTCAGCACAAATCATTTTAATATAATATCTAAGAACCTCCTAAACCTAACCCTAACCTCCTGCCTCGTAGTTAAATTAACATCTTGCCTATATTGACGCTTATAATCATCGTCGTGAATAGGTATTGCTTGCATCTAAGGAGATCACTTCTGTTTGCGGAGGGTTATGAATTCATACTGACACGGCCAGCAGCGGACAATATTTTCGGCTCATTGTTAATTTTTCGCAGCATAAATATAATATGTGATGTACTTTCATGCAATCATAAGATAACAACGGAACCCTCCTAACAGAAAACGATCTCCTGACAGAAATGTATGTATGTACATGTGTGTCGAATTTCACCTCAAACGTTCCGGAAATGTGGCTACCTTCAAAGAACAAACACACACACACATATAGATGCAAATAATTTTGCTAAAGTGTATATTAATTATTGTTTCTTTTGCTTTATAATTATGTATTTTGACTATTAGTCTACCATGATGGTCGCAATTTCTCCTCGTGGGGCTACTGTAAAAAGTACTTTATGGCTGGCTGTACCCTATGTTATTTTATCATGAATCTTTACAATTATTGATGCTTCCATAAGATTTTAGGCAAAGCTTTTATTGACAATATCCAAAAGTCGGCAGAAACTTGTTGGCATTTCCTGATAGATGTCTCCTTCTGCCACACCAACATACGCCCAGCTGCTACATTTATTTCATGACCTAGAAAGAAAAAAAAAATAATCTCCTGAGCTACCTGGGGTATTATTTCCCACTGGCGAGAAAAGAGGCATACAAAGAAACCGAGGTCACTTTTCTAAACCTAAAAATAAACGATACTCAATACAGCTCACTGTATTAGACACTCGACCTTCCGTTACTAAGTCCATCGTAGACATTTCTTGAAAGGTATTTCCTATCTAATCTTTTAAGGACACCCAATTATCTTCTATCCTATCAGGATGACAAGATACTTATTTTGTGAAATAGGTATATACTGACCATGTTCTTGCTGCATATGTACTCTAGGTGTTTTAGCAGGATTACCAGCATCGAATCAGACCAAGATCTAAAGTCAGACAGAATTTAGGAAATGCCTTTAGTCTTATTTAGTAGCTTCTCTTAATCCTAACCACCTGTTTTCTTCATTAATCACAATTTCGTTCCTCTCTTATTAATTTGGGTGGGAATTTTGCCTTGCTTCAACATGGAAAGTGATAACGGTAAAATGAAACAGTTACGTTGTGACACTTGGGTAGTGATAACTTCTAGGCTCTTTTAGATATGATAGAGTGTACCTGCAACCTTTACAGAATCAGGTCAGGTGGGTCCAGTGGTTCCTCGCTGGCTAGAGTCACCAGTCAAGTCGATTTTTTTTCGGCTACAGCGATGAACTATGTGACCCCACTAAAATAGCCACTATAGGGTGAACTATGCGGTAAAATGGCATTAAAACTGATAAATTACCAACTTAAGCTAGGAAGAAAACCTGGGAGATTCTACTTTTTAACATTACACATGTAAGGATACCTACACCAGCAAAAACATTACATTGTATCTATGTCGATTTCTTTTAAAAAGAACTATGCATTTCACATATATGTAATTGTATCTGTAACTACTGTATAAATTACATATATGAACTATGTACCTGCAAATGGTGAAGAAGTCACAAGGTAGCACGAGAGTCAATTATGCAAAACACGTAAACAAGGAAAAATGGAAAGCTTATTCTGAGCCCTTTAGTCTTTATTTACAAGGCCTTTGACGTACGTGTTCGTGGTAAATAAATAATAAATCGTTCTAAATCTATTTGTTTTTGTTCCTTGGTATGTGTTGTACGTACAGGTAAATGTATCCATAAAAACCGCTCACATTACATGCATTGTTGATGTAACAAATATGTAGATCTATTCGGTCTTGAAGAAGGATGGGAAATAAAGGGAGAAGCTTGGTGGGCCCTGGTACACAAGGCCTAGGGTGGGTTCAGGAAAACAAAGAGAAGCTTTATGTGTCCTAGTAAATAATGATAAGCTTTGCAAGTCCTGGTATACAAAAAATTTGATTGTCCCTGTAAAGAAGGTGAAAAATACTTCCTACTAAACAAGGAGAATTTGGGTGTGTCCCGCTAAGTAAGGAAGAAGTTTGGTGCATCCTAGTAAAGAAAGGGGAAGTTTTGACGGTCATGATAAGTCAAATGAATCTTTATGAGTCCTGATAAACAAGGAGAAGCTTGGTGGGCTCAGGTAAACAAGAAGTTTGATTTTTTGATAAAAATTGATTTTTGATTGGTTCTGCTAAACAAAGAAAAGTTTGGTCTGCCTTGGTATGCAAGGAGAAGTTTGGTTAATTGGTCCTATTGAACAAGAATACGCTTGTTGGGTCTGGTTAACAAGGAGGAGTTTGTTGGGTACTAGAAAACAAGAGGAAGGTTTGAAGGTGTTCATAATCAAGATGAATACTGGCCCTGGAAAACAAGGACAGTTGGAATGGTCCTATTAAACAAGGAGAAGATATATCTATCCTGGCAAATAAGGCATAAGTTTTGTGGGTCATTGTAAGAAAAATGTGTATTTATGGTTCTGGATAAACAAGGAGAAACTTTGTGCACTCTGATAAAGAAGGAGGAGCTTGATGTTACTATTAAAGAATGTAAAGGTTTGAAGGTCTTAGTAAGCAAGATGACTATTAATGGGTACTTGTCACCAAAATAAGCTTGGTGGGCCCTGACAAACAAGGAAAGTTTGATTGGTCTTGGTAAACAAGGAGAAGCTCGATGTGTTCTGGTGAGGAAAGGAGAAGATTTGAGGGCCATTGTAAGCAAAATGAATCTTAATGGGTCTTGGTAAACAAAAAAAAAGCTTGATTGGGTACTAGTAAACAAGGTAAAGGTTTGAGGGTCCTTGTAACTAATAGGAACATTGATCGGTCATGGTAAAAATAGAGAAGCATAATGGGTTCTAGTAAACAAGGAGAAGCTTGGCGGGCCTTGGTAAACAAGGAGGACTTTGGTGGGTACCCATAAATAAGGGAATGTTTGAGGGTCTTTGATGAGTCCTGGTAAACAAGGAGAAGCCTGGTGGGCTCTGGTAAAGAAAGAAAAGTTTGATTGGTCCTGATAAACAAGGAGAAGCTTGATAGATGCTGGTAAGCAAGCTCTCCTTTCGTTCAAGTGTTGCTTCAGCATCAACATCGCCACTTCTTGTTCGAAGCTGCAATTGGCTGAGTGTTCCAAACTCTGGCTACATAGAGGTTTCACTTGATTCCTTAAGTTACTTTTCGCTCGTTTTTGAAGTTCTGAAGTTAATTGCAACACAATTACAGGGTGGGCCTCAAGTCCGTGGTATATTTAGAGGATCCATGTATTCCTAAAGTTCCTGTATAATTCAAACATATTTATATTTGAATTGCATAAAGACTTTTGGACCACTTTGAATCATGGAATTACCCAACGACTCTAGGACCACCCTTTAGTTAAAATGATATTGTTCTTTTTCTATCTTTCTAGTAATAGAAAAATAGGTGCCATAGAAGTAAGAGATAATTGAAGGATACTAATTTCAAGTGCCACAATCCGATCTCTGTTAATAACCTCCTGGACGTTGTAAAGATCAGGTTCCACAGAGTACCTGAGGGCGGCTCACATTCCCCACCTTATTTATATGGTTGCTTGTCTTTACGAGCTGAGTTAAGTTAGGAGAGAAAGAAATCAGCAAGACGCTTTTCATGCTTTCCTGGGGACAAGTGATGCTCAAGATCAATTCAACTAATTTTCTTATAAAGTTATTTGTCTTATAATAGTGTTATCCTTTCGTTATATTTATATGTGAACATTAAATATATAAAATATTTTATACTCAATCATTCTATTTTCTCTCTCCTTTGGGGTAGTTTATCTTTACCCGCTTATTTTGGTGTCTTGTCATCTTTATAAGCTAAGAAGCCCTGGGCTGCTCAAACTTCAGTGTCGATGGCGTTTTTTTTTTAATTTATTACTTAAGAAATGAAAATAGGACAGATAAATAGTATACTAGGGTAGTTTTCTCTTGAGGTCAAATATCCTGGTGACGACTATGGCATTCTATCGAAAACTCTTTTATACACTTGTTCTAATTCGCTTTCTTCGACTTTCTGCCACCCTCTTTTGCAACTTAGGGCTATGGTTAGAATAGCTTACAATAGGAGAGACATAAGTAGACTTCGCATTTTTAGTGAACTTGATAGGATATGTAGCGATAAGTTTAAGCTGGTCAAGTTTAGGTTTAAGAAAGAGATACCATCGTCCCTGCATAGTTTTAAGAATAGTCGACAGATTTATGGATGAGGATACTTGGTTGGACTGAACTTGGCGATGGGAACAGCAGTTGCTTCGCATAGGCTATTAATTACCCTTTTGCAGACTCCTTTTCTTAGGTTCTTAATTGAAATAAACAATGGTGGAACACTATATCATATTGTATGACCTGATGAGGGTTATTATATTAAATATTTTTATTTATTAATACAAGAATTGTATATTCATAGTAGTTGTTAATTCCCACTAACCCGAATTTCCATTGAACGCTATGATTCGAGCAAATAGAAAATGGCAATGAAAGTAACGGAGGAAACTAGGAGAGAGAATAATGAGCAATAAATAAGTAAAATATGAAGAAATAAAATTAAATGGAGAAAGAGGAAGGAAATAGAAAAAAGTGAGAGGGTGTTTCAGGGAAGGCTAGCTGCACAGAGGGGAATGTAAGGGGACAAGAGAGAGAGAGGGTGGGGGGGATTATTATGCCGTCATATGATAATTTTAAAATTTGCATATTGATAAAAAGAGAAAACATTTTTTTCTTATTCTTTTGCCGATTGACTGAGGACAGCACGGGTCGGAAAGATCTCCTCCTTTTAATTCATACTTACACGCCCGTGTATGCATACATAGACTAATGTAAGTGGAAGGAAGATAACCTTGTTTGAATTTATATGTTCGTGTAAGTACAAGGAAGATCGCGTGTCCTGTATTTATACACGACCGTGTGAATGATGAGAAAGATCGCCCTTTTTAGAGGTATACATCCCCATGTAAGTGCAAGGAATATCATGTGCTTTGCATTCATAAACCCTGTATAATTGAAAGGAAGATAGATTCCTTTGAAAACATACAGACACGTGTAAGTGCAGAGAAGTTCGTCAGGTTTGCATTCACACACGCCATGTAATTGCAGGAATAATCGCCTGCTTTGCAATCATATAAGGCAGTGTAAAATTTTGCATTCATACACGCTTGCTCAAGTGTAGCATTTTGTACACGCATTGGCTTCATACACATCGGTGTCAGTGAAGAATAGATCGCCTGGGTTGCATTCACACACGTTCGTATAAGAATATGGAAAAAATTCATAGACAAATTGGTGAGGTTAATGTATTTGCATTATTAGAAAACTGACTCTACTTCAGGTTCAGCGTGACAACCTAGTCCTCGAACTAGAAGATAGCACTTAAGGAGCCCATCTAATGTGCTCAGAAAAACATATTTCGGAGGGGACCCCCTTTATGATAGTCTCGTTTACCGTCATACAAAACTGAATATTTTAAAAAAAAGCGCTGCCTGAGCTAAATACATTTGAAGTATAGAAAAATACTAAGCAAAATTGATGCGGTTAATGTACTTGCACTTTTAGACAAGTGACTCCACTTAATAGATTGGCCGCCATCTTCGGAGCCACATTGTTAGTTGGAATCGCATCATAGTGTATTATATATCATTTTATTCTAAATTAAAATTTGATATAAACAATCCACATTAATTAATTTTAAAGAAAAAATGATTAATTTGAAAAACTTTGGGGAAAGGGGGGCGAGGACTATATGCCTGAAGTCAAGCAGCACGGTATAAAAACTATGGGCCTAACAACATCTAACATTCGCCTTTGAATTCGAATCTAATGTTAGGCTTTCAAATTAGAAATGCCAGGAGTTTATTTAAAAATAGCGGGGTGTGAGGTATGGGGAGCGAAGCCCTCTATTGTCAAATAACCTTAAAAATGATATATAATACAATATGATGCGATTGCAATAACCTAACAAAATAAAAAAAGACCCACCTTTTTGGAATTTGACGAAGGAAAAAAGAGTCTCTAAATTAAAAATAAACATTTGTTTTTTAAGCACAAATATATATATATATATATATATATATATATATATATATATATATATATATATATATATATATATATATATATATATATAAATTATATATATATACATATATATATTATGAGATCTGTAAAAATTACCTTTTGCATTGTATTGCCCTTTCCAGACAATTGGTCCTGTACATATTACATTACATGAGGGAACTGTTGGCAACATTGTGGTACACGATTTAAAATTTATCGTGGTTGCAGCAGCAAGGTGTCATATGATTTAACATTGCACTGTTGACAGCAGCACATATTAGTAACCTAACGAGACCACATGTTTTGAAAACATGCAGTACTGACAGTAGTGTTGTGTGGATGTGAAATATCAAGTGTTGACAGCTAGGTGCTATAGAATTTGACAAACTACTCGTGCTAGCTTAGTGAAGCAGGATTTAAAAGATGCAGCTGTTGTTTTAGGGGGCTAGAGTACTTGGAGTCCCCAGATTGGTATAGGATTTGACACAAATGAAGGGTCTTTTAATAAGGTAGCTCAATTTTTAAATATAAATAAAACAAGTTGTGTGTGATATATGCACTCATTTTATTAGAAATTTGAAAGTACATTTTATGGCATTAAGTGTAGAATATGAGCTCCTTCAAATGTCTACCGCGGCTTCGCTTGGTGGAACATATTCGGGAGGCCCAATTTTCGATGACTTTTTCGCATAAATCTGGCTGAATTTGGTGGATGGTGTTCGTTATGTTGACTTTGAAGACATCAACTGTTTGCGGATTACTCGAATAGACTTGCGATTTAAGGTAATCCCAAATAAAGTAGTCTAATGGCGTAAAATCGCATGATCTCGATGGCTAGTTGACTTCGCCGCCACGCGCGAGATGACCCTGCCCTGAAATCGCTGGTGCAAAATGTCTATCATGGCGTGCGCAGTGTGGCACGTCACGCCGTCCTGTTGGAACCACATGTCTTCAGTATCCATATCAGGCATATAATTTAGTTGAGGCCACAATAAGTTGCTTATCATCGATCTGTAGGTCTCGCCGTTGACGGTTATGGCAATCCCATCTTCGTTCTCATAAAAATACGGACCGATGATTTCGTTAGACGAAAATCCGCACCAAACAGTGACTTTGTTGGGGTGCAATTGGTGCTGGTGTGTCTAATGTGGATTTTTTTCGTTCCAAATCCGACGATTTTGCTTGTTTACAAATCCATTCATCCAAAAATGGGCCTCGTCGCTGTGGTGAGGATAGAAATCACGTAATGCGCGGAAGGTTTGTAGAACGGAGCACAGATATTGATAATAACATTTGATGTTTACACACCCTGTTCAACGCTATAACCTTCCATCCTAACTTGCCAAGTACTACTTAACAGTCCACAGTGAGGTTGCCAGATGTCGCTTTAACAACACGGCCACTATCGTCTGACAAAGCTCTAGCGTCCTTGTTGAAAGACCCTTTATTTGGTTCAGCATGCTGCAACAGGATTTGAAAGAGTCTCCCAAGGCAAGATATATGCTTTGAAACGTAGTGGCAGAAGTAGGAGTTCTACCGGATAGAACTTTTCTTTCATATCGATTCTTATTATTATATAGAACTACAATTTGAAAACTAATGATGGCACTTCGCTATAAAAAGCGAGAGAATTCCCTAAAGAAAGTTTTGTAGTTAAGGTGAAGTGAAAATGTATGCAATTAGTCTATGTACCTTATCAATTTGTGTAAGATTTTGCCGTGCCTTACTCTAAATGGTTAAATATGTCCTTAAAGACTTTTCTAAAACCAACCTGTTGGTCTTTGTTGAACATAAGGTCCCTATAGTTGTGTTTTAAACGTGATAAGATGCGTAAGTACCACCCATCTCCCTACACGCCCCTGATAAAGCGAAGGTTGGCACAAGTGATGTTGCATTACACGAAGAAACAGCAAAAGTAAACAGGTTTGTAAGAAAGAAAGGGGAAGAGGGTGCCCCCTATGCGGGCTTCTGCTTCATTAGATATAGAAGCAAGGGTGGATATGAGAAAAGAATAAAATAAACGCAGAAAAATAGCGAAAGAGAGTGATGAGCACTGAAAAATAATCAGACATCTTGCAAGAACTGACCACCTCAAACTTTCAGGCTTGGCCACCAGAAAGGAGACTTGACTGATTGAGACTCCTGGATTGACTCCACCATATAGTCATTATTTTGTCCCAAGGTCCACCTAAGCCCACTTTTCAATCCTCCCTGAAAAAAGGAGGGGAAACAAGAGGATTTCCCGTCATGGGGGTAATACAGCGGCCTTACAATATGATGGGAGAGGCCGCGTGTGGCATTGAGAGGCGTTCCAATCGGAGCTTATTGAAATTTCTGACGCGATTTTCATCTCTCGAATGGCCATTTTGAGACCTGGGGAACAGCGTAAAGCAGCCTGCCCTACGAGCCTAACTGCCGCCAGCCTTCCCTTCCCTAATTTTAGAAATGGCACGCGTCTTCTGTGCCCCTGTGCTCTCTTTCCCTTCCCCTGTTCCCCATCAACCATGGCCCTTCTGGTCGAAACTGTTGACGAGCTTAAACGCGGTCAAACGGACACTTTTATTCTTCAAATTTTTACCTTTTTAATATAATGCAGGAAAATAAAGGTGGAGAAAACTTTCGCATGCAAAGCTTGGACAGGAAATTCAATTTTAAATACTTATCTCTTAAGAATGTTTTTTTATATATAAATATATACACGCGGTGTATAGTTTATATGTACATATATAGCGGTTATATATCGAGGAAAAGTCTATTTTGAGGGGGGGTTATAAATCTTTGGGAGAGTGTAGAAAATTTTAATACTGTAATTCAATCAACTTATAAAAATGGTAAAGTTCTTTCCCAAAAATTTTGAGGTAGATTTTGAATTGAGAATTCGGACAAAATATAATTTGGGGGCAGTTTTTTTTGCGGAACCTTCCGTTCGTTTTAGATTTTTTTTTTAAAGAAGTGGGAGGTGGTCGTCTTTGTCTTTTTCAGTAGTCGAAAAAAAGTTGGAAAATTGCTGTATAGAGAGAATTTCAATTCCATAGTAAAATCAAAAAGGTCTTAAAGTCAAAATTTAGATTACATAGTTTTTTCTTCTCAACTGACTAAAGTTAAATTTGAAAATAATCTCGAGTTTTGTGCCCAAATTCGACACAAAGAAGTTTAGGGATTTATTGATGGGGATCTATTGGCAAAATTAAAGTCAGATTAAGCTGACAAGGTGAGATGGCAAAGCTAGATGGTACTATGTAAGATGGCTTTAGGTGAGATGACAAAGCAAGATGATACTAGTTGAGATGAAAAAAGTAGTTGCCATTTGGTGAGATGGTACTAGATGATATAACAAAGCTATGTGGTACTAGGTGATATGACAAATCTAGATGGTACTATGTGAGATCAGAAAACTAGATGCTACTAGGTCAGATGGTACCATTTGAGATGACAAAGCTAGGTGGTACTAGGTGATATGACAAAGTAGTTGCTTCCAGGTTAGATGACAAAGGTAGATATACTAGGTGCGATTATAATGATAGGTAGTACTAGGAGATATGATACAGATAGATGGTACTAGATAGTGATTTCATGTTTGGAACATGTTGAAATTCGGATATTCTAATGCTTAGCTGAATAATCACCGCGCAATGAATATATAATTGAATATTCATGAATAGTGTATGAATGACTTAAAAGTCAATAATAATCTAATAATTATCAACTCTCAACATCTCACCTTCCCTACCATTTCGTCAACACTACTAGCTGGTAAAAATGGTGGCCACCTAGTCAGTTGTATTGCTTCTTGCTACTAGTAGACGACTAACCTACAGTGATCGAAGGAAAAAATGTACCATTGTCCCACCTTGTATCTCTCCGAAATCTAGATTGTAGTGAAGGAAAGAAGGGTGAAAAGAAGCTAAAATATGTAGAGAGGAAGGAAGATGAAAATGATAAACTCATCCAAGTGGAACATTTCAGGAAATAACTAAACGCATTATGGAAGTTCTAAGAACAACTAGAGTGCCGTATAAACTAGAGAACAAAATATAAAAATCTACATTTTCTCGAAAGTACTTTTTGAATTTCTAAAATATTCTTTAGAACTTGCCTCTGAGAGCGTCTGTTTCATTTCATAGAACTTCATGTAAAAAAGGTAGTAAGAAAGTAATGCGTGCTTGATGAAAGGGTGTTTCGAAAACTAGAGAACGAGTACTTATAACTTTCAGTTTACACGTAAACCTTTGTAACAAATATATGGAAACATTGTACCATATGTAGACTGCTAGTGATGGTATTGCTCAATTATGAGGGTCGCGAGACAGTTATGGCTCGACAAATCATTCAGAAAGCAGATAGTCCCGTGGAAGAATGAAGGAATGATACTGTCGACATTTCAAAGCATTTTAACCGGTAAAAAAAGTGAGATTTGGGTCATGGTAAAATATGTGCCTCTTCTGGATTCTGCGAATCGGAGAAGAAAACTTGTCGTCCTCGTAAGAACACTACCAGGAAAGATTGCACGATGCAACGGATGTCGATGAAGGACCAATTTGAGACAGCAGCCAGTATCTCATGTCAAGGTGCCGAGAACAAGATCCTGAATGTGTCTCGCCAGACTGTCACGTCGCTTGAGGGAGGCGGTCTCATAGGAAAGAAAGAATAAAGACACTAGGTGTTTTTGTGAACGAAAGCAAATGCAATTTGTTAGGATCAGATATCAAATATCATGTAAGACACAGAACATGTAAAAGATTGAACTTCACATACACAAAAAATGCAGATGAACTTGGAGGTGGAACAGTTATGGTTTGAGGCATGTTTCCAAGCCCTGTAGTAGGGCTCCTCGTTCGTTTACGGTGAAAATTTAACTCTGTTATACAGTAATCTGCTTCAAGAACATGTGATCCATTTCTCTGAACATCGGAAGGACGTGAGCGCATTTCTTTGCGGGACAATACTCCGTGCCACACATCAAAGACGGTGATGCAGCTCTTGGATGGTAAAAATATCGATAGAATTAACTAGTCTGCGCAGAGTCTTGAATTAAATCAGATAGATATAAACCATATGTAAAATACTAAGGGAAAAGTTGATGATTCTGTAACGGATGAATGTTGAAGATCTGTGGCAAATAATGGAAAATGAATGCAATAAAATGACGCCCAAATATTGCGACAAATTGGTGGTCCGCCGGCCGAAGGTGTGTTCAATTCTTTCAGAACAATAGCCTGTGTACGTATTATTACACTGGGGAACAAATTTCAACTTTTCTTTATTGACTTGCATTTGACAGTTAATTATACGTAATTTGGGTGCGCTGAGCACGAATCTTTACTCCTCTTTGCTCTCTCAGGTCCTGATTTTGTTCAACATACTTCATCTTTCACCATATTCATAAAAAGGATATTTTCTCAATACTTGCTAAGTCTTTTTGCAGTTGCACATTATGATTATAATTATCTATTAGTACCTATTTAAACTAATGTTTTTTGTAAAATTTCAGATTTTGAAAATAAGGAATTGAAATACCTTTACAAATTGACAAAACAATCAAGTAATATGTCCTCAAGCACTAGAAAGTTCATATGCAAAAACTCTCCTGATTCATTTTGGTACATATGTGGAAATTTTCACTTCCACATCAACGAAGAAATATAACGAACTTCGTGAAAAGAGCTTACTTAGCTTATTTTGGCATAAAACTGGGGATCAAGATAAATCATGTATTCTACATAAAGCCTGCACTGTATGCATTAAATGACTGCAACATAGGACAAAGGGTTCGAAGTCAAAAATACCTTTTGAAGTTCCGATGGTAAGTTTAGGATTTCATGAAACTAAGTAACTTAGTCATTTCCGTACTGTAAATTACCTAAGTGTAATTGTAACTTAGGTACATAAACAACCTTTGATAAAATTCGCTTTTGCTAACGCTTCACAATTTCTTTTGCATTTCAGGTGTGGCAAGAGCCTACTAACCATGAGACGGATTTCTACTTCTGCTTTGTCAAGACTTCGATCTTCACTAAGAAAAATAAACATTGTATCGAGTACCCAAATTTCGACACCGCAATACGACCTGTGCTACATTCAAATGAAATTCCCATTCCAAAATTTTAGAGTCTGCCATCTCAGGAATTAGTTGAAGATGTTTCCCTGAAAATATTTTTATGCATTCTGAGGAGTCAGATACCGAATTCGACCTCAGCGTAGTTTTAAGTGAAAGTGATCAGCAAAAGTTTAACCAAGCCGAGTTAAATGATCTTGTAAGGGTTCTAATTTTCTCAAAAAAGGCTGCGGAAATTTGAGCTTCAAGTTTAAACTTAATAACATGCTTAGTTCAAGCACATACATTTCAGTTTACAGAAACAGAGAAAAAGAAATTCTTAAATATTTTAGGACAGCATAGTTTAGTATATTGCTGCGACATAACAGGTTTGTTAAAGGAGATAGGGGTTCAGTCATACAATGCAAGTGATTGGCGTTTGTTTTTAGACAGCTCCAAAGGAAGTCTTAAGTGTGTGTTGCTGCATAATGGCAATCCATACAACTCGATACCAATTGGACACTTAACAATATTAAAAGAAAAGTATGAGCATATAGAAACTGTTTTAAAACTTATCAAATATAGGGAGCACGAGTGGATCATATGTGTTGACTTAAAAATGGTCAATTTTCTGCTGTGGCAACAAGCAGGGTATACTACATATCCTTGCTTCCTTTGCTTGTGGGACACCAGATCAAAGGAAGAGCATTATTCAAGAAAAAAATGTAATTAATCCACCTTTAGTGAGCATAGATAAAATCATATTTCCTCCCCTGCATATCAAACTACGTCTCAGGAAACAATATCTAAAAGCTTTAGATACAAACGGCGAGTGTTTCCAACACATAATTTCAAAATTCTCAAGTTTAAATTATGAAAAAAATCAAAACTGGAATTTTAGACGGTCCACAAATAAGAACATTTAATTAATGACAGCAGCTTTCCTAATGTCATTAATGAACGCGAAAGAAATGCCGGTTTTCATTCGTGGACTTAATAAAAAGCTTTGTAGGAAATTATAGGTCTGATAACTAAAAAGAAGTTGTAAGAAAACCTTTAAAGAACTACAAAGAGCTAAGCTGCAATATGAGCATAAAAATGCATTTTTTGAATAGTCATCTTGATCAATTTCCAAGTAATTTAGGTGCTCTAAGTGACGAACAAGGGAAGAGATTCCACCAAGATATTAAAATTATGGAGGAACGTTATCAAGGACACTTGGATTGCCACATGATGGCTGATTAGTGCTGGTGCTTGAAAAGAGACCTGCCGTCAACAACCAAATACTCTAGAAAGTCCTATAAAAGAACATTTTTACCAAAGTAAAAGCTTCATATATCTTTGTTTTATTTTATTTTAAGTCATTTTTATTGTTTTAATGTAATTTTACAATAGTTTGAACTGCATGTATTCATGAAAATTGGAAATACATGTAAACGCATGACTTCATTTTTAGTCCTAATTTTGAAAAAAAATGGAAAATGGCTCATGGGCTGTTTACATGAATCAGGACCTGATAGAGTCAAACCGAGGTGAAATTCGTTTTCAGTGCACAATAATTACTTACAATCAAGTGTCAGGTATTATTCAATAAAATACGTATTCCCCAGTGTTATCATTTTGTTAAATATTATATGGGATAATTATGTTATTTTCTGGCTATGGCTGAATATATACTCATCGTTTTCTAGTTTTTGGACACATCATTTCTGCCAATACACATTCATTTTTAGGAGCATTTAAACAAATCGATTTTTGTATTTTGTTCTCTAGTTTTGGGCGCTTTCATTTATATTTAAGAGGCGTCATTCAGGGATTGATCAAGTTGAAAGGAACAAACATCTCGTATGATGGAGAAAGGGGGAAGGATGTACCAGAATTCGCTGAAGAATATTTTCCTATTTGAAGATTAACATGGTTAATAATTGTAATTTAATACAATATATTTAAAAAATAAATAAAGTCTTAGGTTCACTAAAACAGCGCTCCTTAAATTGATCTTGTTCGGTTCGGACACCAAGTCCTTTATCTGTGAGTTCCGAAGATTCCACAATTGAAAACTTCGCCCACAGCAAATTTTATATTTTCACGTAACATAATGATAAAGCTCTACAAGGGCCCATCAGAGGTCATCCACAGGCAAACAAGGGAAATTTAACCTTTGGCAATAAGGCAAAAGCAAATATATATGTACCTAATCTAATGACTTAAACCAAGGTTCTATTCAGAGCAATCTCTCACTAAAATGACCCAAACGAGATAAAAAACACAGTAGTCTAATAATATGTAGATGTATACCGGGGGACAGCCAAAAATGTCCCCCTTTTTATAATGCTATAATTTTTTAGCCATTAAAGCTTTGAAGTAGAAATAAGTATCATTACAAAGAACAATATTTGAAATCTTATTAGCTAGCTTAGGTATCCTAGGCTTGCGGTGGATAGCCTATCCCAGTCTAGGATAGCCTATTTATATGCGGATATTAAACAGTTCTTTTTAGGCTCTTAAAAATGGCACAATTAACTCTCGAACAGCGCAGGTTTGTCGTAGAATTAATTATTTAACATGGCTCCATAATCAAATCAATTCGTCATTTGCAAGCAAGATGCGGCGACTAATGCCCAAGTAGGCAGTCGCCAGATGAGCTCTTAGAAAATTAAGAAAAAAAAAGCAAGTAAGATGTGGTATACGATTAGACAAAAAAAAATCCAGAGAAATTACGCTAAGTGAAATGCACACAGCACAATTCGTAATTTAAGTAAAGGAAATTCCGATCGTTAGAAAAGTGTGAGGACGAAAACGAATATTGACAAGGTAAGAAATTCAATTGAAAAAAATTAGCTGCTGAAACATATTTGAATAGGGAAACTGTGCAAACTCTTCTGAAAAAGATATTCTAATTTAAAGCCAAACAAAAGTCAATGTCCTCACGAAATCTCAGGGCAGTATAAGCAGCGAAGTTTATCATTTTGCCTCAGGGTTAAAGAAATGTGCAATGATAAACATTTGGAATTGAATAACATAATTTTCAGTGATGAATGTCACGTTTAGCTAAAGGCATGCCAAATAAACAGAATTATCCTAAGTGGTCACTAACTAAGCCAAATAATCACTTTCAAAACCTTAGCACTTCCCAAAGCAAACTGTATGGTGTGAACTAAATGGAAATAAGATTTATGGGCCTTATTTCTTTAAGGACTATCAAACAGGAAAAGGTCAATCGATTAACGATGCTAGCTATCTTAAGATGCTTAAACGCACTTTCGCCAATAGCTCATATCCTGAATAATGGTTTCAGCATGATGGTGCTACAGCCCATGCTGCATGTGCCCCCATGAAATGGTTGAAGGCTCGATTTACTGAACGACTAATATGGCATAGGAAAATTTTCCCTTGGCCGGCCAGGTCGCCTGACTTGTCACATTTAGACTACTTTCTATGGAGTTTTGTAAAAGGAAGACCATTTCGAGCTGCACCATATAATATCTCAGAGCTGAAGAATGAGTTTCGAGAAATCATTGCATCCATCAATGTCAATATTTTGCAGAATGCCATAAGAAATATTGCTAATTGTATTTATAAGTGCATAGATTCCGCTGGTGGTCAATTCGAATATTAAAAAGCTACCTAATAACATTTTAAATATTATTCTTTGTGATGATACTTATTTCTACTTTCAAGCTTTAATGGATAAAAAATTACATTATGGCAAAAAAGGGGACATTTTAGGTTGTTACACGGTATATAATATAACCAATTAATATCTGTCGATAGTATTCAGCTTGACCATAAAAATGAGAGAGAAGGAGAAAGAAGGAAGGTGAAGGGAATGGGAAAAATATATAAATACAATGGAAGAGGCCAGCTTCCTCCAAAAAGTCAGATAGTGCACAAGTCTGTGTGCGTGAACCCCTCCCGAGTACAAGGGACAAGTGGTAACGACCCCGCTTGCCCTAGTACTAGGATAGGTAACATGCGCGAAGATCACCCAAACTGGGACATTCAACAAGAATGTGCCGAACAGTTTGGGGGACACGGCAGTCGTCGCAGTAAGGTGCAGGGTGACGCTTCATCAAATGAAAGTGCGTCCGACGAGGTTCCACAATTCGATGACAACAGAAAGCGACCTGAAGCTGTCGTGGCATTGGGGGTTAGGTCCATGGGAACAGTCGCGGCGCAATGTCACGCAATTATAAGTTACTCTCGGCCAATTCCTATCTCCTTTCCATGCAACCCGGAGGGCTGCCCATATTCCTGCTATGTAATCAGTGTGAAGAAAAGCGAAACGCTGGTATGGTCGCCCATTTCTCGCGGACTCTTTGGCGCCCTCATAGGCGCGCTCATTTCCCGCAATTACAATATATTCAAGAACCCAGCAGAAGATAATCTCGACATCCATACGGCTTGCAGCTGCCGTGATGTCATGGATACCGCGAATCAGAGGGTGTAGAGATTTCAATGTCCCAAGAGCACTCAGTGCGCTTTGTGAGGCACTAAAGATGACAATCTGTTCTCCGAACTAGGCACGACCCGTTATCTCACGTACCGAGTGGTGCATTACAAGCAGCTCTGCTGTCAAGACCGACGCAAATCTTGGTAGAGCTCCGCTGAATTCAACAAAGGAATATGGCGTGGAAACCGATCCCCTTCTGGAACTTGGAGTCATCCGTCTACAGCGGCATTGATCCAGCCTTAAAGGAAGTGTGCTCCAAAAAGTTGGAATGCAATACTTCCGACGCTAATGATGCTTTGTGAGCAGAGGGGTGGCGACAAATAGTAAAAAGTGGTACCTTCTATAGTAGAGTCAAGGGCAGAATCAGAGGTGCTACTGGCCTGAGAACCACACGAAGCTCTCGAAACACTTTCCTAGCACTAAATCTAAATGGCTTAGGGTGTGACCGGGGTCTCTGCAGCACAGGCACCGTCAAGATCGGCTTCGAATGCAGAGAAAGCCGTTAGCGACTAAAGGACGCGCTGGGTACGCGCATAGATGCGCATAATGCACTTTGTACGACGTAGAGTGAGTCTCATCGCCCAAGCATCGACAGATAGGCTCTCAATGACGAACGTGATGAAGGCACCGGTTGCCAAGTGGAGATCAGTGTGGTGAATCGAGTTCACATTCCGCAATACACGCTTGGTTGCGGATACGTAAAACTCGTATCCATAGTGAAGATTCGAAGGACAAAGGATCGGTAGAAAAGCAAATGCTGAACCTGACTCTCATTTGAGGCATCGATCAAAAACAAAACCAAAGGAACCATGTGAATCCACCACTTCCAGGAGAACCCCGCTTAAGAACAAGTGCTGGTCAAGGTGGAGCATTGGATGGCGGCAGAAGTGCACTACCTTAATTTTAGCCAAGTTAAACCGAAACTTGTGCGCTTCTGCATGGCAAGAGACGCGGTTCAATACCTGTTGGTATCGACGCTCCAGTGTTGGAATTTGGGCCGCACCAAAAGAGATCGAAATTTCATCTGCGCATAGCGTAGCGAGAATATCTTCAGGGAACACCAAGGTGATACCGATGATGCTCAGGGCAAAGAGTATGACACTGATGATACTTCCTTGCGGGACACCCTTTTTCTGCTACATTGGGCCGAAGAGGGCTCCCAGCACCAGTACGCGGGATCGACAATCTCATATGGGGGAGATGCGGAAATGAAATAGAGAGGGGGGGCTAAATAAGAGAGAGGGCAGGGGGATAAGGAGAGGGAAATGATAAAGGAGGAGTGGAGGGGAAAATGAACTTAGGATCTGCTCAATGCCAGCCCGTTTATCACAGATAATATCAACCTATCACTAACATAAGCCGGACTAAGGGACTATTCTATCGTTAGTAAAACATGCAATTTTTTAATAGTATTGTAATTATTTTTTTTTTACTAGTATTATTTAATTACGGTACATACTTATCTAAATGTGTATCCTTGAGCGATACCTCTTCTCTTTTGTCTGAAAAATAAGCGCACAATCATTCGAGGGAGAGTAATATAGGACAGCTTTCTCTCTCTCTTCTCCAGCAGGCTTTGCTTGCTAGCGATGAAAATAATATACTTATTGGAAATATGAAAAAAGAAATCGGAAAGCTGATTCGTGCACATGAGATACAAGGAGACGTTGTTGGCATCTTGTTTTATTTCTATTTTCCTTTAAATTCCTCAACTCTTTTCTGATATAAGACGCTTTCATCTGCACCTCCTACTATGCGATGTTTACGTTAGCAAAATACCTAGCAAACTAGTTTCTGAACATATTCACTGACGTGCTTTTTACTATGTGGTAAGGCAGGCTATTCGCTATTCCACGTTTGTGTAATTTGTAGGGGTGCGAAATGTATGGGAGAAATTCCTTCCAACTTGATAATACAAATGGCCGAAAAAACTTTCCAACTAAAAAACGGACTAAGCCAGTCGTGTGGCTAGCGTATCGGAAACGAAATCAGGAGGTACCTGGTTCGAAACTCAAGAGTCCAAAAACTTATATGAAATAATCTCAAGAAAGAAAAACGAAGATGAAGGACTAACTAAACAAGAAGAATACGGAAAACGGAAGAAAACGTTAAAGGGCCAATTCAAAGGAAAACTTAGTCAAGAATATTTGATAACAAGACTACAACAATAAAGAAGATAAAACATGGCTCCATAAATTTACCAATTTGAAACCGTTTTGGGGTATGTTGGCCCTTTCGTGAATCTCAAACAGTAATCTATAATTAAGACTTGTATATCCATTTAGGATTTTAAATCCGTCCATATTTTTTTCGTGTAGTAGTATACTTCCCAGGAATAATAGGCAAAAAAGAGCCAGAGTCTCTCTTCGTATGGTTTATTTTTAATCCAAAAATTAGTTTAGTAGCACTACGTTGCACTCTTTCTAACTGTGCTATATCTTTGATAATGATGGGAGACCAGAATTGTACAGCGTAATGCAGGTATGGACGCACAAACGATTTTTATAAAGGTACTATATTTATCCTTCGACTTGAAAGTGAAATTTCGGTCCCCTGAGATTAAAACCCCTAGGTTTCTTTTTAAGTTAACACATTCGAGGATTTGACCGTTCATATGATTTCTACTTTTAAGTTATGACGTCGTAAGTGCATTTACGTAAGTTAACTTTATCTTCTACTTATTTTCTCACTCAACAATTTTATCAAAGTATATCTGCATTTCCTCCACATCGGAAGAAGGAAGGGCTCTGTTTCCTAACTTCTTATCATCTTCAATTTTTTAGATCCTACTAATTAAGCCATAGTTTAGGTAGTTAATCTAAACAATGAATAATAGTGTGCCCAGGTTTAAACACTGAGGTACACCGCTGGTGTGTGAGAGAGAGAGGGGTGGAAATAAGAGAAGGGGAGGGAGAAATAAGAGATTTTTTATCGTCTATCTTGGGACTGCCGTAACTATCCTAAATCTTAATGCTAAGCAAAATTTAATAAAACAAAACAATCAAACACAAAACAAAAGGCAAAATACAAACAAATATAAGGAAAAATAAGACACACAAAAAAGCAAGAAGAAGGAAGTATCTCCGGCGTCCTGGTGAGGTTGGTTTGTCCCGGGCGCTGGAGCAGGCTACTAAAACGAAATACAATAGAGGAAGGTAGGTTCCTCGACGAAGTCAAATAGTCAACAAGTCTGTGTGCACGAACTTGTCCCGAGTACAAGGGACAAGCGATATGCTACACGGTTGTCTACCCACTTCCAGTCGCTCTCGCCTATCCCACCTCGAGTTTTTGGAATTTTTCCGCGACTATCCTGGAGGCGTTAAGGAATTGTGTTCGCAATCTAGGATAGCAACATACAACGACTAGAAGTTACCCAGTGGCCGGTTGTTTGCAAACTGGACAGCCAGAGATGCAAAGAGACAATGTGGTATTCTGAGTAGTACCTAATAATCATCGACAGGGCAGCAATGATCTAAAGATATGTTGTGGCAGACCCAGAGACGGGATCGGAGACTTTTAGTTGGCCTGACAGCTAACAATGCAGTAAGGCCTCCTCCCCCAAGCAGTACAGACCTTTGTACCCCAAAACAGCTGCATAGAGGTGGGCATCCCATTAAATGCAAGGTAATAGTCACTGGCGCAAAACTGATATTCCCATTATTCGAGATCCAACGCCAATGTCCCCTCAGTGCTTAATCTCTTGCAACTTGCCGGCATTAACGGGCGTTGTTTATAGAGGATCCAAAGTCTCTCTTCTGACACGGCATGAAGTATCTTTTCAGGCCCTTAGCCTAGGCAGAGGGTTAAGTGGATAGACGTAGAGAAAAAAGGATGCTGAGAGGGAGCGAGGAGGAAGTTCACCAACAATTTACCCAGGTCCCGTAAAAGAGTTCAATTAAACCCAGTGACTGGATTTCCCTAATTTGCACTCTGTCCATATGAGAGCGGTTCAATCCATTGACCACTTGGCAGATTTCCGATTATGCATTTAGCTCGAGATGCATTAGGTGGCCAGGAGCTAGTCATCGCTATTGCTTACAATTGTCCGACCTACCGAGGTTCGCGCAGCTCTCCCGCCGCATATAATCAACAATCGCTAGAAGCAAAAATTGAGAAACTCATCGAGGTTGCCCGGAATCTGGCCAAAGAGGTCCTGGATTAAAGTTCGTTTCGAGATACGAATCTTTATTTCCGCTCAGGATCTCGGTTCTCGGGTCGGCCTTGCTCTTTCCTGACTAGTTATCCATGGGATGAGCCATCTAGCTGGTGCAAGTGTTACCAGAAATTCAAAGGTGAAGCCCATCGATGCCTCTCACCCAGTGGCTTCCGTTTAGATGAAAGCCAATGACCTTTTTCTCCTGCTTCTATCATCTCCTTTTAACATCCTGCTAAATTCTCAAACCCTTCAGCATTTACCACTCTCAGAACAGTGCCTCTTCCGGACACCTAACGGAAATTTGCTCACTCTACCTTCGTCAGACATCTGTCGGCAAATCCACGGGAAACGACAACAGTATTTCAAGCTGTAATACTAAACGTAACCTCACTTCGTCATAGTTGTCATTCCCCTCTCCACATACGATCTTCAGCACCGTACGCCCGCTCTACCAGCTCTACCTCAGTGACACATTCTTCAGGTGGACTCCATTAGCACGCCTACGCACTTATCGCGGTAGCGATGTGGAGCTAAAACTCGTTCCTTTTCAATCAGGATCCAAATACAGGACTCAAGCTCCTTGATGAAAGCAGATCTACCCTCCCCATTCTTTTTGCTTCACCTCAGGACATATGTCAACCACAATAGTCTCCTCGCTCCAACATATCTCAGGTCATCCTATTCTGATCTATTCTACATAAGATGCTTCTTTCAATCTCTATCTTTCCCAAACGGGGTCTATTGTGGCTGTGCTTATACGCTAACGTCGGTCACCTCATCTTGGTTCACTTTCTGAAACACTGCTTGCTTATCCTAAATTTCAAAGGGCGTTACCCTCACAGATCGAGTCTCCGCGAACGTTATTAGCGGCACTCCTTCCTCTTGCGCACCGCAGTTTACTTTTACCGTGTATGATTAAGGACTTGACTTTTTAAGTTCAGTAGGCTCCCTTTCAACCGTGTATCCTATACAATACATGCTTAATACACTGCATTACTCACCTCCTTTCCATACCCAACCTCACCCAGGTTGTTTGGATACAACAGGCTCCCCTCTCTACGCAAGCCCAAGCCGCTTGCCTCTGGCCAAACTCAAAGCTGCAAAGGAGGAGTTTTCCAGAATGGAGAAGGAAGGCATAATTCTGAAATCTCAATCTTCCTGGGCATCTCTATTACATCTAAACTCAATAAAGATGTGTACTTTATGCCAGTGTGTGACTTACGTGGCCTTAAACAGTCATTAAGGCTGATACTTATCTAATTCCGTTTTCTCGGATTTTACAGCTCAAGTCGCATGTGAACACGTATTTTCCCAACTTGATCTGTTAAAAGGCTTCCAGCAAATTCCGGTGGAAGGGTTGAGTGTAAGGAAATCATGTCTAACCACGCCGTTTTTGTGGGTGCAGTTTTTATACATGCAATTCGGTTTAGGGTCGTCTTCACAATCGTTTGTGCACTTTCTTAACGAAGTTCTGGTAGATTTTCCTTTCGTTCACACTTTCATAGACGACATAATGGTCTACTCTCTAGAATACGAAAATCACTTAGTACATCTAAAACAGCTATTCGACCGCTTACTGGCCTATGGTTCAAAGTTGACACCAAACAAATGCATTAGATGTAGACCGGCTCTAATATATGCAATGCCTCCTACCCAACGAGGACACCTGACCTCTGCCTGACACAGTAGAAGCCATATGCAATTTCCCTGCACCTGCCACATATAAATCTCTAAGTGAATTCCTAGGCCTATTTATTTTTAGACGAATATTGAAAAAAATGTGGCATCTATCTTAGTCCCTCTAAATGATCTCAACGGTGCCCAGCAAATACCATTAAATTGGGCGCTGGCGCCTTAGAGCTTCTCTCCACCTCGGGGGTGTTTGGCCCGTGTGCGGTGGTCCTCATTTTAGGAAATGACTGATTTGTATGTCACAGTTGAGGAGTTTAGGCAATGGATAAGACTGTTGAGTTGTTCTCCGCTAATCTCATCGCCGTGGGTCAAACTAATATTCTTAAAAAGTCGACAGTTTTAGCAGAGGTTTGGATCGAATAAAAAGGATTCGGGGCAAGTTTTGGCAGGACCCCCTCCCGTTCTGCATAGGAAATGGGGGTGCAATGGGACTGCTTTATCTGCTTTTTTATCCTGGATGCTGCTCCGCCAGCATTTAAGGCAAGTCGTGATGTAGCTGACAGCCACCCACTAGACTTTACCTGCTGAGGCGGGGAATCTTTCAACGAAAGATTTACATTGAGTGAGTTGCGTTCCGTTCTCGTATCGTGCGCGGACACCGCCCCTGGTGCGGACGAAGTCCTCTTTGCCATCCTTCGAAACCTATGTGAGCGAGGCATGGCCTTTGTGTTTGATTTGTTCAACAGTATCTGGACAGAGGGTATCCTCCCACACTCGTGGTGAATGGCTACTGTGCTCGCTTTTCGCAAACCAAGTAGATATCACTCTACTCCGTCCGATTTGCGCCCATCTTTCTAACCTCCTGCGCATGCAAGTTGATGGAGAAATTAGTAAATGTTAGACAAGCGTTTTTCCTGAAGATTGGAGGACATATGGCATCGTCACAGTGCGGCTGCTGCAAGTTCCAATCCACTTAGGTTGCTCTATTCCGACTGGAAAATGTGCCATGTGCGAGGTCTTCTTTTATAGAGAGCACTACGCCACGGTGTTTTTCGATCTGGAGAAGGCCTATGATACCGCATGGAGATATGGTATCATGGAGACGCTCTACACGATGGGGATGAGAGGACCTCTCTCTATCTTTATTTCCCAGTTTTTACTAGATCGTAGATTCCGCGGATGGGTGTAACGAGTTAGTTCTAGCAAAATGGAGCAAGAAGAGTGTGCCGCATGCAAGTGCCCTAAGTGTCACACTCTTTGCCCTGAGCATCAACGTTATCACCTTGGTACTACCATAAGTTCTTCTCGCTACGCTTTACGTGCATAAACTTTCGATTTCTTTTGTTTCGGCCCAAATGACAACGCTGGAGATTCGACTTCAACATCCATTGAAGTGATTCTTTCACTAGACCAATGCGAACAGGTTTCGTTTTTCCTTGACCAAGGCTAAGGTGGTGCACTTCTGCCGCCATCCACTGCTCTACACCGACCAAGTCCTGTTCCGAAATGGGGTTTGCTTGGAAATGGTGGAATCACACCGTTTCCTTGCCATAGACATTTTTCGTTATTATTATTATTATTTCATAGACCATGCAAAGAGCTACACTGAATTTTTGGAAATTATACCACCAAGATGTGTCAGTGCAGGTCAAGAAAGAAAGGAAAGAGAATTAAACAGCCCCATGGTTACGCAACAAAAAGACATTAGCCAATCTTTTAAACTTATCAAACGCAGGAGCAAAGTATTCCACAATCTTGATATGCTCGGTGAAAAACATTTAGAAAACTGAGATGTAGAATGACGACCAATTTCGATTGCCATGGAATTTATAGTCTCGCAATACCTAGTAACTCTGGCTGGTTAATAAAATATCGGCAAAAATTTATGCAGAGGATGATCCACATCATTCACTTCTTTAAATCAAATATAAAGAGCTCCAACATTTCTACGATGCTCAATGTCTAAATCCAAATCTGATAGTAAAGATTTTACAGAATTAAATACACGATCAAGCAATCTCAGATGAGACTCTACAGAAGAACTCCATACAGCAAAGCAATACTTAAAATGAGGTAGAATAAAAGAAAAGAAACACCTGCGAAGAACATCATCATCCTCATAAATTTTCTTAGATTTACGAAGAATGCCCAATTTCTGCGAGATATCCCGAGACATGTATCTTAGATGCGTTTCCAAAGTGAATTAGGAATCTAGAGTTACTCCCAAGAGCTTAAGCTGCTCAGCCTTGTTAACCAAAGCTCCATTTATTAACAAATTAGGATGTTCAGGTAAGAGAACTCTAGAGCGACTCACAATCATTTCCTTAGACTTACTAGGGTTAAATTTCATGCCCAACTGAAGACACCAGGAATGAATTTTATTCAAATCCTCAGTGAGGCTGTCTGCAACAATCAGTCTCATTGCAGGAGATGGAACATGATCATAGAGAGAGGTGTCATCAGCATATTCTAGAATTTTATTAGTGATATTAAACCACATGTCATTAGTATATAATATAAAAAGCAAAGGCCCAAGAACGCTACTCTAAGGAACTCCAGAATATACTTTAGAATAAGGACTAAAACACCCATCGACAACAACATGTTGTTGTCTATTAGTTAAAAACCCTGTTAAAATACTTAAGACTCTACTACCAATGCCAACAGACTTTAATTTATAATCAAACCATTATGTTTGACATTGTCAAAGGCGGAAATAAAGTCAAGAGAGACAAGACTAGACTCATAATTATTGTCTAAAGCAGACTGCATTTCATGTACCAGCAATAATAATGCATCAGTAGTGCCTAGCACCTTTCTAAAGCCAAACTGTCTCACTGGAAGAAAATGTCTCAAATAAACAGTACGACGTTTAGACAGCAGACGTTCAAAAGTCTTAGATAAAATCGGTGTAATGGAAATGGGCCTATATTTACTGGGAGATGGAGATGATGATGATTCTTTGGGAATTGGGGTAATGTTGCCTGAGCGCCAGCATTCATCAAATGACCCGCGACGAACTAAAATACAAAATATAACAGCCAGTTTTAAAGCTAGCTAAATGCTAGATCTTTTTGAAATCAATGGAACCAGAACAATATGATCAGTTCGCCCTTACTCGTCTAAGTTAGATAAAAGAAATTTTATTTCGTAGGATCTAAAGGCAAATGAATTAAAACTAGGTAGCAGGTTACAGCCTAAGGGCGGTTTGGATCTCTTCCCTACTTTGCTTGGAAATAAAACTGTCAGCAAGAATGCTGGCCTTATCAAGAGGATGATATGCAACGCTACCATCAAACTTCACTAAGAGAGGAATAGAAGGCTCAACACCACACAAAGCAGATTTAAGTGCTGACCACCAAATATGCGGCTGAGCCGCACCTGTGAGGACATTCTTTAAATGGGCATTATGTTTTGCTTCAGTCTCTTTATAAACATTATTTGCCATGTTCCTTATCGCAACATAAATTTCCCAACACAACCGAGAGCGGTTATCAGACCAAAGATTATAGGCAGCCTGCTTATCACGATAGATCGAGCTTTAAGATTTTTCATTGGAACCTCAACAACCCCTCCCACATCAGTGATTAAAAGATCAAGACGATTGCCAGATGTGTAAGTTGCTCCAGTAACTAACTGTTCACAACCAGTAATATCAGAAAAATCAATAGTAGCAATACCATGTTGATGGATTGTGGAAACTGAATTCAGCTAGTCTCAGTGATGAGAATTCATATCACCAATAAAAATGAAGCAAGATTTCTTGTCCTCCTCCTGAATATTAATGAGTTTAGAAGGCAATCATAAATACTGTCATCTAAGTTGGGGTTTCTATAAAGGCTAAAAATATAAAAAATATTAAAACGGCCGCATACTCTAATAATCATGATCTCATGACATCCACATTCAGACTTACTTAAACGTGAAGTATTAAATCTCGCTCGAGTATATACACACAAGCCTTGCTCTTGAGGTAAGGTGTTCCTCCGAAATTGCCTAGGCTTATTAAAATTTAGCAAACGAGTTCTGAGGTATGTCTCCTATTTGTTACAAGAGTCTCAGATCAGCTAATAATATCATATTTAGTTGAGGCAACAGAAAGCTCTCTCAAGTTACCATAGATACCACGGATGTTGCAGTAGAATAAATTGCAGAATTAACGACGAATAGGTCCAGGGTTAGATTCAATGTCGCCAGACAAAATAAGAATAATGCCTGGCAAACACTGTTAGACAAAGAATCTTAGAAAGTAACAGCAGCAACAACAACAATCTAAACAACAAAAACAAATACAAACCCAGAGATTCTTAGCACCTTCCGACCACTGAAGGCCTGCTGGGGACTGGGGTCCATGGCTAAATGTAGTACTTTCATATTTCGATACAATGAATTAAGATAGAAAAAAGCTTAGGAAAGTAAGGAAAGACAAGAGATGCAAGGCTGTGTAACCAGCAGAAGGGGAGTGGCTGAATTCAAGAATGTTTAACACACAACTATGGCTATAATTCAGTAAATCCATTTCAAGGATGCCGTTGGTAGTAGAACTACTCATCCACCTTAGCTAAAGCAGGGATACCTAGATCCCTTAAACATGAACACTCATGCGCCCACTGAGGACACTGTTGGAGAAATACCACTCGCTGTGCGTCGTGAATTATGCGCATGTACGCGTGAGTCCGGTGCCTCCTGCAGTCACCAAAGGCTCTTACTGCATTCGCAGCATCTCTAGGGGTGGTGGTGCCTCATGTTCTACCTAGGACGCCCCCGGGAGGGTACTAGCTTTGACTATTTGTCGCTATGCTTCTGTAATCAAAGCTTGTACAGCGTCGGGAGTATTGCGCTCGTCATTTTTAGAGGACATTCGTGTCACGCTTCTTGAGTAAGGAAAAAATAAACCTCCAATTATCCTCCATCTACCTGCCAAACCTTAACCGTAAAGTTCTTGTAAACTCCCCATTGAACGGCCCTATGGTCCTCGTCCCTCAAACAATTAAACGATAAATATTTGACCTCTTTCTTTGCTAAGCTAACTCTAGTGTTAAACGCACACTCTCTTTACTTTAAAAGCACTTTCCGTGGCCTCTAATGGGCAAATAGGACAAAAATCTTGCTCCTATTTGTGCTCCCATTCAACAAACGTGCATGATTAAATTATCCAAACCTCGCTTTAGGCAATTTTTGCTGCCGGAATCAAGCTAAGTGTGTTTCATGTAGACATCGTGGATAGATATACTAAATGGTTGAAAGTTCTACCCTTTCATGATTTATCTTCTGCTGAATATATTCAAGCAATTTTACAAAGATAGATTGCGCGATCCGTACTGCCCAAAACACTCATATCCAACAATGGGTCTAGCTTTCGTTCTCTTACTTCAATAGGATTCTTGGCATTCTCCATATTTTAACCTTTCCTTGGATTAGTATGGAAAATAGTGTAGCCGAGGCGTTTAATGCTATATTTAAACGCCACCTGTTTACAGGTTTCCCACTTAATCAATGATATAATAAATTAACATGGTTGCTTCTTGCCCACCACTCTCAAACTAAGTAAGAGTCTGGTACATCATCAGCATAGGCATTATACGAATGCTCTATCTGTTTTCCGTCAACATTTTAAAAATCTTTTAGATACCTACATTCTCATCAATGAATTTGACGATGCCCTAAAAACTCACATGGGAGAATTGCGACCTGCGTCATTGTACAAGGTACTTCCCAGTCAGAAGGTGCATATTCCTAACGATCCCTAAATTTTCACCCATGTTTTCGTTAAAAACATGAGAAACTCCCCGAAATTCCCTAACAAATTTAATAGTCTTTTCACGTTAAATTCTGAAGATGACACTCATTTCTGGTTCAAGTAGGCTCAAATGATCTGAAGACCGTCATCGCGTTCCATAATCTGAAGCCGGCTAGGCTTCCACCAAATCCCCATAAAACAGCATATTTCAGGCTGAGGCATATGTGGAGAATATTTGTGAAGTTGTTTATTCACGGTGCCAGTCAATACATGTTCGGGAAATAGATATGCATAGAATAGAGTATTTAAATTTTCATTTTATGTTGATCTAACTCTAAACTTGGTTGGATGTTGTGGTGTACCAAGCAACCAAAGGTACCTCATGATGGCGACACCTGGTAGCCTCACGCCATTCGGGCATATTTAGTGGCGCTGACAAGAGATTCGGATCATACTGTATTTTCATCGCCTAACCCCTTGCTCAACTCCCTTAATAGCTCCGTGCCAAGTACCAGCATCACATGTCAACCTCCAAAGCTCTCCATTGGCATGAGTTTCAGCTACTCGACTTGAGAAATTGAGAAAAATTCCCACCTAACCTTATAAATAAATGTAATATATAATTTGAACATGGCAACATAACCAACCATTCCAGTTCTCTAAGTGTCTCTTCTTATGTTTTGTTCTCTAAACTTGGTATCATTTGAGTAAGCGTACTTTGGATTTGTTCTAACTTCGCTATATCTTTCTGGTAGTACGGACACCAGGTTTTACGCAGGATTCGATAAGAAGACGGAATAAGGATTTATAAAAAGTTAATATTGTATCTTTGGACTTATGCTCGAATGCTCTACCAATGAATACAATTATTTTATTTGCTTTCTTAAGGACTTCTGAACATTGTTGACTGGGTTTTAGGTCGCTTGATATTGTATATCTATCTGTTTATGCTTAGAGGTGTTTCGATATCCCAAATGGAACACTTTAAGTATATTCACGTTAAAAGATATTTGACACGTTTGCGCCCAGTTGGACAATTTGTCGAGAATGTTTTGCATTTCGTTAATCTGTGCGTTAGTGAGTACCGTATTCTGATTTTTGTTGTTGTTAACAATCCTCAATATTATGCATGAAAGGCCTTCGTCTGGGTTGTTAATGTATACTAGAAATATAACTGATCCTAGAACTGACCCGATAGCTACCCCGCTAGTGACGTCTGTCATACCAGTTGCTCTTCCAATTATTACCTCGCTATGTCGTTTAGAACGCCGTGCGCTATTAATTTAATTACTAAACGTTTGTAGTGAGCTTTATGAAATGCTAGTTTGCTTTTGGCTGCCTTTAATAGGCAAAGGAAGATAGTATCCGGCCCGGGTGACTTATTCATCTTGTTTTTCTATACATACTATTAAGTCTTTTCCTGTAAGGCTGATACTACTTAACGCATCATTGCTATTAATTTGGATAGCTGCCAAAAATAGGAGGAGGAGGAGGAGATAGAGTAAGAGAGAGAGAGAGAATGTGTGTGTGTAAGAAAGAGAAAAATACTGAAAAAAGAAAGATTGAGATAGAGAATGAAAGAGAAGGAATGAGATCGAGAATGAAACAGATAATGATATAGAGAGAGACTGTGAGAAAGAAAGGTAGAGAGAGACTGGGAGAGAAGTAGGTAGGTAGAAATGGATGGATGAAGTGAGGGAAGGAAAGAGGTAGGGAAAGTGTGAGGGAGGTAGAGTGTGAGGGATGGAGGGATGGAGGAAAGGAGGGAAGAAAGGAGGTAGGGGGAATGTGAGGTAGAGAGAGTGTGAGAGAGAGAGGCAGGGAGGTAGTGAGAAAGGGAGAAAGGTAGAAAGATAGGTGGTAGGTAGGTAAGTAGGTAGGTAAATATATATATATGTAGGAGAATAACATAATGCTCCCAAATTTGCCCACCTCCCTTCCGGGTGGGCCGCTTATCAACCCTTCCCCTTCCGGCCCAATATCTGGTGGTCTTCAGCCGGAAGAAACCGCCGGCCATTTCAGCTAACTACCCAGTTCCTTCGCGGACTGTTTATCGATAAATGGGAGCCCATCTTCGCTTCCAATAGTTGCCGGAAGTTTATAAAGGACGAAATGGAGTAGCTTGACATCTAATCTACTTCCGGAGCCTTGAGAATCTCTCCCGAGTTTCGAGTATAAAAGACGAATTATTTTAACCCTTCAAGAGTAGAGCTTGCACAGCGTCTGGCGGGGCAGGAATTGCCCTTTATCGGTGTAGTGGTAATTCCTCGAAGAATCAAGTCTTCCGAGAGGAGATCGGTCCTAGTTAGGGAGGCTCCTTACCACGTTGGTCTGCAAGTCAGTGCGGAGCCAAGCTCGTACTCACTTATAAGATCCGAAGCTACAAACAGCCTCACTCTGGTTCCATAAGCGAGAAAACTACATTTCGGCTTTTCTCTGTGACCCTACGCGTCGATAGGTCACTTCGCTTCCCCCCCCCCCTCCTCACCCTCACAGAGGCACCAAGATTCCTCGGATATCACTAGTGTGGGGCCCTCTGTAACAAAAAGCTCCCGTCACTGCCTTGTTCCATCAGAATCGTGACGGAATTGTGGGATCAGTTCGGTCCCTGGAGAACCAACCTCATCCTTCCACCCCTTACCTCATCTCCTTCACTCATTAGCGCTGCCCGAACATCAGGTTCCCAGGTAACCCTTCCCTTTCACATTCCCCGACTTCACCGTGAAGCTTACCAGCATTACAAGTGTATAGGGATTTGTATGGTGAATAGTAATTTTCAAGCCAAGTGAGATATCCGAGATTTACTTATTAATTTATATCTTAAAGCACAATATTTGTGTATATATATATTTATTTTCTTGTTTTGTGTTCATTACAACTTTATTTTCATAGTGTTGTGAATCTAACATCCTTCGAGTCGCTTGCTGGCAAAATTCATTCCAATCCCTCCGTAGCCAACCTCTAAGCACTCTGAGTCAATAAACACACTCAAGACACGGGCCGAACGAAGTATAAGGAGTAGTACGACGACTCCTTCGCATTCGGGATAATAGGATATATATATATATATATATATATATATATATATATATATATATATATATATATGTATACATAAGAGTCGGGTAAAACTCCAACCACCCCTTGGCCTATTCCCCGACAATATATATATATATATATATATATATATATATATATATATATATATATATATATATATATATATATATATATATATATATAAAATGGTAGGAATGAGAGAGAAAAAATGAAAAATAAAATCAGAGAGAAAAAATGAAAGATAAAATGAGAAAGAAAGAGAACAGAGAATGATGCTAGATATGTTTGGGGGGAGACGAACTCTATGTAAATTGAGGACGAGGAATCGGGCGATTGTGATAAGATGAAATGGATGCAATCATGTCGCGTTCTTGCCTACCCCGAAGGCCTTGGGGATGCGTCCCAGCACATGTGGCGTGGAATCCAGTCAAGTGTGGTAGACACCATGGAATATCTCCCAGTACCATCAGTAACCTCTCCATTGTCCCTTCCCCTCGAGCTCTTCTCGAATGAATCTCGAAGCTTGCAATCGGTTCTTCCGGCTGGCAAAAAAGGACCAACGCAATAGACTCAAGTACTCGAACCCCTTCACTTCCTTTCATATCAGCCTACAACCCTCTTATAAACACCTTCGCACTTCCCTACCACCCCTAACTGCATCACCAATCCCCCAAACCCGCAAATACGGCGACCCTCCACCAGAAATTGGAATGACAGCAAAATAGGTGTGAAATTTACTTGCGATTCGAGGCCCAAAAACCGTCCATTGTTATTCATAGAGATTCGCAACGGTCCGGTGACTTTTGAAGACTTGGAACCGCCTCCGGGATTGATAGATCGCTACTGCTTTAGTCCTCGCTTTGCGCGGGGTGGGGATGGGGGAGTGAGTCATGGGAGAAAGGGGAGAGGGAGAGCCGCATTTAGGCGTCATTTTCATCCCCGAGATTGGGGTGGCGGCCAGAGTTGCTTGCATTGGCTTGATCCTCGCCCTGTTAAGGAGGAAAAGTCGTATATGTGCATCCTCTGTTCGTACCTTGTGGTCTTAAGTAATGGCGCTCTTTATACGATCGTTTTTGTATGGACGATTTTGTGGTGGTTTACCCTTATCCTCCCCTCTTTAATTTCGGAGCCGAGTTAAAAATATGTTCACTAGGGCATTTCATCTACAGGTGACATCTGGAGAACGGCGTGACCTCCAGGCCCCAACACCCGCGAGTGTATCTGCGGTTGGCCCTAAAATCTCGCAAGTATTTAAAAAGTATATAAAATGTAGTTATATTTAATAAATTAATGTTTCTGTATTTATTATTCAGAAATTTTATTTGTTTAATTATGGAAGATGCAAATATCTGGCAAATATCTTCCAGTTTATTGCAAGCATTTTTAAAATAGTAGCGTCACTTTTGGATCACCATTTGAGGTACTTTTTGTCGTGTCGTCTCCGGACGGCGGACCGACCTTTATCGGGGAAGAGAAGGGGCAAGCACGCCGACCCGCTGCAAACTGTAATTGTAGGAATGCACGACATTAGGGGGCACGGTCGGCAGTCCTGCTTTTCCTTTCCCCCAAAAGGGTGTGGACCCAAAATTAACCACTCCCTCTGGTCAATTTTGGGCCAACACCCTGCCTGCTCTCTTGGCAGTCCCGTGTGATAGTAAAAGAGGAACTGCCGTTTGAAGGGAGATGGAGTCGCCCGAGGGCGACTTCAGAGAAGGGGTTAAGGGGGAAATCCAACGCACTCGTATGCCTAGGAGATGAGTAAGCCTGCTCTTCGTTATGAGTGGATTGGATGAGTCCTTGAGAAACAACAGGGATGGGGGGAGAGGCAGGCACCTCCTCTCTAGAGGTTGAGCTGCCCAAGAAGGGATCTAAACATGGCCAAAGGAAAGCCCCTTTGCCGCATATGAATAGTCAAAGGGGAGCCCATTCACCGGTCAAGGGGAGTTTCGTGTTACTTCGTCCTCCCAGGAACATAGGGTGGCGAGGCAGAGTTTAGAGTTGGATCCCCATGTGCATTCTCGCTATTGCCTTGCATCGTACTCATATTATAAGATAATATAAAATGGAATTCATAGAAAGTAGATTCTATGACCTCTCAATGACTTGGGGGGGGGGGTAGAACAAAGGTTTCCATATCCGCTATTCGCGCCCTATTGGACTCTGCACAATTTTCGCAGAATCCTTCAAACTCCCAGTATTCTCGTTAATTCACGTGAGTCTAACTCGATCCGCTTCCCTCGTTCCTCGAACGCAGCGCACTCAATCTCGATTTGTGTTACTCGAAAGCAAGATTTAAGTTCAGCCCCGTAATAGTCATTATCCAGAGACTATTGTTTGAACTTTGCGCTAACGCAAGGATTACTCCCTCAAACCAAATCTTCGAGATAACAATAACGCGCAACTCTCCTGTGCAGGTGCTCTCTCTGCACCCACCCACCCACCCCAGTGCAGGCCTCATCATGGGCTTAGTTTACGCTCAACTTCGTTCAAGCGTCGCTCAGTCAATAATGTTCGTTAGTTTGTAGGGTTACCGTCCTCACCACCTCTCTCTCTGCCCTTTAGCTGCGGAGACCCGTGTAAATCTTGTATGTGTATAGCTCATTCTAAAACTCCTTTTAACCTTGTAAAATAATATTGATTTGCATATTAGTAAAGTTATTTTTGTACCCGTTTTTCTGTTATCCTGGAACTCCAATATAGTTGACTATTGGCCAACCTACTTTCAATTAATTTGCACTCTGCTTATATTGTAAACTTCCCACGCACTCGGAAAGCAGAAAGGGTGAACTTGACCCTATTCTACGTATCTATATTAATCTGGTGTAAGGTATGCGGGGTTATCCTACGACAATAATAATAATAATAAAATGATAATACCAATATATAATAATAAAAGGAAGAATGCTTATAACAATAATAATGCTAATAATAATAGTAAAATGTAAAGTAGTTCTGAGAGAGGGGCGAGGGGAAAGTGCACCCAGAACTTTTCCAGGCCCCATCAGATAGTGCACATCAACCAGGTGACACAAAGTCTCCATAATTTACACTCAGGCCAGAAGGATGTGCAGTTCCTCCAGATGCCAAGTGTAACAGGCTACACAGGGTACCCACCTGTTAGTGGGACACTTATTGAGGTCAAACTTGTGAGGTATGGGGAGTGCACTCGATTCATTTTGTGGTTCTGCGCCTGTGGAGTAGAAACTTATTTAGGGAACAATGATAATAAAATTAGGGTAACTAATTAGTGGTAGCTGCAAATGAATGAGTGCCAACACTTAATGATAAAATCAGGGGAAACACTTAATGACAAAATCAGAAATACGAGTCCTGGATAGCAAATAAGAGGGGTGCAACTCCTTAATGGTAAAAATAGTAGTAGCTAACTTTTATTACAACATTATGAGTGCCACCGCTATGTGCAAAAATGAGATAGATATAAGAAGACTCAATTAAAAAAAAATTGATGCCCCAAAATGGAAGTTAGAAAGAGAATTGCCAATGATGATTGACATAATAAGGAGTGCCACCATTAAATGGTAACACTGGATTGCCAACGAAAAAGTAACGAGATTTAGTGGTACAAAGTGGATTGACAAATTAATGACAGAGAAGATTGGCACAAACGATTTCCAAAGGTAGGTGGGGCAGCGAGGAATGGCACAAAGAGGAGTTCGAAAATGAGTGACAAAAAAGAAGTACCACTATAAAATGGCAAAATGAGAAGCAAAACTAATGCAAAATGACGAGTAATTATACAGGAAATATCAACAAGTAAGATGGTGGCACTGAAATGAAAAAAGGAGTACCAATAATGACAAAACTAGGTGTGCTAATACTATCAGATCGATGAATGGTAACAGTGCCAAAAGTGCCGAATAAGCGGAAGGGGGACGACTGAAGTATCAATGACAGAATAAAGGAGCAAAGGAATAAGAACAGAACTTAACAAATTCTAATTAAATGTAATATACTGGAGTAGGGATCTAATCTCCTAATGTCAGAGGGACTGGAGCTATCCTCGTGGGGGCGAATAGCTTCCTGCACACGTCATCGCGCACATAACCAATCCCCGAAACAGCTTTTCCCTTCCCAAGTCGTCGCACACAAAGCATATACACTCTTCCATCCCACAACCTGTCGACGGGGAATCAATTCCTACATACACTTAACATTAAACGAAGGCGGAAGGGGGGGTCCACACTTAGGTCACGAAGGGTTCTCTACTCGCTGGTTAATGCAAAAACAGAGTACTACCCTGTACCTTACACCCTTCTCTCAATAAATATCGGCTTGGTGCCCTCGGCCTTGTTTTCGATTGTCATTCTGAACTTTATGCTAGTCTAATTTACCGGTTGGGGAGTCTCGTCACGATTGAGAAGGGACGGATGACGTAACTGAGAGAATGAATGAATACTCCTCTTCGATGCAATTACACTAATTGCCATTCAATTAAATTTACTCTTTTCTCTTCTTGCTAAGTTCTCACGCCATTCTTTCTCCAGTGGCCAGGACAAATGGACCTCTAGACAGACACACAAACAGCCAAAGAGACAGAGAGACAGAATGTTCATAAAATCTGAATATTCATCTTTTTACTTAGAAATCCCATACCAATATACATTTTTGTCGCAGAGGTTAAAATTAGAAGTTTCTTTATACTATTATTTATCCTTATCCGTCCCAACTAGATTCGACAAGTTTTGAATGCCTCCTTTCATTAATTCTAGGCCCTAGCAGTAGTTAAATTTGTTGTAGCTGTATTATCCCATTGTATTTTTCAGTAAAATCTTCCTTAATTATTTTTTATCTTCCCCATGCTATTATATTCATTCTTCGTGTCTTCTCTCTTTTATTAATGTGCCCTAACCATGTTTCGAGCCCCACTTTCACTCTTAGCTGTTCGCTGGGAACAACCACCCGGATAAAAATCTTCTTTTATTCATTGCGGAATGTAGTGTATGAGAGTGGACCTTATAGTCCTATCGCGAGAAGATGAAGGAGGAGTGAAATTGCAGCCATAAAATTGCCTTTTCTATTTCTTAGAGAAATTATATGAGCGGAAGCCCCGTTGACGGGTGGTCTGGCCCACAAAATAATCGTCCGACGTATCTGAATTATTTTTATCTAGCAGATAGTATCCTTGGGCTCTGAGTTATTGATTATCGAATAACCGTTCAGTAACCACATTTTTATACGCGTATGGAAACGGCCTAATTCGATTATCACGACCCAACAAGAAAAGCGAACATGGCATCCGTTATTCCATCTCTGAATAGAAAAATACAGATCGATTTTTTTGCGCAATAAACGTATAAATATATTTATCAGTTAATACAAACAAGTCTATACACCTAAAATACATTGAGAGAGACATTTCATAACCAACACGCCCATTTGTGAACACTCATCGATGAATAATTAATTCCTCTGGTACACTTGCAAGCTTGCGCCAGTCAAGCTTATGAGTTGTAATCTAGCCCACATGTGATGGGAGGACTCACCGAGGCGGCAGTGATTCGATTGATGAATCTAGGCATCGATTTGGCGGGTTAGGAAAAGACGAGGGGTCCTAGGACGAGAATTCTTATATTAGACTTAAGCAGCAAGGCCTCGTAAAAGCCCTCTTTGGAGAAATGGCAGATATAATACCTTGGGTGATTAGGGACTGAAAAGGCTTGATAAAAACCTTCATGGCAGAAATTGCAAGGGTGATAATTTGGATGATTGGAGACCAACAATGCTCTATATAAGTCCTCGTTAAAGAATTGACAAATGAACTTTTATGGATGTGATAGAGTCGCACCTAACGTGCATCACTTAAGGTGTTGATAGAACTAGTCTTCTTATGTTGCAGCGCTCCTTGGTTCGCTACAAGGTGAACTAGGGATGAATTTTACGCATCTGGATTCAAATGTTTATTTCGGATGGTGGATTCGATCCCACAGACATATCTACTATTGGTGCCTGATGTTTTGAGACGTTCATCATAGATAACCGCCGTTGTTGATGCTAAGGAGAGATTCCGATCGCTTTACGCTCTGCACAGTGCACTTATACTCGCGGGTTAAGTATCTGTCCTCCAGGCGCCAATGGCTCTCATTTCCTCCAGCACCCATCTCAACGGTGACTCTGACAACGTGAAACGCGCATCATGTCCTAACCACTTTGGGTTTACGGTCAGGAAACTCCTGTGATCGCTTGATGCAATTCTTACGATGGTGGCTACGTTGGTTCGGCCTAAAGCAACACCCTGGAGGCTGGCTACCCCTCTGCTTCCAAAGTTTCTACATTACTAGTAGTACTGAATTTGTATTTCTTGGAAAAGATATCGTGTCATACTGTATCCGTGCTGGTGTATACTTATAGTAATTAGAATGGGGGAGGGGTCTTCAATACTATCTTCTCTCTGTCTGAGGCTGGCGGAGATATTATGGGCCCTGCGTCTATCCCTACAGCAGAGCTGGTTGAATGCATTGCTTGGTATGGAAGATTACGCACCATGCCCGGCTCGGAGAAAGAATTATGATTTATTAAGACTCACAGAGTCCGCAAGTGCCCTTAAGACATAGTAATCTCTAGATCACTTGTTCGTAATATCCGTGAACCCAAGGCTTGAGCGAGAATACGAAGATGTCAAGATGGTTTTATTTGTGTGGCCAAAACGGTAGTAGTGGTAACATCTCAGTAGTACACGCTGATTCAGGTAGCCTATCAAAGTCAAAAGTGAGAAATAGCGTTTGAGTGGGTCTAGAGAAATCTTCTTGATTCCAAGTAACTTATTCAACCAAGACTGCCTACTGATTGGCCAGGTCTTCACAGAGGGGGTAATTTACAAGTTCTCTAGCATTTAATGCTTCTTTAACAAAGTTCATGGAAGGGGGTGGTGGTTATTTGCCCAGTTGTGACATTGAGAGTCAGGACACCTCTTAAATTGTCACTCTCATCATGGCTGGCTGGCCACACATTAAACACATGGGTCCGCTCCGAGAAACGTAATACCCTTGATTCCTTACCAATAACGCCCTTGCACTTACAGAAAATGTGTTCTTTGGGCAACTTTTTTGTATCAGTAGCGAGGATGATGAGAAAGCACCTGAAACCGGCAGACTCAAAGGCCCATGATAGCCTATCAATGAGCAGCCTTTTAGACCTGAGGCTTCTATCTTCTTTTCTTTTCTTTTTTTCTATGGGAGAAAGCGGGGTCTTTATCATCTACCCATGTTCTCCAGGGGCTTCGAACAGGCTTAACGGACCCACTTCGGCCTGGTTTCTTCAATATGGTTTCTTCGAAGAGTTTGTCGTTATTTACTCTCTATCTCTCTCTGTCGTTTTCTTGTTTTGAGGAGTTTCTGTAACGAGGTTTAGGATGTTACTGTTCAAAACTTGGAGTGAAATTTCCAGAAGAAGCTTCTTGAAGCAGTACATGAAATTAAGAAGTGATCACTTCAAATCCTGACTCCTCTGAAAGCTTTCAGGGAGGAGTGTGTTCAAGTGTGAGGAGTTTTAATATGTAGCCGAAACATTGCCTTCTACAAACAAATTCACTCTTTAGTGGAAGCTCTATAAATCTAGAAACTAACCTAGGTTAGTTTATGTTCTAGAGCTTCCACAAAATATTGAATGTGTATTTAGACCAAACATTAACGGAGCCCTGTTTGGGCAATTAAACATAATCTCTCCTAAAAATGTTAAATTTCAACTTAACCTACCTAGGTAACGGAAATAACTTGCACATTTTTCCACCAGCAAGTTTGAGGAAGGAAACCTGTGGATGTGGGAGAGTCGATACTCAATTGCGAAAATCCTAGAGAGGTGAAACTCTAATTCTCCTAGCTAGTTGGAGGGAGTGGACGAATTTTGGATATTGGTGGGCTTAATTTTTTATTAAAATAGAATTTACTTTTCTTTTAAGATGGTCAGGCGTAGCCTGCATCTGATCGTCCTCTAGTGACTGGTTGTAGCTTGAATCTGATCGTCTTCTACTCGCGGGATGTAGATTACATCTGATCGTCATCTATTGACTGATTGTAGCTTGAATCTGATCGTCTTCTACTTGTGGGATGTAGACTACATCTAAACGTCCTCTAGTCACTAGTTCTAGTAAGGCTGTAGACTACATATGATTTTCCTCATATGACTGGTTGTAGCCAGGCTGTAGCTTGCATCTGCTAACCTCCTAGACACTGGTTGTAGCCTGCCTCTGATCATTCTCTATTTACTGGTTATAACTTGATTGTAGATCAAGTCTGATCGTTCTCCAGTCAATGGTTATAGCCTACATCTGATAGTCCTCTAGTCATTGGTTGTAGCCTCGTCTTAGTCTGCAGCTGGTCGTCTGGATTCACTGGCTATAGCATATCTCTGTTCGGCCTTTATTCTTTGGCTATTACTTTAATCTGATCGCCCTCCTCTCAATGGTAGTAGCCTTGCTCTATCCTGGGTCTGATAGTCTTCTAGTCACTGGTTGTGACATGCATCTGATCGAATTATAGTTAATGTTTGTAGCCTACATCTTATCAGCATATTCACTAGCCATAGGCTGCATCTGATCAGATGAATGATTACGGCGACGTATAGAGGTAGTAAACAGTTGCATGATTAGCACTGAAAAATGCGTCTGATCGAATTCTAGCCACTCTTTGTATCCTGAAACTGATCGTCTTCTAGTCACTGGCTGTAGCTTAAATTTAATCGTCTTTTAGTCACTGGTTTAGCCTTGATCTAATCGTCCCTAGCCACTGTTTGAGCCTGCATCTGATCGTGCTCTAGTCAGTGGTTGTAGCGTGCATCTAATAGTACTCTGATCACTTGTTGTAGCATGCCTCTGATTGTATTCTATTTAATCATTGTATGCTGCACTGCATTTGATAGTCTTCTAGCCACTAGTTGTAGCCTATATTTGATCAATTTCTTTTTACTGTTCGAATGTTAATCTGATATTCTTCTATTCACTGTTTTTATCCTACATCTGATAGTCCTCTACTCACCTGTTTTAGCCTGCATCTGATGATCCCCTTATCAGTGATTGTATCTTGCTTCTGATCATCCTCTGGCCACTGGCTGTAGCCTTCACCTGATCACCCCTTAGTCACTGATTGTAGCCTGTATCTGATTGTATTTTAGTCACTGTTTCTATTCCTCAATTTTATTCTCCTCTTGTCACTGGTTTTAGCCTGAATATCGTCGTCCTCTTTACACAGTTTGTAACCTTTATTTGATCGTCATTTAGTCACTAGTTATAGCCTGCATTAGATCGTCTTTTATTCAATGAATCTAGGCTGCACTTGATGGTTCCTTCTTACTGGTTGTAACCTCAATCTAGTTGTCTTCTATTAAGTGGATGTACCCTGTATCGAATGGTCCTTCCTCTCTAGTTGTAGTCTACATCTAATCGTATTCTTGTCATTGATTTAATTTTGTATCTGATCGTCCTCTAGTCACTGATAGCCTGCACCTGATCGTCTTCTAATCACTATTTAAGCCTGTATCTGATCACCTCTAGTCACTAGTTGTAGGCTGTATCTGATCGTCATCTCGTCCCTAGTTCTAGTAGCCTGCATCTGATTATCTTCCATTCACTTGTTTTAGCCTCAATCTGATCATCTTCTAGCTACTGGTTGTAGCCTTATTCTTATCCTATTCTAGTCAATGTTTGTAGCTTCCATCTAATCCTCATCTAGCCTTTGGTTGTAGCCTGCATCTGATCGTCCTCTAGTCACTACTTGTGGCCTGCATCAGATCGTATTCGTCACTGATTATAGCCTGCATCTGATCGGTCTCTATTCACTGGTTGTATCTTGCATCGGATCGTCCTCTTTTTAATAGCTTAGCCTGCATTTGATCGTCCTTTAGCCCTGGTTGTAGTTTGCATCTGATAGTCTCCTAGAGACTGGTTTTCGACTTAAAAATGGTTGTATATAAAATTATCCACACTAATTATTTTATCTTTGAGATCGAATCAATTCCAATGAATATTTCTCCATTTGAGTGTTCACTTTTCCAATTTTATTGTTGCTTCTCTTTGAACATCGGGACGCTTTTTTAAAATCTTGCAAAATTGTTCTTTCAATTAGCTATTGTTTTCTCATTTTATTCACCCAGTGGGAAATTATAGATGATTTACTTCTCCATCTTCAACTTTCTCTTGTAGCACCCTTCATTCCCCACTCACACGCTCTTTGAATTCACTTCATAAGTATCCATTCCTGCATCATCTTTCTTACCTGCAAAGATATTAAGTCCATTCGTCGTATTTTTTATCTCCCTAAAACTTTATTTCTACCTCTCCCCTGGCCATTGAGATGAATACAACTAGCTAGTACTCCTTACGGCCTCGTATGAGACTGTACAGCATGAGTCATCTCGCTTTCTTGATGTCTGCTGCGAGAATCTGGTAAGATCGACCTAGTGTGCTACACTAATGCCCTTCTATTCTGTCCTTCAAATGTGCCTTGAAGGTTCATCCCTTGTCCTCAGACCTTTCTTTGGTTGATAGACAGGCGTTCTGAGTAAGTCCTTTGCCTTGAATAGTCAATATAATAATGAACTTTCAGATTAGTGTTGGTGTTCTCCTAAAATCTTTTTTGTGAACTAGTATTTTACATACCTATACATTTTGTGCACTGGTCTATGTTAGTGTAAACACGGACATTTCATGCACTGGTCGAGGTTGTGCAGACATGGACATTTTTTTGATTAACTGAAATGATAAATCTCAACATGCATCTCTTATTCTTGTTTGAAAAGTTATGAATAGGGGTTAGAAACACAAAGTATAGTTATATTTATTCAATTATTTTCATAAGACGATATAATATTCGATAATGCTTAGGCTAAAACAAAAGCAAAAATATTAAGCTACAAGAGGATGTAATTAAAATTAAATTGGATCTCCTTTGCCGTCGATGACAAGACGAATTCTTGGTATGACTTGAGCCCAAGTGGCATGACACAGAGTTTCAGATGATATTACATCTTGGAATTTTACAGTTTACACTTCAGAACGTCCACATTCTGATGGGAATTGGTACACATCTTCTTCTAGAGACTCAACCACACCTCAAAGTCAATGGGGGTTTAAATCTGGCGTTAGTTTGTTGTCTTTTTGTGTGTGTATGTGAGGTTGCTTCCTCTCGTTGAAGAGTTACACGCGCATTTCTTATGGTGGCATCAACCCATGGGTTGAAGTTCTCCTTCAACATCTCCAAATTTACATGATGATTGAGCTTTACTTCCCCCCTCCCTCCAATGAAGAGAGGTGTTTTAGGCTCATTGATGTTACGCAAGCCACACCATCACCGAAGCTGGTTTATGTCTCTTGAAAGATATCTTTTGTTCAACCGGAATCTCATTTTTATTTTGGGCCCAAACAGAAAATTCTCTATTGTGGGTAGCTTTAGGAGTGAATAAATTCTCACCCATCTACAAAACTTGAGAATGAGAGTGATCAAGGAGCCGTTGAAGGAGCAACTTTTCTCTTATGACTCTTTTCGTTTTGGTGTGGTTGGAAAGCAGATGTTTCTTTTAGCAATCTTAAAAGGATGAAGTTGTGTGGCACTCCTAGGATTTCACCTGATCTTATTCATCGTGTTCTTATAACACGACTACATCTCTTTTATTTCTCTATTTTTCACTAAGGTGCTATTGAAGTTACTCAATTGGATATCTCGTTTATGTTGTCTATAGTTCTTCTATTAAAATCGATACTTTCACTTATTTATCTTTGAAGACGGAAAAAATTTCATATACGCAACATACGAGGGGCGGTCAATAAGTTTTGCAATTCGGATATAAGGCAACGAGATTTGAGGAAAAGTGTTTTAATATTTTTTAATATAACTACCCTCGACTTCAATACACTTGCGCCACTTGTCCCTGAGGCTTCGAATTCCCGACAACCAGAAATCTCACGACTGCTGTTCAATCCACTCCTGGACGGCGAGCTGGACATCTTCATCGTCCCCAAACAGGCATCCACGCAGTTCAGCCTTGAGCTGGCAGAATAAAATGTAGTCGCTAGGGGCCAGATCTGGACTGTAGGTGGGATGGTTGAGCTCCTCGAATCCGCACCCGCGCAGGGCAGCTTGTGCAACTCTGGCCTTATGGACTTTGACGACGTTGAAGTCGATCATGGGGAGTGAGGTTTCTAGGGACCCAACGGGCAGAGATGCTACTTCTTCTTAAATAGACGAGCCAGGAGCGTGCAGCTGCAGGTCCTGACTTGTCCTAATACCCCCACAAACAGCCATCCCCCTTCCTCTGTTTTGACCTACCGATTCGCAAAACTTATTGACCGCCCCTCGTATACTGAGTTCGGATTTAATTGTTTTATGCCTAAGAAGAAATAAGAAATAATTGGAACAAGTAAGGACTAGTTGAATTTCATTTGGTATGTAATTTCTAGAACTATCAGAAATATTAACAGCAAATTTGGGAAATTTTACCTGCGATTTATTCCCGCTGTTACTAATATAATAATTTTTTCTAGTTTTAAATAAAGCATCTTTTATAAAATCATCTTTGCACCCCAATCTTTGAAAGACTATTAATGTGTTGAAATTCCTTATCCCTAAAAGTCGGATCACAAATACGAATGGCCCGCAGTGACAATCATAACGCCATTTTTTAACGGAAAAATAATGGCTGGAGAACGCATGTACTTATTTATCTGAGGGAGGCATGGACCCTTATAGCACCAGAGCATGCAACCAACACTAAACAACGACATACATATAAGACATCCCTAGACACCATCGGCACCATAGTTCGCAAGTGGAAACCCTGCGATATCACTGTTAACCGCCCATGTACCAGACGTCCATGCAAGATTTTTGAACGTGCCACTCGGATGATGGTGGGAATGATGACTCAGACGATGAACTTAAGGAAGCAGAGAGCAAGGTCAGCAAAGCAACTATTAACAGAGGACTCTGTCTTGAAGGAATCCTTTCTTGGGCGGCTAGGAAAGTTCCTCTACTGAAGGCTAAGCACATTCAGGACCGACTAACGTAAGCCAATAAGCATTTTAAGAAACTAGCTAATTTTGAAGTGGGAGTTATTAGTGTTCTATTATCTGACAAAACCAAAATTGAAATTTTCGGAGGGAACCGCGATAATCGTGTTTGCTACAAATAATACGATACCCATAATGAATTTTGGCGGTGGAAGTTCATATAATGATGTGGAGCTGCGTTAGTTCATCTTGCATTGGGAAACTCCTTATTATTAGTGGAAAGATAGATTCTGCGATGATTAGGCAAAATTTTGTGAAAAACTTAATTACATCAGCCAGGGCTCTGAAAATAAAGCGAAGTTGGATAGTAATACAAGATAATGATCATAAGCACACGGTAAATGAAATAAAGGTTTGGTTTTAAAGAAACAAAATTAACGTAATTGAGGGGAGGTACAGTTGAAGATTCAGAGCAGATGCCCGATAATTTTTTAGAACTTAGAGTTTATTTGCACTGAAGGATGAAGAAAGATGTCCGTAAAAAGTTGTAAATGGGTGTTTGTCAACTATAATAGCCACGACGTTTAGAAATGACTATTGCCAATTAAGGTTATGCTGCGTAGTATTAATGAGTGATAAGTATAAGTGTTCTGTACGTTTGCTCTTGGTGAGTCGATTATATTCAAAGAGCTAATGTATTAGGTATTTTTCCTAAAATTAATACGTCCTTTTATTGACAGTTCAATTGGGATTAGTATGTCTAAATACTACAAAATTTATACGCCTATTGGAAATGTGGAAAATAAAAATATAGATGCGTTGTATATTTTCTCAGCACACATACACTCACTACACTCACACACACACACATACATATATATATATATATATATATATATATATATATATATATATATATATATATATATATATATATAGTACAAGAAAGAGAAATTGGACGCGAATGAGCAATGAGACAAGAAACAGGAGTTTTTTAGAGGTAAGAGAAAGGGACATTAGAAGAAGACTAGAATCAAAGAGAGCAGAGGGCGGCACAATGAAGGCAATCCTTTACCGAGAAGACAGAGATAACGCCAGGGAAAAAAAGTTTGAAATTCCTGGCCGGAACTCGAACCCGGCTCTGCTGATTGCCGGTCAGATGCTCTGACCGGTAGAGCATCTGACCGGCAATCAGCAGAGCCGGGTTCGAGTTCCGGCCAGGAATTTCAAACTTTTTTCCCCTGGCGTTATCTCTGTCTTCTCGGTAAAGGATTGCCTTCATTGTGCCGCCCTCTGCTCTCTTTGATTCTAGTCTTCTTCTAATGTCCCTTTCTCTCACCTCTAAAAAACTCCTGTTTCTTGTCTCATTGCTCATTCGCGTCCAATTTCTCTTTCTTGTACTATATTGTAATATAGTCTGCAATGCAAGGTTTCTGCACCTTTATTTCTGTCTTCAAAATTGTTTTGAAAGGCAGAAAATAAATATGGCGAAAGCCCTGTGGTGGTTGTTATCACCCGCAGAACTTGCATTTGCTCCTTCTTCTATATATATATATATATATATATATATATATATATATATATATATATATATATATATATATATATATATATATATATATATATATATATATATATATATATATATATATATATAAATATATATATATATATATATATATATATATATGTATATATATATATATATATATATATATATATATATATATATATATATATATATATATATATATATATATATATATGATTGTATTTCCTTTGTCCAAAGGTTATTCAAGCTCTTTTCATCGCTCTTCTACAGCAACCTCCCCAGTTACTTCCCAGTGCTTGAACCCCCTCCCTATGCCAACACACTCTCCCGTCCCTCATCTCCAAACAAAATGCTGAAAGTTAGCAAACAATCTCCCCGAAGCTAATTTGGAGCTAATTCAATACAATCCGTCTCGGTAAGTCTCCCGCACACCTCATTGCTGTCATGAATATAAAGTCCGACGCCGCAACGCATACACACACACACACACACACACACACACCACGCCGAGCCCACGCAATAAATTCGAGTGCACACTCACAAAGACGAAATATATGCATATGTGCACATACATATGCATACATTCTCGTACACATTATATATGCATGCACACGAATGAATATATATATATATATATATATATATATATATATGAATCCATTAAACCACATTGAAAGAGAAAACGGAATAATTTTTCCTTGCAGTAATATTTTTATTACCTTTTTTCGAAAAATCCGTGCAGGGAAACGTTTCGAACCAGGCACACAGGCAGCGAGCACCGCTTTGATCACAGTTAAAAGTATGCCGTTAGTACACTACGCTACGCAGAGAACCAAAAATTATCTGAATAGAATAGCTTTTAAGGAACACTTTTGCCAGCTCGAACGGAGACTATGAAAGAAATAGAAAATTAATTGGGAATTCAAAGAATAAATGAGGAATAGGTAAACGCGTGGCAGATATACAAATGTATATATCTCTCAAAGTAGCACGAGAGAATGATGGAAATGAATCCATTAAACCACATTGAAAGAGAAAACGGAGATATATACATTTGTATATCTGCCACGCGTTTACCTATTCCTCATTTATTCTTCGAATTCCCAATTAATTTTCTATTTCTTTCATAGTCTCCGTTCGAGCTGGCAAAAGTGTTCCTTAAAAGCTATTCTATTCAGAGAATTTTTTGGTTCTCTGCATATTGTAGTGTACTAACGGCATACTTTTAACTGTGATCAAAGCGGTGCTCGCTGCCTGTGTGCCTGGTTCGAAACGTTTCCCTGCACGGAATTTTCGAAAAAAGGTAATAAAAATATTACTGCAAGGAAAAATTATTTTGTTTTCTCTTTCATTGTGGTTTAATGGATTCATTTCCATCCTTCTCTCGTGCTACTTTGAGATATATATATATATATATATATATATATATATATATATATATTGGTGAAAATTTATTGATTTCACCATTAGATCATGTTATTTGAGTCATGGCAGTTATGGGTGAAAAATAATATCGCCTAAACGTCCGCCAAGGCTTCGGCGGCACATCTCCACTCGATGGTCAAAGTTTTTGATGACTTCTCTGCATAGTTGCTCCTCGATCTCACCAATATGCCTTATTATCTCATCTTTCAGCTGTTGAATTGTTGTTGGCTTGTTGGCATAGACCTTATTTTTAAGATGACCCCAAAGGAAGAAATCTAAAAGCTTCAAGTCACACGATCGTGGTGGCTAATTGACCTCGCTGTTTCGAGAGATGATGCGACCTGGGAACTTCTCATTCGATAAAGCCATTGTTGCATTGGCTGTGTGGCGTGTGGCGCCGTCCTGTTGATATCACAAATCTTTGACATGCATAAAATTCAATTCAAACCATAAAAAGTTGGTTATCATGGCACGGGATCGCTCGCCTGTCACCGTAACAGAATTCCTGGCATCATTTTCGAAGAAATACGGACCAATGATTCCGCTAGCAAAAAATGCACACAAACAGTGACCTTTTGTGGATGCAGTGGCTTTTTTAACAATCTTCCTGGGATATTTATTAGCCCAAATGCGACAATTCTGCTTATTAACGAATCCACCAAGATGAAAATGGGCTTCATCACTAAAGATGATTTTTGGCGAAAAATCCTCATCGGCTTGTCTTTGCTCGTGCACCCAATTGACGAATGTACGGCGCTTCAAATGGTCAGCAGTCTTCAGTTCTTGTGTTAATTGAATTTTGTAAGTGTTTAGAGACAAATCTTTTGTCAAAATTCGATGTAACATTATTGTGGAGAGGTTCAATTCCTGCGTGCGATGACGAGTAGAGGTGTTTGGATCTTCGGCCACATTCTCGCGCACTGCAGCAATGTTTTCAGCTGAACGGCGTAAACGAGCACGCAATGGCGTTTTATTATCTACCATCGACCCTGTTTGTTTGAATTCACGAATAATTTTGCCAATTGCACTCTCGGTTGGTTGATTATGTTGACCAAAAGAATCACGAAGTGCCCGAAATGCGTTTCTGTTTGAACGTCCATTTTCGTAATAGGCTTCGATATTTTTAACATGCTGTTCGATTGTTAATCCTTCCATGGTTGAAATTACCAAAGACTGAAGTTGTTAAATCTGAAAGAAAAAGCAAAAAAATCATTAGAGGCTTAAATTTAACTCTCATTTCAAATCATTCCAAGATATTGGAACACCCTTTATATATATAGAAAGAGGGAGAGAGAGAGAGAGAGAGAGAGAAGACAGAGAGAGAGAAAAAAAAGAAGAAATTCACAGTCTCGTTAGTAAGCAATACACTTAACAAAGTCCACAAGAAAAATGTAACGAAGATGCCAAGTACTTTCGAACTCTATTCCAAGTTCATTATCAAGAAATGAGGGAAAACAACAGTAAGTGTAATATATAAGCCAGAGGGTGCGGAAAAATAACGCCCCGAAGAAGAAATTCATCCAATCATCAATGAAATTAGTGGCATTTGGATTAACAAAGTCAACAGACCTAAGTCGCGTGCTCTCAATTATTCTGAAAAACTCAGTAAAAAGTAAAATGGTTACCATCCAACCGAGCGACCTACGGACCGACATTGTAACTTATAGAGTCGCGACTGAAATTAGTAGCAGCTGAAGTGCCAAAAAGGAGCTGCAAATACAAAATAAACTTGGCAGGTTGAAATATCTAAAGACTATCCACAGGATTTAACAGAACAGAAAAAACAATTAGGGAGGAAGAAAAATTTTAAATAGAGAGATAAAGATGGGAGGTCAGAAGAGAAGGAAAGGGAGGGGCAAATATATATGCTCAAAAATCAGTGGCCAAAATATGTCTGACTCTTTGATTTTTTCTTATACTTGGGTATGTCTATAAATACGTTGGGGTAGGCTTTCCTGCATCTGTTCAATACATTTGGAAAAAAATACAAGAAAAAGCTTAATTATAACCTTTGGAAATATCTAAATTGGCGATGCTATTGAAATGTATGAAATCTTGGTATCAGTATGCGTTATGTTACAGTCAAATTATCTTCACATCATATTTGGTAATTTAATATGGTATTCCATGTAAACAGGGTCTGACAACGATCATAACGAAAACACGTGACCATAGATAGCATGAAAGAAAAAGTACGCAAGGAGCTCGAGGAAGGTTTCAGTAGGTGATAAATCACCGAGGTTCGGCGGATCACATTCCAGCCTTGCAGAAGAGTTGAAGAATATCATAGAACGTGAGAACATCGAACACCGAACTCGATCTAGACGAGCCATGGACAGTACGCATCCTGATGACAAGTTTGTGCGTCGCATGAACTTTCGTGATATTAATATAATCTAAGTCTAGCGCATCCCTCAGAAGAGTCCGTCGCAGAATGCTTGCACAAGGCTGGAAGTCATGTAAAGCCTGCAAGAACCGCGGTCGACTGGCTTGTGCAAAGGATTACCGCAACTGGATAATGCGTCAGTGAGGACTTGTCTTAAGGTCCGACGAGTCCACGTTCGAACTTTTCTCGAACGCAAGCAACGTTGTGTCCGCAGCATGTCATGTTTAGGAATGGGTAGTCTCACTAATTTTGATGGTACAATGAACTCAGATATATGACAAGATTTCCTGCGAGAATACATGATGCCCTCTAGAGACACGCCCAGAATGTGATTTTCAAACAGGATCACAACCCGCGTCCACCATACAGTGGTTCTGGGACAACAATACCACGGTAATGGACTGGCCGACTCAGTCTCCAGATACGAATTCACTGGAAAACCTTCGGCAACAACTTACATAGGCCATAAGACGTTGTCCTCCAACCTCCAATAAGCAACTGAAGGCAGTCCTCCCCGCATCCTCGGAGATTAAACCAGCATCACACCCCTCAGCTGTCGCCTCCTCATGGAGAGCATCCCTCGAAGAATATATGCTCTCATTAATACAAAAGGGACCTGTTAGTGATCTTCCTGTATCAGTTTAGTGTTGCTGTAATTTTCATAGAGCTTCATTTCTTGATCTTTTATTTGTTGCTGTTGTTACATGTTTGGTAAATTTTGTATTTTGCTCATTCTTCTTGATTGTTTGAGGAATATATAAATTATTGCTATTTATTTCTTCCTCCGAAAAACATTGGCCGTAGCTATATATATATATATATATATATATATATATATATATATATATATGCGGTTAAGGTAATGGCATAATTAGACAACTGCTCTGCTTCAGGTCCAGCAGGTGATCCTATCCTCCTTGAACTGGAAGACAACACTTAGGGATGACCCATCCATCAGCCCTAAGTGTTGTCTTCCAGTTCAAGGAGGATAGGATCACCTGCTGGACCTGAAGCAGAGCAGTTGTCTAATTATGCCATTACCTTAACCGCACCAATTTGTCTTGGATATTTTTCCATATATATATATATATATATATATATATATATATATAAATCTTGAAAAAACAAAAATCATGATATACTAACCAGAAGTCAGCATGGTAGACATCACAATTGACAACGATCAATATGAAATGGTAGAAAAATATATCTATCAGAGTCAACAGATTACAATGTCACTGGAAAAATATCAAGAAATCTACCACAGAATCACTTTAGGCTGGAGATCATTTTTAATGGCAAGCATCATCTTCATAAGCAAAATAGCCATTTGTCTCAAAAGAAAATTATACAACCAATGCATAATTCCAACTATAACCTATGAATTAGAAACTTGGAACCTGACCCCAAGACTTACCATAAATCTTAGAACAACACAAATAGCCCATGAATTCATTATGATAGGGATAAATTCGCGTGACAGAAAACTAGCCACTTAGATACGTATACAAACTCAACTTAAGATATAGTGAAAGTTATAAGAATCCTAAGCTGGGCAGGCAGGTCATGTGGCAATATTCCAAGACGATAGCTGAACCCCCGAAATTAACGATTGGACTCTACTTGTTAAAAAACAACCAAAAACAAGATGGAAAGATGAGAAAAGGCTTCTCTCAGCAGTGGGAGGCAAATGACTGAAAAGGTAATATATATATATATATATATATATATATATATATATATATATACGTACAGAAAGAGAGAGGGGGAAAAGAAGGAAAATTTAAAGATATATAATTTATTAGACAATTAAAATTTGGGAATTTACTGATGAATGACAATACGATAACATCGCGCACAATAGTATCTTTATTGTGACAGATAATTATCTGTCACATTCATTGTCTAATCCAAGTTATGTTTAAGTTGACACATAAGTATATAAAATACGCTACTCTCTTCACCACATCGGACATTATATTTGTGTTGAGATATACGTTTTTTTCAAACATTTACTTGATTGACCAAGGTAATATTAGGAACAGTCTATACATATTACAAAATATACAACGTCAATATTGGAACGATCATTCTGATTGGTTAAATTTCTTGTTTTTGGCGTGCTCTCTACTCACATGCTTATTTATATATTACACTTTACTTTTTTTTCCGTCATTCCTTGATATAATAAACGTAGAATATAGTTCGAAAGAGTTCTTGTGAATACAAAACTGATTTACGTATAATGAAGGAAAAGATTTACCAAGTAGTAGAGCAAACAAGCGCTAATCAAAAATTCATTTTAACCATATATTACCAAATAAGGAGGCCCTCCAACCTTATTATGAAGAATAACCCAAGAACTGCACATGGACCCAAACGAAGTAACCACCTAATATATGAGTACCCATGTAAATTAAAAGACTGTGAGCTCTTACCTCATTCATATATTCCAATGACCGAAACAACACTCTCAAGTAGGATCACCTACCACCTGAACAACGTAGCTCCGAAAACACACACTAGAAAAATACGAAGTTTGCCTTAGAAAATTGATGGAGGAAACTATAAAGATTTTAGAATCTGGCCCGACTCGACGCCAATTACACTTCCTTGAATCTATATATATTCAAGAAAAGCAACAAATGTTAAATTCCAAATGCTAGAGGACGGAGAAAAGCAACAACGCTAGCTTGACCTATTCTTCTCAAGCTGCTAATCGACATGGGAAAGGAGGTTAACCTCTGCCCACTACCCTTCTGCCGGAAGTTCACCACGTTTGATATATCCCCCACGACCCTACCCCAATGCGGTTTATTTCGCTTAGAGCTTCCATTTCTTATTTTTTGTTCGTTAGTAAGTCTGTAACCACATATTTTTATATATAACGCCTTTATTGTAACATTTTTCCACTTTATCTCTGAAGATGAGACGTGTCGTATCGAAACGTCTCAGTTTAATAAAATATTGTGGGAAAAGTACATTATTTTACTATTTCATTCCCAAATATCAAAACCATAAGTTTTCAATGAAATTTGGGGAACTTATTCACGAGTTGGAACAATAAGAGAAAAAAGCGAACATGCGACAAATCGAGAGAATTGAGAAGAAAATTATTATTACAAAATTACCCGTCTCTTCAATAAAACCTGCCATGATGAATATATATATATATATATATATATATATATATATATATATATATATATATATATATATATATATGAATCCATTAAACCACATTGAAAGAGAAAACGGAATAATTTTTCCTTGCAGTAATATTTTTATTACCATTTTTCGAAAAATCCGTGCAGGGAAGCGATTCGAACCAGGCACACTGCGTAGCGTAGTGTACTAACGGCATACTTTTAACTGTGATCAAAGCGGTGCTCACTGCCTCAGTGTGCCTGGTTCGAATCGCTTTCCTGCACGGATTTTTTGAAAAAAGGTAATAAAAATATTACTGCAAGGAAAAATTATTCCGTTTTCTCTTTCAATGTGGTTTAATAGATTCATTTTCATCATTCTCTCGTGCTACTTTGAGAGATATATACATATATATATATATATATATATATATATATATATATATATATATATATATATATATATATGGTGACCCAGCAAAATCTTCACTAAATTCAAACTTGAATCTTTCAGGCAAATATAATTGGATATAAATGAAAATTCGTTTACAACAATTTATATGTATTCCTTATTATCTCTGAAAATTTAAATACTAGAAACTATAATAGTACTTGTAGAATTAAAAGATAATGTAGTCACTCAAAATATGGCTTGCCAAATCAAGAAAACGTGCGATATTTGTGCGTAGGAAATATCAAGCTGCATGCCTAGGCTATTAGCTTTAATTAGCCTTGTTTTATATCTCTCTTTCAGTCATCATTTAAACTTTAAAAGTTATAAGTTGCGTTATTTTACCCCCTTTCCCAATGATGTAAAGTCTTAATGGAAACAGAATTTTTCGTGAATTTGCAGATAGATATTGAACTCGTAAAAGTGTTTATAACTTAATTAAAACGATTAAACTACTGGTTCGATAACTCGAAAGAAAGGTAGTAGCGGCCACAATAAAACTGATACGACAGAGAATAAAATAATTAAACTCATTTAATCGGAACTTATCTATCCGAAAGAAGATCTCCAGTGAATTTTATATTTTCCGCGCTTTTGTGCAACGGATTTTAAAACGACCCCCAAAATTAAAAGCTTATAAAATAATGCATATTTCCGTCGTAATATTAATGAGAGACAACATAAAAACACACGTTGTAAGTTACTCGACGATCGCTATTCATCTCAAGATACAAGAAGTTTTGTGTTTACCGATGAAAAAGGTTTCATTTTGGAAATGCCAACAAATAGTGAAAATAAGAGAGTTTATGGCTCAAATAAAAAGGACATCCATCCATCCCGCCTTTATCATGAATATTCAAAATTTAGCAAAATAACAGTGGTTTCTACGGGAGTGTTATGGAATGGTAAAACAAGCATCCATTTTATCGATACACAAAAATCTAAAGTTAATTCAGAAAATTACATCGAACTACATATAGGCTTGCTTCCTGATTGCCATCAGCCCTAAAGGAGACTTTATTTTCCAACAAAATGGTGCACCCTCTCATACTAGCCAAAAGGATGAATGGTCTCCTTAATCGCCTGACTGTAACCCTATGGACGATTACATATGGAATTTACTTCAAGAAAAGTTTACAGTAATAGAAAAAATCAATTTAGTGAATCTGAACTTACGGGAAAAAATCTTCTTGCATAGCATAACATAACGCTATTTGATATTATAAAATGTATTTCTTCCTTTAAAAGGCAATTAAAGGCTGTATGTGACCAAGACGGTGGACATCTTGATCATTTATTTCAATACAGGTATAAATATTTTGATTTTTTTAGACATCCTTTGTCGGGAGTAATCAGCAAGCAAATATTTGAGTGACTATATTATTTTTGTAATTTTAGCAATACTATTAACAATTTCAACATATAGTTGAAATTGTTAAGACTAATGAAGAATATATACTATGAGTTGTTGAAGACGAATTTTCATTTATATCCAATGATATTTAACCGAGTTATTCAAGTTTGAATTTAGTGAAGTTTTTGCTGGGCCACCTGATATCTATGCAGTTAGATAGGGCGATGGTAAGAATTCTTTAATTATCTTAAAATGTCTCCTTGTGTTCCTCAACTCATACAGAAATGCCACCCATACGATTGGGCAACCATTTATTTTTCTTAAGAAGTTAAATTTCAAGAAGCTTTTTTGTAAGGGATGTGATTAATTTAACAGAAATCAAGAATTGTGAGACTTCCCGTGATTTCTTCGCCCGCTATTGTTCAAATTTTTAAAAAAAATAGCGAGGGGAAGAAACCGCGAGAGGACTCACATTTTTCGTTTTCTTTTAAAGTAAACGACATCTCTTATAAAAACGATTCATTCAATTTCTTTTTTTAGAGAAATGAATGTTTGCACATTCGTATGGTGTGGGTGGCGCTCCTGAAGAGAGTTGAGGAAATCCAGGAGTCCTTTTTAGCGGATTAAGGAATTCTTAAATTCTTACCATTACCCTGATCTAACCATATTGATATGGATGCTTTTGCTCACTTATCAATATATATATATATATATATATATATATATTGAAAATTCTCCTTTATTGTAAAGATTCCAATTTCTTCTGTAAGAAATATTTATTATTGTAAAGTATACAACTAATAGCATCACACTAAATCATCCACGTAAAGGTCGACCAAAGAAACTGATCCATAGTTATGTTCGATCTATGATGAAAAAAAGAGGAATCCAAGGCATTATCAAATAAGTAAGAACCACATCGTTTATTACGAGACATAAATGTTTACGCTCCGAAAGGATTTCACGGACGTCTCCTACGAAGGAAGCCTCTGATGAAGAAAGATAAAGATAAGATACTAGGGTCAGATGGAAAAAATGATCGAGCTCTTTGATAAAAACGACGAATTGTAGGTACGTTTGGCGGAGCTCTGGCGAAGCCCTCATAAATATGGAGGAGGTTCGATTATGTTGTTGGTAAGTTTCACTGCTGCTAAAACTGGTACATTCGAGGTGATAGATGGTACTATGGATTCAGATCGAGAGCTATCAGCGCATACTTGATGAACACATGAAGAAATCGACGAGGAAAATGGGATTTGGAAGGCATTTTACCTTTCATCAGGACAATTATCTCAAACATATCAGCAAATCTAGTCAGAAATACCTACCACATAACCATATTACTGTACTCAAGTGGCCTTCTCAAAACCCAGATTTTAAATCCATCGAATCTCTATTAAAGTAGCTCAGCAAGCGTATTCCTTAAGAGAAGCTCTCGCAATATTATTGAATTGGAAAAGTTAGCCAAAGGAGAGTGGAATAAAATCCTTCCAGAAACGTACACGAATCTTGAACATTTTTATAAGGAAAATATTACGAATGTTATTGAAGCTAGAGGAGGGTATAACAATATTAGTTACGTAATGCCATAATTTTTGCATTGATATGTAGTTGCAATAGTGTAGGAAACTAAAGTAATACCTACAGTATTATCCATAAGTTTTAAGACTATTATATTTTTTCATATAAGAAAATTAATAGAAATAATCAAACGTTGCAATTTGTCCTAGTATGTTTCTATTCTAATTTAAAGGTGAAGTATACAAAAAACATTAAAACCCAAACCTATTTTATTAATAAATACAGTCATTTGAAGCGCTCGATCAATATTTACAATAATGTCCCTTCTTCTTCAGTTCTGCTACAATTAGTTTTGACATACTGGAGACCTAATTGGTGTTGATATTTTAACTGATATTGTTCCATTTTAGTTCAATAAACACCCGCTAATGCTCACAATTGGATGGCTTCTGTTTACCAACCGCCAGTTTGATTATCACCCTAAAATTCTATATTGGATTAAAATTAGGCGAGTTCACTGGAAAAGGTCCAAAAAGCTCAATGTTATTTTCAGCCAAGAGCTTTGTTATTGTTTTTGCTTTGTGACAAGGTGCACCATCATGCGGTGAAATGCAGTTATCGTCCCTAAATTGTTATTGATCTGTTGGGAAAAGGTGTTAATGAAGCCAATTTAAGTTTATGGCAATGTCCTTGAGTAAAATTGTTAGTACTACAGTTCCCTTAGATGAAAAGCAGCCCCAGACATGAAGAGTGTCCGGATGCTTTACCGTGGGCATAACACAGGACTCGTACAAGCGCCCACCCCCTTTTCTCTTCCTCACGAGAGATCACTTTTACACAGCTTTCAACAATCCATTCTTTATATTTCCTACAAACGTGGGGCGTATCCCTAAAGTTGTTCTTAGTGAGGTGAAGCTGAAGTGTTCACACATGCTTCTTTCTATCGTAAGCAATTTTGTCACTGGAGGCAAACCGTTTTTTAAGCTGAGACCTAATCAGAAGACCATATTGGCGTTGATTTGAAGCCCTTGGTCATCCGGGAGCCTTTTTTCGGGAGTGTAACCACTCTCTTTTAAAGTCATTATTAATCCTACAGATGGTGTTCTTTGATGCAATACCCTTAGCAACTCCTTTCATTTCAGGTCACTTTGGTACAGAGCAACAATGCTTGTCCGCATTTCTTTGTAAATAATAGCCATATAATTGAAAAGGTTTTAAGCATTTATTTTGAGAAAAGAAATATTACGAAATAAATTAAAATATGTCATCATTTTTCCCTCTTTGATTGAATAACAAGTCTCCAGAGAACAAACCTCATCTCCTACAGGAACAGCACCAGACCACTGACCTTTTAATAAGTCTGCAATAATTTAAATATTAGAATAATTATTCCGATCACATCAATTTTAAAAATGTATTAAAAAACAAAAATATATGTCTCAAAACCTTTGGTGATGGTTGTATACATAAACCAAGTGGAGTCGAAAATATTTTGAAAATATGAATCATATATGTGTTGCCCCTACTGCACGTACCTGTATATAGTGGTTTGCTTGCTAAATCGGACGATTTTTAATGTCTTTTCTTTCAGAAACAGGTATATCGTGAACAGTCAACGGCGTTGGGTATCATACATATTAAAGTTTAGTTGAGAAAAAGTTAGCTGACATGGATGAATGGAAGCCATCTATATAGTGGAAAAGAGTTACCTATATCATCATGATTCGCGCCGGGTATCAAAATGCCAACATGATGAGGAAGCCTCAATGCTCGGTTACTTCTGTAAAGAAGGGTAAGGTGTCACATAGCCAGCTGAAATAAAGAAGATGAAACTGTGACCAATAGAAAATAAACACATCAAGTGTTGTTCTGATTACTTCCGCACGCCAGAATTTATCCCAAAACTGCAGGACGAGGTGATCGAAGACCCAAGAGAGGAAATCCGGGCTTCGGTGAGATAGATGGATATTGGTATCATCATCAGGAATTTGGCCCTGCAGGCACGTGATTTAACTCTATGTATTTAGTCTGAGGATCTCTTGGAGCATAAATGGGGGCATAACGAGTCCCTCGCTACTGACCACCCCAAAGCCCATGATATGTACCGGGAATTTGGCCTTCGAGACTATCGGTAGATGTCATTGGGGGAGGGGCACATAAACCAGCGGTTGTTTGGCGAATTCCCAACATGTTTTCGGCAGAAAATCTTCCCATCTGAGAAGATCAACGCATGCCAGACTTGAGGAGATGCTTCAGTTTATTCACAAGCTTAGCATTAAAATCTTTCCCCTTGTCCTCCATCTTCTGCAAGAGAAGCTAGCCCTTTTTCATGAATAGTAGAAGATGTCCTCGTGTACTAACTGCTTGATGAGAAAGTCTGACACTCCCTTGTCCCTGTCTATGGAACTCAATAACTTGTTGGTATCACTGTTAATGATGGCCTAGATCTCTGCGACAAATTCTAGGGTTCTTTTCGTATTTGAAGGCTTAGAGTGAGGACTCCTCCAAGCCGCAGTACCCTCGTACTCACAGTCTGGCTCATCCAACTCTTTCATGATCATCTGCACCGTCGTCACATTGACACCCTTGCAATCGGTGATCTTTGCTTTGGAGCTCCCAGCGTAAATAAAAAGCAGCTCAGCTTTCCTTTTCCACATTTTTGGAGTATTGAATTTAGCCATGGTATTACTTACATCACAGATGATACAAAACTGAGTCAACTATGATAACAATTAGAGATAAGAGACACCATAAAACACGCATCGGAATTCAGAGTGGCCAACGGCGAAAATTTACCCATCGCAGCCTGGAGACAGAGAAAGAGTAAGGTAATGAGATGGAATTTGTTAGATATTGAGCTAAAAGGTTTAACAGAGATTAAGAGAGAGAGATGAAAGAAAGAGTGAGAGAGAGATTGAGACAAATAGAGTATGAGATAGATATTTAGACAACTTGATAGTATGGGAGTGAGTGAGAGAGAGAAAAAATAATAGATTACGAGAGAAAGAGTGGGAGATAAAGCTTGAGAGATATTGAGAGAAAGAATTTATAGTGTTGGGGGTAGATTGTGAGAGAATGATTGAAAGAGATTGAGAGGCAGAGAGAAAGAGAGATAGATATTGAGAGAGTGAGATTGAGAGATACGGAGAGAGCAGAGATAAAATAAAAGATTAAAATAGAAATTGACAAAGAGATTGAATGGGATATTGTGAGAGAGGTTAAAACTGATTGAAGAGAGATTAAGATTAAGATATTATGAGGGAAATTTAGAGTGATTGACAATGAAGAATAAAAGAGATTGAGAGAGAAAGATGGACAGACTATGAAAAAGACAAGGAGAGTAAGAGATTGAGAGACTATAAAATAGACAGAGAGAGAGAGATTGGGAGATAGATATCGAGAGAGATTGAGATGAATTTAGAGAGAGATTGAAAGAATTTAATAGAGAATAAATCTAATGATGTAGAAAGCTACAAGAACCTACAAGTAGAATAAGTACCCTGAAGACCTTACGGTCCAAACAAGGAGGGTACTTTTGGCGCAATCTTCGAAGGTGTCCGTTGACAACATCGAAGATCACTCGCGAGGATCTTAACGGCGACTTCACAAGACTTTATCTAGTCTTGACTCAAACTGGTCAACAGATTCACTGTTGACAACTTCCGTCGGAAGTGCGTTCCAACTACCGCAGATACTGTAGGTAAAGAATTTCCAACACAGATCACGGTGGTATCGCTCCAGTTCAAGTTTGAAGCCGTGATTGCGCGTTCTGTTCTCACTCAGGGTGAACATATCCCGGTAGTCAACATTGTCGAACCCTCGAAGTATTTTGAAAACTTCGATGAGCTGACCACGCAGTCTACGGGTTTCCAGCGAGAACAGATCTAATTCCCTTAGTCTATCCTCATAACTTTTATGTCGGATAGAGGGAATCACCTTGGTTGCCCTGGCTTGTACGCGTTCCAACCTTGCGATGTCCTTTCGAAACGAAGGACTCCAAAATTGTACGGCATACTCTAGGTGCGGTCGGACAAGTGAGTTTTACAGGCACAGTATAATCTCCTGGTTCCGATAACCAAACTGGCGCTTAATATAGCCTAGCATCCTTTGGGCCTTTTTCATCGCCTCAATGCACTGTTTCGAGAACTTGAGGTCACTAGTGATTGTTACACCCAAGTCCTTCTCAGTGTCGGTGGATTCCATAGCAGTGCCCTTAAGGATATACTGAGATTGGGGGTTTCTGTGGCCGATATGCATCACTTTGCATTTCCCCACGTTAAAAGGCATTTGTCACGTGTCCGACCACTCCCCAATCTTCCCAAGATCTTCCTGCAGGCGGGCAGTATTTCCATCCTTTGCAACGTTCATACCAAGCTTGGTATCGTCGGCAAATTTGGAAATCTTGGCAACCATGTCACCGTCCATGTCGTTGACGTAGATGATGAATAGTAGTGGTCCCAGGAAAGAACCTTTAGGCACCCCGCGAGTAACGGGCACCCACTCAGAAGTCTGTCCATTCACCGCCACCCGTTGCCGTCTGAAACTTAGCCAGTTCTTGATCCAGCCGGCTACCTTTCTGTCTATGCCCAGCGCTCGCCCTTTCTGGAGAAGGCGGCGGTGTGTTCCCTTATCAAAGGCTTTCTGAAAGTCTAAGTACACCACATCCACCACCTTGTCCCGATCCTGCTCACGGAAGACGAAGTGGAAGAATTCTACAAGGTTCGTCAGGCATGACCATTGCCTTCGGAAGCCGTGCTGGGAACTCCTCAGTAGCAGGTTTGACTCTAAATACGACGTGATTTTGTCCACCTTCATGCTTTCCATGAGTTTACTAACTATCGAGGTCAGACTGATAGTTCGGTAGTTCGACGGTTGGCTACGGTCTCCTTTCTTGAAGATAGGAGTCACCTCCGCTTCCTGCCAGTCTCTAGAAACGCATTCGGTCTGGATTGACATGTTGTAGATTGCGCTCAGGTGTCGTGACACTTGATCGCGCACTTCTTTCAACACTTTAGGTAGAAACCTATCCGGGCCAGGTGACTTATTCGTCATCAGGTCAGTGATCTTCTTTTTGATTTCTCCTTCAGTGAAGTCCATTGCCTCCAGCTTTTCCCTCGAGTAGGAATCCGTCGGCTGGGGGATGGGACCACACTCTTCAGTAAATAATGAAGAGAAGTAGTCGTTGAGGAGGTGAGCATTTTCTGCATCTAAATGCTTTAATGTCCCCTCCTCATTCCTCAAAGGGCCAATCGTTTGAGGGATTGGTTTACGGCTGTTTATATATCCAAAGACCTCCTTGGGATTCTCTTTACAGAGTCTCGCCACTTGGAGTTCCTCATACCGCTTAGCCGCCCTTATGCTGAACTTTACTCTCCTGGCTAGCCTCCGGTATTCGTCAAAGTCAAATGAGATCTTCGATTGCCGGTACACAGTTCTCTTCTCTCTAAGCAGTTGGCCGATTTCTCGATTAAACCACTTTGGTTGGACAGAAGACCGACAGGTGAATTTCAGAGGGATGAAACGCAATTGAAGACTCTTGAATGTAGTTTTGAAACTATTCCACGCGTCTTCAACACCATCGCACACTTCTAGCCTCGCGTCAGTCAGTCCAGCACGAAGGCTTGCAAAGTCTGCTCTTCTCAAGTCAAGTTTCCTTGATTGACTAGCAACAGAGATTAAAAAGAGTGACCGAGAGAGCTTAAAGGAGAGGAAAAAATATTGAGAGAGATATTGAGAAATATGTGAGATAGCTTTAGCGGAAAGAACAAAGGAAAGAGAGAGAAAGAGAGTGAAAGAAAGATTGAGGAAGTTTAGGAGAAAAACAGAGATTGAGATATATAATGAAAGAGCGAGAGAGAATGTTTGATAGAAATTGAACGAGAAAGAACAGGAGAGAAAGACGAATAGATTGATTTAAACAGTGATTGAGACTGATATTGAATGAAAGAGATTGCGAGAAAGAAAAAAGATAAAAATAAAATGAAATAGAGAGAAAAAGATTGATAGAGGCGAATCGAGAGAATACGGGATTGAGAGGAATAGGGAGATTGTGATAGATAGAAAGTTTGAGGGATATAAAGAGAAAGAGATTGATAGAGATTTTTAGATCGAAAGATTGAAAAAGTGTGAGCAAGAGCATTTTATATAGATTCAATGAGAGTTAGAGAGATTGAAAAGAGAGAGATAATTTTAAAGAAAGAGCTTGATAGAGAAAGGTAAATGTAGAGAGATTAGAAGAGAGTAAGAGAGAGAGAGAGAGGGTTTGAGACAAAGAGAAAGTGTGAAAAGAGATTTAGAAAAAGAGAGAATATAGGAGTGAAAATGAGAAAAGAAAATTGAGTAAGATATTGAGAGAGTATGAGAAACAAATGATGTGAAAAATAGATTGCTAGAAATGAAGAGAGAAAATGAAAGAAGAAGAGCTTTGTAAAAAGTCAGATTGAAAGAAATTGTTTGAGGCCGAGATTGGAAGAAGAAGATTGAGAGAGACAGGTTGTAACAGAGTTTAGAGAAAGAGAGATTGAAAGAGCAATGTGAGGGTGAGAATGAGCCAGATTGAGAGGTAGAGTTTGACAGAGTGATTGACAAAGAGAGGATGTGTGAGAGAGATTGAGAGATTGAAAAGAAATAAAAGATTGAAAATAATGAATTCAGAGAGATATTGAGAGTGATTGAGAGTGAGAGACAGAGAGAGTGAAAGAAATAGAAGCATTTAGGGATACACACTGGAAGATAGAGTAACAACAACAAGGAGTAACAACAAGGAAAGAAGGTACCCTAGGAGACCTTACGGTCCATTCAAAGAGGGTACCTTTGGACTAGCAATCGAGTGGGCACAAGGCTGCTCAATTGTTTTGCGTCCCTAAACGGCCACTTTTTAAGACTTTGTCTCGTCTTGACTTGAACTGGTCAACAGATTCACTGTTGACAACTTCCAATGGAAGTGCGTTCCACATACCGCAGATACTGTAAGTGAAAAAATTTCCACACAGATTGCGGTTGTAACGCTTCAGTTCAAGTTTGAAGCCGTGATTGCGCGTTCTGTTCTCACTCAGTGTGAACATATCCCGGTAGTCAACATTGTCGAACCCTCGAAGTATTTTGAAAACTTCGATGAGCTGACCACGCAGTCTACGGGTTTCCAGCGAGAACAGATCTAATTCCCTTAGTCTATCCTCATAACTTTTATGTCGGATAGAGGGAATCACCTTGGTTGCCCTGGCTTGTACGCGTTCCAACCTTGCGATGTCCTTTCGAAACGAAGGACTCCAAAATTGTACGGCATACTCTAGGTGCGGTCGGACAAGTGAGTTTTACAGGCACAGTACAATCTCCTGGTTCCGATAACCAAACTGGCGCTTAATATAGCCTAGCATCCTTTGGGCCTTTTTCTCCGCCTCAATCCACTGTTTCGAGAACTTGAGGTCACTAGTGATTGTTACACCCAAGTCCTTCTCAGTGTCGGTGGATTCCATAGCAGTGCCCTTAAGGATATACTGAGATTGGGGGTTTCTGTGGCCGATATGCATCACTTTGCATTTCCCCACGTTAAAAGGCATTTGTCACGTGTCCGACCACTCCCCAATCTTCCCAAGATCTTCCTGCAGGCGGGCAGTATTTCCATCCTTTGCAACGTTCATACCAAGCTTGGTATCGTCGGCAAATTTGGAAATCTTCGCAACCATATCACCGTCCATGTAGAGAGGGAAGGAATACATATGAGAGAGATTGAGAAAGGTTTGAGAGAGATTTAGAGAGAGATTGAGAGAGATTAAAGAGAGATGAGTGACTGAGAAAGCGTAGAAGGGAGGGAGAAATATTGGAAGAGAAGTTGAGAGAAGGAGGGACAGAGAGAATTTGTGAGAGACAGATTGGGAGTAATTGAGAAAGTGAAATTGATAGATATTTTGAGAAATATTATGAGAGAAATCTAGATGAGAAAACAAATGAAAGATAGAGAGTGAGGGAGAAAGATAGAGTAAAAGAGAGATTGAGAGAGCTTAAAGTGATTAAAAGAGTGATAGAAATAGATAGAGAGAGAATATCAGATAGAAAGTGAAGGAGATATAGTAGGAGTGAGAGACAAATAGAGCGTGTGAGATACAGAGTCTGATAAAGGGATTGGGAGATAGAAATATTTGGATATTGAGAGAGAGAGATGGTGATAGATAGATTGACTGATAGAAAAGAGAGATTGCTATAGGTTTTGAGATCGAGAGATTGAGAAAGAGTTTGATCGATAGAGTTGGATATAGATTAAGGGAGATTTTAAGAGAAATGGAAAGAGATATATATATATATATATATATATATATATATATATATATATATATATATATATATATATATATATATATATAAAATTTAAGAGAAATGGTTTGATAGAGGAGATTGAGGCGATTAGAGAGAAAAAGAGAGAAAGCGTTTGAGACAAAGAAAAATTGTGCGAACAAATTAAAATTGAAAGAGAATATAAGAATGAGAATGAAAAAGAGATTGAGAAATAAATTGTGTAAGAGATTGAGATATTATGAGAGAAAAGGATACAAGAAATAGATTAAGAGAGCTTAATAAAGATTAAAAAAGAGAGTTTGAGAAAGAAAGAAATTGATTGTGTTTAAGAGAGATTGTAAGAAAGTGAAAGGAAAAAAAAAAAGGACAAATTTTAAAAGAGTGAGATTGATAGAAATTCTTTGAGGGAGAGATCGAGAGAGAGAGAGTGGTTGTGAGAAAAATTTAGAGAAAGAGTAATTGGCAGAGAAATATTGAGGGAGAGAATGAGCCAGATTTAGGAATAACGTTTGAGAGGGTGATGGAGTGAGATGTAGGGGGAAGGGAATGAGAGATCGAAGAGATTGAGAGAGAATGAAAGATAGAACAAGGAAATTGTGAGAGAGATGAGAGTGATTGAAGAGAGAAATCGACAGTGAAGAATTGGTGAGAGAGAGAGAGAGAGAGAGAGAGAGAGAGAGAGAGAGAGAGAGAGAGAGAGAGAGAGAGAGAGAGAGAAAGAAAGAAACAGATCGAGTGTCAGTTTAGGAGAGAGATAGATACAGAGAGAATAATAGAAATTGTGAGAGGGAAAGGAAGAGTGAAAGAATGATTGAGAGAGGGAGACCAAGACAGATTTAGAGTTTGACAGAGATAGAGAGATTGAAAGCGATAATAAAAAGAGGTTGGGAAAGATATTAAAGTGGGATATATAGAGAAAATCAAAAGTGAAGGAGAGAAAGGGAGTGTAACAACAAGGAGTAACAACAAGGAAAGAAGGTACCCTAGGAGACCTTACGGTCCATTCAAGGAGGGTACCTTTGGACTAGCAATCGAGCGGGCACATGGCTCCTCAATTGTTTTGCGTCCCTAAACGGCCACTTTTCAAGACCTTGTCTAGTCTTGACTTGAACTGGTCAACAGATTCACTGTTGACAACTTCCACTGGAAGTGCGTTCCACATACCGCAGATACTGTAAGTGAAAATATTTCTACACAGATTGCGGTTTTAACGCTTCAGTTCAAGTTTGAAGCCGTGATTGCGCGTTCTGTTCTCACTCAGGGTGAACATATCCCGGTAGTCAACATTGTCGAACCCTCAAAGTATTTTGAAAACTTCGAAGAGCTGACCACGCAGTCTACGGGTTTCCAGCGAGAACAGATCTAATTCCCTTAGTCTATCCTCATAACTTTTATGTCAGATAGAGGGAATCACCTTGGTTGCCCTGGCTTGTACGCGTTCCAACCTTGCGATGTCCTTTCGAAACGAAGGACTCCAAAATTGTACGGCATACTGCAGGTGCGGTCGGACAAGTGAGTTGTACAGGCACAGTACAATCTCCTGGTTCCGATAACCAAACTGGCGCTTGATATAGCCTAGCATCCTTCGGGCCTTTTTCTCCGCCTCAATCCACTGTTTCGAGAACTTGAGGTCACTCGTGATAGTAACACCAAAGTCCTTCTCAGTGTCGGTGGATTCCATAGCAGTGCCCTTAAGGATATACTGAGATTGGGGGTTTCTGTGGCCGATATGCATCACTTTGCATTTCCCCACGTTAAAAGGCATTTGCCACGTGTTCGACCACTCCCCAATCTTCTTAAGATCTTCCTGCAGGCGGGCAGTATTTCCATTCTTTGCAACGTTCATACCAAGCTTGGTATCGTCGGCAAATTTGGAAATCTTGGCAACCATGTCACCGTCCATGTCGTTGACGTAGATGATGAATAGTAGTGGTCCCAGGACAAAACCTTGAGGCACACCGCTAGTAACGGGCACCCACTCATTAGACTGTCCATTCACCACCACCCGTTGCCGTCTGCCACTTAACCAGTTCTCGATCCAGCTGGCTACCTTTCTGTCTATGCCCAGCGCTCGCACTTTCGGGAGAAGGCGGCGGTGTGGTACCTTATCAAAGGCTTTCTGAAAGTATAGGTAGACCACATCCACCGCCTTATCCCGATCGTGCTCACTGAAAACGAAGTGGAAGAATTCTACAAGGTTTGTCAGGCATGACCGTTGCCTTCGGAAGCCGTGCTGGGAACTCCTCAGTAGCAGGTTTGACTCTAAATACGACGTCACTTTGTCCACCATGATGCTTTCCATGAGTTTACCGACTATCGAAGTCAGACTGATAGTTCGGTAGTTCGACGGTTGGTTACGATCTCCTTTCTTGAAGATTGGAGTCACCTCCGCCTCACGCCAGTGTCTATGAACGCATTCGGTCTGGATTGACATGTTGAAGATTGCGCTCAGGTGTCGTGACACTTGATCGCGCACTTCTTTCAACACTTTAGGTAGAAACCCATCCGGGCCGGGTGACTTATTCGTCATTAGGTCAGTGATCTTCTTTTTGATTTTAACTTCGGTGAAGTCCATTTCCTCCAGCTTTTCCCCCGAGTATGAATCCGTCGGCTGGGGGATGGGACCACACTCTTCAGTAAATAATAAAGAGAAGTAGTCGTTGAGGAGGTTAGCATTTTTTGCATCTGAATGTTTTAATGCCCCCTCCTCATTCCTCAAAGGGCTAATCGTTTGAGGGATTGGTTTACGGCTGTTTATATATCCAAAGAACTCCTTGGGATTCTCTTTACAGAGTCTCGCTACCTGAAGTCCCTTAAGCCGCTTAGCCGCCCTTATGCTGGACTTTACTCTCCTGGCTAGCCTCTGGTATTCGTCAAAGTCAACCGAGATCTTCGATTGCAGGTAAACAGTTCTCTTCTCCCTAAGCAGTTGGCTGATTTCTCGATTAAATCACTTAGGTTGAACAGAAGACAGACGGGGGCATTTCAGAGGGATGAAACGCGATTCAAGACTCATGAATGTGGTTTTGAAACTATTCCACGAGTCTTCAACAGCATCGCACACTTCTAGCCTCACGTCAGTCAGTTCAGCATGAAGGCTTGCAAAGTCTGCTCTTCTCAAGTCAAGTTTCTTTGATTGACTGGCAACAGACCTTACCTTCGGGATCTTGACGCTAAATCTAACTAGCTGGTGATCACTGCCACCGGGCTCTTCGCCTACAGAGAGATCCTCAACGATATCATTCTCAAAGGTGAAGACCAAGTCGAGGATATTGTCTCCTCTCGTCGGTTCTCTGACCCATTGAGTGAGGAACTCGTTGTTAGAGAACTCCAAGAGTAGCGCGCTCTCGCCACAGGCTGCTCTGGTTTCCCAGCCAACTAGGCTGTTGAAATCGCCCATAACGATGCACACTCTGCGTTTAAACAGCTCACCCAGCAGCTGGTACAGTTCCCTGTTCTTTTCAACGGGTTACGAAGGGAGCCTGTAAAGCACCAGGGTCCTGTATCTGACAGGACCGATCTCTAGGTCAACGCCTAGGAGCTCGTGGTCAGATATAACGTTGGAATTCGTAGATTTGATTGTATCCTTGACATACCACATTACACCGCCACCCTCTCTGTCTGGCCTATCTGTGTGGAAGAGTTGGTAGCCAGGAACCGTGAATTCACCTTCAAAGTCTCGGTTTGAGGTTTTTATCCACGATTCTGTTATGGCTACCATTTCGGGTTCTTCCGTCGCTACGAGGCCACGGAGTTCAGGAAACTTGTTCTTGATTGAGCTCGCATTGAACAGAAGAACTTTCAGGGAGTCCCCTAATGTTAGGCTCCCTATAATCTTCCGTTTCCCGGCTTCTTGTTTGTCGCGGTGGCACCATTTTTGACAACCTCCGAGAAGGTTGTTTGGGGAGTGACTCGGGCGTACTGGCGTATGTCCGCCTTCCCAATCAGCCGGACACTCCTTTGGGTGCGCTCCACGACATCCTGTATGAGGTTGGCTAGGAACGCCTTTCCCTTTTGGAGAGGTGCACCCCGTATCTTTGGTAGAGGTCTTTTCTACCATATAATACGGTTTACGGGTCCACAAAAAAGACACCCTCCGCCGTACAGAGGTCTGCAAGGCGCCTGTTTAGCGACATGTTCCTCAAGTGGGCAGTCCGGCTTGGACCCCACCTCGGAAGCATCCCCACCACGACGCGTCTGCGGGTTTTCAATCCACAGTCGTCGACAGCGCCCATAACTGTCCTCATAATCTCACATGTAGTGCCTACCCTACCTCTTCTGAGGTAGAGGTCGTTGCCACTTACCATAAGGGCAACGACTGAAGTCTCTGAAATCTGAGACTTCTCGGCTTCAGCTCTTACCTACTTACACCACAACCTGGGAGGCAGCACACCTTAACGCTTGTGCGAAGGCGGGCCGCTAGCAGGGGCTTCAGACCCCGTGCTTGAGAATCACCAATAAGGGTGACTCTTGGACATTTGTCTGCGGACGACTTAGTCTTTCCTTTCGGAGGCGACTTGCCGCTTTCCTCTTGTATCTCTAAATTTTTATTCTTATTCTTCCTCTTATTCTTCTTCTTGACTTCCTTTGTTATCTCTTTTTTTGTTTCCCGTTTCTCTTCTTCTGCTTCTACTTTCTCTTCCTCTGTTTCCACTTTCTTTTTTTCTCTTTCTTCTTTCTTTTCTTCTCTTTCTACTTTCTCTACTTCTCTTTCTACTTTCTCTTCTTTTATTTCTTCTTTCTCTTCTTTCTTCTTTCTTTTCTTCTTTTTGGCTCGTTGAGGAAGCCCTTCAGCAGAAGAAATCGGCTGTTGGACGTCGGGAGCCTTCTCGCCTGAGCATCTGCATCTCTGTTTTTAAGAGTTGAACTTCCCTTTTAAGGAGGGAGTTCTCCTCTCTCAGTTGAGCGATGCTCTCGCCCAGGCGCTTCTCGAGTTCGCAGAAGTCGCAGACACTGACGGCATCTGTGAGTTCCTTGCAACTCCTGCCCCCGAAGTCTTCACTCCATCTGTAGACTTTGCATATTTTGCAGGTTAGCTTTCGAAACAGAGGACCATTCTTCTTCGCCATCTTACAAAAATCTTGGACCATACGCATTAAAAAGGGTTTTTTGGTTGTGATTTTCTCTCGCACTAATCACATCCGCCTATTTCCAGGAGGTTTTCGGTCGTTTGGCGAACAGAAACCCTTTGATCAAGCACACCAACCCTAAGGTCTCCCCTGGGCCGGACGTCCCCAATCGTGCCGCAGCTCCCAACTTAGCAGCACGAGAGCCCCAGTCAACTGGTTCTCTGATTTTTCGACAGGGGTGCTTGAGGTGTAACTGTCTTCCTACTAAGCCCTACTAATCAACTAAAAACGGCCAGACTTGAGGCAAATAGTAAAGCTAAGTGCCCACGACTTCATCCGAGATCTTTAGCTGATCTGGCAACCAGCAAGGCACAAAAGCTCTCTCTCCAAAGATCAGTTGAGCCTTTATTCACCAAGTAGCGGTCACAGGGAGCTGGTCAGGCAATTACACGTTAGGAGAAAGCTTCTAAGGGGTACCTAGCATTTCTCCATTAATCATACCCCGAACGCCTAAGATCCCTTCAATCTCAGTCTCTTGTAACCTATGAGTGCTCCAAGGCGTTATTTAAAGAGGTTCCAAAGCCTCTCTTCTCACGCGGCATAAGGGAGCTGGTGAGGCCCTTATTAATAAACAACTTATGTGTAATAGAGATGGTTTGTTTTTTGTTATTGGGTTTTTTTTTTATTTTCTGACAGTTGAAGAGAGTTGGTTAAACTTAGTACTAACAGAATCGAAGAGGTTGGTAGGGGGATGCAAGGAGACGCATCAAAGAAGTGGTAGAGAAGTTTGACAACCATTATTCTGGATCCTACTACAGCTACCTATCTGACATGGGTGACCCTACCGGACTAAAAGTCCCCCTGCTTAGCTAGCTTAACTCAGGCAGATCACGCAAGCTCTCTCACCAACGACAAGGTGGTTGTGTTGAGAGGGAGAGAGAGAGAAAGATAGGTTGAAAGAGACATTGTTAGAGAAATTGAGAAAGAAAATCAAAGAAAGAGAACAGGATGGAAAGAGAGTTTGAAAAGGAGAAAAAAGAGAGCGAAAGAGACGAATAGAGAGATTTAGACTGATAGAGACCGATAAAGTGACAGAGCTTGCGAGAGAGAGAGAGAGAGATAGAAAGAAGATGATATAGGTATAGAGAGAAAGAAAGTCAGAAAGAGATTAATATAAAGAAAATGAAATAGATAGAAATGGATATATAAAGAGAAAAGTAGATTAAGAGGGAGGTTGAACTATATAGAGAGATTGAGAGATATAAAAAGAAATTGAGATAGATGGATAGATGATTTGAGATCGATACGTTAAGAAAGAGTTTGCGATAGATTGAATAAGAGAGTGGATTTGAGAAAAAGTGTTTGATATAGAAAGAGAGACAGAGAGAAAAATAGAGAGAGTGATTGATGCAAAAAAGAGATTGTGTGAGATAGATTTCGAAAAAGACAGAATATAAGAGTGAGAATGAAAGAGAGATTAAGAAAGAGTATGCGAGAAAAGGATGTAAAAATAAAATTGGGAGAGATTACTAGAGATTGATTGAGAAAGAGATGCAATGTGTTTAAGAGAGATTGTGAGTGATTAAGAGAAATTAAAAGAGATAAAGAGATAAGGAGAGATTTTAAAAGAATCAGATTGAGAGAAAGTGTTTGAAATAGATTGGAAGAGCAAGATTGAGATAACAGATTGAGAGAGCTTTAAGGAAAGTGATTGACAGAAGATTTAAATGAGAGAATGAGTCAGATTGAGAGATAGAGTATGAGAAAGTGATTGAGAGAGAGAAAGAGAGAATCAGATTTGAGAGAAAAGAGTGATTGAGAGTAAAGAATAGGAGAAAGAGAGAAAGAAACTGATTGAGTGTGAGTTTGAGATAAATATACAGAGAGAGTGAGAAAGATTGTACGAGGAAACGGCCGAGTGGGAGAGAGATTTAGAGACAAATTGAATGATATAATGAGAGAAGTTAAAAAAAATTAAAGTGAGAGATGTAGAAAGAGATTAGAGAGATTGACTAAGGGTGTGTATCGAGAGAGGGAGTAATATTGAAAGAGGGATAGAGAGAGTTTCAGAGAAACAAATTAAGCGTGATTGAGAAGATGAAATTGAGAGTAACAACAAGGAGTAACAACAAGGAAAGAAGGTACACTAGGAGACCTTACGGTCCATTCAAGGAGGGTACCTTTGGACTAGCAATCAAGCGGGCACATGGCTGCTCAATTGTTTTGCGTCTCTAAACGGCCACTTTTCAAGACCATGTCTAATCTTGACTTGAACTGGTCAACAGATTCACTGTTGACAACTTCCACTGGAAGTGCGTTCCACTTACCGCAGATACTGTAAGTGAAAAAATTTCCACACTGATTTCGGTTGTAACGCTTCAGTTCAAGTTTGAAGCCGTGATTACGCGTTCTGTTCTCACTCAGTGTGAAAATATCCCGGTAGGCAACATTGTCGAACCCTCGAAGTATTTTGAAAACTTCCAGCGAGAACAGATCTAATTCCCTTAGTATATCATTATAACTTTTATGTTGGATAGAGGGAATCAACTTGGTTGCCCTGGCTTGTACGCGTTCCAATCTCGAGATGTCCGTTCGCAATGAAGGACTCCAAAATTGTACGGCATACTCCAGGTGCGGCTGAACGAGGGAGTTGTACAGACAAAGTACTATCTCCTTGTTACGGTATCCAAACTGGCGCTTTATGTAGCCTAACATCCTTTGGGCTTTTTTCTCCGCCTCAATGCACTGTTTCGGAAACTTGAGGTCACTAGTGATTGTTACACCCAAGTCCTTCTCAGTGTCGGTGGATTCAATAGCAGTGCCCTTAAGGATATACTGAGATTGGGGTTTTCTGTGGCCGAAATGCATCACTTTGAATTTGTTTACGTTGAAAGGCATTTGCCACGTATTAGACCACTTCCCAATCTTCCGAAGATCTTCCTGCAGGCTTGCAGTATTTCCATCCTTTGCAACGTTCATACCAAGCTTGGTATCGTCGGCAAATTTGGAAATCTTGGCAACCATTTCACCGTCCATGTCGTTGACGTAGATGATGAATAGTAGTGGTCCCAGGACAGAACCTTGAGGCACCCCGCTAGTAACGGGCACCCACACTCTTTAGTGAACACTAAAGAGAAGTAGTCGTTGAGGAGGTTAGTATTTTCTGCCTCTGAATGCATTAATGTCATCTCCTCATTCCTTAAAGGGCCAATCGTTCGACGGATTGGTTTACGGCTGTTTACATATCCAAAGAACTCCTTGGGATTCTCTTTACAGAGTCTTGCCACTCGGATTTCCTTAGACCGCTTAGCCGCCCTTATGCTGGACTTTACTCTCCTGGCTAGCCTCCAGTATTCGTCAAAGTCACCCGAGATCTTCGATTGCCGGGACACAGTTCTCTTCTTCCTAAGCATTTGGCCGATTTCTCGATTAAACCACTTTGGTTGAACAGAAGCCCGACAGGGACATTTCAGAGGGTGGAAACATGATTGAAGACTCATGAATGTGGTTTTGGAACTGTTCCACGAGTTTTAAACAACATCGCACACTTATAGCCTCGCGTCAGTCAGTCCAGCACGAAGTCCTGCAAAGTCTGCTCTTTCAATTTGAATTTCCTCGATTTACTAGTTGCAGGCTCTGCCTTCGGGATTTTGACTACAAATCTAGTTAGTCGGTGGTCACTGCCACCGAGCTATTCGCTAACAGAGAGGTCCTCAACGATGTCATCCTCAGAGGTGAAAACCAAGTCGAGGATATTGTTTCCTCTCGTTGGCTCTCTCACCCATTGAGTGATGAACTCGTTGTTCGCGAACTCCAGGAGTAGTGCGTTCTCGCCACAGGGTACTCTGGTTTCCCAGTCAACTTGTGTGTTGAAATCCCCCATGACGATACACACTCTGTTTTCGACAAGTTCTCCTAGTAGCCTGTACAGATCTTTGTCCTTTTCAATGAGTTGTGCAGGAGGTCTATAGAGCAACAGCGTCCTGTATTTGGCAGGACCTATCTCTAGGTCAACACTAAGTAGTTCATGGTCGGATACGATGTTGCAATCCGTCGAGTTGAGAGTATTCTTGACATACAACATCCCACCGCCACCCTCTCTGTCTGGCCTATCTTTCAGGAAGAGCTGGTAACCGGAAATCGTGAATTCACGTTCAAAATCTCGGCTTGAAGTTTTTATCCACGAATCCGTTATGGCCACCATCTCAGGTTCCTCTGTTGCTACGAGGCCACGGAGCTCAAGAAACTTATTCCTGATTGACCTCGCATTGAACAGAAGAACTTTGAGGGGGTCCCCTACTGTAGGACTCCCTACGCTCTTCCGTTTCCCGGCTTCTCTGTTTTGGTGGACACACCCATTTTGACGACCTCCGAGAAGGTCGTTTTAGGAGTGACACGGGCGTGCTGGCGCACGTCCACTTTCCCTCTGTTTCGAACGCTCCTTTGGCTGCGTTCCACGACATCTTGGATTAGGTTGGCGAGAAAGGCCTTCTCTTTAAAGGAAAGATGTACCCCGTCCATTTGGTAGAGATCGTCTCTACCGATAAAGGTCCGATAGGGGTCCACAAAGAAGACTCCTTCTCCCGTGCAGACTATGCTAACCTTCTGTTAACTGCGACGTTTCTCTCGTGAGCGGTTCGGTAAGGACCTATTCTCGGAAGCATCCCAACCACCACACGTTTACGGGTTTTAAGCCCTATGTCATCCACGGCTCCCATCACCGTTTGGATGGTCTTACCACTGAGGCCAACTTTCCCCCCTCTGAGGTAGAGGTCGTTGCCGCTCACCATCAGAGCAACAACTGAATTCTCAGAAATATGAGCTTTCTCTGCCTCTACCATGGATGTTGTGGTTACCCCGTCCTGACAGGCAGCTTACCTTCACGCTAGTGCGAAGGCGGGCCGCTAGCAGCAGCTGCAGATCCTGTGTTTGCGAGTCACTAATGAGTTTGACCTTCGGACACTTGGTCTCTGAAGACGGGGTCTTTCCTTGTGGAAGAGGCCTCCCCTTTTCCTCTCTACTCTCCACATTCTCATCTTTCTTTTTCTTTTTGTTTATCTGTTTTTCTTCTATTTTTGGTTCTACATTTCTTTTTTTCTTCGTTTTTCCGGTCTTCTTTTTCTCTTTTTCTTTCGCCTCAGCTATCTTGGTCTCAGATGATGCCGGAATCTCCGCTTGGGTACTAGGGGATTCCAACACGTCAGTGGGCGGCGCCGCTTCTAGGCATCGAATCTGAGCTGCGTTAAGGGCTTCGAGTTTCTCCAACTTTCTTTCAAGGATTTTAGCTCTCTCTCCTCTGAGGCTCTATATAGGTCTCTTAATTTCTCCACCTCTCGCGTCAATATGCAAGTAGTGCAGATACTTTCAGGGCTGCATTTTGAGTAGCAGCCCTCCGAAAAGTCAACGCACCACTTTTCTAACTGGCATGTTGCACAGTTGTGTCATTTTGAGCGCTTCCTCTCTCTCTGAAAACTCGTGATCAATCAATGATAAAAAAGGGGGATTGGTGAGTTCTCCCCGCATGAGTCGCTCCCGCCTATCCATCGGAGAGGTTTCGGATCTTTCAGAAGGAACGCTCCATGTGGTGCTGTTCGTCCGACCGAGTCGTCAAACCTCGGCGTGCCGTGGCTCCCAACCAAGCAGCACTGACGGTCCCCGAAAGGGCCATCGATTTCTCACCAGGTGAGCTTTCAATAGATATCCCGCCACACCAAGAGACTTGACCCAAGGCTTTTTATTGGCCTGGCAACCAGCCTGAGAAACAAAGGGCCGTCACCTCAGACCGATGCTACCAGAGGCACCCGTCAACGGGCACTGGGAACGGTCAATAATTACGCGCGAGGGAAGGGGTTAACGGGGCAATACCCTCATCCCATTTATCGTGCCCCAACGCCTAGAACACCTCTAGTCCTAGTCTCTCGCAACCATTGAGCGTTGATTGGCGTTATTTATAGAGGTTCCAAAGCCTCTCTTCTGACGCATGAGGTAGCTGCCAGGTCCTTATCTGTAGATAGAGGGAAAGAGGGAAAGAGTGACATGATATGAGTAGGCTTCTTTTTTGTTGTTCTTTTTCTTTTTGCTTAAGTAGGAGAGATATGATAAAAGTAGAAAGGAGAAGGATAGAGTAAAAAAAGGAAGGAATGACGCACTTAGTCTGGATCCTCGTTACCGACCAAATCGACAAGGGAAGCCCTACCAGGGGTACCCAGAAGAGGTACCCCCGCCGACATAGCTCGAAAAGTCAAAGGTACACACAAGCTCTCTTCCCGCGACAAGGGGGCGTCACCTCTCCCTCTACTTGAGATAAACTGAGAGAGGAAAGAAAGAGAGAGAAAAACAAGGAGTGAAAGGGAGATTGAAATAGATTAAGACAGCTTGAGAGAGAAAAATATTAATAGAAAGAGACTGAACAGAGAGGAATAAAAAGAGTTAGAGAAAAATAGAGACCGATATTCAGTGAGAGGGAGAGGGAGAGAGAGAAAATGAGAGAGCTTGTAAGAGAGAGAAAAAGAAAGAGAGATATATAGAAATAGAAAGTGAGATAGAGAGAAAGAAAGAGATTGGGAGATAAATATATAATGGGGTTGAGAAGGAGTTTGTGATAGGTAGATTAAGTGAGAGGCAGAAAGAGAAATATTGAGAGAGATTGATAGAGGTTTTGAGATTGACAAGAGTTTGAGCGAGAGAGTATGATTGAGATTGAGTGGAAGTTTGAGAGAGATTGCATGTGATTGAAAGAGAAAGAGATAGTTTGAGAGAAAATTTTGATAGAAAAGAGAAATTGAAAGATATGATGAGAAAATGAGAGAAAGAGAGATTTTGAGACAAAGAGAGATTGTAGAGCGGGATTTGAAAAGGAGATAATATAAGAGTGAAAATGAGTTACAAGGAGTTACAAGAAAAATCAGTACCTCAAAGGCCTTGCGGCCCATATTGAGGAGGCACTTTTTGCGGTTTCCATTCTTAGCATGTACTGATTACTTGCTATGAGATCATCAACTTTTCAAATATAATTTGTCAAGTCTACTCTTGAACTGTTCAACACTGCTACTCTCAACAACCCCCGCTGGTAGTTTATTCCATGTGTCGCAAATGTCATATGTGAATGACTTACCCACCGAAATGGTATTGAATCTGGGCAACTCCACCTTCCACCCGTGATTTCGAGTCATATTCCGGTTGAGTGTAAAAAATTTGGTGGAGTCGACATTTTCAAATCCTTTCAAGATTTTAAAATTCTCTATTAGACGACCGCGCAGTCTTCAAGTCTCTAACGAAAAGAGATCGAGCTCTTGCAGTCTTTCTTGGTATGACTTGTTCCTAAGCGATGGGATCAGTTTCATGGCCCTGGCTTGCACCTTTTCTAGACGATCGATGACTTTTCGATAATGAGGAGAGCAGAACTGAACAGCGAACTCTATGGTGAGGCCTCACCAGCGAGTTGTACAAAGGCAAAACAACCTCTTTTGTTCGAAAGCTGAATTGCCTCTTGATGTAACCCAACAAGCAATGAGCCTTTTTCTCCCTCTGTAAGCACTGCTTCGAGAATTTGAGATCGCTGCTAATCAGCACACCTAAGTCCTTCCCGACATCAGTAGACTCAAGACGCATACCTTGTAGCTCGTAGCCTGACCGGGGGTTCGCATACACGATGTGCATCACCTTACACTTGTCTAAGTTGAAAGGCATCTGCCACTTGTCAGCCCAATCGCCAATCATCCGTAGGTCATCCCTCAACATCTCGATGTTTTCGGGATTCGCTACATTAGCTCCAAGTTTTGTGTCGTCGGCAAATTTCGCTAGACGACTCGCCAGTCCTTCATCTATATCGTTGATGTAGATGATGAATAATAGAGGGCCTAGCAAGGAGCCCTGAGGGACTCCGCTCGTTACTGACGACCACTGAGAGGAGTGGCCTCCGATGGTAACCCTCTGTCGCCTGTCCGACAACCAACTTTCTAACCATTTTGCGACCTTTCATCTTATTCCCAGGGCATGTACTTTCGCCATCAGTCGGCGGTGGGAGACTTTATCGAAAGACTTTTGGAAATAAAATAAAGTATGTCCACCACTCGACTTCTGTCAAACTCACTCATTATACCTATGGAAGAATTCAAGCAAGTTCGTGAGGCACCAGCGCTTTCTTCGGAAGCCATGCTGTGTGTCTCTCAACAGGTCGTGAGACTAAATGATTCATTATCCTATCCCCTATGATGCCTTCCAGTACTTTACCCACGATTGAAGTTAGACTTATTGGTCGGTAGTTTCCTGCGGTGCCACGGTCCCCCTTTTTGTGGATCGGGGTGACATTGGCCATACGCCAGTCTGCAGTTACTTCGCCACTGTCGAGCGATGAGTTGAAGATCTCAGAAAGATGAGGGCTCACCTGATCTTTTACCTCACGCAGTACTCTTGGCAGGAAGCCGTCAGGACCTGGGGATTTATACGCATTTAACTGACCTAGCCTCCTAGCAAGCTCTTCGGAATTTGTAGTTATTGCTTCTAGTGATTCTAACTCGCGATCTACCACTATCGGTGGTCTTGGTATCTCTCCGCCCCTTTCCCTCGTGAAAACCGAGGAGAAGTAGTCGTTGAGTATGCCAGCTATTTCCTCATCTAAATCCTGGAGAACGCCGTCGCCGTCCCTCAGGGGTCCGATGCGTTGGCGTGCTGGTTTTCGGCTGTTCACGTACGCGAAAAACTCCTTGGGGCTCTCTTTGGAAGGAGAGGCTACACGAATTTCTTCGTTACGCTTAGCCGTGCGCACTAGTGCCTTAACCGTTCTACTATGGGTCACATAGGCTTCATGGTGTATCGCACTACTATTCCTCTTCCATGCTCTGTGCGCTGACTTTCTAGCTTTAGTAGCACTAGCGATTTCTTGATAAAACCACCTAGGCTGAATGCTTGCTAGTTTGACAGCCTTCGTGGGAACGCACTTGGCCTGACGATCCATAAAACGATTTTTGAAGTTGTTCCATTTGGAATTCGTCCCGCCTTCGTTAGTTGGTTGATTCTGGCCAAGTGCCTCTCGAAACCCATTGAATTCTGCACGTCTGAGATATAATTTACGTGCTCGTTCATTAGTACCTTTCGTACAGGCAGCACGTACTCCAAACCTTACCATGTTATGGTCACTACCACCTAGGCACTCATCCCCTGACAGGTCAGAGACGAGGTCATCTTCAGTGGTAAATACTAGATCTAGAACGTTGCCCCTTCGGGTAGGCTCGCCAACCCACTGAGTCAGAAAGTTGCTGTCAGCAAAGTCTACAAGGCGAGATGCCTCTCCGTCGCCCGTTCGGTCACTCCAGTCGACTCGGCAATTGAAGTCCCCTACCAGCAGCAAGGAAGGGCCGTCTAAGAGACTAGACAGTTTTTGGTACAGGTCTATATCAACCTCTACCGTCCGATGAGAAGGTCGTTAGGGCACTATGAACCTGTACATTGTATTGTCGACCTTGATGTCGACTTCTACTACCTCATGCTCTGGGACAGTTCTGCATTCGATGGGAGATAGATGGACCCGTACATACACCAGAACTCCACCACCTTCCCGGTCAGCGTGATCTTTATGGAAGGTCGTGTAACCGGGTACTCCAAACTCACCTATGAAGTCCCTGGTGTCTGCACGAATCCAAGACTCCGTGACGGCCACTATGTCAAGCATCTCTGATGACATCAGTGCTCTAAGCTCGCAAAACTTGTTCCTTATTGAGCGGGCATTTAATAGAAGAACTCTTAGGGGGCGTCCGCTAGCTAGCCCTACTGTCCCCTCCATTTCTCCGTTTCCGGACGGTTCGTCGTGCGTCCTCCCCTCCAAAGCTGGATTCGAAGGCTAACCATCACCCACTTCCGCCCCCTCCTCTGTATCGGCGGAAGGATTGGGTGCTGGGTGCTCGACCTCGGCTGCCGAGGGCGCTACTTCGTAGGATTCTCCCACTGGGGTCTCAGTCATCCTTCCCCCTACATCGGATTTCTTTACCCAATATAAACCGCGGCGGATGAGCTTACGCAGCACACCTCTTCCACGGACAGACAGGTGAGTGCCATTCTGCCTAAACAGCCCTGACCGACCGTAGAATTCTTTGAAGGGGTTGACGAAACATACGCCCATTCCTGATAGGATTTCACCTAGCCTCCGATTTATGCTCAGAGCCTTTTGGTTGGCCAAGGCACCCCCGGAGCGTCTTGGTATGATCCCAACGACGATTGGTTTTGATGTTATTTCTTTTAACGAGGCTGCTAAACTTCTGACATCTTCGATGATGCGCTCAGTAAAGCCTGCAGAGCCTCTCCGTAGGAACAGTTCGTTTCCACTGGCTTGGGCCACTACCGGCGTATCTTGCTGTCCTAATCTAATCTTTTTAACTTCATTTATGATCTTTCGCATCTTCTTACCTGGTAGGCTACGTAAGCGCCACATTTCTTTGCGCATCCCGTTTGGCCGATTTGTCAGGCCCCTCACTTGAGAGTCTCCGATAACGATTGGAGACTCCCGGCCCGAGTCCAGGGGAGCAAATCTATTTGATGTTGGGACTGGTGTCGGTATCGAAACCTCTCTCGGTCTATGGGCTCCCTTTCTGACAGAAGTGAAGACATCATGACTTACTCTTTCGGCAACGGCTACGTCGGAACCATCATTATTCGGGGGAAGTCAACGATTACAATTGTTTTTCTTTTTCTTTTTCTTCTTCTTCTTAACTTGGCCACTCGTCTCCCTGGGCACTGACGATGCCGTGTTGCCATTTTGATTGAGTGGCTCTTTGGCAGTTGGAGGTGACTGGGTCGCTAACTTTGCGGCCAATTCTGCGAACCTATTCTCGAGACGGCTAAGCTTGCGCACGTGCTCTAACTCTATAGTCTCTATTTTCATTTCGAGTGCTCGAGCTCTCTCCTCCGAAGCCCTATAGAGATCTTGTATCTCCCTACAGTAGGCCACTGCTTCTTGGAACTCACCCTTCAGGATGCAAGCGGTGCAGACACTGCCCAGGTGGTATTTCGAAAAACATCCCTCTGAGAAATCCACACACCACTTATCCTTCTGGCACGTTGCGCATGTATATTTTAGAGCACCTGGACCTCTCTTTCCTGTCATTCTTAAAGCTTTATACTTAATTACTTTACGACCAATCAATAAGAAAAAAGGGGGTTTAGTGAGTTCTCCCCGCGTGAGTCGCTCCCGCCTATCGATCGGAGACTTTTCGGATCTTTCAGAAGGCACGCTCCATGTGTTTCTGTTCGTCCGACCGAGTCGTCAAGCCTCGGCGTGCCGTGGTTCCCAACCAAGAAGCACAGACGGTCCCCGAAGGGGCCATCGATTTGTCACCAGGTGAACAACAACAAAGCACCCTTCGTACTAAACTCCTACTAGTTCCCTTCGCGACGGCCAAGATCTCGGAGCAGCGTTCAATGGATATCTTGCCACACCAAGAAACTCGACCCAAGGCTTTTTGTTGGCCTGACAACCAGCATGGGAACAAAGGGCCGTCACTACGGACCAATGCTACCAGAGGCACCCGTCAACGGTCACTAGGAATGGTCAATAATTATGCGCCAGGAAAGGGGTTAACGGGGCACTACCCTCACCCCATTCATCGTGCCCCAGCGCCTAAGACCCCTCAAGTCTTAGTCTCTCGCACCCAGTGAGCGTTTATTGGCGTTGTTTATAGAGGTTTCAAAGCCTCTCTCCTGACGCGTGAGGTAGTTGCCAGGTCCTTATATTTAAAAAGATTGAAAAAAGAGTGAGAATGACTTGATAGTAGTAGGGTTATGGTTTTGTTTTTAGTTTTTTTCTTTCCTTTTTATATAAGTTGAAAAGATAGGATAAGAGTTTAAAAAAAGAGAAGGATAGAGTAGAAAAAAAGAATAAAAGAATGACGCACTTAGTCTGGAACCTCATTTCCGACCAAATCGACAAGGGAAGCCCGATCAGGGGTACCCAAAAGAGAGGTACCCCCGTCGATATAGCTCGAAAAGTCAAAGGTACACACAAGCTCTCTTCCCGCGAAAAGGGGGCGTCACCTCTCCCTCTACTTAAGTATGGAATTAATTAAGAGATTTGCTAGAGTTTGAAAGAAGGTATCTGATAAATCAATTGAGAGACATTAATAAAGATTGAAAAGAGAGATTAAGAGAGAAAGAGATTCAATTAGATTGTCTGATATAGATTGAGAGAAATTGTTAGAGAAAAGGAGAAAGGAAGAGATTTTGAAAGAGTGATGTTGAGTGAAAGTGTTTAAGACTGAGATTGGAAGAGTAAGATCGAAAAAGACAGATTGAGAGGGCTATTTAGAACAAGAGTGATTAAGAGAGAAAGATTGGGGGAGAGAATGATCCAGAGTGAGCGATAGAGTTTGAGAGAGAGTGAGATATACGGAAAGATTGAAAAATAATTGAGAGAGATTGAGAGTGATTAAAGAGCTTGGTTGAGAAGAGAAATTGAGAGTGAATAATAAAAGAAGTCACGCACCACTTGTCCCGAGAATTGTGGCCACCCAGCTTCTTAAGCTGCAAATCCCTAGATTATTTCTTTGAAGCCTTGTTGAGAAGGATGTCAACAAGGCTTCTCACAACATTTTAGGAACTCCGAGGGATGTCAATGTGGACGTAATGCTATCCATTGACAAAGACTTCCTCCCTAAGCAGGGCATGCAACTAGTTTAGGTCCCGCCTGGAGAATGTCTTGAAGGCAGATTTTAACTATTTCGAATGATTTCGCAATTATATATATATATATATATATATATATATATATATATATATATATATATATATATATATATATATATATATATATATATATATATATATATATATATATATATATATATATATATATATATATATATATATATATATATATATATATATATATATATATATATATATCGTGTTATATGTGTGTAAATTCTGATCAGAATATGTTGCTTTGTTTGGTACACAACTTGTTTTCTTTTCCAGTGTACAATTGATATCAATTTACCTGAAACCCAATGTAAATAACCCACTTTTCGTCTCTTGTAAACGTTATTGATCCTACTAAAAAAAATGTTTTACCTTTTAGTACACAAAGAAGAGATGAACAAATGCGGATTCTTTGTTGTAAGTATACCTCCCACAGATCGTGAGGAATCCATTGCTTCAATCGTGAAACCTTACTATCTAAATGACGATGCACAGCTGTAGTTTTTCCACCAAATTATTCAACATTTACAATCGGATTTTCTTTCATTTTTAAAGAGTTTCAGGAAATTCTACTTGTGTAGAACGGAATTTATCTTTAAGACTAAAGTTTTCCAAGGGGAAATTATAAAACCAGCTTTGTCTGCTACTGATTCACAATAATTCTTCCTTCACCAAATAATTACACAAATTGTCTACTGTTAACTTAGAATTGTTGCCTTTTCTAAACTTCCAAATAATGACGTTGAGAATGTGTTATTTTGATACCCACAAAACTCATCATATAACGTTAAGAAACATTAAAATAACAATAATATTATAAAATTAATAGCCTATATAATGATGACTAAGGTATTTCGGAATCTAAGATTCAGATTAGACTATGGCAAGGCTTCGTGCATAATAGACTAAGCTCGTATAAAAACTGTCGTGGAATGGCCAGACTCTATATTTATATATACGTAGGTACTTTGGGGCTTGGGGCTGAAGTTAGTTGAAGACCGCTAGTGAAAGGGAAAATGGTTTATGATTAACTTTGCGGGGTCCTTTTAAACAAATATTTCAGAGTGCAAGTTGGCCAAAGATTAACAAGTAGCTGGTACGCGCTGGAGTTGCAAAAGAAAGACGATGACGAAAATATAACTTTACTTACAACAAAAGGATATATATATATATATATATATATATATATATATATATATATATATATATATATATATATATATATATATATTTACATACATATAAATTGAGTTTAAATGGAATGGTCGCCCAGACGGGGTTAAAGATCCACACGCGAACAGGTAGGTTAATTAAGGGATTAAAGAGGTCGCATTCAGTTTGGTGATTTAAAGGGAGATTTTAAACTGGGACGTTCACACAAATAATGGAGCAATGGGGTAAGCCAGATTTAAGTTCAATCTGCAGGCGGCAACGGTTACGATTACCATATGTGCTCGTTGCCGAGAAGGGGGAAGTTGGGGTACGGTTGATGCGATAGAAGAAGTCGGTTTACCTCTGGCTTCATATGAGGGAGCACTTGTCGCCTTCGGAGTTGGGAATCCTTGTCAGTCCTTGCCGATTGACTAGGGCAGAGCTCACTGATGTCGAAGCTTGCCGATTGACTAAGGTAGAGTTCACGGATCGATTTAGCCTTCAACTTGAATCGAAATCGCCGCTGGGGTAGGGGGGACAGCGTCCTTTAGCTCGTTCGTCGGAATAGGTGGAAGTTTAACAGTGTTGCTCTCTAAACTAAGTCGAAGCGTTATATAGGCGCCTGATGAGGAGCATCTAAACGCGCGCGATCTTGGAGAAAGGATGAATCTTGATAACGATCGTTGGAAGGTCCAACGGATTCCAATCTTCGAGCGGAAAGCCCGAATGCTCGCGGAGAGGTGGCCGTGTGGGGGCGGGGGGGGAGGGCGACGATGACATCGGTCCCTAGACAAATACAGCTGGGGCGAGTGATAACAGCATCAGCCGCCTCCTTGCCTAAGTTCAACCATGCTTTCACCAGCTCCATGCAGTGATCTCCGGATCCACGTGGGTACAGACGGGTACGTGGTGGCCATTTGACATCATTCTGCTACAAAAACAAACCTGCTTTCTATTATTTTTAGTCATAAAATAATGATGAACATGAACAAATTCCGCATTACTTATGGAATGACCTTATAGATATTTCATTTACCCTTAAAAATATTTAAATTACAGCTATTGATGACCTACCATGATAATTTATCCCCAAAATTTCAAACTCTACATAATGTCCTTAACTTAATAGATTCAACCTATACAAAGTCTCTACTAAAATATCTCTTTCGAGGATTTAAAATCTAAACAGAACCATGGACATGCAATCAAAACATCTTGGGATCATGTATGTAAGCATGACACAGCCAAAACAGAAGACAAAGTGGGAAAAATAAATAATATTGAATGGGATTTGGAATAGTCTTAACAGCTATATTTCACCTCAACATACGCCTACACTTAAGGAAATTAAGAACATTTATGTCAAAAAGCAAAGAAAAGGTTCCGAGAGTGTATACTCACATTCACAGATTCAGTACACCAAGACAGTTTACATATACTCTCTTCCGAATACCACCGAAGCTTTTACATCCAATGGTTTGGTTTGAATCCTACTTCATCCTAGCCGACAGAAATACATTACATCCAAGGTCGATAAATAGTTGCTACCCATGGATGAGGTAGTTCACAGGTCAATTAAACATGTACAGCTGCTGCATACATATAGGCAGCGACTATATGATTCATATTTTTTAAATATTTTCGACTGTAATTGCATAATTCATAGGTTTTTCACAAGCATTCTACTAAATTGCATCTACCTATAAAAAGGGGTAAAATAAAAGTGGGTTTAACAATGGTGGAAAACAGGAAAAACAAATAATGATACCATGAAAGTAATATCTGGTAAGACCCCCTTTAGCCCCAATAACAGCCGTAATGCGTTTCCTATATGAATGTACAAGATTGCTGAACGTTTCTGGAGAGATTTTATTCCATTCTTCTTCAGCAAACTTTTCAAATGCAACAATGTTGCAAGGGCCTCTCTTGTGCACAGGCTTCTTCAGTTCCTTCCACAATATTCGATGGAGTTGAATTCTGCTCTAAGAGAAGACAACAACTTGAGTAGATTAATGTGGTGTTGTGCTAGCAATATCTGAGTAGATTTTCTGATATGTTTGAGATCGTTTTCTTGTTTAAAGTCACAGTTTACGTGCCGATTGCTTCACGTTTTCTTTAGGTATGCGTTGATAGTTTTCAGAATTCATGGTCCTATCTATCACTTTTAATACGCCAGTGCCAGCTGGAGCAAAACATCCCCCACAACATAATCGAACAACTCCGTTGTTTTAAGCAAAGTGTTTGATTTCTTATTGCAGATGCTTCCTCCCTGGGACACGTCTATGAAATTCTTTCCAGTGCAAATAACATTGTACTGTTGAAGCTTATACTAAGCCACCTGCTGCAAGATGTACTTGTAACTCATTTGAAAAGGCCTTATCATTATTTAAATCTTTATCAAAGACCGAACATCTTATGGCTGTGTTTCTTTGGTAAACTTTTATGCCGACGATTTATTGTGATGTCGTTAGTTTATACTTCACTATAATATTTCTTACAGAAGAAATTGGAATGTTCACAATGGAGGAAATTTTTCTAGATCCATAACCGGCCTTGCAGAGTTTAAAAATCTGGTTTCTTTCAGATTCTGAATGCTCAGTGTTCTTCACCATTTCACCCTTGGAAATGTTCCCACAGCCAAGTCTTGATAACAATTCATAAATCTGGCACGCAAATTAGCATTTAACCTATCCTTCTCCACCGTTCTAGTTTACTCTAGAATAGTTTAGAAAACGTTTTGAAAAATCTCGAAGTATCGTTTTTTTATTTTACAAAATTCAGATAAAATCATTAAAACACAAAAGCTTTCCTGTTCCAATATAAGCACGAAAAACGGATTCAAAGTTAACGATTATACAAATGGGACCCTACATTAGAATTCATGTCTGAGTTGCCTATACTGATGCATGCCGGTGTAGATTAGGCCGTAGCATCGATAAACATATTTCAGCAAATCAACATGCACATTTCAGGTTTTGTTCACTTGAGTACACATATTTCAAAGGTGGAAAAAGTTTTGGAGGGAAATATTTGGAACACACCCTTTTTTGAGCTCAAAATTTCTTTTTTTTAATTTTCGAGACAGAAAGATATACACCATCAGAGTTGTTGGGTTGTTGTTATAAGTGCTTCTAAATGCATTAGACTTGGGTTTGAACTAAAGGATAATGACAAACAAGTGAGGAGTTGAACTTTTATTATCTAACTGATACATACTATTTGTCAACTGATACATTAAAATCAAACTTTGTCTCAAACGATGGCATGAAGTCACGGGATTTTTGTATCGCCCGAATGTAGCCATCTCTTGTTTCTTTTCCATAAACTTTGCCAGAATGGCATGGGATGTCAATAGAGAGTCGTACGTCGACAATATTTTGCAAGTCCGCATTAAGTAGATTCATTGTAAGTGGTGGCTCAAACCTGCACTTCTCTTCAGGGGGAAGTAGATCTGTTAGGCTCTTAGCAGTCTTATCTATTTTTGGTGTCCTGAAACCACGTGTCTCTTCCTCATACACAGTAACTTCTCAGATCTTCTTAATTCTGTTAATAGCTAATTTCCTGTTCTTCTGATCAACGTCTGCAAGCATTGCCAAAGGACGTTCTCAGGATGGGCCAAATAGGAATTCGTTTAGATTGTTTGTCATGCTATGGCTTCTCTGGCAGGTTGTAGTATTTGTAGAAGATTGATCTAGTCCAGGAGATGTTTAGATCCCTCCATGCATTTAGGAGAGAATTTGATATGAAACCAGATGGGACCATAATGACACACAAAAAACTCTGTGAGGACATACAAGTCATTATTATGTTTTTTTCTGTTGCCACATATAGTTGACATATTCTGGTGACAGTGGTGAGCCACCTTGCATGAGATATTGGCCCTGGTTTCATATGTAGAAGATCATCGTCAATTACACCACTTCTAATAACACTGATAATTATGTACAGTTAATCCTGGTATTGACTAAGCTCAGTTCTATCTACATCCAGAAGAGAAGCTCCTTTAGCAATACAAAAAAAAAGCCATTTGGTGATACTGGTAGAGTTTCACAGGTGGTTAAGGCCTCAGAAAGTGGTCCTTTCTATTGAGTTTTACTTTCTGTTGGACCAATATATTTCATGCACAGTTGCCTCAAATGAAGCTCATTTAAATACAAGCTGCAAATGATCCACTGTAAAGGATGATATAATTGACATTCCAGCCATTTTATGGCTCCATCTTTGTAGCCAGTATTAGTTGCCGTGTTGTTAGGTCTCACTATATTTATCTTATCTTTAATATCATTTTCATTAAACCATTTCATCAGTCCGTCTGAAATACCGGCACCTGTTCCTCTTTAAATAGTTAGATGATCTAAATAGAAAGCACCAGGTTCTCTTACAAGCATATTGTGATCTTGAATTTCTTTTGGTCCATACCATTTGATCCCTCTCTTATTTTTAGTTAGTGTTGTGTCTCTGCTCCCATCAAAAAAACAAAGCAGTAATTTTCTTATCTTCCAAACATTCAGATTTGGCGAAATTACTCCTTAACTTCTGTGATGGTGAATTACATGGAAGCGGTCTTCTGAATTTATAACACCATAGTCGAATAGGGCTGCACTACTAATAGCGGCAGCAGCAGCTATATTTGACACAAAATAACGAGTTGCTTCCATTGCAATTGTTAGTATTGGTAAGATGATGTTTTCTGTTCTCGCAAAGACTTTCGTCCATTCATCATCAGAAATGTCAGAAGATGAGGTTTCTTCATCCAATGCTTCGTCTGAAATTGTAGTTTTCTCTTCCCTCTTCTCTTCTTCTTCTGAATTCGATCCTGTCTGATTTTCCTTTTTTTAATCATTTGACTTGTTTTTACATCCACTCTTCCAATTTTCACGTGATGCCAAGTTCTTTGGTCAATAAGAAATTCTGCTCTCTACGTGGCACTTTCATATTCTTGTCACACTTGCAACCCAAGAGATCATCACACTGGCAGCCTGCTATATCAAAAAGTTGACCAAATGATGAGATAAACTTCTTACTCTTAGTGACATTCATTCTTTGTTTTGATACCACACACGCTTCTTCCACCAATCGGAGCAATTTAGTTTTAACATTCTTGATCGGCTGAACTGGAATACTGGCTTTTTTCCAAATCTCAATAAAGGCCCCATATATTTCAGGAATAACCTCCTTGTTCATCTTTTATTTATTGTCTTTTACATAAAAATATATCTTCCAACCTGTTATTTTTGTTGGCAGCTTATAATGAGAAATTTCTCGAAGTGTGGAGCCAAAGACACTGACTTGTTGATGTTCTATTACTCTATTACCCTGAAAATGAATAATAGAAAGATCCGTTCGTATAAAACAGAAATAATACATGTGATGAGCGAATCTACAAGATACATTTAAAATGGTGAAGCCATATCCCTCTATAGGAAATGCTATGTAAATATCTCGTAGATTCGTTATACATCGATTAATTTATAATGCCCTCCGAGTAGTTTACAAACAAGGAATTCCTAAATCAAAAATTGCCTAAACCTTAGATACATAAGGAGTTAAAATGCGAATTTTCTTCCTATACGAAAATTACCCATTTCTAGCTTCAGAGACAAGAACTATAATAACTGAATAACTTAATACAACCAACCTCACCTTACGGAAATTATAATTTTAAAGCCAAATTTGACCCCCCAAAAAGGGGTGTTGCGATTTTTGAAGAAATTTTTCGTCTTCATTTCCAAACTTCCGATGGTCTGCTCTACAAAGCCTGAATGTGCCTTAAAATTGGTTGCGGCACTACGCCCTACTGTAGATCCTTCAGATAGTACTAATAATTGGTAAAAAAAAATTCCTTCAGAAACATGCTTAAAACTTCAGCAGAAGCTGAAGAAAGAGGAAAACATGCAAAAAGCAAATCTTTGGCTGCCCAAAGCTGAAAGTGTAAAAGAAAAGACAATTTACCTTTTCCTCCAAAACACACAAAGAAAGCAATAATTTTCTCCTATACCCGCCTATAGAGAATCTAGGACAGAGCTCCCCTCCTTCTTGAATCCCCACAACTTACATGCTCAAAGGTGGTCTACACTCGCTATCCCCCATCCCCCTGTTTTTAACACTTTGGAACGAATTCCACTAAAAAGCTTCAATTTCACCTCAGTTCCTGACCTTGAAAAAGGTCAGATTTATTTCACGCTTTCCTCAACTATTCTTCGAGTCTTTCTTCAGCTATACTCACTCATGTATGCCCCCATCATGTTTCCTACGAGTTCATAAGCACCCCTCACTCTCAGAACAACTCAGCGTATAGAGCGTAGCAAATATTGGCCATGAAACCGAAGACGGAGCTTTTTGAAACGTCATTTGGCGAGTGGTCACAAGACTGGAATTAAAGACGATTTGCGCTATCGCGCGGTCGCTTCTTTGTGTGCGAATGTGGCCTTTTATTGATTCTTCCCCTCGACGAACGCTCGTTGAACACGGCTGAGCGAAGGATCGGCCTCGGTGCTCTACCATTAGTAGAGTTGGTCGAGCGGGATAAGCGCGCGTAAGATCAGAGAAGAGATTTCGTTAGGCACAAACCCAAAGATACTCGACTCGGGGAAGTCAATGATACGACGAGCGGCAATCGATGCTCGACGCTCAAAAACAGTCAAGAAGTGCAACAGAAGAAAGAAGAATGAAAATGCAGAAGAGGGAGTTTCATTATTTTTAAAGGGATGTGAAGAAAAACATAGGGGGGATATCCATCTAAAAGTGAAGTAACATTGAAGCAAATGGGGAAGTTAGAAGAAGTGAAGAAAATGGGCATTTGATGCTCGATGCTCAATGAATTGAATTGTGAGAGGTGGATATCAGAGAGAAAATTAACTAAGTCTAAAAGGAAATGAACGACTTCATACTTTTAAATGCTGATAAAGTGAAAGGATGAAAATCAACGAGGGTTTATCCACCAGAAAGTGGTCCTCTGATACATTCGCTCATTAGCTAGGCTCTATGGAACCAGTTTAGGTTAGGTTAGGCAGTTAACCTAACTTAAATTTAAAAAACCTCAACCTCAAGGATCTGCAAACTGTCTAAGTAGTGATATATGCTAATTCATATATATATATATATATATATATATATATATATATATATATATATATATATATATATATATATACGCGTATCAATTCCACTTTAATATCATTGTCATGTTCATCTCATATAACGCAAGCATCTACAAAACGGCCACATTCAAGGCCGTGAGCGCTACACATGTGAGGACTGGGGGCAAGCATGATGTAAGTTGGATAAAAGTGACATATTCACACTCTTTCAATCAGTCAAATTCTGTCAGGTTCTCAAATTATTAGTTTAATAATTTAAACCATTAGAGTTCATGTTCATGTCAGCTAATTAATAATGTGCATGTGAGTTAGTTTATCATTTATGTTCTCTTACCGTTTTCATTTCGGCTACCTGTCCTTATTTTGGCTACTTTTCCATCTCGGCTAGTTTTGCTTTCAGCTACTTTCCTCCATTTTGGCTACTTTTCCAGTTTGGCTGCCATTTATATTTGGTGTCAATTCGGACAGCGAGTTGGTACACCCAAATATCATCAGAAATTGCAGTTCTACTACATCTTGAGAGTAAACGGAGAATATTATTGGAACGAACGCGGTATTCGTTAAAATCAGCCATTTATAACTGCAATAAACTGCAATTTTGAGGTAGAACTCGACTATATGTTAGAATCAGAGATTAGCCCTTATTATCTGAATAAGTGAATGAATGGGAGAGAGGCACATATTGAACAAAGAGAGTGAATGCGTATAATTGAGTGGGGCACATAGAGGGTGATGTAATTTTCCTTTTTCTATATAGCAGTATGAAAAATGTGGGAGAGCAAAACATATTGGAGGGTAGGGTAATTTATGCTTTTTCTATCTGCCGATATAAAGCAGCTTTAACAAAGAGAGTAGTATTTGAATGAGTGTGGTTAGGTGCACATGAGGTTAATGTATTTTTTTTGTTATTTTAGTGTAATCAGTGAGTAATATCCCGTTATCCTAATTATCAAGAAAAAACACCTAACAGGAGCCATTCCACGCCGTCATAACACATTTTTCTTTATTGTACAAAACAGGAGCGTTAAAGAGAATTGTCTCTCCTTTATTCTAACAGAAAATGGGAGAAATTTGAGCATTAATACCGGCGAATATAAGCAGTGTATAAATCTCTATATCTAAACTCTTAACAAATGCGCTGAATCTGGAAATCATTAAGGAGCGCTTAAAAACTTTGGCTATTTTTAGAATTCAAGTTTTGGTCGACTAAATAACGAAAGATTATCAGTCACTTACGTTATTTAGAGGCATTTACGCTATATTTATATCTTAGATCACTTAATTCGAAATATATCTCGATTGTTGTTAAGTCCAAATTAGTTATTGGTGTGTGAGGCCGGCGGTATATGTAAATCCTTCTTTCATCGTAAATTACTTCCCTTGATAAAAATGTTTTAAGCCCCCTTTCGATTTTAGGATAGCTAAATGGAGGAGGAAAGGTTTCAGCATTAAATTGCGGCTCCAATTGAATATTAAATGAAACCAACGCGATTAGCCATGCCAGGCAAATTAGTCAAATCTATTATATATTGAAGTATGTCGAAGTAAAAAACGCGTCTATTATGCCTCTCTGTCATTGTCTGTACAATATATATATATATATATATATATATATATATATATATATATATATATATATTGAGAATTATTTGCAATGATGCAATTATAATTATGAGGTTAAAAAGGCCCTGTTGCAGCTAAATATATCAAGCACTTGGAAAAAGCTCTTCTTACAGTCACGATAGGATATCGTGACTGTAAGAAGAGCTTGTACCGAGGGCTTGATGAAGAGCTTAGTTAGATACAACATTGGCTTTTTAACCGCATATATATATATATATATATATATATATATATATATATATATATATATATATATATATATATATATATATATATATATATATGGAAAAAGAAATAGAACAAAATTAGGGTCAGGAGAGCGGTAGGAAAGCTTAGTGACATCTTTAGAAGCGACATGCCTCTATGCTTAAAACGTACCTATTTAATGAACAAATCTTACCAGTTTTAGCAGGTGATATTGAAACTTGGACATAAAAAATCACGCCAAAAGCGAGAAAAACGTAAAGAAGCATTGAACGATACAAGTTAGGAATCACCCGCAGAAAGAGACCAGAGGACACGAACCTGGAAAAAGTGGAAAGACGTAATTCAGTCTATAGCAAAAGCGAGCAGTGAATTTAAGATTCTTGTTTTAGTTTAAGATTGTTTGTGTAAAGTTCATTTTATTTCCATTCACAATTTTATTTAGTTATATTTTACATCATTACTGCTTTTCTTTGTGATATTTTTAACTAAATTTTATTCTTTTAATTATTTACTGGATTTAGATATCTCTACACAAACGTTCTGCGTAATACGCCCTCTTTGGTATTTCACTATAAATTAGGTGGAAAATACCGCATAATTTACACAGCTGTGTTCGATGCTATTTTCGAGTCTCTTTATTATCATACTTTTTTAATAGATATCTCGATTTTGTGTAGTCATTTATTTAGATTACTCTATGTAACACAATTTTTGCTCCTGGCCAGTAAGTGTTATTTTCCAACTCCTTATATTGCAAAACAATAGGAAATAGTCATTATTTCTTTTAAATTTTGCTTTTGTGACTTGTATAATGAAATATTTACTAAAAATAAACAATTTTTTTTCTTCAGCCATAGTAAAAATAAAACAAAAACAGTTGAATTTATACAATTTTATTGAAACTTCTACAAGAAATGTAATAAAGCAAGTAAAAAAAGTTAGAAATAAATAGTTTTCCTCGATTTCTGTTTGTAATCTAAATGACTGTCCCGTACAAGCCCTCAAATGCAGTCTTCCATCATGTTTTCCTTGTATACTACTTGTTAGCCACGTTCAAATTTCAGTATATCTTGATGGAAGTGTTTCCCTTGCCCCTCTGAGTGTGCTCCCATATTCTCCTTGAACTTTTCAAGATGTGTATCACGGAGGGGCACCTTCAGGGACATCCTGCACCCATTTTGGTCTTAATTTTTCACTAAGTTTTTCACCATTTTCACGTAATAATCAGCCTTGTGGTTGCCCCAAATACCCTGACAGACCGAAACAAAACACTCCCAGACTTCTTTTTATTTTTTAGTAAGCCTTTCAAGGAATTCTGAAGACAATGATTTTCCTGATTTGTGGTCCAACAAAGACACCAGCTTTCAACTTTTCCTCAAAGAGTTGGAAAAGAAACATTGAAGGTACTTGAAGGATGCAGAATCTTTGTTAAGAGCTCTAAAAACTGCTTAATGAGACCTAGTTTTAAATACAATGGAGAAAACAACATCTTTTGAGAGTCTATCAATTGCTCCTGATACACATTATGTCCCCCAGAAGAGAACGTAGTCACTTGGGGCCAGTGATTCTTGTGGTAATGTGCTGTAGTATTCTTCATGTGATTTTCAGTGTTGTATTCCTCCTTGAGATATTCTGAATGACCCTAGGGAAGGGATGGATACCTATTCCAATTATGGAGAAGTGCAGATTTAATGCTTCTTGAGGAGCTGTGAATGAAGGGCCTCCACTCATCTGGATTACAGGAAATTTCAATTGTATCAAACATACCTGATACAACATTACAGTATCATAGCCCAGCTTTAAATGTGAACAAGCTTGAGAAATTTTTATGCTGTTTCCTTTGGTTTGTCACTTGAACATTTCATCCCGAAAATCCCACTCTTTGAGCCTGAAAATCAAAAGCTCAGCATTCGACTTTGAAAAGCCAAGATCTTTGACAGGCTCAATGAGGACTCCTTGCTTTGATACTATAGATTCCTATCAACAACCAGATCTATTACACTGTAGTCTACATCTTCACTGATTTTTTCGGCTCCTGAATTGTTGTTTGCAATTGTTGTTTACAATTTTCTGCTATGATTTGAAAAAAAAAATAATAAAGCCTACAGCCTTTTATATCTTTTCATTTTTTTCCGAAATTAGTAATATCTTAGCATTATTTTCCAAATGGGCAAATTTAGAATTTTAGTGCCGTACTTACAAAAGCAAAGTTTTGTGATCAAAATAGACTTTTTTCATTTACTTTAGTAACAAACAACTGGGAAATAATACTTTTAACACAGAAACAAGAAAAAGTTAAATTTTTTACATAGTGTTATTATTGCTTCACTGACAATAAATTGATCATTGCATTTTCTCATACATACAAGGTAGATTCGTGTCTAGACCTTTTGTTTACGTTCACATTAAGCTCTCAAATGCGAGTCACATTAAAGATTCGGATGCTGACTGACTGACACAACGGTCCCAATTGCGAGCCAGTCAATATGTAGAAGGAGCAAAAATTACTGAGCTACCTTTCGCCGAAGTTGTCGCTCGTTTGTTCTCGCCGTGTACCGTATTCACGTGTAGGCAATGACCTTGAGTCGAATTTACCTTGTTCAGGTGCGCTTCAACAGCCCGACTCTCTTCCAATCACCATCACAACTCGAGAGCAGGAACTAATCATTATATTCCTATGTAATAAAGTGTACATAGTATTGTGTCTTTATAAGCTAGGGAACTCCGCAACACTACATCCTACCCTCTAAATACCAGAGATCAACAAATGGTATTCCGAGTTAAGGAGAGATATTTAACAACCTTTCGCTCTGTTGACGATATTGTATTACTTGCTGAAGAATTACAGTGAACGATAGCAAAATGCCATAAACTAACTTGATGCTACTAAAAATTAAGTTTTAAGAGGCAAAGATAACGAAAACTAACTTTGGTAAGAAAGGTATTATAACTAATGACTAAATTTAGAGAAGGTAAAAAAATACATCTAACGAGGAAAGTTTGTGACAGCAGATGGGAACATGGGAAAGAAACTGAGCACAAAAAGAAAATTAAGTTGAGTGGACCAAAGCACAGCTACATCTAATTAAAACGTAAAATATCTAAAAATTTGTTTTACCATTTCTAAAACTTAGAAATTAATAGCAAAGATCAGAACCATACATACAAAGAATAATAAGGCAAATACTATAAAAGAAACACTTGAACAAACGCTCAAACCGAGTGAACTGGAGATGGACAAAAGAAATCAAAATTTGGGCAGATCAAAATTTGGAATTTCATATTTAGAGACTATAGAAGTACGGAAAGAATCAGACGTAAACATACTATGCGCTTACGTGATCGTAATAGTAATCGGGAATGAATATTTGTAAGCATTCTCCTCAGATTATAAATTTAGCCGTGAATATTTGGGGGCATTTGTGCAGGCTCTATTTTCGTATGTAGAAGAAAAAATGTATAAAACATTTACAGAAGAAATGCGATTTAGTTTGACTCGTTCCGTTTTTGTATCTACTGTAGGAGCATAATTTGCGGCAAGTAAAAAAAAAACCCGGGGTTGGAAGCGGATAACACTGCAAAGCGAGTTGCAACCGCGAACATTTGAACTCCTTGATTCACTATTCTGAGGTGTGGAAGATGAAAGTAGAAGCGAATGGATTCATCTCCTCTCTGTTGCTAGACAGGGTTGAGGTGTTGCGTAATTCCAAGACTTAGTAGAATTCATTGCCATTTGAAACAGTGTATCTTCGACCCTTAGACACACTAGATACAGTGTATTTATTACCTGTATCAGAGTGAATTTATGTTGATTTATCTAAGGTGTGGTATAGGGGGTTACTCAACTCTCCGACGAGGACAGCACCCACAGGAAATGCGGTGTAGATCCTCCTGCAAGTGTTAAGGCCTGGAGGGCACGCTGTCTTCTGGAGGTCATTTGCAGCATGGTTGCCCATGTTACACCTGTATATATGACCATGACCTGTAAGACGCGATAGGTCACGAGATAACTGTTATATTTATCCTATCACATATTTTTTACAGTATATATGACCATCACGCTTGTTGTAATGGTTTGTGGACGGATTTCCACCACAACCCCACTCGTATTGGGTTGCGCGCGTGCTATAATTCTCGCTGCCCCCTCCTGGCGCGCTCCTACCTCCCAGCCCCAATTTGGTGTTACGACTAATCAGGAATTAAAGCGGGAATTAAGACTGACGCGAAAATTATAGGCGCAAAGGAACCAAAGATGGATCAAAGAATATCGTGAAAAGAGAAGAAGGGGAGTCGTGTGACAAAGGTGGTCTGCGTGACGGGGAAACTGCCCCAGGTCGATACCAGCGCCCCATTATTCCATTACCGGACAGTGAACACAACAGTGCTAAGTTGCCTATCAGGGTTCGGGGTCCGTTACCGAATCAACACGTCGGTAACACAACTTGCTACCGACCACCACCACCTCCCGCCACTGATTGGCAGATGTATCTATGATTGACAACGTTTCCCTGGCAACGAAGTCCCTTTCACCAATGAAGGATCGATTTCACGAAGAGGGCTGAGTCACTGGGCCTTTTGGCCTCTGATTGGTAAACAGCATTTGGAAGTTACATTAGGCTCCGCCCTCGTAATTAGAGACCGCCCCTCGCCTTTCAGGGCGATCGGGTGCCCATAACAGCGGAGGCCTTCAGCGTAGTCGCTGCCTTTACACTGGCTTCCTCCGTGGCAGATCTCCTTCGGGCGTTGCAGCCCAACATGGCACTCATGAGTGGACTGGGCGGCTTCGGCTCTTTCGGATCCCTGGGTGCTTTCTCTGCTCTCAGCGCCCTCAGTGCCTCCGGCGGGATATCCAGCGCCTCCCCAACAATTAATAACCCCGTGGTACCCACGCCCCTGGTAGCCTTGCCCTCCCTGTCCTTCACGTCGGCCCAGGTGGCAGCCGTTTGTGAGACTCTGGAGGAAAGTGGGGACATGGAGCGCCTCGGGAGATTCCTGTGGTCGCTGCCAGTGGCCCACCCGCACCTTCAGGACCTAGGTAAATACGAGGCGGTCCTAAGGGCACGCGCCCTTGTGGCCTTCCACATGGGCAACTTCAGAGAGTTGTATCTCATCCTCGAATCACAGCGGTTTTCGAAAACGTCGCACGCGCGATTGCAGGCCCTGTGGCTCGAGGCCCACTACCAGGAGGCCGAGCGACTTCGAGGACGACCTTTGGGCCCCGTGGATAAATACAGGGTGCGCAAGAAGTTCCCGTTCCCGCGCACCATCTGGGATGGTGAACAGAAGACACATTGTTTTAAGGAGCGGACTCGATCCCTCCTGCGAGAGTCCTACCTACAAGACCCATACCCGAACCCTAGCAAAAAGAGGGAGCTGGCCCAAGCCACGGGACTGACCCCCACTCAAGTTGGAAATTGGTTCAAGAATCGCAGACAGAGGGACCGAGCTGCCGCAGCCAAAAACAGGTAGGTCACTAAGCAATCATTTTATGTTACCTTACTAACTTGCAACCACTGTGTAGTAAACGACCATCAAATATATTTAGGAGGTCATCCCACCATCAAATTTACATTGTATGCCATATTTTCTATATGAATTTATCTCATTATTATCATATAATAAAATATTTGAGATCATAAATTAACGACTGAAAATCTACTCTAATAAACAACACTCTACTTAATCCATTTCTATTATCTACTTCTCATTAAATCAACTACATCATTAAAAGGGAAATATTGTAATTTGTGAATAAATAATACATAAAATGTATTTTATCGGCTAATTAATGTTTCTACCTTATTTTGGCCACATTCACCATTATACTTTATATAAAATAATATTCAGATTTTTTTATAATACATAATTTTTCAGCAAGTTGTATTCTTGACATCTTAAATTATGACTATTATAGTTAAATTTCAATATGATCATTAAAAAATAGCTTTACTACTATCGAATTATATTATGAACGATGGTGTACGCCGAAAATACAATTTTTTTCCAATTTAATGCACGCTACTAATTAATTCCATTAGATAAATACCCCATGTCTGATTCTATATTTTAAAATCTTTTTATTGCGTTCAAATGGGGGAAAATAAATAGCTACGGGTATCAGAAGATAGCATTAGGGGAGATATTCATTGTGAATAAAGCGCTACTTGGCGATATTTTAAGAAATAAGTAGTAGAAAAAATCAATTTGCTTGATTCTTTATCAAACCTCATAAAGTGACTTTTCATGGAATTGATTTGGTCTTTGTATTTATTTAGTTGCATTTTTCCCTCAAAAATTAATATTTCAAGTTTGAAGGTGCGAACACATTGATCGTAGTTTTTTTAAAGGTGACAAGATTATTAGGATTTCAAATGGACTTGGTGTTAAAGCGAATACTAACGAGGGCATTACAGACAGAAAGGTTTAAGGAATAATATGTAGAAAATGTGGTGAAAGAGGAGGATGGGAAAATGTAAGGAATATATATATATATATATATATATATATATATATATATATATATATATAGCTGTGGATACTCCTGTAGGCATTGGGACCCGTAGGGCACGTAAGTTACCGAAGTGATATATCTTTAAAAATTGCAGATTAACCTAGTTTCGTTACGAGCAGAGGAAAAATCATGTAATAATATATCTACTAGGAGATCGATCAAGAAGAGGTTTCTGGGTAGGTAGGCAGATAGATCTATAAATAAAGGAATATTATATATATATATATATATATATATATATATATATATATATATATATATATATATATATATATATATATATATATGCAAAAAATCACCTAGGAAAATGAACTAAACAAGTTCGAAACTACTTGGCATCCTCCTTTCATTTTCCTGTGGGTATTTTTGTATTTATTGCTCTACTCACACTCTACTTTGTGAGTTTCTCATATTCATATATATATATATATATATATTTATATATATATATATATATATATATATATATATATATATATATATATATATATATATATATATATATATATATATATATATATATATATATATATATATATATATATATATATATATATATATATGGGTAAAGATTTAAGATGGTAGAGATATCGATGTTCCTAGATAGGTAGATAGATCTATAGAAAAGTCAATTTGAGGGTAAGTAGATAGATATATTAATTAGTGAATTCTTTTTAGGTAGTTTAGATAAATCGATGTTTCTAGGTACGTAAATAGATCGTAGGTAGGTACAGTTTTAGGTAGATCGATCGATTGATGTTTCTAGTCACGTAGATAGATCTATAGATAGATGAATTTTTAGGTAGGTAGATAGATCTAAATAGTGGCGAATTTTTAGGTAGTTAGATAGAGTGATGTTTCTCGAGAGATAAATAGATCTATAGAAAAAAATATTCGATAGGTAGATAGATCGATTTTTCTAGGTACCTAAATAGATCCTAGATAGAGGAATTTTTAGGCAAGTAGATAGATCGATGTTTCTAGGTAGGTAACTAGATCTATAAAATTATATCGTATCCGAAATCTTTTGTGAACCCTGGTCAAAATGATTACCACAAACCATCCAAAACTGGTCTTGGTTTGGATAACTAAACACGGTGCGAAATTCATATTTTTTGCTAATCTTCCAAAGCAGCACAAGAGTTTCCGGCTCCAACAACCCGTCCACAAAGCCTGTAGGAAGACCTGGAGCTATATTTCTTCCACACATTTTCATTTCCTCCATCTTTCGCCACTTTTTTGACAGATTTTCCTTTTCCGAACCTTCTGACGGAGATGCCTTCGTTGGTTTTTTATCTAAATTCGAGAGGGGTGGGATGGAAGTCTTCTTTTATTTAATCGGGGTGTACATCTTCCACGCATTTTCCAGTTCCTTACTACACCCCCATTCTAAACTTTTGGATATACCACGTTGGTTTTCAGTATAGTTTGGGTATTTTGGCCTCCTGTTTCTATTTCACCAAACACCTTTGTCTCAACTCGCGTTTGCCCTCAACTATTCATAACCATCCCTCGAGCCTAACCCTTCCAGTCTGCCATAATTCTACAAATCCCTGTATTCGAGAGTATTAAAAGGAACCCCCTAGAACAGACCCAGTTATTGCTTCCATCCAGTTCCTTCGGAATCTATGACATCATTAAAAGGTTGATGCTGGGGAGGGGCACGATTTCATGGCAATGAATTCGTGGTTTGAAGACAAATGTTGTCTTTTATATCGTCCGCTTCGATCGAGGTCCGGCAAACACTGCTCTTTGGCCATCTTCTCTCGGTGGAGTGACGCCAATTGGGCCGTGAGTTGAACGGTGTTCATCGGAAAACGAAGCGCCAACGAAGGCGTGTTGGACGGCAATCGTTGATGGTATTTTGCTTCTGGGCGGACGGTGATATCAGATAGTTGACGTTGCCGGTATGGTGCTTAGAAGAAATAGAACGGAGGATTATGGCCGTCCAAGTTATGGTGTTGATAGGAAAAGAAAGAGACGTTAGTCTTGACAGAATGGTGCTTACAGTGAAATTTAAGGGGTAACGGCTGCCATCTTATGCTCTTTCACTATAAGCTTCCATATCCGTTTTATCACTGTGAGCACCATTCTATTAACGCATACCATCGTTCGTTCTTTCACCTTAGCAATATGCCATAAACTATAGTCATCTAACGTTATTTTACTATAAGCACCATACACCCAACTCGCCTCTAATATTTTGCTCTTACACCTTAAACACGATACACAGTGTTTACAATGATTAATGTGAACGAACGAATTGTGGCCACTGATGAGTGTATAATACTTACAGTGAAAGAGCGGGTGATAGAAGCCATAGACGTCATTATGATTAACGTAAAAAAAACGGAAGATAGCAGCTGTTGAAGGCATGGTGCTTACAATGAAAGAAAGGAAGATGGCAATCGTTTCTCGCATGGTGCTTTCTGCCAAAGAACGAAAAATGACAAAAAATAATGGAAGATAGCATGGTGCTCGCAATGAAAGAACGCAAGATGGCAGCCGTTGAATGCATGACGTTTAGAGGAAACGAATAGACGACGTCAACCGTTTAAGGACGATGACAGCTGTTTACAGTATAGTGTTTACAGTAAAGAACAAAAGATGACAACCATTGCATGCATGGTGCTTAGAGATAAAATACGGAAGATAACAGCCGTTAACGTAATGATGCTTTACATTGAAGGAACGATGGCAACTGTTGATAGCATGCTGATTATAGTAAAAGAACTGAAGATGCCAGGCCACGATGGCATGCTGATTACACTGAAAGAACGTAAAATGGAGGTAGGTAACGGTATAGTGCTCATTTAGAAAAAAAAATACCCCAGAAGATTTCAAGCATGGATGGCATAATGTTCACAGTGAGAGAAGGGAAGATCGCAGCCGATGACGGTATGCTTCTTAAAGTGAACGAACGGAAGATGGAGGCGTTAATGCATAGTTTTTAAAGTGAAAGAGCAGAAAGTGACCGCTATTGATGGCATGGTGCTTATAGTGAATTATCAGAAGATGGCAGCCTTTGAAGGTATATTACTTACATTGAAAGAACGAAAGATGTCAGCCGTTGACGGTATGATGCTTACAGTTAAAGAACGGCTGCTGGTAGTCATTGACGGTAGGGTGCTTACAGTGAAACGCGAAAATGGCAACCTTTGACTTTATGGTTCTTACAGTTAAATAACGGACGATGGCAACCTTTTTCAGCATGGTGGCTAGTTTGAAAGAACGGAAGATTGAATCCATTGCAGACCTGATGCTCACAGTGAATGAATGGACGATGGCAGCCGTTGACGGTGTGTTGCTGGGAGTAAAAGAACTGAAGATTGCAACCGTTGGCGGAATGATGCTTGCAGTGAAATAACGAAAGATCGGTGTCGTTGATGGTATGGAGCTTACAGTGAAAGGATGAAAAATGGGAGTCGTTGTCGGTATGGTGTTCGAATTAAAAGGAGGATAGAAGATGTGTTAAATGGCGGAAGGAGAGGATTGAATAAAGAGGTTACTTTAAAACGAACAGATTCAAAATGGCGAGAAATTCTCAAGTACTATCGTCTTTTATTTTCTATTTATTTTTTTCATTTAATTTAGGAAGAATTTGTATAGGAATTAGAGAGTTAAACACAGAAAGAGAGTTAGATAAAGGAAGAAAGAGAGACACAAAGGGAGGGGGAGGGAGGGGAAGAGAGTGGAGAGGGAAGCAGGAAGAGAGCGAGAGAAAGAGAGAGAGAGGTCGGGAAGGAGGGAATGCTGGATGGATGGATGGAGGGAGAGAGAAAAAGAGAGAGAGAGAGAGAGAGAGAAATAGAAAGAGGGAGAGAGAGAGTGTGTAAGCGTAATAAAGTTAGAGTAAAAGAGCAGGAAAGAAAGAGAGAGAAAGAATGACGTATACGAAAGGTAATGTGCGTCCATTTGAACGGCGTTTACACGTGTGTGTGTGTGTGTGCGTTTGCGCGCCTCCAACCCCTTCCCAACCTGGTAGCCTGTTATCATGAGCGGGACCATATTTCCATCACTTGATCTATCAATGGATGGAGGGAATGAAGCACTCGTCCGATAGCTCAAATTTGCGACCGACTTCGCCCCATTACACGTTTTCTCTCTTCTACAGAGGTCAGGAGTTCTATCTTCTCGCGATCACACGTGTACACATGTGCTAAATTACTCGCACGATATACACACTTCCGTCACACGGGCTGCCGCAACTCTCCCGTGTATCGTAGCGAATCGGACGCAGGGCCCCAGATTCCCGATCTCTATAGGTCTGGGTTGGATTTCAACTGGTAATCTCTCAATTACGCCCTCCTGCGCGCCGGGTTCGGACTCCGGTAATAGGAACCAATTGAAATGGCGAACGGACGTCACAGAATTGCAAAAGACTTCATGTCCAATTAAGCATCTAGGATCAACGCACGTGTAGGCCGTGCGTGTGAAACTGGTCTTTAATCCAACTTTCCCTAAGGGTTATTTCAGTTCGTCGCTGAACTGCGAGAGTTAGCTTTCACGACAATGTGGTTAATTTCCCTAAACGGCCGATGCCTATGGGATGCATTAAGCGCTCGGAGAGAGATTAAAAACCGCCGATTCGTCGTTATATCGGCATCGAAGCCCGATCCGGTGGGTGGGGAGATGAGACCCCTGAAGATCATTAATTTTTTAACCCTTAATTAAAAAAATCTAACGCATGACCAGCTTCCCGCTTCTTCAAATCACCATCCAATGCTCCCTTATCCTCAGGAAATCTCTCTTTCTCTCTCTCTCTCTCTCTCTCTCTCTCTCTCTCTCTCTCTCTCTCTCTCTCTCTCCCTCTCTCTCTTCTCACACACACACACACATGAAACTGGACACTGCACGTGAAATACAAAGTGGATTGTGTTCATTACTGAAGCTGCAGATGTAGGGAAGAGGCCTGGCAGCTGACGTAAAGCTGGCACGAAGAAGGACAGCCATCGCGGATTACAGGTCAAATTGCTGCCAGGAAAGAAACGAACGCCCAATTAGACGCCTTTGCCCCTATTATTGGGTGTAATAGACGTTTCATTACGAATGACCTTCCAGGTAATGCCCCCATCTACCGCGTCATCCCCTGAGTCCGCTTCTACACACGGGACTCATTACATCAGGGGGCTCCATACGCACATAAACGCATGCACACAAGAAGCGTGAGACAAAAGCCGGAGCAGCGAATGGCCAGAATTAGTGAAGGGCGATAGTGAAAGTGGTTTATGGGAATCTCTCTCTCCAGTGGAGTGATTTGAACAAACATGGGGCAAGAATGGCTCAAACCCGGAACTATGAACCAGCAGCCGGGGCCGGCGGCAGTAACGCTTGTTAAAGGAACCCTGTCACAAGAGGGCATCTGGCCTCCTCTACAGTTGGAGCCGTCCTTGGGTGTTGATATCAAGGATAATGCCCAGTAATCCGCCTCCATTATGAACAGTCGTAAGGACCAAACCGGCCTGAGAAGCCGGGCAGCGATGATCCTTACGCCCCGTCCTGTCGCAAAACGATCGTTCTCCATCCCCGCCCTTTGCCATTGAAAGCTATTCAAAATGAAGAACTCGCGAAGCGCTGCCCGTCTCCGCGGCTGTGGTAAATACGCCCTCTCTTCACTAATCCCGTTCAAAGGAAGGAAGGAAGAGAGTAGAGAGAGCGAGAGAGGAAAGAAGAGGGAGAGTTAATCAGTGAGGAAATATACACACTGGAAGAACACAACGAGTAAGAGCCACCAGCAAATTCCAGGGGGGTACCTTATCCAATTAGAAGTAACAGCCCAATATGGTTCGAGTGCTACGGACGAAATTTCATTTCTCTACAGTGATGTCAGTCTCTAAGCATTATTTTCACTTCACTGGACTCCATCAACCACCCATACACAGCTCTTCAATCATCCTGGGATACAAATATTTTAAAATGGCTGATTCATCTCAAATACAAAACTGGCGCTGTTCGTGTGTGTCATAACCAGCCATACATAAATGCCGTACCACTGAGAAAGGAAGGAATAGACGCGGACAAAATCGCCCATATATATGCTAGCGGCAGCCTCTGCCTCCTGAAAAATCTGGGCCATTTTTTCGAGTTGTTTAAAATGCTTTGATTTTCGGTTCATCTTTTGAACATATTCGAGTACCACCTCACTATTCTCGAGTCTGGCCGACTAAGGATGCAGCCCCAGGAGGTCTGCCTCTCACCTTTACTTCTTACAAATCCTTCAATTCCTATTGGACTTAATCCCAACATAAAATCTCACAACTCTATTCTCCCAACGCTAATACACGCGTTGCTCTACCATTCTACGATAGACGTTGGGTAGAACTTGTGACCACTACGGGAACGAAGCAATTACATGGACTAACAGCACCTCTTGTTTGTTTTCTTCGTTATATAAAAGAGCTAAAAAAACTTCGAAACTTCCTAGTGGACAAATCGTTACAAAATAACACAAACAAAAAACTACATAGAAAAGGAGATGTCCGGAAATAAATCTCTAAAATTATAGATGTACATTCCGTGATCTGTGAAAGGAAATTGAATCCATGACATATACTTACAGAACTCGCGATTCAGGGATATAGAGGCTAGCATGAATGCAATTACGCTCCAAGGAAAACAATATCCTAAAAAAACAATCAATAACTCTCAGACAAAATCAAGGAAATTATTATTTTAATTGTAATTCATATTCTTTCTGAATTGAATACTTTTCATATTAGACCATCTCGACATATATAAAAAATAAAAAGAGACTTCCTTCTACCTATATATATATATATATATATATATATATATATATAGTAGGCTCTTTACCATCATATTCCTTTACTTCCTCTCAATCACCTATTATTAGCCACTTGCATTTCATTTACTTAAGAGAGTTCCTCTAAATATAAGTTTTAAGTTCGTTCTTTGATGTGTTATTGAGGAATTAGGCTTTCCTTATCCTACAGGTTGACGATTATATATATATATATATATATATATATATATATATATATATATATATATATATATATATATATATATATATAAGAAACCATGCTGAATATATGCTTTATTCAAGTCTACATCGATAGCAACATTGTAAACTTGTTTATTCTGTTGACGAGATCCTATGCTGAATTTGTAAGGCACGAAAAAACACAGACATAAATAAGACTCGAGAGACAGTTTATTCCAAGACGTCTTTCGACTATAGTAAGTCATCTTCGGGTAATGATCAAGATTAAAAAATAATTTAATATATATATATATATATATATATATATATATATATATATATATATATATATATATATATATATATATATGTGTGTGTGTGTGTGTGTATGTGTGTGTGTGTATTTTTCCTACACTCAGTTTCTTGAGAGATTGAGATCTTGGTCATCAAACTCTCCAGGCAGAATGTGTCACGTCAGCTGGAAGAAGCCAATCTTCACGCTAACACAGTCGCGGCCAAGCCAGACCAAAGAACAAGAAGGCTCGTCTTGAATTCGTCACTAACCTCGTTATATAGACGGATGGTCAATGGAGCCAAGTTCCCTTGTGTGATGGATCTAAGTTGAATTTATTCGGAACCCAAGATAGGAAGTTCGTTCGTCAGAGATCAGGCAAAAAATAGTTTCTCATTTGCACCAACAAAAGTGTGAACTTTGGCGGAGGAAGTGCTATGTTCTGTGGCGTGATTTCGGTAGAAAGCATTGGGCAATTTGTGAACTTACTGAGCACAGTTATTCACAAGTGTACTAAGAATTGCTGTGACAGCATGTTTTGCCCTATTTGCATGGTTCGGAAACCCAATCTGCAATTTTCATGCAGGATAACGCCCCGTGCCACACAGACAAGTGTGTGAAGTTCTTCCTCGACAACGCGCACAACACTCTTATGAACTGGTTTACAAAGTGTCTCGGTCTGAATCCCATTAAAAATGCTTGGAAGACACTCGGAAAGACACTAAAGCGAGGAATCTGCAAACAGTCCAAAAACTCTGGGAATCTTTTCACGGTGAATGGAGTAAGATTACTGGGCAGAAGTTTCAACAGTTGGTTCATTCCTTTATTAGAAGACGTGAACGCATCATCGATAAAAAGGCTTCCACACTATATAGTAATTACTTATAATTTGTATAAATGTTTGGAACAATTTAAGATAAAGTACCTTAACTCATTCAATTCCATTATAGGCACCTCGAGTAACTTCATTTCAAAATAGACACCTGACCTGAAGTGTTTTTAAGAAAAGGTACCTAAATACGTTTAATTCAGGACTAGACACCTTGCGCAAGTAAAAGGCAGTTATGGCTGGTATACCACTCATAAGGGAAAAGAAAAAGGATCTTGTAAAGTTAAAGCGTATTAAGGTTTTTTCGACCCTAATATAACTTAACCTAACTAAACTTAATTTTACTTGGCCTAACCTAACCAAACCTAATCTAGAATAAGCTAGGTTAGTTTAGGGTAAATTAGTTTATATTAATGTGGAAAAATCTTTGAGGTTTCCTCATCTTTTCAAGATCCAAGAAAAATATACAAAGGAAAATTTATTGAATCAAATTTGAAAAAAATGGATCAAATAAAACGGATGTCCATATTATAATTTCAAAATAAATGCAAAGGATTTGAATAGAATATAATTATCATATTGTTCATATATGTGATTCCATAAGCTCTGAAATGGGTTTGACGAAAAGCCCTGCACAATAAATTGGATAAAAGAGGTATGTAAAAGATGTTGTTTACCACATCTCATCGTTTTAATATTTTGTTTGTTCCATAAGTTCCCATGTTTTGTGTATGAAGACCTTTATTTCTATCAAAGAGTTTCAATTCATGATTTACTGTTTTGTGTGTGAATTCCTTATTATTCATTTCAAGAAGAGGCACCTAGCGTAACCTCAATTTAACAATGATAACCTCATTTATGGACAATTCAAATTGAGCCACATCAAGGGCCTCATCTTGAATTGATCCAAATGTGTTCTCTGATAATATAATTTAATCATTATATTAAAAGAGAAAATTGTTTCCAATCTCGTTTGGATACTTTAGACACTACAATTTTTCTAGTAAATTGCTTATCTACAGATAATTTTAGTTTTGGGAATACAAATTTATACCTGTAGGTTATCGTACAGCAATTTTAGAAATCTTGGATTTTCTCTGTCAAAAGTTAAGGAAGATGTGATAGAATTACAGTCATTCTGATCTTTTGGGGCAGTACTATATGGTTGGGCAGAATATAGTGACTCAATTAGGAAGCGGCAAGAAAACGACAAAATTTTATGGAGCAACACCAACATTTATTCTTCAAAATAAAGTCCATCTTCCTCTACGATCTTCTTCAACCGATCAGCCAGCATCCAAATCTGTCCAGAATACCAGCCAACTGGCTTTGAATAAAAAAATTGTAAACAATTATTTTTTAGGATGAAACTAAAGATATTTGCAGAAAAATTGGTTTAAATATTATGAAAAGGAATGAAAGATATTGTGATATAAATATATAAACCAATTTTTATGATAATATTTTTAATTTGTCTCCAAAGATGATACAAGTTGAATCGAAATGTCTCAGTTGAATAAAGTCTTAGCTCAACTGTTAAGGTACTTTCTTCCTAAAAATCTTTGTTTAAATGGATCTTGGTAAACTCATTCAAGAGTCAAATAAAAGTCGTTAAGATGAATATATATATATATATATATATATATATATATATATATATATATATATATATATATATATATATATATTATATATATATATATATATATATATATATATATATATATATATATATATATATATATATATATATATATATATATATATATATATATATATGAATATGTGCGTATGGGAAAACCTAATGTTTACTTAATTGAATGGTTTCTTTCGTGTGGTTGAGTGCTTGTATAGAGATACTCAGAAACAAGTTAAATTAAATTTTAAAACGTTTTCCACCTCCACTCTGTAATCTTTTCATTTGAGGCGCGAATTAAGTGCAGGTGCAAAGCACGAAATGCTCCAATTCGGGATTAAAATCGATCCATGAAAATCAATTACGGTTTTCCTCACCTGGGTATCGACAGAAGGCGAATCCTTTGCCCTCGAGTTCAACTGGGCTGATGTTTATCTTCCACTCTGATTCCTCTTAAGGTCTAGTATATGATTTGCAAAGTGGGAGAAGGGTAACTAATGTAGATACACGATTTGTTAGTGTTCTAACACCAACTGAGAAGAAAGGAGAGGGAAAGGAGCATTGAAGATAATTTATGTAACTGAAATCAAAATGAATGAATCGTTAGAGGAAATATATATATATATATATAAATATATATATATATATATATATATATATATATATATATATATATATATATATATATACGTGTTCTCCCTAAAAAGTTAAAAGAATCATTAACTGTTAAAGCTTAAGAAATGTCAGTCAGTACAAAGGAGTTATTGTACTTGTGCACGTTTGTTATGAAAATTGTAACAAATCAGCGGTATTTATAATATGGATAATGGTTATGTTTATAATATAGATATTCAATTACCAGTTATATGGGCTAAGAAAGGGGGCTCCAACCTGCTTGCTACACATACATGACGATTAAGAAAACCTTAGAAAGAAGGGTTTGGTCTTTAATTCTTCTCGTGGATTATTGACCTAGACAGTAAGGACTTAAAACTACAATTTTCCCTTCCCTTAGTTATCGACCCCTCGTCCACTAGAAGTACAAGGTGAAAGGATGATGGCAGGAGAATGATGTATAAGGAAGATAAAAATCGTGCAGTCATTTGTCTCCTGAATGCGCTGCTGGTTGATATGAGAGTGCTGGGTAGGCGGAATTGCAAGCGTTGGTGTTTTACTGAGTGGTTAGATGCCAATTTCTCTTCCGCACATTAATTCACTTTGTGCCCCTTCAACAGGCCTCGAGGGAATGAGGCCTAATGAGGTTAGTTAACTTTGACCAATGGGTTTAGCTTCGAACATGGATACAGGAACGGGTTCGTTCTCATTCTAAATTCCCCATTAAAATTCTCTCAATTATGCCAATCTCCATCTTATATACATGTTCCATCTGTCTTTGGATGATGACGAAGGTCCTAATTTTGTTGACATGTAAGTACCATGACAAATGACAAGGTTGGTATCTAGTTTTATTCGCTCACGCCACAATCAGTGACTGCCAGCAATTATTTAGTCCATTAGCATTCAAATTCAAAACGAACATTTGTGACATTACTTGACAATACACATACACTGATTTCTGGTATTCCATAGATTATATGCACATACAGAAATAACATATATAGATACACGAGAAAGACGGACATACATGAAAAGTTGGTCTTCATCTATACATCTAAAACAATTTTGCAAATAAATGAGACTAATGACCGAACTGTCTCAGTTTCCACAACGCTTTATTAACTCTTGAGGATCAAATATGGATATGTTGTCCTGTGAAACTAAGTTTACTGTGTAAAAATGTAGAGTTAAATGGATCTGCAAATTATCTTCGTTAGAATAACAAGGTCAACAGACTAAGGTCGCGTGCTCTCAATGCTTCCCACTCACGACCTTTTGACCATATGACCTTAGGATCTTCAAAACTTTTAATAATACCCAGAGTAACCTGTTGGGGGGACCTTGACCAATTATATCATTCGAAAGAGAATGTAAAATAACATAGGGGTTTCAAATTTCGTTATAATCTGCCAAATAGTTACGATGTTATTGCTAGAAAACTCATTGGAAAGTATAACGATGACCATCCGCCCGACCGACTACGGACCGACATAGTAGCTTATCAAGTAGCCTGCACGTTACTAACAAAATTAATTGTAAATCCCTAAATGAAAAATATTAAATAAACATACAACAAAAAGGAACGTAAACTCATATTCCTGACCTCACTATAATATCTTTCGATAGGATGATCGATTAGTAGAGAGCAGAAAGGTCTCTTCGGCACACCTCCCCAATTTCACTTGTGAGGTTGAACATCAAACCAACTCGATAAACCGAGTTAGCATAAGCCTGGATAGAACTTGGCTCAATCCATCACCGGTGTACATATAATAAGCGCTTGGTCGCGAGTGGCTTTTGAGAGCTGTTGTTACTTCTTCGAAACCCGTGACGAGCCACGATCAATATAAATGCAACATGACCGCTTCGAAAATTAACTCACTCAATTCATCTTGTCTGACATGCAATTTCCGACAGAGTTAATCATATAGGCACATCGGCGCATGTAATTGAATTAAAATGTAAAGAAATTGATGGCACTTTGATGCGTTCACTGCACATCTTTCCATCCTTAAACAAGCTTATAGAAATGAGTGCTTCTAACGCACCCGTTCCTGCCACGTAAACGTAGCGCTTGTATCAATCCATCGGGCTCCTCGTGGTTACATAGGCCGAACGTACTTTGAAAATCAATACGTAGTGATAGATTCCACAACATATTGGGAATCGGAATATATACATATACACGCACGGCCACGCGCTGACACATAAGAACGTTAATGTACAGATGAATACAAATGAGTCAAGACCACATTTGGAAATCGCACATATTCGGGCTTTCCAGTTTGTAGCAGGGACTTTGAACGACCTCAGAGATAGACGGAGGGGATGACACCCTTTATCATGGGCACAGTGATCTAAGGAGGAAAAGCAAGTAGAAAGGACATAATGAAACAGCGAAACTTATAACAAAAATATTAAAATAGGCGTTTCGGAAAGCTCCTAGCAACAGTTACATACACGCGGTTGAGAATGACGATCAGAGAAGCTATGACTAACATTCCTATTAATTTAGCGTTAATAAATATAATTATATGTCCTTTTATGCAGACAATTCATGTATTTATACTTACCTGCGCCAACATGTTCCAATAAGCTCAGATGTGCACGATCATAAGATACATAAATGGCAAATAAGATCTTCAAGTCATCCTTGGGGCCAGCAATATCTCTTGATTTCCTCCTCTCCTCACTTTGTACTTCTCAGATCCTGACGTTCGTTTCTTAAACCTCGCTGAGCCAAGGGTATTTAACATTTTGTTCGCCTGTCTGCACTCTTCCTCCGGCATACATTACCTTTCTTTTATCCCTAATAAGCCTGCCAGAGCCACGTTCGTAGCCCATGAACATGTTAATAGTTCTCTCAAATCAAGGAATGAAAATAAATGGCCTCATTTGGCGTTTAGGTATTTATTGGCGTTTCGTGAGTTATTTAATCATGGATGTTTTAAATTTAGGCCGGGTTAGGCTTTTTTTCGTCAGATTATTTTTATTGAAGTTAGATTAGGTTAGGATGGATTATATTAGGCTGGATTGGAATAGATTTCGAACTTCTCCTCACAATGTTTTTTTTCGGAGAAACAGGATTTCGCTTTTAAGTAAATAATAATAATTATTGATAATAGTGATAAGGATAATAATATTAAAAGTAATATTAATCAATCAAAATATAGGGGTGTCTGCTAGTAATATTTGGAATTGACAGAGAAGTGGGGAGGGGGAGGGGGGTGCGAGGCGACGTCCAGAGTGCGAAAGATCTCGGTCTACACTTTGTGTATACATTCATTAGTTGCCTGGGTGAGAATGGGTGAGATAGATATTTTATTAATGTTTACCATTATTAGCGATATTATTATTATTATCCTTTATCTTCCAAATTTTCCTACGAAGTGTGGCCGGTGCGCATCAAGCTTGTTCGGCATTATTGGAAAGGGTTCACGACAGTCGCGCCCTTTACCATCACTGCGTATTGCGGCGCTCTGAAGAAATTCTTTCGGCTTCGCTCCTTATTATTATTATTATTATTAAATTGCCTAAAGTGATAATGAAAAATCCAACGAGGGAATTTTCAAACAAACGCTTGCGCTTACGAAGTTGTTTTTTTGTTTTTTTCTTGATTTGTATTATATTTACACACACACACACACACATATATATATATATATATATATATATATATATATATATATATATATATATATATATATATATATATATATATATATATATATATATAAATATATTCTTGGTTGTTTTTGCCAATACAGTAGAAGCGTTCATGGGTTTTGCTTGCGCCAAATCGACGTTATTGGATGCCGAAATGCTGAAGTTGGTAGTGATAAATCCAACATTTTAACTGCAATTACAACTTCTTCAGGCCTAAATAATGGGCTCAATGGGGAGGAGGCTGGGTCTTATAAACATGTAGAATCTGTTCGTACAAATGCACAAATTCTCCAGAATGAGGAGAACGCATCTCTCAATCTCGAAAAATAAGTCAAACTTGCTTTGCCAGATTAAAAGCTTCACTACCCTAAAATTTGGGATTTCATGCGCGACGTCAGAGAGCTGAAGAGTGCCGGTAACAATGCGTTTCTTCATCATCAGCACCATGTTTCCTCCTCGCCACCATATACATATGTATGTCTTTTCTTTAGGAGCGTGACTGTCTATGTACACAGGAATCTCGCTACGTTGTTGTATTATAGGGTTTTATATATCCCTTAAGCGCCTTCACTTTGAGTTTCCTATATTATTTTAAGAATTTAAATATCCTTGCATATAATCAAGGGATAATCAAAGAAGGCGCAAATTTTTCTACATCTTTTTTTTATTTTTCGCTCCTCTTTTTAACATTTGGGTCAATATTCAATATGTTATAAAAACACGAGCGACTTTTAGCCAGTGTTTCGGCACTAATATTAACGATGCTTTTGAGAGAGATAAAAAATAACAGACAAACAGAGGATGTGAACAAAAGTAGGCTTAAAACCATTTAATACAGAGTCGATCAAAACAGCTTTCATTGGTTCAGGGAGGTGGATCCCATGTGTATATACGCGCGGGAGTTTTTGACTGCGTCTGTGTGTGAAAAACTGTGTATGTGTATATGCCCTCCCGAATCCCTCCCTGTTGCCGACGTATTAAATAGGGCGTACACTCTAATGAATATATCATTGGAGCGAAGAAGTATTGAGAATCCGTCACATCGCATGGAACAGAAGACCATCTCCAGCGGGTGGAAAACCTGGCCTGGTCTGGATAATGGACCGCAGGCAGAGTTACTTTGCCGCCCCGATGGACGCAAAGAAAGAAGCTACGGCAATGTTATTCCAGCCACACAATGCGATGGATGGCCGCCTGTAGCCGGACAAGTACAGGCCGTCGATTCGTGCGCTTCTTCGCCATTCTGTCCTCTCGTGTCCACATGGATGCTCATTTTGTTACCGCTTATTAATAAAGCGATTACAATAATGCATTTATATACACTTACAACAAATGAAAGTGAAAGAAGGACCGGGTGGGCTTCCAAACGGAGGAGTAGACTGTTGGAAAGAAGCGCCCGTTCATATATTATTTGAAGTCACAAACAGAGGGAGTGTAAAAGCGGATGGTTTTTAACTATTTTCACTCGTTCAATATTACTTTCATAGCATTTAAAGCTCGGGCGATAAATATATATACAATTTCCTTCCATAGCTGCCTTCACCTTGGAATTCAACGGATACGCGGTGTATGCCTTAATATTATTCCATACACATCGAATTGAGACACACTGTCAAAACACGTTTTCTAATTCTATTAATTCTCTCTCAACATTCAAGTAGAGATGATATGTGTCTTTTCTATTCATTTCTTACTCATGCTCTCTCTCTCTTCTTTCATTCATTCAGCGTATGATACATATTTCTGGCTTTGTATCAATGGTTCTTACCTCATCACACCTCTTCTGCACACGTCACATTCCAGGTATTTCTATAAAGTGATATTCTTGATCTGTCCTGAAGTTATGCTGAAAAGTCGAAATTCTGCATTTTTTTTTCATCTGAATATGTAAACACTTCATTTCCTTGGTAATGTACACTATGCAAAATAAATATCTTAAATACTCTTTTTAACATTTTTTGCTCATCTTAAAACTTCGATCACAAAGCATTCATTATCTTCACTATGTTTTACATCTATATATAAGTCTCTTTTTAGGCATTCAAATACTCTTCAATGCACACCCAAACTATTCTTATTCACATCTCGCCGCATCAAACATTCTAAACTCATCCAGCACATTCAATACACAAATTCTCATTTGCAATTGAGTCCGATCAGTTAAGTTTCGGTGGATGAAGTATGTATGAAAAAGTAGATCAGGCAACGTTCTTTGACGCGCCAACACCTATGAATTAATGAAAGCGAGACTGTGAAGATGAGTTATGACTCATTATCCACTCATTTTAATGGAAGTTTCGACGTAGCGCTGTCGATGACTATGTGTCGACAGTCATTATTCTTTATAATGAATCTGTTGTGGTGGTGAATTAGAAGTGAGAGTGGGAAAGGGTTTGCATCCGGGCCCAATTTCGCGTTAACTAATAATCCAAAGAATCGATGTTCGAGGAAAAAGGAAATCCTACTCTGTTAACCGAACGAAACATAAGTATTTACCAAAAAGAAATGGACGATAGAAATAGGGATATAAATAAAGTGTTGTGATAGAAGACTGAAAATATAGTTAATAGATATATCTATCCATTTTTACAATCTTAAAGGGTAGAAAGGAGAATTTTCACTTTATAGATTTGTTAATATAGGGCTTTCTTGGGGTCACCTCAACGGCATCTCAACTCATTCCGCACTACACCATCAAGTTACTTAATTATTTCGGATATTGCTTCTGTATGAAAGAAAATAGCCGCTACTAACCCCAATCGAACATTTATTGATGAGGCAAAAAACGAGGGCAGCGTTAATCAATTGCCATTATGAGGCCGCTTATTAATCCTTCCTCAGCACCGCCTGCTGAGGGGTAAGAATAAAGAGACCTCGATCCAGAAACAAAGAATGTAGCCAACTTGGTTAAACAAGGAAATTTGTACATTCACTGAATTCATCCCTACAGAGACAGATACTTAGGCCCAAGTAAGCAGTCGCCAGATGAGCTCCTTAAAAAAAAGCAAAAAACAAAACAAAACTGGAATAGTTAAGTTTCAGAAGTGCAAGAAAACAAAAAATAAAGATGGATGTAACATACGAACACCGTACGTCATTTTGACACCAGTTTATTAAAAAAAATCACCTTAATATTTATATATTCCTTCATACCTCCATCCCTCATGTTTTGTCTGATTTCTTTTTCTTCCTAATTAGATGTTTGAACCCTTCTCTACCTTTGACCATCTTTCATTTTCTTCTCCATTTTCTTCGCTCTATCAATACTCTCTTGAGTTCTTCGCAGCCTTCTTCACTGCTTTTTGTCCAAATTTTCTTCTGTTAATTCAAATTTTCCTCACCCTCTCATCGTTTACCATCAAATAATTTACCCCCCGTAGCTCTTCTATTAATCCTTGCTGCTTCACTTACTGTGAGTGTGTATGTGTTGGTCTGTGATGTAGAGCATTCCTAACGAGGTTGAATGAAGCACAAAAGTGGAGTGAGGGGGATGTAATAATCTTGAAAGAAGAATATTTCGCAATATCTTATTCAGGCATCATTATAGGCGTGTAAATCGAAGTTTGTGGGTGAATGTGAATGCTTATGTTTGCAATGTCGTGTTTGCGTGTACGAATGTGTAAGGACCGCTCCGCAGTGGCACTACACTTGTGAAGCGCCCTTCATAAAGATGAACTATCACCTCCACACGTGTTGGATTCGAGTGGATTTGAGGAGTGTGCTGGCGGCCGTTTCTCTTAAGGGTCCCGTCACAGCATCTTACAAACACACATTATATCTCATTTCATTTATTTTCTTGCAAATATCGAATCTTAGATGTTACTTTTACTGTTTGACTTTACTCTTTGAGATATATATATATATATATATATATATATATATATATATATATATATATATATATATATATATATATATAGATAGATAGATATATATATATATATATATATATATATATATATATATATATATATATATATATATATATATATATATATATAACAGTTGGGTGAAATAACTATTCGTACACCTTCAAAATTCAATTTTAATAGACTTCCAACCCATCAAACTTCCTGAAATTTACACAATAGATGTATATTAATGAAAAGTTAAAAGTTATGTGCAAAAAAGGCATGAGGCAGAATTGTTATTCAGTAAAATTGAAATTTATGAAAACAGAGGTGAAAAAAGTATTCGTACAAATTGATATTTGGTCAAAAATACTTAGTTGCTTACCCTTTGTTGGCTTTCACCGTCTTCAATTGTTTCCTGTAGTTATTTACTAGTGTGCTGGTACACTACTTTGGGTATTTTTGTTCATTCATCTGTGCAAATTACCTCCAATTCTTTGATGTTCTTGGGACCCGTCAAATGAATCTTGCTCTTCAATGTTCGCCACAAATTCTCTATTGGGTTTCAATCTGACGACTGACTAAGCCACTCTAGAACGTTTACATTGTTTTTACGGAACCATTCGCGATTAGTTTTCACAGTATGCTTCAGGTCATTATCTTGTTGAAAGATCCATCCATCTGCAAGTACAAACAGATGTTCTTCTAAAATGTGTCTGTAGATTGCCGAATTCATGGTCCCATCTATGATGTGGATATTGCCGGTAACCTTACATGAGAAACACCCCTACACCATGATGCTACCTCCCCAAAAACTTCACGATAGGGACGGTGTTCTTAGAGTTATAGGCACTGTCATCTTTCCTCCAGACAGGACGGCCATCGTTATGGCCAAACAATTCTAGTTTTGTCTCGTCTGATCAGAGGACATTATCCCAGAACTCAGCCGGCTTCTCCAAATGTCCACGTGCGAACTTCAACATTGCAGCTCTGTGTCTCTTCACCCGCAGATGTGTCTTCTTTAGCCTGGGAAACTTAAAATCATGCCCGTTACGTTCATTACTAATGGTTTGCTTTATGGCCAACGATCCTGTCTCCAGTAGCACATATTAAATTGCCTTACGGGTCATCATAGGGGCAGCTCTAACCTTCTTGAGTATTACACGAGAAGCATTGGGGGAAATTTTTCGAGGAGCACATGTTGAAGGTTGTCGATGGTTCCCACCTATTTCCACTTCAGAATGACAGGATCAATGGTGCTGAAAGGTATTTTTAGCTGCTCGGATATCTTCCGGTAGCTCAACCCATCAGTATGGAGCTTCAGGATCGCCTTTATCTTGTCATTGGAGAGTTATTTATACTTCACCATGATAACGTCTTTACTGCGGGAACGTTGACTGCTGAATGGCATTCCAATCTCTCCTGAGCTTTTGTTGACTGCAGTACATATTATTGGAACCCTCTAGAAGCTTCTTTGCACCATCACAACTAATAGTATGTCTCATGTCCTCTTAAAAAGGGATTCCTTTAGGTTTAGTTTTCTGTACAAATATTTTGTTCATCTCAGTTTTCATTAATTTCAATTTTACTGAATATCAATTCGTTTCATGTCATTTTGTGCACATAACTTTTAACTTTACATTACTATACGTCTATTGTGTAAATTTTATGAAGTTTGATGGGTTGGAAGTATATTAAACTTAAATTTTGAAGGTGTACGAATACTTATTTTATCCCACTGTATATATATGTATATATATATATATATATATATATATATATATATATATATATATATATATATATATATATATATATATATATATATATATATATATATATTGCGAAAAAATTATATTATTGGGTTACTTGCATCATATTTAGCGTAAAAGCTTAAACAATTCTGGCAGTTGTGTTTTTTTTTATTTTTAGGTATACGTGTCTGGTATTAACCCCAATATTCTCGGGGTTCCGAACGGCGGCATGTCATTTGTGCTGGGCTGTTGTTCCTTTCGTCTTGGAGGCACAAATCTCATTTGCTTTTTAGGAATTAAAATTCGCCCCTGAGTCATTGTCTCAGGCACAAAGGGGATGGGTTACAATGACGTTCATTCCCCCCGCCACCTTCACTAGATATGCGAACACGCTCGTTAGACAAGTTATCCAATCATTTCAATTTAACGGAATTTAATTTAACCTTCAATCACACTCTCAACCTTGAATCATCTTACTTTTAGATTTCAATATCTTCCTTAAATTTAAATCATCATACTTTCAGCCCTCAGTCTCATCCTCAATTTAAATCCACCTAGTTTTACCTCTCAATCTCATCCTCGAGCTTCAACCCATCATAATTTACGATTCACTCTGAACTCTTTCTTTCCCGATTGCACATTGGATCTTCAATCTTTCTTCAGATGGTCAAACCTTAAATGGTCAAGGATCCAACGACCTAACATTCAATGACCTAACGTTTAATGGTAATATCTTAAATGCTCTAACCTCTACTAATTGTCTTATGTTCAAAGATAGACCTAACTTCAAACGATATAACCTCCAAAGGTATATCTTTTAACGATCTAAACCTCCATGATCTAACCTCCAATGATCACACTTACCTTGGTCTAACTTCCAATGTTTAAACTTTCATACATTTTACCTTAGATTGGCTTAACTGCATTTATCTAAATTACAACCGTCTTAATTTAGGTCTGAATTCTTGTGGTCTCACCCCCAATATATCAAAGGTCCAAAGGCCAGACCTCCAAGGATCAAAGTTCTGAAGATCTAATTAACGTACTGTATTTTTTAGTGGCCCAACCTTTGATGGTCTGAATGAGAGTGTTCCCCAACCATTCCTCTACTTACTGCATTCCACATTCCAATTAATAATATATATATATATATATATATATATATATATATATATATATATATATATATATATATATATATATATATATATATGTATGAAAATTTTGTTGAAGACCATGGTGTATTTCGCCTTAATTAATTTCTTTAGGGAAACTTTCTCTTCTCCAGTATTCATCTCTCTTTTAAATGAATGTGTTTGGTAAAAAACAAACTAAATTGCTAAGCTCTCGATCTTATTCGATCATCTTCGGAGCGTTTTATATGTTCTTGCCTCCTTTACTGATGTAATGAGTGGAGTGAGGATCTGGCATTGGACATTGGACATATAAAGTGGGAATATAGTAGTAGAGGGTTTTAGTAGGAGAAATAGTGTGGAAAAATGGGGAAATTGATAGAAAAGCGAAAATGAAAAGTAGAATGAAAGACAGGTCCCTGGTTATAGGGCATCTCTGGCTTTCTTTGCGTTTTGAAGTATATTTTATGTTATATATATATATATATAAATATTTATATAGAAGTCATTCAAGCCTTTGTAGCAGCGGGTTTTGGGATCCTACTGCTTATCTGGATTGTTTACACCCAGATTTTGAATTTTTTATTATTTTTAAAAATTTTGTACTTTTTGTTGTTTTTGATATTTTTGGCGAGTTAATCGCACCAAATTTGGGGGAAATTTAGAAAATTAGCACTTGGCTAATTTAGTGAAAAGTGATTTTGTATGGCTTTGTGTCGGTTGGGTATTGTGAAAATCTAAGTGAACCTTGGGTCTACGTCGTTGCCAATGAGTAGTCTGCTGCTTTTAAAAGGTATTGCGCGTCCTATGTCATCAAAGTCCATGTGCTCGAGTACAAACTCGGGAGGGAGGTGCCGGTGTACTTTGTCCCAGATCTTAATTGCTCTCAGGTAAAGCTCCACGTTTATGGGGGTTAACCCCAGTTCACCATGGACCTCACTCTGCCTTCTCCGCTCTCACCTTCGGGTTCCCGTTATAATATAGGCAGCCTTATTTTGGACCTTTTGCAGTTTAAGGACTTGGCTCTTGGGAATCGCGTTTATAGGGACCGATGGATACATGAGTTTTGATTGAATGCATACATTATAGATCTTTAGTTTGTTGGAGGTACTTGAAAAGTTCCGCCAAGTCTCTCCGTGCATTCGATGTAGTTTTAGCTAAATGACTCCCATATCCACGAGTCGTAATACGGAGTCCCACAACCGTGCTCTCCGTGCCATATGAGATGCGTGCACCCCCTACATGGATGTCTGCGAGGGTCTGTCGGAATAGTGGAGTTACATGGAACTTTGGGGCATTGGTATAAATCTTCCATCTTCTCTCGAAAGAGTTAATGTTTTCAATTTTTACCACCGTACTCTGTCTGAGCCATGTAATTCACATTCCGATAAGGTGTCGTACAGATCATCGTTATATCGTCCGCAAATCGGACGTATAACGAGCCTTCAGTCAGAGGTTGGGGAAGGTCGATGGTGTATATATTATAAAGCAAAGGATTTATACATCGCCTTGTGGCATCCCCACCTCAAGCTCGAAGTCGGGGCCATTGAAATCTTTAATGTTCAGAAACTCCCTCCTCTCCATTACGTAGTCACATAGAATCCTTTCAAGTATAGGATTGAGGCCCAGTTGTAAGATTTTTTATTGCAGGCCTCTGCTCCATATTTTGTCAAAGGCCTTCTTGATGTCGCTGAGTAACAGATTTGCGTGGCGTCTTTCAGCTTTTCCTTTTGCCAACTTCTCAAAGAACACGCCTACCGCCGTGTCCGTTCCTCTCTTCCTTCGGAAGCCATGTTGTTGGTCATTGTGAGAATTATTTTCCTCGAGAAACGTATTCACCCGGTTGGCCAATATCTTGTACAAGACTTTCCCTGCAAATTCTAAGAGAGATATAGGTCCCAAGTTAACTGGACTGTCCGGTGGCTTACCGGCTTTGGGAATGAATATCATGTTTGCTACCTTCCAGTGGTCAGGGAAGTAACCCACGTTCATGCACGCATTCATGATATTCATGAGCTCCAAATAGATGTTAGGCGGGGCTCAAATATAATTCTCCCTTGTCAGTCCTGTACTTCCTGATGCTCGTTGACGAAAGGATTTTAAGGTTTTTGAGAGTTCTTCGGCAGTACTTCTATCGCCGAGTCTCTCCATGTACCTTTCCTGCGATACACAATGGTGAGGATGGGTTCTGTGTAACTGGTCGTTCAAGTCGTTTATTATTCCGTCTTCTAAGTCTAAATAAAAGTTATCATTCTCTTCCGGGGATATCTTAAATATAGATGCCCAGAAGAGTCTGAATTCCTCTTTCGATTTCTTCCGCGTCCGTAATTTCAGTATTTTCACGTGTAAGTTGTGTAATGTTTTGTGGCTATCCTCCTCTTAGTCTTTTTACTGTCTGTCAGAATGTACGTGAGTCATTTTCTATATTTAGTCCGTCTATCAAATTGTTCCAAAGTACATTCTATTGGTACCTAATAAGAGTCATTAATTAGTCGCGTATCGGTCGTGTTTGTCTGTGCGTAGTGATGTTGGGGCCAGTGAGATTTACTTCATTGATCCGTTCCCCGTTTTCCTCCTGAGGGGTTTAATTCTAGGGGTCCAAGTAGGGGCAGGAGAAGTTTTATATTTAACTCGGGGAATGGCTTCCTTATCGGCTTTTAATAAATTATCATTCATTTTATCGAACTCCTCGTCAATCGCTTCTAGAGTGTCATTAATTAAGGGGCCATGGTTTTAATTTTAGAGGAGTCGTTTATAAGTATCCCAGTTGGCTCGAGAGTAGCTCTTGCGTTCTGGGATAGGGACTTGAATGGGGGAGGTTTAGATTTTAATAAGGATTGCATGGTGGTCGCTGGGGATAGGATGGCCCGGATTAATGTATGTGTGCAATGTATGTGGGGAAGTTTGGTCGAATTTCTCTCATAATTTTCCTTTTAATACGTGTCTCAAGATTCCTGCCTGCTGGGTTGGTCGACGTGCAATCTGAGGCAGCACTCCTCGCATTGAGGTTGCCGGCAAAAAGAACGGTTCTGCCGTAACTACAAAGTTGCAGGAAGTTGTGAAGAGGCAAGTACCCTCTCTTTTGGGGCTGGTATCCTGCTACCAGGACCAGGGAGCCCACTGTCATATGGACCTCTTTTCACAGTTATCGCGCATCTGTCGAAACGTTCTCCGCTGTGATATTTGGCTAAGACTCCGTAGGGGAAAAATTTAATCCTGTCTGTGTCATTCATCCCATGTTCTGAGATAAATATAACGTCTGGGTCACATTGTCGTATTACGTTACCGTATAGTATTTTTTGTTCGTCCAGCCGTCAGAGTTTAAAATGTAATATTTTCAATGTCTCCATTGTCTAGTTCACTAAAGATTCCTGTGTTTTGGTCTTGTTTTTTTTTTTACTTATTTTCTTACGAGCTTAGGTCCTTGTGGAGTGTTTGGTGGCGTGATTGTTTTTCCTGTACTTTTTTTCTGAATTCGCCGTCGGTTAGAATAATACAGGTTTCAGGGGCCAGTTTGATCAAGCCTTGGAGTAAAGCCTCCTCGACTTGTTTTTCGCTGTAGTCGTCCGAGGTGAATTTCCATTTGTATCTTCCGGATATTACTCCTTCTGATACATCAAGGACATCCATCTTCCTAGGGAAAGGGTACCTTTAAGCACCGAATACCTTCAAGTTAATATTTCTTGAATGGTAAGCGTGCCTAGATTCCTTCTTACAAGAAGAGGACGATCTCGGACCTCTCTGAGGCTGTGAGGTTTGCCGTGAGCGGGGAGAACGTGCCCCCCCCCTCAGGTCTCGCTGACTCAGTCGCCGTAGCCTCATTATTCACCTTTGTGTGTGTGTGATCCAGTTTGTGTTTTGTGAAATTTGTGTGTTGTTCTGCTTTTCGGTGCATGTTTTTTCCACCTTTGCTGCCGGGGCCTGGATCCTAGGATCCTTGGAGAGAGCTGAGGCGCTGCTGGGATGGGGAGCTTCTGGAAGTTAGTCTCGCACAGGGATTTGAGACTAATCTTAAGAATCTCCTCTGACCGTAGGTTTGGGGGAAACCACATCTTCTCTATTACATTATGCGTCAGCATTCTATTAAGTTCATCTGCAAAGCACCCCGGGGAGGAGAGATTTTCAATGTGAGCATATTAGAGGTAACACATAATTTTTGTCGAGTTCTCGTTCTCGACGTAGAGATATGTAGGATTTTCATTAGACTCCGCAACAGCAAATTTAACAATCTTAGCGTAGGTACTGTTCACTTTGTTTTCTTCTTCCTGTCTCGTTTGGTTAGCTTTTTTCTTCAAAAGTTCTTTCTTGTCCGGGCAAGCCACGGAGGGCGTCTTATGTTCTCCTGCACAATTCAGGCACTTCATATAGGTGCTATTACAGCTCCTCCAAGACTGTGCATCTGACGAGCAAATAGAGCACAAAAGAACGTTACCCCTGGGGCAGGTTGCCGTGATGTGTTCCTCGTACTTTTAGCACTTAAAGCACATCTGGAGGTCAATAAACTCTTTACGTTCGATCTGCTCAGGGCAGACACGGACGTTAAAGAGTAGCATACTAGCCTCCGTGGCCTTAACCGCCATTACCGTATCACAAAATACTAGTTTGAATACGTGTGTGTATTATTTAAACTTTATGATCTCAAATCTTCGCCCAGGTGTGTTTTTTCCACTTCAACATGAATCTCTTCAATGCTGTGCCTCCCCAACCCATGGATCGAAGCCGCGAAGGATGATACTTCGGTGTGTTTTTATTTGCAGTGGTGTGTGTGGTGTAAGGTCGAGTGTCTTTAAGCATTCTGCTGCTTTAGGAGAGGCGAGTGCTTCGCAGTCACTCTCCTTTGAGCAAATAGCCGCATAACCATTACGAGTATCAATCAGTCTTACTAGCGCAATTCCTAGATCCACATAAATTTTAGCATACCTCTCGTTAAGTTAATGTTATGGAGAGTGCACATAACATTAACCTAATGAGAGATATGCTAGTTGACAACACCGTTATTAAAAGAAAAAGGTTAATAAAGCTAGGCTGAACTACTTAGAAGCCATATTAATAAACGAAGATAAACTGGCCATCAACAGTCAAGCGACAAGCTGGAATAGAACATTAAAATAATTTTAAAATTCCACTCACCGGAATAGCCCGTTCCCTCTTTACGCTCAACCTAGGCGGAATAAATACCCCTTAAAAATCGTTTTCTTTCACTCAGTCAGATCCTCACTCCACTCATTACATCGATAAAGGAGGCAAGAACATATTAAAACGACCCGAAGATGATCGAATAAGTTCGAAAGCTTAGCAATTTAGTTTTGTTTTTACCAAACACATTCATTTAAAAGAGAGGTGAATACAGGACAAGTAATCCACCATCTATAAGATGGAAGAAAAAAGATAGTTAAAAGAAGAGAAAGTTGCCTAAAGAAATTAGTTAAGGCGAAATACACCATGGTCTTCAACAAAATTTGCATTCAAGAAAGACCGCTACCGAACTTTACTAATATATATATATATATATATATATATATATATATATATATATATATATATATATATATATATATATATACGAGAGGCGGTCAATAAGTTTTGCGAATCGATAGGGCAAAACAAAGGAAGGGGGGTGGCTGTTTGTGGGGGTGTTAGGACAAGTTAGGCCAAGTCAGGACTTGCAGCCGCACGCTCTTGCCTCGCCAATTTTGACTAAGGAAGGCAAGAATGCAAAATAGATCCATGAACGCATGGTTGCAGTGTACACCGACACCGATCCTTCCTATACAACCATTGCTCGCTGGAATAGGGAGTTCTGTAATGGTCGTGAGTCCCTTGAAGATCACCCCCATCCAAGACGCCCGTCAGACGTGACCAACGAGGACAATGTGGCCCGTTTGGAGAGGATCATCCTCGAAAATGGACGGGTGAAGGTCGAAGAAATCGAGCAAGAACTTGAAATATCACATGGAAGTGTTATCAACATCATCCACGACAATTTGGCCATGACCAAGGTCTCTGCCCGTTGGGTCCCTAGAAACCTCACGCCCGATGATCAACTTCAACGTCGTCAAAGTCCACAAGACTAGAGTTGCACAAGCTTTCCTGCACGAGTGCGGATTCGAAGAGCTCAACCATCCTCACTACAGTCCAGATCTGGCCCCTAGCGACTACTTTTTATTCCCCCAGCTCAAGGCTGCACTGCGTGAAAGCTGGTTTGGGGACGATGAAGATGTCCAGCTTGCCTACAGGAGTGGATTGAACAGCAGTCGGGAAATTTCTGGTTGTCGGGAATTCGAAGCCTCAGGGACAACTGTTGCAAGTGCATTAAAGTCGAGGGTAGATATATTGAAAAATAATAAAACACTTTTCCTCATATCTCGTTTCCTTATATCCGAATTGCAAAACTTTTTGACCGCTCCTCGTAGCTTTGGGCAAATTATGGGGTCAGGTATGAAAAAGTGAAGAATATGATTGAAACTCATTTATTTCATAATTAACATAATACAAATAAACATTTTTGCGTATATTCTATCATTAATTAATATTTGTTGTCCTCCTTTTGTTTTTATAACCCCTTTTATGCGTTTTTGCAGACTTGAGACTAAGTTGGCACAGGTGATTTGCTGAATTTTCTGCCACTCTTTATGAATTTTGGCTGTTAATTCACTTTTTGAGGAATATTTATGCACCCTTGCTCTTGTGCCCAAGTGTGACCACAAATGTTCAATGGGGTTGAGGTATGGAGATTGAGGGGACCATTCCATTAACGGTGACCCTTTTCTTTTCAAACTAACCCTTTGAGACTAGATGTGTTGCATGGAGCATTATCTTGTCGGAAGATTACACCATCTGGTATGTCATTATTGAAGGTTTACCGATGGAAGATTGATAAACCTGGTCTAACATACTGCTGTAACTGTTAGAATTCATTCTGCCCTCACAAGTGAACAACTATCCTTGACCTCAAGACGACATGCAGCCCTAAGCCACTACCCTGCCCCCTCCAAATTTGACTGTTGAGACAATACATCTAGGATCATAAGCTTCCCCAACTCTTCTACGAAACGAACATAAAGAGCTCCAAGGGTTCCAATCATCATCAGTCCAATCTTCATGCTCTTTTGCCCAAGACAATCGCTTCTTCTTGTTCACCTTGAAACAGTCACGGTTCTTTCTAGCCTTACATTCTTTGAGGGCAGCTTCTAATAACCGTATTCTCACTGTGCGTCTTGATATCTCTTTGTTTGCTGCTGCTCGAAACTCAGCAGCTACATCAGAAGAGGGTTTTTTTCATATCAGCAAGAGACGTCCTTTTCAGCAACCTCTCTTTCCTCGGATTTGTACACCTTTTGCGACTTTGACCATCATGGTCTTTGAAAGAATTGGCCTCATTGTATCTTTCAATAGTTGTTTATACACCGTTTCCCGAACATTTCAATTTTTTCTTGCAATTTTAACTTGGGATAATCCCTCTCTGGATAATGCAGGGATTAGAGCTCTTTGAGATTCAGAAATCTGTTTCTTCGAAGACATTTGAAAAAAAAGCCACTTGTAAGTTAACAGTAAGATAATATCTGAAAAGATAGGAATGAACGTTAGTATCACACATTAAATGGCAAAAGGTTCCCCCAACCACTTATGCACAGTATGCAAAAACGAATTAAAGCGGTTATAAAAGCAAAGGACACATCAAATATTAATTATTGATAGAATATACGCAAAAATGTTCATTTTTATTATGTCAATTATGAAATAAATGAGTTTCAATCATATTCTTCACTTTTTAATACCTGTCCTATAATTTTGGCCAAGCCTATATATATATATATATATATATATATATATATATATATATATATATGCATATAATGCGTGAATGAGAAAATGTATACATATGTCTGTTCATGTGTGAGTTAAAAAAGTGAGGTCGTTTGAAACATAATAAGTCTTAAATTGAGTCGAAATTTGAGCAGTGAATGGGCGATCCGGGAATGTATTTAAACAAATGGAAAAAATCGTTTCTGCAGCTCTATTTCGCTTCACTTACGACGTTTCAAGATTGGACGAATCAAATAACAGAAAAAATGGGATTTTCACATCAAAGCTCTTTCTTTCTCTCATTTCACTACTCCAACCCTCCCCCTATCTGTCCCCCCTCTTATCCCTATTCTCCTTTTATTTTATTTTCCTTTATCTTTCTCTTTCTTTTTATTTTTTTATATTTATACTTTTTTATTTTCTTTCTTTCCATATTCCTCTTTCTTTCTTTCTTTCTCATATATATATATATATATATTATAATAATAATATTATTTCTAATGATATTAATATACCTATATATAACAAATACAGATATATTCAATACAGTGTAAGGGCTGTAATTTGTCGCCTAACTTCAATATAAAATTGAATAAAACACAGACTTGATTTATATCAAATTTAAAGAGACGGAGAAGCCGAGAATTCATTTTATTCGATGGACTCGCGTTGTGCCTCAACCGCAGTGCAGGCCTTCTCGATAGTCATCCTCTTTAACTAGGTGAAAACTGTAGTGATCCTGGGCCTAAACTTCTTCTTGGTACTGCGTGGGGACTTGTTGGTCTTTTTCAACCACGCCAGCACATAATAATCTAGGGGGTTGTAGTTTGGGGAGTTCGGAGGTCAAATGTTCGAAGTAATGTGGTCAAAGAAATTGTCTCCCAGCCAAAACTGGATTATCCTGTTTGTGCGACATTGTGCAAAGTTTTGCTACCACACGTACGGTCTTCCATTGGCTACCTACTGAATCGATAGCAGCACCAACTCTTTCAGGTGGCATGACGTTGCCCTCGCTGCTGACTATCTTAAACACCACGATGTGGACCGTGAAACTACTCTTCTTGGCTCTGGGGACATCTTTGGGTGGCATAGCAAACCTCCGGTTGCAATGCGAGTTCACTACCTGATCGTGGCTGGAATTCTTCTCATCTGAGAATAACCAAAGCATGCCAAACATGAATAAATGCTTTAGTTTGTTCAAAAGCTTCAATTCACTTTTCTTCCTCTTGTCCTTCAGCTTCTGCTTCAGACGCTGGTCCTTCCTTGTCTTGTATGATGAGTAGCTTATCTCCTCATGCATTAACTGCCTGATGTGAGACTGACAATTCTTTGTCACTGGTTAGAGGCCTCATTGACTGGCATGAATCGTTTTCAATGAAACCTTGGGTCTACTCGACAAATTTGATAGTGGTTTTATTATCAGGTAGCTCAGAGTGAGGTTTGCGATCCCTTGTATTCACAGTCTGAATCATCACACATTTTTCTGAACCTCTGCACCGTCCTCAGAGAGAACGCCAGTCGCTCGGATATCTTCGCGTTGGATCTTCTTGCGTGTATCCCAAACAGTACAGCTTGCCTTTTCCAAATTTGTGAGGAAATGATTTCAGTGATGTCATTGCTTCCTTCACAGACGATGCACAACTAAGTTGACTATGTTAGGAACGAGAGAGAACTGATGCCAGACAACAGGCATACGCGGAATTCAGAGTTGTCAATGGAAACAAATTATTCGCCGAACCCTGTACATCTTTCATTCGTCTGCAAAATTGAATTAAAACGGTCCAAAATTTAAATATTGTTAGTTAGCTAAATTATTTCAAGAGAAGTACATCAGGATCTGCTTTATCTCCTAATTAGTAGGAACTATCTGTCCGTAAAACAGTTACAATTGTATGCCGACAAGTTACAGAATTCTGGGGGAAGGATAGAATTTCTTTGAAGGAACATCGAAACATTACTCTTAAAATTGAAGGTTTGTATGGAGAGTAGCGAAATCTCGAAAAATCGTAAAAAGTTGGGGTTCTGAGACTCACATCAGTTTTAGTGAATCTTTTTCTTAGATATTGCATATGAAAAATCACAAATATTTTCTATTTTTTAAAATACAGAGGGGATCAGAAAGACGGTTGAATAATCAGTGCTCTGAATAAAAATAAACCTTGTCGACATCACATTCTCGAAATTCTAGTCTAAAAACTTTTAACTACCCGTTTTAAGCCTTCCTATGGCCTTGAAATTCCTCCTTTCAAAACATTAAAACCAGCTTTGAATAAGTTTAACAAAAATAACTTTATACCACTGAACCAGTTTGGCTTCCGTAAGAACCAACTTCAGTGCCAGCTGTCTCCCGATGACTATCGTGACAATCCTAGTTCTTGGATACGTTTGTCAAAGAGGTACTCGATTTATTCAACCTGGTGTATATCATCATACACGTTGCATAGCTAGAATTATCCACATTTTACTGATTTTCCTTCTTCCTAAACAATTTAAAATTTCTCGACAATAACAATCTTCAACGTTTCGTTATACTTGCGTTATATATATATATATATATATATATATATATATATATATATATAAATAACTAAAATAGTGTGAAGCTCCATTACCCAACTATGCACCAGCTAATGACCTTAATTTATACAAATAACGTGCTTTATAAAGACCGTGAAGTTTCTACAATTCGGTCTAAATTGCTCATTCGGTATTTGTGGTATATTTCGAAAGAATTCGCTGTAGTCATTTTTATAAAAGAATCATACTAGAGAAAAAGAGGCTAATGACACTGCTATACAGAGTGCAGGTTTAAAAGACTCTGGAAAATGCATTTATGTCCCTGCAGAGGATTGCTTGAAACTTCATTAGCCTTTTCAAGTATTTGCTCTACCAAACGAATTTCTGTGGGTGGATCTTATGGAGTAGGAGATCAAACCGGATTATCGAATTGCTTCTCAGAGTATCAGCCTTTTAAAGTTATTAATGATTGTGCAAAAAGAGGTGTGACATTAATTAATGATTTTAATCATAATCTCAAAAGAGATGAAAATCAGTGCCATTTCTTGCTGCAGGTCATTGAGAATAACAGAAAACGGTTTCCCAATGCATTAAAAAAGTCTTTCTTAAAAGTTATATTTTCCTTTCATATTTAACTTTTATTTCGATTATTTCCCTATATGTTAGTTAAATATTTGTTTGTGTTATCATTCTAATATATATAAATTAATTGCTACCTTTTTTTAAGTTTATTTAAGGAAAGTCGATGATTAGTGCGACAGCAGATAATATGAACCAATTGACATTAAATTTTGTAGATAGTATTTTTGTAAGACGTGTAATAATATCCTTGGTTAGTCCAAAATGATTTAAAAATAAAAAGAAACACCCTAATATACATAATCGTATGGAACAATGTCTTTATCTACACTTAATACTTCATTAAACAGGCCAATAATTATTTTGATCTCCCTATTGGGGAGTTCTGGGCTACCTATGAGAGCAGGTACCTATGTTATGGGTTGTTTGCATTCTTAAGTGAGCTTTCCGAAAGCCTTAACCCTGGAAATTCACTATCAAACCACACCTCCGTGGAAAGACACAAGCATGGATTTCCGTCTCACTTTGCCCTCTCTAAATTATAATCAAGATTGTCTCTTCCTAACCCAGCACAACGCATTAGTTATCCGATCTCTTTCCGCATGGGTGTCATTAGGTGTTGAATTTCTTCTTATTCACATTTCACTTTTTATTCGTTGTTAGTTTATTCTTCTTCGCGAACGCTGATGCTCAAGTAATTTGCTGGATTTATTTCACGAAATGATCAACGTTTCACATAAAAGACTATTGATATAGAGCTAAAAGCGCACGGAATAGTGGGTAGCTTTTTAAAATGGGTTTAAGATAAAGCTAAAAGCGCACGGAAAAATGACAAGCGTACTTCAATGGGTTGAAAATGATTAAAAAATTATAGAATTGTTGCCAATGGAAATAATTTATCATGACCAACAGTCACTAAAGGTGTTCTTCGTGGATCTTTTCCCGGACCCTTGCTTTTTTAGTATATGTGAACGATCTTGACATGGACTAATTATGAAAATTTTAAAAAAATGTTAATGATAGATAGTTAGTTGTGAAAAATAGCATAGTGACTGTGAAAAATTGCAAAATGACTTCAATAGACTAAGAAAATGATGGGGAAAATGCCAAAAGCAATTCATCGTGTAAAGGTGTAATGTAATGCCCATATGTAAGTCATGATTTTCTATGAAGAGATTATAATGTGGGTAATCAGATTCTAAACAGTCAACGTTAATTATGACTCAATGTTGAAATAGATAATCGAGTACCGACTAAAAATAACACTTACAAGCTAGTAAGCAAAATATTTAGCAATGTAATAGAACAGAAATACTTTCTCTTATAAAATAACACAAACTCGCAATAACTTGTTTAGGAATGTCGCTGCAAGCACTAGAGTTAATATGTTTAACAGTATAATTGATAGGTATTAATTTAGAATATTACTTTTAGAAACAAAGATTATTAAATTAATTTTTTTTTGCGTATCCGCTCTGACTTTTATCCTTTCCTATTTTTATGTAGCTAGACACGAGTAGACATTTGAGACTTTGCTGCCTCTTTATTCTGTAATACATCTGGGGTGGGTATTCCCTTAACGGGGTCCAGTTGAGACCCCTTACTGTATGTATAGCCTGATATTGAAAGTGGAAGATGAACGAAATAAAAATATGGATGTTTGGTTGCTACCGGTTATTGTTTGATAAACCTTTGGATGATGCCAGTTGTCTCTGAATCGTTCATCACAAATATGGATGAAGCTGGGCATATTGGAATGAGTCTATGATGATTACAGTTGGCTTTGGATGATTCATGACGAATATATGTAGATGTGTTAGGGTGCTACCAGTTTTTTTTATGAACCATGGATGATTCCAGTTTTCTAGGAATGATTCATCATGGATATACATGAAGCGGGGTTGTATTTGAATGCATCTATGATGATTCAAAGTGGTTTTCGATTATTCCCCCAAAATGGATGTGTTAGGGTGCTACCAGGTATGTGAAGCATGGATGATGACAGATATCTCTGAATGATTTATCACGTATATGGATGAAGCAAGGGATATATGAATGAGTCTATGCTGATTCCAGTTGGTTTTAGATGATTTACGAATGATATGTCTGTGTTAGGGTAGTAGCAGAAATTATTGATGAATCGTGGAGGATTCTATTTTTCTTTGAATGATTCATTACGAATATGGATGGAGCGGAGTATATTTTAATGCATTTATGATGATTTTACCTGTTTGGGATGAGTGGAGAGGAATCATTAATGAATCATGGAGACACCAGTTGTCTCTGAATGATTAATCACAATATAGATGAAGTGGGGTATATTTGAATGAGTCTATGACGATTTCAGTCTGCTTTGGATGATTCACGAATAATATATGTAGATGTTTTCGAGTGGTACCAGCTATTGTTTAGCAAATCGTGGCTAAAACGAGTTGTCTCTATAGGATTTATCACGAATATGAATGAAGCGGTGTATATTTGAATGAGTCTATAATGATTCCGAGGTGGCTTTGGATGTTTTAGGAAGAATATTGATGTGTTAGGGTGGTACCAGGTATTATTTGCTGAATCATGACTAATTTCAGTTGTCTTTAAATAATTCATCACGGATATGGATGACGCGGGTTATATTTAAATGGGTCTATGATGACTCCAAGTGGCTTTGGATGATTCACGAAATATAGGAATGTGGAGGGTGCTACCAGATATTGTTTGATTAATTATGAATGATTCCAGTTGTCCATAAATGATTCGTCAGGACTATGGTTGAAGCGGGGTATAATTGAATGAAGTTTTCAGGTAGTTTTGTTGATTGCCTAAGAATATGAATCTGTTAAGCTGGTACCATTTATCGCTTAAAGAGTCATAGATGATCTCAGTTGTCTTTGAAAGATTTATCACAAAAATAGATGAAGTGGGGTATATTTGAATGAGTCTATGATGATTCCAGTTGGCTTTTTATGATTCACGAAGAATATGGCTGTGTTAAGATAGTACCATTTATTGTTTGATGAAACATGAAGGATTGCAGTTGTCTCTGAATGATTCATCGCGAATATGGAAGAAGCAGAGTATACTTAAATGAGTCTATGAAGATTCCAGTTAGTTTTTGATGATTCACAAAGAATAAATCAGTTGACTTTGAATGATTTATAACGAAAATGGATAAAGTTGGGTAAATATAAAATAAGTCTATAATGATTCCAGTTGGCTTTTGGTGATTCACATAGAATATGGATGTGTTAGAGTTGAACCAGGTATTGTTGATGAATCTTGGATAATTCAAGTTGTTTGTGAATGATTCATCACAAATATGAATGAAGTAGGGTAGATTTGAATGAGTGTACGATGATTCAATTTGGCCTTCGATGATTCTCGAAAAATGTGGATAGGTTAGGGTGATACCAGTAATTTTCTGATGAACCTTGGATGAGTCTAGTTGTCTGCGAATGATTCCTCACGAATATGCATGAATGTATGATGATTCCAGTTGTCTTTGAATGTTTTAAGAAAAATATTGATGTATTAGGGTGGTACTAGTAATTTTTTGATGAATCAAGGATGATTTCAGATATCTTTCAATCATTCATCACGAATATGGATCAAGCGTGTAATATTTGGATGAGTCTATGGTAGTTTCAGTTGGCTTTGAAATGAATGGTTCCCGAAGAATATGGATGTGTTAGGATGGTGTCCAAGAAAGAGTCCTATTGTTATTGGCACAATATACATTGATGGGATTGTATGAAGTAAATTAAACACTGGTTAATACTAAATAAAAAAGCAATTTAATGAAATAAATGAAAGTTTAACCTCACTTTACCTTGCTGGCTCCCTCTACACCCATCACAACATTGTGAATGCCAGACCCCTTCTTAAAATTATCAAACAAACCATGACTAGCTTTACACGATACGCTATCGCCAGAACACTGTTATTCAGCGCCAAATCAATTTTTCAAAATTCTCTAATGTCCCTCTGATCTTTGCTTGGTAATCGATTTTACCTCTTTTACAACGTTAACCGATTTAATCATTTTTTTTTTCACAATCGCAGGTATCTGTGTTCTCGGCATACGGTATGCATCAGCCAATTCCCGGATATATATGCAAGCCACTTTCATACTTTTCAACAATCTCTTTTTCAACCTCCATGGTGATCCTAACTTTTTTTTCATTGTTTTGCTCTTCTCATTAACTTTATTAGAGCTCATTGCTAATAAATTTACTAAAAATTTTCATGAAAAAAACAAATTCCCAGTTATAGTGAAAATTGTTCACTGAATGGTAGCAACTGGCAAATTGACGCTCGTGGGCAGTCATTGCTTTGTCTCGAGAGAGGTTAGCGCGTGGTATCGTGACTCATTTTGACTCCTGCAAGTTCAAGCACGCGAGTCGAAATCCACAAAAAGGTCGTATACCAAGCAAAAAATTCCCGTCTAAACAGGACGTATACCAAGTTGGACATATTCCAAAGCGAGCAAAAACCGAGGTACCACAATATATTTATGAATCACCAATGATTGCAGTCGTCTCTGAATTGTTTATCACGAATATGGATGAAACGGATTATATTTGAATGAATGTATAATTATTTCAGGTGGCTTTAGATGATTCCCGAAAAATATTGAGGTAGGGTGGTACCAAGTATTGTTTGATGACTCATAGATGATCCGAGTTGTCTCTGAATGATTCATCACAGATATAGATGAAGCGATCTATATTCGGTTGATGAGTCTTTCATGATTCTAGTTGGCTTCGAGTGAGTCACAAAGAATATGGATGTGTTAGGGTGGTACCAGGTAGTTTTGGTGAATTATGCATGATTCCAGTTGTCTTTGAATGATTTATCACGGATATGGATTAATAGGGTATATTTGAATTAGTTTATGATGATTCCAGTTCGCCTTTAATGATTCCTGAAGAATGTGGATGTGTTAAGAGGGTACCAGGATTTGTTTTATGAATCATGGATGATTATATAATTTTCTGAATGATTCATTACGGATATTAATGAAGCAGGGTGTATTTAAATGAGTCTATGATGATTACAATTGGCTTTGGATGACTTAAGAAAAGTATAGACGTGTTAGGGTGTTACCAGTTAATGTCTAATCAGTCATGGATTATTCCAGTTGTCTCTGAAATTTTCATCGTGACTAAGAATGAAGCTGGGTAGATTTGAATGAGTGTAGATGAGTTCAGTTGGCTTTGGATGATTCGCGAAGAATATGGATGAGTTAGTGTGGTACCAGGTATTGTTTGGTTACTCCATTGTCTCTGAATGAATCATCACGGATATGGATGCAGCGGGTTATATTCGGATGATTATTCTATGATGAGTCAAGTTGGCTGTCAATGATTCACGAGGAAAATATTTCGTTTGGGGTGCTGCCAATTATATTCGGATGATTTTTGTTGTCCTTGGATGATTTAGCACGCTTATGGGTAAGCCGGAGTGAGTAAACGTGCATTTAGATGAATTTAGATAAGTCCAGTTATCTTTGACCATCCCTTACGCTTATGGATGCAACTAGGTGGTATCGTATTTATTTAGATGAATCTTGGCTGGTTCTAGTTTTCTTTAGATGATTTATCATGAATATGAATGTTCCTATGTGATAAAGGGTATATTTGAATGATTCCAGTTCTTTTTACATGATTCATCGCGCATATAGAGCAACGATGTAGTGTCAAGGGTATTTAAATGGATGGTGGATGATTTCTTTTAACGTTGAATGAGTTCTCGCATAAATAGCTAGCGGGACGATACCGGTTTATTTGGATGAATCCTGAATGATTCTAGTTATCTTTGGATGAGTCATTACGCATATTGAGCACGAGTGTGACACCTTGAGTATGTGGAAGTATCTTGGATGATTTACCTTATTTTTTGATGAATCATCACACAAATATATGCATGGGGTATTTTGATGAATCTTGAATGATCATAGTTGCCTTGGGATGATTTATCACGTATATGGAGGCAAAGTGTTATAAAAGGTATATCTGAATGAATCATGGATGATTTCAGTTGTCTTTGGATGATTTAATACGAATATGGATGCACTGGAGTGCTACCAGCTATATATGGATTATTCTTTTTCCTTTGGATGATGCTTCGTAAGGATGGATCAGCCGGAATGTTACAACCTATTGTTAGATAATATTATTACCTAAAAAATGAAACAGACGCTAATGTACTTCTCTGGAAGAGGGCGGTCGCCCACCAGTTAACGCCGATCTCTTTTGGCCGCAAGCAACACTTCAGTTTTGGACCGTCTTGATGCCCTTCAGCTGAAAGATGTACAGGGTGAGGCGAATAATTCGTTGCCGTTGGCAACTCTAAATTCTGCTCACGCCTCCCTTCTGGTCTGGCATCGGTTCTCTCTTCTTTCTAACATAGTAGACTTAGTTGTGCATCGTCTGCGAAGGAAGCAATGCCATGGATGAATTCAATCATCCACAAATTTGGATAAGGCAAGCTGTGTTGTTTGGGATTCACAAATCACACAGGAAGCCCCAACGTGAAGATATCTGAGTAATTAGGTGTTAATCTGGGGGCGGTGCAGAAAATAAGGAAAGAGTTGGATGAGTTAGACTGTTATTATGAAGGTAGAGCAGCTCGGAAACCTCACTCTAAGCGTTCTGATACGAAAAGAGCCCCCGAATTTGTCACGGAGATCCAGGCCATCATTGGCAACGATTCATCCCAGTCAAAGAGGCCTCTAACCAGTGACAAAGAATTGTCAGTCTCACATCAGGCAGTTAATGCATGAAGAGATAGACACTACTCATACAAGACGAGGAAGGACAAGCGTCTGTCGCAGAAGATGAACGACAAGCTAAAGAAACGAGCTGCGAAGCTTGTGAACAAACTAAAGCATTCATTCAGACTTGGCATTCTTTGTTTCTTCTCAGACCAGAATAATTCCTGTCAGGACCAGGTTCTTGGTCCACATCATGGTGTTTGGGGTGGTCAGTAGCGTTAGCCACGTTATGCCCCCTGGAGGAGTTGGTGCTGCCCTGGATTCAGCAGGTAGCCATGAGGTGGCCCTACGTTGGCAGCAGAACTCTGCACCATGCCACACAAGTGGGAGGACCCAGTAATGGCTGCAGCCAGACAAGCACGTTTTAATACCATTTAGAGTTCATGGCACTATCCTTGGGCAAAATTGTTAGTGCTAAATTTCCCTTAAGTGAGGAGCAGCCATAGACATGGAGAGTGTCCGAATGCTCCACCGCAATCACGAGATAGGACTCGGGAAAGTGCTCCCCTTTTCTCCTCCTGACAAGGGATCTTTGATAAGCTGTGAACAAGTGGAAGGGTACTTGATCAGAGATATTACTCTCCCCCTGTCTTTTCCACTCCATTCTTTATATTTCCTTCAAAATTGGAGCCTATCCGTAAGGTTTTTCTTGGTGAGATTAGGCTTCTTCGCACCCCTTCTCGACATGAGACCTTTGTCAAAAATTCCTATCTTCAGTGTGCACGCTGTAGTACACGCATGCCTCTTTCCAATCGTTAGCAAGCTTGGCACTGTAGGCAACCTGATCCTTGAGGTGAGGAGACCTTACCAGGAGGCGATATTGGCTCTCATTTGAAGCTCTTATTCCTCCAGAAGCCTTTAGATTCACCGTCAACACCAGATCTCGAATTTCTCCAACCTTTTCTTTATTTGCTTATTGATCGTCCAAGCTTCCGATCCATACAACAGACCAGACCAGACCAGACAAAGATGGTGTTTCTTGATGCAATACTCTTACAAACTATCTCTTTGCATTTCAAGCCACTTTGGTGCACGCTTTTCTTTGGAAAAAAACATTTACGAAATTGAAAAATATGTAAACATTTATTTTTACAAATAAAATAAAATTAGTCTCAAAACCTTTGCCTATGACTGTAGAAGGAATAAAGCCGGGAATGGGTGACTCGTCTCTGTCTACACAAGACATCTTGCGAGAGCATGGACATGGATTTACATGGGTGGTACCCAGATATTCTTAGATTAATCTTAGATGATCTGAGCTATCTATGGATGAATACAATGCGTGTGCTGGAGTGTTATCAGCTGAAGCTGGATGAATCTTGGATGACTTCACTTATGTCTAGATGAATTCAATCGGATATATGGTATGAATACCGGGCGTATTTGGATATAGAAGATTTCAACATGCCAGGCCAAAATATAAACAACATAAGGTATGCTGATGACACGGTACTGATTGCTGACACTAAGGAAAAACTTTAAAACATTTTAACAGTGGTAAAGAAAAGGAGTGAAGAAAAAGGCCTGTAAATAAATGTGGATAAAACAGAAGTTATGGTAATTAGTAAACAGGCACAGGTCCCTAGGTGCATGGTAAGAGTGAATGACAAAGCTATTAAGCAGGTAAGAAGATTTTGCTAATTGGAAAGTTATATTATGGAAGAAGGAAAATGTAACGGGGAAATTAAGAGAACAATCTGCAAGGCAAAAAAGGCCTTTCCGAAGATGAGGAAAATCTTATGTAATAGATACCTATCAAGACAAACAGGAAAAAGAACTGTTAAAACTTATGTCTGGTCTGTGCTGTTGTATGGATCGGAAGCTTGGACGATCAAGAAGCAAATAAAGAAAAAGTTGGAGACATTCGAGATCTGGTGTTGACGGTGAATGTTGAAGATCTCGTGGATGGAGAGAATATCAAATGAAGAGTTACTAAGACAAATTGAAGCTGGAAGATAATTACTGAAAAATCTAAGAGGAAATCAAATAAGATTTTTACGGCATGTTATGCGAAGAGTAAAAATAGAAAATTTAAGTCTTACTGGAAGAATCCCAGGAAGAAGAGCGAGAGATGAAATGGATGGAAAGTAAGGAGAGTGGGAGACGGATCACGGCTGGACAGATACTACAAATAACAAGAGACAGAGAGGTGTGGCATTCCATGGTCGCCAAAATAGTTTGGATGGGTCATGAATAATTCTAATAATTGTTTTTCGATAGATATTGCTTGAATTTGGTTGTCTAAGGATATATAGTGCAAATCTCTTTGGAAAATAAACATTAGAATCCTTAGTATATCCGAATAATTGATTGCCTGAATTGGATGACTCTGGATGTACCCGGGATATTGTAAACATAAGTATCATTCAGGATGTTTTTGTATAAATGTATTTGTGTGTATGTCTTGAAGGGGAAGGGAATGCGATCCCCAGAAAAAATTGTTTAATCCGTAGGTGATTTGGGACTATGGATTCTGGTTCCCATTCCAAAGGAGGAAGGACCATGATTTGCGGAGTGAAGCCTAGAAATTTTGAATTCTGGAATAGAGATTTGATCGTGAAACAGACAAGGGGAAAAAAGAGTCACGTTACAGCAGGATTTAAAACGGGATTTGATGAAAGGTTTGTTTCTCTCTCTCGCTCTATCTCTCTCTCTCTCTCTCTCTCTCTCTCTCTCTCTCTCTCTCTATATATATATATATATATATATATATATATATATATATATATATATATATATATATATATATATTCAGTAAGAAGGACAAAACGAAGAAGGCAAGTCCCATCTTTAATTCCAACGTTTCGGGTTATTGCAAAACCCATCTTCAGGAGCTAAAAACAAATTATAAATGAGTAATCTAAGCCTAATAACATAAATAACAGCACAAGTTCAAATTTAAAAACCACAAATCAGAGAAAATCACAAAAACAACGTTAAAAATATAAAATGGACGTTACGTTAATGAACAAACAAAATAGTGAGGGAAAGAACAGCAAAATATTCGTAAAGAGATACTATCAATTAAGGACAACAAAGTAAACGTAATATTACAAAATTAAACAATTGAAATGAAAAAATAGAGAATTGGATACAAACAAAAGGTAAAACTAAAATATAGACACTGAAACATTACCTTACATGGTCGGATCACAATGACGAGTGAAAACAGGAAGGAATTCAAAGAATGAATACAGCTTGGTTAAGTTATAAACAGAGGAAAGGATGACATGTCCTCATTTAAATTTTGGTGGTTGTATTTAATACACGGTGACATGGTTGCCAGAATTTCCGAATTTGCCGACGATACCAAGCTTGGTATGAACGTTGCAAAGGATGGAAATACTGCCCGCCTGCAGGAAGATCTTCGGAAGATTGGGGAGTGGTCGGACACGTGGCAAATGCCTTTTAATGTGAACAAATGCAAAGTGATGCATATCGGCCACTGAAACCCCCAATCTCAGTTTATCCTTAAGGGCACTGCTCTTGAATCCACCGACACTGAGAAGGACTTGGGTGTAACAATCACTAGTGACCTCAAGTTCTCGAAACAGTGCATTGAGGCGGAGAAAAAGGCCCAAAAGATGCTAAGCTACATAAAGCGCCAGTTTGGATATCGGAACAAGGAGATTGTACTGTGTTTGTACAACTCCCTTGTCCGACCACATCTGGAGTATACCGTACAATTTTGGAGTCCTTCATTTCGAAAGGACATCGCGAGATTAGATCGCGTGCACGCCAGGGCAACCAAACTGATTCCCTCTATCAGACATAAAAGTTATGAAGATAGACTAAGGGAATTAGATCTGTTCTCGTTGGAAACCCGTAAACTGCATGGTCAGCTCATCGAAGTTTTCAAAATACTTCGAGGGTTCGACAATGTTGACTACCGGGATATTTTTCCACTTGTTGAGAGCAGAACAAGAAATCACGGCTTTAAACTTGAACTGAAGCGTTACAACTGCGATCTGTGTGGAAAACATTTCACGTACAGTATCTGCAGTAGTTGGAACGCACTTCCAGTGGAAGTTGTCAACAGTGAATCTGTTAACTAGTTCAAGTCAAGCTTAGACAAAGTCTTAAAAAATGGCAGTTTAAGGACGTAAAGCATTTGAGCAGAGATGTGCCCGCTCGACTGCTAGTCCAAAGGTACCCTCATTGAATGGACCGTAAGGTCTTCTAGGGTACTTTCTTTCCTTGTTACTCCTTGTTACTCTTTGCCTATCTTACTATCTACCTCTTCCTCCCTACCTCTCTCTCTACCTCTTTCTTTTCTCTTTTTATCTTTCTATTTAGCCTTATCTCTATCTCTCTGTGTCAACCGCTTTCTCTACTTCACTTTCTACCCCCGCTCTCTCAGTCTACCTTGCTCTCTCTACCTGTCTTTCTGTTATCTCTTCCTAACTTTATACTTCTCTCTCTAGTTCATGGTGACCATGAACTCATTCTATAGCAATAAACCTGCAGAAACCGAAGCGACATCCCACAATAAAAACGTTCCGACATTTACGAAATTACAGTCCCTAAATTTTATGTGACCTATTTTTAAGCGAAAGATGGAAGCTAGATAATATTTTTAATACTGATAATATTAACTTGTAAGTCCAGTTATTTACTGAAAAAAATATGAAATGTTTAAATAACTGTGCTCCCGTAACAACAAAAACAATGAGAAGAACCCCAGCCCCTGAATCACAGACTAGTTGAAAACTTTAATGCTGGAACGTAACCACATTCAGTCTCGACTCAAACACGACCAAATCAACGCCAACCTGCAAAGTGAATATAAAAACTTAAAAAGTTAGCAAAGGGGTCAATTCGTAATTGCAAATTACAGTATTATGATAAAAAATTGTAGGTAAACAGGGGAGAAACTGCAGCTGCCTGGCGCATTTTAAAAGATTTGGTTCCTACAAAGAAAAACAATATAAACGAGACAAATGTATATGTCCAAGTTTTGCATCATAGAGCTGAACATTTTAACACATTTATTTTCAAGTGTAGGTGAAAACACATATGAGAAAGCGCAACAATTTGTAACGGGCCATGGTGGTAGGCTGCTTAGAGGGATACCTATGTCACCAATAACACCATAAGACAATTGACAGTGCCACCATTGTTTTAACTATATAGCATATGAAAAATTCAAATTAATACGGCTCTGACGATATACCTATTAGACTTATAAAAGACTCTTTCCTATTAAAATACCATATTTAAATGTATAGTAAATATCTCTATTGTAACTGACATTATACCAGCAACATGGAAGCACTCCACCGTTATTCTTAACCACAAGTCTGGTGATGACGACGTTGCTGGTAATTACCGCTCCACATCACTATTGCCTGTACTGTCCACGGCCTTGGAAAAAAATGTATCCAAACAAACCTCTGAGTACCTACAACATAATCACCTATTAAGTAATACCCAACATGGCTTCAGATCCGCTCTTTCAACCAGCTGAGCTTTCCTTATTCTAACAGATAAGTTATACGATAATATGGATAATAAGTAATTATCCCTTGCCTCACTATGTGATTTATCCAAGGACTTCTACAGTGTCAACCACAAAATATTAAGTGAAAAATCTGCCATGTTAAATATTGATTCCTTCTGGCTTGATAGTTATGTAGATAAAAGAACACATTGTGAACGTATGCAGAATTATGTATTAAGTAAACAAGAAGTGACTTTCGGGGTGGCTCAGGGGTCTGTGCTGGGTCCAATTCTTCTTAACATATATGTGAATGATCTCTCTCAATTTATTAAAAATGTACATAGTTCAATATGTCAACGATACTCAATTTATACAAACGCGTACCAAATAAAATGTCCTGGAACTAGTTCTTACGTGTGAGGAAACACTAACTTAGGTAAAATTATACTTTTACTCAATCGGTCTTTCGCTAAATATTAATAAGACACAATGCATATTCATTGGAACACGAGGACATATCCCATATCCCAATAGACACTTATTAAAGTCTATGGCAACACCATAACACCTAGTAAATCTATTAGAAACCTCGGGGTACATTTCGATAACTACATGCAATTTAAGACACACATATAACATATCTCCCCAAAATGTTTTGTCACTATAATGTTTATTAACCACATAGAATAAAACTGTGATAAAAATACCCGAATCTTATTAATAGTCTCTTGTAGTTAGTATAACAAACTATGGCCTACATAAAAGTATGGCGAAACACTGCAGCATGCCATCTAAAGCATGTGCAAAAAGCAAAACTTCGCTGCTAAAGTTACGCTTGGAGTCACAAAATTCGTCCATGCAACACCTTACATACGGGAATTAAAGTAGCTTAAGACAAGTGATATGTACAGATACGAGTTGGAAATTACTGTTTTTATTATAATGAATAAAGGGTTGCCTGGTTGGTTGTTCTAGATCCCTAAGATGAGAGACCAACACACAGCAAACACAAGAAATCAACATCGCTTACTTGTTCACAAAACTCTTTATCTCTCGATCTATCTCTCGAGTTACCTCTCTCCTTCACCATCTCTTTATACTTCTCTCTCTCTTTCTATCTTGATCTCTCTCTACTCCACTCTCTCCCCCTCTTTCTTCTTCTCTCTATATCCATTTCTCTAATCTGGTCTACCTCTCTCTTCACTCTTCTCTTTACCTCTCTCTCCTTCTATACCTCTCTCTCTTCTCCTATCGCTTACTCTCTCTCTTCTTCTCTCCCGACTCTTTTCTACATGTCTTCCTCTCCCTCCCCCTCTCTTCATCGAACCCCTTCTATCTATACATCTCTTTTTACCATTATCTATTTCCCTTTCTCTCTTTTGCATGCGTTCTTTCACTCTCTCTCTCTCTTTATAACTCTCTCTCTACATCTTTCACTACCTCCCTCTATACCTCTTATATATATATATATATATATATATATATATATATATATATATATATATATATATATATATATATATCTCCCTACCTCTTCTCTACCCCAATTTCCCTCTAACCCTCTTTTTCCAAATCTCTTCCTACTTCTCTCTCTCTCTCTCTCTCTCTCTCTACATCTCTATTTCTCTCTCACTCGCACTTTTTATTTATCTCTACCTCTTTCTCTAGGACTCTTTTTATCTCTCTTTATATTTCTCTCTTTCTCTAACTCTCTCTTACTCTATCTCCACTTTTATCTCTACTTCTCTTTCTGATTCTCTGTCTACCTCTTTCTCTAACCCTATCTCTCTACCTCTCTCTCAACTTCTTTCTCTCTACATCTCTTTATACCTTAGTCTATACTCCTCACGCTATCTACTTATGTCTAACTATCTATCTCTCCTCTATCGAAAAATCTAGACAAATATTCAATTTGTAGATGGTAAAAAATGGGTGGTTGGTGGGATTGCGTCAGCCGAAAGGGCCATAAATTTGTTTGTGACTTGCATAGTTTTGAAGAGGTGTTGACTTTCAATTTGGACAATTATACTAAAGTGCATATCGATATGGAAATCTCTGATCCGACTACTCTCTACAAGGGAAGAGTATAAAGGTCACGAACGCGGAGGCATTCTTAGGCGTGCTGATTGGTAGCCACCTGTCTACATCAAGAGGAAGTTCTTTTTTGGAAATAAGAAAATTGGTCTGCCCTTGTATAACTCGTTGGTAGCACCTCCCTTGGAATACATGGTTTATTTGTGATCTCTTAGCTTTCGAAAATACTTCGAACGGCTAGAAAGAGTACAAACCAGAGTCACGAAACTGATCTCGTCAATTAAGCATATAAACTATTATAGGCGACTGCAAGATCTTGAGTTCTCGCTAGAGATTCGAAGTCTATGCAGTCAATTGTTAGTGTTCCAAACACTTCCATAATATTGAGCATCAATAGATGTTTTCCCTTAGCCAGAGTAGGAGTAGGAAGTGCAGCTGGAAGCAAGAATTCTGGTGATTCTGGACTTAGTTGGTGAGCAACCATAAACTTCACATATAGAATATGCAAGACATGAATTCAGATACTTAAAAATGAAGTCCATAGTTTCAGTGTGGTTTTGAAATCCTCTCAACATTCGAGGTCCCACTCGAGTTTGTATGCTCAATTCGGATTTTCATGTCTCGCTCCATTTGTTATTTACCCCTCGAATTACAAGATGTACCATTAATTTTGATCGTTCCCTCAACTGTCAAGGTATTCCTCGAAGTTGGATATCCACCTCGAGTTTTGAGCATTCCCTCAAGCTTCAAATTTCAGCTCGAGTTTGGGTGTGCATCCTAGGATTTTGAGGCCCCATTGAGGATGAGGGTCCACTTCGAGTTACAAGATCCACCTCGAATATTGAGCTATTGAGAATTCTTTCAAGGTTAAAACTTCTGTTCGAGTTTGGAGGTCCATCTCGAGTCTTAAGCATTCCCTCAAGATTCGAAGTCCCACTCGTGTTTGGGTGTTTACCTCAGATTTTTAGGTCTCCGTCGAATTTTGGGATCTACCTTGTGTTACAAAATATATTTTAAGTTTAAAGCACATCCCTTAAGTTTCTACGTCCCGCTGGAGTTTAGAAGTCCACCTTTAGCTTTGAGCATCCCTCAATATTCGAGGGATCACTCAAGTTTGCAGGTCTAACTTTGATCTTATGGTTTCTCTCGAGTTTTAAGATCCAATTCGAGTTACAAGGTTCACTTCAGGTTTCAAAAAGGTCCTAAAGTTTTAAGGTCTCTATCGAGTTTGGAGGTCCACCTTGAGTGTTATCGTCAAATCAACATTCGAGGTCCTGTATTTTGAGGTATTCCTCGACTTTTGAGGTGCACAAATTTTAATCATCCCCTCAATTTTTAAGGATTATCTCGAGTTTGTAGGTCAACCTCGACCTTCGAGGTCTCCACCCACTCCTGTGTTTCTCTTGGAGCAAAACGATTGAGGTGGAAGAAATCCTTTTGCCCCGGCATGATTCATAGATGGTAACACCTCATAGGACGAAGGGATTCTGGGTCAGGTCTCATTTATCCTATTAAGGATGGGAGGAAGGGTATATTTAAATCCTGGTGTGACTTGACCTCAAGGTCGAGCAAGAACCGCAAACATGAGGAAATTAAGTATCAAGAATTAGGCACGAATTAACCCTCCTAAGAAGAACCTGGTCTATAATGCTTTAAAATCTTATGGCATTATTCACCATATTTTTATTATTACCACCACATGCCCGATGCCATTTTATTTAAACATGACACCGGGTATGTAGTATTAACAGTGTTTAGAAGCGATGACATCCGGACCGCTTTTCCCCTTTCTTTCCCACTTTGTCCTCATTATATTCTCGCTGATCACCTCTATCCCAGGGTATGAGGCGCAGTTCTCATCCTTCAATCGCCTCAAATCAACCGGCGTAATCAAGAAGAGACTCAATTGATTCATTTACATCAGCCACCTTCTGCGTCTCCATTTGCCGTTAGAGTCCATTATTTATCAGACTTTTTCACTAATTAGGGTGCCCATTAATTAGAGGTAGAAGGGCGCCATCCAAAGTATGAATTAATGGATGATGGAATAAAAAATCGGTTTCATTATTTACCCGAAACACGATGAATGGTGTAGAGCAAAGACAAACCGGCCCTGGGAGAGGGTAGGAGTGGTAAGTGAGTGGCTACCCCCATCAGCCTGCTTAATCGAGTAGCTGATCCGGCGTTTGAATACATCGTTCAAACTGATGTTACAAGCTGATGGTCTGTGTCTGTGTAATTGAGTTATCGATTCAGGGAATTTTGAGTTAGAATGTTGAGAGTTGAGGCTGTTTAAGTTGTTTCATCGGGGTATATTTTGGGAAGAGGACTGAAATAGCTAGAGGGGATCCCAGGTCAGGCTCATGGTCTGCCTGCCTGAAAGGGTTTCTGAAAGGGGTGTGTGTATTTATCCACTGGTCAGGGTGAGAGTGCCGGCTTATACCATACATGTTAAAAGGAATTAGTGTTTCAGAGAATTTTATTTTGACATTCAGGCACTTCGTTCAGATTGCCAAAATAAGCTGTTTAAATGTTGTTTCATCGGGTTGTCACCTGACATCGTGCAGCTGTTTAAGCAGACGGAAACTTACTCTTCAGACTGCAAGATCAGGCTTCCGACTAAGTCTCCCCAATTTGGCTGCCAGATCAAGTTAATTGACCAGCATGCAGGTGTCTACAGTCCGATCGACTACCCATTTCGACTCAACGATGGATTCGTTCTTGATTTTACCATTACACCCCTTTCATACTAGGCTTGATTTGCAAGTTCCTGCATACAGACTGGTTTGTGGATGTATTGAAATACCTCATCTTTAACCCTTATGCTCAGTCCTCTTCTTTAGACATCTTTAATCATTTCCCTCCCAATTATTGCTCTATTCTTTTTACACTCTTTTCTAGTAAAGATAATGATTGGCTTCTCAATTAATTACTGGTTGTAGCGGCTGTTGACAGACAGAGGAAAAGAGAATGAATAAATACATCGGATGGAAAGAAAGGCGTCGTGGATTTTGTTCCTGGGCGAAACTGTCCTTCGTGCCAGCCGCGTTAGAAGCCAGGATTGAATTGGCATCCTGATCAAAACATGTTGTGAGCTTGTGACGTCCTTATGCCACCGCGAGATTAGGGCGAGTTTTCTTCACCTTCGCGTTGCCCTGTCATGGTAACCACGAGTGACTTGCGATTTGATCGTAGCTGTCTGTGGCCAACGGGTTGACGGCAGAGGTGCGTCTCTCACGCTCTCTTCTGTCAGTCATAGTCACACCACTTCCCTCCCCGTAGAGGAAGAGTAATTAATTCCCAATTCATACCACCAGGTGTTATTCTTCCATTTCCATTTTCCAAAGGCTCCGTATTTGAAACATCGATTGGCTTCCTCTATCCATCTATCTTTCTTATTTGATACCGCCGCGCTAGGCAAATGGTGCAGTATGCAAGTGTGCCAATAGGTAAGTGGTGCAATAAGCAAGTACTGCAATAGGCAAGTGGTTTAGTAGACAATTGATGCATCAGGCAAGTGGTGCAGCATGCAAGGGGTACATAGGCAGGTGGTAGAGTATTCAAGTGGTTCAATAGGCAGGTCGTGAAGTAGGTATTTGGTGAAGCAGGCATTTGGCGAAATAGACAAGTTGTGCGATAGACAACTGATGTAATACTCAAAAGGAACAGTAGTTAAGTAGAGATAAAGGCAGGTAGTGCAGTAAGTACATGGTGTAATAGGCAAGTGATGCATAGACATGTGGTACCATAGTCAAATGGGGCAATAGGCAACTGATGGACGAGGCAAGTGGTTCATAAGGCAGGTTGTGCAGTAGTTTATCGTGATATAGTTAGCTGGATATAAATAATGAAATAATAAATTGGTGCTATAGTCAAGTGGTACAATAGGCAAGTGGGTAGTAGGCAAATGGTATAATAGGCAAAGGTGCAGTAGGCAATTGGGGAAAAAGTCAAGTGGTGTAGAAAGCAAGTGGTGCAATAGACAAGAGGTGCAGAAGACAAATGGTTCGCTAAGCAAATGGTGCAGCATGCAAGTGAGCCAATCGACAAGTAGTGCTGTTGACAAGTAGTGCACTAGAAAATTCGTGCAGTAGGCAAGTGGTGCAATAAGCAATTGGTGAAATATAAAGGTGTTGCAACAGGAAAGCCGTGCAGTAACCAAATGGTGCAATACTATTGCACCATTTGGTTACTGCACCACTTTCCTGCACTACAATAGGCAAGTAGTACAATAGTCAAGAGGAGCAGTAGTTAAGTGGAGCAATAAACAAGTGATGCAGCAGGCACATAGTCCAATAGGCAAGTGGTGCAATGGGCAAGAGGTGTAATATTTAAGGGTTGCAATAAGCATATGGTACAGTGTAAAAGTGGTGTAGTAGTAAAATGATGCAATAGGCAGGTGTTGGAAAAGGCAAGTGGTGTTAAATGCAAGTGGTTAAATAGGCAATTGGTGCAGTAGTCAGGTGTTGCAAAAGACAGGTGGAGAATATGCAAGTGGTCTAATATGCAAGTGGTGCCAAAAGCAAGTGATCCAGTAGGATAGTGGTACAATAAACAGAAGGAGTAATAGGTAAATGGTGAGGTAGTAAAAGTGTTCAATTGCCAGGTGGTGCAGTAGGCAAGTTGTACAATAGGAAGGTGGTGTACTTAGCAAGTGGTGCTGTAATCAATGAGTGTAATAGGCAGTTGGTGGAGTAGAAAGTGGTGCAGTAGTCAAGGGGTGCAATAGGTAGGTGGTGCAGTAGGCAGATAGTGCAGTAGGAAAGTAGTGCAGTAAAGAGGCACAATAGTCAGGTAAGGTGGGTGGCACTTGATGCAGTAGACAAATGCTGGAATAGCTAATTGGTGCAATATACAAGTGGTGCAGTAGGCGTGATGCAATAGGAAAGTGGTTAAAAAAGGCGTGTTTCATTAGGCAAGTGGTACGTGGGCAAGTAGTGCACTGGTTACGTGGTATAGTTGGTAAGTGTTGCAGTAGGGTAATGGTTTAGTAGTTAAGTCATCTGGTAGTTAAATTGTGCATTAGACAATTGATGCAGTATGCATTGGTATATTTGGCAAGTGGTGTAGTAGACAAGGGTGTAATAGGCGAATTATGCAGTATACAAGTGGAGCAATAAAAAAGTGGTATACTAGACAAATGTTGACTAGGCAAGTGGTTCAGTAGGCAAAAGGCGCGATAGACAAGTAGTAGTAGTAGTAGTAGTAGTAGTAGTAGTAGTAGAATAGCAAGTGGTGCAGTAGGAAATTGGTACAATAGGCAAGTAGTGCAATATGCAAATGCAACACTAGGCAAGTGGTGAAATAGGTAAGGAGGTGGTGCAATAGATAAGTGGTTCAGTAGGCATATGGTGAGATAAACTATTGGTACAGTAGGAAAATCGTTCAATTAGCAAGTAGTTCACTAGGCAACTGGTGCAGTCGGCAAGGGGTTCAGTAGGCAATTGCTCCAAAAGACACGTGATGAAAAGACAAATGGTACAATAGGCCATTCGTGCACTAGGTGAAAAGCAGTGCACACCCTGCTGCGAGGGCAGAAAATTCGCTGGTTAAGGCAAGTATTAGATACGGGGCTTGGGAGACGGTCGACTCTATTCACCTTCCTCCAGTGGAGGCGACACCGGCACCTTCCTTTATAGTGAAAGTTCAAGAAAAATTTCGCCTATTTGATAGGCCGTGGAACTGGTTTGGCAAAGCCCATTAAAGTTAGACCGGGGGCGATTATATGTGAAAATAATCATATTCTGGAATTTCCGATCTTAAGAAGACTTTTCTCTTAACCTGCCGCACTCATAGGGAGTTCATAGTATCTACTTTCCATGAGCCCCCCCTTTTTATTTTTTATCGATCATGGTAATAGCTGAAAGCAATAGTAAACAATTCCAGAGGCAAAGAGATCCACCTCCAACCGCACCCTCGTCCTCCCTTGGTGTCGGGGAGGATGAGGGAAATCGAGGCACCCTTTTGACCAAAGACTTGACTGTGACGGAGAGTATGGTGGAATAGGATCTATGATGCCTTGGCAAGATGACCACACGGAGACTCCCCCTCCCCCCTTGAAATAAACATGGTCCAGGAGATGACTCAGCCCAAGACGGCAGAATCTTCTATGGGGTCGAGCTGGCTTCTGTGCTATAAACCGAACCCGAGTCCTTCCCTGTGCAAGCTTCTTCTCAGATAGCTTGGCCCCACGAGGACTCACAAGAAGAGGAGCGACCTCCTCTCAAGGCTGATTCCCTTCTGACACCTAACACGTTCTCCATCAGAGAGAAGTATCTTGCTGAGGCCACTCCATTCGAGTTCAGGGCTCATTCCGGCGGGGGAGAGAAGCTGATTTATTCCCCCTCCATCCTCCCTCCAAAAGAAAATAAGCAAGAAGAAAGCTAAAGGTTCCTCTCAATCCACGGGGGTAGGGATAATGACGAATCTGCTGCTTTTGTGGCAAGTGACCAGGTCAATATCGGCAGGTCCAGCCCCCTAGCACTCAGAACAACACTGATCCTAACCTTGATTAAGTCGGGGCCATCATTGAGGGACTACCTGGCGTTTCCGAACCCGCTGGCTTCAAATGCTTTCTGGCTATTTGCGTAACTGATGGCAGGATGCTGACTAACGGCAACATAATCCACCAGCGTAGAGCATTAGCTAGTTTGATCGGTGAAAGACGAATGTGACCCGTTTCTCTTAAGCGAGCCTTCTGGCGAATGCTTCACATCCCACCCAAGCAGCTATGATTAGTGCCATTCGAACACATAATGGCACGCCGGTGACTGTGACGCTGCACTCTACCATTAACTTTGTGAAAGGGGTGGTCTACGCAAGGGAACTTGTGGACTACTCCATATATGGCATCAGTTTTAAACTAGCCGACCAAGGAGCGGTCAAGGTTGAACGTGTAATGGAAAAACAGGAAGGGGCCTCAAGACCTACCCTCCATTCTTCGTCACGTTCGACCGAGATAGGCTTCCTGAGTCAGTCCGTACAGGTTGCTATCACTACTGCATGAGGGCATTCGTGCCACTGCCGCGGAGGTTTTACTACTGCCACCGCTTAAACCACACGAATTGCTCGTGTAGACGTGCAAATTCGGATTCATCCGAAGTCTGTGCAAGTTGCTTCAAGACCGCACGTCATAAGTCCCTAGCGTCTATGGCCAAGTGTGTCAATTGCGGAGAGCCACACCCACTTCTTCCAAGCAATGTGATGCATATCTCCTGGAGAATAAAATAAGGCCGTTCAGGCTATGGATCGTCTCTTATTTTGCGAGGCTAATGACTTGTTCCTGGAGCAGTCAACACTGCCAGGGACGTCTTATGCTTCAACTTTAAACACGTACTTTCTGCGGGTTCTACTCAACCCGGGCATTAACAGTGAAACTGCACCTGGATAGGAGGTATACTGTTATTTCTGCGTGCATTCCACCGTCAGCCGACTTTGACGCCGGTAACTTCCGCTGCGTTGTAGCACGATTGCTGAGACCCTTTCTACTGCTCGGATATCTTAACGGTAGACAGCCCCTCTGAGGAGATGAGTTTAAGAATCACTTCACAAAAACCGCTGCATTTTCCTGTCCTGATCTATCTGTATGCTCTCCAGATGCACAACCTGATTTTCGGTTGGGGGTAATAGATAACCTCCACGGTAGTGATCACTTTCCCCCTCAAATATTATTTTCTGGACTGCTGCTACCTGAGAGACCCCCCTGGTTGTGCTTGGCGCGGGTGCAGTGGTCTGAAATTCAGGAAATGTCTAATTTCACTGCCCCAGTCGAGGATTTTAAGTCGGTGGAGGAGGGCGATGAGTTATTCTTCCGTAACTTCATCACCGTGGGCCTGACTACTATTCCAACCGCTTACGCTTATATTATGGCTGCATGCGCTATAAGCGCTGCTCAAACGATTTCACTGTGGGGGAATTTCGTTGAGCTAGAGTTAGGATTGGTTATGTTTTGAAGCTAGCCCGCCGCTTTTCCTGGTGGACATACGTGTCTTCACCCGACGAGAAAAAACTTCTAGCAGAAGTATGAGGTTCTTACATGACTCCCAGCCCGTTCTTCAGGAGAATGGGACCGTTATCTCAAACTCCGCGCCGTGGAGGAGTCTTTCGTGGGTGCTTTCTGCGCATTCTTTGGTCGGGATACTGTTCCGCGGGCATTCAATGCACGTCGTGATATCATTTAGGGCCGTCAACTGGACTTTAAGTCCAGATGTGGAGAACTCTTCAACGACACGTTTACATTAAGTGAGTTGCGTTCCGCTCTTGCTTCATGCGCTGACACCGCCCCAGGTCTGGACGATGCCCCGTATGCCATATTTTAACACCTAGGTGAGCAAGGCATGGCATTTCTGTTATATTTTTTTAAGAGGTTCTGGGCAGAAAGTAACCTTCCAGAATCCTGATGAATGGCTATTGTGCTCGCTTTTCGCAAACCGGGGAAAGATCACTATACCCCGGCCTGTCTACGCCTAATCTCTCTATATTCCTCTATGTGAAAGTTGATGGAGAAATTGGTAAATGTTAGACTAGCCTTTTTCCTGGACAGCGCGTTGTGATACGGTATCATGAACACTCTTCACACTATCAGAGCGAGGGAACGCCTCCCAATCTTTATCTTGGAGTTTTTGCGAGATCGTCAATTCCGCGTATGGATGGGGGGGGGATATCTGGCCCAAATGATGAGCCAAAAGAAAGCGTCCAGCAATGAAGTGTCCTCAGTGTCGGTCTATTTACCCTGAACATCAATCGTATCACCTCGGTGCTGCTGTAAGATTTTCTCAATACACTCAATGTGGACGACCTTTCAATTTCTAATGGTGCGGCCCAGATGCCAATTCTGGAGCGTCTAATCCAACAGAGAGTGAACTGCATCTCTCCCTATGCTGAAGCGCACAGGTTTCGGTTTTCCTTTGCTAAGACCTAGGTGGTGCACTTCTACCGCCAACCACTGCTCCACCCCAAGTCGCACTTTTTCTTAAACTGGGTTTGCCTGGAAGTGATGGATTAGCACCGATTCCTTGGTCTTGTTTCGACCGACGCCTTAGGGCTAGGAAACTCCTTCGAGAGTTCGGTGTTGATCTCGAGCCGGTCACGCCTCTGCTTCTGCCCACGACGCTACCCTGAATGATACCACCTTTGACTATTTGTCGACACGCCTCTTCTCCCACAGCGTTCGGCCTATTTGGGGCACACTTCGTATCATTCTGGATCCGTGCCAGTGTATACGGATGACTCCAATTCCTAGGAGGGGATCGGTTTCCACGCCGTATTCACTCTTTTTGAAGTCAGTGGGGATCTACCAGGGCTAGGCCTGTTCTCACGGCCAAGTTGGTTGCAATACACCGCTCGGTACGGGAAATAACGCATTTTGCCCGATTTGGATACCGGATTGTTATCTATAGCGACTCACAAAACGCCTTGAGTGCTCTCAGGGCATTCAGATATCCATACCCTCTTATTCGGGGTATCCGTAACGTTATAGTTACCGCGAGCTGGGCGATGTCTAAATTATCTTCTGCTGGGTTCCTGGACATGTGGGAATTGCGGGGAATAAGCTAGCCCATAAGGACACCAAGGTTTCCGCGAGGACTGGGCGACCAGATTAGCGCTTGGCTCTTCCTCACACAGACTACATGGTAAGAATTAGGGAAGCTCTCCGGGCTGCTTGGCAAAGAAGACTGTTTCCCTGGACCTACCCTCCAATACCACGACAGGTTCATGTTGCTTTCTGTAGTCGTCAAATTAGGCACACTCGCTGGATGCACCGCCATTCGATGGAGTGCTCGCTTGCCCCTTATTGCGACGGCTGCCTTGTCCTCCAGAATTTTCGGCACATTCTTGTTGAATGTCTCAGGCTTGGTGATCTTCGCGCACGTTACCTAGCCCCTTAACTGAACGAGTGGGGTCGCTACCCCTTATCCCTTGTCCTCGGGACGGGTTCGTTTGCACAGACTTGCGGACTATCTCACTTTTCGGATGCCAGAGCTTGTTTCCTAATTCTCCTTCTTTTGTTTACTTTGTACTTTGTTTTTTCGCTTGTTTTTGTTTCTTCTGTATCTTTGTTATTTGGTTTTCGCATGTTTTTTGTTTGTTATCCTTGCTTAGTACTAGATTGTATCATGATTACGGCGAGTTTTGCCCTAGTAGGCATTCGCTAAACGGGCTCCTAAAATAAAACAAAAAATGTCCACTAGATAAGTTGTTAAATAGGAAAGGCGAGTAGTAAAGAAGTGACGCAATAGTTAAGTGGTGCTGTAGGCAAATGATGTAATTGGTAAGGGGCACAATATGCAATAGTACGATCAGCAAGTACCACAATATGCAAATGGTGTAGTAAGCGTGGTGCAATAGGCTAGTAGTGCAATGGGCTAGTGGTGCACTACGCAAATGGCGCAATAGGCAAGGCGTGAACTAAGGGAGTGATGTAATATTAAAGTGTGCAGTATGCAAGTGGTGCAGTTGGGCGTCAAGAAGTTGTTTGGAACATTTTGGCCTCGAGGCAGCTCTTTACAGCTTTAGTCAATTCTTTCCAGCTTTTGGGCATCGACACAGCTCTTTAGATCATTTGGGCATCGTATACATGGTCGATAAATGGCATACTACAGATGATTCCGCCTCATAATAAACGTCCCAAGTCGTTTCTACCATTCTTTTTACTTAAAGGGACTCGATCCGTTCACATCTAGTGATATCACTAATCTACCAAGTGGTCTACCGACTGCGTCCAGTGATTTCTCTTGTTTTTTTTATTTGCAGCCATCTGATTTTCTCTACTCCCTTTTTTCCCTTTCTTTGGAATGGGCCTCGAGTAGATCTTAGGGCCTTCCCTGCTCCTTAATTCTGTGGTTTTAGGCTTTCCTCACTTTGAGTATTTTCTTCTAATGCCCATTCCCTGTCACACTTCCTTCTCTTTTGGAAAAGTCTATAATGCCCCTGGGGAAAGAGAAAGCGTGATTCCAAGTGTTTTCGATTTTTTTATCAGTTCATTGTCAACAAATGAACTAAATATAAATTAAAAAAGTGAAGTTTCGAGGTATGGAAATTGCTTTATGCGGCAAATGTGGTATTGTGCAAGGTAACAAGTGGCTAACTTTATATACGATTTAGCAAAGTATGTCTTAATATCTTAGGTTATCTTGTAATTAGATACTTTGAAGTGAACTTGAAAATATTCCATTTTTCTTCATCTTTTTCCAAAGACTTTTGCAAACTATTAACGAATTAAAAAAACAAAAAAAAGGTAATTTCTTAAATCATTTATTTTAGAAAAAAATCTACCAACGTTTAACTAAAAACAAGACTCGGTATTTTAATAAAGAATAAATGAAAGAATATTTTTCTGCCAGAACTTATTCAAGAAAACGGGTTTTTTTTTATCCTTTCCTGTTTTGACTTTATACATATTTCCTCTCTGATTTCTATATTTTGCTTTAATTTCCTCTCCTATTTGATTTTAGAAATATTAAACGTATATTTTATCCTTATTATTACTATAAGACCTCGCTATTTTTTACACTTTGACCTCTTTATTTTCTTCGTGATTTGAGGCGAGTTTTCTGTCCTATTCACTTTTAGGAGATTGGAGAACACATGGAGAACTTGGGAAGGATATAAAAGTATCTATACTCCACCGTATTTGGGTTGTAATGCGAATGTTTAGATAAAATTTGACCTTTTCATCTGCGAACGATGCCTCTGTTTTCCTCTTGATTCATTGGCCTTAAGAAAATGGAGATGTCATTAACCATCACATTTTCCGTATCGCAGCGCGACTTATGACGTGGAAATCAGGGATGTATGTATGTACCTATACACCTTAACTTCAGTTCACTCACAACTTTGAAAATACTGAGAAAAGAATGTTTTTTATTTGTGTAGTTTTTTTATTAAACGAACGAGACTAATTTCGGATGAATCCGAAATTTTTCTTTTAGTTTCCAAAATTCTTTTTAAATAAAAAAATCTGAATATTTAAGGAGCGTTTCTGTGTAATTTTGCCTGATTATTTCAAGACTGATGATGGAAGCAAGATTCTTTTGAAACTAGTCTGATTCTTTTAATAAAAAAATTATCTTAAAAGAGTGTATTTTTCTCAGCATGTAGATAGACTGTCCCGGCGCAAAGGAAGCCCTAGACAGTATGATAGTCCAGCTTACAATTTACCCAGACCATTAAAGTTCTTTCTCGCTATCTCCCGGAGTGGCCTTCGTCGGCCTACCATGTTTCCCTTTGGGCCTTGTTAGGGGAGCTTCGATTCCTCCCCTAAGAGCCGCTAAGCTCACGGGGTAACCACACCATTTGCTAAACCGCTTTTCGTGTTAATCACATTTACCCCGAGCAGAAGCCATCGTGTACGCGCTCGCGCATACACTTTCATTTCGTGTACATGTGCCTCACGCTACTGAACAAATCTATATATCAGCGCTGTGTGGGTAAAAAGTATGTGATATGGCGGGGTTGGGTGGTTTGTATGGGGAAAAGTCAGGCTTGCATATGAGTGTTTGAATTCAAGACCGAGAGCGGTGAAAATGGTGGAATTGTTGAGAATGCCAGGCTCATTATCGACTGTGTATTATAGAGATCATTATTAAAATAAAAGGTTGTATGCGGTGTATGAGGGGTCTGTAGGTATTGCAAATAACCAAGTATATTTGTATAAAAGTGAGCAAAATTATGATAAGATACGATTTTTACAAGATACTAGCTAAACTCTCCTGAATTTCGTTTAACAAAAGAGGCCGTGTCTTTAACACTCCCGATCATCACGAGATTTCTTGGGACCTTCGTACGCCTGGCAACACACGCTTTGTTTTCATTAGGTGAAGTAACACCTATAAAAGAAAAAATATTCGACCACTTATGTTCATTTTTGTAGTATCCCAAAAATAGTTTGATAGGGAAGATGGTTAGGTAGGGGCCAGCTTTCAATGGGCACACGGGCGCATAAGCCATTTTCCGTCTTAATTCGGTCCTCACGTTCAAATAAAGCCAATTTTACGACATGATGTCCTTATATTATACGTGGGCGCTTCAAAAAGTTCGTGGAAAACGGAAAGTTGGAAAAAAACTGTAAGTTATGATGTTTATTTTTCACCGTATGCTCCATTTAGCTTAATACACTTCTGCAAACATTGATACCAACCTTTAAGTCCATCTGTGTAAAAATGAGGGTCATGCGATTCGAACCATGTCAAAGCAGCTCTTTTTACATCTCTAACTGATGGAAAATGGGTACCTTTCAATGATTTTTTTTCAGGTTTGGAAACAAAAAGAATCCGGATGGGGCTAAATCGGGGCTGTAAGGTGGATGTGGGATGATTTCCCATCGAAATTCACGGGGCACAGCTTTTGTCTGCCGAGCGCCGTGAGCGGGTGCATTGTCGTGGTGGAAGAGGACGCGCCGATGCAGGTTCCCAGGGCGTTTTTCTGCGATTGTATCGGGCAGTTTTCTCAAAACACCTTCATAATAAAGAGCTGTAATTGTTTTCTTGTTCTTAGGGAGGTCAATCAGCAAAGCCCTCTCTGCATCTCAGAAGACAGTGGATATGACCTTTCCTGTTGAACACTCAGATTTTTGCCATGACTGGCCTACTTCCAACCCTGGGCAGACACTGCTTCAATAGAATTTTGTCCTTGGGATCGTATTGGTAGAGCCATGTTTCACCCCTGGTCACAATTCTCTGCATAAAAGCTTCAGAGTCCGCATCCCACTTGTTCAAAATTTCCATTGAAAGATCTGCCCTTGTTTGCTGCTGATCTGGGCGCAACAGCCTAGGGACCCATCGGGCAGAAAGCTTATTTAGTCCCAAACTCTCCACCAGAATTACGTGTGAGGAACCCACGGATATGATGAGTGCGTCTGGTACTGATTCAGTGGTTATTCGTCTATCCTTTTCAATCAGGTCGCGAACATCATCAATGTTTTCCACACAAACTGACGTGGATGGCCTGCCACTGCGGGGGATCATCTTCAATCTCATTTCTTCCACTTCTGAAGCCACTTACTTATCCATTTGTAGGTTGTTGATTTCTTCGGGACATAGTTACCATTAACTTGTTCCAGGGAGTCGATGATTCAGCTGTTATCCCACCCGAGCTTCACCATGAATTTGATGTCTGTCCTGGCCTTGATTTTGGAGGAGGCCATGTTGCTTGAACGGGTGCTGACTTCCAACTGGCGGCACCGCGTTCTCAAATACATTTAAGGGTTCACGTTATAAACGCTGGTACAATAACGTTCAAGTGCATTGACATCAAAATCCTTTCATATAATTTTTAGTTATGTACTTTAACCACAAACTTTTTGAAGCCCCTGGTATTAGACAATATATGAATTATTATTTTATGTAATTTATATTGTGTGGCTTGCAGGAAATCTAACCACCTTCTCTAGGGTCGGATATAATTTTTCTATGAAACACAATTATTTAATTTATTATGTGGCTAAATAATATAATTATATAATAAATATACTGACCTTCGCCCGTGGGCTATATTTGCTTGGAATTAAGAAAAATTTATAAAATGTCATATAAAATGTAAATTATGTAATGAACTTTCTAAAGAAACTTATAGGTAGTTGTAATGATTTCACAGTAATGGCCACAAATAAGGCATGTGGGTCCGGGTTTTTTTTTGGCAATATAAATTATAAAATTGAATTTCTGAGAAAACTTGATATATGACTTTGAATAAAGTAGTCATATTGGCTACGGGCCACAAAATGGGAACGAGAATGTGGCTTACTGGATCTGCAGGTTTATAAATTTATATATATGATTAAACTTAATTAAAATATATGTATTTTTTCCATAGTGAAATGAACTTTTCGGATGACATAATATAATTGACTTCTGCAGCAAATTAGTGGCCACTTTAATTAAAGTGCCAGGTTTGGCCTCAAGCCACGAACATGTTCTAAGCAAACCTGGCCCACGACTACTCTCATAAGTTCCTCACGGTTCCTCAAAGAGAGAAATTAAGTCACTCAATTCTCTTTAATACTCACCCCTGCCAGACACCTTCACCCTTCATACACTTCTTACTCGGTTTATTTAAAACCTTGTCTACTACAGATACACTTCTTACCAGAATTCTATAAAACTCCCTCAGCCACACATACAACCCCTTACTAGAGTTATCTAAAACACCTTCAGCTGCACATACACCCCGTTACTGGTGTTCTATAAAACTCCATCTGCCACACATACACTTCTTACAGGAATTATTCAAGACTCTTTCAGCCACACATACACCCAGTTATTGAAGTTCTCTAAATTCCCTTCTGCTACAAATACACTTCTTACAGAAATTCTGCAAAACTCCCTCAGACACACATATACTCCGTTACTGTAGTTCTCTAAAACCTTGTCTGCTAAACTTACATTTCTTACAGGAATTCTGTAAAACTCCCTGAACTACACATATACTCCCTTACTGGAGTGCTCTAAAACGCCTTCAACCACATATACACTTAATAGTGGTATTCTCCAAAAACCTCTTAGCCCATATACACTTCTTACTGGAACAGGCTAAAACACCCACATTTAGACATGCAATTCTTACTGCAGTTCTCGAAAATGACTTCAACCACAAAAACATTTTAGTGAAGTTTTCTACTCTAATAAAATTTAAGGTAGATTTTTAAGGTGATTTTTGCATTTATTGCTCTACTCACACGCTACTTTGTTAGTTTCTCATATATATATATATATATATATATATATTTGGTTCTGTTTGTTTTTGCAAAATTATTTTTTGTAAAAATGCTGTCAATACGAGTACACTAGTTAATAATAGCAGAATATAAATAATAATAACAATGATAATATTAATAATGTTAGTCACGCTCATTTTTGACATTTTTTTCTAGTTCTCTCTTTTCATCTATACCTTCACCCCTGCTTTCTTTTTAGCTTCCTACCCTCCTATTATAACGTAACACCACCTACACGCTTTGACCTAATTTAATATCTCCTTCTTCTAGGAGATTGAGACTAGGTAGTTTCAATATACCATCTGGTTTATTGATGTGTTACCATGACACTCATTTGGCATGTTTCCATGGTTACCGTTGCGAGCTGTATTTACGGCGAGTTCGGGTTTCTTATTTTTTGTTTATATGTGTTTCACAATCTAGGGGTGGTTCCTGCTCTCAATGTTTACTGTTCGGTTGTTACGTGGTTATGAGCAGTAAAGATTAGTGTAAATGATGTTGCCGGTTGGGATTTGTTGTTATTTAAATGTGGGGCGAAATATTATAATTGCGTTGCATAGTGGTTGAAAGGGTATCTACCATCGTTATGGTAACTGCTCTAATGGTTACGTAGTTTGCCGAAGAAATATTTTAAATTATGTACATGGAAGTGGTTGTTAGTTGTATGGAGTGGCTGTTTGCATTTACATGCGAAAACATTTGTCTGACTATTTTTATACATTTCTACACGAGTGTGTATGTATTAGGCATGTTTTCCATATATTTGTGTGCATCTTTCTCTGAGTTTTGGATTTTCTATACGAATATAGGTACGTATACTTCTCATGTATCGATATGTGTGTTTTTTTCATTATTTCTGTGTAGATGTATTTTATGGCTGCACATATATATGCTTTTCAGTATCTATAATGGTTGTAAATATGTATGCCTTTCAGATAATCTGTATGGATTTGTATGTGTACGTACGTTCATGTGCTTAACCATATCTTTTTGTACAAAGTAGGCAGTAGATAAAAACAGTTCTTTGAGCCGTAATGCTATTGAGAGAGGTCTTAAAGGTCCTTGGAGAGATTTAGCCAGAATTCTCAAGCCCGAATTTGGTCACCTTTCACAAAGCGCCAATTGGAGCTGTGGACAAAAGCCTTGCCGGGCCAACAACTCCGCGTGCGTCGACTGTTCGCGCGCTCTCAACGCCGATTTCCCGCGCACGGGAAAACACACCGAAGAGGTCTCCGGCCAGTTACCGTTCGGTTACCGGGCAATTCAGGATCGCTCAGGAGCTCGGTTACACCAGGACTGAATACAAGGCTTAAGTATACGTTGGGTAGAGGCTTTACGTTTTCGATGAGACTTGTAAAAGTGTCTAATCTCGTCCATTTGCTCGACTTGCTTACTTATAAGCGCGATTAATCGCACGTTAAGAAGGGGCAAATTTGAACTCATTCTGGTCATTTGTACATACTTGTTCCAAGGGGTCTTTAAAAGAGAGAAACCCCATTGACTCTTATCCTGTGGTTATGTCTCGATACATAAGGTTTCTTCAGAATTCCTGCTCAATTTCACCAGAGTAATGGCGCAAGAAGTTGTAGATTTTTACTTTTTTCATTATATTATTATTATCTTATTACTATTCTCCTTGTCCCTTCTTATCTTGAGGGTTTGTTTGCACATACGTTACGCCTTGACAAAGAATATGTCAAATTAGAAGCGTTATTATTATTATCTATCGTTAAGAGTTATTCGGACTTATCCTTGACCCTCCCTACCTATGGCATGACAAACTAGAGGTATTGATGCCAGAACGCTGCCCTTCTCTCCTGATGGTGCTTTTGCTTCTCTTTATCACTCGACCATGCGTCACCATTTCTTCTTGGCACACAAAGAGGAATTCCTGGCTACGCGGCTCTCAGAGGGAGGGGGCGCTCAGGGATTTTAATTCTAATCACCACCGACGTTGGGGGGAATTAAGGCTTCTTTTGCTTTTGTTCAGAGGGACGGGGGAAAACTATAATTTTAACACCAATAATACGAGTTTTATCATCCATGTTATCACTGATGTTACTTTTCTAACATTCACATCACAAGTTTTTAAACGATGGTCTGAGAATCTCATGTTACGGGATTTACCACTCATCTAATACCAATGGTATGGAATTTACACCGATGTTATGAGTTTTACGCCGATCGTAGGATTTACCATCAATGAATACCATGGGGTGTGTACTGAATGTAGACAATTGCTAACAATAATTCTCGATTTATCACTTATATTCGAAGCTTTATCGCTGATGGTAGGGTTTAGCCACCCATTTTACACTGTTTACCACCCAAAACAAGGGATACTACTCATGGTAGTTTTATCACAAATGATACTGTGTTTAATACTAAAGGTAAGGTTTCACCATACACGCTAGTGTTTTACCACAAATAGTATAAAGTTTGTCAGCAAATGTTACGATTTTATATCAAGTTTAGGTTTTTACCATCAATAACATGTTTCTCACCAATGATAGGATTTCTACCACAAATGTCAGGTTTTAAATCGATTGTAAGGTGTAAGGTCTTACCACCAAATACGAGTTGTACTACCTATGATTTTTTCATACATTTTATAACCGATCGCACGAGTGTAGCAAATGATGTTACGGGATCTACCACTCATGTTAAGTGTTTTACCCCCTGTGGTTGGGGTTTACCCCAATCATACGTCTATGCCATCTACGTTACATGTTTTAATACCGATAATAGGATTTTACTAAAGACTTCTGGTTTTACCAACCCTTCTACTAGACTTGCCACCAATGCTACGGTTTGAGCCAATCGCAGTGTGGAAGTACAGTTAATGGTATTCAGAATTTCCTATTTGGGTTGAACAAAAGAATCGAGAATCCAGTCGGTGACTAATTATAACTATTGTACCTTAACATCGCAGCTAACTGGTAATCGATCTGGGGGGGATTTCCATCTACCCTAATTCACCACTCTAGGTCCCCGCTGTGGTAATCAGCCTAGGTCAATGGGTGAATAAAAGCCACTCAGTATAAAAATATCAGAAAGCTTAAATTGAAATAAAAAGCAATATTGTTTAAATTTGAATCATTAAGCGAATTGTGAATTTAGGACAATTTGAAAGTTTTATCTTCGTTTCATTGGTGCTGTTTATTTTCATTTCAAGCTGATTATCAGCACCGACTACTTAGAATATTTAACTATAAACTAACATTCTTAAAATAATTCAATTTCATTTTTAATAACAGTTTATCGAGATAGTTCATATTAAAACGTTAATACTATTGCCCCACTTCCCTCTCTGAGCACTTCTTCCTGAATAATTCTTTCCATTTCAAACATAAGAGTATAGTACCTTGGAAGATCCTATTCTGACCAGTTTCCCCCATATCCGACGGAGGGGTCGTAAACATCGTCCTTCCCTTCCATTTCCCGGAAAAAAATGACAAAAATACACCAAGACGCTTCTCTTCCCTCCATGAAATCCCCCTTCCACCTAAAAGAATTAAGCACTCTGCACAGAACCACCCCGACCCCTTCAAATCGCCAATTTTTGGACAGAAAAGCAAATTCACCGCACGAGTCTTATTTAGCGAATCCAAACATTGATTTCCTGACCCTCAGAAATCATCCCGTTTCCACTAACGCAATTAACAGAGAAACAAAGGGTTGGGAAATGAATCCGCTCCGAGTCTCGTCGCTCTATTTGGGCGGTCTCTGAGAAAACCACAGCCCTGTTCTCCCCTATAATGCTATTGAGTGACTTTCTTCGCATTTGCAGCTTGATTCAATCGGTTGTTCTAACATCTATTTTCTGCCCCACATAAGTCCTCGGTCGGGCTTAACATCTTACGACCGCTTAGGGTCCTGTTTCAATTGATGATTTGCCATATTCTTTGACTCTAACATTCTGTTCACTATATAAATATATATATATATATATATATATATATATATATATATATATATATATATATATATATATATAAATATATATATATATATGAATATATATATATATATATATATATATATATATATATATATATATATATATATATATATATATATATATATATATATATATATGTATATATATATATATATTTATATAGATACCATTCACTGGGATGGTGAGGGTTCGAACTTATGCCCTTAAGCACTGCTCGCTTCTCAGGTACACCACTTTAACGACAACGCCAAAAACGATGCTTCGAGATAGTTTTTATCAGGGTCAGTTAGAGAGTGAGAGAGAGAATAAGAGAGGGGGGAAAAAGGGAGAGTGTGTGTTAGAGATTTAGAGTCAGTTAGAGATTTAAAGAGACAGTTAGACGGACAATTAAATAGAGATAGGTTAGAGAGAGAATATTAGAGAGAAAGAGAGTTAGAGAGAAATAGTGAATTAGGAGAGATACTTAGAGAAAGAGAGAGTTAGAGTGCGTTTTAAATAAAGAGTTAAAGAAAATTAAAGAGAGTTAGAATTAGCGTGTAAGAGATACCCAAAGACAGAGTTAGAGAAATATGTTGATAGAGAGGAAGAGTGAGAGAGTGGGGGGAAGATAATAATAAAGTTAGACTGATAGGGGCATTTAATTAGAAACAGAGAAAGATAAAGTTAGAGAGATATACTTAGAGATTTAGAGAAAGTGAGTTAGAGAGATAGTTAAAGTGAGATTTAGAGATAAAGAAGCCGAGAGGCAACGAGACACGCAACATCGATAGATGGAGAGAGGTAGAGAAGAGTGAGAGAGTGTGGGGAAGATAATAATAAAGTTAGACTGATTGAGGCATTCAATGAGAAACAGAGAAAGATAAAGTTAGAGAGATATACTAAGAGATTTAGAGAAAGAGAGTTAGAGAGATAGTTAAAGTAAGATTTAGAGATAAAGAAGCCGAGAGGCAACGAGACACGCAACATCGATAGATGGAGAGAGGTAGAGAAGGAAATGGTGTGATAAATACAGACTTGCGACGGTAGAGTTGCTGAGGAAGATCGCGCTTCCCTGGAGTGTAGTTTGGAGCATATAGTCGCTCTACCTCCACCTCATCGAGCCTCGTTTAAGCCATGAGTAAGCACCTCTTCATCCTTTCTCATCACAACATTCGATAGCCTCTTCCCCCATTTTCTAATGCCCTCGTGAACAGGGCTGGATGATAGGGAGGGGGGAGGAGGTGCCTTCACCCATTTACACGTCATGATCCCCACTTCCCCATTTTAGTCCTCACTAACTTAACCCTGCTCTAGTTTGTCGAAGCTAAACGACACGAGAAACCCCCTCCGCCCCTACCAGAACCTCATCTCATCACCCTACGTTAATCATTGAACGACCTGAAAGGATTCTCGGCCAACCTCCTTGAACATTACATCTATTTCACGGGGATTTTTTATCAACCTCGTTATATTTGGCGATAATAATAATAATAATAATCCTGGTTTCTCTGTCTGCCATAAACGTCCCCTCCCTCCAGCTGATTTCTTACATCCCCATCAGCTGATGGCACCAATCACTCTCGTTCACCCAATCCATCACCATCTGGATCCGATCAATGAGGTTTCGTGTTTGGTCGTATTTGGTGTTAATTTGGTAGTTTTTGTTCCAAGAGTTTTTCAGGCGGGAAATAAAGAGCACCAAAGGGTGACAGGATAGACCGCGGGAAAAGTAAATTTAGCGCGAATGAGGAAGGTGACAACTGTTTGAACGGTGGCAGTTAACTTGAGCATTGTGCATGGTAGACAATGAAGCCACGCAAAGAGATCATCTTTCACCCGTTTAGTTCATAAAAACTGTATCTTTTATTAATTGATTGACAAGGAACAAATATTTATCTTCATGTAACAAAGTTCCGTGTATTAATGACAATTTGTTACCAGTAGAAAATTCATGATATTAATTAAAGCGGCAATATTGATGTTTTTTTTTAATTATCCATAGTAAATGAAGATCGGTGAGACCTACACCATGTCTTGTACTTCGCTCCTCTAGTACAAGGCCAATTTTATAGATGTTCTAACATTAATGAACCTTCATCAAACCCACAGCCCTTTATTATGGCTGTTATACACTTCAAATAGTGAGGGCAAGACTTGGTTAACTAAATTTGTCCCTCTGCAAGGTTATGTTACTGCTTTTTGTAAGTTACAGTCACTTTATTATTCTGGTTCGTGCACTTTTGTAAACTTCACAATTATTCTTAGAGAAATTTAACAAAATTCAGTCTCTCTACAAGTTTGGTTTCCATAAAAAATGCGCGCCAAAAGGTGACGGAATAGAGCAGTGGAAAAGTAAATTTGGCGCGAATGTCACTTCCATAAAACGCCAATTCCTCCTATATTTATAGTTTGCCTATCAATCTTGCCTCTCATTATTGCTTAATTTTTGCATTTAATCTTTCATATTTCCTTCCCTGATTAACCCATTCTTCCTCCTGCCTACTTCTTCAACCCCCATTCTCGTGAATAGTGGCAATAACCTAGTAGTTGCGCCACTCAAAACTAATCACTCAATTAATCTCGTGAATATCCATTGTGATTGTGAGGTAGAATAGAACTTATTGTTACTTAGAATTAAGAATCGAAAACCAACGCGGGCATTTCTGCCAGAATGTGTGTAAGGAAAGATCTGAAAAGAAAGTAGTGCAAATGTAGAGAAAATGTGTGAAAAATATATATAACCCTAGATCCACCAGCAGGCATTCATGCATTCATCCAGTTGTCAGCTGCAGCGTGTTTGCTCATGCTACACTCGACATCTCATTATGGGAGTGAGAATCGAGAGAAAAAAGAGGGCTAAATACACTTATACGTGTATACGGGGTTTTAAATTGAGGTGGGTTACTTGTTCCTCCAGTCTCCATTACCCGAAGTAGTTTCCTCTTTCAGCTCCTCTAGCAATGCCCCTCTCAGACATTTTAGCTTCCACCCCTTTTCTCTCTCCTCATTTAAGTTCTGGCGGATATACCACCGTCTGTTTTTAGAGGAGATTGCTCATTTAGACACGGTCTGATGAAATATATGCCTCGAGCAAGTGTGTGCGTGTGTTTGTTTGCCCTCACCTTTTCGGGTTGTAATGGGGGGTTCCAAATATCTCGCTATGGCGTGTGTGGGGGGGGGGGCTCCAAATATCTCGCTATGGCTTGTGTGTGTGGAAGGGGGGGTCCTTTGGATCAGGGTGGGGATTTGGTGATTTGCCACATTGGATTTGCTGTTCTAGAAAGAGACAAGTAGGTGCAGCGAAGTACAAGGATGTATAAAGAGGTAGTTGGAGGTACAAGGAGGTGTAAGGTGCAGTGCAGTATATTGAGGTACAAAGAGAGTGAAGTAATAGGATATAAAATGATGTAAAGGAAGGTAAAAAGCGTTGCAGGGAGCTACAAGGAGGGGCGGAGAGGTAAAAGAGGTGCAGGTACACGGATGTACAAGGAAATGAAAGAGGTACTAGAAGTAACAAGTAGCTTCATAGAGGTACAAAGATCTAAATTGAGGTACAATTAGGTATAAGGTGGTGCAAGACAATTCAGGGATTAAAAGTGAAATCTAGGGAGGTTCAAAGAGGTAACGGAGGTACAAAAAGGGGCAGTGAGGGGCATGGAGGTATAGATATGTAAATAAAAGTGCAGGTAGAAAGAGTTAAAGTGATTAAAGAAGTGCAGGTACAAGGAGGTATAAGGAGATGTAAAGAGGTACAAGTCACAGTGAGGTCTAGGGAAGTCCACTTAGATAAAAGGGAGTACAGTGAGGTTAATGATGTGCAGAGAGGTACAAGTATATACAAGGAGGGCAAATAAGGTATAATAAGTTACAAATAGGTGTTTGGAGGTAAAAGACGCAGTGAGGTACAGAGAAGTATATTGAAATAAACGAGGTACAAGTCGGCGCAAGAAAATTGAGGAGGTGCATAGAGGCACACGAGGTTGTAGCAAGCTGTAAGTAAAAGGTACAGACAATTAAAATGAATTATAAGGAGGTGCAGGGAGGTACAAAAATTACAATTAGGTGTCAGAATAGTTATCATAGAGATACAAGAAGAGAATGAAACCTCTGAGAGACGGTTGGGGGAAAGGTAAAGGGGTAATACTTTAACCCTCCTTCCCTAACAAGCAAGAAACATTTTGTGGCCCAATGGGTGGCCAAACGTTCTGCGTCAAGGAAGTGGAGACATATAAATCCCTTCGGTAGCTTCCGAGACGGAAGAGATATGTGTTGTGTGTGAGAAGAGAGGAGGGAGAAAAAGACAGTGGTGTTGTGAATGAGCTGTGCGTGTGATGAAGTGTGCTGATGGAGATGCCTGAGCCCACACGTCAAATTCCGCAGCCTGCCAAGAGACGAGTAGCTCCCTGCGAACGACGACGGTTTTTGTGTCTGCCCTTGCTAGGATTCAAACCTGGTACCTAGGAACTCCTTAAACGAGGCGTCCTATGTAGGCTGTTACTCCTAGTACCTAAAGGAAAGCCACACCCGTTCCCGACGGCTACAGTGCCCCCGGAAGTAGAGAACTAAACTGAGACTAACTGGGCTTTATAACTTCTACACGTTTCGTTTTACTTCTTTTTTGCCACTTACCTTACAAGCTTCTCCCCGCCGATTATTTAGGCCAATAACTAATATAGCGGCTCATCGCCGATCAGCTTTCGTCCATTCATCCCTTGTTGGGACCGAGAAGAGAATGGTTGGTCTAGTTCACATGCACCTCTTTCTTGGCCCTGACTGGGATTTTAACATGCCCTCTCCCCCCGCTCTTTTCCCCTTCCATTAACCATATCTCTCGTTTCTATTATTATTTCCCGCTAAAAGGGGGGGGGGGGGGTATGAGGTATAACATTAAAATTCATGCTGCAGGTGACATCTACTGGAATATTTGCCCCCCCGCCCCGCCTATAAAACCTTTAATACGTTCCCTCCAATGGAAATACTGCACTTGACCTTTTATTTGCAGCAAAAGAACACCTCGTTGATGATGGTAAAGTTGGTGACACTTTCAATAACGGTGACCACCACCAAATAACTTTCTGTATTACTTTTAAGAACAGTAAACCAAGCAGAAGCTATGAGGAAATTTCTAATTTTAAAAACGATATTTTTGGCAAACTTAGAACAATATTTAGGGAAACGAACTGGGGCTTTCTGACTAACATTACCAACATAAACCCTTTGTGAGAACTATTGACCAATATTTACCTAAGTACGGTGCAAGTGTATATAGCATTGATAAATAGACGTCCAGTACATAATGATAAACCCATTTGGTGGACCAAGGATATCGAGAACTGTTTAATTGCTAGGACAAAGCCTCACGACAAATTTGACACACGAATAATGAGGATGAGCGAAAGAATTTTATAAGCCTTCGGCACAAAGGCAAAATTTAATCAAGGCAAGTTAAAAGGCCATGAAGATACACATAGCGAATTAAATAAAAAAAAAACCAAAATAATTCTATAGCTATATCAGAACGAAAGAGTAGAAACATTAACTAATGGACCATTAGTGGAAGAGACCAGGGATTTTATAAACGAGGAGGAATAGATGAGTAACAAACACCATCAATACATTTTTCGCATCCGTATTCACAAGAGAAAACTTAAGTATTATCACTTCGCCAAACAAATTAGAAGATTAGGACGCTCTGGAAAACATTACCGTAAGTGAAAACGGTGTGCTAAAAATTTGGGGATGGCTTAACTCAAACAAATCTGTAGAGTCCGACACTATCTCACCAGGAGTTCTAAAGGAAGCTAAGAATGAGCTTTCCAAACCACTTACACTGCTTTTTAATAGAGCCATGCAGGCGGCACTATGCCAGACAAGTGAAAGCTCGCTAATGCAATTCCAATATTTAAAAAGGGTAGCAAATATATTTATAGCAACTATCGGCCAATTACCTTAACCTCAGTTGGGTGCAGAACTCTTGTAACGTTCATAGAAAACATAATCGTGAGCTATTTGGAGACAAACAACATTATTAATGACACTCAGCATGGTTTCCTTAACAAACGTTTTTGCCTCTAGAGTAAAGCGGTTGATATTATACTTTGATTTCCAAAGGCCTTCTACAAAGTACTTCACAAAATTTTAATAAAATTACAAATAATCGCACGAAATACAGGATGACATATTGAGATGGATTGAGAATTGGCTCATCAAATAAGGCAGAGAGTAGTCCAAAATGGTAAGGCATCTAAATGACTTAATGTAACAATTGGGGTTCCCCAGGGCTCAGTTTTAGGTATTATCCTCTTTATAATCTACATAAATGACATTCATGAAGGTATGACCTGCACATTCTCAAAGTATGTAGATGATACAAAAATCGCTAATGCTCTGAACTCACATAAGTTGAAGATATGCAAGATAATTTAGACAAGTTATCGCGTTGGGCCCAAGCTTGGCAAAGGTGCTTAAAAGTAGTTAAATTCAAAATATAATTAGCAAAATATAAAAAAAAAACACATCTTATTCAATGAATGGAGCACGATTAAAAAGCGTAGATATGAAAATAGGTTTATGAGTAACAGTATCGATTAACCTAAAACCCAGTCAAGAATGCACAGAAGTTTCCAAGAAGACGAAAAAAATAATTGAGTTTATAGGAAGATCATTTGAATATAAATCGAAAGAAGTAATACTTAATCTCTACAAATATTTAGTTCAGCCTCTTCTGGAGCATTGTGTTCGTCAAGTTCATACTACCAAAAAGCCATAAACAAGATAGAACGGATTCAACGTAGAGTTACCATAATGATACCTAGTGTAAAAAACAAGCCATACGAGGACCGTCTTAAGGAATTAAATCTCTTCCCAATAACCCAGCGTTAGACTAGGTGATCACCTAATTCATGTATTTAAAATCGTCAAATGTATAATTAATATAAACTATAACACGTTTTTTTTAATCGACTGTTCTAATTACAGGGGAAAATGTTTGTAAAGCTCTAAGTAAACCGTTTAACTCTAACGACTCTAATTTTTCTTTCAACCGTTTTGTTAACTTAAGGAATGGTCTGCCCCGTTCATATAGATTTGGCTTCCTATGGCAAAAGTGGTTAGATCTTTCCATCTTTAGTTGTATGTCTAGATTCGCCTCTCTAGGGCAGTGGCGGTTAGATTTACCTTCATTGGTAGGCACGTCTAGATTCGGCTCTCTATGGTATTCGCAGGTAGATTTTTAATTATCTTTCATTAAGATGTAGATCTGCCTCGCTATTGCAAGAGCGACTAGATTAACCCTTCTCTGGTATGTGGCACCTCTAGATTTCCCTATCTATTATAATAGCAGCTAGCTTCTCTCCTCTCTGAAATATACCTTTAGATTTGCCTCCTTTGGTTGGGAGCCACTAGATTCCCCTTTCTTTGGTAAACATGGCTAGGTTTGTCTTTTTATGGCATGAGTGACTAGATCCTTATTTCTCTCGTAGGTACTTCTAGATTCACATTTTCATGACAGAATAGTCTATATTCTCCTTTATATGGCAGGAATGGTTTAAGTCCTCTTTTATTGCAGGTGGTGCTCGATTCAACTCTCAATGTCTGGTGCCGTTAGATTCCAATTTATCTACCTTTGCCTCTCTATGACAGGTATATCTAGATTCGCCTATCATAGCAAATGCAGTTAGAATTTTTTCACTTGCATGTGCATCTCGAGCTTCCCCTACCCTCTATGGCTAATCTTGATGTAGCTACTCTCTCTCTCTCTCTAGATGGTATCTAGCTACATCTAGATCAACCTTTATATGACAGGAACCGCTATATTTCTCTTTGTATGGCAGTCACGACTTAATTCTCATTTCTATGTCAACTGCGCCAGTTTACATTTTCTCTAGCAGGTGCCTCTCGATTCGCCTCTCTATGACAAGTGCTTCTTAATGGCATATACAGCTAGATTTTTTCTTATGCAATTACCTCTAGATTCGCCTTTTTAAGGCAGCCCCAGCTAGATTCTCATTTCTATGGCAGGTACGCCGAAATTCATCTTTCTTTGGCAGCTTCTGGAGATATTTATCTTGTTAGGTGGTCCAAGTTTGGTGGAACGAGGGTCTGACGCTGTTTTGTGTCTTTGCAGGTTGCATCAATTCGGCACCAACGGGATTACGAGTGGTCGCCAAGAAGACGAGGACCAATCCCCCTTAAGGCAGGACGATGACGACGATGACCTCATCAATCCCGGGTCTCCGATCCACTTCGAGGACGATATCTCGGATGACGAAGGGTCATTCGAGACCCGGTCTCCTCCCTTGCCTCAGAGTCTCGGAGAATCGCCCGCGTCATCAAGGTCCTCGGGGCTTATAACCTCCGGCGGACTCAAGTTGATCCCTGGCACTAGCAGTCTGCCATCTCCATCTAGAAAGCCTAGCGAGGTAGGCCCAGGGAGCCCCGAGGAGGACAATGAGGACCAAGAAGATCAAGAGGACCATCCCGATCGCAAGAGACGCTTAGCCTCACTCTCGCCCTCTTTCTTCGCACTCAAATCTTCTTTCCCCTTCTGCGACTCCTCACCATTCACCACAGGAGAGTCGATCCCCACCGCCCCGCTCGTTCTCACGTCCTCCTTGATGACTTCGCCCACCACGCACCTTCCCTCGCTGTCATCTACCTTCAACATGTCCTCTCTGGTGCCCTCTAACAAACGCCCAGCCTCGCCTTCATTCCCCGATCACCCACTTGCGCCCATAAGACCCATACCCGAGAGAATCCATCTCACCCACCGGTTAGGATCCATGCAACCCCTCTCCAAGCGCCCCCTTCTTGTTCCTCCACCCCCTACTCTCCAGCCCATCCCTGAACAACACCACTTTCTACCTACGCCCGGAGCCTTTCGGCCCATACACCTCCAGGCTAACACTAGCAAGGAAAAGACGTAAACCCAAAAGCGCCCATCCCCCCCCCCCACACACACTTTGTTGTTTCAATGTAAACAGTTGTTGAATTATTTTGTTATCAGATTTGTTTATAATACAAAGCGTAAAAGACTGGAATGTTTAAATACACAGGCAAATACACGATCCCTCTTCAAAGGCATTATTAGAATTACGGATTTGAACGGTTGAAGAAGAACGTAAATTAAGGTGGCTCTAAATGTTTCCATTTTGGCGTTCACTAACATCTTAGTTGCCCGCTTGAGTTTTAACCCCTAACTTGGCTTAGTTTTGAAACTAGAAACAATTTATTTAACCAAAAATTAGCAATTCCATTGCCCCATTTTGTTGACAAAATGTACGCGCCATTTCACTCACTCTACTTTTTAAACAGAAGATCTTTGTCCAAATGTCATTTATCAACTTCTAGTGGCCCACCCCCAAAATTATTTTAGACGAAAACGAGACTTTGAGGACCTCAAGAATTGGTGATTAAAGAATTCTAGCTGATGAATAATACTTGAATAAACGATGCCTCCTCTTAGAAAAACCCTGCCCAACGATCACTTAAAAAGGAGTAGTGAAAGATAATTAGGAAACAATTCTCCAAATTGCCGAGAATTGCATTGATATCCGAAACAACTTTCCTACAAAAAGTTCTGACAATACGACGCTAGTGTTCTTATATGGCCCAATCCGGCAGTTAGTTCTTTATTACGAGTAGTAGCCAATTTACTTCAGGGAGAGGGGGGATCCAATGAACCGAATTCTACGCGTGTGCAAGATTGGCCAGGTCATTGGACCAATTAAGTAGGTCCCGCATTGACGGCACACATACACATTTACAACACCATTCAGACGTGTTTCTAAGTGGTACACTTGAACTCATCACATCCAATCCTGTGAAGGAGCCTTAAATATTTGTTTGGTGTCATAAATTGTGCTGATTATTCAGCAATTTGAGTGTATTAAACATAACAGAATTGCACGAATACTCTGAGCATACAGGCACACATAGTCTTGTTTTTCTCAAACATTTTTTTAAATACGCAAAGTTTTATATGTAACGAGCAATATAATGAGAGTGCCTATATATATATATATATATATATATATATATATATATATATATATATATATATATCTTTCATGAGCGCGAAAGAATGATGAAAATGAATCCAACAAACCGCAAGAAACAGAAAACAGGAAAAGTTTTCTTAGGAAATATCATTTCCTAATTCGCAAAGATTCTGTACAAAGATGGGATTCGAACCGTGCACACTTAGGCAGCGAGTATCCGCTTTGATGTCAATTAAATGTGCATGGTTCGAATCCCAGCCATGTACAGAATCTTTACGAATTAGGAAATAATATTTCCGAAGAAACTTTTCCCGTTTTCTGTTTCTTGCGGTTTGTTAGATTCATATATATATATATATATATATATATAATATTAAAAAAATCCCCAGCAAGTAAAAAATTAATGGGAACGAGTTGAATTTCATTTGGTATGTATTTTCTAGAACTATCAGAAATATTAGCTGGAAAGTTGAGAAATTTAACTTACGATTCATTTCCGCTGTTCCTACCATAATAAAATTTTCTCGTTTTAAATAAAACCTCCTTATGAATTTATATTTGCCCCGCAATTTGAGAAAAACCTATATTAATGTGTTTAAATTCGTCATAAATAAAAGACGAATCGTGAATGCGAAGGACCCATAGATATATACTCATAATAACACCTTATTCCGTTAAAAAAGGTGTTATCATGTATATGAATCTACGGGTCCTTCGTATTTGTGACCCGACTTTTATTGCCGAGTAATTTCAACACATTAACAGTCTTGCGCAAATTCGTTTGTACAAAGGAGGCTTTACTTAAAGCTAGAAAAGTTCTTATTCGCGGGAGGAGAATAACTCTTCCGTGTAAACTTCATTGTTTTACCATAGTCTACCTCTTGGGCGTGTGTTCACTATCATTCTAGACTCTGAAGAGGATAAGTTGTTTCTTATCGAAATGCTAAGTCGTTAACTTTTTCGAACTTCTGTGGATTTTCCTAATTACATTTTCACTGGTTAATACTAATAATTTATATATATATATATATATATATATATATATATATATATATATATATATATATATATATATATATATATATATAATAATTGAAAATTACATGACACGTGATCTATAATAGATGTATTTTAAAGGCCCAAAGAAATGAAAACTGGTAACACAACCCGGAAAAACGCTAAGGAAATTATTATTACGTGTCCCATTGAAGCTTAAGAGAGAAAATGGAAGATATATTAACAGAAAAATAAGAGCAAACTATTTTAACCGTTATAAGAAAATTAATTAAGGAGTTTGATTGAACCTGTGTCATTAAGCACTCTTCGCTAAAATGACCATGACGTTCATCGCCAGAGTTACCATCCGGAGGGTTGAGGATGGTAGTTATGGCGATGAGCTACCATCCTCTTCTTTATAGCAAACTTAAGAAGAGATTGAATGGTGTTATCGTTGTGTTGATTGACCTATCTCTCTCGACGGCGCTCTATAGCTAATTGTCCAATGGATTGAGGTGGGTGAGCTAGGAGGTCATGTGCCTGAAAGAATATAGTTGTAGAAATTAGCACGCATCCAAGCTTGGGTTGTTCTGGCTTTATGATGGCGAAAGGTATTGCTAGAAGATGTAGAGTCTTCCATTGCGTACTGTGTCGATTCAGGGCCTTACACCCTTCTCCAAATTATATGTGTCAGCAGTAGCATTGACTCTTAATCCCTGTGAAAAAAATGGCAGGGCATTTCATCTCTCACTGGTAACGACTTCTAGAACCATCACAGTTGCTTGAAACATGGTATGCATTACAGTTGGAACCTCGCTTGGCACTATGCATAACCATCTGTCATTTATCTTATGGTCTCGGTTGAACCTTTTCGCACCAAAAATAAAGCATTCCATCTTCTTGACCCTTCAACATTGAGAGAAAGCTCTTTCCACGAATCAAACGATTCTCTTTTGTTTTAACTGATATGAAATGACCTCTCCGTATCAAATTAGACTTCTGACGGATATTTTTATGCATAACTTCTCTGATGGTGCATTTGAAACCTAAAAGTTCACTGCAAGGGCTCTGATCGATTTCTGGAGCTTTCTTGAAATTTTCCAGTAATTTATGCACAATTTCTTCGGTTCAGATTGTATTAGAACTCTATGCACGTGTTTCACCTTTTTTTTGCTAATGTTGAATCCCTATCAGCAGCTTCCAGGTCTTTCTTACTATGGCAACGAAGATCGGGCAACCTTCAAAAAGCAAGCAAGCTCTGTATCATTATGCTGAGCTTTAATGACAACGATTACAGCATGCTTTTTCATTTGCTTCGTCAATTTAATGTCATTTGTTGTTAATCTGAAAAAGAAATTAAAACAATTTAGTTACAATAAAGTTAGAGCTATTCAGTGATGTTCACAAAATACTGACACACCTTAAATATTACTGAGCACTCTCGGGATATACAGAGACACGATGCTTACGAAGATATTACTCTATTATACATATAGTTAAATTTTGCATATTTGAAAAAAATGTTTGAGAAAAATAATTTGGGGAATGAAAAAAAAGGCATGAGAGACCGACAGACACAGATAGTCAAGTGAAAATAGGCCTAGTTAATCAGTCGTGGGTATTGATGCATAAATACATATCAAATCATCATATTTTATATGCGATTTTGAGGTCAATTTAAAATGACACTAATAATGAGTTTAATTCCTTCCTTCTACCGTACACTATTCATTTTAGAAACCTTTCCCTATAAACAATCAGAGATTTATATACATACACGAAAATATTAACTAAATATTGCATTTATTATTGAGTGAAAATATAACTGAATTCTAATTTTATCTACTTTTTAGTAAAATGGATTTATGGGATGATTTAATCTATACAAAGTTTTTCCTTCATAAAACCGTTTTGAAAAGTTCCTATACACTAAGGCTTCTCATTTATACATGCAAAGAGCTTCCGTACAGTCACGATAAGTGCCACTGGTTTTTAATCACGAATTATTTGGTTAAATAATTCTTAGAGGCAGTTAGTTCTATCTAAGCTTGTGGGCATAATGAAGCAAAAAGATATGATATTGACAGTTCTGATGCTTAGTGGAAAATGAATCTTTCGTTTGGTTAAATGGAGTATCTCGACGAAAGTTATAGTTACTATTTGGTATTTTTAATCAATGGAGCGAGGTGTAAGGTTGCATTGCATTAGTGCAGTACTAAAACAGTGCTGGAACGTCGTATTGTCAATTACCATAGATAAATATCTGGTCTCCTCGGTGAGATAAGGAATTTTTTCTCGAGAAATTTGTTTATTAAATTCCTACAACTACAGAAAAATTCTAGTCAAATGATTTTTTTAAGAAATTTGCAGATTGAGAGGACCTTTTATAATTTATTATCTATTACAGTTGTGAAATTATATTTTTAATCACTTATTAAATAATAATGATATTGTATAAAGATTAGTTATTTTGTATAGTGCTCCGTCGTATTCTTATTATTAGATAAATATAAATATATATATATATATATATATATATATATATATATATATATATATATATATATAACATGGGGCCACCCAATAATTATACCGTTTTTGAGAAACAGTATTTCAATAACCATTGCAGTTTGGCACATGAAATGAAAACAAATGAAAGATAAATCCTTTATCTATAAATACTTATTCCTTGTAAAAATCGTCTTAAAGTCATTTAATGATTCAATTAGCCTTTAAAACTAATGTAAAAACATGAAATTTCTATTTTCTAAATATTTCAATATGACTTCCTATATGATCAACCACAGCCTTTAATCTTGATTGATTCATTAAAATTTAAATTTAGTTTAAAATTTTGAACTTTTTAATGTTGCAATTTAGAAAATAAAAAACAACATGTTTTTTACATTATTTTTAAAGTCGAATCGACTCATTAAATGACTTTAGGACGATTTTTGCAAGGAATAAGTATTTATAGATGAAGGATTCATCCTTCATTTGTTGTTGTTACATTTCCCTAGCTGCAATGGTTAGTGAAATATTGTTTCTCAAAAACGTCCAATTTTGATGGCGCCACCGTATATATATATATATATATATATATATATATATATATATATATATATATATATATATATATATTATGAATACGCAGCGAGTAATAATATATCTTACTTTGTAAATAATAATATGAAAATGTGTTTCTTTATCATTAAAAAGATGAAATTTGGTTGTTGTTTTTTTACATAAAATCAATTCCTCCTATATGACGGTTTTGAAGACATTTCTCGCTTTTAAAAGACAGACATGGTATAATTAGACTAATAAAATATATACTATTATTATTACTATAGAAAGCACTTAAGCTCCCAAACAGGGTGTAGGTCACACATGGCAACCCCACAAAACACCCGAAGGCACCGTAGAGGAGAATTAGTAGCATAAGAAATGATTAGAATACATAAAGTTAAGACACAATAATTCATTAAAATATAATAAAAACAAGTATTTAAAATTAAACTATAAAATATAAATAACAATGTGTCCTTCAGTCCCAGTTAATCCCTCAGGCAGGCATAAAAATAATGTAAAAAACATTAACCACATTTAGGTCAGCACAATGAACAATTTCATTTGGAAGATCGTTCCAAAATTTGCAATAATATGGAACAAAACAATTGGAAAACTTATTTGTTCTGTAGATAATATTAGAAAATGCATAGTCAGTCAGAGCTAAGGTACACCTAGTAGGTCCATTGTAGATAAAAAGAGCAGGTAGTCTCAAGTACAATGGATGGTTAACATTATGGAAAATCTTGTACAAGAGAGACAAAACACCATAGGCATGCAATACTCAAAACATGGTAGGATGAATGTGTATAAAGATTTTAAAATAGCGTCTTAATTACCTAGTGTCCTGAAGCACTTACGAAGAAGTTCATATCTTTGTACAATAAAGGAAACCATAGATCTTAGATTCTTTTGGTTAACAAAGACAAAAAAATAGGCTAATTTTAGGGATGAGAAAAAAGGCGAAGTAAATTCTTATGGAAATTAGGTTTTTGTAAACCAAGGGGTGCAAAAGTAAGGCAAAATCTAGGGTTTGAGCAAAGAGACGAAACCATAGACAAACCGAATTTGGGGTTTTGTAAACAAATAGTAAAAAATAACAATTTCTGTTTTTGTGAAAAGAAAAAAAAAATGTGAAAGTTGGTGAATTGTAAACAAAAAGTAACTAGAAAAAAACCATTCCAAATTTAGAAGAAACAAAAAAAACAGAAGTTAAATTTAGTTTTTAAAAAAGGCAAAAGCTGAAAAATCAAAATATCTTCTAATGGAAATCAAAGAAAAATGTTACATTTTTTTTTGGTAAACACAACAAATTTAGAAAGAAGCGAAATTCCTGGGGAGACAAAAGAAAACCCGCGATTTTTTTTTCTTTTATATGGAAGTTAAAAAAAATTCGAAATTCCTTTGGGGGATGTTTGTTTTTGTAAACAGAAAGTGGAAAGGCGTCATTTCAGTTTTTAATCATATATATATATATATATATATATATATATATATATATATATATATATATACATATACAGGGGGCTGGACAAAATAATTGGAACATTGAAACACATTTTAAATTCAATGAATATTTATTTAATACGTAGTTGGTCCTCCTTTTCTTTCTGAACAGCGTCGATGCGTCTTGGAATTGATTCTGTACCATGGGATGGACTTGATCTTTCAAAATATTCAGATATTCTTTGCTTTTGATCCTACCATGCAGAGCAACGATTGGACCAAGAGAATTCCAAGATACGGCTGCCCAAACCATCACTGACCTTTCTCCGTGTTTCAATGTAGGAAGAAGGCTGTCAGGATTAAAAGCTTTCCCAAGCTGCCTCCACACATAAACTCGTCCTGCAGTAGGGGAAAAGAGGAAAATGGACTCTTCAGAGAATATTACTTGCTTCCATTGGTCTGTCGACCAGCCTTTGTTATCTCGACACCAGTTTGGCCTTTTCTAAATGTATTGCTGAGAAAGCGGAGGTTTCTTAATGGCGGATCTTCCATGATATCCGGCTTTATTAAGCTCACGGTAAACAGTTTGGGTTGAAACTGGGCTATTAAGATGTTGATTCAACTCTGCAGCCACTTTCGAGGCAGTTGTCGGTGGATTTTTCATCACAATCCGTTTTAACACTCGTCGGTCTCTTTCAGCGAGCTTCGAAGTCCAGCCTGAATTACTACTCCTGCTGGAGGTTTTTCCCTGCTTCTTGAATTCATTCATTGTCCCGGATATGGTAGCTCTGGAAAAAACAAGGAGTTTAGCAGTTTTGGTGAGAGAAGCTCCAAATATTTGACCATTTTCGAACTCAGCGAGGTCACGCTTCTCAGCCTCTATATCACGATATGTAAAAGAAATAGAAATAATCTTGAAAGTTGATAAATAAAACTATGTATCTACAATAAAAAAATCACTTCCAATGAAATTTGGATGGATATTCGAAATAAATGGCCCATTGAAATATTAGTGTTAAATTTCTACTGTTCCAATTATTTTATCTAACTCCTGTATATATATATATATATATATATATATATATATATATATATATATATATATATATATATATATATATATACTCGTAGCTCGAGATTACTAAACACGAGATTGTATATGTACAGCTCGAGGTGTCTAAAATGATTTTTCAAATGTAAAGCTCAATTTGTCAAATCGGATATTGCACATGTATAGCTCGACCTATCTAGATAGGAAATTTAATATATACTAGCCGACGTGTCTGTATAGATTATATATGTACATCTCGATTTTTCTAAAGAAAAAAAGATCACATATGTATAGCTAGACATTTCTGCAGAAGAGACTTCATATGTACAACTCGAGTTGTCTTCAGAAATGATTGCATATGTATTGCTAGCTTTGTCTACAGAAGAGAGTGCATATTTACAGGTCGACTTAAAGTTTAATTATCTAGTACCTCATTAAAATGTATTTTCCATTGTGTGTAAGGAGTCACCTGCGCTCTTATGCGCGTGGGTCACAACAAGTCCATCATCACCAAGCGTCTCATTGTCAGCCGGATGACCTCAAAAACGGGAATGACATCAAAGATTGACCTCGTTCAGGCAAACCTAAAGTGGTCAACTGTTTGACTATGAGAGAGACTTTTGAATTGGCTTGAAGCTCAAAATGGATACGTTTGCAAAGCAATAGAATATCTCGGTGGCCACGATTTCCAGAGCCGTCGAGGAGGAAGGAAGCAAGAGCTCGAGCTGCTTGGAAACGCCTCTGCTCACCGACCGTATGAGAAAACAACGTCGGTAGCGCTGTCGTAGCCTTCTCATCAACCCTGAAGGAGTCATGGAAATCGAATTCTCATTTTTTTCCCGAGGAAAACCCCTTCACGGTTTATCCTGTCATCAAAAAGCAGAACAGCTGTGTGGTAAGCTTCGGCCAGGACGTCTTCCAGGTCTGCTATGGGTGAAAGTTCAAACTCTCGGCCTCTGAGGTGATGGTCGGCGTGGTAACTTTGAATGGCGAGACGATGCCGCCGGTGTGGTTTGCGGCTGGTTATTGGTTCATCACTACCAAGTACAGGTACTTTTTGGACACGAAAGTCCTGCCTTGGGTGAGAAAGATCAGAAGGATGGCGGACTACGTCTTTCAGCAAAACGGTGACCCCCACCCACACGGCCAAGCCCGTTTAAGATTGGTTGGGGTCGAACATGAACTTCTGGTCGAAGGAGTTTGACTACCGCAGGCAGTCATCCTACCTCAACCCCTTCGACTACACCATGTGGGCGGATGTCGAGGGCAGAGACTGTAAGGTCGGCAACAGCAACGTCGACGAGCTGAAATCCCCCGTCAACCGTGTGTGGGCCAGCATGAGGAAGGACTTCATCCTCAACGTGTGCAGGCCCTTAGGTCTCGTCAGGAGCGCGTGCTCGCGCCGAGGGCGGACACATTGATTAATATTACAATTTAAACACATATTTATGGTAAAACAATAACAACTTGTCAAACTACATCAAGAGTCTTATTATACCCTTAATCGAGAGAGTCATAACGAATGTAACAGAACTTTTGCAATATCCGGTATGTACATCTCTATTGTCTGCATAGAAGATTGTACATGTACAACTCGAATGTCTGCACAGAAGATTGTACATGTACAGCTCGATTGTCTGCATAGAAGATTGTACATGTACAGTTCGATTGTCTGCATAGAAGCTTTTACATGTACAACTCGATTGTCTGCATAGAAGATTGTAGATGTACAGCTCGATTGTCTGCATAGAAGATTGTAGATGTACAGCTGGATTGTCTGCATAGAAGATTGTACATGTACAGCTTGATTTTCTGCATAGAAGATTGTATATGTACAGCTCGATTGTGTGCATTGAAGATTGTACATGTACAGCTCGATTGTCTGCATAGAAGATTGTACATGTTCAGCTCGATTGTCTGCATAGAAGATTATACATTTACATCTCGAGTTGTTTTTAGATGAGATTGCATATGTACATCTCGATATGTATATAAAGATGATTATACATGTACAGCTATAGTTTTCTACATAGGAGATTGCATGTTTACAGCTCGAAATGTCTGCAGTGAAGATTGCACATATACATCTCGAGTTGGTTAAAGTTGAGATTGCACATCGAGTTGTTTGTCAACAGATGAGATTGCATATGTGAAACTACAGTTGTCAACAGATGAGATTGCATGTGTAAAACTACAGTTGTCAACAGATGAGATTACATATGTGAAACTACAGTTGTCAACAGATGAGATTGGCGATATACAACACGATTTCTTTACAGAGAAATTTGCATAGATTAAAGATCAATTTATCTACGGAAAAGATATTTCAATAGATTTTTCTCGAGATTTCAATAGAAGAGGTCTTATCTGTACAGCTGGACTGGTCTAGATAGCAAATTGCCGATGTTGAATCTCAAGTTGTCTATATAAGGATTGCATGTGTAGCTCGCCATGTATACATAGAAGATTTTATATGTACAGCTCAAGTTGCCTACAGAGGAGTTTGCAAATGTACATCTCGAGGTGTCTAAGGAGGAGAATACACATGTCCCGGTCGAGCTGCTTACAGAGGAGCCTGAAAAAGTGGCGTGGAAAATTGATATGAAGAAAGTAGGGAATAGGATATATTATATATAAAGCAGTAGTGTTGCATGTTAAGTGGTAAAAGGCACCCATACATATTACTAGTGAAAAATAACGCTTAGACCAAAACCCTGTAGTTCTTTAATTCTTCCCATCGCCTTAAAAACTAGTGGCAAAGTCCCTCCAATAACCCGCGGCGTTTTGTGTTAAGATGATAAATGGTTATCGCATTGATGGTTTCCCATCTTTCAAATCACTTACAAGTGCCTTTGAATGGCTACATAAGGCTTCTGCCACTAGAATGCGCCACCCAGCGCCAAATCCAACGGTAGATTTGAAATCTCCAGGGTGAATAACCCTCATGTCCCATGGTTATATGGGTCATTGCATGGCTCTAAATGGGTTCAATTGAACTTTACTCCTTTTGAAAAGCAAACTTTACTCCTCCTGAAAAAAACTACGCCTAGACCTGGCGCTTCGTCGCAGGTAAATACAGTGCAAGTTGGGACATACCAGTAAAGTTTTCTTTTCCTTTAAACATTTTGTGAACACGGTATCAACTAGGTGAGAATTAAGCTCTAACCCTGTGTAAACATAAACGGGGATATAATGTGACCCTCTCTACTGACCGCCCCAAACACCATGATGTGTACTGGTAACTTGATTTTTATGAGTCTCTGTACACCTTTGAGGGACATAGCCAGCCAGTGGTTGTTTTATGAGTTCAGCACATGGTGTTGGCAGAAATTCTTATGGTGTGAGAAGAACTAAAGCATGTCAGGCTTGCGGAGATGTTTCTGTCTTTTCAGAAGCTTCGCCGCAAGGTTCCTTCCGCTTGTCCTTCATTTTTGGCGACAGAAGCTGGAACTTTCGCATCTTTTGTGACTACTATGCCCTCGTTTAAGTGTTGACCTGGATCCAGGAGGTGGTCGCCAGAAGGCCGTATGTGTGGCAGTAGAACCTGCACCATGCTACATAAGCTAGAAGGGTCAATCTTGGCTGTCAAACAATTTTTTTACCACATCACTCAACATCTGGCCTTCCAACTCTTCATAATGATTTGTCTACAGAGTAAACAATACATTTTATGCACCTAGATTTTTTTTCAGACAAGACTACATATGTACACCTCTATAATCTGCAAAAGAGACTAAATATGTACAGCTCGCTTGGTCTAAAGAGGAGACTACATATATACAATTAAATTTATCTACAGAGAAGTTAAGTACAGGTTGAGTTTCCTGTAGAGGAGAGTACATAAGTATAGCTCGAGTTTTGCTTTGAATTATAAAAGAAATCCTTGGCAGTAGAAAGTGAAGGCTAGATTTACAGACGAATATATATGATGAATAAAGGGAAGAATTAATAAAAAAGTAATCCCTGAATTAATATGGGCCTAATCTAACTACATAGAGAAGATTTAACAAAATTGAGTAAAACTCAGGGGTTTCTCTCCCGTTATATTGAGTTCACGCTCTGGAAAAAATCTCCCGCCAAATTGAGACACTCAGTGGGAAAATCTCCCGCTAAATTGAATGGATGATGGAAATTGTGATCAAAATCTGAAGAGACGTAAATTTCACTAAAACAGAATTGTATAAAACTTTTGTCCGATTAATATCATTTATTCAGGAACATCAAACTATCTTCAGTGGTGTAGAAGATGGAGTAAACCCCCCTAAATAAGCAGAGTTAGAGCCTACCTCTCACCTAGTTGCTGTATTTGTATGGCCCAACTCGCGATGTTTTTTTGTTGTTTTTTTTAAGTGGTAAGAAGGAAGTAAAGAACTACAGGGTTTCGATTTAAGCGCTATTTTTCACTAGTTTTTTTATGTATGCTTTTTGCAACTTAAAATGCACCACTATTGCTCTATCTCTATTCTATTCTCTACCCTATTTTCAACGATTTTCCACCATCGCATAACCAACTTTTCACCTCTGAGTACTAACCCTTGTTGAGTGCAATTACATATAAGCCATGGTGCCTGTTAAATTGTAATCCACCTGTCATGCTTTCATTGTACCCTCTTCCTATACCTTCATCTGACTGTACCCAACTTCGAGAATTCGCAGCAGGAATCTTCTCTTGGAATAACTTGGGCGTTAAGTGGATATTAAAAAGATTAATTAATTAGGCAAATTTAGGGACGAGAGTTTTAAATTTGGTCTTAAAGGAAGCGAAAATTTTCACTTCTAAGCAAATTGAAATCCAAAAGAATCCAATCACAATACAATTTGCCAAATTCGAGGATAAGATAATCATTTTTACCAATTCATCTCTCCTCCACTTACATAATTAAGTAGAAATTAAATCATTCAGTTCCTAATTTCATATTCGTATCCATGTTATCATATCACACCTTCAGAGGCCTTCATTATTATCTATTATTATAAAAAATAAGAAAGGCAAACCAACGAGCGCATGTTGGAGATAAATGTGGTTCTGAGAGGTTAAGAAAGGAAGTGGTGAGGTAAGGGAAAATAAAAATATCTGGAGATGTTTAGGCAGAGTAGTTTAAAATTATTGATTGGTTTTATACCTTTTCGCGTGTGTTGGGCCGGAAGGGCACGACAACTGATGCGAAAAGATCCTCAATTGCTCCGTCCATACAATGGCTTCGTTGTATGGGCCGTTGATCGTACCTCTGTAGCCCTAGAATCAAGAGTGAGGTTACCCATCATTTGTGCCACCTCTGCGCGCCCTACAGGCCCCAAAGCATACAGGTGGATATGCGGATATATATATATATATAATCTTTCGTCGAGATATAAATGCTCTTGATGGGTGGCGCTAAGCAGCAATATAAAAAAAATTGCTCCGTTTAGATATGTGGGAAAATATAATAGGAAGCAATGAGTGAATAAAGGTGGCGTGTGAGAACTTCAACTTGAACAAGCTGACTTTCAACATAAAAAAGTTTTTTCAATTAAAAACAAATAAAATTCAATTAAAATATGTAATATAATCTGAATTCCTATAACGTCAATAGCACTAATTTCGCCACCAAACGTATGCAACATATCCTAGTGTTTTCACTTTTCAGCCACTTATTTCTTCATGAAATACCATTTTTCATCCATAAAAACATTCGTATGAATCGTATCTACAGTATTATTTACCATATGCGTCTGTAATGATATAATGCCTATAATTAGAAAAAATGAAATTCTTCATCAGTCATCTTCTGAACCTTTCTAACATTTCAGCCAACTCTTTATCGTGACGTTAGAGAACCTATTTTCGTGGCTGGTGGGATTTCTTCCCATCATACCCTCATTGGAAGCTCTTTCGCACCCCTAGCAACCGTTCTCATACATAACTCAGCCCTCTCAGTAACCAAGTGGGTATTTTTTTTAAATACTGTACTGGAAAAATATTTAATAATGCAAATTTGCAATACTGGTATTTTCTACCTGTATAAAATTAAGAGATCTCTGAAAAACCGAAATAATATCCTGCAAAAAATAAAAGATTGGCTTAAGGAACGACCTTACAGCGCATGCCCAAACGAATGGGAACATTGGGCACTGAAAATTGCTTAATAGCTCGCAAAAGCCTCGGCTCGTCTTCCTACCCATGTGCGGGTGGATTGGATATAAATACGGGTTACCCCCTAGGGGAGGGGGATTCACTTATTTTAATTTGAAAATCAACTTTGAAAATTTGAGTCTTTTTTTATTTGAAATCCAGCTTTTTTCAATATAAAAGTCAACTTTTTTACCTCGAAGTTCAATTTTTTATATATGAAAGTCAGTTTTTAAAATTTGAAGTTATTTTTTTTTAAATATGAAAGTCAACTTTTTAAATTTGAAGTTAATTTTTTAAAATATGAAAGTCAACTTTTTTTTCATTTTGAACTTCATTTTTTTTAATTTGAGGGGAAAAAGGTGTAGTTATGATCTTACGAGAGCATTGTACAACTTTATTAATACCGTTAATCTTTTTTAGCTGATCTGTTACTTAATATAACTGAGTATCTCTAGTGCTTTATTTTCTACATCAAAACAGTGCTGTATAAACTTGAGATTATTTGACACACAAATACCTAATTTCTTTTCATTTTCTGTTACAGTAATTGTTTTTAGAGGAGTCTGTATTCTGCTTTCGGAATTTTGTCGCCAACGTGAATCACTTTGCATCTTTTAATGTTTAGTGGAAGTTCCCATTTTACAGACTAATCGGCTATCTGGTCAATGTCCTTTTGAAAATCCACTATATATTGCTCGATAAATATTCTTTTACCCACTTTGTATTCGTCAGCGAATTTGGATTTTATTAACTCAATCCCATGGCTATGTCGTTAACATAAATAATAAAGAGCAAGGGTCTCAGGATAGAACCCTGAGGAACGCCACTGCTTACATTTATCCATTCAGACTCTAGAGCATTAATTTAAACTCTCTGCTTACGACAACTGAGTCATTTTATTTATCCAATTTGCTACACTACCTCCTAATTCTAAAGCTCTAACTTTGGATATTAGTCTCTTTTGTGGCACATTGTCAGAGGCCTTTTGAAAGTTTACGTACAAAATGTCAACTGAACTCTCATAGACATAAATTGTGTTAATATAATGGAAGAATTCTATTAAATCTGTAAGACATGATCTATGTTTATTAAAGCCATGTTGTGTGTTTCTCAATAATTTGTTACTTTCTAAGAGCTTACTATTTTTTTTCTGCAATATTACTTTCAAACATTTTGACAATTATACTGGTCAACACACATTCTTTATACTTTTCTAAATGCATTTTCCATGTTGCACCTGAATCTGCCTTCGGTTTTGCTCTAGCACGTACCGTTTTTAAGATATGCCCAAAAATTCAAAATGGCCGCCTGCGATTATAAAATGTAGTATATTACTGGTACTGATCTATTGCATGCATAATTATTTTACTGCTAAGATGAGCAAACTAGATGCTTCGTGAGTTCTTGCTGAGTAAAGGGGTATAGAGAAGAATTCATTTACATTTGTAACCCGCATGCATATTTTGCGCAATTATTTATAATTCTGTTTTATGCTGCTCATTCTGCGTTGATCATAAGAGGCTTCCAAATATTTCCACAAAGCTGTAACAATGCCTTGCGAGTGCAAAAATCATCCAGATAAATTCTGCTATGTATGTGGACACTTTACAATAAAATCTCAGCAGCGTAAAATCACAAATGATATAAAAAAATGTACAAACTAAACTTCGGTTGCCCTCTGGGTGACCAAGAAAAGAATGGGCACCACACCAAATTTGTACTTCCTGTTCTAATGGATTACTTGACTGGATTAACAAAAAAAAAGATTCAATGCCCTTTACTGTTCCTATGATATGGAGAGAACCCAGAGATCATCTCGAAGATGGCTATTCCTGCAGTGTAACCACAAAAGTGGTTTCTGCAAAGAACAAGCAGCAAATTGTTTATCCAACCATGGATTCGGCGTGCAGACCAGTTCCAAATGATGTATCTTTGCCAATTTCAGTTCTACCTGATGATGGCCTCGTACCTGATGATATCATTGATGATAGCAGTACTGAAGGTGCATGCACATTAGATGCGGATGTTGAATATGAGGATGCTAATTATGAGCCAAAGTATTTTACCCAGGAAGATTTGAATGATCTTGTGAAAGATTTGTCACTGTCAAAGGAGAAAGCATAATTTCTAGCATCTCGCCTACAGGAAAAATTATTAATCGAGAAAAATGTGCATGTAAGTCACTTGAGAAAGTGTAATCGTGATTTAACTTCATTTTTCACAGTCAATGGACCTCTATGCTACTGCCATGATATAAATGGATTGTTCTAAGCCTTGTCAAGGAAATATGAGGCGCCTGACTGGCGTCTCTTTATTGATGCTTCGAAGAAAAGTCTGAAACATGTCTTTTTGCACAATGGCAATGTAAAGCCTTCCATTCCTATTGGCCATTCTGTCCACCTTAAGGAGACATATGAAAATATGGATATTCTTCTTAAAGCTATAAAATACCAAGCCCATCAGTGGTACATCTTTGGTGATCTAAAAGTCATAGGCATGCTAATGGGTATGCAAGAAGAATTCAAGAAGTACTGTTGCTTCCTCTGTCTGTGGGATAGCCGTGCCACTGCAAAACATTACGGCAAGCGTGACTGGCCACTTTGATCTACATATGAGCCTAGAATAAGCAGTGTTCAGTCTGTTCCCCTGGTAGAGCCTCATAAAATAAATCTGCCACCTCTTCATTTGCAACTAGCTTGTAATGAAAAACTTCGTGAAAGCAATAGCTAAGGACAATTTTCAGGGATTCCAATATCTGTGCAAAATATTTCCACAACTGAGTGCGGCAAAACTAAAAGTATGCATATGTGTGGGGCCACAAATCAGAGAGGTTTTAGCAGACTCTGACTTCGAGAAGACCCTCACTCCTTCTGAACTAAATGCATGGCTAGCCTTCAAGTTGTTATGTGCAAAATTTCTGGGCATCAACAAGTCACCTGCATACAAAGATGGCGTGGAAAATCTTCTTCAATCTTATAAAGAAATGGGATGCCGTATGTCACTTAAAATCCACTTCCTGCATTCGCACCTAGACTTTTTAAAAAAAAAATCCTGGAGCCGTAAGTGACGAGCAAGGTGAACGTTTGCACCAGGATATTAAAACCATGGAAACTCGTTATCAAGGATTTTGTAATAAGAGCATGATGGGAGATCATTGTTTGATGTTGTATCGTAAGAATCCTGAGAAAAGATTCAAACGCAAATCCCATACACAACGTTTATGAAATCGAGTTTTCTAGTTTTAACTTATTAGCCCTTTAATCATTGTTTACCATTCTTATACATGCAATATAAGTACCATTAACTTTGTGATTTTTGTGGAATAAACAAAACATACCAATTTATATTTATCATATTATAAATATAAAGAGAATGATAAATTTTAGAGTTTCTATATGTTAAATGCATCATTTTGTGTCAGTTCAACTTCTCAATGCATATGAAGATATACAGGAGGAAATTTTCCTAGCAATGGCGCTATGCAACCATATATCACTGTGATAGAACAGGTTGAGGCCGCGTTAATTTCAACCACTATCACATGTTATTTAAAACCACGATGCTCCCCACGTGCATCTTCGCTTTGAAGCTGGGCGCCTTAGCGCAGCCCCCTGAGGTCAATGTTTAAACAAGGAGGTTTATCATCCTCCCTCCCCATTAGCCCCATCCTCCGATCACGCCAGATTGAGTTAGGCTTATGGCCAGATAAGGCTTGTTCTCAGGCTCGGCTGTGCATTCCCTCGAAGCTCCCACTCCATTGTCCCCCACGCCAAGGGAGTGTCTCGACTATTTAGATGGAAACTTTACCACTAAGATCAAATTGGAGATCCAGATTTTCGTCGCGAAACATCACTACGACCCTCTCTCACCTTGTGCGCCAAGGGACCTCGACCTCGAGATTCACCATAACTTGTCCAGAAGAAGGACAATATCCCTTGAGTGCCAAGGTTCGAGCCTTCGTGACGCTGAGTCCACAAGGTTTCCCCCTTGTTGTTCAGAAGAGAACAAAATTAGAACAGCCATTGTTCTTGAGCCCGTTGACAAGAAACGGTTCTCACCCCCCCCCCCTGTTGTTCAGAAGAGAACAACGTAGAACAGCCATTGTTCGTTTGAGCCCGTTCGCCAAGAAACGGTTCTCACCCTTCCCCTGTTGTTTAGAAAGAGAACAACATTAGAACAGCTATTGTTCTTGAGCCCGTAGACAAGAGACGGTTCTCACCCCCCTGTTGTTCAGAAAAGAACAACGTAGAGCAGCCATTGTTCGTCAAGCCGTTCATCAAGAAACGGTTCTCATTCCCAAGACGCCACGTCAGGATCATTTAATCCCCCCCCCCCCCTTCGGCTGGAACTCACCAGCGGACCGAAATTCCCTTACGTCACCTTCCTCTGCACAACAAGTATAAATTACGTGAGCCGAACGTTCCTTTTGAGTATTTAACCCTTTTGTCATTTCTATCCAGTGCTTTAAATGGTTTAGCGAACCATCCAATCTCTTTAACTTTATATTTGTTTTTCCTTTTTAAATCTTTTAATCCTCGGATTAGCTCGATTCCACACGACCCTTTCCATTCTCTGTTTATGTCAATATTTTTCGTTTTGTGTGTTGTTCATAGTTATTATTAATAAAACTCTATTTTATTAATGATAGCAATATTATTATCCTTGAGCTCAGTTCCACTTCTTGAGCATATCGAAGATACATAATATCGGCCAGTCAGACATCCACGCACTCTAAAGATAATTAAGTAAGTTCCCTCAACGAATAGTTATATATGGTATATCGTCGAGAGTCCACTCTACGACATATATATATATATATATACTATTTAAATTTGGTATCAAGTGTGTAAGGTTTAACACTATATCTTTGCAAACACTGGTCTCAGTCGAGTAAAGCATAGTGTTATTCGTTATAATAATAGAGTATAGTAGTTCCCTTTTGTTTTAACGATTGCTATCCCCTTTTTTGAAACTTAAGAAGCTGGAGTAGCTCAAGGAACTGTATAATTATTTGTTTGTGTTTTTTTGTGTGATTTTAGTCAGTGGTTATTTAGATTAAGAAACCAAGTATGAATAGGTCAGTGCCCATATTTAGGTAGGCTAATTCTCTAGAAGGCATAATTCTTGTTGCAAGGAATTTTAGTTGGTTGACTATTGCGCCCCCAAGTGCAAAGATGACTCAGTTCGAAATCTTTAAAGCGCAAGGAGAGTCCTTGGGACTTTCCGGAAAAAAACTAATTGAGTACGTTCAAGAGGAGCAAAGAAAAGAACGAGAAGAAAGAGAAAGAGAAATCCAACGAGAAGAAAAAGAAGGAGAAAGAGAAATCCAACGAGAAGAAAGAGAAAGAGAGGAACGGATAAGACAAGCTGAGCTTCACCATCAGATTGAATTAGCTCGTGTTGAAGCAGAGATACAGTCAGCCAGTTCCAGTTCCGAAGCCCCCCTCGGATCTCTCACTAAAGCTCCCCAATTTCAAGGATGGAGAGGATTTCGGAGCATTTTTAGCCCACTTCGAAAAGATCCTCGAAATCAATAACATGGATCTGGAGGCTGAAGGTGTAGTCATATTACTTCCCTTGTTAAATTGTAAATTGCGCGAAATTTTTATATCTTTACCATCTGAGTGTACAATTAACTACAGCACCTTAAAAGCTGAGTTATTGGCCGCTCATAATATGACTCCCGATTTCTACCGCCAAGAATTTCGAGGAGGTTGTATTAAACCCGGTCAGACGTTCCGTCAATTCGGATACATTCTTCAGGGAAATTTTAAATTTTGGTTAGAATCCTCAAAGGTTGATCCGAACTACGAGTCCTTAACAGACTTCGTGTTGCAAGATCAATTTTTGGCGTCTCTCCCGACGGAGATCCGCGCGTTCGTCAAGGATCGTTGGTGCCAGACCTTTAAAGAATGTACTGAAGAACCGGATGTCTATGCCGCGAGCCATAATTTATACCCAAAGGAGAATCCAACTTCTCACCAACCCCCCTACAAGGAAAGAAGGAAGGATTCGCGCCCCTTCACAGGGGAGCCGACGAAGTTTCCTAGCCCCGTAAAACCCCAAAACTCCATTCCCCAAAACAAAAAACGGGACTCCAAACCTCCCGTTAAGATTTCTCCTCCATCTCTCTTCCCGAAGCGACCAATCATATGCTTCACCTGTGGTGTAGAAAACCACATGAGCTGGAATTGCCCCCAAAATTCTATGCTTAAGAGCGGACCAGCCCACCAAGTTCACCAGATTAATGCCACCCCGGCCCCCCCGGTGGTGCAGACCCAAGCAGCAACTTCTCTCCCTCCGTCAGGCCACCAGGTAAATTTTATTTTTGATAAAAGTTCATCGGGAACTTTGAAATTTGAGGAGGGCAGCGTGAACGGCTGCCGAGTATCGACTCTCGTCAGGGACACAGGATGTACGTGTTTCATCGTGTCCGACGAACTCCTCCCCCCAGTGGACCCTAACCACGAAAAATTTGCGGTGGTACATGACTACCTTGTGTGGGCGAACCAATTCCACGTCGTTAGATGTTACCTGCAGTGTCAATATTATGATGGCTGGGCTGAAGTCATTTCAGCACCCATACAATTCTGTTCAGTACTTATAGGACAGAGCCCCCAAGTAAGTCCCGACCCTGTGTCTCAGGCCGCCTTCCTCGAGGCCGAGCTAAGAAAGAAGCCCAGGAGCCCGTCCCCATCAGAACCCCGATACCGTCCGATTTCTCGGAGACCCTTTACCAGGACTTTAGGACGGCACAAAAGGAGTGTGAATCACTAACACCCTTAGGTGATAAGGCCCAAGACAAGGACACGGAGACTATCCGTGGACCCAAAGAAAAAAGTACCCCCAACGCGCCCATGAAGATACCTTCGTAGCACTGGACGAAACATCGGCTTTTGAAGAGGATTACCCCGTGGAATCCCTTAATGTAATACAGACAGTGTGCTTTCAACCTGATGCCGATTACCCTCCTCCTTTCCTACTACGCGAGTCTTTTGAACCCTCTGACCTGGATATTGACGCGCAGCTGACACCACATCAAAAGAGTCAGCTACAAGAACTATTTGAATGGAGTCACCATTTAACCACCCTATTAGCTCTTTTCGAGCGACTGCGCGAAAATGGCCTCACCATTGGCCCCAGCAAATACCATTTTGCCCACGAAACCATAAAATACTGGGGTTTCAAAATAGGACAAAGCAAGTTAGGTCCCCAAGAGGATAAGATTAAGGCAATCGCCGACATGCCCCTCCCGATTACAAAGAAGCAATTAAGATCGTTCCTAGGATCAGCTTCGTACTATCAGCGATTCGTTCCGAAATTCACTGCAATTCCGGCGCCCCTCAGCTCCCTTTTAAAAAAGAATTCACCCGATCGTTTACGTTGGAATGATGTCGCTATTTCCCATTTTAATTATCTCAAGAGTAAGCTCATTTCTGCCCCCATTTTAAAGTTGCCCAACCCGGAAAAATCCTTTGGGATTAAGACCGACGCGTCCAACGAGGGCATTGGAGGTGTACTCTTTCAATACGAGGATGACGGAACGAGTCATCCAGTTGCATATGCTAGTCGTCAATTATTACCACGCGAAAAGAGATATGCCACTATAGAAAAGGAAGCTCTATCAATTATCTGAGTTATAGACAAATTCAAAATGTACTTGATAAGAAAAGAATTTCAGATAGGACCGACCACCGTCCGTTAGCCTATATTAGGAATGTGCGACACTCTAACGGCCGAATCATGCGCTAGAGTTTACTCTTGCAAGAGTATCAATTTAAAATAAATTATATAAAAGGTTCCGATAACCAGGTCGCTGACGCACTCAGTAGGAATGCGTTACCGAATAGCGTAGAGTAATTGTATTCATAGGATTAGTATCTCCATGTAGGTATATACCGTCTTGTACGACTTAAATTAGATTCTCTTGCAATATAATCAGTTAATGTATATGTCTGAATTTTGTAACGCTCAATGTCCATTTTTTTGTATGTCTATATATTTGTTCTTATTAATTTACGTATAGATTATTTTGTCCCGTATGTACTAATTTTATATCATTTCATTGTTCCATGCCCCTTTTTTTTATTAAGTTGTATTAAAGGTTATTTTCCCCTGTAATCAAAAGGTCAAAATAATCATATGTATTGAGGTAATACTAGTTAGGTGCATGAAGGTAGGGTTAGTACAAGCAAACGAGTTCCCCACAACGGAGCTCTATCGTTGTCCCTTCTCTCTTTTTTTTCGAAGTGACAACTTCCCCCGGAATGGAGGGGTGTGATAGAACGGGTTGAGGCCGCGTTAATTTCAATCACTATCACATGTTATTTAAAACCACGATGCTCCCCACGTGCATCTTCGCTTTGAAGCTGGGTGCCTTATCGCAGCCACCTGAGTCAATGTTTAAACAAGGAGGTTTATCATCCCCCCTCCCCGTTAGCCCCATCCTCCGATCACGCCAGATTGAGTTAGGCTTATGGCCAGATAAGGCTTGTTCTCAGGCTCGGCTGTGCATTCCCTCGAAGTTCCCACTCCATTGTCCCCCACGCCAAGGGAGTGTCTCGACTATTTAGATGGAAACTTTACCACTAAGATCAAATTAAAAGATCCAGATTTTCGTCGCGAAACATCACTACGACCCTCTCTCACCTTGTGCGCCAAGGGACCTCGACCTCGAGATTCACCATCACTTGTCCAGAAGGAGGACAATATCCCTTGAGTGCCAAGGTTCGAGCCTTCGTGACGCTGAGTTCACAAGGTTTCCCCCTTGTTGTTCAGAAGAGAACAAAATTAGAACAGCCATTGTTCTTGAGCCCGTTGACAAGAAACGGTTCTCCCCCCCCCCCCCTGTTGTTCAGAAGAGAACAACGTAGAACAGCCATTGTTCGTTTGAGCCCGTTCGCCAAGAATCGGTTCTCACCCTTCCCCTGTTGTTCAGAAAGAGAACAACATTCGAACAGCCATTGTTCTTGAGCCCGTAGACAAGAGACGGTTCTCACCCCCCCTGTTGTTCAGAAGAGAACAACGTAGAACAGCCATTGTTCGTCAAGCCGTTCATCAAGAAACGGTTCTCAGTCCCAATACGCCACGTCAAGATCATTTAATCCCCCTCCCCCTTCGGCTGCAACTCACCAGCGGACCGAAATTCCATCACGTCACCTTCCTCTGCACAACAAGTATAAATTACGTAAGCCGAACGTTCCTTTTGAGTATTTAACCCTTTTGTCATTCCTATCCTGTGCTTTAAATTGTTTAGCGAACCATCCCATCTCTTTAACTTTATATTTGTTTTACCTTTTTAACTCTTTTAATCCTCGGATTAGCTCGATTCCACACGACCCTTTCCATTCTCTGTTTATGTCAATATTTTTCGTTTTGTGTGTTGTTCATAGTTATTATTAATAAAACTCTATTTTATTAATGATAGCAATATTATTATCCTTGAGCTCAGTTCCACTTCTTAAGCATATCGAAGATACATAATATCGGCCAGTCAGACATCCACGCACTCTAAAGATAATTAAGTAAGTTCCCTCAACGAATAGTTATATATGGTATATCGTCGAGAGTCCATTCTACGATAATCACCAGTTTCGGCAAAGAAATCGGAGTAAAACGCTACATTCTATCAGCGACGGCGGTCATATTGCATTTTCGAATATCTCGAAAACCTGATGTGCTAAAGAAAACTAAAGTCAGATTTGAAATCAGTGAGAGGAATGCCATGGGAAAAGTTTGCTCGGGTCTCTGATGATTAAAAAAAGTTCAAATTTGCAAGCGAGATTTTTGCGCCCTATCGTGAATATTGGCGTTACATTTGTTAATTTCCACTCTTGGGTGACTGAACTTTCAAGGAATAAGTTAATGTTTCTACCACATACTCTAGAATTATTGAGACTTTCTTTTAATTCCATAGAATTAGTTGTTTTTTTCGTTAGTTATATTTACTTCAAATTCTATCAAATTGTGATCGCTGTTGCAAAACCGATCTCCTACGTTTGAAATTAGTCGATCATCTGTAGTTAAAATTAAATTTAATAAATTGTTTCCTCCTGTTGGTTCTACGATCCATTGCGTTAGCAGGTTATGGTCTAGAAAATTTAATTATGTTTGTCCTTCAGAATCTGAACTCTTCACCAACCAATTGATTTTGGGGGAGTTGAAGTCACCAATAATCATAATAGTCTCTCCTTACTCATGCTTGTCAAAACTGAATAAAATCGATTGCCTATTTCTTTTGCATGATGTGGCTTCATATAGGCCACATATACAGGCAAACGTTTATTTACATTTAGTTTTATTTCTATTATTTGATCTTTTGTCTCTATATTGCACTCAATAGGTTGGAGATCATCACAGATATATAAGAACACTCACCTTCCCCCTTCTTAGCAATTCTATCTTCGTTAAACTTTATAATCTTTCAATTGAAATTCAGTATGACTTTAGATTCACATTTCGGTGATGCCTATTTTGATATTTTTCTAATGCTTTGAATTCTGGAAAAAAATTAATTCACCTAGCATTAAACAAGATATCTCTTAATGAACATTTGCTTCTACTGCTGCACTAAAGCAGTTTCACAAGTTTTCCTGGGATTCTGAAATGACCCTAACTTTATCTTAAAGTTTTCTTGAGTTTAGATGGAGCAGATCGCCAGAATCCTTTTTTTGTCCTATGACTAAGATGCGTTCCATCATTAGCGAAGTAGTCCTTGTTATGAATATATTTGAGCTAAAAGTAAAAGGAATTTAACTCTTTTTCATATATTTTCTGTAGGCGATCGTTGATGCTTATTCTTCAACTCATCATTTCTCTAATGAACTCATTCTTAGTCGTATGCCTAATACAATGCCTGTTTTGGTTTTTGATTTGATTTTTTTATCAGCGTAATATAGTCTTCAATTATTTATTTTTTTTTGTTCCGGCTTAATTATTTCAACAGTAAAGTGAGAGAGAGAGAGAGAGAGAGAAAGAGGAGGAGACAAACAAAGAGAGAGAGAGATGAGCGAGATAAATAGAGAGACAAATGCACAGACAGAGACAGACAGTGTATGTTTTTCTGTGTGTGTGAGAGTGCCAGAGAGAGAGAGAAAGAGAGAAAGAGTGTTTATGAGAAAGAGGTAGAGAAAAGGAATGTTGGTGTGTGTGTGTGTGTGTGAGAGAGAGAGAGAGCAAGTATGAGAGCCTGAAGGAAGAGGAATATGATAGTTCTTTAAGAACCCTACAATGAGGGAAACGTATTTTCAGTCGCCCCAAGCTTTCCATCGATAGAGGCATCAGTTAATCTTTTGAAGATTCGTCCGGATTTTAGTTAAATTTGGTTTGATCAGAAGTAGTATCTTTTGTTTCTTCATAAGTCTGATCTTTGCCAGAAACTGGAGCTATTAAATCGGTAAACTAAAATACTAGGCATTGTGGGGCAATTTAAGAGTGACTAACTTTGCTTTCACCAGCGTTTGTGTTGTATGCGTCATACAGGTTGTTTTTGCTCAAATCGAGAGCCTTAAGCTGTCAAGCGAAAATACTGAACTTCGTGAGGCAGTTGAAAGGGATTTAAACCAAATTTAACCAAAATCTGGACTAGTTGCACTATACATAAGAGGGGGATGGAGGTGATTAAAAAAAAATAAAATAAAGATCCATTAACAGTTCTTGACAAGCAGGCAACCTGACGCAAATAATATATGGCAAAATGATTTGCAACCGTAATAAATACGAATTCTAGTTTTGTGTGCCAATGATGATTATATTAATGTTTGGCGAAGTTTGGCAAAATGCATATTTGACTATTAAAACAAAATCGAGTTATTAAATGAAATCTAAACTACTGTAAGTAGTTACTATCCCCTCCAAACCACAAATGAGCCCATGTTACATCAAGTTCCAACCCACAGTGTTCTACGGCTTCAATTGCTCGCCATGCTGAATTTAATAGTGTTAAGAGAGATCAATCCAACAGTCTCCTCCCAGCTCAATCCCACAAGTCAGAAAAGTCAACAATGACTCCGTTCTCTGCCCAAACCCTTCCTGTATCCTGCACTTTCACTTCTTTTTGCTCTGAATTCGAGAAAAATATGAAAATGTAATCCATATGTAAGCTCAGAAAGGGAAGAGTGATGCGTTGAAGGTGTGAATGGAGTGAAACGACAGTGTTGTGAATTCGTCATGTGGGTGATAAAGTGTGTGGATGGAGCTGCCTGCGCCCACGCGTCAGACTCGACATGGCTCCAATGTAGGCAGCTCGGTCTCTACGTACGCTGATGTTTTTGTGCGTCTACTCTCGTCAGGATTTAAACCCCCTACCCAGGCGTTAGAAATTCAACGCCCTATCTGCTGAGACAGGGAGAAAGAACTTTGTGGCCTCATTGTTTTTTTTAATGAAATGACATCTAATATTTCCAGAATTCGTCTCACCAAATCACCAATTGTGCTTTATTTCCTTTTGTTTTTATATTCCTTTGTGTTTTACTCTGTCTTTATTCTCTTTGTCTTTCCTTTATTTTCTTTGACTTCTCTTCCAGTTCTATTCCTTTTGTTTTTATTCTCTTCTCTGCCTCTTTTTTCCCTATCTTCGTTTCTTCCCTTTTCTTTTATTTAGTGTCCTTTCTTTCCAGCTCTCTTTTTTATTCCTTTTTTTTTCTCTTTTTTCCTTTTGACTTTCGTTACCTTCCTTTCGATTCTTTCCTTTTTTATGTTCTGTGTGTTTTTTCTATTTCCTTTATTTGTCTTCTTCTCAATACATTCACGCTCATCCCTTTCCAACGAAAAAGGGACGAAAGTAGTAATTAAGTTGAAGAGAAAATATGTGGGAGGAAAATATAACCCGATTACTCTAAAGAGGACACTACATGGAGCGCCACATCGAGAATAGAAGCCCGCGCAATATCCCTATGCATTCGCGCTGCGTCTTCACAGTCAAGATTCGGTCGACATTACCACCTCACAAAAGCACAACACTTTATCTTCCTTATCCCACCACCCCGTAAGCGGATGTCAGATGTGGCCTAGGTTGGCATGCTGCGACTGACATCTATGGGATTGTCAAGCGCCACCCCAGTGTCAACGCCCGCGAGTGGATCTGCGGCTACATCTCTTACACACATTTTCCCTTCAGCACTTTCTCTTTACAAACACTCCGTTGGCCATGTTCTCGTTGGTTTTCGCTTTAAATACACAATTTATCACCCCTATCATACACATGCGCTCATAAACAAACACACCGGCGCCATTACACGCGCACACAAATTTAGATATAAATTACCTCAATTAATTCGGTCCACTCCACACTTCTGCCGGTCCACCACACCACTTCATCACTGGGTGAGGACCGGGATGGATGACACGGTGGCCATCGCGCACACCCGGAGCGACCCACCGACTCGGCTGGAATAAGGACTATAAATAAAGGCGTCAAGAAGACCTCGCCTTATCATCGCCTCAGCAGGGGGCCGAGAAGCACGTAGGGGTGGACTGTGCGCTGCCGCAATTTAACCCGGCCGGTGTCCGACGCCCCAGCAGGGGATCTCACTCGATCGCCCGCCTCAACAGATGCTACTGTTGGGTCTCGCAATCTCATTCTCTCTAACGGTGGATCTCACAGGCCTGGTGACCCAGTCAAGGGGGTGGGGGTACGCATACATCTTATGTGGTAGAAGAATGCCACTAATGTATTGAAAGCTGCGGGTCGGAGGAGAGAACCTAGGATCAGCTTCGGTAGTGGTCATCTAGAATATTTGGTTGTGGTTCATTGATTCAAAACTAAAAAATGATAAGCAACGAGGGAATCGCTTTCGGAAAGAAAGTGGGGAAGTTGTGTAACGTGAAGAAGTGCGAAAGATATATATCCAGAGAATTCTAAAGATGCCACTCTTTGGGGCCTTTAAAAGGGAAATGTAACCAACCTTCCCGGAAATACCGCCCGACACTACACAAGAAGGTAGCGGCGGAGAAACAGAATGTAGAAACAGGACGTAAAACGAAGATGTATAGACAGGACGTAGAAAGAAACTAGTACAATTTACAAGAGAATCAAACCTTTTCATTAGAACTCCTTCTTGCAAAAGAATTAAGGCAGATGAGTGGCACCAGCAAAGAAAACAAAGAATGAAATCAATTACCTATTCTTCAAAAATGAAAAATACCATTGAGGACCACTGGGTTACCAGTTTATTCAGTAGAGGTAGCGAACACCGATTGCTCAGAAATAAGATCAAAATAGATGAAAAACAAGCGAGAGCCAAATTTCTAAGAGGAAAAATCCACTGCAAGTTGACATTGGAGATAAAATTAATGGATGCCACTTAATAGGTCTATATCGGACATCTGGATTTTTAATCCTATTAATCGAACATAACGCAAGATATTTTTTAGTATATTTATAATAAACACTTTTTTTAACTATAAAAACTTTTAAATTATAATTAAGGATTAGATAGCAAAGATCTAAAGGTTTCGCAAGAAAACCAAGTTAAAAAATTGTTTATTTCAAACTTATAACTAACAAATTATAACATAAAGAGGATGCACCCCCTCCCCCCACCCCAAGTCGATTTACTGCCACAAATTTGAAACAAATATTGATTGAAAATTTAAGGGTTCTTTATCATTTTACATTATACTCATTTACCTTTCATCAGATTTAAGAAGATTGGTTTGAAAGAAAGAGATAAGTACCTTATTATGAGATTTCGAGAAGAGAAGCAAATGTTTGTGATCGCATTTGTAAAAAAAATACAGTTGACGCATTTTGTGATATCATTTATTAAAAATACAGTTGGCGCATTTTGTGATGGCATTAGAAAAAATACAGTCGACGCATTTTGTGATCGCATTTGTAAAAAATACGGTTGACGCATTTTTGATCGCATTTATAAAAAAATAAGTTTTACGCATTTTGTGATCGCATTTGTAAAAAATACAGTTGACGCATTTGGTGATATAATTTATTAAAAATTCAGTTGGCGCATTTTGTGATGATATTAGAAAAAATACAGTCGACGCCTTTCGTGATCGCATTTGTAAATAATACAGTTGGCGCATTTTGTAATGACATTAGAAAAAATACAGTCGACGTATTTTGTGATTGCATTTGTAAACAATACGGTTGACGAATTTTTTATCGCATTTATAAAAAAATACGGTTTACGCATTTTGTGATCGTATTTGTAAAAAATACAGTTGACGCATTTTGTGATATCATTTATTAAAAATACAGTTGACGAATTTGGTGATCACATTTATAAAAAATATAGCTGACGCATTTTGTGACCGCATTTGTAAAAAATACAATGGACGCATTTTTTATCCATTTGTAAAAAATACATTTGAGTCATTTTGTGATCGTATTCGAGAAAAAAAAACAGTTAGCGCATTTTTGTGATCGCCTTTGTAAAAAATATAGTTGACGCATTCTGTGATTGGATTTGAAAAAATATAGTTAGCGCATTTGTAAAAAGTACATTTGGCACATTTTGTGATTGCATTTCTAGAAAAATAGAGTTGCATTTTGTGTTCGCATTTATAAAAAATACATTTGACGCATTTTGTGATCGCATTTGAAAAATATACAGTTAAAGCATTTTGTGATCGCATTTGAAAAATATACAGTTAAAGCATTTTCTGATCGCATTTTTAAAAATACATTTGACGCATTTTGTCATCACATTTATAAAAGAAAATAATTGACGCATTTTGTGATCGCATTTATAAAAAATACATTTGACGCATTTTGTGATCGCATTTGAAAAATATAGAGTTAACACATTTTCTGATCGCATTTGTAAAAATACATATGACGCATTTTGTGATCGCATTTGAAAAATATACAGTTAACACATTTTCTGATAGCATTTGTAAAAATACATATGACGCATTTTGTTATCGCATTTATAAAAATACAATCGACGCATTTTGTGATCGCATTTATAAAAAATACAGTTGACGCATTTTGTGATTGTATTCTGTAAAAAAAATAGAGTTGACGTATTTTGTGATCGCATTTGTAAAAAATAGAGTTTGCCCATTGTGTGATTGCATTTATAAACAATACAGATGACGCATTTTGTTATCGCATTTGTAAAAAATACATGTGACGCATTCTTTGATTTCATTTATAAAAAATAGAGTTGACGCATTTTTGGATCGCATTAAAAATAATAAAGTTTACACATTTGTTGATCCCACTTGTAAAAAATAAGTTTGGCGCATTTTTGATCGCATTTAAAAATATATAGTTTGCGCATTTTTGTGTCGCATTTTGAAAAAATACAGTGACGCATTTTGGGATCGCATTTATAAAAACATACAGTTGACGCATTTTGTGATTGCATTTGTAAAAAAAAATACAGTTGCCGCATTTTGTGATCGCATTTGAAAAAAAATACAGTTGACGCATTTTGTGATCACATTTCTAAAAAACAAAGTTCACGTATTTGTTGATCGCATTTTAAAAAAAAATACAGTCGACGTATTTTTTTAGAAAACCGCGAAAATGACAGCATAGAACTTCGTTACGGATGTAGTCAGCCAGAACTGCGGAAAACATTGAGAATGTTAATCAATTTGTTCTTAACCTAAAAAGATATACCAAGTACGAGAGTATGTATAAGTGAGGGAAAAGAGCAAAAATAGCTAGTACTTCGTCCTCCTCAGTCAAAGGATAAATCAAGAACGATCTAAATTTTAAAATCAACAAGAGTGTGTCCGGTATAGCTTTATCCGACTACGTGAAGAGAAATGAGTGAGCAGGTGCAAAAATGTTTTTGAGATATCATTCAGACAAAATAGTAGAAAATATTTGGTTATTTAATAAAAGAATACCTTTGAAACGCCTACAAACACAAAATCATCGTGTTAGCTCAAAAAATCCCCAAAAGAAGAAATCGAGCCATCTTGACTCTTCTGCGAGAGACGTCAATTTCCTGAGTCTGTAATAAATCTTTGGCTCCATCATTTAATAATAAAAACCATTTTTATCACTCGCACTGTTTAAATTGAGGCAAAATATTATTTTTAGGAAATATTGTCTTAAATATCTCCTAAGATAATTGAAAATACAAATGACATTGCCTTTATACAAGATCGTGCTCCATCTCACACTGCCTAAGGCAGGAACAAACCTAAGAGTCCATACTTCCAGCTGTATCGAATCAGATAATTGGCCACCTAGCAGTCAGTTCTGATCTTAATCCCATCGACTTTTTCTTGTGGTTTGCGTTAGAATAAAAAGTCTACCGTGCTGAGAAAATCCAAAACGTGCTCTATCTTCTAGAGCTAATTTTGGCTGCTTGGGAAAGTTTTCCAGACCAATGAATTGCAAAGGCTAATTCTAAGTAGAGAGAAGGAATTCAAGTTGTCCTAGATCAGAATGAAGGTTAGATGGAATATTTCGTTCCAAACTCAAATTTATTTTGATATTTATTCTGATATTTAAAAATTGGTACCGCTTTGGGGTGAGCACCCTATACATAGCCATTAATACTATTGAGCGACCCAACATCAGCCCAACCCAACATCAGCCCAACCCAACATCAGCCCAACCCCAGCCCAACCCAACATCATATTTTGTTAGTTTACCAATTAATCACCATGTTTCTTAGTAAAGCACTGTTTTCACATTTCTCTTGAGTTAAAAGATAAAAATCTTAAAAAGGGAGTTGTTTAGAGGACTAGATAGTATAACATACCAAATAAGAAGTTAAATTTAGTAAATTAATTATATTTAACCCCAAAAATATCCGAAATTGAAAGGTACAAATAAATGGCAAGTTTATGATAATTACATACGTTTAAATCAGTTCCTGCAAAATCGACAAAAAGATATATTAAATCATCCCATAAGTAATTCGGCATTTCTTTTAATGTTTATCATTATTTTATGAGTAGAAATCAAACAACTCTTTAAAGGTATTTATATTTAAATAAATACTTATTTATTAATTTCCTGACATAATTTCCATAACTTTTATCACTACTTTCAATCTTTCTTTTAACTTTTTATACCATTTTAGTAAAAATCGTTTGACTTTGATTTAAAAAAAGTTCTTTAATGTTGATATTTTCATTCTCTTCAGGTGATTCGCTAAAATCAAAAATATAATAATTTTATGACGTTAAATCGAATATGGAGAAAGACGTATTAGTTCCCAATCGAAATTGTTAAGCTTTTTTTTATGGTATCTCCTGCGAAATGAGATCGCGCGTTGTCTTGATGGAAGAGTACTCTTCTAATGATAAGTACTTTCCTTTATTTCATCAAGTGCTGCATGTAAACAGTCCAACTGAACAGGGTAAACTTCTTTCGTGATATTCTAAGTTTGATTAAGAAGTTCAAAGTGGATTATCTCATTGATATCCCACGAAATGCACAGGATGAAACCATCGCCTTGGATGGTTAATATTGTTGTACATAACCTACTTTTCGTCTCCTGCACCAACCCATCGAGAATGGTTTAAACCAAACCTTTCTTTCGATTATTTCTATCCATAAAATAATGATAAACATAAGAAACGCCGTTTTATTATAGGATAACCTAATAACAAAAACTATGTTGTCATGCTCTAACTTATAAAAAAAACAAATGCATAAATATTACATAAAATTTCAAATGATTGAAAAGCCATTCTGAATATGTTATAAATTATTACGTATTAATTTTTGCTCTAACCCATATGTCCGTTTTTTCGAATTTAATGATACCTTATAATAAAATGAAAGACCTTTCAAACTTTGACAAAGAACAAGATTGTCGGAGCTCGAATGGCTGGAGCTTCATTAACATAAACTCAAGAAAGAAAAGGCTCAGGTGTAGAAGATGGATAATTCTGAAACTCATATTGTCAAAGAAACAGAAGAGCGCGGCTTCAAAGGTGACAGCTGAGTTTACTCATCATTTAACAAGTCACGTAGAAACTGCTCGGAATCCGGAGACTCCCGTCTATAACGCAAGATAAGGAATACAGTGGACTGCCTCCAGTATTCTCGTATCCACATTCTCGGGGCCACTATAGAAAAAGCACGATCGCCTATGAAGTACCTGCTACTGCGAGAAAGAATCACTAGGCGGGTAGAGCGAGAGCGTATGACTCTCAAGAGCTAGGATACGGTCAGAATGATAGAGAAGTAGGATAGAACTGGGGTATTTAAAGTCATGTACGTAAGAATAAGTACCGTAAAGGTAATTCTGTATCAAAGGGGGCAGCCAGTGCAGTTTGCTGCAAAGTTTTGAACCAGTTAGAGGGATCAAAGGTGGCAGCTTGTAATCCAGCGAGAAGGGAGTTGTAGTTCTCATAGCGGGAAGTGGTGAAAGCATGAATGGTAATCTCTAAGCTGCTGTGGTCAAAGTGGAAACGTATGTAACTGAGGTTACAGAGAAAACAGCAAAAAGATTAGACGTTAGTAACTATACTTATAAAAGATTATTAAAAGTGACTCGCAGATTATTAACTATATCGGGTAAATGATCATAGGATGCACCAGGGTTAAGATTTGGACCAAAGGTTTTGCAACAAGCCACGTCCGTGATGAGTGACTATCATTAATACCTCTATATTAGTACGAGGGGCTGTCAATAAGTTTTCCGAATTGGTAGGGCAAAACAGAAGAAGGGGATGGCTGTTTGTGGGGGTATTCGGACAAGTTATGACAAGTCAGGACCTGCAGCCGCACGCTCCCGCCTCGTCTATTTAAGAAGCAGTAGCTGATCGCAGATCGTCAGTCACAAATTTTTCACTAATAAAGAAGGTTGAGCACCGCGCAGTGATCAAACTTTTGACCAGGGAAGGCAAGAATGCTAAAGAGATCCATGAACGAATGGTTGCAGTGTACACCGACACCGCGCCTTCCTATGCAACCATTGCTCGCTGGAATAGGGAGCTCTGCCATGGTCGTGGGCCCCTTGAAGATGACCCCCGTCCAGGACGCCCGTCAGACGTGCCCAACCAGGACAATGTGGCCCGTGCAAAGAGGATGATCTTGCCGTCCAAAAGTGGATTGAAAAGCAGTCGGGAGATTTCTGGTTGTCGGTAATTCGAAGCCTCAGGGACAAGTGGCGCAAGTGCATTGAAGTCGAGGGTAGTTATTTTGAAAAATAATAAAACACTTTTCCTCATATCTCGTTTCCTTATATCCGAATTTCAAAACTTATTGACCGCCCCTCGTATATGGTTGAAGTTCTAAGTCTCTCAGCAAATGAAATAATAAATCAATAAAAAACATAAGAATATCAAGAGGAAGAAGAAAGATGCAAAACAGAAGAAGGGCAAAAACCGACCTTTGCACATCACCAAAACCTCTCCACAGGCCTAGATATATCACTTCCAATATGTATAGATTGAGTACTAGATAAAATATACGAGCGGGACAAGTTTAAGGCAGTCGTAAGGACATCCAGGAATTCACGAAGGCTTTGAAGGAGTGTAGTGAACACTGTAAATTTCTACCGAGAGGCTTAGAAGTACCATAATGGAAGGCTAGCCATTGTCTTTTACACTGACTACACAAACCCTACCCTCCGTTGCATTATCTGCTGCAGCGGCAAATGTCACGGTAAGCATAAGGAGCCCATACTTTGCGCAAGCCCGCTCAGACACTTGCGAAGCTAAGAAGGCTTCAATACCCCTCTCACAACAAAACCACCCTTCAATACAGTAATCGCACACTCACTGACACTACCGACATCCTCGACGCATGCAGGTCCCGCAGGGGCATGGTACATACACACAACACACCAAAACCACACGCACAATACCACTTCCAGGAATTCCGGGAGTGGTTTTCGGCTGCACACGGATGAGCTTGGATCTAGTCACTGGTACAAATGGAGGTGTTTGACAACTCTACTACACTATCCACCCTTATCACCGTTGAGAAAACGAAATACTACATCAAAACAACACCTAAACGCTTCCCCGGGCCTTCCGGCTTTCCAAACACAATAATATATAACCTTCCCGAAAACATTTTCCTTACACTGACACACATATTCAACGCCTCACTCGCTCATGGAGATTTTTCACAAATATTCCAAACGTCACACAACATTCTATTCCGTAAAAAAAACCCACAAACCTTCGTCTCAGTAGTTTTCTGCCAATATGGTTTAACCAGAGGTTGGACCAATCAAGCGGTTGTGACCATCGTTAATAACATAATATTAAAAACAGTCAATCATGACAAGAATGTGGAGAAGGCATTCGACAAGGTGTCTAAGAGGGACTTTGTTCGAAACTCGCCAACAACACGGAGCTCCTTCTCTGCACCAAAGCTTCTCTCCCACTACCTTACCGATAGGAGGTGTCACATTAACTACAACAACACAATATCACACCACTCGCAGGTGTACACCAGGGTATCCTACTGGTGACCACACTATACATAATGTATTCTAACACACCCCACAGCCACCGGAAAACTGCACACAAACACATTGTCCTACGTTGACGACGATATCATTCGCCAGAATCGCGTTTCCTTAAATTGCTCCTCACCCGTCCACCCCTACCGCATAGGTCTAATACAATACCATTAACTAAACATAAAAACACAACGCATCGGTGTCTATCCCCCGGCCCTTTAACTCTCTCTATCCCATCTTAAGTTTTTTCCTAACCATTTTCCTCTCTTACTACCCGATATCTGTGGTTCACTACTGTCATCCCTTTGCTTTTATTTCTATACACCTCGCACACACCAAAACATCAGTTCCCTGAAGAAGCTGATTGTGTGCGTTTGAGTACCACCTGCATTTAAAGGAAGAAAAATAAGCAAAAGTGAAGTAGCGCTCATTATTTCTTCATTCTTTATGTCATAATTTCAACAAAAGTAATTACACGATATTAACTGCCTTAAATCTAAACCTCACTTACTTCTTTTTTATCTTTACTATTTTACCTCTCTCTCTCTCTTTCTATATCTTCTCTCTCTTTCTCTCTCTCTCTCTTTCTCTCTCTCTCTCTCTCTCTCTCTCTCTCTCTCTCTCTCTATATATATATATATATATATATATATATATATATATATATATATATATATATATATATATATATATATATATATATATATATATATATATGTAGTGATAGAGGAAGAGGAATAAGAACAAAGAGATGTAGGTAGACGACCATTTAAGGAATGAAAAGTGAGTTGAATTGCGCGGGTGAGGATTCCTCCTTTTTCCAGGGAAGTATTTTTGCTCAGTAGGCGGAAATATATCCCCCTTTGCCAGCATCTCCAGTTGAGCATTCCAAGGAATATTGAGTTCTTATATTGTTTTTTTATTCATTAATTTATATTCTACTTCATTTGATTTATTTTATTTTCCTTCCTCCTTGTTAATTTTACAACCTCCTTTGAATTTTTTAAAATTTATTTTACGTCATCAATAATCAAATCATGCCAAATAGGAGCGATCCAAGAACTCTGCTGTGCAGCACCTCTGCGTTCTTTTATCCGTCTTGACCTTGAGTCATAGTCACGTAGGAAGGGCCTACAGTCCTGGAGGAAGGGCCTACAGTTTAATCCTATCGAAACCATGAGTCGCTATAAAGGTCGCTGCCACAGGACTGCTTTAAATTATGTTCCCATCCTGTGACTCACCATACTCAATGTGCATTATACTTCCTTATGCTTGGAAGTGGTAGCAAGCAAGGCTGTGAATGGTTGCCTTATTCTCACATCCACCTTCTTCCGTCAACCCATAACTATTTGCCGAATCTGTTAAACGACACGTTGTAGGTGTGATTGTGTTTAATGTTAATTAATTCAACGTGATTTGACCCTAGTTGCCATCCTATCCTTTGAAGGTCCATTAAAGCCTACCATCGGATGAGGTAAATAGGACCCTCTCAAAACTGTAGGCCCCCACTATTCTGAATTGAAAAACACCAAAGTAACCTAGGTTTTAGTTGTTTTGGTGAACTGTTTTAAGAACATAAGAACATAAGAAAACAAAGAGACTGCAAAAGACCATTCATGGCCTACACGTTTTGGCGAGTGCAGATAACTTGTATCCATAGCAACCGTTTTACTTTCATCTACCAACATTAATTCGGAAACTATGGTTGCAAGCCCGAATATGAGAGCCAGGGGCTTTCTAGTTTCCGAATTAAAGTTTCTAATATTCTTTGCTTAAGAATGTGTCCGAATATACTCGAAAATTGAATGTCCGACTCTGAATAGTATACCCGAGTTTATACGGGTACATCAAAAGATTGATGTACTTTATTTTCCCGTGATATTACGAGTGTTGTTTCACTCTGACGTAACCAAGATCGCCTTGGCAAAGCGTACAATTTTGCCTTTTCATCCCCTAGTTAGAGCGGGAATCAAATACCAGGTTCTAAATAGTTTACCTGAGTATATACTTCAAACGATTGGTATATTTTATAAATTACTCCTCGAGAAATCACATCGGTTGACTCATCCTCAGCACCAGTGTGACTAATGAACTTAAGAAAGAAAATATCCAAGTTTTGTCAATTTTGTTGTCACTGAAATATTTGGTAATTGGTTAAATTCACATCTCCCAAATGAACAAAGAGTCAGGAATCTCCTAACATTTCCACAACCATAGGGTCTTGACCTGTCACTATGAAGCTAAATATGGGGATCGAAATGGAATCCTAACTAAAGCCTTGTAGCATTTCTGAGTCCTTTTGTCAGTTTAGGGAACTTCAATCACGATGCCCATGTAGGTAGTACCTGTTTATCGTGGAAGCCAAACCATTGGTCTGCATAATGGTAGATGCCACAAGGATGTTCACAAACTCTGTGGATCTTTATTCAACCTGAATGTTGAATGGTATCAATGATGTCAGATAACAGTTAAACCAAGCGATTTGATTATTAGTGGACGGAAGATAGCAAAATGGTCTACCTTGCATCGTGTAGGCTCTGACATGCAAGTTTACGAATGGGTAACTGGAGTCCAGCCAGACGTAGTAAAAGGATTGCTACCCACTTTCATAACTTTATTCATATCGAAAAAGAATTTCCTAACTGTTTTTTTAAGTAATTTCTGAATTTGAAATCATAATGGCTCAAGAATCACTGATACAGGTTGTAATAATAATATTAATACTATTTCTTGATTAATGTAAATAATACTAGATTTCTAATATTTTTCTCTATTTGTCTAAGTTGGGGTCACATATCACTCTAATGGAGCTACATACAATGGTAAAAACCATTAAAAAAATCATACAAATCTAATCCGACCAAAACATATAAAACATTAAACACTTGAATTTAGCCAAAAATTGAAAAACATCAGTCTGCACCATTATTTGAACTAGCAATTTCTTGCAGGAAAAGAGCAGACGTTACTACGTTCTTAAGAGTTGTGGAAAAAATCATCCCAAATCAATGCCAGAGGTCTTCTTCACGTCTCCCAGACCACGATCGAAAATAATTTGCTTGCGTGTAGATCTATGTACTCTAGCTTTGTATCTACCAAAATAATTCTGTATTATTTATTATGAAAACTTTTCCATAGTTGTGTATATCCTAAAAATATCTTAAAGATATATTCTCTAAAAATATTAATTGATGCTAAAGTTTAACACGAATGGTTTAAATAGATAAATTGCTAGTATTTGGATGGTTGGAGAGATAAAAGATCACCCAATTCAATATTCAATTAGATAAATCTTACACACAGTATAAGAGAAAGGTAGCACTCGTTAAGCTCTATAATTTTGCATTAAGAGTATTTTATTGCATGTTATGAAGTGGGAATGGGCAAGAGTTTTTATCCAAAAGAAACTATAGAAGATGGACCAAGAACATTAATAGAAGTGCTTATGTACGACCTCAAACACAAGTGAGAGATATAATAAAAAGAATTAAAGTTTCCCCGGTGGTAGATCGGGAGCTCAGTATCGTACGTAGTTAGGTGCCAGGGGGCGAATACTCTAGCTCCTCATTAAAGTCAGACACACTCAAATGCCACCAGGTTCTACGAACAAATGGATGAACATAAGAGGACAAAATGGCCCATCATTGGCCTCAGCGAAGTAAGATCGACAAAAAAAGAGAAAGAATGCCACATTTGAACAACCGATAAATTGTCCTTAATAAACCTAAGTTCGATACGGTTACGGTGTGGGCTTTCTTATACATCGAGCCATAGCTTCTTTCATGAGATAAATTATAGGAATATCCGATAGATTAATCAAGCTAGTTATTGAAATATTAAATATAGATTGGATACAAGTAATCCACACTCCACCCCTACAAAATCTCATTCAGATGAAAGGGGGGAGGGAAGGGGTGACTTGTATGCAACACTTAGGAAAGAACATATAAGAGGAAACCGTCAGTTCCCAATGATTTAGGGGGAGGGCGTCAATGCAAAAAATGAGCAACAAGGTAGGTAAATTGACAGATGGACGTGGAGACAGATTGCACTGGGAAACAATGTATCTGGTGAATTGACAAAAGTACATGTTCCTATCTAATTCGAGCATACTGAATTCAAATCTGGAATTAGATTCTCTCTAAATGCTACATATTTTTCGTAATAGCAATAACTAATATTATACAATAATTTTCATTGTACCACGCCTATCATCATGCCCTGAAGTAATTTTGAATCATCCTTTTGCATTATTTATAGTAAAGCAGTTTTTTTTTCACACACATTTTATTGCATATGAGAAGAAACTTGAATTACACATTAGGATTACAAATATTGTAATCAAATAGATAATAATTTATTAATAACCATATATCAGTCTGAGGACCTCTTCGTGATTTAAATCGGGCCAAATTTTGTTTGTAACTCTTTCTCTTGTAAGTCTTCTCCGGCTGATCTCTTCTAATTCTCCAGCAGTAGTCCGCATTTATGTTACCTTGGTAGCGTTCTTCCATCGTCATCAAATCCTGATGGAAGCGTTTCCCTTGTTCGATGCTCACGGTTCCCAGATTCTCTGGGAATCGATCGAGGTGACTATTTAAGAAATGCAGCTTCACACTTATGTTGCATCCCAGATCACGATATGCTAAAAACATATTAGTAATCAGATCCTCGTAGTTATGCGCTTTTTTGTTTCCCCAAAAGTTACGAACAACGGCAGAAAATGCGAGCCAGGGTGCCTTCTCTTTTTCATTCACGGTGTTCACGAATCTAGAATCACTTGAAGTCTTCGGATTTGGGGACCATCAAATACTCCTGCTTTTATTTTTTCGTATGACAAAGCAGGAAACGCCGATACTATGTACTTAAAACAACCATCGTCAGTGCTCAACGCCTTGACATACTGCTTCATCGACCCCAGTTTGAGATGAAGTGGAGGGAAACGATCTTCTCTCGACTTACAATTGACTCATTAACAATGTTTGGCATTCCTGCTTACAAAGTTTGTCACGAATTCGACTGTCCCACATACAGATATAGCATGGAAACTTTGCATATCCCTTCTTCTGGCCAAGGAGGAAGTTGACCATCTTAAGGTCCAATCATGTTTATGGTACTTAAGTAAAGCCATGACCATTCTTATGTCATCGTGATTTTTTGCAGATGGACAGAGTGACCGAGAAGTACTGCACCAAAGTCATTGCCATTATGCAAAAGGACACACTTGAGGCTACGCTTGGAGCTATCCAAAGACAGTCTCAACTCAGCAGGTCTATAGCTGCCAAGTCCCAACTCGGTAAACAGACCAGGAACATCGTGGCAGTATACAAATTCTTTGTCCTCAGAGAAATAATTAACAAATGTACTCTCCCTTGTTCGGTAATATGATACATGTACCAACCTGTCAAGCATATGTCTTTCACTAAACTTGGAGGCTAAAAGTTCTGCAGCTTTCTTGGAGAGCACCAAGTCACGTATCAAGTCATTCAAAAACTCTTGATTGAAACAGTGAGGAACTAATGACTGTTCAGCATATGATGATGAATTTGCAGACTCTGAATCCATTCCGTGGATGTTCATATCAGGTACATCATTTTCACCCTCAGAGGAAGCATATCCACTGAAAATTGGAACTGGTAAAGACTCAGAATGAGATACTGGCCGAATCGCCGAGGGAATGTTGGGGTAGTCGATCTCATGCCGATTTTTCTTGCCAATCCTTTAGTATTCACTAGACAGAAATAACAGTCCGATACATGATCCTTTGGCTCTTGCCACACTATGGGAATTCTAAAAGGAAGACCATTTTTCTTTCCTTTCGTCCACTCACGAAGATGTTCCACACAACTATGGCAAACAGCATTTGGGGCCCACTTCTTATCTCGATCGCCAAGAGGAGCATCAAAATATGCCTTATAAGTTCGGATCACAAAGTGTAATATATTGAGCCTTTGACGAACTAGCATGTAACAGCCACATATGTAGCAGGAGGTGTCTGGATCATTAACGCAATTTCTTCTTGACGAAGCCATCACTCTAACATGAGACCTGAAAGAAGAAACAACAATGTCAATATTTTGCACAATAACACTTATTACTTATCTTACTACTATGTATTGTGAAGTATTTGCTTTCTACAAGCACCCTCTCTGTCCGTCCGGAGGGCAGTTTTCGGGGAAACGAGAAAATAGAAGTTACAGAATAACTATAGCATGTAGGTAAAAATGGATTATATATTTGAAATCAGCATGAAAAAACAAATTGAAATTGGCAGATAAATCTAAGTCACCAGAAAATGTGATTAAAATTGTTCCCCTGTGTTATTGGTAATTGTTAAGGAACACTTTTTTACGGAATGAACTCCTTCCAAAAGAGACCAAAAAGATGGATTGAGATTGATTACTAATTTCGCAACAAAACAAAGTCATTAGCTACTTTCACACCAGTAGCGACCATAGATTATATAGGGACAAGATCAAAATAAGTTAAACAAGAGAGATAAAAAAATCATGATGACAAGGAGAAAGACCGACTGAAACTTGAAATCCAAAGGAAAATATAAACCTTCTAAATCCCTCTGGAAAACAAGTTTAATGAACTAAATGATCAATTGAGAGAATCCTGATTAAAAAACTGCAACAATAATATATGTATGTAGAAACTATTTTACAAAGTGAAATTTTGCCAACAACAACGAGCCGAGGTCGTAGAACTCACTCCGCCCCCGCAAGAATTTTAGAAAACAGTCGAAAAGGAAGACCAGGGAAACTATGTAAGAATTAACTTAATATACTTAAGTTATTTCATTTAAAAACACATCAGGGCAGAACACAATGAACTCATACAATAGAAATTTAGTGAAAAAACTATTGAAAACTAAAATTCACTAAAACATATGAAAAAACAAAGAATTAGCACAATGCTAATATAACGATAACCAGAAAATAAAATAAAAAAAATACAAATTATAATTGAATGGGATGATAGATTCTTTCACAACTATATGTTAGCAATGCGATGGCCACTTTCCACCAAATGAAGATGATGTCCTACAGTAGAGAAGGACGAAATTGTGTGCGCAATTCTGATAATATTATTAATACAAGGACATTTATTTATCCGTCACTGTTAAGAACTATGGTGTGGTTCTTACAGAGTGCCTCTCCACACTAAAGGAAGGCTTTCCTGAAGAAATTGTCTCTATAAGGCGTTTTTAAAGGTACCAAGAGAGGGAGAGGAGCGGATATTATCGGTAGTTCATTTCACGTATTAGAAGCGCAGATTGAGGAGCTGTCGTCACCCATGCAGCACAAATCACTACGAATTACATGCAACAAAAGGGAAGACTCTGAATGTAAGGCTCTCTGAGGTTGAGAAAGGTTCTTTAAAGCTGAGAAGTAGGAGAGGGCAGCGGTACTTGAAATATTGTAAATTAAAAGAATATTAAAGAGGCTGCAGAACTAAGTGGGGAACCTGCATCGAATCCACATGGATACTTAATTACATGTTAGAGGATTCTCTTGAAAACGATTCAGGAAGACAACAGAAAAGCGAATGCAGCTGCTCAAACAAACCTCTTATAACGACAAACTATCGTGTCAGCTACTTTCCATCACACTGATGTCTTCCCCACAGTCTAAAGAAAACTCACTCTTGGCAAACAACCCACATTAATAACAATGTCGCGATCCACTATAAAGATGCCACTTCGAACGAAGCTCTAGAAGCACGTTCGTTACAGATAATTGCATTGACCGGACGTCACTCTTTCCCTGAGTATTCCCGAGCATTAGCTGTCTGATCGCTTTACCCTTTCAAACCAAAGCAACCATTTTATCAAGGAAGTCGTCCATCCTTCGACTCAAGCAATCACACATCGATTAACGATCGCATTTCTACCCTCGCATTCGTTTCACTTCGCTATCCCTTGCTTGGTTACTACTTATGACTCTAAATAACTGTACAACGGTCGCCAAACGTCTCACGCCCTCGAGATTCCGGCCACAGCAGATCGCAATCCGATCGGTTTAAACTTTCAGGCCGATGCAACCATCCTATGAGGGCAAACATTCACTCATTGACTCAAGCAGTCACTGATCGAGTATCGCTCGCAACTCACGCAAGCTGTATCCCACTTTCACTTAAATGGCTTTAACATTGTGCGAAAATGGAACTAGGGAGCCCATAGAGTTAAAAAAAGAAGCAAAGATTTACTACGAATAACGTGAGACGGGATATCTACCAAAAACACTTGAGTTGGGTGCCCAAATTTTCCCAATAGCCAGTCTGGTGATTTATTAAACAGAGACGAGAATTCTTTTAAGAGACTAAATGAACGAGGTAAGGGAGAATCAGGGGTAGATTTGAGTGATATCTGCCTAGAAAAGAATTGAAAGAAAGAGGTATTGCATAAAAATACCAAGAGGAAGGAGATAGACACAAAAAAGGAACAGACCAGTGATTGAGACTTGTGGGTCCCTAAAACGGACTTCAGCTCACCCAGACGATTCAATGCAATGTGGACAGATTTAGTTTAGTGAGAGATACTACCGAAACCAATCGATATGGATTTCAAAGACATCCAAAAGATTCGTGCAGACGATGAAGAACGAAAGTGTGATCATATATATGGACGGATACCGAGAGGTCAAGAAGGAGTAAAACGAAAGACTGATCGGCGTCGACAGCTCGGAGGTCACTGACCTTCTAGAGGAGAGATTCAGTCCTGTGGCTAGCCTTGAAGATATACTTAAAAGACTTCCCAATGTTCGAGAACCTTCAGATTTGGGGGTTTTCTTTAAAGTTGACGGAGTTGGTGCAACCAATCTATTACAAAAAAAGTGGGAACACGTCACGCTGACCTAATTTCTATTAGGTCAGTTGTAAGATTACATGAAGATAAGCAACCCCATTATTTCTTGTGGCATCTTATCTTCAGGTGTATGCTTCGGTGTGACTTATCTTCAGGTGATCCCATTTGTATTCTATCTAAAAATGGGGAGATGGAATAATTATAGTCAGCAAAATACAAAATAACTAGAAACCCGCTAACAAACAGAGTAACACAAACATTCTACTTGTATAACTCATTGGAACAAAAATAAGGAAATTTGAAGACGAACAGAAAATAGTCTTGGATAAATCATCAAAATCCTCTTTGCTTAAACGTAAATTTTTTAACATACGCAAAACCTGATGACATCTCAAAGCAAATTAGAACAATTCAACTTAGGAATAGCCCACAGGAGCTGTTAAAAAATTCCTGACTAAGAATATAAACTTGAGTTGCAGATAGAGGAAAAATATATAATAAATGTTCAGCGGTGAAAATGGCCAGAACACAATGCCAGATGAAACGATAAAAGATACACGAAAGAAATTTTTAATTAGACTCATTTATAAGTACAAGCACCGAGAAGACCACCTCAAAAAAAGTGCGAACCTGAAATTAGCCTAATGGCAGACGTAACATGGCCAACTCGATTGCTAGACTTCTTGGAGAGGTAGTTGCCCACCTGGGCAATACATCCAATTTTAATTATCTAATTCAAACAAGTCAATATTCATTTAATTATTACTTTTTCTATCATTTACACTTTTCCAGATACATATAATTCATAAAGAAAGGTTGTAAAATGCGTCCAAAAAGACTGGCTATTGTCATATCTACATCCCTAATTAAAATTGAGGTAGAGTTTTATTATCTGAGAATATGGCCGGATTATGGTCGTAGTATAGTCGTAGTGTGGTTTCTCGTTTATGAGAAATGGTTTTGTTTCAATCAATTATTACTTTTGTACAGTCAAATATTGGGTTTGTTGCAGTTAATCCTTGAGTTTTAGGCAGTTAATATTTTGGCTCATTATAGTTAATCCTTAGGTTTGTTGTAGTTAATCTTTAAGTTTGTTCAGTTAAACATTGGGCTTGTTGCAGTAATCTTTAACAAACTTAACCAACGAGTTGTGAAAATTTGCTTGCGCAGCATCAATAATTATGAGTGTTCGTGCGAGGTTTCAAAACGTGAAAGAAGGAGTAATTGAACAGAGAAATCATAGGTACGTATTTCGAATATTTTGGTGAAGTCCTTTTGGCTTGAGTGTATTAAGGAGGGTGGCGTTGGTGTTTTTTTTTTAGAAAGTTTGGAAGGGGGAATTTAAATCTTATATTAACCTGAATGTTGAATCTTAGACCTAGATTACGATGTTAGGTCGTAGCGACAATCTTGGTGCGTTGATAAGAAAGCACTCGATATCATTGTCTAAGATGTACCCTCTATGGCTCAAATCGGTTTCGGAATACCCAGGGAGTGTAGCAAATCTTCGTCAAATTCCTTCTTCTCTTTCAGGCCTTCCACACCAGATACTATCCTATACGCCATCGATAAAATACACCAACTTACCAGTCCATTTATATGAGTAATGATCTTCGTATGACTAGTGTCTCAATGGATGGATAGAGAATGCACTCCCCAAGTCGCGAATTAAAAGCGTGGAAGTATTTAAAATCGCCTATTAACTGGAACACCTCTGGACATTCCAACAAGCCCCTCCCTCCCTCACATCTCCCTAAAACTCTTCCATCGAAGCTTCGAAACGAACTCTCAAAGAATGAAACGCCGGAGATTCTTATCCCCGAAATTAACTGCAATTAACGCGAATCATTCTCAAGCGCTATTAATATTCCTTTCTTTCATTATATCTCACACACTCTGTCTCGCCCTCTCTCTCTCTCTCTCGTTCTCGTATTTTACTTTGTAATGAAGTTCTTTGATTTATAAATGCGTTTAATTCGCGGAGACGAGCACCCCACAGCTACGGAATACGTCAGAATGACTTCATTAATCGTTCGAACAGCACATACAAGTGCTCTCTGGGTGGGGAAAAGTCGCCAAAAGAGGCCTCTTGGAAAAGACCCACGATGGCGCTCAGCGCGAGCCTGAGTTGGAATTAGAGGCATTTAACGTAACTCCATTGGCAGCTCGAGCGGCAATTCTGAGGAAGAGAAGGCAAGAATTTCAATGCGTCAGGAAGTGATCAAGGAAACTGGAGCCAAAACAAATCTGCCGGCCGTGATACACAAGTGAAGGTTCAACTAAACTTCAGAGAAATAATACCTGCTATAATTATATGCAGTTGGAGCTGAGATTCAATAATGATACAGAAATCATAAGCGAATGGGTAATAAGCACATAAGCCTTTAACCCTCAATAATTTATTAACGCACCATGTCAGCTTTTGATCGTCTATAAATGCCTTAGAGGTCAATTTATAAATAAGCAATTCTTCGAGAAGACTTACAATCAGCCATTTGTACACTCCACTGAACTCTTTCACATACATCTCTTAATAAATGGCTTCTCGAACTACAGAGGCTTCATAGAGAAAGCACCACACCTTGTGGAACCCTGCTAACTGCCTTCATGGCGTGTGGCCAATGGATCCTCTCAAAACTAGTAGAAAGATTCAGACTAGTAGGGAAAGCTGGAAGAAAATATATTACTTATTGAATTAATATATAAATAAGTATTTAAATATAAATAATTTTAAAAGGTTGTTTGATTTCTAGCCATAAAATAATGCTAAACATGAACATGGAAAAAATGCTGCATTAATTATGTAATGACCTAATGCTTTTAGGTTTCATATATATGTCGTTGTCCTGTAAAGATTAAGATGTAGTCACACCAGACTAGTTACCACTAAATTGTTTTGGGGAATTGGCAGCTTTTTAGGTTTTAAATAAAATAAATTGTAACAGAACAAGGCTTTGAGGCTGAGAGTAAATAATTTGCTGAAAAATTGCTTGAAGCATGATTGATGGAAAAGTTGATTGGCGAGTGAGTAGTAAGTAATGTAGATAAATGCAATAAATGAATGAGTAAGCAATTCGTCAAGTGCAGCTTTAAAAGGTAAAATGAAATGGGGCGTTAATATTTGTTTTACAAAATCTACTAATCATAACAATGGCAAACACCAATTTATTGTCTAAGTTTTTTAGTCCATTTAGGAAAATTTCGATATGCTGAATCCAAAAATCACATTAGCTATGCTCAATCAAGTCAATATTTTAATCTATCACCTCAGGGTTATTTTTACAGTTTTTTTTTACATGCAAGGGTATTTTATATTTATACGAGTATGATACAAAAATATTTCTTATTTATTTAAATAGACGAATTATGAACAGTTTAAATTGGGCATTTTTTGACGACTAACTGTTATTTTTCTTTTTCAGGTGAATGAAATGGATTCGATCAGTTCTTGCTAAAATAAGCCCGATGTATTCTGCTACATCTACGGCTAATACAACGTTGTTCCTAACAGTAATCCAGTCACAAGTTTTATAAATCGAGCTTACCATGCTTATTTTGGTATGGAATCTGGTGACCAGTTTTAAGCTTGGGAGTCACACATGGTATGCAACACATGGAAGAGTATCTGCGTCGTTGGACCAAGTTCAAGAAGAGTTTTTTGAAGTTTGAAATTCCCATGATTTGGAAGGAGCCAACAAACTATAAGCAAAAACTGCTACTTATGTGCAATTGATTGACTGAGATCAACAGAAAGAAACGGAGCAGCTTTAGGTATTCTGATCTTTAATCAGAACGTCGCCCTGTAGCTCATTGTGATGAAATTCCAGTACCTATCATTGGAGAACTTCCTGACATTAGTGACGAAGATTCCTCCAGTGTTGAATAAAATGAAAAAGAAGCAGTTTTTGACGATGATGCTCCACATGCTTTTTCCCCAAAGGATCTAAATGATTTAGTTCGAGATCTTAGCTTTTTAAAATCCTCTGCCGAACTGTTGACATCCAGATTGAATGGAAAAAACTCCTCTCTGGGAGTGCTTGCATCTCCTTCTACCAAAACAAACATCAAAATACCGCCATTCTTTTCTCTGAATAGAAGGACTTGATGTACTATGCATACAATTCGCATCTTTTACACAAGCTTGAAGTACGACAGTACTAACCCGAAGCTTTGAACCTGGTTATTGACTCAATGAAATGTTTTATGCTGCACAACGGCAACCAGTTTGCTTCTGTTCCCTCGCTCACTCGACTACACTGAAAGAGTACCTGCGGTAGTATAGACCGAACTCAGCATTATACGAAGAAGGACTAGCCTGTTTTGGAGAAATTGGTGCCTTGCAGAGCAAGTAACGTCATAAACAATCTTCTGCTAAACAAAGATAGGATTCTCTTCACATCGTTGAACATAAGGCTCAGTTTGCTCAAGCAGCTCACCAAAGTTCTAAAAAAGAATGGCGGTTGCTTCACTTATTTGTGCTACGCTTTTCAAGAATTGGCCATCGAGAAGTTGGAAGCTGGCATCTTTTACGGTCCTCAACTACGTCAGCTCATCAGAAATCCAGTTTGAAAAATCAAACTGGAAATTGAACTGGTAACCCGGAAGGCTTTTGTTCTGGTCTTCATGAAGTCTTTTGGCAACAAGAAGTCCACGAACTACACAGAACATTCCGCCAATATGCTGACTGCTTTCATACAACTTGGATGCTACATTAGCATAAAAGTGTATTACGTATTCTTACATAAAATCGGTTTCTTGAGAATCTGGGATCAATAAGTGACAAACAGAGAGAAAGATTACATCCAGACATGAAAGAGATGGAGACTAGGTATCAGGGACACTATTTCGGCTTCAAAATATTAACAGAAATCAACCGTAAATGTCACAAAAATGTAATCGATTTAGTTATAATATCGGATTTATTAAAAATCTAACTTGATCGGAGGAAAGGGATGTCATTTTCAGATACAACGGTGGAAAATTGTCCTAAATCATGGGGTAAAACTTAGACGCCTCACAAAGATTTTTTTATGTAGCCCAGAGTAATAAAACAGAGAAATGGTTAACATTGAAACAACAGGTGAATTGAGTAGGATACAAAAGGGGGCGGAATATTTTGTTATAAAAGGGCTTCGCCATCATTTGATGCTTGATAAAGCTCATACTGTTTATTCCTTTGACGATAAGCGAAGCAGATATTTACTTAAACATATGATGGCCTCTTGGAATTTATATAAGTCATGCCGCGCTAATTTATTTATGAATAGAAAAGTAAATTTATCTGCATATCGAGTTAGCGTCAATGAGCTACCCCACCACAGTCTTAGGAGCAGATTCTCGCCCTACATCGCCCACACCCGACATTTCGCTCTTTCTGGCCTACTCTCTATAAATATGCGCCTAGTCCTTTTATTGTAGATTAAAGATAATAGACAAATACCGAAACTACTCTTGTATTAAATTTATTCTGCTTAAATGTGGTTTTCATATCTTGAATTTATTTCACGCTATTGTGAATTATTCTCTCTCTCACTTTCTTTCTTTCTCTCAATATATATATATATATATAAATATATATATATATATATATATATATCAATGCTACCATTCTCTGGTGGTACTTTGTTGTAGGCTACTCGGTCTAATATATCTTAAGTGATAACTTCTCTTTATTTCTCCACTTTCTAACGTCACTTCATAAGCCCTTCTTGTTAGCAATAAATATTACTCCTAATACTAATACTAATAAATAATTATTCATTAGATTTCTGATTCTTGTGCGCAGGCTGTACGAGTCTGTGAGTTTCTTTGGCTGGTTTCTTATACTCAAAGTGACTTTTGGCGTTCCTGTGCGTAGTATTAGTATCAGCCACACATCCATGAGGTGAAAATCCGATAGGCGTTGTTATAACGAAAAATCTTATGGATGGTCTGCACCTCTTATAGGTCTCCGTCTTTCTTTCTCTCTCTGTCTCTCTCAAACTCTCTTTTATCTTTTTCTCTCTCTCTATCTTTATTACATGACTGTTATAATCTTCAATAACACCCTTAAATAAAAATATTACATTTCTCATTGATTCCCCAGTTTTAATTTCTTGTCAAACTTTTCAAAAATTTCTTATTCTGTTTTTCTTATTTCGCCTAGGCCCATCTACGTGACGCAAAGACCCTTGAAACGTTTTTATCTCTAATCTGCATTATCTTATTGTCCATTTACTCAATTCCATAAATGCCACTACCAAAGAAAGTTGCAGTGGTTTAAAGGACAAATGATCAGAGCATTCCAGGATCGTCACTCATATGGTAGTAAAATTCATTCCAATAATTAAAATGAGATAATTATATTTCAGTTTGTATATCTTTTTAGAGCCTATGGACCATTCTGTGTCTTTTATTTTTAAAAAGGTTTATCACTCGTTTTTTTTAATTGGTAACATAGCGAACTGGTCTTACCGAATTACCAAACAGCAAAGATTCTAGATCCATTCTAGGCCAGCTCAAAAAGAGGGAAAAGGATGGTTCTCAGAGGTTTGTGATAGACTACTCCTATTTCATCAAGATCGTATATATATATATATATATATATATATATATATATATATATATATATATATATATATATCGATTCTATGCTTAGACAAGTTTCTCCAAATGTATGTTTTTATAAGAAAATAAATTTTTGTCTTATCGCAGCGTTAAAACTTTAGTTTATTTATATTTTTAAACTTATTTTTATTTGCCATTCAGTTATCCAACTCAGACTTTAAGTGATACTTTATAATAGTAAACCGCTTTAGTATTCACTTCAATATGTTGGCCTCGCAGATGCCAATCTTTCAGTTAAAGTAAATCGAGTTGCCTCAGCCTTTCTTCGTGCGAGCTATTTCTAAATTCGTTGCTCGATGCTGGATGCGTTTCAATATTACAATGTCAGTTTGCATAGGTGGATACCAAAATTGCACTGCATACTAAAAAAATAATATCTTTCGTTTTAAATGCAAAATATCTACCTATGTATTCTAGAACCCCATTTGCCTTTTATAACGTTACATTATATTGTTTTTAAAATTAGAGATCATTTAAGATTTAGACACCGAAATCCTTGACCTTGTTGATGGTTTTTACAATTTGACGCCTATATTGAAATCTCTACGGAGAATGTTACTATGACCTATGGACTTATTACCTTACGCTTGACAAGGTTGCATTGTGTCTATTCCTAGAGGGCTTCAAACATACGCCAATGTCATCAAATGCCGGATCTCACAATGTTAAAGAAAGTGAATAAGTGATCCTGATGCGGCATCCGGATTTGGATCATTCCCCGAACCCATTTCTTTTTCCCTTTGCCCAAGACACTCCCTCCACCGCAAAGTTCACAGAATCCTCCAATGAACTTTTTAAATATTCTGTACACAACGAAACAAACAGCGTTGATCACGTATCCGCGGCAAACACTTTTGGCAGCGGTGCTAACATAATCATTCGCTGTTATTATATACAACGTGGGGTCAAGTTTCCCTTTGATCGTAGGAATGCAAAATGCTCTAATAACTACATTTTCTCGGAGTGGACAATATTACCTCCCTCTTCAGGGTAGCCATGGACTCATAAAAACGAATTTGGCCTCAATACACGCACTTTTAGATCTCGTCCAAAGAAGAACTCCTCCCTCAAGTTCGCATTAGACTGGTATTCCTCTTGAATAGGCTAGAAAGGTGATATTCTAGCGGTATGTTTAGGTGAAGATACCAGAACATCTTCATTACTTCAGTTCTTCCACTCTAAATGAAGATTGAATATTGTTTCTGCAGCCTTCTTCCTTAACATACTCTACCACAACCCTCCCTTTTAGGTATATCAAAACTCCCCCTCTCCTTGTTTATTCAGGTGGTTCGCATCGAAGCGTTCGCATGTGACTCGAACAGTTTAAATCTCGACTTGACAAGATAATTCACACCCTGACCTAGATGTTACCATCCTAGTATAGATCTGAGTAAAGTAGATAGGTTTCAACTTTTTCTAAAAATTTCCTGTTTGTATCGTTCAAGTATCGTTTCAGCTTTCTGGTCCGCAATGCGGGTGGCTGAGGTGGGCGGGGAGAGCCTTCATCTATGCTATACTTTCTCTTATGCTATAGGTTAGGGCTTTCCCAAAATAGTACTTCCACGTTATGGTCAGAAATGTCCTTTGAGGTACTACTATTCCTTGTGACTCCATAGAGTTGGAATCGAATTCCCTTTTGGTCGTGGCCACACACCATTGGTAAAAAGCATAAATCACCCCAGTGAATCATTTATATAATTTAATTAGAAATTTGTCGTAAATGAATTCATTTTAAAATTATATAGTATATAATTTTATTTTTAATACTTAGTTGGATCCCTTTTATTTTAGTTACAGCTTTAATTCTCCGTGGCATGGATTTCGTCAAATTTTCCCGCAATTCTGACGTTACTTTCTCTACCCACCTTGTAATTCTTCATGCAGTTCTCTTTGGTTTTTGTACTAGTGGTATTTCTTATTGCATTTCCAAGCACTCTCTACAAGTGTTCTATAGACTTATCTCTCGGTTCTGTGGTGGCCAACCATAGGAGTGATCTTCATTTCTCCAAATCAATTCTTGGGGCATTTTCTTGCTAAAATATGCTTTCATTTCTAGCCTTAAATAAAAAAATCTCCCTCGGGCCTGATGTTGACATGCAGCTGCGTACCTTGAAAAAACCATCTCCATGCTTCTCAGTTGGTACCACACAAGTCGGGTGAAATGCCCTGTAAACTCTTCGTCTCATAAAGGTACCACTTGAAGTGCTGAAAATCTGAAAACAAAACAATGATACAAAAAAGTTAAACTTTCAAATAATTTTCTTACAGGATATTTTTAAATGTAATTCCATGTAAAACAACAATATAATAATCTTTCTTATATACCTGATATTTACTTTCATCTGACCAGATAACCCACTCCCTATAAAACCTAAATAACAAGGCCACATAAAAATACAATCCATTATAACAAAGATTAAAGGCTCAAAATACAACATAATAAACATATACACCCCCAACTCCCCCAGAATACATCTAGACTAGGCATCTCTCCTAGAATCCCTCACACAATTTCCCCAACCTTTTCAACTGCGGTGACTTTAATGCACAACACTCATCCAGGCTCAAAACTAACACACCAGATAACGGAGGGATCCACATAGCAAAATAACTTCACTCACCAACTCATCATACTCAACAACACATCGCTACCAACCAGAAAACCCCTCCAACACACAGAAATTGCCCTCTGCTCACCTTACCTACAGACCAAAACTACATGAAACACTACAATCGACTTCTAAACCCCGCACAAATAACCAACCTCCATCAAAACTACACAAATACATAGGTGACAAACTTTGAAATTTAATTTAAAACAACACCCCTCGTTAGAAAAACCACTACACTGCATTATCAATATCTTTACACACGCAAAAAGTAAATTCATCCCCCACGGCCACAAAAAAACATATATCCCCAATTTATAAAAGGAAACAGCAGACTACATAAAGCAGCGTAACATTCTTAATCAAAACAAAGCCTCCCCCCCATCACAACAAGAAACACAACGCATCCAATTACTCAAAACTCACATCACCAACCTAGTCACTAAACAGCAAACAGAGAACTAGGGCTAATACGTCAACACAATAGATCACAAGATCTACACATCACGTACCATCCCAGCACCCACTCACGTGTCATTAGTTACGGGAAACAACAAAATTTAATCACCTAGGTAAGACTGTAATAATCTCATGAAACACTACTCGAACATTAGTTCGAGTAGTGATAATAAATCCCTCACTACCCAATCCCAATAAAAAAATCCAGCCCACTACTTCCAACAACTCTACAATAACCTCCCTTCGAAACTCCCAAACCCTCAAACACCAACTTAACCAAATATATCAACACTACCTTCACCCAAAGATAGTTGAACACTACCACCAAACAACATCTTAAACAAGCCCTAACTTAATAAGCTAATCAGAGAAATCACTACAAAGAACATAACGAGTAATCTTTTCTCCTCTCAGGTCAGGCTCCTCCTCTATACTACAGTACACAAACCCTGCCCCGACAACAACATGCACCAGATACATCAAAGCCCAGACAACATCAAACACTTACTTATAGACTGCCCAAACATCACATAAGTACGCACTACCAACATATCTTCTATTAGTAACCTGTTCTCCCACCTTGGGGGCGTGCTGGACATCCGCTGGGTGATTGAAGACGTTTTTTCTTTTTTTCTTTTTACTTCAGATATCAATGTCTTCTTTCTCAACTTGCATCAATCGACCTATTTCTCCTTCTAACTATGCCTTTAAATATTTTTTAACTTTAAACTTCATTGAACTGTCCAGCAGGTTCAGATTTTTTCTGTCATTTTGTATTGAAGATCTAATGATACATCTTCCTTCTCTAGGTGCTTTAAGACGTTTTAGGCTACTTCTCTTCCTTGATACAATTTCTTGGTCTCTTTATATCGTTTTATAGTGGTTTGGACAATTGCATATCTTGACTATTTTATGTTTTTAGCAATTTCTACTTGTGAAAACCAGTGGCTAGGCAGAAGTTGCATTTGTGCTCTCTGTGTTTTTGTGAGTTCTTTAGCTTTAGTCATATTACTTAATCAGATCAATATTGAATGCATGATATAAATTAAGGCTAAAACATAAGAAAAGTTGATTAAATTCTGATTTTAGAAAATACCATTTTATAAAGTACACATTATTTAATAGAATACCAAGTAATTCAAACGTATTAGAAAAATATTCAAACATATTCACAAAATAAACATTATTATGTATAATATAAATTTTAAAAGCTTTGTGTAAATTTGCTAAATATATAAATCTATGAGCGTGCTTCCTAATTTTAGCCAAGGGATATACAAGGTGTCCCAGAAAAAAGTTAACCGTACTTTGAATTAGTATAACTTAAAACCTATTAGACAATTTTAAGTTCTGCAAAACAAAACAAATTTATCAACTATTTATCTGTTGATTCTGGAAATTTCATTAAATTCCTTTTTACTATCTTGATACACTAATATGTTTAGTGGAGGCGATCAAAATTATGTTTGCGCAAGGAAGTAAAATAATTAAACTTCGAAGTTTAAAATCAACAAATATATTTAAATCCATTTTTAACAAAAACACCTCTTCATATGGGTAACACAGATTCATTTTTTTAATTTTCTAAGCACCGTTTCCTTCCACATGTCCTCCATTTCTTTCCAAACACAGTTGCGCTTTTGATCGCATTGATTGAACAACCTTTTTGATTAACTTGTGATTTTCCTTATGTCTATTGACTCAACGTGTGATACTATCTCTTAACTAGTTGATGTTTTGTGGTGGAGTAGAATACACTTTATTCTTTAGATATCACCATAAGAAATAATCGAACGGTGTTAAGTCAGGGGATCTTGGGGGCCATTCAATTGCATGATTTAGCGCGACAATGCGGTTGTCAAACTTTTCTCTTAGTTTTGTTCTTACAGCAAGATGTCTATGAGCTGGTGTGCCGTCCTGATTCGACGCAAGTCTATTGAATTGATTGCGGTGAATCTGGCGGAGTTCCGGAAAGATCCTTTCGTTGATCATGCTCAGGTAGGAAGCACCATTCAAGTTATTCTCGTAAAACAATGGGCCGACAAGATAGCCATTCCCGCATATTCCGATCCACAGAGACACTTTTTGTTGACAAATACGAGTGTCAAAGTGGAATGCTGGGGGGAGGGGGATCAGCGGCGCATATTGCCGAATGTTATGGCTATTTACCTTTCCATTCCTGAAAAAAAGGCTGCCTCGTCACCAATCACAATGTTTTCCAAAAAACGAGCAGGTTTATGGAGAAGCCATTCGACAAATTGTCTACGACGAGGAAAATCAGTTTCAAGAAGCTGGTGTCTTGCATGCATCTTATAAGGATGCCATTTTAAGTCATGTTTAATATGCGGTTAAATGATGACTTTGACAATTGTAACCCATTCATTCTGACTGATACATGTGGATTTTGAAGAAGTGTCATCTGAACATTTTCGATATTTTCTGTTGTTCTTATGGTTCTCATACGAGCCGAACGACCTTTATGTAGATTTAAGCATGTTCCTTTATGTTGGTATTTGCGAACCTTTTTCCAAAGTGTGGGCTTGCTTGGTGGGTGCCGACCTAGAAAACGTTATTCAAATGAATCTTGTACTTGTTTAATACTGCCAGTCTTAATAAAGTTTGTGACTACAAATACGCGTTGATCTTTTGTTAACTGCATGATTAAAAAGGTTCTATGGAAGTAAACTTTTACACAGAAACGCTTTGATTTGCTTAGTAAGCAATAATGACGAGACCATAGCACAGCATGGCTGAAAAACCATTGTAAAATGGTCTATGCTTTGCTTGAAGAATCGCACAGTGCCCTAGGCTCCCCTCAATCCTCTCTTCAAAGTGCACGGTGGCCTAGCTTTCCTAGGCTTCGTTTCACTATTTTACTTCCTTGCGCAAACATATTTTTGATAGCCTCAACTAAACCCATTAGTGTATCAAGATCGTATAAGGGAACTTAATGAAATTTCCAGAATTGACAGATAAATCGTTGGTAAATAAACTACCTTTTTGCAGGACAGAAAAATCTCCAATAGGTTTTGAGTTATACTAATTCAAAATACGATTAACTCTTTACTGGGACACCCGGTATATGCTTAAATGTGTTCGAATTGGGGGGAGGGGCAAACAGGGAGAATCATCCGTCGCGCATCGGGGGAGTGTGGAGATGGAAATGCTATCATCAGGCTCTGTAACGAAAGAGTGATGTTTTGTGTTCATATGAAGGAAATGGTTGGAAAAGACAACGGTGTTGTGAAAGGATGGGGACGGGGGGGAGGCGCTGCCAATGAATCCAAAAATCCAGACTTGGACTTGGATTTTGAGAGCCTTTTCGACGAAACCTCGGATACTCCTTAAATTATGGTAGATCCTATTTGAGCCTTGATTTTTGGACCATAGCAACTGCTATTTTCTATGGTATTTCGTCAGATCTTCTAAGGTAACCTTGTGACGTAAGTTTGAGGTAAGTCGTATTTATGCCTCAATTCTGGTATCATAGCAACCATTATTGCCGTATGGCAAAAATGAACTTTGCGTGACATCAATGACCTCAAAGGAATGATCCAAGCACTGGTCCCGATGAACGGTCCTAGATCTACGTACACACATAGACACATTGCATACATATACAATTACATCAGTACATACAGTCTTGGCCAAAAGTTTTGCAACTAATGTATATTTTTATTTTTTCATTTTTTTTTTTATTTTATCTGAATCCTTATCTGAATCCAACATCACGCTCTGTCCAAATCCTGTAGGAGGTGAGTTTTAGTCCCTGGAGCATTGCCATTGGTTTAAAAGAATTAAATGATGACAAATATGTGTTAAATGAATGTTGTGTAATTATAATCTATTTGGTAGTATTTCTTTTGTATAAATAGATGTTTGAATCTTTTTTTATTCCAGAAATGAGTGTAACCATTGTTGCTCCTCAGCTAAGTGGTCTGAAATGCAAGAAGATACTTGCTAAGGGTATTGCCTCAAAGAGCACAATCTATTGGATCATTGATGACTTTTAAAATACTGGTTACAGTCCTGTAAAGAAGTCTTCTGGACTCGCAACTGATTCAAGTGTACGCAAAGATCGCCTCCTGGTAAGATCCCAGCTCAAGGATATGGTTGCCACCAGTGTCAAGCTTACTCAAGTCGAGAAAGGCTGCAAATAGGCTTTATTTCACTAAAAAGAACTATACCGATAGGCTCTAATTTTTTACTAAATATAAGGAGTGTAGTGTTGAAGACTAAAGCAAAGTGTTATTCTCTAAAAAGTTCTCTTCCGCTTGTTTGGAGCTTCTGATGGATCCTTTGTGTGGAACGGAAATGGGGAGCGCTTTCATGAGCCCTGTATCGTACCCACACTGAAGCATCCGGATATTTTCCATGTCTGGGACAGCCTCTCATCTAAGGGAACTTTGCCCAAGGACACTGCCATGAACTCAAAATCGTACCAAAACGTGCCTCATCAGCACCTTTTTACAACAGTTCAGGACCAATTTGTGGATGATAACTATTTTAAGCATGATAGCTCATCTTTTCACAAAGCGAATGCAATAACAAAGTTCTTGCCTGAAAATAGCATCGAACTTTTGCAATCTTATCCCAGAAATTACCAGATTTAAACTCAATTGAGAATTTGTGGGCGATAATCAAACTGGCGATTGATAAACAGAAGCCATCCAATTGTGAATAGTTGCGGATTCTTATTAAGCAGAAGTGGAACAATTATCGCTCAAGATATCATCACAAATTTGGTCTCCAACATTGCAAAACCAATTGAGTCAGTCTTGAAGAACAAATGACATCATTGTAAATATTAACTGCGCGCAACAATTAACTGAATTTATTAATAAAATGAGTTTGAGCTCTATTTTTTTATATTTCACTTTTAACTTATGATACAAACATCTAAAATAAAAGGAAATGTTTGATTAGTTCTATTAATTTTCTAATATGAAAAGAATATTCTAGTCTCAAGATTTTTGGCCATACCTAATCATATACATATAAGTTGTGGCTCAATACCTCCTCACCAATACAGAATTATCGTCCAAGCATTGGCAACGTTTTGAGGCACGCGGCTCACCGAAGCTCTTCTGAACTTAATTAATATGGGAACTTAGTTTCCATTAAAGGGAAACAAAGGAATTGATATTGCCTTCTTACTGATTTTTTAACCTATAACTTTAGAGTAATTTTACAACACAAATCTTAAAATCGACCTATAGGGAAATGGCCCGCGGGCCAGAGTGCGCCAAATGCGCCCATTCATTTGCCTAATATATTTTTTAGGTTAATTCATCCGTGAATTATTAAAGGCATTGTAATAATATAAGCAACTACTAGAACTCTATTATGATGTAGCTTTCCTCTTCTTCTGACCTTTCTTCTTCCTCTTCTTCTTCTTGTTCTTCTTTTTTATTTCTTCTACTTTCTCTTCTTGTTCCACCTATTTTTCTTTTTATTATTAACACTAGTGTCTATCTTCTTTTACATAGAGGCAATTTAACATCAATATGAAAATCGTCTTCCTCTTGTTCGCGATCGAGGCACATTAACCAATAGATCGATAGACCAACACGAGTAGACAGGAAGATCTGACAGACAGATAAGATGGCCAAATAAGTAGAGGGATTAAGGGGATCCTTATCAAATTGATCCCTGCTTCATCTGAAGTAGGGACGGTTGTGGAAGGATCTTCCCTCCCATCATCCCTTTCCGGGCAATTAAATCTTCCAGTACGGGATCACTTCCAAAGTCCCTTCCACTCTTCCTTAACACCTACTCATCTTTTAAGACGGGTGTTTGTGTGTGTGGCTAATGAGGGGCTGAAGGGGGGTGAGGGGATCATTGGGATGGGGCAAGTGGTATTTGCACCTAAACTTTGACCTGTGGCTAAAATCTTTTCAAATCTAGTGTAAAGTATGGGGTGGATTCGGTCGGTGTGGCGATGCGGATATCACACCCGACAACGCAAACAACCACCCCTACTATCATACCCTCCATGCACCATACATGGGTAGATGAGAACATGCATGGACATACATGCTTACATCACCTGAGTTTCTCGCAGTCTCTCGATTAATCCGAGTCTTGGCGAAATAGCTTAACGCCATCTATCACTTGATGCCGGGGAAGGCGTTAAAAATAGTGGAAAACTAGACAGATGTAATTTTATTTATTTTTATTATTACTCATTTGTTTACGAGTATTTATTTGTTCATTACTTAATTTTTAATTCATACATCCAGTGAGGGTATCTCACCAGAGGAGATTGAGAGGCTGGAATTGTAAAGAAAGTTGAGAAGTTAGGGGATGTGAGGATGTTTGAGATTTCCTCTCAACCTCCACAATTATTCCATGAAATGTCGAATTCTGCGAACGCCGTAAAGTGTTTGAACGGAGTGCTGTATAAAGAGATATTAAGGCACTACCACCCTCAAACATCGGATATTTCACCCTTCTTCTACCATAACTGTAAAAACTAGCGATTATTCGAATATTCACAACTTCAACAAATATCGATGATTTCGCTCTTTTTCGACCACACATCAATGATTTTACTTTTCTTCAACAACTTCTCCATAATTCATCGATAATTCTACCATGATTCTTCCACAAACCCACCAAGCATCAATAATTTCACTTTTCTTCCAACACACCTCCACTAACCATCGATAATTCGACCATTCTTACTCCACAAATCCACTAACCATCGATTATTTTACATTTCTTCCAGAACATTTGCAGTATTTATCGATCATTCAACTATTCTTCCTCCACTACTTTAACAAGCATCGATTATTTCATTCTTCTTCCACCACAACTCCTACAAGCATAGATTATTTCACTTTCCTTTTACCACCCCTTTTCCAGCCGTTGACGATTCAACCATTCTTCCTCCACAACTCCACCAAGCATTTATCATTTCATTTTTCTTCCATCACACCCCCACCAACAATCGATGACTCGAATATTCTTCCTCCACAACTCCAACAAGCATCAATGATTTCAATCTTCTTCCAACAGACATCCACCAACCATCGACGATTCAACCATTCTTCCTCCACAACTATATCAAATCTCTATGATTTTTCTCTTATTCTCCAATATCTCCAGTAGCCATGGAAGACTCGATCATTCTTCCTCCACAACACCCACTAAGCATCGATAATTTCCCTCTCCTTTCACAACACCTCCACCAGTCATCGAAGTTTCGACTATTCTTCCACCACATCTCCACCAACCATCGACTACTCAACCTTCTTTCCTCTATAGCTCTCCCAAGTATCGATGCTTGCACTTTCCTTGCATAGCACCTCTACCAACCATCGACGATTGGATCATTCTTTCTTTACAATTCCAACCAGAATCTATGATTTTACTTTTCTTCTACAACATCTCCACCAACTATCAATGATTCTACCATTCTTCCACCACACATCCCAACCATCGAAGATTCGACCATTATTGTTCCACAACTCTACCAAGCATCAATGATTTCGCTATTCTTCTACCAGTCTACCAAGCATCAATGATTTTGCTATTCTTCTACTACACCTCCACCAATCTTCTAGGATTTTACTACCATTCTACCACTATATCTCTTTAATTATTCTTTTAGTGTTTAAAAAAATGTGGTGAGTTAACGAGACCTAAACTTCAAAATTAATCCGGGGACCGATAATATTAGTATATTTGCATTTGACTTAATTCACTTGGTATTTGGATAAATACAGTCACTTCGTATTTGAACGAATACAGTCACTTGGCCTTTGGACAAATAGAGTCACTTGGTATTTAGACGAATGGAGTCACTTGGTATTTGGAATAATACAGTCACTTGGTATTTGGACGAATACAGTCACTTGGCATTTGGACGAATACAGGCACAGTATCCTCCATTGGAGCGTTTGTTTACTTTGCAAGTTTTGGCCTGGTTTGTTGGTTCATGGGTTTTAAATCAATTTTAACTTAAAATAAACACAAATAAATAGTTTTTAGGTCTTCTAGTGCAAAATTTAGATTGAAATATGGCTGGAGTAGATAATTTGTGTGATCCCTGTGGTATGTTGAGGAATGCAAGATTTTATGAATGTCTCGTATGCTTTGTAATGAATGAGAATGCATCTTTTATATTAGAGGTTAGTTTGATTAGAAGGGTGAATGAGCGAATGATTTAGAAAGAAGATGGTCATGAGGATATAAGTTATAGTTAAGATAGGAGTAAGAATGATGAAGGGCAGAGAAATAGACAGTGTAATATGGCAATGAATGATGGAACGAATCTTAACTTAGGAGAGGTAGGCCGAGTTTTGCTTCAGGTTTGAAAGATGCAGATGGTGGTGATTTCTGGGTGAATGTTAATTTTTTAGATAGGTTATTGCATGTTAGATCTGTGAGAAACCTATTAGCTTGACTAATATATTTAGCTCCCTGAGAGATGAAGTGATAAAAGTGGGGTGATTGTGGATTTGAATGAGAGTATGGATAGAAGTGGCGCAGCTGGTAGTATGAATGTGAATAGGAGGGAGGATACAGTTAGGAATGAGGGAGTTAGAAATAAGAGTGAGACTAAAGTGTTTGGAAAGGAAGTTGAGTGCAAGTAGGTGCAAAGGAATGAGGGTTTGTTTGCCAGGTGCTGGAGTAAGTGAGGTATCTGACAGGTACAAAGGGCTGGTGTCTGGTTGTGCAAGAGATACAGTTGTGATTACACATGTAGGAATATGTGATGTTAAGTAAATGGATGTATATAAATTACGTGAGAGCTATAAGAGATTAATTGAAAAGGTGAAAGATAGTAGGATGAAAGGTAGTGTTAGATTTAGTTCCGAGAATGAATGTTGGATTGGAATGGATGTCTCATCTAATTGAGCTGAATGAATATGCAAGAGGTATGTGTGAGAGGGAAAGTCTGATATTTGTTGATATGCAGGATAGGTTTTATAAAAGAAAGAAATGTATACAATGGATGGAATATTTGAGTAGGGATGGAGTTAATGTGTTGTGGAAAGTGTAGGATTAGTTATTTGCAGTCCGGAAACTAAGTACTGTTATTCTTAAGAGAAATTTAGGTAGAGGGAATCATGCTCTTGATAGTTATAAGGGTAAGCATTTGAATCAGGTGAAAAGTTGTGCTTCAGGGATAGGAGGACTGAGTTGTCTCTACCTACACCAGTGCTCGTAGTCTTAGAAACAAGAAGGATAAATTATTTAATTATATGTATCATTGGTGAAGATATAGATATAGTATGAGTAACAGAATCGTAGGTTAATGAAATTTAATTTAATGACAATGTGATTGAATTTTATCTATGCATTACTCAAAGGACAGGTGAGATTGTTGGGGGATAATTATTTTTATAAGAAATTCATTGTTTCAAATGTAAATAATTCAATAAAACAGTGTGAAGTTGAGTCACTGTGGATAGATATTAAGGTCAGTAAAAATAAGATTCTACACTTGAGAGCCTTTTACAGACCACCCAGACGTCAGACTGATGATATTGATGAACTAATTATATGGAAATGTGGAAAGGATTCAAAGCAGATGTAATTATCCTTTGCGACTTTAATTTACGCTGTGTTGTAGGAAAATATGATAGGAAAGAATAGAGTAAGTTGCAAGTTGATTGAATGTTTCGAATATGTTTTTTTAATCAATTCTTAAATGAACCAACAAGGAGGCACCAATATATTAGATATAGTACTTACAAACAATGATAATTTGGTTCAGAAACTGACCGTCAGGGAAGCACTGTGAAGTAGTGATCATCAGATGATTCGTTTGAACTTATTAATAAGGAAAGGTAAGACATCAACAAACACTGTTAAGGCTTCAAATTTTCGTAGAGGGGATTATGATAAACTTCGAAGCATGCTGATTCAGGTTCACTGGGATATAGCATGCAGCAGTAAGAATACTTATGAGATATGGCATATTTTTAAGAATATATTTATTGTAGTCCAAGAGCAGTGTATTCCAATGAAGGTCATTAAGAAAAAATACAGGAAGCCATTATTGTGGAATTGGGAGATAACAAAAATTCCGAGAAGAAAAGAGCATACAGGATATTGCAAATGGAAGGTATTGTATGAATATAAATTATTATATGTTAAATAGGAATGAGCTAAAAAGAAAATTAAGGAATGTAAAAGAATATCATAAATTTTAACTTAACTCAGAACAATAATGATCTAATAAAATTCCTTATTTATTATAAAATCAATTGCAAATCTAGCAGAGATAATATACGTCTATTAAATATGAAAGCGTTATGTAGGAATCTGATGAGAAAATAGTTGAAGTCTTCTTAATGATCATTTTGCTTCAGTATTTTCAGAAGAGAATCTGAAAAACTTAAATTATGATAGATCTGTTTCATGGGTAGGGTATTACATACCAAGAATGTAGATAGAGAAAGCATTAAGAAGCATAGCATAAGTGAGTTAAATACTAGCAAGGCCACTGGCCCAGATAACATTCATTTTACGTTACTTAAATAGGTGTAAAGTGTTGCAGTAGCTCTAGAAAAATATATACTTGATCACTAGATTTTGGAGAGGTGCCAAAAGATTGGAAAATAGCGAATGTAGTGACTATTTTTAAGAAAGGGATTAAAAAGGATCCGAATAACTTTAGACCAGTAAGTTTAATCTCTATAGCTGGTAAAATTATTGAGAAGGTATTTAAAAAAAGGTATTTCTGAGTAGCTAGAGGGTGGTAGGTTAATCACCGATGTCAGCAATGGAATTATATTAGGTATATCATGTTAAACAAACAGTATAACTTGTTCATTATACAACAAAACAATTGTATAAAAGAGAGAATGTAGATGTATTTTACTTAGATTTTACCAAATTCTTGGACAAGGTTCCACATAGAGTACTGGTTAATAAATTAAAAAGGTTTGGGGTATGTGGGAGAGTAGTGACTGGCTGAAAGATAGGAAGCGGTAGTGCTAAATGAAGTAAAGTGATATTGTAGGTATATTGTCAGTGGGGTACCTCAGGGATCAGTTATTGGTCCATTATTATTTGTAATCTATATAAATGACCTTAAGGAGGCAGTTAATAGCAAACTGTCAATTTTTGCAAATAACTCTATATTAGAAGGTTCTGTAAAAGAAGTTGAGTGTAACTTTAAGGTGAAAAGTAACTTAAACAAGCTATTTGTTTGGACACATACGTAGCAAATGACTTTTAACTTTCAAAAAGGTTATACACATTGGCAGTGATAATACAAAATTTAGCTATTAAATGGTTTTGCATTGGCTTAACTCAGTATAGGATGAAAGTGACTTAGGATTAATAATCAATAGATTACTGAGGTTTTCTAAGCAGTGTATTGAAGCAAAAAAATAAGAAATAAGAGTGTTAGGCTGCATCTTGAGCATTGCACATACAAACATGGACCCCACATTTTAGATTTTATATAAACCTGCGAGGATTATTGACTAGGAGAGCAATAAATATGATATTTTCCCTGAGACATTTTGGATAGGTAGATAGACTGAGGGGATTAAATATGTTGTCATTTGAAAGAAAGTGTATGAGATGGGATATAATTGCGTTTTTTAAAATTTGTTATAGGATGGTTATTTTGGATTTTGGAAAGTTCTTTAGGTTTGCAGGATAGCAAGAAGACTTTAAACTCAGAAAATAGGGGTGTAGGTTGCATGTAAGAAAATGATTTTTTATTAATCGAATGGTAGGTTTTTGGAATAGAAATTGAAATGTTTTCAAGTGCCGGTTAGACGAATATATGGGAATGGAAGGTCATTGTGGATTTTGGGATCTATATTAGGGTATGATTATACATATTTTAATATATACAAACTATGGCTTCGAGACTCTCCCCTACTGGGAGCTGGCGCTTCGCTGCACTCGCCTACTGCCCTTCCGGCTGAAGGCCTCGAGCCTATGTGGACTTTGAAGCTGCTTTTTACAACCGCATTTCATTACGCTTTTTTAAATCTTTGTTTAGGGGGCAATTAAATCCCTTTTAAAGTAAAATAAAACAAAAAAAATTAAACATAATAAATACTTTATTTGTTAATTATTAGCCCACACCATACAAAAATGAATTAATTCTGAATTTCTTTCTTCAAACCGCTTCTTTCTTTTAACAGTCATGAATTCTTCAATTTTTCTTCTTCTTCTTCTTCTTCTTCTTCTTCTTCTTCTTCTTCTTCTTCTTCTTCTTCTTCTTCTTCTTCTTCTTCTTCTTCTTCTTCTTCTTCTTTTTCTTCTTCTTCTTTTTCTTCTTCTTCTTTTTTTATTTTTCTTCTTTTTATTATTATCCTCCTCCCTCCACCTTCTTCTCTTCTCCTTCTTTTCTTACTTCTATTCATTCTCTTACGTCTCTTCCATTTCGCTCTTTTTCGTCTCCTTTTTCTTTTTCTTTTCTTCTCCTGTTCTTCAATCTGTTCTTCTCTTCATCTTATTTATTCTATACTTTCCTCCTCCTCCTATTCTACTTCTTCCGTCTCTTTTTCTTCTTCTCTCTTCCTATTCTTTTTCTTCTTATCATCCTCATCCTTTTCTTAAACTTCTCAATTTACTCCTTCTCTTCTTCTTTTTTTAATACTTTCTTCCCTTCTCCTTATTTTGTCCTCATTCTTCTTCCTCTCCTCATCCTCACCTTTATTCTCTTCTTCTTCTCCTCATTCATTTCATTATATTTAACCAATCCGTAAATTCCAATTCTTAAAATATATTGTTAGGGACAAATTAGGGATTTCTGCACTCCTCATTTCGCTCTACCCGTTTTTAGGTGCCATTCACGATTTCCTCCTGATCAAGATAAAAATTTAAAATCTATTTTAGAAATAATTTCGATAAAAATTCCGAATATAGAAAAAAAAAAGCAGCAATGGTTGAAATTTTTCTAAATTTTCTGAACTTCACCAATAATAATAATGAAAATAATATCCTGATTTTAGAAAACTGCAAAAACATATCAGGTCATCATTCATTAATTAAGCTAAAAAAAATCTTTTTACCATTTTTTCACTTCTTTCCAAAAAAATCCCGTTCTAAAAATATTGAGTTATGGAGGATTATTGTATATGGAGGAGGTCCATGGTAAGGTTTTTGACGAATCTTGAATATAATAACTTCAGTACAACCGGGAAATAAGGCACTTTTGTTATTGTTTGGACCCCGAAAGACCTTCAAATAAATATATTTATTCCTATTAGGGTCAATTTAAGCCTAAAATTAGAATAGTAATTAAATAGATGCCTATAATTCAGAACCTTTCTTTCCCAATCCCAGGCACGAATCAGTCTTCCTTGCATATACACACCTACACATACATACACAACAAAACGAATCCTGGCATTACATTTGGATGATCCAAAAGCCACGAGAGTGATCTCCTCACACCCATCCTCGACGCCAAGTTCCTCTTCCGCAACCACTTTTGGTCAAAAACCAACATCAACACATGACAAGGACCATAGAGTCCTCTTTATCCCCTATAAAAATCGCAGCCTTTGGATCGCAAAAAGCCACACATACTTTCGATTCCGTCCTATGAAATATTTTCTACTCCTTAACAGTTACACTGTTCAGATGGTGCGTTCGCTACCTCCAGCTCGCTTTTCTAATCTCCTAACTGATCTCTCTCACAACATTCTTTAATCTCAGGGTGGGGCTGCCTTGTTTGCGGGGATTTGTGCGCAAGCACATCTCATGAGCATCCAAACAGTCAGATATATTTCATTTCCCATCACACAGCCTTGTGTCACGCACATAAAAGGTCAATTTATTTGCCGTCATCAGAACCAGATTTCATATCCACCTCGTCACGCACCCAAATCCCTAAAACCATACAATTTATTCCAGGTCACCAAAACTACACACACATACACACATATATATATATATATATATATATATATATATATATATATATATATATATATATATATATATATATATATATATATATATATATATATATATATATATATCACTCAAACATACAATTCATCCGGCATTACCACAACTATATCTTTCATCCACAGAATTAACCATAGACTTCATCCCCCACCACCTGGAGAGAATCAGTTTCATGCAGTTTTCGCCACGTGTTAGCCCCCTTCCCCCCCGCTAATTTCTCTTAAAGGGATTTAATTTATTTGAGGAATTAAAGCAAAATTACGCAGACAAACGACAGAATCTACACTAAAGGATTTTTTTCATTTAGGCTGGTTCCTGGCGACCGCCAACAAGAGCACGTCCGTCTATGTACAATCTAAAGGAAAACAAAATGACGATAGTAAACAAACTAAAAAAAATATAGGAACGATAGTAGTAACAAGCTCTCCCTCTTCCACTCATTCACTGTCGGAAGATAATGACCTCAATGCACAATTATTCCCTTGTGCCACACAAAGAATATAAAAGAAATTAAAAATAAATTGTTGGGAAGAAAGAACGAATTTAAAGGTATGATAAATAAACTAAAAGAAAGTAACAATAAAAATAAACCCAACTCCAGCCTACATCAGCACCACCACTACGCTGCTACTAATTAGACTTGTTACAGTTCGCGCTTTGCGTGAGCTAATCCCGTCTTTGTTATTGCGGCTGGACGGGCAGCGTAGGGCGGAATTCCTGCCAAGACGGTCCAGACGGTGCGGATTTGTTGGTTAATTTGGTGGCAAAATCTGATGGTCAAAATGGTTTAAAACAATAAAGGAAGAATTCAAAATATGTCCCCCATCCATTATAATTCGATCCTTCCTTAATACCCAACATCCCCCAGCAGCCGTTTTGACTAACTGATCACCATGACGCGACAATAGGGCCCTCATTTAACGTTCCATTATTATTATTTGGATTATTATTTATTAATTCAATTGATTATCATTATTAAGAGTGTTTAATAAAGAGGAAGGACACAAAGCGATATCTTATGGCATCTCAGTAGATATTTAATGGCTCCTTTAGTTCTCTGTAGTGGGAAATCGCTGTTATCTTGTCATGTCGATGCAAATCCCATAACAAATATCTTCTTGAGGTTTCTGTAGCCATACCGAAATTAACTCTTAATAATTATTCCTGAATCTCAATCGATTGTCCGCTACCCATTAAACTTGGATCATTGGTACGAGGGAGAATGGAAGGAATGTCAAGTGCTACCAACCTTCCTGGGGAGCCTATAGTAAAAATAGGAGTATTGCAATAGGGATGTGGGGGGGGAGGATATCTCTGACTTCTCTTCACTTAATTGAAGACATATACGTCAGATGCCGACAGGCGAAACAACAAGATAATCCCAGTTTAAGACCCTGGCACTGTGGACAATTCTTGTAACATGGAGAATATCTTTATTAGAAAAGGTATTCGAGATTTCATTGATTGGCTTGCACGGATGCGAGTCTAAGACACGAGTTGGCCAGGGTACTTTTATCTTTAAGCGACCTTCGTTCTCCCACCTTCCGCGAGATCTTTTTCTGGGTATCCTTATGTATAAAGGTGCACACATTAGTAGCTTTTTTGTTTATCTTGCGTCGTTTCTTCTAGATTTTTTTATATATGTAAAATCAAAACCCACAGGGTATCTCCTCCAAGTTCTTTCTTTTTTCATTACCTTTCCATTCTTTCTGTAATTATTTTTCTGTATGCATTCCTTTTGATGTTGGAATCTTACTTTTAACATTCATTTCTTTCGTTTTATCTTTATTTCTGTTAATTTCTCTTTTTTACTGTATTTGAATATATTTTTATTTCTTTTTCGTTTATTCTTTTATAGATCTTTTAATTTGCAATAAAATTTCATTAATTTTTTTTTGTGATTTCACATTCCATGGCTGTTTTTTTCAATCTATCTTTGCCCTATCCCTCTTTTTCCCCTTATTTGTTTCGCTGTTCCTTGTTTAAATCTTTTTGCAAGTTATTTGATCATTATATTTTTAATTCTCTCTTAATCCTGCGTTACTATAGTTTCATTTAATAATTTATATATTTCATTCAAATCCTAACTTAATTACTTTAATTCATTTCTTATTTTTTTATACTATTTCTCTCGTTCACTTAAGTTCTTCCTACTTTATTTTACTTCTTACTTATTTCTCTTATTTTATCTATCTTTATTTCGTTCTTTTATATCTTTTCTTTAAATCTGTAATTTAATTATGAGAAAAATGCTTTATTTTATTTCTTCATAAATTCTTATTTTTTTTTGCATAATTTATTTCATTATTTACTTTATACTTTCATTCCGTTAATTTATTTTATTCTTTGATCTATTTTTTACATTTCTTTTCTTCCTTCTTTTATTTAGTTTTTTACATATTTTTTAATTTTCTTTCTTTTATTTAATTTTGTAGAATTTTTTTTTAGTTTTCTGTCATTTTCCTTATCTTCCCTCTAATGTTTCATATTGCATTTCTTCTTTTTATCTTTCTTTGTTATCTCTTCCTTCCAACTTTTTTCTTTCCTCGACTTATTTCCGACTTAATTTCTTTTTTCATTAGATATTTATATTTATATCTTAAGTTCATTCTTTCGTTGTTTGTTTTTTTTTTAATTTCTTTGAATTCCTTTGATTCTATATTTACTTTTATCTATAATTTATTTTCTAATTTATTTATTTTTTCTTTCTTTGACTTAATTTATTACTTTCTTTGTTTTAGGTTACTAAATATATTTGTGTTAATTTCTTTCATTTTCTTTTAAATTTATTTTTTAGATTTCTTTCCTTTCTTTGCTAGTCCTTTAATTTAATTTTTATCTAAACTTTTCTTTCTTTTTATTAACTTTTTCATTCTTTTTCTCATTTATTTTTGTTTCTTTCTTTCTTTCTTTATTTGATTTTTATCTTCCTCTAAATTCTTTTCTCTCTGTTTCGCTCTTTATTTGAATTTATTTTCTATTCTTTAATTTTATTGCTTTGAATTTATTTGTAATTTTCTTTCTTTCCTTTAATTTATTTCCTTATTTTTCTTTAAATTTCATTAATTTTTATAATTTTCTATCACCAGGTTTTTCTTTATATTTTTTTTACTTAGTCCTTTCTACTTTACTTTTCTTTCTTTCTTTAATTTAATTAATTTCTTTGTTTATTTTTCTTTCTCTCTTAATTTCCTTTCTTTCTTTTCACCATTTTTTTTCTTTCTTTCATTTATTTTCTTTCAATTAGTATGCTTTTCTTCTAGTAATTTACTTGCTTCATTATTCTTACTTTTTTCCACTCATCTCTTATTATTTTATTTCTTATGTTTCCACTATTTTCTTTCATTCTATCTTTATTCCTTTTTTTCTATGGCGGAATGTAAATTCACAACATGTAAATAAAGACCTAGTGTAAGAGCCCCCCTGCATCCTCTATAATTCCAAAGACTAATATAAGGTCTCGTATATAATCCGATGGGATTAAATGGTCTACAACTTTCAAATAGGATTGGAGTACCCAATCTTGAAAGAAAAACCCCTCCAAGAATAATAACAAAATAAATGCCTAAAAATCTGTTGGAAAAACAAACATACAACCAACCACCATTAGAGAGAAATAGGCCAAAGCATCAGTCACTGCCCCTTATAAAAACCCTATATTTTATTTATATCTGATCACGTAATCCTGCCACCCTATGCCCCTATTCCCTTTATCCCATACCGTCTATTCTATGGGGGAAGGGCCTCCCTGCGTTTCCCTTGTTCAGATCCCTTCGGTTGGACAAATGCAGTGGTATATCTGGAGCTTTTATATCACTGTGACATTAGGTATAGAGCTGTAGTATAGCTATTTGCGCCTGAGACCCGTATCGCTCGATCAGTAAGCCAATAATTATGGGTACGCGGCCATGATTGAATGTGTGATACTCGGAAACGCCTCCGAAGCTTCCCTCCCTAACTCACTCCCAGGGTATTAATGTTACATGAGACTAGTTTTGTAGTGTGGCACCACTACCCTATCTATATCGAGACAAAGAGGGGTCGTACAGAAAAACGTTACACCCCAAACTATATATATATATATATATATATATATATATATATATATATATATATATATATATATATATATATATATATATATATATATATACCATTTAGGTTCAATGAGATCCCCTTCCCCAACTTCCGGCGAAAGAGGGAGTCCGACTATTTAACCGATGGATGGATGCAATGGGGCGGAGAAATCTCTACCTTTCATTGTTTTTTTTCTTTAAATTAAAAAGTGAAAGCAAGGGGAAAGGTCTACCAGAAAGTATGTGAGGAATGGAAGTGGTGATGTTAATGAAAGTGAAAATGTATGAGAGGTAGGTCGAGGACTGGAAAAAAAGAGACAAAGAGATTTGAAAGATATTAGTGGCCTTAATTCACGTAACTCTCCCCAACTATCTTTTGATCTTTTGACGCTTCGTAGTTTACAGCGAACATACATTGACGTTAAAGCTACCCTTCTTATCTTCTCGTCTTCATTTATTCTTTATTTACTTCTTCTTCTTTTCTTCTTCTTGAGATCTCCCAATTTACTAATACACTCCTTGCCTCGGCACGTAATCCAACGCTGCAAATGGACGACTCGAGATGGATGCTTGGTGGACAAGAGGCGAATAGAGTGACGAAGAACGGGGTAAGAGATATTCATGGGGTGAAGAATGGGGTATGTAAATGTGGTTATGAATGTGAGTGTTCTGAGCTGGTATGGACATATAAGGAGAATGGGTGGAAATGTACTCGTGAAAGAGACGAGGATAAGTGTCAGGGTGTGAAAATGGTTGGAAAACTGCGTAAAAGGTGTTTGGGAGTGAAGGGACTGACAAAGAAGAGTGGATGATATTGTGTATGATAGGTGCATATTTTTCATTAAGTATCTCATACGTGCCCCCACCCCTACAAATCCACCAAGATCAGCTGAAAACCAAAACAACAAACTAAGAAAAAGCATGCTACAGTGTCAGCGAGAGGCACGCCTCCCTCTGGCCACTGACCATGCAACCAACACCTATCACCCAAAATGATAAGTAAAATGGAGGAGACCACCCTCTATAAAGTTGGACAAACCACGGCTAGGTGTGCTCCAACTCGTCCCGAGTACTAGTGAGAAACGGTAGCGATCCGATAGTTCCAGGTAGTGGGCCAATTAACGTGCGCGAAGATACTTCATAATGGGTTAATCAACAAGAATGTGCCAGACAGTCTGGAGGTGGAGAAGTACCACGCAGTCGTGGGAGGAACTTTCAGGGTAGCGCTCCATCAAATGGTGGGGGGTTTCGCAAGTGTATCCAATTCAAAGATTATTAAAAACGACCTGAAGCTGCCGAAGTATTGTGAGGGAGCTTCACGGGGATAGTCGTGGAGCAATATCGTGCAACTTTAGGCTTCCGTCAGCATTCTCCAATCTTCTTTGCCAGATAGCCTTAAGGGCTGACCTAAATTCTGCCTTGTAGTCTGAGAAGCAAGTGACATTTGGTTCTCATAACTAATCTCTGATGAAACATGTAACATTTTGCCAGCATGCAATCATCACTGGACTGGATAACCAGTAAGCGTTTGAAGCCAGGGGGTTTAAAAATACAGGGTAGTGCCTCGATGAGAGGCCCATCAATATGGGGGAATATTTCGCCCTAACAGCAATTTTCATGTTCGTTCTCTGAGTTTTGGCCTCCTTGCTAGAAGGTGTCCTAGGTACGGACATGACAATCTTGGCTTGGCCCTCTGCCAAAATGGCAGCGGATCCGTCCGTCTCCGTAGTCGCACTGAAAGGGAAGGAATCCTTAATCTTATTCGTTTTCTTTGATTTCTTTTCATTTTATATTTTTTTCCGATCGGAAGGGGGTCCAAGGCTGGACGAGCCAGCTTCATCCTTATCATTTCTGAGAAGAGGAAGGAGTTGGCTGACCCGAAGCTCCACCTGAGAGAAGATATCCATTCTCTCCTCTTGAGTCATCGATGACCCGTGCCACCTTAGGAGGACCTGTCACAGGAGCGGACTCTGGCTTGGGGTGTCTCCCACCGAGTAAGTGTTCACTCCCAGGGAATCCTTGCAATCTGGGCCAGGGTCACCGTTCGGTCCAATTCCACTTCAGTATGGATCTCCAAATGACCATTCCTTCAAGGTATCTGGGATCCCCACCGGGATTTCAATGATCCTATTGCTCGTAATAAATATTATTGGGGCAGGCTGTCGCTCTCCATCAGATAAAAATTAGGTGCCAGTCATGCAGGGTCCCAGCAATGTGACGAGATGTGAGTCAGTTAGATTAGGGGGTAAGACTACGGGGACCACATCGCCTGTTGCCCATCTGAGGGGATTAGAGGAGTCGATTTGGACACATCTGGGGTTAGACTTCCGTCAGCACCTGCTACTTATCTGCTTGAACTTAGCATAGCCATAGGAAAGTAAAAGGAGGGCGGCCGCCAAGACAGATGGAAAATTCCCACAAGCTGACTGAAAGAGGGGACAATAGGGAAACCCTCGAACCTGCAATCAAAGAATAGGGCAAAACTACCTCTCCGTTAAGTTACTCTTGAAGGCGCAAAGGGAAAATTCCCGAAGAGAGAAGTACTTCTATTTCAGGGAAATCCCCTTTACCAATGGGTACTGATGAGAGCGGTGAGAAGAGTGTCGTCGAGGTTTTCCTTGCCCACCCCCAACATCAAGGTCGAGCCAAGTTTTGCAATTTGAAACGTAGTCAGAAATTTCGATATAAATTTGCCAATTCACGAGAATTACGAAAGTTTGTGACCACAGAAAAGAAAAAAGTTATTTGGTGGGATATATCCCTCGTCCAGCCACTCCAGCCCGTCTTGTCCGTCCGTGTTTTTGGGCTGTTCAAGTCTCCGACTCTAGGCGCGTTAATGAGTAACACTCGCGCCTGATCAGCGATATAAACAGATCAGAAGTTACACAGTGTATGGCCTTTCCCCAAAGGCCGCAGTTCCTAACTCAGGAGCCAGAGTAGCAGGGCGACAGGGTGTCATGTGACAGACCCAGTGACTTCATTTGACATGGCAGCCAACGAGGCAGTAAAGTGCGTACGCCATAAGAAGTATATCCTTATGTACTCGAGAACGGCTACAGAGAAGTCGCCAATCCATTACAAGCAGGGAAAGGGTTATTGGGGCATAACTTGCTCTTCTCATTAATTGCACCCCAAGACCCAGGAGGCTCTTAGTCCTTTATCTTGCGACCTAGAGGCGTTAAATGGCGTTGTTTATGGCGTTTCCAAAGCCTCTCTTCCAACACGGCATGACCTAGCTGGTCTGGTCCTTAAACCTAGATTGGAAAATTAATGAGAAAACACTCTTAAAAAAGTGGGTGCATAGAAGAAAAGGGACGAGGTACCAGCTCCCCCATGACTACTCAAGGGATTGAACAAGAGATTCCCGATTTCCCCTCGGGCAGGCAGGATGCGGCGTTCCTTTAGGTATCATGGGCAACAGTCTACATAGGATACCCTCCTGTGGGGTAATGTGTGCATGGAGGGGCTGTGAGAGGGATTCCTTAGGGGCGGTTTGCCCATGGTGGAACCTTACCTGGTCGACATAGACAGGACCCCATCAGTGTGAAGCGCCAATTTGGAGTGCACATGACATAAGGTTCGTGAGAGGTTGGGTAAGTGGTAATGGCATTGGCATACGCATACTACACATTTGAGGAAAGCTGCTGATAGTGCAACAGTGGTAATGATAAAGTAATTGTAGCAAGGAGGAATTTTCTTGAAATTCCTCGATTTTTGCGAGCAGTTGGATGAATGTTGTTCACCATGTTGAGGGCGGTATCTGTCTACTAGTGCCCGTTAGTAGGTCTTTGTTCTCTGGGCACAAACTAGTTTGGAGGGATATTACGGCCTTGCTGGTTACATATTTGAAGATTAATTTGGGGATTATATTCTGCCATCTTTAACCTTTTTCTCTTTTCTCGATTTAGTCACTTTGCCCATTAATGTATATTTCTGGAATAACAAAATGCCCCTGTTCATAACATTAACACCCAGCCTCAGTAATGTTGTGCTAGGGTATATATTGGGCAAACTGTGATTAAATTTACGCCTAATTATTTTCCTTAAATCCATTTAAGCAATACTTCCCCCTCATAAAGTCTTTGCTAAGTGTCTATGCCCATGTTGATGAGCAACGTTTCTCTCCCTTTGCTCTGAGTCGAGAAGGTACGCGGATGTCAGATGTATCCATGGTAACCGTACTGCAACGGACATATAGAGTATTACATCGACTCGGCCCTTCAAAGTCTTTCAGGTTCTAGAGACCCTCCTTCCCCCTCAAACCATCAACTATATCTGCAGAAAATACCTCCACTCAAGCTGTTATCATGTCTTCCGTTGGTTCTCGTTTATTACTTTGATGTAAACAACCACAACTTTGAATACTCTGTCGTCAGCAGGTCCTGTTTCATCTGGGTTCCTGGCTATATACAATGCATGACAGAGACCTAAATAAGGGTCAACGGCAACCGCGGGTTCCCCACATGTCCCGATTTCACCATCTTCATTCAGTGCATCGTCGCGCCGCGTCATTAGTCCCGATCCGAGGCCCGATTAAAATTGGACGCTGGCAGATAGCATCTACCGAGATCTTATATTTCACATACACATACTCACCACACCCACACATTACACCCCACACACATTGACATACACAGATACACCGGGCAGGCACATACAGACACATACTCCCATTTCCCCAAACGTATGAGGATGGGCAGTTTAGAGTTTGACGTTTGCTATTGTTATCGTCAAATTAAGTGAAACGTCGCCATGGTTACAGGCGGATCTGGGGCACGTATCTGGTTGCCAGGGGTGACGGGTGCGCTATCTGGGTATGTGTTAGGCGGTGGTGCGACAGAACGGGAGAAGACAGCGATCAAAGAGTCTGCGATGAGGTACAGATAAAAGGAAATTTAATAGGCGTTGAGTCGGGTCTACTTGCTAGAGGAGGCGAAGAGATCCTGCTCGAAGAAGAAGAAAGAAATAAAGAAGAATAAGAATTTGTTTTAGACGATATGAAATGTGGATGAAATTTGGAATTAAATAAATTCCGATTATATGAAATCAATTCTTTTTCGTCTTGAATAGGTAGGTATTTATCCTCGTATTCTCATCTAATTCTTCTTCTTCTCAAATTTTTGCACTGATGTTAGTTATTCTTTAATTTATCGTTTTCTTCTTTTTTTTCAATATTTTTGTCTTGTTCTTCTTATTTTATTTCCCCTTCTTCATCTTCTCTTCTTCCCCCTCGGGCGACGACAGATATATACTTGTGTAAGAAGGCAACTAACCTACAAGGCAGAGCAATTTTTTAGTATTATGATTCTTTTCTAATAATTAAGCCTACCGACAGTAGGCTACATTAATCTATTTAATCTACTTCCATTTCACCTCAATCTACTGGACTTAGATTAGGCATTAATTTATAAAACCTAAGATCGTACGATGATTCCGGAGGTTTAGCGGGAAATGGTGGGTATTGCAAGAGTACTCTTATACTCGTTACGATGGTCTCAACGAAGGACACAGTGATAGTTTGATGCATTTATACACGTTTTTGTTAAATATATAAATATGTGCTAAAATTGTAATATTAATCAATGTGGCCGCCCTCGGTGGCGAGCAAGTTCTGAAGGTCGTACACATGTTGCAGACAAAGCCCTTCCTCATGCTGGCCAACACGCGGTTGACGGAGGACTTCAGCTCTTAGACGTTGCTGTGGAGGACATTTCAGGCCTTGCCCTCGACATGCGTCCACAAGTTGTAGTCGAGGGGATTGACGTAGTAAGACTGCAGCGGCCAAAAGTCATTCAACCGGAAGTTCATTTCGACCCAAACCACTCTTGCGCAGTCTTGGCCGTATGGCGCGGGACGCCGCCCTGCTGAAAGACTTAGTCTGCTTTGTTCATTTTGGCGTGAACAAGAATCGAACATAACATAACGTCCTCTGCCATTAATCGAAATGACTTTAACGTCCTCTGCTATGAATCGAACATGAATTAACGTCCTCTGCCATGATCTTGATTCGTTCAATTATTACGTTAAACTGGATGATATTAACCTTAAATTGTAGATGGGTGACCAAAGGGGTATCAGAAGGCCAAAACATTGGTTAAAAGATATGGCCAAGAGATGTAGAGGGGTAGGGGCCCTGGGACAGTGCAAGAAAGATGGGGGGGGGGGATCGAGAGGAGTAGGGGTGGGGAGAGTGCAGCAGTAGTGTAGGTGGAATGTAAACCAGTCAGCTCCTTTCTAATCACAAACTGCCAATAGAAAAGTTGAAGAACGTAGTTGATCATCGGATATTCAAAGTCGAAACACTATGTACCATTTGACCAAAGTTGAGGTACATTGGGTGTGATTAGTCTTCGGCTGAGGATCTGATACGACTTTAATTGACATTGATGTAGTAATAAATGACATATAACGTCTCATTATTAATATTAATTTATTATAGTAGTAACAACAATAATTTTAGTAATGGAAAAAACTTGCCCAAACAATAAGAAGATAACCGCGGTCCTGAGGGATACCCTCAGTCAGGGATATCCGGGCGATCCGATAAGATGAGTATGGCAGAACAGAGAGAGCTTGCGGCGCCTTGCAAAGACTAACTTTTGAAATCTGGCTGAAAAGCGTCAATGGAAGATCAATCCTGAAAAAGAGGTACAAATCCTGATAAAGAAGCAGCAATCCTGATAAAGAGGAGCCAATCGTGATAAAGAGGCAGGACTTCTAATAAAGCGGTAGCAATCGTGATAAAAAGAGCCAATCATGAGAAGAGGTACCAATCCTGATAATGCAGTACAAATCCTGGTAATGATGTAAGAATCCTGATAAAGACTCAGTAATCTTGATGAGGAGTCACCAATCCTGATAAAGAGGTAGCAATCGTGATGCAGGTGTAGCAATGGGATAAAGAAGTACAAATCCTAATAAAGAGGCAATAATTTTGATAAAGAGGAGCCAATCATGAGAATAAGGGAGCACTCCTGAAAAGGAGTTACAAATCCTGATAAGGAGGTACCAATCCTGATAAAAGGTAACAAACTTGGTAAAGATTTAGCAATCCTGATAAAGAGTTACCAATCCTGACAAGCCTGTATCATTGTACCAATCCTGGTAGAGAGATAGAAATCAAGATAAAGAAGAGCCAATCATTAAAAAGAGGTACAAATCCAGATAAGGAACTACCAGTCCTGATCAATAGGAACTAATCCTGGTAAAGATATACCAATATTGATTAAAATGAACCACTTCTGATAAAGAGGAGCTAACCCTATTAAAAAGGTACCAATCCTGATAAAGATATATCATATCTGGTAAAGAGGTACAATCCTGATAAAGAGGCGGCACCATCATAAGGAGGTACCAAGACTGATAAATAGGAGCAACTCTTAATAAGGCGGTACCAATCCTTATAAGGCTATACCAATCATGATAAAGGTGGATCTATCATGATAATGAGGAACCATTCCTGATAATGAGGTCTTAATCCTAATAAAGAGGAGCCAATCATGATAAAAAGGTACCAATAATGATTAAGAGGTGGCAATTCTAATGAAGACGAGCCAGTCCTGATAAAGAGATACAAATTGTGATTATCAAGTACCAATCTAATAAAGAGATAGAAACACCGATAAAGAGGTATCAATCCGAATAGAGAAGCAGCAATATTGCTAAACAATTACTAATCATGATAAGGCTGTACCAATCCTGGTTATGATGTAACAATACTGACAAAGAGGTACCAATAGTGAGAAAGAGGTACTATTCCTGATAAAAAGCTACCAATACTGCCCAAAAGCTACCAATCCTGACAAAAAGCTACCAATCCTAATTTAAAGCTACAAATCCTAATAAAGAGAAGTTAATCGTAATAAAGAGGTAAAAATCGTGCGAAAGAAGTACCAATCATAATAAAGAGGAACCCAACAAGATAAAGAGGTACAAGTCCTGTTAAAGAGGTACTAATCCTATAAAATAGGGATTCAATCCTGCTATAAAGAGTTACCAATCGTCATACAGGAAGTACCAATCGTGTTTAAGAGGTACTGATCCTGATAAGGAGGCACAGTCCTGATAAAGATGTACCAATCATGAATAAAGGAGCCAATTATGATAAAGAGGTACAAATCTTGATAAAAAGTACTAATTGTGAAAAGATGTAACATTCAAGCAAAACCGGTACCAATCGTAATAAAGAGATGTAATTGAATTTGATAAAACGTAATATATGCTCCATAAGAAAACCATTTATCATTTATTTTAAAAAAGCAAACCATCGAGACTATATCGACTTGAAGTTATTTAATATGAAGTTCGTAGGTAAAAATGTGTAATTACTGCCGAGCTTTATTTGACTACAAGGGGACAGAAGAGCACGGAAGACTGAGAACTTGTTATCTTGCTGGTGTTGAACAAACGAATGTGTGAACGAGGGAGATGGGATAATACAAGATGGGATAAATGCATATGCAAAAGATCCAAGATGAAAACGAGTATGATGAGATCAATACGTTTTGTGAGGTATTTATAGCACATATGCACATGAAAAAAATCATAAACGACAAAGCTTTTCGAGGCTCTAAATGATACCTAACCTAACTTGACCTTAACCTCCAACCTTTTGGACCAATTTGGCCAATTAGATGTATTATGTACCAATAAATAATAAATATATATTTATTTTAAATAATAATAATAAAAATAAGGTAACGAATATCAACTTGCTTTGAACTGAATAATAAGAACCATATAATATGTATATTCAGAGGTATTTTGTGGTGTGTTGTTGCGTTTTTTTTAGATTATTTTATGCTTTCACACTTGAAAGAGCAGCGATACATTTTGTGCCGTGCCTCATTTTTTTGTTAGTCATGAAACTCCTTCCTCCAAGAAATGTGGCAGAGTGCTGGGGAAATAGGGCTATAACCACCTTCACTCACCAGTGTACCAGAGACAGGGAACCAATTTTTTTTTCTGTGTTAGCAAAGCAGCAGCTGTGGAAACTGTAACCCGGGTTTGTCCCCGGTCCCTCAAACCCGGGTCGAGTTCCCGGTGAGGTATCCGAGTACATCAATCTGTGTTTCCCCGGCAGGTGTAGAACCTGGACCGTCCTGAAACGTCCTAGACCGGCCTGAAATGAGAGTAGAAATGATACACCTTGATGAGCATTAAGAAACATCCACAGAGTCCCCCAAACCCCTACCACTATTAGGGCAGTGGACCCCTTCCCTTCATCTCCAGACACCTTAAACCATCCCGTTGAAAGGAGGTTGGAAGAGACAATTCGAACCTGCGACCTAATCCTCTCTCTACCACACAAACAGAAGTGAGAATAGCTCTTCTCTCAGACCTTATAAAGTTTCACGCGAGATTCGTGAAGAGATAACGTCTTAAATGGAAGTTTCCATTTCATTGACTGGAACGTGTCTTTTGGGGGTCTCAACATGTTGGGGATGAAATTGTGACCTAAAGATCTCCAGCGTGTATTCACAGCCCCACGTGAGATGTAACCAAGCATTTACATATTTATGTACTTTGACTACTACAAGAAATTTAAATATTCCTGGGCTAATGTGAGATGTACTAAAGCTTTCCCATATGTAATTTGCCAACTAAAGAGAGTGTACACATGTAAGGACTCATGTAAGATACACTAAAGCATTTTCGTGTGTACATTGACTACTAAAACGAATGTATACACGTGTTTACGTGTGATTTGGGGTAGTACACAAAATTTATACGTGTGTCCAGAGAGACCTTGGTAAAATTTATTCTAGTATTTAAATGTACGCTTTGGGTAGTATAACGAATGTACACATTTCCGTACAAAGCTGTCAAGGTGAGATGTATATAGTTAATCGGTTGCATGTCATTTTGGAGTAAAATAAATGTACACATGTCCTCACAAAGTGGCCTCGGTGATATGTAGTCGAATATTTACATACATGTGTATTTTATGTAGTACAACGAGTGTACTCTTGCAAGCAATTCTTTAGTATAAATTCATACACGGAAGAGTGTCTGTGCAATTTTAGGAGACTTGCCTTACGACCTGAACCAGAGTACCGAATAGTTACCTCCTTTGAATAATCTGGATCTGGATCTGGATCTAGATCACCTGAATTCACCTTTTTCTTTAGGACACTTTTTGTTCCGATCAGTGGGGGCAAAGGCTCCGCTTCTGGCTCCTTAGCTGATTAACAACATCCCGATGGATCTCATTTAGATTTATATTGTTAAGAGAAGAAGAAAAAGCCTTTTGCACTCACGCACGTCACATTAAGTAGACAGAAGTAGAAAGTAAAAGTAGACACCCAATTTTGAAGTAGATAAGTGGAAACTGGGTGAAGAACCGCCAATATAGAAGTAGAAAATTATGAAAGTAGGTAAGGATTCAATGATATACAAGTAAAGGAGAATAGAAGTAGATAAGGTACATACAATCTAGAAGTACATGAGCATGAAGGTAGGTACGGACACTCCAGAATATATGTATACAAGTATAAGGAAATAAGAAAACCAGTATATAAAAGTAGTTGAAACACCTTCAATTTAAAGTTAGAAGAGATAAACATAAAGAGAGATATGAAACCTGCAATTTAAAGGTGGATAAAAAGATAAGTATAAAGATAAATATCAACGTCTAATTTAAAATTATCTGAGGAAAAGAATGGATACAAAAGCTGTGATCCAACAGCCGATTGGTATATAAGTATCAGAATAGATAAAAAAGCACTAATCCAACAGTGAATGAGTAGATAAGTAGAAACATACACGGATATTGCAAACGTCCTGTTACACGCGTTACGACGCTCTCAACCATGACCACAATGATAGTTATCATGTATATAGACAGGTTTTATTGCTTTAACATTGAAATATGTGTTTATAGCGTGATAGTAATGAATGAGGGTGCCGTTGTCGGCTAGCACGCGTTCCAGGCGAGACCTGGAGGCCGCCGCTCACACGTTGCCGACCAAGTCCTTCCTCATGCTGGACCACGCGCGGATGACGGAGGATTTCAGCTCGTCGAAGTTGTTGTGGCGGACCTAGCAGGCCTTGTCCTCGACATGAGCCAACAAGCTATAGTTGAGGGGATTGTAGTCGGGCGACTACCGTGTGGGTCAGGGCGCCGTCCTCCGGAAAGACGTATTCCGCTTTCTTCGTGAACTTTCTCACCGAGGGCAGGACTTTCCTGGCCAAGATGTAATTGTAATCGGCCTCAAACCACACTGGCAACATCTTCTCGCCATTCGAATCCACGAAACCCAGCAGCATCATAGAGGCGGGGTGCATGGTCGTGGTCGAAGTTTACCACGCGGTCGTTCTGTTGTTGATGACCGGATCAACCGTTATGTTTTTTTCATCAGAAAAAAATAAGAATTCGGTTGTCAAGACTCTTCCAAATCGTTGAGAAGAAGAAGGCTGCGCTCCCGACGTTGTTCTTGTTTGAGGTCGGTGAGCAGACTCTTTTCTGTGCACCTCAAGCTCTTACTATCCTCCTCCTTGATAGCCTTGGACACCCTGGCCACTAAAATGTAATTCTTCGCGAGCGCTGTCATTAGGAGCTTCGGAGCACTTTCGAAGATGTAAACTCAAAAAGGGTTGGAAAATGTGATCGAAGACGAAAAACAACTCCAAGAACAGAGATAAAATTAATACAACAGGCTCTTAAGAACAGAGGAACATCTTGCAGGAAGATTTCTATTGAGATGGCAGCAGAGGGTGTTAAGCTTCCCCGAATGACAGGCTTTTGAAAGCTGGATTGAAATCATATCGCCCGAGAAAGAAGCCTCGACTCACGGAAATAATGATGAAGGTACGCTATTATCTGGCAAAGAATCACCTTGAGTGGACTTCAGAACAATGTGGAAAGATAAGAAGGACAAATCTAGCTAACAGTTACCTGTAATTGATAAAAAAGCATTTTTTAATAGGTCCAATCTTTTCAAACCATAAAGTTTATTTGATGATTCATTGCTTCAATGGCTTTTCCAATAATTCTATGCCTGTTAAACTACTTATATTGATTGTATTTCTACTATTGCAGGTAGTTTTCTGTGATGAATCAATCATTGTAGTGCTAGATGACCGCGTGCACAGTGCAAGAAGGCAGCCTAGAGAAGAATTTTTGGCTGAATATCTGAAGAAAACAGTAAATTTCCAATGAAATTCATGGTTTGGAGAACCATTTCGGTGCATGTAACAAGTCGTTTGCACATTGTTAAGAAAAATAGGAGCAAAGAAAAGTATATATAAATTTTTAAAGGTCGTTTACTGCCTCAAATAAAGGAATGGTATGGCAACAGACCTTGGATATTTCAACAAGACTCGGCCCCCTGTGATACAGCAAAATCAATGAAGGCACAGTGTGCACAAAATGGAGTTCAACTGCTGCCATGTCCCGAAAATTCCCCTGATATGAATCCCATTGAGAGTATATGTAGTTTGTGTGTTGAAAGAAAAGAATACACACAGAGCCAATTACACCAAACAGCAAATCATACGCCGTCTCCTTGAAGTTTAGTTCAGATCTAAGCGAATCCAGAAAATGTGCAAAATATTGATCTATGCCATGCCAAGACGTGTTAAATCCCTCATGGACACTAAGGGTGGCCAAACTGCTTACTAATGAATGTAAAAGACTTAACACTATGCCAATGTGTCAAAATAAATCTATTTGCTATTTTACTGTATATATTATATATACGTATAAGATACGATTGCCCTTTTCCGCCCCAAAGGTTCATCTGATAAATTCCTAGAGTACACAAACCAGTTACATCCAAATATTAAATTCACTCAAGAAAAGGAAGACAACGACTCCATTCCTTTCTTAGACCAGCTAATAACACGCACAACCGACGGTTTCTCCACTTCCATTTACTGAAAACCTACACATACGGGCTCTGGACTCCATTTTCTTAGTCGTTGTGCCACTAAAATCAAATTAAACTCTATCAAAACCTTACCTTCTCGCGCTTACAATCTCACCTCATCATACCTCAATTTCCACAACGAGGTCACTTTCCTGACTAACTATTTTTAACAAAACGGATATCCTTCAAACTTATACGACCGAACTCTTCGAAATTTTATTAATAAAATATTTAACCCAAAGGATCCCTCATACAACGTTCCTAAAGAGAAGGATTTTGTACCTCTCCCATATATAGGATACCTCAATTCACTTCCCTGGGCCAAACTCTCTCCCTTTCTCAAAAATTCATTTCCAGCAACACATTTTATACCAATTTTTCAAAACACACGGAAAGTAAAACATCTTTTCAACATTAAAGACAAAATACCAACGCTGCTTCGATCCTCCATCATACTCATATATGAATTCAACTGCTCGAGATGTAATTCCGAGGTGTATTTGGGATCGATACAACGCATACTACATACCCGTATTTGCGCACAATTAGGCATCAGCAACAGAACTGGAGCCTCGCTCACTACCCCCGAATTCTTCCCTATCCGAATACACTACGAAAACAGACATCCACACCATGAACCAAACTTAAATAATTTTTAAATTAAAGATACAGCAAACAACGAAAACCAACCATGTACACTGGAATCTCTTTATATTAGATTTAAAGCCCCCACTTTAAACTCCAACACAAACTCATTTCCACTTTTACTACAACTATAATCACTCACGAATTACACACACCAAATCCACTCCGCCCCCCCCAAAAAAAGAAACCATATTTTTCAAATATTTCTATTACGAGTATCTCCCCTTTTTACAACGAAGACACCCAAAACTAATTAATCTCAGTTTTTATTCTAAAAACAAAAACATATTTCCCATTCCTTAATAGTTAAAAGCCGTGCATTTTTATAATTTGAATATTACCACCTCTGCTGCTTCCCATTTCACATATAATTAATTTATAAATATCTGATAACTTCTCTAAAAAATTCTTATCACTTCATCATCATCATCAACACAAACTCTACAATTTAAGAAGGGGATTTTTTTTAAGTATTTGAATAATAATTTCATCTTAGTTTGGTTATGACTTATGGTTTTAGCAAAGTTATTTCTAATAATTCTTTTATAATATCAAACCAGGCAATGGCTTCGCCACTCCCCCTATACATGAAAAGCTTGCGCTTCGCTACTAAAATTAAAATTTAAAATCTAAAAAATGCAGCTATAGTTAAATTTTTATAAATTTTATGAACTTTGTCAATTATAAAAAATTTAAAAAGAAACTCTAAACTAAATTTCCCATCTTTCAATATATCACGTTGCTAAGATATAGTTATAGAAGAAGATATATAAAAATAAATTTTAGGAACTTTACCATTTGTAATTGTTTGAGTGTAAAAATTTTTAAAAATTTCGATGCTTATATTTATTTCTGAACTTCATCATTTTGTTTTTTGATATTATTAAAGAATTATTAGAAATAACTTCGATAAAAAAACATAAGTCATAACCAAACTAAAATAAAATTATTATTCAAATACTCACAAAAATCCCCTTCTAAAATTATAGTTAGTGAAAACAAAATGGTGAAGTTCAGGAATAAATATAAGTATCGAAATTTGTGAATTTTTTAAAACCTAAAGAATTACAAATGGGGAAGTTCAGAAAATTTATTTTTATATATCTTCTATTCTATATATCTATATTTTAGCAACGTGATATTTTGAAAGGGGGGAAATTAGTTTAGAGTTTCTTTTTAAAATTATTATAATTGGCGAAGTTGAGAAAATTTATAAAAATTTAACCATGCCTGCTTTTTTTTTAGATTTTAAATTTTAATCTTAATAGCCAAGCCATTGCCTGGTGTTTGAATATATTTATAATGTCATATCCTTGAGAATGAGTTCCTACCCGAAACGTTGGTACCAAGAAGTTATAATATAATAATGAATTTCCTAAATTTAGCCTGCTTATTTATCCTAAAAATACGTATACGCCTGGCAACGCGCAACCTCTCTGCTCTCTTAAGATATATATATATATATATATATATATATATATATATATATATATATATATATATATATATATATATATATATATATATATATATATATATATATATATATATATATATATATATATATATATATATATATATATATATATATATATATATATATATATATATATATATATATATATATATATATATATATATATATATATATAAGCTCACCCGGACAAAAAGTTAGTCACTTGTAACCATAGTGCAGTTACTCGTAATAGCGTGTAATTCCACCTCATGCTTGAATAACGGCAGCGATTCGACGCGGCATTGACTCTACAAGGTTATGTATTTAAGGACCATCAAGATGTATCCATTCACGCTCCAACAAATTCCCTAGTTCAGTCAAATTGCGTGGATGCTGTCCAAAACGTTTGGACCATTGTTCAAGGCGATCCCAGAGATTTTCGATTGGGTTCAAATCTGGGGACTTTGCAGGCCAATCCAGATGTAGCAATGAACTTGAATGTTCGTCATGCCATTCAGCTACAGTTTTGGCTGGGTGAACGTGGCAGTTGTCGTCCAGGAAGAGAGGTGGAGAAATGTTCAATATGTGGCTAAGATGTAAAGCAAATGGTAGAACCTCAATATAAGATGCTGGTTCAAATTTGCAGTCACTTCAACCAAAGAGCCCATCTCACTATAACTTAAACAGCCCCAATACATCTCAGAGCCTCCTCCAGCTTGGACCACACCCTGCACGCAGTCTTCCTTGAAAGCTGCATGAGGGTTTTAGTGGACATGTCGCCGAGCATCGTTCATAAACGGACAAAATCTTGATTCCTCAGAACATATAACAGTGGTCCACTGCTCCACAGTCCACTCTTTGTGTTCCTTCGCCCACTGCAACCGGGCAATTTTGTGTAAAGCTGTTAGTAAGGGCTTGGGCGCCACTATGCTCCATATATTTATGCCATGGAGTTCCCTGCGTAATGTCTTTCTGAAATGGGTGGAGAAGGACCAGAATTGACGCTTTGTACCAATTCCTGCCTGGCAGCAAATCGATTTTCAATTACAAACCTGGAGATTCTACGGCGGTTCCTCTCTGACAACACCTTCTCCCGTTCTCAATTCTGGCGAGAGTTTTCCGCATTTTTGGAGTTCTGCCATTGTTTGTTATTGCATATGACCGTACGCGTTGAAACACTGGCAAATTTTGCCACTTCCTTCAGAGGCTAACCTTTGGCGCGGCCAAATGCAATCACACCTTTTTGCTATTCCGTGACGTCGCTTTTCCGGCCCATTTTAAGTAGAGTTGATTTACTATCTGCAGATCTCCACGCCGTCTGCAACACAAATAAAGCCTAACTAACGTTTCGACGTAAACTAAGCTACGCTTCTCGGGTGCCTGAGGTTCCTACACACTTCAGATAATAAGTTATGGTTTTTCTCGCTAGGTGACTAATTCTTTGTCCAGGGAGCTTATATATATTAGGTTAACGAAAAAGTTCTTGCGTTTTTTTAATGTTGTGTTGATTCAAGTTTTGTTGACGTGATTTGTGCACATATTAAGAAACAATAATAAATAATGAGAACAAAATTTGCAAAGGTTAGGCTACGTCTCTTAACAGCGTAGACTATTAGGCTTTTGCTTAGGCTGCGTCTTGAAGTTGAGTAATAAGTCATTGCGGTGCATTTAAAAGTTGTGTTAATTTAATTTTTGTTCTGTACCCTCACAATGGAATGTTAAGATAAAAGAAAGGCGCATTTTCGACATTTGTTGTTATTCATTTTTAATCGATACGGGAACAATGCAAACGCAGCCATAGCTCTCCGCGATATTTGTGCTGTGTACGCAGAAAATGATTTATCAGAAAGGATAGTTCAATTGCGGTTTTCACGTTTCAAAAACGGTCATTTTAATTTTAATAACGAAGAACGTTCTAGTCACCCCATTAAGTTGGATGAAAATCGATTGAATGACCTTCTTCATGAAAATCCTTGTCAATCGAGTAGAGAATTGGCTGTACAATTGGCGTGTGATCAAAAAACTGTAGTGAATCACCTTCATTCGATGGAAAAAGTTAAAAAAACTCGGTGCATGGGTTCCGCATGCTTTGAACAAAAGCAACAAACTTCAACGCTCCACGATTGCCACAGGTTTGCTTGCTCATCACAAGGCTACTCGTGGATATAAGGATAGATGTCTTCATCGCATCATCACTGGTGATGAAAAGTGGTGTGTTTATGTCAACATGAACCATCGAAAACAATGGCTTAACCCCAATAAAAAAACACTTCCGCAATTAAAGCAAGGACTTAATCCACGAAAGACGATGTTGTTTGTGTGGTGGGATTGTGAAGGCATCCTTCTTTATGAGATCCTTGCGAACAACGAGATTGTCAATGCAGAACTCTACGTTCAAAAAATGTATCGACTCGCCGAAACTATTCGTGAAAAGCAACCTCATCGACGTTATGGAGTCCTTCTGCAACACGACAATGCTTGTCCTCACATTGACAATATGACAAAAGATGCCAACCAAACGCTTAATTGGGAAATCTTGCCGCATCATCAATATTCACAAGACTTAGCTCCATCGGATTTCCATCTGTTCCGACCGCTCTTCAACAATTTGCGCGGCGTTTCGTTCAATACTGATGTGGAATTAAGAACCTAGTTAGACGAATTCTTCGAGTCAAAATCCAAAGATTGTTATTGCAGAGGCATCGAAAAACTAGTTGAACGTTGGGAAGAAGTCGTGAATAACAACGCAGAATACATTATTGATTAAATTGCATATTGTTATAAATAAAAATGAAGTTTTTCTAAAATTGTTGATGGTAATGAATAAATATGATAAAACCTCAACCCAATATATATATATATATATATATATATATATATATATATATATATATATATATATATATATATATATATATATATGTCTCTGTCTCTATAGCTCACATTTTTTTTCTTAAGCTTTCAATGGTCACCTTCCTTAGTGTCGCGATGCCAATTTTCATTTCGTTAAGCCTTTAAATGCATCTATTATATAACGTGTCATGTGGTTTAAGTTATTTACAAATTAGGCCCGTGCCCAACTCTTACTAGAAAACAATTGTCTTGTCTTCACTGAATAAAGAAAACTTACACTTTGTTATTCAAAAAGCTTCTTGAATCAACCTTTTATGCGGTTCAGGATGGTCGCTCAGTCGATGAGCGTCGTGGTTAGAATAGCGATCTGCGTTTGAGGACACAGGTTTGAATCATACTCCTTTATTTAATTTTCATATAACGGTTAAAATTAGTTTTCACGATTTTCTCCTTCTCTATATCTCACATTTTCTTCTTTAAGCTTTTAATGGTCATCTTCCTTAGTGTCGTGATGCCAATTTTCATTTCTTTGGGCCTTTAAATATATATATATATATATATATATATATATATATATATATATATATATATATATATATATATATATATATATATATATATATATATATATATACAAGGTGCGTAAGGTATTTGAGGACATATGTTATTTTTACTATAGCAGCATATTATTTGACTATTTGACTTTATATTTTCTATATTTTAGAATTATTAATGGCATACCCTATGCTTACAAAAGAAATGAAGAGGCACGCAGTCATCGTGGCTATAAAGGCTGAACATAGCAATTTAGAAATAGCACATTGTTTAGAAGTCGCTAGACCCTTCGTCTGTGAGGTTTGAAAAGAGTTAGAGGCCAAAGATAGTTAAGCCATTAATAGACAATGTACGTAACTGAAGAACTTGTGTTTGAACAAGTCTTGGCACTATCACACAAGGCAACGCTGGAATGGATGAAGGAAAATTTTATGATCACATAACACCTAACATTTGGCCTCCAAGCTCCCCAGATCTCAATCTATTGGACTACTATGCATGTCTCCTAGTTCAGAAAGAGGTTAATTAGCACCCGCATCACACCAAAGAATCCTTAAAAGCCTCCATAGTCAGAGTAATGTCTAATATGAACAAGAACCACTTGATCCTAGCATGTAGGCAATTCAGACATCGCATAGAAGCCGTTATCGCAGCTGAAGGAGACTTTATTGAATCAAATTACAAAACAATATCTTTATTCCTAACCTCACAAATTTTTAACCAAAAAGACATTATTATCTGTTTCTAAGAGTCATTTTTGTGTAAGTATATATATATATATATATATATATATATATATATATATGGATGATAATGGTAAACCAAATTATTTCAATCAAGATTTTATTTATAACTATCGGACTAGTTTCGGCAAGATGCCATTTTCAATATATATATATATATATATATATATATATATATATATATATATATATATATATATATATATATATATATATATATATATACCGGGCAATGGCTTCGCCACTCCCCAGGGGAAAGCTTGCGCTTCGCTACTAAGATTAAAATTTTTAGAAATTTTCTGAACTTCGCTAATTAAAATAATTTTTAAAAAGAACTCTAAACTAAATTTCCCCCTTTCGAAATATTACGTTGCTAAAATATAGTTATAGAAAAAGATATATAAAAATAAATTTTCTAAACTTCATCATTTGTAATTCTTTGGGTTTTAAAAAATTCACAAAATTTCGATACTTATATTTATTGCTGAACTTCATCCTTTTGTTTTTTGATATTATAAAAGAATTATTAAAAATAACTTTGATAAATAAAACATAATTCATAACCAAACTAAGATTAAATTATTATTTAAATACTGAAAAATCCCCTTCTTAAATTATAGAGTTAGTGATGATGATGATGATGATCAATAAATCATACTGCAAGGTGAACGCATTTATTCTTTGTACCTCGAAGACTATCGGTCAGTTGTGGTTGGCGTGCAAAGCAGCACGCATCTACCACCTTCAGGTTTATTCTGCCTGGTAGAGGGAATGTATAATAAATGATATACTGAAACAAGAGAACGGAGATCATTCTTGTAAGCTCTCTGTTCTCCAGTTTTTGTGTATTATTTGGGCACACATTTACTTTATCAGGCAGCATAAGCTAGGACAAAATTGATGAGTGCTGGTTTGCACGCCAACCACAACTGACTGAAGATTTTCGGTCGTACAAAAATAGGATGCGTTCACCTTGCAGTATCAACATATACTATCCTGCGGGCGCACTTTCATTTGTGCGAGTCTTTGGAGATGCGAATGGAAAAGTTACTTGGGAAAGATGTGTTGCTAACCTGAGTGCCCCCTTTAGCTCAGAGTTAGATCACTGGTGTAAATAACCAGAAGTCCGGGTTTCGAGTCCTTGCGGGGCGACGTGTTTTTTAGGGGAAGAGAGGGGCTTTCATTCGATCATCTCCTGTAAGATCTTTGTTCTGTTTATGTGTATCATTTAGCGGAAATATATATATATATATATATATATATATATATATATATATATATATATATATATATATATATATATATATATATATATATATATATATATATATATATATTGATAAATGAACAATAACGTTCTAGTCAACGCGGTTAGGTAAGGGTAATAATAAGAATCAATCAGCTATTTTAATTGTTATCCCTGCATTTCGAAGAGAATGAAAATTCCCCCTATCCATTCTAGCTCGGCCTAATATGATTATGTATGTTATAAAAACACTTTGCAAAATTTTAGACAAAATAAATAATATTCAGAGGTCGCGCGCCACTCTTTAAAAATATTTAAGAAGATTGAGTGTGAAACCTAAGTTTGTAATTTTCTTTCTATTTACAGGTTAAAATTTATAAGAAGTATTAGTATAAATTTAAACTAAAATACAGTGAAAATAAACGGTTAATTGCATGTCGCTTATAGACGTGTTTTAAACTACTAGTGAGTCCTAACCCTAGGAGTAGGACGCTGCCACTGAGGGGACTGAGCTCAGTGTGTGTTGGGTCATTGTTAGAGTAAGGTGTTACTGTGTGTTTCTCTCAATTACTTTGTCGTCTTGTTATAAACTTGAGACGAAGCACAACTGATGTATGGCTGATTGGACAACAAATAGATACACTAAATCAAAGTGTGTTGCCATCAAATAAAGAAGTACTTTCCTTATTCATGAATTACAGAAATTCAAAAAACGAAACCGTTAGGGAAGCTGTAACATCAACTGTTAATGATGTGATGAACGTTCGACAGAAAGCAGCAATACCAACAACGCAGAAATGTAATACTGTAAAGAAACTGAGCAAATTGTACGATCAGTGGCAAATGTTGAAAAAAGAGCAAAGGAAAAAAATCCAAGTTTTCAATAGCAAAATACAATAAATGGAAGGAAAGTCTGTGATAATTATTTGACATTGCGCACGAAAAGGCTGATGAACTAATAACTATTGAAGAACATCAAGAATTTCTACGTTTAAAGAGGGAAGGTCGTAAAGGTTTAGATCATGTGAGTAGATGAGGAAAATTAAAAGCGCTGAGAATTAGCAGCAAAGAAGCAAACATTTTAGAAAAGTTGCGTATTCGTCAATAAAGTTCTATAGATAAAACTATAGTTCTAGAAGACAGCAGTGACGCAATATCAAGTGTAGAAGTGATTGATCTAAACCAACCTTCAACATTTAAACAAGGGTCGCCAACAAAGAAGAAAAATATTATTAATGAAAATCTACTATCTGCATCTGCTTCTCTAATTCTTATTCCAGCTATATCAAATGTGGGGAAAATTCCTGAAGATTACAGCGTAAGCTACTCCACACTTCGTAGAGCAAGACAGCATGGAAGAAAAAGACAAGTGAAAATATCACTAGAAGCTTTGAGACTGACAACCCATTGATTGTAAATTGGGATTGCAGGCTTTTAGAAGACATTGCTGGGGCTGAAGTATTTGATCGTCTTCCAGTTCTAATATCTGGTAGTGAAGCAACATAACTGCTTGGAGTAACAAAGATAGATTATGGAACGGACAAAAACACTGCAACTGCTGTATATACAGAAACTTGTGATTGCAATTTAACAGAGAAGGTAAAAGGAATGTGCATTGATACAATAGCATCAAGCACAGGGCGCAAAAATGGAGCTTGTGTCCTAATCGAATAAAATATGGAAAAAGATTTGCTATGGCTTCCTTGAGGACACCATATTTTTGAAATTCTCTTAGAAGCAGCGGTGGCCCCTACATTACAGCCATCTTCAGGACCTAACATTGAGGTATTCAAACGATTTAATTCAAACTGGAACACACGAGTTGAAATCATTTTGATTTATTAGTATACCTTCCTCAGCAAGAAAAGGAAGAAATGATTGCTTTTGTTTTCAAACAACTTGTGATGATGATAAAGAGCTTTTACAACTGACAATAATCTTACTAGGTGGCACTCCATCCACTGGAATAAATTTCAAGAAACCAGGAGCTGACCACAGAGCACGTTAGATGGCAACACTGATATATCCGAAAAAATCTTTATGTTCAAAAAGCAATTCAAAATAACAGCAAAATAAGAGAAAGGTCTGAGGGGAGTTTGTTAGTTTTCTGCTTCAATTTATATCTAACATCGGTTCTCTGCTCCCAGTGCTGCAAGTGCTCTACGTAATGATTTGTGCCTACTGAAGAGCCTTAAAAATTACACAAGCATAAATAAAGAATTAGCTTGCAGAGTTTTGCAAAAATGGAAGAATCATTTGTTGTATTTGTCAGAAGAGTTAGTTGCTATGGATTTCTTTGACAATGAAATCAGACATGAGAAAAAAACAAAAAATGAAAGAAGCTCTTATAACACCCTCAGGCCCAGATCCACCAAAGAAAACATAAGTAGATATTTAAACTGTGGAAAAGAAGAAAATGCAAGATTTTGTTACTAGTAATACAATGTTCTTCTTTAAGATTATGAGTTTATAATCTTCTTTTTTGGAAAACCGGTGAAAGATTGGCCTCAAGAAGAGAGGTTTTGGGTGGCACTAAATGTTGTTGTTAGCCTCATGGCAGTTGTTAATGACATTGCTGAAAGAGGAGTAAAACTGACAGAAGATTACAACAAAATTCTCACTAATGATGAACAACAGAAACAGTATTTGCTGCAAGTTGTATTAAATTACATAAAGAAGGTCGCACATAAAACAAAAAAAAGCCCTAATATATCTTATAAAGAGTAAGATGTAAATTTGAATCATGAATCATGATGTAATAAATTAAAAAAAAGTGGTCTAAATAATTGGCCTTCTGGGGAACTTCCACTTAAAAAAAAAGTACGAGACATTTGCTGATACCTCCTGGGTCTCTTGGAAATCAGCTAATTTTTAAAGAGCAGCGCGACCTTAAGATATTTGAATTTTGACCTGAAAGTCATTTGTGATGGTATCTTGGGGTTTCTAAAAAAAAAATTTCAGCCCTATTTTGCAGCACCCTAATATATATATATATATATATATATATATATATATATATATATATATATATATATATATATATATATATATATATCTCGGTGGCTTCCTAAAGTGACTTACTCGTATTTAAAAAAAAATAACCTCAGTAAGCTCATTTCTATTCAAAATGTTGGTCCAATCGATCATTTACTGTATTTCTTTGCACTTGATATTCGTTTTTTTTACCCGTGTTGTAATTATTTTTAATGTACGATAAAACTAAAAAATGGATCTAAATTCCATTCTTTTCATTCGAAAAAGGAAGATTGAAAGTATCTTACATATGAAAATTGTAATGAATAAAATGGAGGTTACTAAGAAATTACTTTTTTTAAAAATGCGTCATTTTGGCGGGGGCCCCCGGAAATATAAGAAACCCTAATCTAAAAGTAAAGGAGCAGAAAGATATAAATATAGATAAGAAACTTCAAATATAATATTAAATGACTAGATAAATAAAATTACATATAAGAAACATCTAATCTAAATGTAGAAGCGTAGATAAGTAGAAAAATCGATACGAATTCTACAATTTAAATGTAGAGTGAGTATAAAATATATAAAAACCAACAAATGTAAATACAAACGAGTAGACAAATAAAAAACACATATTAGAGACCTAAAATTTAAAAGTACATGAGTTGATAAGTAGAAAATTAGTATATAAGAAACCTTCAATTTAATTGTCGCTTCGTCAGCAAAATTAGAGGTCTGGTTGATAGTCATTTTCCCCTTCACTTTCGCCCTTCCACACTCTCCACTTTTTTCCATTATTTCTTCTTCTATTTCTTCCCTTTTTCGCTTAGAAAGCTATTCTCCATAGATTAGTTCATTTTTCCTCCACCAATCATAAATTGAATCCCTTTTTTTATCGTCAAGGTTGAATGTGCTGGCGGGGAAATTTGAATCTTTGTTATGGTGTGGCAGGAAGCATCTCTCGCGAGCCAAGGTCAAGTTTCAGCTGTCACTCGTATGGGCTATCGAGAAACTCTCGAAGGCGGTCTTAAGTTTCTTTTCGCAGTATCCAACCCCATTAATTTTCAACCTGCGGCTACAATCAAGGAATTGGGGAAAATAAACCAAATTAAAATGGACAATGACAATTAAACTTCAATATAATTTCTGGTGTCCATCTTTCACTCGGTTATATAACAATGTGTCCTGCCTATTTCAAATTCCTAAATTATATATATATATATATATATATATATATATATATATATATATATATATATATATATATATATATATATATATATATATATTAATTAATTAAGTAATTCAAGGAGATAAGGGACCCAGGAACGACCATATCATTTTATCATTTTTACTCTGCCATTTTAAGCTTGGCTGCTTCCATTCAGTGAGGAATCGTTGCTTTCTTGAATATCACCGAAGACCCCGCGGATAATATTGCACAACATTGCATATCAAAACCGGTTACAGGGTGATACACTCCTTGGCCAATACACACACACAGACATTCTTACATTCTTTTTAACTATAACAGACTCATCAAGTACGAGACTATTGAAACTAGTTTTAAATGTTGTCCTAATAGTGAAATTTGGTAGGGTTTTATGGGGTGTTGTATATATTTGATTTGGTTTTAATTCTTACACTGCTCAGCATATACAATATATATATATATATATATATATATATATATATATATATATATATATATATATATATATATATATATATATATGTGATTGGCACAGACCTTGAAGTTGTTTTAGCAGGTACATAAATACTCTGTGAAAAGATAAGACCTGTGCATAGGGAGGGACTCGAGCTTGGGTTGAATTTTTGAGTGCAGCGCCAAATCTTTTGTGATTATTTGAGGTAAGAAAGGCTTATGATTGTACCAACGAGTACGCTTTGCCTGGACAAAGGATGTATGAAGGGGCAAAGAAAAACAAATAGGAAACCAGTAAAACAATAATGAATTTCGCACCTACACTCATACTTAAGTACATATATCATACATAAACTACACATACATGAATACAAATACAAGTAATGCATGCATACTTACCTGAACACTAATATTAGTACATACAGGCATGAATACATGCATAATACATACATACATAAATCTCAAATTGGCAAAGTGGTAGGAGCTAATCCTCAGTGCCAAGCACATGCGCACGCAGATATTTGAAAGCAAGAAAGCGGATTTTCCCCAGCGGGAAAAGTAAAGAATGACCCTATTAGAGCATAAGGAACTATATCAATGCCCGCTTGAATATAGGTTAGACCCCAAATTTCCCTTTTCTGTAACCTATCTCAGTGGGGTCTAAGGGTGTTGTTCCAGTCCCCAAAGTATCCCCAATTCAAGTATAATTTGGGGAAGGTGAGGTTCAAAATGGAGCCGTTGAGTCACTGACTACCTCAGCTTCATAGCACGGCCCCATTTGTCCCCCCTCTCACCCCCCCAACACATTTTACTTCCATTAACTTCACCACCCTCTCGCTTCGGCTTCTGTCAGCTGGCGAAATTATTGTGATGCGCCCCTCGGCCGGGTCATCGGCCGAGGGCGGAGCCGAAAGTTTGGAATGGGGAGGGAGGGAGGTCGGGAAATAAAGAGAATATCCAAGGGCTCGTCATGAGGGTAACCAACAGGGGCATCAACGCAATAAGAATATTCAGGGAGGGAAGGGGGCAGCGGCACCCCACTAAAACACCTCCCTCCCTAAACCCCACTGACTTTTCTGAGATGAGGAGTCCGACCTTAAGATTGACGTCATCCATGAATAATTAATAGAGCTTGGCAGTTACATTTTATTGCGTGCGAAGTGAATAGAAAGCAAATAGAAAGAAAGAACTTGGAATCGCTCTAGTCGTAACCAGGGGTAAATTTCGAAGGGATCACGAATGCAACAAGGGGAATTAGGAAAATTAGGGTGGGGTGGAGAGAGAAAGAGGGAATAAAATGAAAAAAATAAAAGTGAGACAGGAGAAATTAAATATTTAAAAGGCAAGAGTGATATATATATATATATATATATATATATATATATATATATATATATATAGAGAGAGAGAGAGAGAGAGAGAGAGAGAGAGAGAGGGGAGACAGAAAGCGCACGCGACATTCAGAAGTGAGATATACGTACACATGGATTATATACATACGCATTTGCGTACATACATATTTATATTAGACAAAAAGACTCGTTCCATCGGCATCTTTGGAACCGCTCGCCCGCCTCATCCTACTAGTCCCAGCACAAGTCCTCACACAGTCTTTGTGACATACAAGGACCCCTGACTAATTAAGGGATCTTTTCCATATCACATGTTACCACAAGGACTATTCACCTGAAGCCACCAATTCTTTCACAACTCCCAAAAAATGACTACAAGGAATATTAAACTCAGAAGCATTCCTTCTAACGCAACACAAGGACCAATTACATCAGAACAAGTTTTATACGTGACCACAAGGACCATTGATAAATACCACTACTAAAACGTATCACAAGGACTTGTTACTTCACTTTAAGTCCCAAAAAATGACTACAAGGACCATTAACATCAGAACCACTCCCATAAGCAATCACAAGGACCAATTTCATCCGGTCCTATACTTAACTACAAAGGCTTTAACACCAGATGAGATCCTATTTGGGATCGAACCTGATTCCCAAATGTTTGATTTCGCCTTGTTGCCAGATTCCATTTCTTGCCCTTGTTATTCAGCTTCGCCTTTCCTATTATTGTCTCGAAGTTCAAAAGTGACAACCAACGAGGGAATTGCCGGGAGAATTGTTTGTGCGGCGTGGTTCGTCAAAAAAAGCGCTGAACTTTGGAAAAGTGAAAATGCGAGTGGAAGGTATAGACGCAGCTCGAGTATGGTAAAGAGGAGACTGCTATGTGTACACATGAGCCCTAGTAGTCGTGCAACTTTCATGAACCTCGCCAATGAAAGCTTCCACTTCGTATTGGTTTGTCCTTATATAATCTTTCCTCAGAAGGGAGTAGGGGGGGGAGTCGTGTTCTTAAGGGAATGCTATTGTGTGCCCTTCCGGCGCCAGTTTTTGGGGATCCGTTTGATTTTCGATCTCTTTTAATCTTATGCCAGAGCGTGAGTAGATTTGATTGTGTGAGAAAGATGGCATTAAGACACACTTTAAAAAACCCACAGTTGACATTTATAGGATTTTGTGCCCTAGGCCCGATGTTCACAGGGGTCTGCGGCTATATACATATCTTCAACACATGTTCACTTCCTCCATCTTCACCTCTTTCTTCACAGATTTTTCTAGAAGGAGATGCCCTCGTTGGTTTTCACTTCTTAGTCTCAAGTAACGACAACAACGCCTCAAAGATGACGTCATCTTTCCGAAAGAGAAGTGGGTCCACTTCCACATACTGACGTACGCACACACACACACACACACACACACAAGCCTAAACAAATAAACATACCAATACCACAGACCACCAACACCCGCCTAAGAACGGGCGAATAAAGAGACAAAGCCTTACTTAGGGAATTGAGGCGTCTACGGGAGAGTTGTGTACCCAGGCAGTTCCTTAGATTTGTAATATCTCCAAGTAGTTTCATCTTTTAATTAATTCAACTACATCCTTCCCATACATTTGCACTTCCTCTTTTTTTCACCACTTTGCCTACCACCTCCGTTTCACACTTAGTCTTACACCACTGCCCTCGTCGGGTTTCGCTTTCTTATAATAAAACACACAAATATACACACACGCAAGGGCAGACACGCTCATAGAAATACTAACTAGGGACCGTATATCACATTATTATCATCATCATCATCATCATCATCATCATAATCATCACTAACTCTATAATTTAGGAAGGGGATATTTTTGAGTATTTGAATAATAATTTCATCTTAGTTTGGTTATGACTTATGTTTTATTTATCAAAGTTCAGAAATAAATATAAGTATCAAAATTTAGTGAAATTTTTATAACCCCAAAAATTACAAATGGTGAAGTTCAGAAAATTTATATTTATATATCTACTTCTTTTATAACTATATTTTAGCAACGTGATATTTTGAAAGAGGGGAAATTTAGTGTAGTTCTTTTTTTAAAATTATTATAATTGGCGAAGTTGAGAAAATTTATAAAAATTTAACCATGGCTGCTTTTTTTTAGATTTTAAGTTTTAATCTTAGTAGCGAAGCGCAAGCTCGCCCATACGGGTTAGTGGTGAAGCCATTGCCTGGTTATTACTATTATATTAAGTTTCATTTTTTTTGTTTCAGGGTAAACTCGTTTGCTTCCTATTCAAAGGGGGCATATGAATGGCTGCTGAAATTGCTGTTGTTCTCTTGAGTGTAGTTATTTGGCGGGGCTCACCCACCCACCCACTACTCCTTTTCTTGGCTTGGATTGGTCGGTTGTGTAGTAAATTGTTGGTTGTTAGGGACGAATTGGGTGGTTGTGTGGCAAATTGGTTGGTTTTGTAGCGAAATGGATGGTTGTGGTGCGATTTTGTTGATTGTGTGGCTATGACGAATCACTCACACAGTGTATATGAGGAGATGTGTAAAGAAAGCGGCGAAGGGAAAGTAGTGCAAGATATACAGCCTCAGGTCCTCCTACAGGCAGGAAGGAGTGGAGCAATCGAAAGTTAATCAATAATTATCAACCATTATGTTTGGTATCACTAAATAAGTGGTCGTAAGAATATTACTTATCAATTTAAATATATATATATATATATATATATATATATATATATATATCACCGATATATTCACTATTGTGTGGCTAGATATATCGACCTTGAGTATTATGATGTTTAAGGACGACCCCGCAGCGTTTTGCACACGAAGAATCTTATCCTAGAAACGTCATTAGAGGCGCAACCCTCATCATGTTCATCTCACATGATGCAAACATCTCAGATTTCCCCTTAACAAATAATAATAATTAAATGATATCAAGGTGTGTGTAGGTGAGTGAATGCATGTGAGTGTGGCAAGCGGGATATGGGCTACTATTGTATGGTTTCGTGAGGTGTATCGTTTGAGGAGTGGTGTGTGTTGTGGACACAATCTCCCCTCAGACGCCCTACAAATGAGGGGGTTCGATTTCGGGGTGTCTTGGTGAGTCCCCTCAACGGCCGTGATTTCAATCAGGCGTCGTTCTCTGACAGATGATCGCTGCACGGATTTAAAAATGGACCACAAAACAGAGAGAGATAGGGGGGGGGATGAGAAGGGAGAGAAAGAAAGAGAGAAAAAGGAGAGACCTATCTATTTCCATATATATATATATATATATATATATATATATATATATATATATATATATATATATATATTTATATATATATATTTGTTTTGAAATAATGATCTCGTTATATTATCTCTACTTATTGGTGAAACTTCAGAAGACCTATGCCGTCTTTTAGGCCTTATAAACAGTACTAATAGTGTATTTAGGCATTGTAGTCGTCATATATGGTTTCGGTTTGTCGCGGAAAGTACATATTTTTAAGATACTCCCCACCTGGATGGGGCCAAAATAAATTTAAAATAAGTCCATCTTAGCTTCTCTTGATCTGAATAGAAACCATTATTTCAAATATTGGCCATCCTGATTTCAAGCTAATGGTTGGCTTTGGAATTGCTAATATTACCAAGTGATTAAAAAAAAGTGCGGGATGGGGGGTGAAAACCCCCACAATTAAAGGGGGTATGGGGGCGAAACCCACCATTTCGAAATAATTACTTTAGGGTTCAAAAACAATTCGAAAGCCTATCTTTAGGTTAAAATCAGTGTTGCCCATGTTTGAAATCGGGAATTCTTTACACATCAAGAGAATCCTAAATATACGGAATACGTCTTCTAAAGTTTCACCTATTTTTTTTATTAATTTGTACTTCATTTTACAAAAAAAAATAAATAAAAAATTATCAATTGCTGTATAATTTGGGGATGAATTTTCCTTATTAAAATACAAGCAGTGGCCCTCAACTTGAGACGAGGCTGTGCGATTGTCCTTACGGAGGCAAAGAAAGAGATGGGCACGTTAGGGGAAAAGGAAGCAAGAGGGAAATTCGATAAAGGAACATATGGCAATGCGCTTTGGGTCAAATAGTAACATTCAAAGGCTGAGGTAACAGGTTCCCACAAGTGCATTGTGGCCGGTAATTAGTTGGATGCCTTCAAATCTGCCTTAAGGGTGGCTCAATGCAGCTAATTATGTTTCCTACTTGGGGAAGTCGTGGGCCCATGCCTTAGTGGCCTTGAATAGGGGATTATTATTATTTTGATTGTGATGTATATTGAATACATCGAAGGGAATGCAGGTTCTTAATATTAAATTCACACGCTCACACACACACACACACACACACACACACACACATCCCTTGATAAGGTCATATCAAGTTCATGCATCCAAACATCAACGTCACGTCAGTCAACTCTTTGATGCCTCGTGCTACCAAACAATTCGAGAATACTTGCCAAACACAAATCAAATACTCTCCTCAACACTCCTATGCAAAGCCGAATGGTCGAGGAGAGCTGTTATTGTAATGGTAGAATGCCAATCGCCAATGCGATGGTTTCGTCCAAAAAGAAGAGCCCGGTTACACATTCCTTACTTATCTCCCAAATCAGCACACGTCTACCCATAAGCCGAGAAAAGCGCCTGGATAAACCACGATTCTTTCAAAACAGCTGCTTCCATACGCCATAAATGTATACAATGTTTATCCATCACTACACTTCAACTAAGTAATTGACTACAAATGTGGTATGAAGTAACAACAATGGATTCCTTCAAACGCATTCCCCTGTCTTCACATACATACCACACATACATACTTAACATATATACACAGGGTGGGTTCAGTTTACGGCGTCGGTTTACTTGCCTAAATAAAACAGGAGGGCCACAAACTTTCCTCCTTGGGAGATTCCTCAAATTTTGCTCATTTGGCGGAGCAGTTGTTATCACAACACGTTAATGCTTCATGAAACACTCTGTAAAGACAAACCTTGAAGATGTTTCTTCCCTTTTGTCTGCCTTTTGTCCCTCTTTCCCCACCATTGTCCATGGATGAGAATGAATTTCATCGATGGGTCCCAATGGATCGGAGGTACATCCACGTTCAGCCTCGCCAGGAATGTCTGCCATAGCTACCTGTCCCATGATTAAGTGAAGTCCTGCGTCCCACCCGACTCAACTTTGATTACACACGACGCCAGTCGTTTCCCTAACCCCGGCCAGCAACGTGTGACTCGGTGATTATTTACATTTCCACTAAAATAAATTAGGTTTAAACGCACTATAGCAGACACAATCGGGGACGATGGTTTCAGCCCACTGGAAATTAGTCTCGAAAAAAATGTTTCCAATTTACTTCTTTTTAAACCACGTGTAACTGCATAGATCCTAAACCAGGGCTTCCACCACACGTATATATCCCTACTCTTCTGAGGAGAAGAAAAATTAGGTGTTTCCTTCTTCAAACCTTTCCTCTCAGAGCTTATTTAATCATCCGTACTATCAAATCACTCCTGAGGTCTTTTACTTCTTCACTTGTGAATGTCCACCTATTCTACTGGCGTTCATGCTTGAATCCTTAAATACCAGTGGAGGTTATTACTTGAACCACTGAATACCATGCAGTGGAGAGACTGAGAGGGCGTGAAGATCAAAAGGAGGAAATGAGAAAATCAGAGGAGAAGAAAGAATGAAGGGAGAAATGTGAAAAACATAGAAGAAAAACAAGAAGGTGTATATAAATAAATAAATATAGGAGTATGAGAATGAGAAAAAAATAAGAGAGATGAAGGAGGAGAAGAATAATTACAGATAAATAATATGAAAAATAACGACAAATACAGAGAGATTAAGAATGAGAATTAGGAGAACAAATTGAAAGAGAAGAAGCAGCAAAGGAGAAGTAGGAAAAATGTATAAATACAACAACTAAAGAGAGAAGAGCCAGCGGAACAAATTTAGAGAAGAGACAAAAAGAGAAGAACAATTGGAGAATGAAGAAGCTGAAGGAGAAGAATAAATTGAAAGAAGTACAGGGTGGTCCACAAGTAGCGTTACCATACGAAAATAGTAGCCATCTTATTTGATAAGTAAATAAAAAACATTGTTTCTTTTAATAAAAAATTCATTCATTCATTAAATACAAAATTAGTATTTTTTTTATTAAAAATATAACTTAGTCCTTTTTAAAAATGTTTCAGCTCTAAAAATAATAAAAGAAATTTTAGGCCACCCTGTAGTAGCACTAGGTCAAATAAAAAAAGAATAAGCAGAAGAGCAAATAGAGGGGGAAGAAGAAGTAGAAAGAGGAGAGGAAATATGGAGAATTAAAAATATAGTGAAAAAAGGCAGAAGAAATTGGAGGGAGAAGAATAAAAAGGAGAAGAATAAATAAGGAGATAAGCAGAATAACAAATTGTGAGACAAGAAAAAAGAAGGAGAAGAAATAATGATGAGAGAAGAAGCAATAGTTTAAAAACAAATACAGAGACAGAGTAAAGGCCACATGAGAGGGAAGAGATGAAAAAATTGAGAATGAAAAATTGGAGAAGAGCAATAAGAAGAAGAATGGCAGAGAAAATAACTGGAAAGAAAAGAAAATGAAAAAAGAAAACAATTAAGGAATAAAAGAAATATCAAGAAAAGAACAAATAAAAATAGAAGAAGCGGAAGACCAAATTCAGAGAAACGAAAAGCCGAAAGAAAAGAACAACGGAAAAGCGAAGAACATCAAAAAGAAGAATAACAAATGGAAAGAGAAAAAGGCAGAAGGAGACGAACAAATTGAGTTAAAAAAACTATAGAGTAAAAAAGGACATAAAAAGAGAAGAAGCAGAAGAACAAATTCAGAGAGAAGAAAGTTCCGATGGACAAGAACAAATGGAGAGAAAAAAGGCAGAAGGAGAAGAACAAGTAAAGAGAAGTATAGCGAAGGAAAAATAAGAGGGGAAAAAGATACAGAATAAGAACAAATGGAGACTTAGGAAATTAGAAGGAAAAATTGAGAAAGAATTTTCAGGAGAAGGAATAAATGAAGAGATAAGAAGCAGAAGAACAAATAAGATGAAAAGAAAAAGAAAGTCTATTACAAAAAAAGATAGAATAAGCAGGGAAGAACAAACAAAGAGAGAAGAAACAGGCCAAAATTGGAAAAAGATAAGAAGAGGGAGAAGATTAAAATGAGAGAGAATAACAAAAAGAGAACAAAGAAGCATGAAGAAAAATGAGAGAGGAGAAACTGGAAGAAGAGAGCAAAAATGAGGGAGGAGCTGAATAACAAAGATACAGAAGAAGAGATCAAAAATGAGGGAGGAGCTGTATAACAAAGATACAAAAGAACAACAAGAAATTGAGAGAAGGGCATAAGGAAAACTACGAAATAAAGACTAGTGAAGACCCAATGATCTACTCATGCCCCCTACCTCCACCCCCCTCCCAGTAGTGAAGGTGGAAAGGCATTGCAAAGTGAACTACTGTAGAGCCGAGGCCAAAGGTTTTCGGACATCTTGATCTTTTTGTATTCGTTAGGTATGTCTATGAATATGTTGCTGTAGGTTCGCATGCATGTGCCTAATATATTTGGGAAGCAAAATAAGAGTACAAGCTTCTTTATGACCTTTTTCAAATATCTTAATTGGCGATGGTTTTGAAATGTATGGAATGCTGGTATCAATATGCAATATAGTACAGTCAAAATGTCTTTATATAACACATCCGTTTTGTTGATTAATATTATATTCCATGACGACAGGATCTGATAATGATATGATAATGGCGAAAACACGTAACTATACCCTGGAGAAAAGAAGTCTGATACGCACGCAGCACGAGGAAGGCCTCAGCTAATTGGATCACATTTCGGTGTTGCAAAGTGTTGAAGAGGATCCAAGAAAGTGGGAAAAGTCACTCTAAATGTTGCCTGACATATGAGTTATATAGTTTAAGGATAACTTCCTGACTTCTGTAATTGACACTTCTTTTAATGAAGCCAACACTCCATTTGTTCTATATTTGCCTCAATACACTGCTTATAAAACCTCAGTGACCTATCTAATACTACTCCTGTCATTCTCATCCCCTACTGCATTCTGCCAACGCCCATTCATTTCATAGCTAAACTCTCTATTATCTCTTCCCATCTTCATAATTTTACTTTTTTTAAGGTTCAAAATCATCTGTCACTTTTGCGCCCAACCTAATAACATATTTAAGCCATTCTGCACTTTATAGTAGTTAGCCTCAACTTTGTTTACTACAGTTGCCAATTTTGTGTTACCAACAAAAATTGACACTTTGCTCTTTACACACTCTCCCAAGATCATTTATATAAACTAGAGATAATAATAGGCCTAAAACTGATCCCTAAGGTACGTTACTGATAACATCCATCCACTGTGAAATTACCCTATTCAGTACCATCCTCTGCTTTCTCTATTTCAGCCAGTCAGCTATCCAATTCAAAACGTTCCCACATATATCATGCACTTCTTAATTTGTGCAAAATTGTGGAACCTTATTAAAAGCTTTGCTAAAATCTAAGTTAACTACCTCAACACTCTCTCTCTCTCTCTTATCTAATTGTTTAGTTACTTAATCCATAAATTCTAGTAAGTTTGTTAAACATGATTTACTACATTTTAACCCATGCTGAGCATCATTTCTTAAAATACCTCTTTCTAGGTGATCAAAAATAACCTTCTTAACTACCTTCTCAAGAATTTTACAAACTATAGATGTTAAGCTTAGAGGTCTAAAGTTATTTTGGTCCTCTTTACTTTTCATCTTTAAAATTGGCACTGCATTTGATATTATCTAAACTCCAGTGGTCCAGTATGCATCTTCTCAAGGGCTACTGCAATACTTTCTATACCTTCTTTAATTAACCTAGAATGACTGCCATCCGAGCCAGATCCCCTATTAGTATTGAACTCAATTATAAGCCCTTTAATGATTTTCCTATCTACATTAATGGTATTCAATCCCTCATACCCTGACCAAGAACTATCTTAAATTCAACTGTTCGTATTCTTTTCTGTAAATAATGGAGCAAAATGATCATTAAATACCTCTGTTAGATTTGTTATTGATTTTATAATAGGTAAAAACTCTTGGATTTTTATTATTATTTTGAGCTAAATTAATTTCTGCTGCTTTTCTTTGATCATTTCTTTCCTAGTTAACATAATAAATCAGATATTCAGCAGTACTTTCCCACTGAAATCTTTGTTATTCCCTTTTCTTCTCAGAAGATTTTCTAGCCATCTCAAGATTTCACCATAATGGCTTCTTACATTTCTTCCTAAGCACCTTTGTTGGGATCCATTGCTCTTGTATTATGCTTAATGAAGTCTTAAAAATATTCTACATCTCGTAAGTATTCTTACAAATGAATTCTACATCATAGTTAACCTGATTCATCAAGTTTTAAGTTTTCCATAATCCTCCCCTATGAAAATTTAGTTTGAGTAGTCTTTGTCAATGTTCTACCTTTCAATATTCCCGAGTTAAAACAAACTATCTGATGATCACTATTTCCATAAAATGCCCCGGAAGTCAATTTCTGAACCAAATTATCATCATTTGAAACGACTAGATCTAATATATTGGTACCTTTTGTTGCTATATTAACAAATTAATTTTAAAAAATTATCCTCAAAAACATTCTATAAACTTACAACTTGTTCTATCCCTTCCGATCATATTTTCCCAATCCACAGAGCTTAGTCACCTAGAATAACTGTATCTGCTTCACAGAATTTACTTATTACCCTTATCATTAACTCATCTATATCATCATTATATCTAGGTGGTTTGTAAAAGACTACCAAGTGTAGTATCCTATTTTCGCCTAATATCTATCCACAGCGACTCAACTTTTACCTGTTTCATTGAATATTTTACATTTGAAGCAATGCTATTTATTAAATAAATAATTATCCCACCACCAGTCGTATCCAACTTTTTACTAATGTAAAAATTATAACCTTGTAAATCAAATTCGCCCACATTGTCAGAGTCACCTCCGAGAACAACACCATATCTCTTGATGTGGCTTTGAGAACTGATCCTCAGATCAGGTTTCTCGTTAACTAGTTCATCCCGACAGAGGTCACCAAGAAGAAGGAGGCTTGATTTGCTGCGCCAATTTGACAAAACAGGAAAGATGTGTGCTTGATTACCACTTCAGGATATTATTTACAGATTTACCACTGCACGGATGTTGTTTACATTCTTACCACCACAGTGATATTGTATGAATGATTGCCACTCCAGTTTCTAGGCGGGCTGGCAACATTTAGCAAACACTAAAGGGTGAGTCAAGTCGAGTACATTTCAGTCAGCTTCATTTATCCTCAGCCGAGACCCGCAACGGAGATGTCATGTTTAGCCATAGGCAATCTTGCAGGGGTTGACATTGGAGAAAATATGGACCCTACTCACCTCAAGGCCCGCAGTTTGCCCTCCCCAACCTAAAGCCTGCAGTAGGAACTGCGGCGATATATATCCACACATTTTCACTTTTTCTATCTTCACCACTTTCTTAACAGTTCTCTCTCCTTACTAACATCATGCAATATTCGTCCTCGTTGATATTATGCTTAAAAATCTAGGGGGGGGGGAATATATCCAATAGGGATCTCAGCCTCAGCCGTTTCCACTAGCAAAATCACTCCCGAAGACACCAACATAAAATGAGCTGGCAAGGTCTCGAACAGTGGCCTTGAATATGTGCATGGGACATTGATGTGTGTTCGTTTACATGTAAGATTAAAAGCCTAATTCATGAGACGAAGAGCCAAAAACAAGAGAAGTATCGGGCATCACTAGAGCCGATTTTTATTGAAGGACTGATACAGTTGTTCTGGTATTATGAGTGGTTGCATTAGACATAATTCAGTGCAGAATTATTTCGAGCAAAATGCCTCTATGAATTTGTTGATTTGCTTCCCTTAAGTTTGGTTTCGGTCTTGAATGGTATGGTTTCTTAGACCACAACTAACTCCAATCCTATAAAAAACTATCGAAATCAGATACTTATCGGCTAATTATCCTCCCTTTAGCGATTAAATGATTAGTTAACGAAATGCTCAATATAATAAGCTCTGGCTTCATATATTTGACTCTGATTCTAAGATATAAAAATGCCTCACGTTTTAGTACGCTAGTTAATGGCTATCATGAGAGTTCTTAACGTGTTAATATCAAATAAAGATGGCAGAAAACATCAAATAGGCCTATCGTTTAACCACAGCTCGAGTCTTGTAGAGAGGTGATGTGGGGGAGCCGAAATCACAACCGGAATCTCTAACGGGTGGAAGTTGAGAGGAGTTTGCAAGAACTTCTAAACCTCGAACAAAATCAAGAGCTTGCCTCCAGAGTTTAGAAGAAAGCCCCTACGTAATGCAACAAAAAATAGGGTTAACGTCACCTTTTAAACCTCCATCTGGTTGCTGTGGTTTTTTTCCCACCCTTGACATGTCTTACCGCGGTCCATGGTTGTCTATTTGTACTAGAAAAGAACGACGGTCATTAGGAGAAAAATGACCAGCGCGGACCGCCCGTGGAGGCTCCAAGACGCTTCTTCACCTCGGCGCGATCAGCTTCTGCCATTGCAGGACTCCGTGCCAATAAACACTGTAATTTATCGTCACCCAGGACGGCCACGTGTCCCCCTCTCTGTCACACACGCGTACACACACAGAGAGATAAGAATGGGTCTTCAGCACGAAGATCATCAAAGAGCCTAGGATCCACTCAAGTCATGCCCGAGAGGTTGTTGTGGTTTTGCTACAACTAAATTCTCCCTCTCATTCTGCACCTTCATCTTCTAATTCTTGTCTACTTTGTGCTCTGGTAGCACCACCTGGTAGTGCCATAGTTTTGCTCCTTTCCTCGTCAAAATTCCTCCCTTCCTTCTTCTCTTTATTCTTCCTGTCTTTCCTTTCTTCCCTTTTGACTTTTTTTCATTGTACTTCGCGTGCATTTTCGTTAAATGGAAGTCCGGTTAAGGAAAGTACAGATGCTTGGGAAGCACACAGGCAGGGAAAGCAGCTTGGGTGCTAGAGGGCACGCGGACCTCCTGACCTCATCTCCTACCATCAAAAAAGTAGCTTCCTTTGGGGAATAGACTGGAGCAACGGGGGAGCCCCATTGAGCTGAGAAATCGGCGCTGACCGTCACTGACCTTAGAAAAACCTCCCGAGTCCTTATTGTCATCCAGGGATCCTGGCTTCTCATTGACACCCACCGATCTACCCTAAACCATCTTGAACATTGTTCACTGGCCCGCTCTGCGATCTAGATATCCTGGGTAATCCATGATCCTCTCACTGGGCCTCAATGTCTAGGGCCATGCCAGTGAAAGGAGGCCTCATTTTTCTCTCTCATGATCCTCAACCCTTCACAAAGGACATCATATCTTTTCAACCGTCCAGGACTACAGGACATCCAGTGAAGCCTTTGACCGTCGCCCACTTATTTCTATAACTATGCCATCATTTTCCACAGAATACACTAATTTCACTAATATCCCTTATTTTTACCACAGTGCACTATTTTCATTACGATTTCCTTATTTGAAAATCTATTCCTTATTTTCACCACCATGCCAAATTTCCCACTATACCCTATTTCCACGAATATGTATACTAAATTTGCACCATATTTCAATGCCATATCATATTTCAGCACTATACCAAATTTACACCCCTATACTCTATATCTTCACCATGAACCTTTATTTTAACCATCATACCTTATTTAAACCACCTTTCCTCCTAAGCCCCACCTATATAGAGCTGATGGGGTTGAATACCGCCGGAATTTACATTCGGACCTTTTGTTTTTTAGCCCATGGCTGAAAATGCCCTCAATAGTTACATATTTTCAAAGGACTCCAACAGTAACCAGAAAAGAACGCTTCTCTCCCAACTATGTCATCCCTACCTTAATTTCTACTCTACTTCCCCCCCCCCCAATATACTTCTGCGCGTTTTTTTAAAGACCGAAGATGGCTTAGCCAAATAGGTGGCACTCGCCTACCCCACCTCCTTTCCTAATAAATCCCCCTCATCAATTAGGATTAAATAATTCCCTCGTTGGTAAGTCCAATCTAATTTATCGAAATATCCAGACCCTACTTGCAACCGCCCACCCCCACCCCTCCCAAGCCTCGCCCTCCTGTAAAACCGCCTTGCCAATTATATGGCCGAAATTACAGCATTCGTTTCTCCTTAAATGGTTTTCGGCATTCCACTCCCTCAGCACCCGGTTTTGGGGATGCAACGAAACCCTTCCTCAACACCCCGTTCAGAACTAGAATGACCCTTCCTTAGGGTGGCCCTTCCTTCGTGCCCCATCAGGCCTGGGGAAGGCACAGTGTGATCCTCTGCCCCCCCCCCCAGCACCCGAGCAACAGCCGCTTATCGGGACGAGCCAGGGCCGCAAACGCAGCGTGAGGTTGATGAATATCCGTAAGTTTTAGCGCAATTGTGAATGCTTCTTCCTCCTGAGGTTTCCTTCTCTTCGCGACGGGGAGTCGCAAGTTATAAAGGTTAGCAACGAAGGGCAGGAGGGGGTGGGGGGGAACTCAGCCTTTTTACCTTCACCCGTTTGAGGGTGTGGGGGGAAACTCAGCCTTTTTACCTTCACCCGTTTGAGGGTGTGGGGGAAGGTGCTTGTCTTTTCTTTTGTTGGTTTTAGTTTATTTTGATTCGCAATTTATACGCGATTTATTTGGCTTCTGCGGAGAGTTAATGAAATTAAATGGATTTTATAAGAGAGCTGGGAGTGAAATAGAACCTCTTATGTCCCATTATTTCTGGGCTGCGGAAAATGGGAATCGTTGCGCCCACCCCTCCACCAGTCCCTAGAAAGTCTCCCAATTTTCTCCTGCCACATCTCTTTTCACACCTATGAAAGATTGATAATTTTTAATCCAATGATACAAGCTTGTCGTTATCTAAATCTGTGATTCCTTCCGGCATGTTGGAATGGCCAAGTCTTGGTGTTAGAAAGATTTTTTTGGGGTGGGGGCAGGGGAACGCTGCATATCCTGTGAACACAGAGTGTAGATTTGCATTCATTGTGCCCAGTTGAGAAAGGAATTAGTTGGGGTCACACAGTTCAAACTGAACTTGATTAAAGAGGATTTCCTCAAGATGAACTAAAAATGCTGGATGCAATTTTCCGTCCCCTTAAAATTTGGGGCTAGACAGAAATCATCGTCAAAAGAAGGATTTAATTTTAATTTAAAGCAAAGACTAACGACGGCAGCTCTCGCAGAAAGTTTGCAAGGAGAGACATGTAAGGAAAGCAGTAAAGATGGAAGAAGTGAAAATGTGTGGGAGATATTTATCGCAGATTTCCTGAGGGCAATGGGGCCAGGAGGTGGAAGTGGGGAAAGAAAGAATTTAAGAGTGGTCCCTTCTCCGGTAGATGAGGGGTGGTGAAGCCCTTACAACCTTATGATCTTAAATTCCTGAAAATCCCTCATTTACTACCGGTTTTCTCTTAAGGGTTACAACAGCCAGCAACAGGAAGATAATAGCCAAAACATTGAAATTTCAATGCTTTTTGTCACCATTTTAAATCAAGTCTTTTCGTCTAAGTCAGGGATGCCCGACCTTTAGCAGGTCGGGGGCCGTGGGCGCCGCCGATTCATTATTAAGAAAATGATACATGTATCTACATTTTTTAAAAATATGCATCTTTTATCTAATTTCAAAATGTAATAATAGTTTTAAATGCGATGCTTGAATATTTATTTCTCAATTTTAATGGCGTAGACGCAATTAACGAATAAAACAAACCATAGTTGTTTTGCGAGCGTCAGTGCGTTTACGGGCTCCGGTTTGAACACTTCTTGTCTCGCTGGTGTATTTAACGTGGGCTTCGGTTTTAGCACCTATTGTCTCGATGTTCTGTCTAACGTGGGCCCCGGTTTAGTGCCTCTGGTCTCGATGGTCTGTTTAAAGCGGGCCCCCCAAAATGAGCACTTCTTGTCTCGCTTGGTGTTTAACGCAGGCCCAGGTTTGAGCACCTCTTGTCTCGCTTAGTGTTTAACGCATGCCTCGGTTTAAGCACCTCTTGTCTCGCTGGTCTGTTTAATGCGGACCCAGCTTTGAGCACCTCTTGTCTCGCTGGTCTGTTTAACGCGGACCCAGCTTTGAGCACCTCTTGTCTCGCTGATCTGTTTAACGCAGGCCCCGGTTTGAGCACCTCTTGTCTCGCTGGTCTGTTTAACGTGGGCCCCGTTTGAGCACTTCTTGCCTCACTGGTCTGTTTAACGCGGATTCCGCTTTGAGCACCTCTTGTCTCGCTGGTTTGTTTAACGCGGGCCCCGTTTGAGCACCTCTTGTCTCGCTGGTCTGTTTAACGAGAGGCTAAAATCTTGAGTATCCTTTCAGGTGATCTACAATAAAAGCGGAATTGAGACTTCTAATCCCCGGTTTAAGTTAGACAAGTCTCTCCTTTTAAAATCACATTCGGCTACTTGCACAGAATCTCCTCGCCTCCTCACAACTAGTTGAGTGTGAGATCAAGATAACCTATCACCTCCGCCTTAACCGCTTTCAAGGCAGCATTTTTGTTAAGTGCCTTCGTGATATTTCGGTGTAAGGCCTCTTTGAGGAACTTTCTCCCAGGTAATCACCAAAGTCCACTGTTTCCAATAAAACTTTGGAAAGGCAAAAGTGCCTACTTCTAGATCACTACTGATATTCAGCTCCTTGGTCACTCCCCTGCACATTTAGTGGGGAAAAGATGGCCCCAGGAGCTGTAATTCTGCTGTACGCTTATATAAGCCAACTCCTACTGGTTTCTCTGAGTGCAACAAATTCGGACACGTTATCTCTTCCTATCGAAGTGTGTCGCTCTTTGGATAAACGACGGATCTGCATACCCACTTCACGAATGCAAATTAATTCCCCGTTGCTCAAACTACTCTAGAGAACACCTAGTATTATCACTTCACTACTCTACTTACATGATTGAGTCAGAAATTCAGTCCTCCGGTAATCTTCCTTCTATTATTCTCGAGAAGCAGGGTAGTAGGCGTGCGCTCCAACGCCCTGTCCCGATCTGCTTCCATAAATAACAGACTCGCCTCGCAGCACACTTAGATAATCCTGTGCTCTTGTCTACTCCACTACTTCTATTCAATTTACCTGAGATGACCTACTCTTACGATTTATACCGAAAGCCGAAAAACTTCGCACCTCTGCTTTATCAAATTCCGGTTAACTAGAACCCATTCGCAGAGCCCGTCACAGGTCCTATCTAATGCTTGAGTTGTGAGCTTTCTCTTCAAATATGGACGCCAGACAACTGGTTTCTCAAGTAAACCCTCCTACTAGGTATCATTCCCTGAGGAACTACAAATACCGCCCCATTTTTGTGCTTTTAACCCTACGTTGCACCTATTTATGCCATTAAAAAGTGTGACGGAGGTGCATGCACCATTCGGTACACCGTCACAGACCTCCTTATCCCTTTTATATGAGGAAGTTCCTTGGGTTCTCCTCACTCCCTTCTCCATTTATCTCTATCCATCCCCTACCCTGAAGGTCCTATCACAAACCAATAATCTCCACAATGGCATATCTCCAAAGCCCCTCCAGAAACCTTATGCAAGTGGCTCATACCCGAACCTATCCTGCGGCTTCGTCTACCAAAACTTACACCCTCAGTTCCTTCTTCAAACTCAATTCCCCAAGTACGCGCTTAAAAATGCTACTCCTGAATTCCTTTCCAAAGTTCCTACCACTAAAACCTTTCCAATAAATCACTACCCCTTTTGCAAATAGTTCTAAATATCTTACCCCACATGCCCCTCAAGGGACGAAAAGGGCATTACATCTCGTGTAACTTTTGATCCCCCTAGTTGTCTCTGCATACAAGAACTCATCATGAGTAACTCTAAGATCGCTAGGATCTCAGGTTGCTTTCATTTCCTCTTCTTTGCTTGTAGCAGATCTGGCAGTAGAGGAGCAGCAATTAAGGACTGTTTTTCAGTGCCAGGTCCCCCTTTCTGGCTTTCCTTTGCATTGACATCCATGCGGTGTGTCCACTTTTTTCTAGAACAAAAATATACTGTAGACTCGATCTATGATGCATTCCTTATAACTGCCCTTCTCCTGATTCAATTCGTAAGTTGACACAACAGTTCCATCAACCCTTTCTTCTTTTTATAAGATTTCGATCTTGGGTGATTGTTGCTCAACTTTCCTTGTGACCGCTCTCTTTTCCTTCATGGATAAGCTGTCTTTCTTTTGTATGAACTCTGGCTCACACATCCATCGCCATTAATCTTGTGGTAATCGCACTTGTTTACACTTCTATAAAAAACTCATCTTGTACAGCTTACCACTAGAGCGGCGCCATGGTCACATCCCCAGTGAATTGAAGCAGTTCTTATTAATAAAAGTGAAAATATCAGATAATAACGACCCATCTTCCCAAACAAGGTTAAACTGAACAGTGCCAGATCTGTGCTCTCTCTTCTCAAAAAGACTCGACACTCGTCCTAGAAAGCCTACTCCTCTAAAATTACAAACTCCGCTTCCTTCGAAGACGGTTGACAATAAATCTGACGCGTGGCGAATAAGAATGTCTCGTTGTGCTCACTTGTCCTCGGAGACGGTGTAGGAAAGGAATGGTCGACTTCCAAGTGAAGTTAAGCAATTCATGTTAACAAGCCTGCAACTCTCACATACTAATCACCCATCTTACTCAAGTCGTCATTAGAGAACTTTCTCTTCTCCCTTTCCAATAGATGAGTCTTATAATAGCCACTTTTCCATAAAAGAGCCACTGCACGCCATTTCTTCTTGTCGCCCATTGCTTTTGGCCCTGATGGAATCTCCTCCAACACCTTCCCTTGACAGTGCTTCAATACGTTCTAAAGGGTAACCAAGCAAATATTCAGGAAGAAATATTTCATCCTGAACTCTGCGGGTCACCATTTAGTATATAGATCTTTATAAGCAGATCCGACCTGAGGTTAGTTCGCCTCGGCTTGGCATAAATAGCTGTAGTCACTCTCCATAGGTTGGACTTGAGCCTTCGGACGTTTCATCCTACCCTGCCGTCCCCTTTCCCTGCTGCTCAAGCAACATCACGGAGAGAAGGGAGTCTTACACGTCCTCTATCACGCGGAATCCCAATTCATGTTCCTTAACTGCCAAGTATTTACGCGTTGTAGTCTCAGGCTATCTGTAATTCTCGCCACCCGTGAAATTGACGGCACTACCCACTACTCTATATTATATCTAGTTTGCATTCTATTGGACTTCGCTTTCAAGTCGACATTCCTTTCCCCGTTTTTGCGCGACCATTTCTTCTAGGTTCGTATAAGTGCCTCCAACTCCAACTCACGGTTGACAAGCCGGTCTAACTCTTACTGCCGAATTTCTTTTATAACAGATAGTGCATATGGAAGGATAAGAATGCCTACACCACCGCGAGCTGGTATGGCGTCCTTTATTTGACGTTTCACTCGTCTGGATATTTTTCCAATTGATATAAGGGATGAGCAAAACCGCCGGTTTAAATACCCTTCAGAGTTAACATAAACTGCCAAAATAGTTGTAATAATAATAATAGTATAACGGTAATAATAGCATCAAATGAGACGAAGTGTGTTCTTCCGCTAACAGGTCGGTTTTTTATTTGTTTGTAACGCGAAAAATCAATGTGCGTCAGGAGATCCAATGTTTACTTCGATACATCTGTAATTTTATAATAAAAGATCCACATTAGCTTATTGCAAGTAATATTTGCCCTTAATTGGATTGAAACGGTTGCTTCGACTTTACAATTTTCCGCTAATTTCTCTTTCTCACACCTGCAATTCGCGTCAAAATGGGCAGCATATTTACTTTCACTGAACCAAGAATCGCGCCTTATTTGACGTTGAAACCCGATGACACCTGGTTAAAGTCTCAGCAGGTATAAAGGAAGGGCTTTAGGGCAGGAAAGGGGTGCAGTCTGAGAGGACTCGTCTGGCAGACTCGCCTGAAGGGGTAGTGCGGAGGTCAGTTCGAACGCGACATTTCGCATTGTCATCCATCATTGCCTGATCGGCGATTAAACCATCATCCCATCTAAAATCAATTACTCTCCCGCAAACTGATAGGAAGCTAATGCATGTAAGTATGCCTTTATGAACGCATGAATGCACGCATGGTTGTGCTTATACTTGTGTGTGCAAAATGAGAGGGAGTGGAAGTACATCCTCTCGAGGAAATGTGATGTGCGTGGGTGAAGTAGGTGGAGGTGGTGATATGCATTGTTGTAGGTGGGGTGTATAAGAGATTGGGAGAGAAACTGTTAGATAGCATGTAAGCATGCGTATATAGACATACATTTGCGTGTGCGACTTAAAAAAGAGAGGAAGTCTACCCTTCCCAAAAGTGTGAGCGTATGCAGAGGTAATGTGCCTGGCTGATGCCTGTAGGGTGTGTGTATTTTGGGTCAAGAGAAGGAACTAGTGAGGAGTGGGAGAGAGAGGGGTGCTAGCGTCGATAAACTGGAGGAAATAAATCCTTAAGCCCCAAGGATGTGAATAGGACGTCAAATTAATCCCAATTGGCAATTATAATCTCAAGTGAGCCGGTGTTTAATGATGAATGATAAGTTTGATTGACCAATGTCTGACTGCGACCTTTCGGACTGGCTGCTGCCAGCCTTTTCCTCGCACATTCTATCTCATTATGAGCCTCAGTTTCCGCCACTCATCTATCCCAGTAATCGCTCTCACACCCCAGCCCACGGGTCCCTGTCGAAATGTCCGGGTGGGATCGAGCGGATAATTTAATTCACCAAAACAAATACGATTTTCGCGTGTGCGTTTCCGTCGCGAAGCCGCCGCCTGTGAAATCGTAAACGACCCGAATTTGCCTCAGGTTCCAAATTCGATACTTGCTTGAATAATTCGGCGCCGCAAGAATTGCGTCAAGACGCAAAAGCAGGTGTAAATACACACATAAAAAGAGAATCAAACAAAATAAATAACAGAATAAGACAAACAGACATGTAGATCAAATCGATATCAACAAAAGGTTTCCGAAATGAAACAAAAACAAACACTAACATACATACGATAGACAGAGGAACAGAAAGGACCAAGAACGCTTTGGATTTATTCGAAGACAACTTTATTGCTCCATAATTGCTTTTATTCATCATTGGCTTGATACATAAAAACTGAGGGTCCTTTGTCTTAACCAAGTCACCCCAACTAAAATATTTGCGAGTGATTGTCCTCAAATATATATTAAATATAGGCCGACCATAGGTGTGTGGAGTGTGAGTTGAGTGAGATTTTACAACACTACAGGGTTTATTCCAGGCGCACCAGGTATAGTTCAGCGCAGATAACTTCATTATAAAGTAGCTGCTTCTGAATAGGGTGTATTTGCCAACCGAAGAAGCTGTTTCCCTGTATTTTCTCTCTTGGAAACAATAAATGTTTGATTTTTATCTACAGAAAATCAAAGGGGATTTTATTGGCCAATACTAAAGCTGTTTATGAGTTTTTACGGGAAACTTCAACATATGAATTCAACTACATGTTACTTAATTTCTACACTTATCATTTTCAATCGTGGATGAGATCCCCCGACCGGATAATGAAATACACATAGAGATAAGAATGACAATCGCTGGCGAGCCGTAAGCATTAAGAGCCGGTCTTCGTTAGGAGGTAGGGTAGAGGACAGTGTCGTGTTTTGACTCCCTTCGCGACCGAGGAGGATGACAACACGTTCCGTGCCAGGTAAGTGTGGATATAAAACCCCTTCCGCAGGTTCCGGGGCAAAAGAGAATGTGTTGTGTGCATGAAGAGACGAGGAAGGAAGAGACAACGGCTCTACGATTGGTCATGCGTTTCATAACGCTAGTGACCGAACCTTCCTGCATGCATAGCTCAGATTGACCGCACAGCTTGAGTGGCGGCAGCTCTCTACATGCGTCGAACCCTTTTGTCTTCGCTCTCGCCAGAAATCAAACCCAGTATCTAGGCGGGGAAATCTAACGCCTTATTCATTAGGCTAGCGATAGAAATATTAGTAATTTACATGATTCAATATCGCATTCACACTTCTCTCCACCAAAAAGAATTAAATTGTGAATAATAAAAAAAAGGTTTTATCCCAATTAATTGATTAATTTAGTATTCCAAAACCATGATTTAGTCTTGTTAGGGCAATGTAAATTGTAGGAAGACCAAACTTAGGTCAACTCGATGATACTATTGTTGTTTAATATAAACAAGTATAATTAGATTTTGCCTAAGATTTTCAATTTATCTAAGTATTTTGAACGTTTGAAGTTGTTAAACTACTCACGATCGTATGATTTGATTGCAGGTTTAAGCATCCCAAAGTTGTCCACTGGTTGCTAGAGAGGCTAAAATGTAATTAATAAAAGTCTGTGTCAAATTTTATCTAATTCAGCAGTGTCTGTTTTGGTAAAACGCTTGCAAAATGATGTTCAAGTTACTTTTATCGTTATGGCCTTGTTGCATAGGAATGAATTTCCGAAACATCCATAAAATCTCAAATTTGATGTATGAATCTAAGTATAATTGCTTCCTTTTTTTTCCTGCGAAGAATCAGATAGTCTAAAATCACACAAACGTATTTAAATCTTTTATTATTTTGTGTCAGGAATATGTATGAATTTACATAGTTTACAATAAGCGCACATACACATAATGTTTCAAGATTTGCGTCACCTAATATTCAGGAGTCCGAATTGGTCCAAGTGTTTTCTCATATTCTTTAAATTGGTACTAGTAAAAGCTTGAAATCCTTTAGATAGCCATAATTGGTAATCATTTTTTGTTATGGCAAACCTACAGAGACCCTTCTTTACCAAAAAATTACCACAAGAGGCTGGAAGTAGTTCAAAAGTGGAATGAGCAAAGACAAATTGCTTCCACATAAGTCTGTTGAGAGTGTGTTTTCTCCAATCCACTGAGTGCAAGCGCCATCGGGTGGCAATGAACTTAGTCACTATAGTACTAAAAAGTAAACTAAAAAATTTTTATCTACAATTTACTCATTTGAAGATGCACCTCCTGCAGGAACACTGAAAAGAAAATTGACAGTGAATAAAATGTTTAAGTAGAAGTAAATTCACATTCAAATGTGTATAGGTGATTACATTAGTGTTCAAGACAGGGGGGATTAGGAAAGGGTAGAATGTCGGGGTAGGGAAGTAAAAGGAGAGAATGTATAGTAAGGAAAAACGAAGGTATGGAAAGGCGAAGGGAAGAATTCAGGGAAGGGAATGATAGAAATAGTGTAGAGGGGGACTCAAGGCTAAACAGGATAGTGTGGAAATGCGTCTATAACGGAAAAGGGATAAGGTAAGTGAGAGTTCAGCTAAAGAGGAACGGGAATAGGTAGTATGGTAGTGTACCCAACTTTAAAAGAAAACTCCAATAATTCCTGTCCTGTCCTTGGAAAGGAGTGCGCACTACTCGAGAAGACAATACAGACAGATCTGAAGGGAAAATAAAATCGAGGAAATGCCAATTATAGAAGCCAACCACCAATAACTGACATATTACAAAGAGTAAGGAGGAAAAAATTCAAATATCCGAACAGACTGTACTCCTATATAAATCTCTGACGTCTCGATTAAAAATCATCTCGGAATCTCTCCTCTCTGTTCCACAGCACACATCTACATTAAGTCCTAATTTACCCTTGTTGTTCTATCAATCTCGTACCGTTGAAAGTTATCGCTATATTCTCCTTCATATCAGGGGCACATTCGTCACTTAAAAACACATTCTTCATAAACGCTTCCTTCCTGCTTCGCAGTCACCTCTTTCTTCCTACCTTGTCCACAGACACAATCTTGGATTCTTCGTAGGCGTCGCAATTCTCATGAATTTTCAGAAACAGCATTTTCCTACATTGTACAGGGACGTCTCGTTTCTCCTGACTTCGTAAGCGCATTCACAGAAGCCTCTCTAGTGTCTCTAATCACATGGAAAGTGTGAATCTTGATCAGAAACGATCAATGATACCTTTAAGACTCTTAGAGATTTTTCTCAGTTCAATCAATGATGATCTTATGTCCTTACAAGGCTAAACTAAATATAAAGAACAGAGATAAGAAAGTCAAGAATGGGTGAAAAGAGATGGGGGAAGGGAAGTGGAGAGAGATCGAGAGAGAAAATGATGATGTGCGTGGTTGGCGAGTGTTAGTAATCGGAAGGGCGTGAGAAATTGATCATCTGTGAAACATGACGTCAGAAATCCAATCAGTACGTCTCCTCTATACCTCACTAACAGATCTCTCTTTGTCTACCCCCCTTCCTCCGTTCCGTCGCTCACACAACACACACACATATATATATATATATATATATATATATATATATATATCTCCCTAACTATAGTTTTGGAACGGGATTTTTTTAGAGGAAGTTAAAAAATGGTAAAAATTATTTACTTGCTTAGTTAGAGCGTCCCCTTTGCTTACCTTTGTCCTGGACGATAATTATCCCAATCCGAGGGATGGTAGAGGTAGTCACCATAACGATGGGGAGTAGATGTGGTTACAATGACGAGGGGGGGGGGGCTATAGGTGGTTACCACGACAACGGATGTAGAGATGGTTATCATGATAACGGGGGAAGAGGTGGTCACCATGGCACGAGCGGGGGGTAGAGCTGGTGGTTAATGTTGGGTTTATTCCAACCCTAGAATTCTTGGATAATATATATATATACAAAATGAATAACTCACAAAGTAGCACGTGAGGTTCGCAACGAATGCAATGTCTCGCAGGAAAATTGAAAATGTGCTTCCAAGTACTTTCGCATTCGAACTTTATTCAGTTCATTCTCAAGGCAGTTATCCTTGAGAATGAACTGAATAAAGTTCGAACGTACTGGGAAGCACACCTTTTCATTTTTCCTGCGGGACATTTCATTCATATATATATATATATATATATATATATATATATATATATATATATATATATATATATATATATATATATATATATATATATACATATATATATATATATATATATATATATATATATATATATATATATATATATATATATATATATATATATATATATATATATTTATATTTATATATATATATATATATATATATATATATATATATATATATATGAAATAAATTAATTAAGGCAAAATACACCATGGTTTTCAACAAAATTTCCAGTTAAAATTTGAAGTTAACTGTAACCTAAAACCTAAAAGACCAAATACGCGCAGAAGCAAAGGTGCTTTACTAGCAACAAATTTATAACACCAGAGATACGTAAGGCCATCAGCTCTCTAAAAAACAACACAGAAATAGTCATAAGAAAAGCTGACAAATCCAACATATACGTCATTCTAAACAAACAGAATATAACAACAAATTGAATACCATCCTAAGTGGCACCACTAAATTTAAACGCAAGAAAAAAAAATCCGACAGAAGACTTAAAAAAAAAATGAATGAACAAATAACTAAAGCTAATGCACTCATCGGAGGACTTCACTTCCAAAAGATCATCGGTGATTACACACCAGGATATCTGTATGGCAATGTAAAAATTCATAAGCCGAACAACCCATTGAGGCCTATCATCTCTCAAGTCACGACACCTACGTAAAACCGTAAATGAAGTAATAAAACCGTACATCCCTTCGAAATATAGCATAAAATCCACGGAGGAATTCATTGATATACTCCACTCTACAAGACCGATATTTTACTCTCTTTTATAGAGGAACTTTTAAGGAATATTTTACAAAACTCTAGAGAGGAACTATTAAGGAGTGTTTAATAGGACAGTAAAGAGGAACATTGAAGGTACGTTTAAATTACTCTAAAGAGGAACTTTTAAGGGATATTTTACACTAATCTAGAGAGAAAATATTAAAGGATGTTTTACACTACTCTAAAACCAAAGCTTTGATAGAAATTTTACACTACTCAAAAGAAGAACGTCTAATGGACGTTTTACACTACTCTAAAGAGGCTCTATTAAGGAAGATTTACATTCTGCTAAATAGAAACATTTAAGCGACATTTTACACTACACTAAAGAGAAGCAATTCAGCGACGTGTTAGAATAAGGTAAAGAGGAATATTTAAAAGACGTTTTGAATTACTTAAAAAAGAGGACCATTTAAAAGATGTCTTACACTACTCTAAAGAGAAGCTTTCAGGGGACGTTTTACATAACTCTAACAAGGAACATTTAAGAAATGTTTTCCTCTACTCTATAGAATCATTTTAAGTGACTTTAGGACTACATACGTTAAACGGAAACTTTTAAGGGACGTTTTTTATAAGTCTAAGGAGGAGATTTTAAGGGGCGTTTTACATTAATCTAGAGAAGAAACTTTAATGATACGTGTTACACTACTTTAAGGATGAATTTTAAAGGTTGTCTTACAATACTATTTCGAAGAAAGTTTATGGGGCCTTTTAAACTCAACTGAAGAGGATCTTTTAAGGGATATTTACAAGATTCTAGCGAAGAACTTTTAAGGGGCGTTTAACACTACAGTATTGAGGAAGATTTAAACAACGTTAAAATTACTATAAAGAGGAACTTTTAAGGGATCTTTTACAGTACTCTAAAGAGTAACTTCATCGGACATTTTACACTGTTCTAAAGAGACAATGGCAACAGAAGTTTAACACTTCTCTAAAGTGAAACTTTTAATGGATAGTTTACACCAAGGTTTCCCTACCGCGAAGCATGCATTCGTAAAATTTAGCAACATAGCTGTTTGATACGGGAGCATGTGGTTTTACCTAATACTTGCCAGATTTGGCGTTTTTAGGTTAGTGCATATTTGGATTTCGTGAGTCAGCTGTGACTCTAAGAGTAGCTAAATATGCTCGGTGCTTCCAGCAATGTTAAAACAGCCTTATGACGTATTTATGTAAATAAAATATATCAATTTAAGGAATGGCGATTATTAAATTTATTTTATGAAAAAGTGTCACTTTATTTTTTTAACTATTTTAGAAAAAATAGTTATGATTCATTAGTAATTTTTCAAAATCCTATTTCAAATATACGTTGTTGACCCACAGGTCACATCCCTCAACCTTGGTTAATGTTTTGCTGGTCCTTTGTTTTTTCGGTCGATTTGATTAGTGGTGGCTGTTTATTAGCAATATTAATTAGATTAGATTTTTGAAAATTATTTTACAACAACATTTTAGTATTTTAATCATTCTTTATTAAAGCAAGAACTCATACTCTTTAATATGAACAAATGGTTAAAGACCAAGACTGTTTACAGAAATTTCAGATACTTCAAGTGAAACAATTGTAAGTCAATCGTTCAACTTGTTGCGAATTCTCCATGTTCCACATTGACAATTGAAGGTAATAAAGCTGTCGAAGACGTTTCTGAGAAAAGAAAATATGATGATAGTTATTTGAATTTTGGCTTTACTTAGACTGGAAACGAAGAAGAACCAATTGGGCTTTGCGTCGAATGTGGAGTATGTAGTTGTTAATAATAGTAGTTTTTACGCTGCGAAGCTCAGGCGACACTACAAAACCAAACAATCAAAAGTTAAAACGGAAAGCATTGATTATTTTAAGAAAAAATGTAGGAAATTGAAGGGAAGAGAAAGAATTTTTCGATCGTTTGTTAGTGATAATAACAAAAATGCTCTTATTGCTACTTATAAAATTAGCTTCAGGATAGCTCAACAAGGAGAGGCTCACACATTTGGTGAAAATATAATAAAACCTAGTTCAAAAGATTTACTCAGGTTCATGATTGGTGAAAAATTCGTTAGCAACATAGAATGTGTCTCCCTTTTAAATAGTACAATTGATAGGCGCATTAATGACTTGGCTAAATATTGTCAAAAAGAACTAATCAGGAGAGTAAAACTTTTCAAACATATTCTCTTCAAATAGACGAATCTACAGACGTTGCAGGCCTAGCTATATTACTTGTATTTGTCCGTTATATATACGATTTTAACATTGAGGAGCACCTGCTTTTGTGCAAGCCTTTGCAAACTCATACAAAAGGGAAAGATTTATTTCAATTAGTTGAATCTTTTTTTGAAGAACATGAAATTTCATGGCAATACTGTTCAAGTATATGCACAAATGGCGCTGCTGCCAAGATGAGTAAATATTTAGGCGTTGTGTCGCGGATCAAAAACAAAACTACGGAAATTGCAGAGTTGTGAAGTAACGAAGTGCAGTTACTTAAGTACTGTACTCAAGTACCTTTGTTATACATTTTACTTCTTAAAAGTACTCAATGTTTTTTTTATATTTTTATTTATGCATTTTTTTCTTGTTACTTTTATTTCATTACATTTGAAAAGCATAGAAGTATTCGTTACTTCTCAGTTAATTTTAGCCAATCATAGACTTAGAAGCAAAGGACCAATCACAAATTTTGCGGCATTGTGCGATATTTGCCTTAAATTAAATACCCCACTACCTAGATCTGCTGTTTGTGAGTGCCGGTTTAGCTCTGCTTTGTTTCCAACACTGAGAAGTTCCTTTCGATTCAAGATCCGTTTCTTGATTCATTACATAAAAGTTACTGTCTCTCAAAAAAAAGAGAAAGTTTTTTTTATCCATCATAGAGATTTCAACCATTTCTGAGTTAGAATTACATTTAAAAATACTGAGTTATTTAAATTCTGGATAATGGCTCATGAAGACTATCCCGATATTTCTACTCAAGCTTTAAATTTTTTTTATAAGATTTCCAACTACATACCTCTGTAAAAAAACATTATTCTGGTATATACCTATCGAAAAATAAATATAGAAATAGGCTAGATGCTGAAAACGATCTCAAAATACAAACGACGACATCAAATGAACTAGGTTTTGAAGAGCTATGCAGCTCAAAAAAAGAGTTTCATCTTAGTCGTTAAAACCGGCATGAATTAGCGACTTCTCCAAGGGCTCCGGAGCAGCAGCAATTTGTGAAACCCTGTTTTATATTACTCTAAATACAAACATTCTAGGGAGGCTGTAGACTACTTTAAAGATCTTTTAAGGGAAACTTTGCACTATTCTAAAGAGGAACATTTAATGGACGTTTTACACTACTCTAAAGAGGAATTTTTAAGCGAAGTGTTAAATTACTCTAAAGAGGAACTTTTTAGAATCATTTTAAACTACTCTAAAGAGAAACTTTTAATAAACGTTTTACACTACTCTAAGGAGGAACTTTTTATAGAAGTTTTAAACTACTCTAAAGAGAAACCTTTTAGCAAAGTTATAAACTACTCTGAAGAGGAACTTTTAAGGGACGTGTTACACTACTTCTTACACCAACTTTTAATAGACATTTTATAGTACTGTAAATAGGAACTTTGAGGGACGTTTCACTTTACTCTCAAGAGGAAATATTTAAGAAGTTTCCGAAACATTTTGGGGGGAAATTTTTTATTACTTTTAATGTATATTTTGGAGAACTTTTGAGAACCTTTTTTTAATATAATTTTTAGAGCACTTATTTATTTTTTAAAAATACTTTAGAGCACTTGTTTATTTTAAAAAATACTTTAGAGCACTTTTATTTAATTTTTAGAGTAATTATATCACAAAAAATCTTTTGTTAGAGTTAAGTTTGGCCACCGATTATGAACCACGTGATTATGTTTGACCCTAAATATAATTTGAATCATGTCTCCTCTATCCAAAATATCCTGAATACCCTTACAATATGTCTCCATAACGCTATCTTCAATTCTGTACACTTATACTCTGTATATTTATATGGATTCATGATACCATGATTTTAGCGGGTCTATCGTTTATTACTCGCCGAAATTATTTAATAAAATATATTATATTAAATCAATTGCAGAAATTAGCGGTGTCGACTCGTTGCTGGGGCCGCGAAGGATTCAACACAATTCTGAAGAGAATGTAACTTATAATTATTGATTGCAATTGAAGAGGTCCGAGCTATCCATCACCTCCGCGCTGTGTTATCATTCCGGGCCCTGTCCGGTGATTCCTGCGCATCCCTGCGGGGCACTTGTACTCCCGGAGATGCCCCGTGTGTACCTGTGTGCGTTTGTGAGACACGATGAGAGAATTGTGAAGGTTGATTGCCAACGGGAGAACTACTATCCATTACAAGGGCTCTCAAAGTTGACCGGCTGGGCTGTAATAGTGGCGGCACGCCATCCGGAGATTTGTCAAAGGAAGGGTGTAGTGTATGTTGCGTTCAATGTCGGCCCCTGCGATTGGAGTGTCTGGCGTCTTAGGACTTTATAATGTGTCTAAATTTGTGAACGAATCCTTCTATCATGCGGTCTCCGAATAGGAGACGCGCGGCGATAACATAGGGAAGGGTGGCATCCAACTGGGTTCGCTTGAGTAACTCTTAAGAGGATGAGAACGGGGTCATCCGTGAATGGCAATGATCCAAAAGCCGAGTGGGGATCAAGAATCACGTCCTCTAAGAGATAAACACGTTTAGGCTGAGTTCCATTTTAATGGTAACTCACTCCCTCTCTTTCGAAGAGAGAAGTAGTTTTCTTTCAACCCACATCCTACGATTGGTGAAAAATAATGTAACGGCATGAAGCTAAAAGAGAAGGATTGGTAAAGAATACGGTGAAGTTAGAGAAAGTGAAAATGTGTGCAAGATATGTACATCCTTGGCTAAAAAGTATAATGAACATTATGGGGTCATCCATAAAATATAATAGATATTTGGGGTAAATTTAATTATATATATATATATATATATATATATATATATATATTAACCGCATAATTAATTGCGTTACTGCAATAATTTTTCTTAATATATATATATATATATATATATATATATATATATATATATATATATATATATATATATATATATATATGAAAGAGCTCACAAAGTGCACGTAAGTTAAAGTTATGCAGATACACCCACAAAGGAAAAGTGAAAAACGATTCCGAGGGCTTTCGTCTTGATTTTTAAAGACCTTTTCAAGGAATGTACAGGAGGCAGTAGAAGGGTGGATTAGACTATCCATGTCTGAACCTTAACTAGGGGTACAAAATCCTGCAACAACTTTATTTGAGATTTTATGTATGTACTGATAATGGGGTCTAGCGTGAACAAACCAGGGCTAAGGTTGAAATTTGGGAACGCGTTAATGGAGATACATTCTAATATATTTCTCTAAATATAATTACTGCATTTTATGACAGGTTTGGCACTGCTACAGTTAATGTTATTGTTAAGATTGTTCATATGTAGAAAAAACGCAGATTGTTCACTGTGATTACGTACATTGGCTTGATGTTGCTTAACCCGGAGATCTATATAGTTCTTTCCCGGTTTGTCCATAATAACATTTTTGCCAGTTGTTTCAGCCTATCGAATAAACAATGCAATGCATGTCCTGCCTCCTGTTCATTCTTTGAAAAGGTCTTTAAGAATAAAGACAAAAGCGCTCGGAATCGCTTTTAATTTTTTCTTTGTTAGCTTCTTACTTTTCCTAAATTTCTGTTTAATTTCGTTTTGACGCTTCTTAATCCTTTTCCAAGCACTCCCCACAATTATTCTATTGGCTGCATGGCATAGAGCATTTCCTTGCTTAAATATAACTTAATTTATTGGTATTGTGGTATGCAATTCCTGGATAGATGACTCTAATATTTTGACAAAATTATGATAAAAATTGTGGAGTTCATTCTTCCCCGGCATAAAAACATCTCTCCTGGTCCTGAAAGAACCAACTCCATCCTTCACATTTTGTAGCAGACAACCAGAGTGAAATGCCATTACAAATCTTCTTTTCTGTTAAAAATTATTAAATTTTAAATAATTTGCTCCAAGTATATTTAATTGGAATTACATAAATTATATGTAAAACAACAATAAAAAGTTTTTCTAAAGCAACTGATAATTACCTTCATCTGGCAAAATATCTTTAGACCATTATTTATGTGCCTAATATTTGTGAACAGTAGCCCAATGAAGACGTGTTTTTTTTTCCCCTCTGGTATTCATGGATTCATTTTTCTTGCATCTTTTTAACCCTCTAACTATAAATATTTACTAACTCCTCTGGTCGATATTTTTGAACTTCGAAGTTCCATTGAACTGTACAACAAGTTCTAAATAATATATCTAAATAATATATCTGTCTTCTCAAGGAGTGTCAAGACGTTTTCTGTCACGTTTTTTCCTTATGTACAAAGCTCTTTGTCTCTTAGAATGAATATATTGAACATTTTATTTTTTTAGCAATGTCTACCTATGATACCCTTTGCCTATGGAGAAGGTGGAGTTTTGACTCCTGCGCTTCTGTAAGCGCTTTAGATTAGTCATAATAGACAGAGAAATATATATGTATATATGCGGTTAAAAGGCTACTTTTTAGCAAACCAGTCTTCCTTTTAACTGCATAATTATGATTGCGTTAGGGAGGGAGAGGGAGAGAGGGAAAAAACAAACAAGACAACGATTCATTGACAATTTCACACAGAAGACAAACAAACACGTACCTACACAAATATAAATATAAATATAACGCTCAGCTCTATAACAATAACAGAAGGCGGCCTATTTATTCCTCCGAAATTTAATACACTTGCTTTCAGCTAAGATTTTATTATAAATAAAACTGAAATATTTAACGAATATATATAAAACGAGCACATGAAGTGACACATCATAATAAAGAGTCGAGAATAGCAAAAACTCAATATTGAGATTTTTTTTTATATTAAGTACACTATTAGTGTAAGACATTTTCTCAAACGTGTAAATGGGAGAAAGAAAGTGTTTCTAACAGACATCCACCAGCCAAGCTATTTCTTGATCGAGATTATCAAGTTAAAAACAACCTAAAAACCCCAGAGAGCTCATGATTCTAGGTTCACTCTTTGGTATTTGGGCCCATCGATATCATCTAGATTTGTGCGTGCGCTTATTAGTATTTATGCAAGTAGTGGGCCACCCGCCCACAAGACATGTTAGTAAAGTGGAATTTGAAAGAAAGAAGATAAAAAAACCAGTATGGTTTCCTTGGCAGGGTTAATGTGTCAGGCTAACCAGAGCAAATTTGTAAACAAAACAATATATTTGAGTCGCCCTATCAAGGGACTGGAATCCTCGAGCTTCCCTCTAAACATATTTTGGTCAAATGTGATCAAGTAATAAAATCCTAATTTTAGCTACAATTTTTGTTTGGTCTTCTGAACTTTTAACTAGGTTATTTTTTCAAATGTCCCCTCCCTCCACCCTCCTCCTCTCCTGTTCGGTCAAATTCACTCGAATAATGAATGGTATTTGGTCTTTGTTGTTTTGGCACCAAATTTACTATTCGCATAAAACCAATGAAATTATTTTGGCCCTCCGGGCGCCACCAGCCTGTTGTAATGCGTTGGCACTGTTATTACGGCGTAAACACACATACTTCCAAAATGACCTAGGTTTATTAGTGTCGAGAAACATGCTACGAGCGAGAGTCTAATGCATGTGTGTACATCACGTCGGACACTCCCTTATGGGTTAAGGTCGATGAGCACTAGTCTCTCCCTTAATACTCGCACACGCACACACACACGCTCTACACGAAGCGATCCAATAACCATTGTGCGAAGAGGAAATCGATGTTGTGTGCCGTGTCGGCCGGCCATCAGTAGCAATCGGGTACTTTCGCAATTCATTATCGTTTTGTTAACGTATCGAAGAAGGCGGACCAGGCTCTGCGTGCGGGCAGGATCTTCACCTATATAGGATTTCAGATGAGGGGAAACAGGCCATTGTTAGTCGATTGTTTACGGTACTTAGTGGTGGCACTTGTGCTCTAGTCGATGGGGCCTCGGCGCTGAGGGAAGCCCGCCCAACAGCGCTCCGATCCAGGCTTTCAATGCCAAGGGTCTGAATACTGGGCGGAGGCCACTACCGCCTGTTTTATAACAGGATCGCTGGAAGGTTTATGGACTCGGTAGTCATAGGATGGCACCCATATCTATCTTAGAAGAGGATTCAAAGGGAGGGTAATGTAGGAGCAGGCTAGTAGGAGATGCACATCTTTAGGAGTGCACACATCTGTAAGAAAGAATGGTGTGTTGTTTATTTTTTCGGTTGCCAATATTTAAAATTCATCCTTAATGCATTGGATGAAAAATGGCATTAAATTGATAAAAGGTTTAGAAATAATTAGAAATTACGGATGACTACAACAAAAAATACGAAATAAGAGTGTACATAGGAAAGGAACAGAGGATGAAGATTGAAAGTTTATTCTATTGACTAATTTCCCCTAGCAAGTCGCTGACTAGTTTTAGAAATAGAGTCGACAAATACATATAACTCATAAATTACTATGAAAAAGCAATAACTGATATCGATTTCTTCCCTTCTTTGCCTTTCCCCTTCTCTCGATTCAGATCTTTCCTACATTATTTGCCTTGTCTTCTTCCCTTTCACTTGTTCTCTCTTCCCTCCTTTCCCCCTGTTGGACTGGCCTTAAGAGGAGCTTGGTCTTCCGTGTCCGGAATTCTGTCAATTTTTCTAGATCTTAACTTAATCTTAAGATTCCTTAACCCTTTAAGGGACTATCTTGCCACGTGGAACCGAAATTTCAAGTCACTTTGCCTCTTAATATATATTGATTTAAGGGTTATTATATTTTATTTTTATATTCCAATTCAGGCATCAGAAGGTTAAGGTGTCAAATCAAAACAATACACATGTTCTCCGTCTCCACCTCGAGCCGGATCAGAAAGCCCAGCTCTGTGGTGTGAAAAACAATAAATGACGATGTTAACAGTCGCTATCGAAATAATTACCCCCTACACAGATTTTTCCGCAATTATGAAAAAAAAACATGATTCCCTTTATCTTCTCTTTCTTTGCGGTCTGTTGGATTCATTTCATCATTTTCTCGCGTTCTCAGGAATCAGGACCAAGTTATATTTCCTTACGGCAACAATGAGTTACTGAATATTTTTTATATGGTCTGTTACTGCCATTTTAAGACTAGCTTGCGTTATGTTATTGTAGTAATTACAGTAACATGCTATATACAAATTACAGTATCTAACCTTTTACTTTATTTCAATTCATCGCTTAACTGTAATCTTTACTTTAACATATTTTATAAAAATATACAGTACCATACACGTTACTGTACCTGTATATAAGTCTGATTTTCACATGGTACCTAGATAGCCATAAATTTAGGTCGGTACGTAACCGTTATTTAATTCTGGTAGGTAGCCCTAATTTTATGTACGTATGTAGGTATGATTTTCAATCGGTACCTACTCATAATTTTAGCTGGGATGTCTCTCGTGTCGATCATACATGAAAGATACCATTGAGTTATTAGAAGAAATTTGATTGACCTTTGTTTATAATTCAGTATAATTTTTTTTTAAGAAAGAAATTTAGGATTTTATTGTCTTGGATAACAAAAATATTACATCTCAAAAAGTACCTTCCTTAGGTTAGAATAAATTTGAAAATAAAATAAAAATTGTTAAAACTTAATTTTAAAACAAATATTTCCAAAAGAAATAAATAGAATTTTTATGCCTTTTTTTATGTAAATATAAAATACTGAATAAAAGTGGAATAAAACAGAGTCACTCTTGAGCAATATATTCTTCGGTACAAAGAAAGAAATTTGGAAAAAAAATGTTCTAGTAGCGACAGTGTTAAACTTTTCTCTAACAAGTTAAGGGTCCACTTTCTTACACAAATACAGATTTTTTTTTCAAAACCAAAACAAGAAAGGTCAAGGAGTACAACAAGCAAGTACTCATTTGTCAAAATGGATGGTAAATGATGATGAGTTATGGATATTGTAAAATATATGTGAATATTGTAGAGGAATATATTTCAAGAGTGTAAACAGGCGGGTTCTAAATTTAACTCGAGTGGTTTTGAAATTCAAGTCATTTTTGACCATTTTGGATTTGATAAAAGTGGTGAGGTGAATATAAGGGGGAGACTAGGTAGTGGTAGATCGGAAAAATAGCGGCTAAAAATAGAAGGGAGTATTAGATTTTTAAAGGGATGCATAGGTGCCTAAAAGTCCGCCCAGGTCTAACGATTTCATTTTGAACCTATCTCCCATGGTAGGGTCTGAGATAACTGCGCAAGCATTGTTGCTACAGTGAGGTGGTTTCAGACCTAACTTATTTCAAGAAAAGTTAACGCTATAAATTCTGGTCAGTCAACAAATCCCCGTCATTGGAATGTTTAAAGAACCCGTAGAAAACATCCGTGACACCTCTACCTTTTTGATAACTACGGTACCTCCCTTCGAAAGTACTGTACCTCACTCTACCAAGTACGCTTCTCCCATCGCAAACAAATCCAGAGACCTCTCTTGAATGCCTAAAAAAACATCTCTACCTAGAAAACGGCGTCAAACATCTCGTCCATTTGGAGTATGATCATATACATCGATGAATTATTATAAAACAATTCATGTAGAGGAAAGGGCTTTCAAGGTGTTAGTAATTAACACTCGTTCATTTTAATTGGCATCACTTGAACAGTTTGTTCCAAATCACCCATTTTAAGGACACCATCAATTATCTTCCTAGGGAAGCCTATTGTTTTCTCCGTAGTAGTCAGTGGATGAAAATTACATCCTAAATTGCCCTTGTAACAAATACCTAAGACTTCTATATAAGTTATGTTCCATCTCAATTGTCCATATTCAAAGAAAACCTTCTTTTTTCTATTAATCCCCACTCATTTTTTAAGTATTTATTAAAAGGATTAATTGATACTGCTTCTCTATCACCACTTTCTTTACACTCTCCATAGAGACAGTTTGGTTGAAATAATCGATATTTTATGATTACACTATCAAAAGATTAAAGGGTTACAGCGTATTCCAATGACCACGCTATGGCATTATTACCGGGGATGGCATGCCAGCATCTACCACACAACCTACCCATCCTCTATAGCTGATAAGAATTTTTTACCCTCCTTTGTTACGCTCGAGTTCTTCATTCATAGGTTTTTATTAAGGCGTCGGAAAAGTTGGGCTGGATTTTGTACTCTTTTGATTAGAAGTAAATGCATCAGTCTCTGAATGGTGACAATTTTTATTCCTTTTCTTTAACATGAAAGTTAAACAGAGCATTATTTACCGTATAGCCACCATAACAAGATATTCAGAGGGACATTTTTAGTTCATGGCAGTGTTCGTAGGCAAAATTCTTGTACTCTAGGTTCCTTCGATGAGAAGCAGCCCCAGTCATGGACAGTGTACGAATGCTTCACCTTAGGCATGACACAGTACTCGTGAAAACACTGCCCTTTTCTCCTCCTAAAAGCTCCAAACTAACGGAAGGGAAGTTCATCCTGGAATATCACTATGATTCGTCTTCAACAGTCCATTCCTTATATTTCCTACAGAAGTAAAGCATATCCGTAAGGTTCCTTGGGGAGAGATAAGGCTTCTTTGCAGCTCTTCTCAACTTGAGAGATTCGTCGAATAGTCTCCACTTCACTGCGCGCTGAAGCCTTCAAGCCTTCCCCTTTCCAATCGTAAGCAAGTTTGGCATTGGAGGCAACCGGATCTTACGAGTAGACGATCCTAGGCGTTCATTTAAAACTCTCGGGTGTCAAGAAGACTGGTTCTTAAGATGGTACTCCTTGATGTAATAAATACCCTTAGAAACTATCTCCTTGTTTCAAGCCACTTTGGTGCTGAGTAACAATTTTCTTTGGAAAGAATCATTTTTGGCATTGAAAAAGATTAAGATATTTATTTATACAAATAAATATCACGAAGTAGATTATACTTACACAATACCATTCATTTAATCTATATTTGTCATCATTTTACCATTTTGATCGAATAGCAAAGTTCCAGGGACTGAAAATCGCCTCCTACAGAAACAAGACTAGAGCGCGACTTTGGGTTAAGCGAAGGAATGCCTTTTTTTCTTATTATTTTTAAATGCTTACTTTTTAAATAACCATCAATAATTTAAATTAAAAAAATGAAATAACAAAAATATATATTAGTCTCAAAATCTTTGGGCTATGGCTACTCTGATTCTGCCACCTCTTTGTGGAATAAGGGGTGTAAGAAAATCTTCTCGTTGGTCATCGCTTTTCGGTACGGCCGTAAGTGCTGTGGTTAGTAGGGCATACGTTCCTTGGTTTAACATCTATCTATTCTTGAAACCTCTTGGAGAGGAACTATAAAGAACGTACAGGAAACAGAATTAGCGCGATGACTATTGTATACATATAGTTTATATTCATCTCTAGCCGAATATTCTTCTCCCTTTCTCTTCACATAAAATTTTACAGAGTGGAGCAAAAAAAATGGACCGTTTTTGAGAAGCAATATCTCAATAACTTTTGCAGCTAGCGACATGAAATAATTATTCTTTATAAAAATCGTCAAAAAGTCATTTAATGAGTCAATTAGTCTTTAAAAAAATAATGCAAAAACATGCTTTCTATTTTCTAAATTGCAACCTTTAAAAAAGTTCAAAATTTTAAATTAAATTGAAGTTTTAATGAATGGTTCAATATGCCCTCCTTTATAGTTTCTCTTGCTGCATCATCTCAAAACAAAAAATCCAACTTTTTTATTCAGCAATGCATTAAAATTAATTCTGCTTACTATTGTGATGGAGCTTTGTCTCTAATGTTATCAGAAATAAAGAAAGGAACATCTAATTTTGTGTTTATGCAAGATGAAACTCCTTACTATACATCCAAGGAAACAACATCATTTATCTATACTAATTGAAAAGCTTTTATCGAACCAAATAATTGAGTCACAGGCAGTCCAGATCTAAATCCCATCGACTACTTCGTGTGGTCTGTCTTGGAGAAAAAAAAGGTCTACCAGTGTCAGAAAATCTTGCTGCATCATCTCAAAACAAAAAATCCAACTTTTTTATTCAGCAATGCATTAAAATTAATTCTGCTTACTATTGTGATGGAGCTTTGTCTCTAATGTTATCAGAAATAAAGAAAGGAACATCTAATTTTGTGTTTATGCAAGATGAAACTCCTTACTATACATCCAAGGAAACAACATCATTTATCTATACTAATTGAAAAGCTTTTATCGAACCAAATAATTGAGTCACAGGCAGTCCAGATCTAAATCCCATCGACTACTTCGTGTGGTCTGTCTTGGAGAAAAAAAAGGTCTACCAGTGTCAGAAAATCCGTGATGTGGACCATCTGCATGGGAGGATTTTTCACAAGTAAAAATTGAAAAGGCAATTTTAAAATGGAATTCAAGATTACAAGCTGTGGTCGATCATAGGGGAGGGAGGATATATTAAACCGTTCATTAAAATTTAAATTTAGCTTAAAAATTTGAACTTTTTTAAAGGTTGCAATTTAAAAAATAATAAAAGACTTTTTTTAATAATATTTTATAAAGGCTAATTGACTCATTAAATTACTTTAAGACGATTTTTTTTATTTCATGTCCCTAGCTGCAATGTTTATTGAGATATTGCTTTTCAAATACGGTCCAATTATGGAAGGCCACCCTGTATATGTTCTGCCTATGACTGTTTCGTCCTCTTGTGTCTGCGGATGTGACTGGCTGGTTATCTATCAATTACTTCAACTGTGGATCTTTGTCTTCTGCCACTATTTAATTGTGCACGTCTGTCTATCGGCACATTATGACAAATATTGCAAGGTTGACTCATTGACTTAATGGGCAGACGAAAAGAAATCTGAACGATGGCGATGATACTAAAATTGATTTTTAATAGTCAAAATAGCACACAAAGGAGTCTCCAACTACAGTTTTCAGTTCGCCATCATTTGCGAACCTTTTGCCATTATAGAAGATCGGCAGTGCCCGGAATAGATGGTAGTGTTAGGATTACATCCTTCCCTATAATAAAACTCTAACTATATTATACTAATAATGAGGATAATAATAATAATAATGTAAATAATAATAATAACAAGATTACACTCTACCACAAGGAAAAAAAAATGAAAATGAGAATAACCTTTTCTATGGGTATTTTTGGCGTAAATCACGAGTATAACATCCGTCTTTTTCTGCGACCCTACAGTTTCTCGTAATTTACCATCTTACGTTAAATACACTGATAGTTTCGTAGGAATCGACTGCAAACAGGATTGGAACGAAACTAACAACTCTAAAAGTTCTAAACGGATTTTAATATAATTTTAATTGGAAGTTCTTAAGGTATTTGTCAACCTAACCTATGAAATTTATGAAAGTATGCTCAATATCGTTTTTAGTTTTATGGGTCCACATCCGTGGTAACTCTTACGTAACGATTGTTAGTTTTCTAACTTAATTTAAAAGCTTCCTATTTTTACTTTTTTATTTAATATTTGTTGTTGTTACTATTTATATTATTTTTCACATACTACATTATTTTTTTCTTTACAAGATACAGAGCTAAAATGCCTAGAGAATGCAAAGATTCCCAGGACTGTTTTTGTTATATATGTGGATCAGGCAATACAAGAGACAAATGAATAAAAAAATGGTAAGAAACTTTATGAGCTATACTTTGGATATAAAGTGCGTGACCAGGACAAACGCTGAGCACCTCACATATGTTGTGTCAGGTGTACAAGTTCCCTTTCTGCCTGGGCGAAAGGCAAGGGCCTGGCTTCATGTTTGCCCTACCAATAGTCTGGAGGGAGCCAAAGGACCATTCAACGGATTGATACTGCTGCCTAACAAAGTTAAAGGTGAGTGTTCAATATGTTTTCTTTCCTGGTTTATAATATATTTTCAAGAGATGCATCAATTAAATGGATCAAAGTACATAGTATGTTGTACTTCCACTATTTCTGCAAGTGATCACATCCAGTAATATCCATTTTTAATCTGATTTTGTTTTATTTCACTGCAGGTCGCAACAGAAAAGGCAATAAATCTATAATGTATCCAGATCTTCAGTCTGCTATTGGCCCAGTTCGACATTCAAGTGCTATTTCTGTACCACAGCTGCCATCTGAACTACCAAGAGATGACACGAGCAACTCAGACGATTCAGAATCTCAAGATACATCATATGTGGCACGGATTTAATCTGACAAGAAACCATACCTCATCTCCTAACCGGAACTCAATGATCTAGTTCGTGATCTAACACTTACTAAGCAACAGAGTAAACTCCTAGCCTCACTTCTGCAACAATGGATCCCTTTGGATAAACATGCTGGAATTACAGTATTTAGGAAATGTTCTGCAGATCTATAGCAATTGTTAACTTTTGAAAACAACTTGACTTATTGTAATGATATCAGAGGCCTATTGAATGCGCTTGAGCTGACCTATGAACCAAATGAGTAGAGGTTATTCATAGATGCATTCCTTTACAGCATAAAAGCGGTTAGGTCGCACATTAGGAACACCATGCCTTCAGTTCCAGTTGCTCAGTTATTTTAAGAGAGACATATGAGAACCTTGCTTTTTTTCCTAGACCGCATAAGTTACAAAGAGCATGAGTGGCTAATTTGTGCGGAATTGAAAGTAGTAGACCTACTTAATGGGCTGCAAACTGGATACACCAAGTTTATGTGCTTCCTTTGCAAGTGGTAGAGTACGCTCAGAATGGTCACATCGGGAAACTATGACGCCTGGATTTCATAATGTAATTTATGAGCCACTAGTTAAGGAAGAGAAAATCATCTTGCCACGACTACATATAAAAGTAGGCCTAATGAAACAATTTACAAAAGCACTGCAACATAACAAGCCATGTTTCTGGGACCTCAAAGCAATCTTCCCTAAAAAAAAGTGATGTCAAGTTTAAAGAAGGCATATTCATAGGCTCTCACATTCGTTAACTTATAGCTGATGAGGACTTCGAGGCGACAATGGATGAAACATAGCTAGCGGCCTGGCATGCATTCAAAGACGTATGCAAACGAGTTCTGGGAAAGCACCAAGGGGCCTAGGGAGAGCATATAGTGGAGAGCCTAATCAAGCGCTACCAAGACCTCGGAAGCAATATGTCACTGAAGATACATTTTCTTCATTCTCATATGTCCTTCTTCCCAGAGAATGCAGGAGATGTGAGTGATGAACATGTAGAGAGGTTCCATCAAAATATAGCGTCAATGGAAAATAGGTATAAGAGAAAATGGAGCCTTGCTATGCTGACGAACTTCTGGTGGAACCTGAAGCGTGACACAACTGAGACGTCTTACAAACGAAGAAGTAAATACTAAAATGTAAGTTAATGCATTAGATAATGTTAACAAACATGCTGATAATCATCATCATCATCATCACTAACTCTATAATTTAAAAAGGGGATTTTTTTGAGTATTTGAATAATAATTTCCTCTTAGTTTAGTTATGACGGTTTTTTTTAGCCAAGTTATTTCTAATAATTCTTTTATAATATCAAAAAACAAAATGTTGAAGTTCAGAAATAAATATAAGTATCGAAGTTTTGTGAATTTTTTAAAACCCAAAGAATTACAAATGGTGAAGTTCAGAAAATTTATTTTTATATATCTTCTATAACTCTATATTTTAGCAACGTGATATTTTGAAAGGGGGGAAATTTAGTTTAGAGTTCCTTTTTAAGATTATTATAATAGGCTAAGTTCAGAAAATTGATAAAAATTTAACCATGGCTGCTTTTTTTAGATTTTAAATTTTAATTTTAGTAGCGAAGGCATTACCTGGTTCATTATCCTTAACTCTATAATTTAACATGGTGACTTTTCGAAATTTTTGAAAATGTTTTTTTTGCTTAGTGGACAAGTTTAGGTTTACTTGAAACTTTTATTCGCAGGACTGTTTTCTTGTATGTTTCGAGCTTTTATCAAAGTTCTTTTTAAGAGTTCAGAAAAAAATAAATATAATTATCGAATGATTTGGAATGAAAAAACATACAAATCGTAAAGTTAAAAAAAATGTATTAAAATTCGGGCTTTGGAGCCTTTTTACTATCATTACGTATATGAAACAAATTTAGCTGAAAAAAGAGATCTGACGAAGGTTTTTCTCTATATCAAACCGGGTGAAATAACTTAAAAAAAAGGTTTCAGGGTGTCTATGTTGAAAAACGTGTTTGGAAAATTCTCAACTATATATAAATCTTCAAGGGATAAAGACAATCTAATAAAAGGTGAAATAACTTCAAAAAAATGTTTCAGGGTATCTATGTTGAAAAAGGTGTTCAGGGTGTTAAAATAAATAGTCTATAAAGGGGATTAAAAAAAAACGGTTTAGAATAGCAAATAGGCCGTAGGCCACACGCCGAAGGAGTGCCTGTGGAACTAAGTTCTTTCTGTAAGAAAGAATACGAAGTATGGCTTGTATATTTATGAAATAATTACAATGGACACATTTGATGTGACTTTAGGAGTGAAATACATTTATGCTATTGTGGAACTCAGTATCAATTGCATAATTATTAAATCGGAAATTTACAAGAAAATGTTACGTGATGGGATTTTTGTTATTAATCCGAATTCAGCACACTCCACTTCATAATAAAATGCACATGAGATCTGTTTTTTCTTGACACTGACATTTATTGTACAGTGTTATCAGATAGGCATTAAATAAGAGCTCATAAATTCGCACAAATGTACATTATCTTTCGAAGCTAAAAGTGCATTATCTGACGCAAGATTACCATTTTCCCTACTTCCTTCTTGCTGACCCGACCTCTCTGCTGCAGCTAACTCCTATGAAATCAACAAACAATCTTTCCTCCTAAGTATCAAAATTCTTTAATACCGCCACCTAATTTCCTGTGGTTTCACTGTTTCTTTGCAAAAGGCAGATTCTTAGGTAAACCCTGTCTGGTTCCACCTCTAATCCCCTTGAATTATATGCCATTGGTTAATACTAAGGTAGGAGTATCCTCTATCTCCAAAATGTATTCACATTGGCTCAGATGTAAGAAATATTTGCCCCATTAACCTTGTAAAAAATCTAAAAACTTAGTAACTAGATCAAATATAACTGGACCATTATTATAAAACTCCCCCTGCTATGTTTAATATTTTATGTAACCTCAACCACTTGAAATGAGTATATAAAAAAATTATATAACTTACTGTGAGGAGAGGAGAGTCTTAGACACAAATCCACCACCTTGAAATTGTCTCATTACGTCCTTCTGTCCCGTATAATTCAATATAAGCGATTCACACCTTCAAGCGACTGGTCCCCTTCTTCTCCGTCGAGCATCGTGCCTTCTCAAGTCGTAAAAGACGACGTTACCAACCGTAAACTGGCTAATCTTCCATCCTAGTCGTAATAGGAGTCTGTTGCCACCAGTTTTGCAGAGTCCGGTGGATGAAGGAGAACTTACCACCTTTCCTCCAGGCGTTTTTCACGGGTATGATTTGCGACATGTAGTCGGGCGTTATGATGAAGAAAAATGAAACCGGTCAATTCTGGTCATTTCTGCGCAATTGTATCTACCACCTGTTGCAGTTGTTGACTGTATACTCGATCGCCGATAGACTGATTGCGTTGAGTTACAACCTTTCCCAGTAAATGACTTTCCCCTCACATCCCACTAGACACAAGCCATAAGCTTACTTTGACGTCGGTTGGCCTTAGCCTGAAGTTCTGCAGATGCAGCTTTGTCTGTCCAACTTTTTTGATTGCCATGATCGAGTGTAGACACCATTTGTCATCTGCAGTAACCACTTTTTTCAGCCAATCGAACCGACGTTTTTGGGCAGTAATGTCATGCAGGCGTCTATGCGGCGCTGACGGTCGATGTCGATCAGTTTACGTGGAATGCATACGTCCAGTTTGCTGACTGTGCCCATTTCCTCTAAATGATGCAAAATGGCTCTATGGGTTACGCTAAACCTTTTACCTAGCTCACCTGATGTCAGATGTGGAGCAGCTTTGACGCAGGCGCACAAACGGTCATTGTCATTAACTGAGGGTGTGAGGGAACCCAACGTGGAATCTCTTGAGCAGACGGAACTTCCATGTGCTGCAGACGGCCCGGTTAGGCCTAAATTGGTAATCCTAACCCCTCCCCCTTCCACAAGCGGTTGCCTCGAACCGCGTCCTCCACGATTCACCTTTACGCGGACTAGAATAGCCTCTACAAGAATTTTCGAGGCCATTCGAGAGTAGCGCTGTTTCCCAGCGAATTCCCCTCGGGGAGAGCCTCGAACATAAATAGAGTTCGACTCCCATGAGGAGACATAGAGTTGAGAAGTCTCGCCCAGACTCCAGAAGATTCCCCATGTTTTTAAGTTAAGTGCTAGAAACAAAGCAAAGCGACAGCTGGACTATTTTGTGTATTTGGAATTAGCCACAGCAAGGAGGTAATTCGACTGAATGATCGCCCCCGAGTGATTTTCCCGACTTCTTTCATCAACTCCTGTCGAAGCCCTCCTCATTTCGGGTGGTTAAAATACTCTCCCCTGGACTGGAAGTTACCCCCCCCCCCCCCTCCTTGTTTTTGGAGAACCGTCATCACTCCAATCTCCCGCTAAGAAGTTCCAAACGGCCACACCTCACGTGCAGAAGACATCCGTAAGCCAACCCTCCCCCCCCTTCAGTAACCCAATTGAGTTAATTCCACCCCCATTTGAATAGTCTCCTCCTCTAATACCTTAAGTTCTAACTTCATAGTCTCTTTTATAACTACAATTCCCCCTTTCATTTACTGATGTGATTTTGCCCGTTAATTCTCTGAGGTAATTTTACCTATCAATTCTCTCATTATTTTTGTGTAAATAAAATTATATTTTTGTACATGCCTCTTTAAATAACCTTGAGCTTTGCCATTGTCCATAATTTCCCTGAACTCGTTGCATTCTCTCGCTACTCAGTCCGTCTAAACTCGTGGTTTTCCGTCCCTTTTGTCGGTTCGCTTTCAAGTTATTGGTCCCTCCCTGATAAATATAATGTGTATTGATATAATGTAATGTCATACCACGACAGAGGGTCAACCACATCCTGACTGATTTTGGCGATTGAATTGGCCACACTGAAACCTCTTAAACAAATTGTTGGCTGTAAGACGAATTAATGTCTCTTCGACAAACGCTTGGTTTATACAACATTGCGAATGGGCAGCGTTTAGGCCGGACTTGTAATCATAAAAGAGTACGTTGCTGTTCACGTGAAAGAGTCATTTAATGGGTAATTTTTGAAACGTTAGATATCATTTAAGGTGTCGACTCATTACTGTGCAGGGGCCTAGGCTTTCCTAGGCTTCGCTTGACAGTGCATAGTGACATAGTCTACTTAGGCGCTAAGTCATTGTGCACTATCTAACGAGTCCTTGAAAAGGCTAGGCCACTACACATTAAATAGTTGTACACTCTGTATAAATCTATAAATAAAAAACTTTTAAATATATCTGTGAGGGTATGGAACGTACATACTCGCATGACGCCAGACAACCGTGGGAAAGAAAGGAATTTGTCATTTGAGTTGACCTTCTTCTCCTCCCCCCCCCACAGGAAGTCTGACGAAAGTAGGCCTATCTCACAGAGAAGCCTAAATTCTATTTGCCTTCTTTATGATACCATGGAGATTGTCGAGAAGGCGCTGCGATAAGCGAAGTGTCGTGAATGGAATTTCTCTCTAGATTTCACACAGTCTGCGGTATAAATGACAACGCCGTTCTCCCCTCTAGAGCAGTATCCCAAACCTACTCGCGTAACCCCCACGTTAAACGAGAGTCGTTGCCGTAACGTATCGACTGCCAACGCACCGCCGAGATAACTTGGTCGCTGCCTCAAAGTGTAGCTGAGGCAAATCCCGCCTCGTAGAGTCTGTGACTAAAAGAATACGGTCTGTCGCTCAACGTAACTTGAGAAAGAAATAGGAACATCCAAATAGTTACTGGAAGTTACTATTTGTTAGTCTCACATCCAGTTAGGAGTGAACTAACCGGAACTGCAGTCAGCAGCATCGAACCCGTCGTCTTATCCCCCCTCTCCCGAGAACTCGTGTTAACGCCACCCGAACCACCCCGTCTGGACCTGAGTAGTCGTCTCTCCAATCCATCACAATTAATGGTAATCTGTAAACCCAGTGTCCCTCTATTCTTAAATTTACCTATTTAATTAACAGTGATTGATACTCCCATAGAGTCATTATAAAACTAGACGCTTAACGTCAGTGTTTAATATTTAATCCTTATTTATCTAAATGCCCGTTTAACTATTGCTACTACTTATTATTTTTGTGCAAAGTAAAGTTTATTTTTGTACGTGTGTTTATTTGTGGCTCCTTCTTTTTGACGTACCCTTGGCAAGACTTTAATTAAGAATCCCTTCGGCTAATTTATTCAACCTGTATTATGCACTCTCAGAATTTAACAAAAACAAACCTCCCCCCAGTAACAAGTGGGACTTTTATAGTGAGAATCCTGAATCACAGGTTCAGTAGGAATTAAAGCATATATATATATATATATATATATATATATATATATATATATATATATATATATATATATATATATATATATATATATATATATATATATATATATATATATATATATATATATATATATATATATATATATATATATATATATATATATATATATATATATATATATATATATATAAATTATATATATATATATATATATATATATATATATATATATATATATATATATATATATATATATATATATATATATATATATATATATATATATATATATATATATATATGATCGTAGATTGAGTCATAGGGTCAATACCATCGACTTAAACAAAAGCGGTGTGTCCAGATCAAGGACTAGAATAATTATTGGACCAGACTATGAGCAATTCTACGACATATATAAAAGTGGTGTCAGCTTTAAGTAGTTAAATTTTTGAGAAAGCGAACTCATATAGCCTAAAACTTGCCAACGTCCAAGGAAGCCCAAATAAACTAACGTAAATTTTAATGATTATAGTCTATTCCCCGAAGGAATATGAATAATAACCATTAATAATCCTTTCCAGATAGCAAAAACCAAGCTAGGAAAATATTCGTTATTTTGGGATTAGTTATTAGATTGCATCGGTTAGGAACAATCGCAGCTTCTAATTCTCTTACTAGGTGCGTAAGTTCTTTCGTGAGTCACCAGTTGCATCAGCAAGAGCAGCAATGGCTTCACAATCGTTCGAAGTTTTCGTCAAGCAAGGACAAGCTCTCGGTCTCACAGGACAGGAACTAAAAGAATTCGTCCAAAGCGAACAGCGAGAGGAAAGAGAACGTGAAATGGAAGAAAGAAAAGAAGAATTGGAAGAAAGTAGAAGAAAAGAAGAGTTAGAATTGGAAGAAAGAAGAAGAAAAGAAGCGTTAGAATTCGAAGAAAGAGAAAGGATCCGAAAACATGAAAGGGAATTAAGCAGAGATCAAGTTGAAGTCAGTTCTGTTGAATCCCGTGATCATCAACCCCAGGCTCCCGCTATGAAACTTTCCCAATATAAAGACGGAGAAGATTTGTGCTCATACTTAATACATTTTGTTAAAGATCTTCGAGGTAAACGGATGGGCTATAAAATCCGAAGGAGTCAGTAGATTGCTCCCATTGCTCAGTCAGCGCTTAAGAGAAATTTTGATCTCGTTACCACATGAAGCTACAATAGACTATAGCACCTTGAAGGCCGAATTGCTATCCACCTTCATCTTGAACCCTCAGTTCTACTGCGCTAAGTTTAGATCGGCTAAAATCCAGCCCGGTCAAACTTACCGACATTTTGGATATATCCTGAAGCGAAACCTCCAGTTCTGGCTAGAATCCTCCAAAGTTGAATCAGAGTATGAGGCCCTGATTGACTTTATGTTAAAAGACCAGCTATTGTCCACCCTCCCCCAGGAGATCCGAGCATTCGTGCAAGACCGCCGAGCGTCTACCTTTCAAGAATGCTTCGAGGAAGCTGATCTCCATGCGACAAATCATCGTCTATACCCACAGGATACCCAGAAGAATAGTCCCCCGTCCCCGAAGAATATATTTAGTCAATGGAAGTCCTAACAAAGGAAACCCCCTCCATTGATAAAGACCACAGCCCCATTCAGGCCAAAGAATAAGCCTTTTGTAGCCCACGAAGACAGAAAACCCCCAGTCTTCAATACCCTTTGCAATAACCAGCACCAGAATAAGCAGGTTATATGCTACTCCTGCGGTTCCCTCAGCCATTATAAGTCCCAATGTGTACAGAATTCCAGCCTACGTCCCACCCAGAGCCAACAAGTCCACCAAGTAACTGCTACCTTTCCCCCGGAACAGATGGCCGCGCTTACGTCATCCCCCTCGTCTCCATCCCCACAGGAATTTCAAGTGAACTTCCTGTTCTACAAGAGTTCCCCCGGAGGACTAAATTTCGAAACCGGCTCGATCAATGGCTGTAAAGTGTCCACCCTCGTCAGAGACACAGGGTGCACATGCATTGTGGTGTCAGACAAGTTCCCTTCCCCTGTCGACCCCCAATATAAGAAGTACGCAATTGTACACGACTTCTTGGGTCGAGAAAATAGATTCCCGGTAATCCGCTGCCATGTGCAGTGTAAATATTTCACTGGTTGGGCCGACGTAGTGGCAGCCCCCATCAAATTATGCTCGGTACTCATTGGCCAGAGTGCACTACTCTTCCCGAGTGAAGTGACTCAAGCTTTCGTTACTCGAGCGCAAGCTAGCCGCAAGACCTCTCCCCAAACGCGCCTTTTCACCCCAGAGCCTCCTTTAGAGGTTCCAACGAGTAATGCCCAATTCCTCAGAGCTCAGCAGAGCTTCCCTTTACTTCAATCCCTTTGGGAAAAGGCCCGAAAGAACGAAGAGGTGATCGTTCGAGGGAACCGACCCATAAGGTACATCATTAACGACTCTCTTCTGATTCGCACCTCGCGAGATGAGTCGGACCCACCTTCCAAGGTCATGTGTATTCCGCGTACACATGTAGACCAAATACTGCGAGTAGCACATGAAAGTCCCATGGCCGGTCATTTCGGTTATAACAAGACTTCTCAGCGAGTATTTTAATACTTTTTTTGGCCCGGTGCAGCCAAAGATATTGCAGAATTCTAAAAAACGTGCGATATGTGCCAGAAAACCACGGTAAAAGGTCGAATAGCCCCAGCTCCCCTGGAAAGAACCCAAGCCATTTCAGAGCCCTTCTCGAGAGTCACCTTCGACGAAAAAACGGTAATTGACGCCGTCCACCCAAACAACCCCCCTAAATATTGTTAATTCGATTTGCGTAGAGTCAAGCGAAGATTGTCCCCTCCCCGTCTCCCCGTCCAAGCTGCCCCCCATAAAAGAACCTTTCCCTGAGTTGGATGTAAACTCCGACCTCACCCCTGCCCAAAGAAACCAAATGATGGCGCTTTTGGAAGAATTTAGTGACGTCATTTCCGAGTCACCAGGATGCTCGACTCAGTTCGAACATGATATCGCCCTCACTACGCTCGAACCTGTGCGATGTAAGCCTTATCCCTTACCGGTGCACCTAAGAGACGCTTTCAATGAGGAAGTCGACAATCTTTTGCAATTAGGGATTATCGAGCCACCTACGTCCGACTACTGTTCCCCGATAGTCATGGTCCGCAAGCCAGACCAGTCCTTTAGGATGTGCGGTGATTTTTGGAAGCTAAACACCGTCACCGTGTTCGACGCCGAGCCTTCCCCTAATTGACCAAAATTTACATCTCTTCGAAGGAGCCGCCTACATCACTGAGATAAACCTATGTAAGGCCTATTATCAGATCCCCCTAAAGGCATCAGCGAGGAAACTAACAGACTTTCCTACAGACAAAGGTTTAATGGAATTCACTCGTCTTCCTTTTGGCCTAGTCACTGTCTGCAGTAGCTACAACCGCATAATGCGCCGTGTAATAGACGGTTTAAAAAATGTTTCTTTTTATTTTGATAACGTGTATGTGGCTATACGTTCATGGAACGACCATATCTTGTCCCTCCGCCCGCTTTTAGAATGCTTAAAGCATCCTGGCTTAACGATTAAACCCTCAAAATGCCATTTTTCTAATAAATCCATAGAATACCTTGTATTTAAAATAGGCGAAAGTCATCTGGCTCCACAGAAAGAGAAGGTAAAGGCTATTGTAAATATGCCCCTAACGCGCACCAAGAAGCAATTACGGTCTTTCCGCGGTGCCGCTTCGTTTTACCGCCGCTTCGTACCCCAATTCGCTTCTGTAGCAGCTTCTATAAACGATCTGCTAAAAAAGAAACTCCCGCACCCTCTCCAGTGGAACCCCGACGCCGAAGCACACTTTAAAGAGCTCAAAGAGAAGCTAGTTTCCGCCCCGATCTGAAAACTGCTGAACCCTCAAAAAGAATTTGGCGTAAGTTCAGATGCCTCCCAACTGGGTATTGGCTGCGTATTACTCCAATACGACGAGGACCAAGAACCCGCTTCCATAAGCTATGCGAGTTGCCGACTGACGGCTCGCGAAAGGGCGTACGCTACGGTAGAACTGGAAGCTCTAGCGATTGTATTTGGGATAACAAAATTTAGAATGTATCTGGTAGGTCGTCCATTCCTCACAGAGACTGATCATAAACCGTTAGCCTACTTAAAAACTTGTAAAAACAGAAACGGCAGGCTAATGCGCTGGTCATTATTGCTAGCTGAGTACCGTTATGAAATCAGGAATCTAAAAGGGTCTGACAATGTACTCGCAGATAGCCTTTCGAGAAACCCAATTTCAGATAGCGATTAATAGTCAATTATTTATTTTTTTGTGTGTATCTCTTTGTATAAATAATTATTTCTTGTCTGTACTCTGTATGTGTTTTTTTTTTTTGTACATGTAAATTAGAGAAACTGACGTAGCAGTAGTATTTTGTAGCCATTAGATACTAAGGTAAATTCCTAACGGTTTTGATAAAATTACCGACTCAATTGTACGAGTCGAGAAAGATAATTACAAATTCCCCCGGTGAAGTTAATTTTCACATTATTCCTTATTTCATGGCGGAATAATGTTCCTCGAAATAGGTAGGCGTGTGAGGGTATGGAACGTACATACTCGCATGCCGCCAGACAATCGTGTGAACGAAAGAAATTTGTCGTTTGAGTTGACCTTCGTCTCCTCTCCTCCCCCCACACCCTTCCCCAACAGGCGACAGAAAGTCTGACGAAAGGAGGCCTATCACACAGAGAAGCCTAAATTCTATTTGCCTTCTTTATGATACCATGGAGATTGTCCAGAAGGCAGGGCGATAAGCAAATTGTCGTGAATGGAATCTCTCTCTCGATTTCACACAGTCTGCGGTATAAATGACAACGCCGTTCGCCCCTCTGGAACAGTGTCCCAAACCTACTGGCGTAATAACGTATCGACTGCCAACGCCCCGCCAAGTTTACTTGGTCATTGTCTCAAAGTCTTCCCGAGGCAAATCCCGCCCCGCAGAGTCTGTGACTAGAAGAATACGCTCTGTCGATCAACGTAACTTGAGAAAGAAAAAGGAACATCCAAATAGTTACTGGAAGTTACTATTTGTTAGTCTCACATCCAGTTAGGAGTGAACTAACCGGAACTGCAGTCAGCAGCATCGAACCCGTCGTCTTATCCCCCCTCTCCCGAGAACTCGTGTTAACGCCACCCGAACCACCCCGTCTGGACCTGAGTAGTCGTCTCTCCAATCCATCACAATTAATGGTAATCTGTAAACCCAGTGTCCCTCTATTCTTAAATTACCTATTTAATTAACAGTGATTGATACTCCCATTGAGTCATTATAAATCTAGACGCTTAACGTCAGTGTTTAATATTTAATCCTTATTTACCTAAATGCCCATTTAACTATTGCTACTACTTATTATTTTTGTGTAAAGTGAGGTTTATTTTTGTACGTGTGTTTATTTGTGGCTCCTCCTTTTTGACGTACCCTTGGCAAGACTTTAATTAAGAATCCCTTCGGCTAATTTATTCAACCTGTATTATGCACTCTTAGAATTTAACAAACACAAACCTCCCCCCAGTAACAAGTTGAACTTTTATAGTGAGAATCCTGGCTACGGGACAACCCGCCTCTAACAGGCTTTCACACGTTCAGTAGAAATTAAAGCCTATTTATTATATATATATATATATATATATATATATATATATATATATATATATATATATATATATATACATATATATATATATATATATATATATATATATATATATATATATATATATATATATATATATATATATATATATATATATATATATGATCGTAGATTGAGTCATAGGGTCAATACCATGGACTTAAACAAAAGCGGTGTGTCCAGATCAAGGACTAGAATAATGATTGGACCAGACTATGAGCAATTCTACGACAATATCTATAAATAAATAAACTTTTAAAATATGTTTGGGAACTTTGTTTCCAACCTAATATAAATTTTTGCTCTGAATACTAGTTCCTGACCGTAAAAAATCCCCCAACCTTAATCCATATGACGTTTGAACGAGTACTATTAGAATACTTAGAATAAGTTTTACGATAAATACGTCGGGTAAGTGAAAAAGAAGTAACCAACGAGTGAATCACAGGAAACACATATTCACCAAAATCAATCAGAATATAAAACCAAGATGTAACTTCCCAATTTATTATTATCGACCTACCCCGATGTAAGATGGGTGTAGGTTCTATCTCCTAGCTAATAAATAGCTTTTGGGTAGGCTCCCTACTCCCTCCCATTAAATGTTTTGGAAAAATTAAATGCCTTTCCAGGGATGCTTTGATAGGAGGTGAGGCTCAAATTCTCTCGGTAGTTGGTAGTTAGTTGCAGAAAGAGAAGAAAGATGAATTAAATATTTGAAAATAAACTGATAAAGTTTATAATAGTTCGATAATAATTGTTTGATAAGAGTTTGATAATAAGAGTTTAATAAAAGTTTGATAATAGTTCGATAATAAGAGTTAGATAATAATTTACTCAAAGTTTGATATTAGTTTGATAATAAGACTGAATTTGAAAAGATGCTTCAGGTTGCAGTCTGAAGGGGATTTTATTTATTTGACAGCGCATGCGAAGGTACCTAAGTTTCTTGCACGCAATTTATTTGAGAGTTAATTAAGGTCACACGCTACAAAATAATGAAGTTAAACAGTTACCTTATTCCTGTAGAGAGCCTAAATTAACTTACTGTTAATTCACAAACACTTTACAAAATCATATTTAAGAGGAGAAAAGTTAATGGGAAAAGATCATATGCTATAGGAAAGGACGCCGCGATTCCTTTTCTGTTTGCTTGAAAAAATGTACCTGCCAAAACATGATTAGGTACGAGCGTCTGCTTCTTTTGGTAACTCTTTGGATTATGCCTTTTGAAAATTTGTAACTGACCTAAGAGATGTCTATCCAACCCCACCAGAGGAAGGCTGGGGTTGTCGACGGAGATCGAGAGGTGACGTGATTGGGCGAGCACGTAAAACAAACGTGTTCAGATGTACACGCGACTGCTCTATGTAAAATAGTGAGTTGGCCTCGCCACTAATGACATGCCTCGCGTGTGCGTAAAAAGGTAAATAAGGAAAAAAATGTGCGGTCATTAGAAGGAGATAATGGCGGGAAGAATGCGGATATATTAAAATGCACCACCCTAACCGGATCCTAGAGGGAGGTAGTGATGTATCTCCCTCCCTGCCCATAACATGGATGAATGGACGGAAGCTGGTAGGCGAGTAGCCTGTAAAACTAGATGAGAAAAGGTTTATAGTTAAGTGGCGAAAAATGGAAAATGTCTAGAAGGAATACAACCCAGGTAGTCTCAATCTAGTTAGAGGCTGCCGTGGAACCCTGATCCAGGGAGGGCATATGTCTCCCCCTTGTGCCAGGTCTAAGAGTTACATGGGGCAAATGGGGTGAAGTAAAGTAAGATCGTGTTGCATTTAGTTAAATAAAGTGCCATGACGTTGGTTTGGATTAATCTAGGCAAGGTTGGGTTAGGCAGGGGCGGATCCAGGATTTTTACAAAGGAGGTACTCAATTAGGTTAATATAGCAAGCGTAGCAAGTCGACGAGCAAATGGAGCCCTCACAGATATAATAGGTGCAGGGTTAGACGACTGTAAGTTCCCACCTGAAGACAAATCTGAACCCGATGGAACGATTCGTGCCAGGAACAACTGCCAGAGACCATTAAAATACATTGAAATTAGTGGGTGACAGAGATTGTAATAAATAAAAAGAATAAAAGTTATGAAGTGGAAATTGGCTAGACGAACGGCATAAATCCCAAATTGGCACCTATTGCTCATACTTTTTATCTGAATGGATTTTTTTTTTTGGGGGGGGGTGTTAAGTGGGGGAGAGATGGGAGTAACCTCCAGTATCCACTCCTGTTACGAGGGGTGAGGTTGACTCGAGCTGGGTTGGGTTTAGGTTAAGTGAGGTAAGGTTAAGTTCGAATCGTGGCAACTGACCTCGATGTTGTTTTGTTGTTTATTTTCCCCGGTCTGTAATTTTCTGGTTCATGCCACAGGGGTATCACTGTTTATTGGGGATCCGAACTACGCATTTCTAGGGCATATGTACACAGAACTTGATACTCCATCCGGCGACTAAGCACCCTCGATGTGGCTTAGCTTTATTGAGCTCTACTGGTATTGTTGCTACCACTCAGCTATGCCATAGGGTCTTCCTCAGCTGTGGCTCAAGATGAGGAGGAAGCTAAAGGCCCGTTATTCTCGTGGTTATCAGTGACGTGGGAACATGAAATCCTATTTATATATTTTAAATAAATAAAGCGAAAACGAACAAGGGCATCTCCCCAAAAAAGAAATCTTGAAAGGAGATTCGTAAAGAAGGAAGTGAATATGTGTAAAAGGTAAAGAAAAATTGCAATTATGAGAAATTAGAGAGGGAAACGTACTCTTGTCGCCGGTAGGGGATCAAAATCCGTCCTTTGTGGTTTTTCTGCTAATATATTTAATAAATAAATAAATGTTCCTTTTTACAAATGATTGCCAGTTTGTAGTTCTTTTTGCGCCTTTCAGAATGACACAGCTGCCGCATTCCGATGAGTGTACCCCCCTCCCCCCACAGTCAGATACAATCCACAGAAACCCCATCAGTCGGAGGCCGACCTCAAAGCTAACTCTCGCCCTCGAAGTGATAGAACACGGTTGCGGTCATATACATGACATCTCAGCTCGAGGTCAATCACCTCGCGGTCCTTTGATTTCCCGCCATGAAATCAAAGGTTCGCGATGGAGAATTTATGCTTTCATCGATGTCAATCGCTTTTTAAACTCGGCCCAAAGGACGAGTTTATTTCTCGAGATGAGTTTGAACTCGATAAAAGAATTGGAGAGAAGGTTGAGAACGAGTTTGCAATGGTCACTCAGGCGGGAGCCCATGAAAAAATATTCTCATTCTTGCCATAGCAGGTAGCCAGCACATTCCAGGTTGACATGCTAGTACATTCCAAGCTGCCATCTTATCCTGAACAAGGTTAGGTGGCATCTTTAAGAGACGAATATAACATATAGGCATTTATTGTTTCAATGATTTAAAATGTTTAAATAAGTTCCATATTGTGTGAAATATAGTAAGGGAACTGAATTTGTGGGAATATTTGTAAAACCTTTTTTTCGGATTTATCTTACGATCTTCGGCGAGAATTATTATGTCACCGAAAACTTTCAATTTTGCCATTTCAACTCCATTTCACTGCAGCTTTCCACTTCCTTGAACTGGAATTCCCTCGAGCGACTGAGAGGTAAGGCAGTGTATTAAGTAATTGCTTAATCTCTGTTCGGAGATTCTTATCGCGTTCATGTCTCTCCTTTCCGTTGTATTATACAGGGAACGCATCACAAATGAATGTGCTCAAATTGACTGAAATTTGGAGTAGGTCATCGCGGTCATCGTGTAAATTTCGCAAAAACGCAGAACTTTGAATCACAAATGGTTGTAATCACATTGAAGATGTTATTTATTAATATTTCAATAAAAAAGTAGTTTATTTTTAGTCGCGTGTGAGTCAAGTCGCGAGCGATTTTACATTTCACTATGCCAAGCGGTCGTTGGGCGGTCGTCGGTCGTCGCCCGTCGGTCCCCGTTTTGCTTTTTTTTTTAATAACATTGTAACTATTCGGCCGATTCTAACGAAATCCAAAACCATTATGTTGTTTTACATTCTCTTTCGAAGGATATAATTTTCAAAGTTCTCCTAAGGTTAGCCCGGGAATTACTTTGTTTTGGCAATAACATCATAACTTTTCGGCCGATAATCTACTAGACTAGACTAGGCTATAATATACAATACTCAGCTTGGCAATCCTAGAATAGGCTATGCTATGCTAGGCTATAATATGCTAAGCTATGCTAAAATATGATGTACAAGGGTAACATATACTATGCTAATTTAGGCTATAATATGCTATGCTAGGATAGTTAATGCTAGGCTAAGTTATGCTATGCTAGGCTAAGGTATACTAGGCTAGGCAGGGCATGAAGGCTATACTAGGCTAGGCAGGGCATGAAAGGCTATACCTGTTTAGGCTACGCTATGATATGCTAGGTTAGGGAATGATATACTAAGGTATGCTACACTAGGCTAGTCTTCGCTATACCAGGCTAGGATAAGCGAGGCTTTTCTAGGGTAGGCTAGGCTATGTTATGCATGCTATGCAAGCCTAGGCTAAGACATAATAGTCTAGCCTAGGCTAGGCAATACTATGATATACTATACTAACTAGGTTAGAGTTAGGGTAAGGTAGTTATATATTATACTTTGCTATGCTAGTCTAGGCTAGAATATGCTAACTAGGCTAGGATATGGTACAATATGCTAGGCTAGGCTCCAATGAACTAGGCTAAGATAGGCTAGACTAGACTATAGTAAGCTAAGCTAGGCTAGACTAAGTTTTAATATACAATTGTAGGCTGCGCTAAGCTAGGTTAGGTTATACTCTGCTAGGCAGGTTAAGCTATACTTTGATAAGCTAGGCTATGGTAGGATACATTGTGATAGGCTCAGATATACTATACTAGGCTAGGTTATTCTAATATATACTATGCTAGGCTATATATGCAAGACTATACTAGGACAGGCTAAGGTATACTAGGCTACTCTAGAGTATACTATGCTATTCTAGGCCATTCTATGTTATGATATACTTGGCTGGGCTATACAAGGGTATGCTATGCTATGCAGGGCTATGTTGGAGTATACTACGGTAGATTAGGCTAGATTATAGTAACCATGCTAAGCTAGCATAGGCTATGGTTGGGTGTGTTATGCCAAGATATACCATGCTAGAATAGGATAAGATACACTATGCTAAGCTAGGCTATAATATGCTGGACTAGTTTATACTATGCTAGGCTAGGTTATACTATGCTTATACTATACTATGCTAAGCTAGATTAGGGTAAGTTTGGCTATGATAGATAGGCTATATTATGCTAGGCTCTGCAAGGCTAGGCTATATGAGGATAGGCGATGCAATACTATGTTAAACTATCCTAAACTATACTAAGTTAGGCTATACTATACTATTCTAGGCTAGGATATACTATGATAAGCTATACTATGCTATACTATGGTTAGCTTTACTTTCCTATATATGCTAGGCTGTACTTAGCTATGTTAGGCTAGGCTTTACTATGGTTTCTAAGTTAAGATATGCCATACTATACATTCTCTGCTAGGCTAGGCTAGATTAGTCTAGGTTAAGGCATATTATGCCAGGCTAAGCTATACTATCTAAGGCTAGGCTATAGTATGCTACCTACGATAGAGTATGTTATGGTAAGTTCTACTATTATAGGGAATGATAGGCAAGACTTGGTTATAATAAGCTAGGCTAGGCTATACTATGGTAGGTTATGCTATGACATAATCTACTCAGTTATACTATGCTATACTATACTATACTATACTATACTATGAAATACTATGCTAGGCTAGGCTAGGCAGGATTTACTATGTTAGGGAATCTAGGCTAGTCTATATATACTATGCTAGGCTTTATTATGCTAGGTGGTGTAATACTATGGTAGGCTATCCGACGGTAAGCTAGGTTTTGCCAGGCTACTCTTCGAGACTATACTAGGCTATGCTATAAAATGCTATACTATTCAGAACAATACTAGGCTATACTAATATATGCTATGCTAGGCTATATTATGCTAGGATATACTATACTACATATACTATATTATACTATGTTTTGCTATGCTATGCTATACTACTATGCTATGCTATAATATACTATGCTATGTTATACTATGCTATAATATGATAAGCACCCATATGCAGTAATATGCTATGTTATACTATGCTAAAATGGGCTATGCCATACTATTCTAGACTATGCAAATAGGGTGTGGCCATTTTTTCGCCTTTCCAATTCCATAAATGAGGTGTGACAAAAAGTTAAGGCATGCCATTTTAAGTAAAATAATATATATTTTGATATAATATAGTTTTGCTTTTTAATAAGCTTATAGAAGGTTGTGACATTTTAGTCGTGGGCGACTCTAAATCTCACTATGTCGGTCGGTCGGTCGGTCCACATTTTGCTTTTTTGTAATAACATTGTAACAATTCAGCCAATTCTAACGAAATTTGAAAACCTTATGTTGTTTTACATTTTCTTTCGAATGATAAAATTGGCAATTCCTCCTATGTTGGCCCGCGAATTATATTATTTTGGCAATAACATCCATAACTATTCTGTAGATTTTAACGAAATTTGAAACCCTTATGTTGTTTTACATTCTCTTTCGAATTATATAATTACCAAAGTCCTCCCAAGGTTACCCAGGAAATTATTTTCTTTTGGCAATCACATCATAACTATTCCGACCATTCTAACGAAATTTGAAACCCTTATGTTCTTTTACATTCTCTTTCGAATTATATAATTATCAAAGTCCTCCCAAGGTTACCCAGGAAATTATTTTGTTATGGCAATAACATCATAACTATTCGGCCGGCCGATTCTAACGAATTTTGAACCCATTATGTTGTTTTACATTCTCTTTTGAATGATATAATAGCTAAGGTCCCCCTTAGGTTAGCCAGAGAATTAGTTTTTTTGAAAAAACATCATAACTATTCGGCTGATTCTAACGAAATTTGAAACCTTTATATTGTTTTGCATCCCCTTTCAAATAATATAATTGCCAAAGTTACCTAAAGTTAGCCAGGGAATTAGTTTTTTTGGCAATAACGAAATTTAAAACCTTATGTTGTTTTACATTCTCTTTCGGATGATATAATTGCCAAACTCCTTCTATGATTAGCCTGGGAATTATTTTGTTTTGGCAATAACATCATAACTATTTCGCCGATTCTAACGAAACTTGAAACCAATGTAACTCCGGGAATTATTCAAAGTTTTCAAAGTCGTAATGACATAAATCAGAAAAAGTGAGGGCACTTGTCTCTTTGGTCAGCAGACCAAAGACCTTGTTTATTGAAAATATTAATTTTTTGTGTCCAGAATTTAGGTAGACCCTGTTTCTTATCTCTAGATTACGAAGTGTCCTCATGATTTTTCAGCCACTTCAACCCCTCCCCTTATCAGGACAGGCAAAATATATGGAATGAAAAAATACCCAATTAAAAGAATCGAAGACAAATTGAAGCCAAAACCTAATTCCACGAAAGCCATACAATGCATTATTCCTTGGATTAATTACACTGAGTTACAAAAAATATATATTTTTAAGTCTTTTTGGTTTTCAATTGTTTTTGGTTATGATATTCATTTTCTCCGATCAGGTTAGGTTTTCGTGCTAAATCGATTTTAATCTTATAACTCAATCGATTACATTTTGGTGACATTTTCGTTTGATTCGGAATTCAGAAAATGAATTTCCGTTTCTTCAAACTCCTTGAATGCTCAGCGGTAGGGGTGTCTCTCTTCAGAGTTCAACAGTGATTAACCATCATAACTGCATCCTAGCGTCCCTGATACCTGGTCTCTATCTCTTTCATGTCTTAATGGAATCTTTTCCCTGCTTGTCGCTTATTGATTCCATATTTTCAGGAAACCGATCCATATGTGAGAATATAAATGCATTTGTATGTTCATGTTGCATCCGAGGTTTCTGAAAGCAGTTAGCATATTGATGAGAAATTTTGTGTATCTCCTGGCCTTCTTGTTGCCAAGAAAGTTCTTCACGACCAGAACACAAGACTTCCATGCTTCCAGTTTCACTTCGTTCATTGAGTTTTCACAACCTGTATCTCTGATGAACTGACATAAGTAACTGAAAGCTTGACATAAGTAACTGAAACAGCCACCATTCTTGTCCAGAGCTTTGGTGGACTGTTTGATCAAGACGAGCTTGATGTACAGCGGTGGGAAAGGTATCCTATCTTTGTCCACCATAGGGTTGTTTATAAAGTTCCTTGCTCGGGCAGGCACCAATTCCTGCCGTGTAATGCTGAGCTCACTCCCTATTCGCCACAGATGTAGCCGAATACTTTTGCAAGATCTTCAAGCCGAATTTTTGGATTATATATATATATATATATATATATATATATATATATATAAATATCCATACATGTAAAATAAACTTATAAACATCATGTGCCGATAAATCAAAAAGTTGACTGATTGAACAAAACGAATGTAATTTTTGGATTTCACACATCAAGACTGTCCTAAATCAGTTAAAAAAAACCTTAGACAATAAAGTTGGTGCTGGTCAGTGTTATTATTGAACTCCTAAAGCTATCAATTTTCTAATTTCATAAACCTTGTCTGCACCGTGTATTATCTTCCTTATCTTCGGAACTTACTCATCTGCTCTCCTGTGTAACACTTCATTCGTTTTGGGGTGATAAGGGCAGGAGTTAATGGGAGTATAATATTCCAAGAAACCTGATTATTTAGCCAAAATCTAAGTCTAATTGCCTTGTATATATATGATCAATTGTCCTCTCAATTTTTCGCCGTCATTTTCTTCAAGCATTATTTCCTTTCATCTCTATTTGTTTCGTGTATTTGTGTTTCAGATTATTTATACCCTTTCTTTTATATCAATCCGTATTCATTTATCTTTTCACAGCAATCTGTTTATATATACTTGTGCTCAAAGTTAATTGATATTTTCCTTTTATTCATTGAAACATTGGATGTCGAGTATCCCTCGGTTTGACGGGCTAGTTTCCAAGATTTGAAAGCCCTGGTTACTTAAAGCATTCGGACACAAACTCCACCCGATTGAAGAATTGACGTGACTCCATGAACTTGAGGAATTTAAGAATAGAACACCATTGACCTCAATTCAAACTTATTTTGAATATCACCTAAGTAAAATATTAATGTCGATTTCATACATGAACTATCTTTGATTACAAACGGTCTGCCTCCGAGCCTCTCATATCACTTTTTGATCATAGTTATCTCACGTAACTGCTTGGTTTGGTTGGTTAAAGTTTTGCACGGACAGCTTCAAATCTGCTATTGTATGAGTGGTAAAAGAAAGTGGTATTTGACATTTTACGCTTTATTTCCTTACCACTTTCCTTTAAACGTGAAAGTTTTGATTTTATTTTTCAATTTATTGTATTCTGTAAAGTTAATCATGCATATAGAATGTTTTCATTGACTCTTTAACACGTTGACTGCGAAGGCTTCCAAAGAGCTAAGAGTAAGTTATACAGATATTATATGTTATGAACAACGCCCTTATGTGTTAATACTTAAAGAGTGGTGTAAAAAAATGGTAAGGATAAATTATCTGAGACTACCAGTGTATGTACCATATATGGCCCAACTTGTGGTAAACGTGTTAAGTCAACAACTAGGGTAAAAGTGGGGTTGATACTTTTAACATCCATCTTATACCTTTTTCAACTCACTTAGCTAGCCAAATATTTCCTTTTCACTACATCACTTGTCCTGTTATTTTGTACTATGAAAAGAGGTACGACTACATCATGACTCCTGAATATACTTAGTATCGCGCCCATTCTTCTTTTTATCCTATACCCTTAAAATAGGTGTTTAATTTCTTCATGCCTAATACCCTCGACCATTATACCAACCCCTAATCTTCCTTTCATTATATACCCTGAGAATACTTATATCTACCCTCTTCATGCTGAATATACTAAGAAATATTGCGTTAGAAAAAGCTGAACGTCAACGATTTAACTAAACGGTTATTTCTATAACACGTATATACATACATGAAACTAAAGTACGTGTGTGTATGTATGTGCTTGCGTGTCAACCCGATTACGAGGGCCCTTAGAATTTTCACGGTGTGAAAAAAAACTAAAGATCGTCCTCAAATCTGCTGAGTCACAGGAACAAATCAGGCAAAAAAACCCTAATTAACAAAGACGAAGATAAACAAAGTCTTTGTCGCTGTCATGACAACGAGGCATCTTTGTGTTCTTTCGTAACTGTAGCGCCGCCTCGCTGGCAAAAGCCCCGATAAGAAACAGGCCTTTTAATCTCCCTGATATAACACACTTGCCTTAATCGGTTCGAATCGATAATTAAGACTCGTTAAGTGGATTGTGTTGATAGAAGATGGAAAATTGTGTCTGACACAATGCGAAAATGCGCGTGATTTACTTATGTAAATGGTTGGATTACCAGTACTCCAGTTGGACATTGAATAAGGGAAAGTGGGCGCATTATTTAGGAAGTTTGAGTACTAAAGAATTTTTTTAGCAACTAAGGCACGAATCGATGGAGAGAGCAACAACTAACTGAGGCATAGTTTAATAAGTTCCGAGGTGATTTGCGATGTTTAGGACAGTGGCTTGGGTATCAACAATGCTGATGGGATTGTGTGTGGATGGGAGAGGGGTACATAATTTTCGTGTATAGCATTATCTAGTATTGTTTGTAAGTATTCTAGGCGTCCGCGCGAAGACATTTCACTGTTTAAAAGATTTTGAACAGAAAACTATGATAAGAATATGGTAGAAAATATTTTCTTCCAACAAACGCAATTCGAAATAGAGGTAATGGGCGGGGATATCGCGACCAGCGAAACTCAATTAGGTTTGACTTAATGTCATCTCGGACGGAACACTCAGGCTAAAAGAGGGAGGGACGATGCTGAGGTTAATTTGGACTTTATATGTATAGGACTGAGTATTTTTAATGTCAGTGATGAACTCTAACACTACCATAAGGGTAAAAGGTTGTAATTGAAAAAGTGAGGAAGAAATTTACATTGAAGGATTTCTTCTTTATGTTAGCTTATTTTGTACACTGGATTAAGATATATTTCTTTTAATAAATCTGAGTATCTTACAACTGGTGCCGCCCTTAATTTAAAATTATTTGTGGGAAAGCTGGAGAAAAGCGGAAACTCCCAAAAGAATAGATCGAATTAGAGTTGCCAAGACCCGACTGGATTTGAACATCTTACCAATCAAACCAAAGCGAGGTGGATTAGCAAAGCTTCAGACAGATATCAGGACCTGATAGAGCAAAACCGAGTAAAAATTCCTACGAACATTCTCAATCGAAAGCATCTGGAACAATTGGGGGATTGCAATGAATAAAACGCTCCTTCATAATATAAAAGAAAATAATGCGTGATCATCATCATAATCATCACTAATTCTATAATTTAAGAAGGGGATTTTTTTGAGTATTTGAATAATATTTTCATCTTAGTTTGGTTATGACTCATGATTTTTTCTAATAATTCTTTTATAATATTAAAAAACAAAATGGTGAAGTTCAGAAATAAATATAGGTATTGAATTTTGTGATTTTTTTAAAACCCAAAGAATTACAAATGGTGAAGTTCAGAAAATTTACTTTTAAATATCTTCTATAGCTCTATATTTTAGCAACGTGATATTTTGAAAGGACAAAATTTAGTTTAGAGTTCCCTTTTAAAATTATTACAATTGGCGAAGTTCAGAAAATTTCTAAAAATTTAATTATGGCTGTTTTTTTTAGATTTTAAATTTTAATTTTAGTAGAGAAGCGCAAGCTCCCCCCGTAGGGCGGAGTGGCGAAGCCATTGCCTGATATTTGATATAATTTAGTGAAGTGATTCATTTTTCAATAATTTATACAATTGAAAAGGAAAAAATATCTTTTCTCTTTCCTTGTCTGCCTCTAACTCCCACACAACTCTCTTCGTCGCTCTCTACTTCTCTCCCATGTTCTCTCTCCCATTCTTTCTCTACTTCGGTCCCTCTTCTTCTCTCTATCCTTCTTTCTTTTCTTCGCTCTATTCTCCTTTCTCTCCTTCTAGCATTCCTTCTCTCTCTTCATTTACCTCTTCTCTCTCCTATCTTTGCTCCTTTATTTTGCTCCTTCTCTCTCATTCTTTTTCTCACATTATATATCTCTGTCTTTCTCTCGGACATTATATCTCTATCATTCTCTTTCTCTTCTCTCTTTCTTATCTTCTCTCTCTCATCTCTCTTTTATCTTTCCAATTTTTTTCTCTATCCTTTCTCTTCTATATCTTCTCTCTCGCTCTCTTTTTCTTTTTCTTTCTCTCTTTCCTCTTTTTCTCTATTTTCTCTTTTCTCTGTCATCGGTCTCTTTTTTATCTCTCGTTTCTCTCTTTCCTCTCTCCTCTCTCTCTCTCTCTGCGGGGAAAGTAGAGGGAGAGGTGACGCCCCCTTGTCGCGGGAAGAGAGCTTGTGTGTACCTTTGACTTTTTGAGCTATGTCGGCGGGGGTACCTCTTCTGGGTACCCCTGGTAGGGCTTCCCTTCTCGATTTGGTCGGAAACGAGGTTCAAGACTAAGTGCGTCATTCCTCCCTTTTTCTACTCTATCCTTCTCCTTTTTTACTTTCATCCTATCTCTCCCACTTATACAAAAAGAAAAAATAACAAAAAAAGCCTACTCCTATCAGGTCAATCTTTCCCTTTTTTCCCTCTATCTACATATAAGGACCTGGCAGCTACCTCATGCGTCAGAAGAGAGGCTTTGGAACCTCTATAAACAACGCCAATCGACGCTCACTGGTTGCGAGAGACTAGGACTAGAGGGGTCCTAGGCGTTGGGGCACGATGAATGGGATGAGGGTAGTGCCTCGTTAACCCCTTCCCTGGTGCGTAATTATTGACCATTCCCAGTGACCGTTGACGGGTGCCTCTGGTAGCATCGGTCCGAGGTGACGGCCCTTTATTCCCAGGTTGGTTGCCAAGCCAATAAAAAGCCTTGGGTCGAGTCTCTTGGTGGGGCGGGATATCCATCGAACGCTGCTCAGAGATCCTGGCCGTTGTGAACGGAACTAGTAGGAGTTTAGTAAGGGGCGTGCTTCGTTGTTGTTGTTCACCTGGTAAAAAATTGATGGTCCCTTCGGGGACCGTCAGTGCTGCTTGGTTACGAGCCACAGCGCGCCGAGGTTTGACGACTCAGGTGGACGAACAGCAGCACATGGAGCGTGCCTTCTGAAAGATCTGAAACCTCTCCGATGGATAGGCGGGAGCGACTCACGCGGAGAGAACTCACCAACCCCCTTTTTTATCATTGATTGATCACGAGTTTTCAGAGAGAGAGAAAGCGCTCAAAATGACAGGCAAAAAAGTACCCGTTCGTCTAAAACACAACTTTGCACCATGCCAGTTACAAAAGTGGTGCGTTGACTTTCCGGAGGGCTGCTACTCAAAATGCAGCCCTGAAAGTATCTGAACTACTTGCATATTGACGCGAGAGGTGGAGAAATTAAGAGACCTATATAGAGCCTCAGAGGAGAGAGCTAAAATCCTTGAAAGAAAGTTAAAGAAACTCGAAGCCCTTAACGCAGCTCAGATTCGATGCCTAGAAGAGGCGCCGCCCACTGACGTGTTGGAATCCCCTGGTACCAAAGCGGAGATTCCGGCATCATCTGAGGCTAAGCTAGCTGAGGCGAGAGAAAAAAAGAAAAAAAAGAGAGGAAAAGCAAAGAAAAAAAGAAAAAGAATGAAATTGAAACAAAAGTAGAACCCAAAATAGAAGAAAAACAGATAAACAAGAAGAAAAAGAAAGATAAGAATGTGGAGAGTAAAGAGGAAAAGGGAAGGTCTTTTCCACAAGGGAAGACCCCGTCTTCAGAGACCAAGTGTCCGAAGGTCACACTCATTAGTGACTCGCAAACATGGGATCTGCAGCCACTGCTAGCGGCCGGCCTTCGCACTAGCGTGAAGGTAAGCTGCCTGTCAGGACGGGGTAACCACAACATCAGAGTAGAGGCAGAGAAAGCTCAGATTTCTGAGAATTCAGTTGTTGCTCTGATGGTAAGCGGCAACGACCTCTACCTCAGAGGGGGTAAGGTTGGCCTCAGTGGTAAAACCATCCAAACGGTGATGGGAGCCGTGGATGACATAGGGCTTAAAATCCGCAAACGTGTGGTGGTTGAGATGCTTCCGAGAAGAGGTGCATCCCGAACCGCTCACAAGAGAAACGTCGCAGTTAACAGACTGTTGGCGGATCTCTGCACGGCAGAAGGATTCTTCTTCGTGGACCCCTATCCTAACTTTATCGGTAGAGACGACCTCTACCAAAGGGACGGGGTACATCTCTCCTTTAAAGGGAAGGCCTTTCTCGCCAACCAAATTCAAGATGTCGTGGAACGCACCCAAAGGAGCGTTCGAAACAGAGTGAAAGCGGACGTGCGCCAGCACGCCCGTGTCACTCCTGGAATGACCTTCTCGGAGGTCTTCAAAAAGGGTGTGACCACGAAAACAGAGAAGCCGGGAAACGAAAGAGCGTAGGGAGTCCAACACAGGAGGACTCCCTCAAAGTTCTTCTGTTTAATGCGAGGTCAATCAGGAATAAGTTCCTTGAGCTCCGTGGCTTCGTAGCAACAGAGGAACCTGAGATGGTGGCCATAACGGAGTCGTGGATAAAAACCTCAAGCCGAGACTTTGGAGGTGAATTTACGATTCCGGGTTACCTGCTCTTCCTTAAAGATAGGCCAGACAGAGAGGGTGGCGGTGTGAAGTTGTATGTCAAGAATACTCTCAACTCGACGGATTACAACATCGTATCCGACCATGAATGACTTGGTGTTGACCTAGAGATAGGTCCTGCCAAATACATGATCCTGGTGCTTTATAGACCTCCTGCCCAACTTATTGAAAAGGACAGAGATCTGTACCAGCTACTAGGAGAACTTGTCGAAGACATAGTGTGTATCGTCATGGGTGTTTTACAACACACAAGTTGACTGGGAAAGCAGAGAACCCTGTGGCGAGAACACACTACTCCTGGAGTTTTCGAACAACGAATTCCTCACTGAATGGGTGAGAGAGCCAACGAGAGGAAACAATATACTCGAGTTGATTTTCACCCTGAGAATGACATCGTTGACGAACTCTCTGTTGGCGAAGAGCTCGGTGGCAGTGACCACCGACTAATTAGATTTGTAGTCAAAGTCCCGAAGGCAGGGCCTGCAACTAGTAAATCGAGGAAACTCGATTTGAAAAGAGCAGACTTTGCAGGTCTTCGTGTTGGACTGACTGACGCGAGGCTAGAAGTGTGCGATGTTGTTAAAAACTCGTGGAACAGTTTCAAAACCACATTCATAAGTCTTCAATCGTGTTTCATCCCTCTGAAATGTCCCCGTCGGTCTTCTGTTCAACCAAAGTGGTTTAATCGAGAAATCGGCCAACTGCTTAGGAAGAAGGGAACTGTGTACCGGCAATCGAAGATCTCGGGTGACTTTGACGAATACTGGAGGCTAGCCAGTAGAGTGAAGTCCAGCATAAGGGCGGCTAAGCGGTCTGAGGAACTCCGAGTGGCGAGACTCTGTAAAGAGAATCCCAAGGAGGCTTTGGATATGTGAACAGCCGTAAACCAATCCATCAAACGATTAGCACTTTGAGAAATGAGGAAGGGGCATTAAAGAACTTAGATGCAGAAAATGCTAACCTCCTCAACGACTACTTTTCTTCAGTGTTTACTGAAGAGTGTAGTTCCATACCCCAGCCAATGGATTCCTACTCGGCGGAAAAGCTGGAGGATATGGACTTCACCGAAGGGGAAATAAAAAAGAAGATCAGTGACCTAATGACGAATAAGTCACCTGGCCGGGATGGGTTTCTACCTAAGGTGTTGAAAGAAGTGCGCAATCAAGTGTCACGACAACTGAGCGCAAACTTCAACATGTCAATCCGGACCGAATGCGTTCCTAGAGACTGGCGTAAAGTGGAGGTGACTCCTATCTTCAAGAAAGGAGACCGAAGCCAACCGTCAAACTATTGACCTATTATTCTGACTTCGATAGTTGGTAAACTCATGGAGAGCATGATGGTGGACAAAATGACGTTGTATTTAGAGTCAAACCTGCTACTAAGGAGTTCCCAGTACGGCTTCCGAATGCAACGGTCATGCCTGACGAACCTTGTGGAATTCTTCCACTTCGTGTTCAGTGAGCACGATCGGGACAAGGCGGTGGATGTGGTGTACTTAGACTTTCAGAAAGCCTTTGATAAGGTACCACACCGCTGCCTTCTCCGGAAAGTGCGAGCGCTGGGCATAGACGGAAAAGTAGCCGGCTGGATCGAGAACTGGCTAAGTGGCAGACGGCAACGGGTGGTGGTAAATGGACAGGCTTCTGAGTGGGTGCCCGTTACTAGCGGGGTGCCTCAAGGTTCTGTCCTGGGACCACTACTATTCATTATCTACGTCACCGACATGGACGGTGACATGGTTGCCAAGATTTCCAAATTTGCCGACGATACCAAGCTTGGTATGAAGTTGCAAAGGATGGAAATACTGCCCGCCTGCAGGTAGATCTTGAGAAGATTGGAGAGTGGTCGGACACGTGGCAAATGCCTTTTAACTTGAGCAAATGCAAAGTGATGCATATCAGCCACAGAAACTCCCAATCTCAGTATATCCTTAATGGCACTGCTATTGAATCCACCGACACTGAGAAGGACTTGGGTGTAACAATCACTAGTGACCTCAAGTTCTCGAAACAGTGCATCGAGGCAGAGAAGAATTGCCCAAAGGATGTTAGGCTACATAAAGCGCCAGTTTAGATACCGTAACAAGGAGATAGTACTTTGTCTGTACAACTCCCTCGTTCGGCCGCACCTGGAGTATGCCGTACAATTTTGGAGTCCTTAGTTATGAAAGGATATCGAAAGGTTGGAACGCGTACAAGCCAGGGCAACCAAGCTGATTCCCTCTTTCCAACATTAAAGCTATAAGGATAGACTAAGGGAATTAGATCTGTTCTCGCTGTAAGCCCGTAGACTGCGCGGTCAGCTCATCGAAGTTTTCAAAATACTTCGAGGGTTTCGGTAGTGTTGACTACCGGGATATTTTCACACTGAGTGAGAACAGAACGCGCAATCACGGCTTCAAACTTGAACTGAAGCGTTACATCCGCAATCTGTGTGGAAATCTGTTCACCTACAGTATCTGCGGTAAGTGGAACGCACTTCCAGTGGAAGTTGTCAACAGTGAATCTGTTGACCAGTTCAAGTCAAGACTAGACAAAGTCTTGAAAAGCGGCCGTTCAGGGACGCAAAACAATTGAGCAGCAATGTGCCTGCTCAATTGCTAGTCCAAAGGTACCCTCTTTGAATGGACCGTAAGGTCTCCTAGGTTACTTCCTTTCCTTATTACTCCTTGTTACTTTCTTTCTCTCTCTCTCTCTCTCTCTCTCTCTTATCTCTTTCTGACATATAAACACACATTTCCAGTGCTTCTATGAACTATCCTCGTCTCGGACCAAAATCGAGTTTTTCCAAAAAAGGTTTCGCTGACTTCTTTCATTGGGTGTCCCATTTGGCCCTCTTATTGCTCCAGCTAGATAACTACTTATACCTAAGAAGCGAAACCTAACGAGGACCTATCCGCCAGAATGTTTATAAAGACTGACATGTAACGATAGTTTTCAAGATAGTGAAAGTGAAAATATGTGAAATTTAAATATTCACCCCAAGATCTACCTCTATGCGAGTTAGTTCCCATTGATAATTATCTATGAGTCTTCATAAATACATTACTCCATAAGAATGCAGCAAACAGCTGGTTAAAAGAAAGGATTTGGTAAAGAAAACAACACCCACAAATCTGCCAATTCCATTTGGCATCGATGCCTCGCCTTTTCTCAAGCTGACAATCGCTTTTGGTCGGAGTATTAAACGGCTACCTTGAGTATTCACAACAATATGACCCCCTCCCCTCCCATAACTACAAAGATTACATTTTTTAGCTTCTATATTTAACCTCATGGGCTAGTAAATAGTGGTCGCGAAAGAGAACTCTTGAGAAACGCAAACTCATGTTGGAACTAAGATGTAGAGATGTAGTATTATGTGAATATGGTAGATAGTGGGAAGTATAGGAAATACTCCTAATTTCTAGTTCTAATTTATAGAACAGCAACTGCATTTCTTTAGTCTTAATATCACCAATTATGGCCTCTTAGAAAAAATTGGGGATATGCGAAGAAAGAGATTTTTCTTATAGAATGGTCCCTGTTTCACGTTATCCTAATTTATAAATGCTTAGAGCCCTCTTTTATAGCAGCAAGGCCATCGATGGTGCTGAAATGTCAGTAAAATCTCAGGAGGAAATAAATGTGACAATCAGAATGAGTATATTTATGAGATATTAAAATTGAGAGACTTTTCACAAGAGTAGAATGCAGAAGCCTCCAATGGTGTGGCCACGGCGTGACGAGGTGCGAAAAGGATCCCGTGAATGGAGGATGGCAATGGAGATGTACTGAAGAAGAAATACAGGAAGACCAAGGAGATGGTGAATGAATGCAGAACTGTTGAGCATGGCACAGTGGAGAAGAAGAGACATATGAACCCGGGTCAAAAAAAAGTGAAAAAGGCAACGGAAGAGAGATAAAAGGGATAGTAGCAGAAAAAAAAGGTGTATTTCTGTGATGACGAATTCCTGAACCATTGGCAATTTTCAATGACCCTCTTATATTTTCATTAAGATTAAATTATTAGTGTTTTTTCACCATTGTTATGGTTTAAAAAAATATTTATTCAATGTAGATAATTATTTCATTTTATAAGCGTGTCTCTATGACCAGCATTGACATCAATAAGTTTTTGGCATAACTGAAAAATACTCATCTATAATTGAGTTTTCTGGGTCTCTTCAGTAAAAATAAACTAGGTTATAATAAGTCGATTTAATTTGGATGATATACGAAGAATTTTGAAAGATAAACTAAAGAATGCAAGTCGGATATTCGTAATTTTACAGAATAAAATATTGACTTTAAAAAGGGAAAAGGATTTATTTTTAAATAAATCCTTTTCCCTTTTTAAAGTCAATATTTTATTATGATTCGCACAACGAAATATTCAAATAAGTAGTCATCCTCTTTTGAAGAATAAAATAATAATGTAAACCTTCAAAAACGTAGTTGCGGCAATTTGCTAGGCATTTCGAAGACGAATGTAGGTTTAGAAGGCCTTGGTAGAGACGTTGATAGTGGAAGGGGAAAGGTATGAAAGATCCTTGTGGCACAAGTATAGAATTCACTGCAGAGATTTAAGGGTTTGTGTGGGATAAACTAAAGATATTTCACCCCAGAGGTACTTAGAATGTATAATTTTCAGTTGAATCAAAATGGGGTCCAGAAGCCTCAGTCGATTCCATGTTTAGGGAACAAAGCAGCACCAAAGTGATTCTTTGTTATTTCAGTGGTGCCTCAAGGGCCCCTTATAGAAAGGCTACTCACAATTCGACAATGATATATTATAAATAGTGATTCGTTGATTGCGATGTTTAAAGATATTTTAACACACTAAATAGGATGAAGGGAAAGTATGATCAGGGTTGAATGAAACCACAACCGATATAAACAAATTTGTTTAGTAGACACTAAAATTGTGAAGGAAATTCAATGTTGAAAAATGGAAACTTCAATACTGTACTTAAAAATCTTTTATTTTTACCTGTTTTTTAAAATTTATGCTTGAGATTTATACTTGTTTTTTGTTTTCTTTTTTAGCTGAGAACTAATTTAACGTTGGAGAGAAACACCGACGCAAAGTACAACGTATGGAAGACGCTGCTAATTAGAATAGCACTCCATCCGCCGGTAAACACCCGACAACCAACATAAAAAACTATGAATTCACTTATTTTTATGTTGATGTTGGCTGTGGAAAAAAACTAAATCTTGAAACTCATGAAAGAGGCCCCTGAAGGAACTGTTTCCAATCAATTGTTTCGGTATTTATGTGGATCAATGATAAACATAGTTGTTCAAGCTTCGCAAGTTGGACTTGTAGGTGAGAACTTAAGTACCTTGAAAGATTTCTTCCACCACAACCACTAAACGTCACCACAAACCGCCCCTTCATCTTCCCTGCAGTGATTACCCTTCGTGTTATGAAAAGTCATTGTATTAAATGGGTACTTTCGAAGTCATAATGTGTGACACATCACATATGACGCGTAACGTTTACGTTATCTCCAATGCTACCACTTGAGTATGAGTGTAAACAGAGGAAGTGTGTCACGCAGTGACAGAAATACTACTCCTTCACAGCCGCTGCTTTCCATCTTTAATTACATCATTCATACATTTCTATTATTAACCGGGATGAAGGAATTATCTCATGTTGTCCTCTCTTACAGCGGTTACTGCTAGTAGTTAGGGGTAGGTTTGTTTTTAAAACAGTAGGCAAAATATGGTTAATCACGAGGGCGTGGTATATTCTACCAAACACCGGACAAGAAAATAAGGAAAAGAAATTCCGAGAGTTTGAGTCTTTATTAATCTCATAGCTATGATCTATCAATGAAATTAAAGGGATTCAAGGCCAATTAAGAGAACAGAACACCTAGAAGCTGGTCACGAGGCATTTAACCATTGAAGCTTGGAGTCTCGACGGTGCGCAAACGGTGAAGGTTGGTTTTCTTCATTCTTGTGTTTCGGGTTCAGTACCAAGTTCAAGATCTAATAAATCTTTTAAGATCGTTCAAGTCTAAACAATCTACCACAAGAAGTAATCAGCGCTCCAAACACAGAAATTATGAATAAACAAGGTCGACAGACTTAAGTCGCGTGCTCTCAGTTATTCTGACTAATGACCTTTTATCAAATGACCTTACGACCTTCAAAGCTTTCAATAATTCCAGGTCTAACCTTGTGAGGACGTTAACAATTATTTGATTCGAGAGAGAATGTAAAGCAACATAAAGGTTTCAAATTTAGCTAGAATCGGCCGAATAATTACGATATTTTGGACAAAAAAAACTCATTGAGAAGTAAAATGGTTACCATACTACCGACCGACCTACGGACCAATATAGTAACTCATAGAGTCAAGACTAAATATTAGACGAATATATATAAATAAATAAAGTTAAAATAGCTTACAAATTTTAGAGGGGGTTCACCCAAATTAGCCTTATTCTTAATAGGGCATACCACGTATGATCTTTTATGGCTCACTGTAGGTGACAATAAATTGTTAACGTTTAATTAAACCTTTAAAGATATATTAAAGAAATATTACACCTGGATCTTTTCTATTATTATGACGCAATTTTGTCTCCTTAGCCAGATGGCTGAACGGTCAGTTACTCGAGTGATTAGGCTGTGCCATCTTTAGTGTTACGAGATCCTTTGTTTTTTTTTAGAAACATAAGCATTGTTTTCACCCTTAAAAAAATACAACGTACGAACTTGCTACATAAAGAACAATGTTTGGAGGGTTTTACCGTTGCAGTGGGTTTTCAGAGGGATTTACAGGGAAACGTGCGAGTGTTTCATGCATGCAGTTCCTGATAGATCGGCAGAAACATTATATCTCTAATTAATCTTTGTCAGAGATACGGTATAAACATTTGACTGTTAACCACTCGCAGAATTTTAAAGATCAAGAAACAGGTACCCATACAAACCAAATAGAGTCGCTTTGGGCCAAGGCGAAAATGGGGAATAACAAAGAAGGAGAGCAGATCGTTCTCTGATTGACTCCTTTAATATGTGCGAGTTTTTATGGAGGCAATGAAATAAAGGAAAAGACTTAGTTGCTCAAATTTACAAAAACATTGTAAAGTTTTATCTATAAAATAATGTTTAGCTTTTTTTTTTTTACTTTCCTTAGCTTTTATTTTTTTGTGTTTCCTCTCATTCGCCCCCAAACACGCCAAATACTTATAACATAGATATGATCCTACTCCTCAAATCCCGCGCATGAGAAAGGCAGCAATTCAGCCTCATCAGCTGGCCGTTCAGCCATCTGGCTTAGAAGAAAAAATTGCGCCATAATAAGAGAAAATATCTTTACACTCTATTTCAAGATCTTTTAAGATTTATTGCACTTTTAAAAATCTTTAAGATTTAACACATTTCCAGAAGATTTATTACACTTTCTTTCAATATTTATTAAAGAATTATTACTACTACTCTCAAAATCGATTAAATATACGTTACACCTTCATTTCAAATTGGTTAAACATTTACTTCGCATTTCAAGATCTATTAAAGATGAAGTATACTTTCTTTTAAGATCATAAAAACCTACTTGCAAGATATATTATAGATGCATTGCAACTTTTTTAAAATCAATTAAAGATTTATTAAACATTCTTTCAAGATTGATTAAAAATTAATACACCTACATTCAAGATATATTACAGATTTTTAACACTTCTTTCAAGATTGATCACACCTTTCAAGATCTATTAGAGAAGTGTTACACTTACTTTCAATCTCTTAAATATATATTTTTTCTTTCAATATTTATTAAATATATAGAAGACCTTGTTTCAAGATCTATAACAGCTACTTCCAAGGTCTTTAAAGACCCTGAAAGATCAATTAAATAGGTTTTACATCTCAATTTATTATATCAATCCATTAAAGATTTTTTACACATTTCAGATCTATTAGGGATTTATTATACTGTTTTTTAACATCTCATAAAGATTTATTACAGTTTATTTCAAAATCTATTAAGGATTGATTACATTTTGCTAGATCAATTAAAGATTAACTTCAACTTCTTTCAAGCGCTTTCCAAAATATATTACACATTTCAAAATCGATTAAAGCTCTATTACACGTTCATTCAAGATCTATTAAAGAAATTTTACACCTTTCAAAATCTAATAAAATTTATTACACCTTCTTTCAAGATCTATTAAAGATTTGTTTCACCTTCTTTGAAGATCTAATACAGATCATTACGCCGTTCTTCAACATCTATTTAAGAATATTTACGTTTCAAAATATACTAATTGATTATTACACCTACGTTTAATTTCTATTAAAAGTTTATTATTTTTCACAATCTATTAAATATTTTATAAATCTTTTTTAAAGATCTATTAAAGATTACTTATTCTTTTAAATTACTATTAATGATTTTGTACATTTTTCAAGATCTATTAAAGCTTTTTAGAACTAAATTCAAGTTCAATTATAAGTATATTACACCTTATTTCATATCTATTAAAGATTTCACATACTATGATTGGATAGCTATTTAAAAATTATTATACCTTCGTTGAAGTTCTATTAAAACTTATTACATTTCCTTCAAGATCTCTTAAATATGCATCATATCTTATTGCAACATTTATTACAACCCTTTTCAACATCTATTAAAAATATTTCAAGATATATTAAAAATTTCTTACACATTAAAAGATCTTTTAAAGCTCTATTTCACTGTCTATCAATATCTATTAAAGATTTATTACAACCTCTTTCAAAATCTATTAAGCCTACTATGTAAGAGTCAATATGTATCTCTTACACCTTCTTTATTGAAATATTACAGGTTTATTACATATTTCAAGATTTCTTAAAAATTAATTGCTACTTCTGTCAAGAAATATTACACGTTTTAAATTCTCTTAAAGCTTATTCAAGAACTATTACATATTTAAATATCTATCAAAGATTTATTATACCTTCCAAGATCCATTAATATTTATTACCTCGTTGAAGGTCTTTTGAAGATCTATTACATCTTTTACAATTTATTACACCTTCATTCAGGGTATATTAAAGATTCATTACACATTTAAAATCATTCCAAGATTTATTAAAGATGTATTACACTTTTATTGAAGATCTATCCAAGATGCATAACACCTTTCAAAATCTATTACACCTTTCTATATCTATTAATGATGTATTAGACCTTCCAAGATCTAGTAGAAATTTATCGCACCTTATTTTTCGAGATCTATTACCCACTTCAAAGTCTATTACTTTTTTCAAAATCTATTAAAGATTAATTACATTAGAACTTATTTCAATATCTATTGAGGATATATTAAACCTGCTTTGAAAATCTATTAAAGATATATTAAAGATTATTTGTCGCTCTAATAAAGGTCTATGACGCATTTTTCAAAATCTTATATAAATTCTCTCAAGATTTATAAAAGACCTATTACTCCTTTCATGATCTATAAAGGCTCTAACTATTAAAAATTATCTCAAGATTTATTACATATTTATTACACCTTGTTTCAAGATCTAATGAAGATTTATTTTAGCTTCAAGGTCTAGAAATATTTATTACAATTTTCTAGATCTAGTAACTCTTTATTTCACGATTCAACATCTATTACACCTGCTTTTGACATAACTTATCATCTCTCGCTGATAGGAACATAGGATTAATTAATTTAACCATCCGTTCGATTAATTGAAATTAACATTAAGATCAGAATAACAATCTCTGGCAAGCCCGATGCCACTAACTGGGCCGTTCTCCTTCCAGTCGGAGGTGGATATGAAAGTCAATTGTGAATTTTAACGCTTATACATCGAGCATAAACCTTTTCGGGGACCAATGAAGAAGCACCCGGTCAGCATCAGGGGAGCCTGGATATGAAAACTAATTTGCAAGCTTCCCAGACAGATCAGTGTTCCGTGATGTGGCCTGTTCTGATTGTTTATGCATGTAAGGATGTGTATGGGTGGAGCTGCCTTCACCCACACCCATATTAAAAACGCGACACCATCAAACGACTAGCTCCTCTCCTCTCGCCTGTAATCGAACCCGATACCCATGCGTTTGAAATCTAATCACTTATCCAATTAGGATCATCAATCGACGAATTGATTATTTATCAAATGATGGTTAAAGGAATAGGTGGCGGAAGAAAATGAAGATAAATGATAGATGAACAAGTGATGACTGACCGAGGAAGAGAACTGACAAATGATGAGCAATGATTGATTAATAAGTGATAGTAGACAATTATAGATGAATGATAGATGAATACGGACTGCAGAAAAATGAAGATAGCAGACAAATTAATATAAATGTTGGTGAATAATTGATGGCAGACCATTTAACATATAGAATAAATGAGATAAATGCTAGACGAATAAGTGATGGCAGACCAATGGAGATAACAGACAAATGAAGAGAAATGATTGTGAATAAGTAAGTGATAGCAGACAACGAAGATGAATTGATAGATGAATACGTGACGGCAGAAAAAGGAATATTAATTTTAGATGAATAATTGATGATAGACCAATGAAGATAATAAAAAAATGAAGATAAATGATTGATGTATAAATTATGGCAGACAAATGAATATAAATGTTAGATGAATAATTGATAACAGACCAATGAAGATAAATGCAGGATTAATAAGTGAAAGTCGAATAATTAAGATAACATGCAAATTAAGAGAAATGATGAGGAATAAGTGATGACAGAAAAATGAATATAAATGTTAGATGAATAAATGATGAAGATCAATGAAGTTAGTCAACAAATGAAAATAAATTATGGATGAATAAGTGATGGCAGACCAATCAAAATAATTAACAAATCAAAATAAATGACAAAAAAATGAATATAAATAATAGATGAATAAGGGAAAGCAGACGAATGAAGATATCAGACAAAGAAAGATAAATGACAGATGACTAAGTGATGGCAGACAAATAAAGATAAATGATTGAGGACTAATTTATTTCAAACAAATGAAGATAGGAGACAAATAAAGATAAATTATGGGTGAATAGCGATGACAAACAAATGAAGATAAATGAAATATGAAGACAAAAGAGGTGCGAAACGTGGAACTGATTATAAAGGGAACAATGGCAAACATCTTCACCCTTAAATATGTGATCAAAAGCGGCCTAATACATAACTCTAAGGAGAGGTTTGTCTCATAGATAACACCTTTATAATGCAAGAAAAACAAACCTAATTAATCGTCATGGATAAAGTTAAAATCCATACAACGATTTGCGTTATACAATGAATAAATCAAAGGAATTTCTCAATCAATTGGTCTACCCATAGCGTTATATAAGTCAACCCAATTTCCGTAACTATGGAGACCATATTATAGCCCTACGCATGACGTTATATATTGAATAAGGCTCGACTTCATTGTATTTTTTAAAATAATTTACCTGGTTTTGGTCATTTTTGCTTGTTTTAATTTATTAGTCAATTTTAAATTAGTTTTAACTTTATATGTTCATAAATGCTACATATTTATAAGAATTATGCCTTAATATTACCTTTATTAGAATAATAGTTATTCAGTTAATATTTCTAACGCATATGAGACTTTTTAAAGGTCGATACAAGAAAAAAAAGAATTGCGGTATTTAATATCAACGTGATTTATTTAGTTACAAAACAATAAAATTTCTAATAAACCAAAGGTAATTTAAATTTCGCTTCGTAGTGAAATCTGTCATTCAGTAATAATTCCTAAATTAGGAAATTCGGAATATCAAAGCTAATCAAGGGAAATCTGACAGGTAAAGAATACATCCCTTACCTGCAATATTGACTCGACAGTGACTATTTGATAATCACGTAGGAAAATTTCCATGAAATATTAAAAAGAATTATTCAGTGACTTTCTGTAAGGAAGTATTGCCCGAAGTATTAAATGAAGTATTTAGGTTTTTTTTCTGGTGGCAGAATTTTTAGAAGCTATCAAATTGTGTTTAGTGACTATTTGTTTCGACAATTTTCACTAACTATTTGGTGGCTTTCTGTTGTGATCAGTGTCTGCAAAGTATGATGAAGTATTTAATGTTTCAATAAACTTCTTTGGGTATCTCTTAAACGAGACGTTGCTCAACTGAGCTACGTAGTAGACAATCATCTTGAAGATTCTCTGGCAGGTGCAGACGCCCAAGAGGAGATCTTGTGAACGCTGCCGCTGCACGTTCAAAATGCGGCTCGTACGTGATTGGCAATTGTCGGAGCAGTGTCGAACCCCACTTTAAACTGTTTCTCTAATAGAGCGAGCCACAAAAGTTTACAACACACTGTTATAAATTTAAATTTATATACTTTTAGTTAACGCAGGTTAATGAAATTTTCAAAACACGGAAGCTTTATGTAATAACTACAACGTAACGATCATAAAAGCAAAATCTTGAACAGGAAAAACTTTATAAGTACAATGATGAAATCTGACAACGCAAAAAGTTTACAAAATATTCATATAATGCATATAAATAGGTTATATCTGCAAAATGTCTCATTAAAAATTAATTCTCATTTTTTTCCAAATATCTATGATATTCTAAACTTAATGCGAGGTTTATTTCGTCATCGTGTAAGGCTACTGCGTCATTCCTTAAAAGAAGGTCGTAGCGTCAGAATCCTCATATGGGGATATGCAAACAAATCAGTCTTGATCTTTCAAGATTTTCGTGAACGCATTGTAGCCCTTCATACGAGTGGTCATGGGTACAGAAAGATATCTGTGCAGCCCAAAGTACTTCTAAATTCAGTTGGTACCATAATACGCAAATGAAAGTCTCTTAATTTAATCCTCCTTTGGATCTTCCTGCTAGAAACAAGTATAGTTGAAGTTAGCATAGATACAATAAGTTAAAGGCTGCGTCCTTATGATCACTCTTCTCGTACTCCAAGAACGACACCACTCCTGAAGAAAACTCACTTTAAAGATCGCTTGGCCTTTTGCAAATGAACATTTAAATAAACCGGCAACGTTCTGAGTACAAATTCTTTGGTCAAATGAAACGAAAATAGAACCTTTCGTTTGAAATTCAATCGGCAGGATTAAGATAAAATGTCTGCAGCTTACGCGCCAAAGAATACAATCACTACAGTCAAATTCGGTGTTAGATCAATCATGGTATGTGGTTGTTTCTTTTGAAAGGGGTTGTAAAAATGAAGTGAGTGAAGGAAGAATGAACAGCAAAATGTACAGGGGAATTTTAGAAGGAAATATGTTATAAGCTTTGGTTCTCTGAGCTTGAAACCAGATTAAGATTGGCATTTCAACAAGACTCTGATGTCAAACATACAACAAAGCAAACAAAGAATTAGCTGCATAAATTAGAATTAATGTTTACAAATGGCCAAGTTAATCTGCTGGCCTGAATCCCATAGAAAATCTGTCCAGAACCGAGATCTACGTAACTTATTTAATTTTAAAAAATACCTTTGTAGGAATAGAACAAAATCAGCCCAAACACCTGGAGCAATATAGTAGGAAACTAACTCAAAGCGCTTGCAAACTGAAATTGACAACACAGGTTATGCAACCGTTGTGAAATTTCAATATTTTCCTTATAAAGTTTTTCCTCTTCACTATTTTGCTTTTCTGATCATTACATTGTATTTATTACATAAAGTTCCACGTGCGTTGTAAATTTCATTAACCTGCGTTAACTAAAAGTATGTAAATTTGTATTTCTAATAGTGGGTTGTAAATATTTGCGGCCCACTGTAAGATGGGGGTATAAATGAATACAGTTCAATGGTAAAACTTCCTCCGCCGGTGTTACAACTAGTACGACTGGTGATAATGCCCCTAAATTTGGTAGAAATTCCCTTACCTTAGGTGGTAAAAACCTACCACGTTTGGTAAAACTAATCATGTTTCACAAGCCCGTTCCGGGTCTGTCAAACCCCTGCCATATAGCATAAATCTATCATAGATTGCAAAACCCTATCATTAGTGTTTAAATCGGTATTTAAGATGGTGAAAAATGGGGTGGTGATCAAAACTTTTGTGAATGGTAAACCCCGTACCATGGGTGACAAAAGGCATACCATAGGTGTCAAAAGTAGTATAATAGGTGATGGCATGGTCAAGGAGGGGACTGAGTTTGTGGTAAAAGCCAGTGATTGGTGGTAAACATCCTACCATCGATGTCAAAATCTGAATCCTTATTGGTAAAATCTGTAGCAAGGGTCCTAAAACCCATCCCACCTGTGGTGCAACATATACCCCGGGTGGCAAAACTGGTAGCGTTCCAGAATCACGGCTGTCGACGCTGTGAGATAAGAATTGTCGCTTCTGTCAATTTGAACCCCGATTGAGGAGATCAGATAGACCGACAAAGGATTGCCACTGTCTACTCTACCAATGAGGAATCTCCCCTACTTCCTAAGTGAGTCTCAGGGGAGATGCGAACCCCTCAGGATCCTAACGTACTCGGTTACTCTGGACACATCGGCATTTGTTTTATAAACATGGTTTCGCAAACTCTGAAAGTTCCATCGTTGGTTTTCATTTTCTATTATGTTTTCTCATTAGAAAAATAAAGAAAAACCAACGAAGGCATCTATGTGATGAAAATGAAGCAGTTAGAGCAAATATGTAGGCGGCACAAGGAGCGTAACCCTATGTGGAAGTTGGTGACCAACAAAGGGGACAACCGATGAGCCAAGGGTGATGGAGACGACGCGGTGGTACTAGCTAGTATGATGTTGTGATCTTATCAACAACCAACGAGGGCAGAGGGGCAGGTAATACGTGAATATGTTGGAGACGGGGATCCTGTGGAAGGAAAACGAATGAGCGACCATAAACGAGGCATGGACACGGAGGGGGCAAGGGGTTAACACGGGATACCATCCAGCGAGACTACAAATATATAAGGTTGATTATTATTACTTAAGTGAGAATGAAGGACGTGAAAATGTGTAGAAAATATGTAGCCGGAAATCCACCTGAGAGGGTTGGGGCCGGAAGGGAGGGCAATCTCAAATAGTTCCGCTTCAGCACTACTATTTAGGGTAGAGGCCGAGAGATGTGTAAGAAGAATAAACAAAAACTCCACAGTCAGATAACTTTAACTTAAACTTAGCTAACCTTACCAATCTTAATCACATTAAATTTACCTATTTTAACCTTAACAAGCTTAAGTTATATAATCTAAAAATAATCTAGGCCACACTAATAACCTAATCTATCTTAGAGTAACTTTACCTTTTCTAATTTAAACAAACAACCTAATCTAGACAGAACTAAGGAAAACGTGAAGTTGTGTACTTCAACCTAATCGTCCAGAGTCTGACTTAACCTAATCTACCCTATACTAGCTTAAATTAATCTGAGTTAACTTAAACATAAGCAAAGGTAACTTAATCTACGTTAAACTAAGTTTATTCTAACCCTTAATTAAGTAATTGTAGACTAACCTTGAGTTGACTATTCCTAACCGAAGCTAATCAAATTTAACCTACTCTATCAAAGCTAAGCTCTAATTAATCCTAGAGTAAGCTAACCTAGGAAAACCAAACCAAACCTAACCTAACTTAATCCAAATTAACTTAATCAACATTAAACTAAACTTACTCTACCTGTAAGTTAATTTAACCTAACGTTACCTAACGTAAGCAAAATTAACTTAATGTATCTTGAACTAAGCAGAATCTAACCATAAATTAACTTCACCACCCTTTATCCTAAGAAAAATTACATTAATTTTTCTTAAGCTAAGCTTAATCTACTTCTAGGTTAAGCTAACTTAACCACAGCAAAAGTAACTTAAACTACCTTATACTAAGCTAAGTCTAACACTAAGTTAACTAAATATAACATATCCTAAACCAAATTAAATTAATCTAACTTAGACTAAGCTTAATCTAACCGTTAACCTAAGTTAACCTTACCGAACTTAAACTAACCTAAGAAAATTTAACTTATTCTATATTAAACTAGGATTAATCTAAGCCTAGGTCAACCTAACGTCACAAAATTTAACCTAACCAAAATTAACGCAATATAAATTAACTAAGCTTAATTTAAGCGTAAGTTAACCTAATTTAACCTAACTAAGCTTTAACCTAACCTAAACTAAAGCTTAATTTAACCCTAAGTTAACCTACTCTACTAACCTAACCTAACTTACACAAAATTAAATTAATCTACATTAGAGTAAGTTTATTCTAACACAAATTTAACTTAACATAGCCAGGCAAATTTAACTTAATCTACCTTATACTTAGCTTAATCTAACTCTAATTTAACCTAATAATCTAACTAAGCAAAATGAACTTAAATTAAGCTTAATTTCAAGCAAGTAAACATTACTTAATCTAAGCGAAATAAATTTATTTTACCTTAAGCTCTTAATTTAAGTCTAAGTTAAATTGACATAACATAAGCCAAATTAATTTAATCTAGCTTAAACAAAGTTTAATATAAACCTAAATTAACCTAACCTAGCATAATCAAAATTAACTTCAACATCCTTTATTTAAGCTCAATCTAATTCTAAGTTAACTTAACCTAACCTAAGCTTAGGGAAATTAAATTAATCTATCTTAAACTAAGCTTAATCTAATCCAAACTTAAATTAACCTATCCTACCGTAAGTAAAATTAACTAAAGCTATATTTAGCTAAACTTATTATAACCTTAAATTAACCTAACCTGAACAAACGTAACCTAACTTAGCAAAATTAAGTTAATCTACCCTAAACTCAGCTTAATCTAACCCTAAGAAAACCTACCCCAACCAAAGTAAAATTAATTTAATCTACCTTAAAATAAACTTAATATAACTCTAAGTTAACTTAATCTCACCAATTTAAGCCAAATTATCATAATTATACTTTAAACTAAGCTTACTCTAAATCTAATTAACTTGACTTAACCCAAGCAAAACTTGGTTAATCTAAGTAAACTAAAGCTTAAACCTGAATTTAGCCCTAAGGTAACCTAACCTATGTAAAGTTAACTTAATTCACCTTAAACTAAACTTAATCTAATTCTAAGTTAACTTAAACTAACGTAAGCCAAATTATCTTAATCTATATTAAACTAAGCTTAATCTAATCCTAATTTAGCCTAACCTTCACGTAAGTAAATTTAACTGTATATACCTTAAACATAGCTTAATCTAGCCTGAATTTAACCGAATTCTCTTGTTTTGACAATCAAATTCGAGGCGTCTGGAGGACGAAAGAGATCTTCCGCCTTGGCTCCTCCTGCCCAGGCCCAGTGTCGTCCGTCTGCATGAGGACCCATCCGATCACTTCTATTTCCTCCTCCCTTATTGTCCTCAAAACATCCTCCAATTCTCTATGCCCTCACTAATTCTCTACAGGGGTGGCGCATGTTTACCACTACCTATCGTCACCTACACACCTCACGGGCAAGGTGAGTCCCCCTTCCCAATTGAAGTTGGTTTAATTAATACAAAAGAGGACATATCCGAATTGAAATTCGTGAACCGAGGTTTGTAACGAATATGGTGATGTTAGGTAAGTGTGTACAGGAAATAACCACTAGGGGTGGATGTGGGGATGGATAACTCTCCTTAATCTGCTTATGCCCCGTAGAGGCCTAGAAATCAGAAAGAAAAGAGAAAAAGCTCTTGAACAAGCGTGAATAAAAATGCCTTGATTCATTACCGCTGCTCGAGAAGAGATGGTCTTCATGAATGGCCGCAAGATGTTCCCACATTGGCGGGATGGATATCATTAGGCAAATAGGGTCCTTAACCGAGAAATGTCGCAAGCATATCCCTCGTTCCTCTCACTGTTGACACTCGAACCCTGTCCCCGGACTTCTTCAACCTCAAGAATTCAGTATCGATCATTTCCCAGAAAGATAATCAACACGTATCAATGCCACAAAAACTACCCCCCTCCCCCTTTATGCCCATTAAGCACAAGACCACCTATCATTTTGCCCGCGCCAAATTGACCAGTCCAAGCAGGCTTCAGCGCTGGGCAAAAAGCGATCAGCACGATCCCTCACATTGCCCCTCTATGCGCATTTATCATACATAGTATCATCTACTTCCTCTTTGGTCAACCCTTTCCCTCTCAAACACTCATTCACATAATCACCTCACAACCCACCTTTCACCCTCTCTTTCAACCCTTCTCACACCCTAACAGTCGAACCCCGATGCAAAAAATCATCCTCTTTTTATTTTCATGTTACTCTACATTTTTCTAAATGCTATTTGACCTAAAAAAGACGGAGAATAGGGTAATATTCCACAGACACAAACTCAATAAGGAAAAAAGAGTGAAGTGAGATAAATATAACCTTAAAATCATGTACATATATATGTATTTACAACTCTTAGTTTAGTTTGTGTATACTTAATAAATAGTACAATAGCACTAGATTTGTTAAGTTTATCCAAGAACCTAAGTTTATATTAATATTTACAACACGGAACAAACTCTGAACGCAAAAGCGTTTAAATTGAAAGAGATGAGTGATGCTCAACCTATAAAACGAGGTAAGTAGAAAGAATCAAATTAAACAAACGACCGAGCGAAAGGAAATAGAATTGCTAACGCAGAAATTATCGATTGGAGCAAAGATCCAAAATATAATGAAAGGACTTTCCGAATGTTTCCTTCCTCGTCCCGTGGTAAGAGGGAAACGTGCCGGTGGGTTCGTTCTGAGGAAATCAAAGATAGTTGACCAACTTTTGCATATATTTACACCTCTGAGGCAGAGGAGAGGGGAAGGGAATTTGGAGACATATTTTAACCAACTAAATACGATTTTATCATATTATTTTTGAATGCAGGAACAAGTGAACGTGGATTGAAGGCGTTTTATAAAATAGCGCAAATAATTACAACAAGATGGGCTGACCATAGAGTAGTGTGGTCTCATTTATTCTAATTTATGGCCTTACGACCTTCGAAACTTTCAATAATCCCGGAATACCCTGGTGAGCACCTTGAAATTTTGATTATTTGAAAGAGAATGTAAAACAACAACAGAGTTTCAAATTCTGTTAGAATCAGACGAATAGTTATGATGTTATTGCGAAAACAAAATAATTCCCGGGTTAAACTAGGGAAAACTTTAGCAATTGTATTATTAGAAAGAGAATGTAAAACAATATAAGGGTTTCAAATTTCCCTAGAATCGGCAGAATAGTTATGATGTAATAGCCAAAACAAAATAATTCCTAGACTAACCTTGAGAGTACTTTGGCAATTCTATAATTCGAAGAAGAATGTTGAACAACGAAAGGGTTTCAAATTTCGTTAGAATCGGCCAAATAGTTACGATGTTATTGCCAAAATAAAAATAATTCCCGCACTAAACTTAACAGGACTGTGGCAATTATATAATTAAAAAGAGAATGTAAAATAACATAAAAGTTTAAAATTTCGTTTTAATCGGCCGAGTAGTCATGATGTTATGGTCAAAACAAGATATCTTCTGGGCTAACCTTGGAAGGACTTTGATAATTATATCATTCGAAAGAAAATGTAATACAACATAAGGGTTTCAAATTTCGTTAAAATTGGCCGAATACTTATGATGTTATTCCCCCCGAAAAATAATTCGCAGGCTAATCTTGGGAAAACTTTGGCAATTATATAATCTAAAAGAAAATGTATAAGAACATAACGGTTTCAAATTTCATTAGAATCGGCCGAAAAGTTACAATGTTATTTAAAAAAAAATGCAAAACGGGAGTCACCTGCAACTAGATTCCCACGAGATTAAAAACAGTAAGTGCCCATAGAGTTGCTGAAAATATTATACGGACTTCGTTTAAAATTTTCATGAAATGTGTGTTGCATCAAGATTCACGACACGTTTTGAAAGCATTACCGCTGAGTAATGTTTTAATTCGGAGAAGAATTGACGAAATATCATATGATGTAAAAAAAAAAAAAAAACAACCACCAACTTGTCGACAAACAAAAAAACAACAATAAATGCTCACTTCAAATTGACGAATATATAATAATTGATAACAGATCAATTCATATCGCATATTGCGTTTCATAGATGATGCCTATAAATTTTGTGAAGAAATGTTCTTCGTGAAACTTTAGAAACAGGCACGTATGGATTGTTTATTTCTGATAGTACAAACTCTTTATCTGACGAAAAACAAGTACCTTTGGAAAATTGGATAGCCTGTGCAAAAGATGCTGCTCTATCTATGGTTGGTAAGCCTAAGCGATTCATTGCTGACTTTAGTTGCGAAAAATATTAGCCCGGATATTCATGAGTTAGTGACAGTAGTTATTAGAACGATTAATAACGCTTTAGTTTTAGCATTGGTAACGAAGAGCAGCACATACAACTTATTCTGAATATGGCAGTCCGTGGGCTTTAAAAAGGCTACTGCTTGGCACAATTTATAAGCCTATTTGATACAGTAGTTAACTTCCTGGAAAATGAAGGGGATCAACATTTGTTACAGGAAATAAGAAATCAACTAAGTCGCATCCATATTCTGGTATGGAGTTTTCGAAAGTTTAATGAAGATTCACGCCAGCTTCAAGGAAAATTATGCACGTTGGTAGATTCCAAGCGTGTCTTGAAAGCTTTTACTGAAAAGTTAAGATTGTTTTAAATCAATATGAAGAAGAGAATTTCAATAGCACGCCCGAGTTAACATAAGTAATAGAACATCCTTGAGAAGAAACTAATAAAAAATACGCAGAATATTCCTTGAAATTGAAGAAAGAACTAAGTATCCGATTTTCAAATTTATTTCCATTCAAAGTTCAGCCGTGGATGATCAGTCATTTCAGTTAATCCGTCAGTGGAAATATACAAGAAAATCTTATTGAACTAAAATGCAATGATGAATGCAAGTAAAAATTTGAAAGAGGTGAAATAACCGAATTAGGTCTATATAAAAAAGAGCTAAACAGCTGTATCCGAACTTGTGGTCTCAAATGGCCAAAATGCTGCTATGTTTTCCAACATCGTCCTTTATTGAATGTGAATTAAGTGCAGTTAATAAAATCGTGACAAAAGAAAGAATTAGAATTGATATATGCCTTCGAGGATACATAAGGCTGAAACTTACCAATTTAACTCCAGATATTATCAAACTAAAAGAATAGCACCAATCACAAGGAATAAATTAAGATTTAAAAATAAACAACGTAAACTATCATTTTAATAATTTAATCATCTTCATCACTAACTCTATAATTGAAGGAGGGGTTCTTTTTGAGCATTTGAATAATAATTTCATCTTAGTTTGGTTAAGACAAGTTTTTTTTTAGCAAAGTTATTTCTGATATTTTTTTTATAATATCAAAAAACAGATGGTGAAGTTCAGAAATAAATATAAGCATCGAAATTTTCTTGATTTTTTAAACCCCCAAAATTAAAAATGGTGAAGTTCATAAAATTCATTTTTATATATCTTCTTAAAAAACTATATTTTAGCAACATGATATTTTGAGAGGGGAAATGTTTAGTTTATAGTTCTTTTTAAAAATTTAACCATGGCTTTTTTTTTAGATTTTAAATTTTATTCTTAGTAGCGAAGCGCAAGCACCCCCCGTAGGGGCAGGTGGTGAAGCCACTGCCTGGTAATCTTAAAAAAAAGATGACTTTCCAAATCAGTTTTACGCTGAATTATGCTTAACCCGCTCCTTTTAATATATATTTTTGCAAATAGGTACAATATTGTGCGATTGCTTAGAAAAAATAGTAAAAAGGGGGTGATATTAAAAAAAAGGTTGAGAAACTCTAGCTTCTCTGATACATAAGCCAGGGGTCGATGATGCAGGATGTTCTCTATATCGGTAATGAGGGGTCAAAAATTCATCCTACGAAACTATTTGATTCCTTACTATTTCTTTTAAAGTCCTTTTTTTATGGCTATGAGGTGCTTCACTATTTTTCTAACAATACTTTTATAATTAACTATTTTTACATTAATTATACACTTATTTGCATATTTCATTGATCTAGAAATTTTTTCGGGGAATGAAATTTAACAAGTAGTTTTTCACAAGTGAAATTCATTATTCTTGTTGTGGGATTTTATTCATTTTACATTAATTTGTCTAATACCTATATTGTGATTTTCAATTTAAACGGCTGAGAGTATTTAACATTATAGTTTTAAACTAATTTAGTCGTCAGTCGAACAAATATCTAAATACAAGTAACTGGACGTAAATATATGAACTAATAGCTGATAATCCACTATTAGAAGGTGGATTATTTTAGGTATTAGAGTGGTCATAATTGATTTAAAGGGTTTAACTGTGTATCGGATTATTGAATATGTCTATTAGAAGACATCATTGAAAGTAACAGAAAATACCTATTTATTAACAATGTATTAACTTTATTATTATATATAACAATTCAGCATGCCTGGTGCAGAGAAGTTGAACGCTTTTTGCTTTAAGTGTAAGACTTTCAAGTGGTGTATTAATTTCCTTGAACAATCTCATCATGGTATTACTTCTGTCAACATTTCTCTCATCTGCAAAATGGAGGAAAACCATGCAAAAGAAAATAGTGAAAAAAATGAAGTCATTAATTTCTAAGAAAGAAAAGCAGACTTTCCTTACTTGCGTTTCTTTAGTAAGAAACTAATGTGATTACTTCGGATCAAATGAAAAGGAAAATAGAAAAACAAGTTGAAATCTTGGTGCTACAATTAAAATTGAAAGGGAGATTGCGAAACTGGAAGTCGATAACCATGATAGTAAGTGCACTTATAGTGCATGTTGGATATAATGATACTTATGCAAAAAAAGATGAAATGGTCAGAACCGAACAGGTAGGTCTTTTCACAGTTCGACTCACTAAAAGATAAAATAAGAGCAATCAATGTATTTACAGAAGCATTAAATAAAACTATTGCAACTAATTCAAGCATTAAAATAATGTGTAAGAGAAAAGGAGTAATTTTCGTATATATTTGGCGGAGTTTCATCGATAGAGTACTTTTACAATGATGGGACGACATTAAACAGCAAAGACAAAAAAAAAATACGGCAAATTATTGAACGTCAATTTTTTCAACTTTTATGTAAGTATATGTAAAACTAAAACAACTCCATCCAATGTAATAATCCCGGATTCGGGAAACGAATCTCCCCCAGTGACTCCATGAGAGCTATTCTTCTAAATGCACATTCAATTAGAAACAAATTGTTAAAATTCAAAGCTATGGTAGCTATACAGAAGTATGGCATAATTTCAATTACAGAATCTTGGATAAATTTGAAATCAAGAGATTTCACGGTTGAATTTCAACTAAATAGATACAAAGTGTTTAATAAAGATATAAAAGATAAGTTTGAGGAGTTCTATTATATCTATGCAAGTATCTTTACCCAACAGAGATTAGTCTGGATACAAATCTAAAAATAATAGGAGTGAAGTTAAATTTAGTTAAAGTAAGTTTATGCATTTATTTAATATATAAAAACCGCACAAATCCTAGAGCTTATAGAAAATAATTTTGTAACAGTGAGGTTCAGTAAAGCAGCAAGAGGTAATAGCATTTTGGAGCTTATAATGTTAACTGAGAACAATATCCTCTCAAACATTTACGTTGCCGAAAAATTTGAGGGTAGTGATCACAATATTGGGAAAGCGGTAGTTAATCAAGAATACATACCAGGAAGTAGTAATCAATGGGTCTGCCTCTGATTGGACAAAATTCAAGTAGGGCGGCTAAGGGTTCTGTATTGGGCCCCTTTGCTATTCATAATTTACATTAATAATCTGCGCCATGTCAAAAATCGTACAATTTGCAGATGACATAAAACTTGGGAAAGCGGTAGTTAATCAAGAAGATGCAGACGAACTTCAGAAAAATATTAATCGTATACAAAAATGGTCAAGAGAATGGAAATTTCCCGTAGATTTAGATAAGAGTAAGGTAATGCATATCGGAAGCAAAAGTTCACAAGCTATGTACACATTTTGGGGTTCAAAAATAACAGAAACAAAAGTTGAAAAAGATTTAGGTGCAAATATATGGAATGATCATAAATTTAGTCTTCAATGCATGGAAAGAGAAAAGGCGTCCAAGATCCTCGGATACATAAAACAATAATCTAAATGCAGAAATAGAACCATCGTACTGAATTTATATCATGCCATAGTTTGCCCATATTTGAAATATTGTGCAGAGTTCTGGTCCCAACATTTAGGATCTTGGAAGGCTTGAGAAAGTGCAAGCTGAGCAACCAAACTAATACCATAGCTATGAAAATATAACTATCAAACAAGAGTGAAAAAACTAAATCTCTTTAACCTGAAAACGAGGAGATTGCGAGGGCAACTCATAGAAACCTTTAAAATAATAAACAAGATTGAAAAAGTAGAACCTGGAACATAATTCAAGTTCAATGACAATGAGACAAGGAACAATGGGACGAAGCTAGTACATTTGCGTTTTGAACAAATCTAACTGGTAATTTCTTTTCGTATAAAATTTTAAAACCTTGTAATAAGCTGCCACAGGATGTAACATTGTGTTGCATATATACACTCATCTTTAAAATTGTAAATATAATGGAATCGATACATATGTGCATAAATGGAAAAAAAGTATAGTGACAAGATTCTCAGTATCGAAATGCACATTATGTAATGAAATAAAAATATGGGATCATTATGACTAGATGCATAAAAATTGAATGACGAGATTCTAAACATCGTATCGTATTTTAATTATTTCCTCTAGGAAACATACATTATGATTTGTTTTGTTAGCATCGTTAATGTGTTTAATACTGTTTTTGTTATAAGTGTCTTAACTAGGTAGGTTTAAAAGAATTATATCAAAATTCCTAGTTGAGCCTTCTATTTCAACTGACTCAGGTATCTTTTCAGTTTTCCGTACAAGTGTGGCAGGTGGGAAGAGCCTCTAACCTAACTGACTATTTGTCTCCTGCTAAGAGTTAATTTTTGTTTATATATTAAGATAGGAAACATACCCAACCCCTTCTCGGCATGGGCCGAAAGTTCTTTTAATTAGCTCGCTTTCCTTGTAACACACACAAACTCTCTCTCTCTCTCTCTCTCTCTCTCTCTCTCTCTCTCTCTCTCTCTCTCTCTCTCTCTCTCTCTCTCTCTCTCTCTATATATATATATATATATATATATATATATATATATATATATATATGTATCTATCTATCTATCTATCTATCTATATATATATATATATATATATATATATATATATATATATATGCGGTTAAGGTAATGGCATAATTAGACAACTGCTCTGCTTCAGGTCCAGCACAGCAAGTGATCCTATCCTCCTTGAACTGGAAGACAACACTTAGGGATGACCCATCCATCAGCCCAAAAAAGCTGATTTCAAAGACGCGCCTTTATGTCGTCTCGTTTACCGTCACAGAAAACTGTTATTATTAATATATTAACAGCGTTGACTGAGCCAAAACGCTCGAAAGATGGAAAAATATCCAAGACAAATTGGTGCGGTTAAGGTAATGGCATAATTAGACAACTGCTCTGCTTCAGGTCCAGCAGGTGATCCTATCCTCCTTGAACTGGAAGACAACACTTAGGGATGACCCATCCATCAGCCCAAAAAAGCTGATTTCAAAGACACGCCTTTATGTCGTCTCGTTTACCGTCACAGAAAACTGTTATTAATATATTAACAGCGTTGACTGAGCCAAAACGCTCGAAAGATGGAAAAATATCCAAGACAAATTGGTGCGGTTAAGGTAATGGCATAATTAGACAACTGCTCTGCTTCAGGTCCAGCAGGTGATCCTTCCAGTTCAAGGAGGATAGGATCACCTGCTGGACCTGAAGCAGAGCAGTTGTCTAATTATGCCATTACCTTAACCGCACCAATTTGTCTTGGATATTTTTCCATATATATATATATATATATATATATATATATATATATATATATATATATATATATATATATATATATATATATATAGCTTTCTCTCTCTCCCACACACACGCGCGCGCATACTCTCACTTTCTCTCTGCCTCTCTCTTTATCTCTCTCAATCTCTCTCTCTTTCTCTCTCACACACACACATCCACCAACGACAGATTTCGATCTTATATAGCACCCATCCACAATCATAAGCTTACTGCAAATCCATGAAGCCATCGTATCTTTTTATCTTGTTCTACCAATGCAATACTTCAATTTCTCCTACCCCGCTTATTCATCCTTTATGAATTTATCCTTCCTCTACTCCCAATCAGAATTTTTCCATTCACTTTAACTACAACTCTCAACGGACTTTACTTGTTGCATTCACTTCTCTCTCCTTCACCCGAACATAACATCACAATTACTGCTTCAATTTTGAGTTCCACTACACACTTCCCATCGTCCTTTAGCATTTTGCTTCCTATTTCGTTTTCTGTCATACCAACATACAGCCCTTGCACTACTTGCTATCACTTCCTTACATTTATTCCATTTGTTCTATCTCCATCCTCGCACATATTTTCTCTCTTCTCGTGTCAAGCATTCTCATATACATACTCTCACCTTTCTCTCCAAATCAATTAACCTTTCACTTCTGATTCGCCTTTCTTTTTTGTCTTCTCATCCATGCATCAACAAATTTAACCTTACACAACACCTGTATGTGTTGACAGAGTCCAAAGAGTTTCCACTTTCATCTAAGCTATGTCCCGTCCTGTAACATATTCTTTCTTTCTAGCTACAAATCAACTACACTTTTAACACCTTAGAATCTATGTGCTGAAAGAATACGTTTAGCATACATAGGAATTTTTCAGCACATTTTCATTCTTACCGAGTATAGAAAAAGCACCAATTATTTCCTCAATGACCTCTTCGGCACTTCATTTCTCTTAAAACCAGTGGCGACACAGGCTTTCGGGCTGTTCGGGCTTAGCCCGAGTATAAATTTAATAAAGTGAACGCGTATTTGCAAGCTGATTTAATTTCTGCTAACACTGACTTTAAGTAAGTAATTGCAGCCAATAGCTCGAGCTCCTTTTATTGAGCCTGGTCGCAGTTCATATATTTTCGTTCAGCGTCTACCGGTCGTCTTAAAGGTGCCCTGTGTCAAAAAATATCCTTCGTAGCAGACGTTCTCTCGACATCGTTCACACGCGCCTGACTCAGGCTCAAATGTTACAGCCTGAGTTGTTATCTATAATCTTAAAAATGAAAAGTAATTAAAATTCAATGTTTTCTTGAAAAAATATATTTCTATAGAGATTAAGGGTTTAAATTCCAATCTATGGAAGGTTTCCGTTTACAATATTCTTAAAGGAACGAAAAACTATCTAGCAACTCGGGCTAATACGAACGAGCCTGGTAGGTGTAAAAGACTAACTGGCATCTCATGTCAAGAGTACAGTACAGGTGACAGTCAGATCGGTATCTGGCTAATGTTGGTTGTGCACGCCGCTGTTGTTATTTGATTGCTGTTATTCTGTGCGTCTGTGTGTAAAGATCAGTTGTGTTTTGCAGGGTTTCTTTATTTTTACCCTTAACTTAGAAATGGAGAAAGACATAGTCATAGATAAAAAAAATAAGCCATTTGGGGCTAGAAATATTGCAGAAAAGGGGAAATTCTTCGAGCTGGCAGGGCGACTCCTTCATGACTGGAGTTCATGTATAAATGAAGTGAGTAATTTTTATATAAAAACTAAATTTCTGTCTTATTGTTAAATTATCAGTGCACATATAAGTCTGCAGTGTGCATTGCGTCTTTTACCTCCTTTTATACATGTTTTATACGAAATCTGTGATGAGCCCGAGTGACTCTGATGATCTGGATTCGCCTCTGTTTACAACCATCAACCGATTCACCTTTCCAATTCCACTCAGCATTTAATCTTAATCCTTTCAGCACCTCTCTTTCTCAGCTTCACTTCTATCATTATAGGATCCATACACTACAACTACGCAATGTTTCTCCCTTGTTCATCCCAACTTCACCCTCTTTGCTCTTACCACTGATCCGATCGCACTTCTTTCCGTTGACTCCATGCAAACACTTCATTTCCTTTCATGTTCATCTCACATAGAGCGATCATCTGCAATCTCCCCCAGAAGAAAGACATTGACTACCGCTCCCCTCTTTCTCACATACACATACAGGTCACATTCCACACAGCCCTTCAATTTACACACGCGGATTAACCCGCCTAACAGGACACCCTTCCCCTCCCATTGCGTGTCCCGCTCCCAGGACAAAGACTTCAAGGGGACGGCTTTCTATGCCAGCGAACCCATAACCCATAACTGGGTTTACTCGTCTTTTAAAACCAGCTCCGGAACACTATGGAGAATATTTATGCCCTATATTCAGGCAAAAGGACTTTATATATATATATATATATATATATATATATATATATATATATATATATATATATATATAAAAGAATTACTCTCAGTTTCATCTATGTAGCCCTACATAAACAAAATTCAAAAGAGAATCAACCATCTACAACATCACGAACCTTAGTGACGAGCCTGTTGCGCTGCGAGATGCTTCTTTAATCCCAAGCGCTCTTTGACATGATCCATTTGGGCTCAAACCTACATAATAAATGATGTTATTATACAAGTGGGGATTTTAAAGGTATGTATTTAGTAGTATGTATTTTCCTTTGGTGTTAAAAGTGACGGCCCGTTTTTTTCCTGAACATACATACGGTCATGTGCGTAAAGTTGTCTAAGCACACATATTGTTTGTCTACATTTGTTTGTACATTTGTTGTTTACAATTTCCTCATATGTGTTTGCATAAGGCTATGTGAATACATGTGCTCACATAAATGCATGCAGGACGTGTGCAGAAATATTACATGGGTGGCACATACGTGCGTGTTTTTTGTGTCTAGATTTATCTGTGTCTATATTCCTTTATTGTTGTTAGAATATATGTCTAGACATGTACTTCATATGCCTACATACAGCGAGTGCATGCAAAGATTTGGACACACGCACCGTACATATTGTTTGTGTCTACATCTGTTTGCGCGATTGTGTCATGTAATTTCCGGTGCATGCAATTATCCCTTCATTTGGTCTGCATGTGGTTATATGTATATGTATGTGCGTGTATCTAATTGTGTTTTTATGCGTGCGTGAATCTGGTAACATTTAGCGAACTTGAGAACCCACATTCTAAACAGTCTCTCCAACCTTGCTTCAGCATCGCTAAGACTTTTCCGGAATAATTAAGGCCAAATGTTAAAAACATTTGAAGAAAGATCTTCTCTTACTTAATTTGCCCATAAGTATTCGCACTTCCAATTCTCTTTCCCCTTAAATGAATTGTAAATCATTTATTTGTTTATTCAGTTATTGTAATGCGGGCATCTGATTACCAGGCAAATAGGGGTTTATAGAACCCACTTTAACCGTTTAAGCTTTCCCGTATTTCACTTTAACTGAAATGTGTCAGTTATAATGTGAATGGCTTGCCGCAAAACAATGTACTTTGTAACCTAATATATATACCGATTTGCATTCCACGACGCGATCTTGGCTAGTTTCTGCTCTAGCTTTTACTTTTCTGCTGAACAAAGCCCCGCCCATATGCGTGAGACATATTTGCAGAGTTACTCCGCTTCGTGTTGGTTGGTGAGTGTGTATAAGGACAGCCAATCAACTATCCTGTTTCAAAATAGGGCGGAGATTAAATGTATTCTAAGCTAATCAGAGAGTAGCTCGTAAGACTCTTCCTTGTTTACTTACATGTCTCCGCCCCCTCTTTCCAGATAGTCTTGAGAACGGTTCGGCGGTCATTCCACGCGAGTTAGCGGTCCTGAAATCACGCGTTTCTCGAGTGTGAGAAAGGACGGTCGAATCATGGAACGAAGAGGCCCCGCAGTCGGAATTTAATAGTGCCAGTCAGTGCCGCGCGTCTGCCCTATAAAAACAGTGACTTTTCGGGATGGTTTTGGGCTTAGCTGCCAACGTGAGTGCCTCTGGAGGGACAGTCAGTTCGGGCCCGGTGATCCCCACTCCTCTGCTCGCCCTGCCCTCCCTCTCTTTCACGTCTGCCCAGGTGGCGGCTGTTTGCGAGACTCTGGAGGAGAGCGGGGATATGGAGCGCCTCGGCAGATTCCTTTGGTCTCTGCCGGTGGCCCACCCGCACCTTCAGGACCTGGGTAAATACGAGGCCGTCCTAAGGGCACGCGCTCTTGTGGCCTTCCACATGGGCAACTTCAGGGAGTTGTACGCCATCATTGAATCACAACGCTTTTCTAAGACGTCGCACGCGCGATTGCAAGCCCTGTGGCTCGAGGCCCACTACCAGGAGGCCGAGCGACTTCGAGGACGACCTTTGGGACCCGTGGATAAATACAGGGTGCGCAAGAAGTTCCCGTTCCCGCGCACTATCTGGGACGGTGAACAGAAGACTCATTGTTTCAAGGAGCGCACCAGATCTCTTTTGCGGGAGTGGTATCTGCAAGATCCATACCCGAATCCTAGCAAGAAAAGGGAGCTGGCCCAAGCCACGGGACTGACCCCAACTCAAGTTGGGAATTGGTTCAAAAACCGCAGACAAAGGGACAGAGCGGCCGCCGCCAAAAACAGGTATGATTTGACCCGCCTTTTTATCCAGCTCCTTCAGTCAACCTCAAAATTCTATCTCCTTTTCAAAAAGTTCTGTATATTTTTAATAGATAAAAAAATCACAAACCTTATAATTGACCGAATTTATTTCCTCACAAATTTTCAAAGGCATATTTCAAAATCACCAGATGTAAACTGAAAAATTTCTGAAAGCAAATTTCGAGATTCTCTTATCAACTTTTCGATGATTAAAAAGTGCGGGGTATTTTGGAGTGAAAATATCCCAATATCTCAAAATCAGAGTTGCAGCAGTTTATCAATTTATGATGCAACGAGACACTGTTTGGCACGTGGCTCACAAGAAACGCCATCCTCAAATTAACTAAATCCAACTTTACAAAAATGTTTCGAATTCACGCCTTCGACCCCTAAATTAAATCTCGTTAAAGTCTACGGAGAAATCACACCGTCGTTCACACTATATCCTGTTCATAATGTCAAAATCCAAATTAAGCAGACGTGCGTGGGCTATAACTGCCATAAATAGTTGACATTTACTATTATCCGATAGATAGAGAAAACAAAACTTAGTGGTAATGAACTGATGAGGGAATATGAATAGGTTGAAAAAAAATATGCTACATTTCATTTTTTTATTTATATATTGTTTCTCTGAAATAGAAATAAAAAAAATGAAATAATAAAACAATATAAGACAGTTTATGAACTTTTAAACAAATATATATATATATATATATATATATGCAAATTTTGTTGAAGACCATGGTGTATTTGTCCTTAATTAATTTCCCTTGGCAACTTTCTCTTCTTCTAACTATCTTTTTTATTCCATCTTGTAGATGAATACGGGACAAGTGATCTACCATCTACAAAATGGAATAAAAAAGATAGTTAGAAGAAAAGAAAGTTGTCTAGGGAAATTAATTAAGGACAAATACACCATGGTCTTCAACAAAATTTAAATTCAAGAAAGACCGCTGCCCAACTACATTAATATATATATATATATATATATATATATATATATATATATATATATATATATATATATATATATATATAAATATATATATATATATATATATATATATATATATATATATATATATATATATATATATATATATATATATATATATATATATATATATGGGAAGTTCACATTAACGTGAAATTAATTCAAGATATGAAAGCCACACTTTAGTAGAATCAATTTAGTAAATTTAATACACGTGTACTTTCGGTATGTTCTACCATCTTCAGCTGTATAATGAAAAGTTTGGTAAGAAAAAATTCCCGCTAATTTCGTATTGATAACTCATTTTTAGAAACTCAATTTGTCGTCTTCGTCTTGAAACCCACGAATGAGTTCACCAAACTCTATGGAAAAGTAAGTTTTTATAATTAGAAAGAAAGGCGTTTAACGCTTTAGCAAATAGTGTTATTAATCGGACGCTTTTTTATTCAACTCTATCATATTCTCAAACAAAGTAAGGACCATGACGGAAAAAAATTGTTTATATATTACAAACCTTCTAAGAAACAAAACGGGCAAAGATAGGAATGAATATTATAATAAAATATTAGATACGTACTAGCAAACATATGAGGGGGAAAGAATCTATATATATATATATATATATATATATATATATATATATATATATATATATATATATGGATATATATAATATATATATATATATATAATATATATATATATATATATATATATATATATATATATATATATATATATATATATATATATATATATATATGAGAAACTCACCAAATAGCGTTTGAGTAGAGCAATAAATGCAAAATATCCCACAGGAAAATGAAAGGCGGATTCCAAGTACTTTCGAACTTGTTTAGTTTATTCTAAAGGTTTGATGCGCGTGGGGCAGGAACGTTTCGCGTGTTGTAAAATGCGACTTGTCCCGTATAGCGCTAGGGCTTACTTGAAAAGCCAAACAACCAAATTTTTTTTCTTGCGAACGCCCTGCGTTGATGCACACCGACCTATACAACCTTGTGGTAGGTCGGCGAAAACCAATGTAAAAAAATAAATAAATAAATTCAAAATCAATTATTTAATAATGGCGGATTTTCTTCAAATTTCAATGATTCTGCAAATCAAAACAGAACCTTATATCAATGAAGATAATAATTTCTTGTAATATCGGCATCGGAATTTATTATTGTTTAAATTTATATATTTTAATTCTTTTCATTTTTTACGCTTATTTATTTATTAGGGAGTTCTTAGGAATTAATTCACGAAAGTAATGGTGCATTAGTGGATGTGATAATGTATAGAAGGCAAGTAGTATAGGTATAAAATATTTTTTTTATATAGTGCTAATAGTCAAGGGCTCAAGTTAGAGTAGTCAATCATTTTAATAAATCAGAACATAGTCTTAACTCGAGGCGTCTGTTTTATGAATTCTGATGTTACCTTTACCAAATACACTAGTTTGGTCTGTATTCGAAAATATAGTTTTAATGGATCAAGCTTTGGTCTTGTTTCGAGGCGATGGTTTTAATGAATCAAAGTTTCGTCTATACTAAAAGCGATGGTTTTATTGAATTGTGGTTTTGCCTAAACACGACTGAAAAATGCTGAGGGATTTTCCTTTTATCAATCCAAAGAGATACACGTTCTTCCCACTTCATATATATATATATATATATATATATATATATATATATATATCACAATTATTATTCCAGGCCTTTCACTGGAATAAAGCACCCCCATAGGTTTTTATATTTAACATATTTATTCAAACTTTTTAGAATTTCTCATATGAAAATAATGTGTTTTTTCGGAGGATATGTTTGAATTACTTAGTAGTTTACTAAATTGTGTGTAATCAACAAAAGTGTATGTTTTCTAAGGAATGAATTTAACTAATATTTATTATTTTTTCACCTCAAATTTATAACTATTGTGTATTCAATATCGTTTAAATTAGTATTATAACTAAAACTAAAGAACTTCCTGAAGCACAGATAACACGAATCCAAATTCTCCTTAGCCAAGGGTTATCACAAGTATAAATTACTAGAAAAATAAAATATTAAGGATATGTAATTGTCAAAACCACTATAAAATGATTTCATAAGAATAAAACCTTCGTATCAAGGAAGAGAAGTTGCCAAAAAAACATCAAAATAGATCTATAAAAGATAGCTCTATCATTCTAGCTTCATTACAGAATCACAGAAAATTATCTTTTAAACTTGCTGGAGAGATAAATGAAGCTTCAATTTAATAATTATCACCCAGTACAGTTAGAAGGAAACTTAAGCCTCAATGGCTAAAAAGATGCAAGAAGAGACATAAGGCATAGGTATCTGAGGTCAACAGATATAAACGTCTTCAGTGGCCCAAATATCACAAAATTTGGGCATCTGAACAATAGTTTAAAGTTATCTGGTCATATGAAAGTTATTATCAGGTATATAAGAAGTACTAGTGTAGTGTTGTTTTACATTTAATTCGTGTAATAACATCTGAATATTTCTTAGTACAAACTTTTTGTAACAATTTTAGAGATTTTCAGCACTTCTTGGGCTACATTGTGAGAAGAAAAGTTGAAGAGGTATTTCACCCTGCTTGTGTGGCACCAAATGGGAAGCATAGAGCTAGTTTCCTCATTGTTTAAATCTGCATGTCTTCATCAAGGAGAGGGAAGAATGAACTCCAAAACATATCACCATATTTTCGTATGTTTTAGAGCCATCTATCAAGGATTGCACTTAACAACACTAAGAGAGTAAAGCGATATTTCAGCAGAACAATGCCTCATTCCATACACTCGACCACATCAAGAATTATTTCGGAGAAATAGGGATCACTCCTATGGAATGACCGTCACAGAGAATTGTTTGAAAAATTACACATTGAGAAGGGTAGGATATCGTCCAAAATTTGTGAAATCCATACCATGAAGAATTATGGTTGTAATCAAATCCAAACTGTGTCCAACATATTATAGAAAATAAAGAAATAATATATATATATATATATATATATATATATATATATATGAAATATATATATATATATATATATATATATATATATATATATATATATATATATATATATATATATATATGAAATGAAAAACTCACAAAGTATCACGTGAGGGTAGCAAATGAATGCAATGTCCCGCAGAAAAAAAATGAAACGGTGTTTCCAAGTACTTTCGAACTTTATTAAGTTCCTTATCAATGAACTTAATAAAGTTAGAAAGTACTTGGAAACACCATTTCACTTTTTCCTGCGGGACATTGCATATATATATATATATATATATATATATATATATATATATATATATATATATATATATATATGAATCCATTAAACCACATTGAAAGAGAAAACGGAATAATTTTTCCTTGCAGTAATATTTTTATTACATTTTTCCGGAAAAATTCGTGCAGGGAAGCGATTCGAACCAGGCACACTGAGGCAGCGAGCACCGCTTTGATCACAGTTAAAAGTATGCCGTTAGTACACTACGCTACGCAGAGAACGGATTTTTTCGAAAAAAGGTAATAAAAATAGAACTTCAAGGAAAAATTATTCCGTTTTCTCTTTCAATGTGGTTTAATGGATTCATTTTCATCATTCTCTCGCGCTACCTTGAGATATATATATATATATATATATATATATATATATATATATATATATATATATATATATATATATATATATATATATATTATATATATATACATACACTGAATTCATTTACTGCAAATGTACAATTGCATTATATGAATGGTTCCAAATAGTGCTTTATAGTTTTTAATAATGGTTTATATACCTAAATTAATGGCGTTGTTACAATAATATTCGGCCAAATAATTTGCTCTTCATTGATCGCTTTCCAACGAGGTGGTCTTGGCGCACATCCCCCGATTTTAAGATTTGAGATTTTTTAATTAAAATATTTAAAAATAATGGATTAGAAAATTAAGATCTAAGATTCATTAAATTTATGAATTAATAATTAAAACATTTAAATTTGAAACTCGTAAATTAAAAGTATAACTATTATTTAAAACTTATATTTTTATTTATTAAATAAATAATTAATATTTACTATGTTATCTCTTTTATGACTATTTTTTGGGGATCATCACGATTTCCATATTTTTCATCCTTCCGATAACCTCTATTAATTTCGCCATCACGATGATTCCTGTTTATTTTGTCATCATGATGATGCCTATTTATTTCCTCATCCTGATGACTCCCAGTTATTTGGTCCTTTCGATGACGCCCATTTATTTCATCATCACGCTGAGTCCCAGTTAATTCGTCATCACGATGACACCCATTCAATTCTTCATCAAAATGACACCCATTTATTCCGTCATCACGATGACGCCTATTTATTTCCTCAGCCTGATGACTCCCACTTACTTCGTCATCTCGATGACGCCCATTTATTTTGTCATCATTATGATGCCCACTTAGTTCGTCATCAAGATGACTCCCATTTATTCCGTCATCACGATTACGCCTATTTATTTCCTCATCCGGATGACTCCCAGTTATTTCGTCCTCTCGATGACGACCATTTATTTCGTCATCATGATGACGCCCACTTATTTCACCATTATTATGACTCCCTTTATTTCCCCATCACGATGACGCCTATCTATTCGTTCATAAAAATGTCTCCTATTTATTTTTATTTATTGCCTCATCTTGATGACTCCCAGTTATTTAGTCCTCTCGATGACGCCCATTTATTTCGTTATCATGCTGACTCCCAGTTAATTCGTCATTACGATGACACCCATTCAATTCTTCATCAAGATGACGCCCATTTATTTCCACCGAATTAAATTCTTTGCCAAAGACGTAAATCTACAAGCGACATATTTTCTATTTTTATTTTATCACAATATGCTTTTATTTTCATTTTCTCTTCATTCTTTTACTTTCATTTTATCCCTCAATTCTTTTAATTTAATTTTATCCCAACATTCTTTTAGTATTATTTTTCCCAACGTTTTTTTATTGTAATTTTCACCCTATATTCTTAAATTTTAATTTTCTCCTATAATTCTTCTATTTCCATTTTCGATAAACGGCCCTATTCCCGGAGTAAATTTCAAGAAATAGAAATACATTGCGCTATTCCAGGAGTAAATTCCAAGAAATAGAAATACATTGCGCTATTCCAGGAGTAAATTTCAAGAAATAGAAATATATTGCGCAATTTCAGGATTAAATTCCAAGAAATGGAAATACATTGCGCTATTCCAGGAGTAAATTCCAAGAAATAGAAATACATTGCGCTATTCCAGGAGTAAATTTCAAGAAATAGAAATATATTGCGCTATTTCAGGATTAAATTCCAAGAAATGGAAATACATTGCGCTATTCCAGGAGTAAATTCCAAGAAATAGAAATACATTGCGCTATTCCAGGAGTAAATTCCAAGAAATAGAAATACATTGCGCTATTCCAGGAGTAAATTTCAAGAAATAGAAATATATTGCGCTATTTCAGGATTAAATTCCAAGAAATGGAAATACATTGCGCTATTCCAGGAGTAAATTCCAAGAAATAGAAATACATTGCGCTATTCCAGGAGTAAATTTCAAGAAATAGAAATATATTGCGCTATTTCAGGATTAAATTCCAAGAAATGGAAATACATTGCGCTATTCCAGGAGTAAATTTCAAGAAATGGAAATACATTGCGCTATTCCAGGAGTAAATTCCAAGAAATAGAAATACATTGCGCTATTACAGGAGTAAATTTCAAGAAATAGAAATATATTGCGCTATTTCAAGATTAAATTCCATGAAATGGAAATACATTGCGCTATTCCAGGAGTAAATTCCAAGAAATAGAAATACATTGCGCTATTCCAGGAGTAAATTTCAAGAAATAGAAATATATTGCGCTATTTCAGGATTAAATTCCAAGAAATAGAAATACATTGCGCTATTCCAGGAGTAAATTCCAAGAAATAGAAATACATTGCGCTATTCCAGGAGTAAATTTCAAGAAATGGAAATATATTGCGCTATTTCAGGATTAAATTCAAAGAAATGGAAATACATTGCGCTATTCCAGGAGTAAATTCCAAGAAATGGAAATACATTGCGCTATTCCAGGAGTAAATTCCAAGAAATGGTAATACATTGCGCTATTCCAGGAGTAAATTCAAGAAATGGAAATACATTGCGCTATTCCAGGATTAAATTCCAAGAAATAGAAATACATTGCGCTATTCCAGGAGTAAATTTCAAGAAATAGAAATATATTGCGCTATTTCAGGATTAAATTCCAAGAAATGGAAATACATTGCGCTATTCCAGGAGTAAATTCCAATAAATGGAAATACATTGCGCTATTCCAGGAGTAAATTCCAAGAAATGGGAATACATTGCGCTATTCCAGGAGTAAATTCAAGAAATGGAAATACATTGCGCTATTCCAGGAGTAAATTTCAAGAAATGGAAATACATTGCGCTATTCCAGGAGTAAATTCCAAGAAATGGAAATACATTGCGCTATTCCAGGAGTAAATTCCGAGAAATGGGAATACATTGCGCTATTCCAGGAGTAAATTCAAGAAATGGAAATACATTGCGCTATTCCAGGAGTAAATTCCAAGAAATAGAAATACATTACCCTAAGAGCCTCATTTAAGGGGGTTATCATTTAATGTAGCTGAAAAGGAAAATGCAATGGAAGTTAATAAATCTAATGAATAATTATTATTTTTTAAATATATAAAATATCTTGTTTCAATATTTATTTGTTTCTGAATCACTTTATGATCTTAATTTTTTAATTAATAATTTGTTATTAATAAATTTTAATCTAAATTTTATCAATTATTATTTTTAATTGTTTATTAATAAATATTAAATCTTAATTTCCGAGTTAAAAATTTATAATAATGGAACTTTAAATTTTATCATTTTAATTGATACTTAATCATTTAATCTTAAATTTTGTGGAATGAATAGACTTAATAGAACTTAAAGTTTTAATTATTTATTATTTCATTAATCAGTTTATATTTTAATTTTTAAATTATTAATCTTTAAATTTAAATCTTAAAGTTTGAATTAATATTTTCTGACTCTAATTAAGGAATTTTTAATATCACTAATCGAAATTTTCATTTTCACTGGTGTTTAATGAATACTTTTAAATAATACTTTTTAAATTTATGAATTTGTTTTAATATGGAATTTTAACTTACAAGAAATACTTTTTATAAAACAATTTAGATCTTAATTTTCGAAGTAATATTTTTTTGGTAACTAAGCAATTTTCAATCTTCTTTTTCGAATAATTAATCTGTAACTCATGACTAATTAATTTTCATACATAATTTCAAAATAATATTTTTTTTCTTCATTGAATTTAAAAATCCTATTTTAAAATCACATGTTTAAAATAACTTTTTGAAAAATATATCTAATTTCCTAAAGTATAATTTTAGAATTGATAATCTTTGGATTTTTTTTAACTTTAATTCTTTAATTAATCTTTTTTATTCAATTTTCACTATTTTTCTGTATGAGATAAATAATTATACATGGTAATTTAGGAGCACTGAATTTGTTTCCAGACGCTCCACATCTTTGAATAAATACCATGTACTACTAACAAATGCATTATATTATTATATATCATTATTAATGTTGTTATTATTGTTTATTATTACAATTATTATAAGGAAATAAAATCCTCTTTTCTTTTCTCTTTTCTCTTTTCAACATAATCAGAGTCGTGTCTCATTATGTAAGCGTTTGATTATTATTAATATTACTGCTAATAATATTTTCATGATATTTATTTCCTTTACTGACTTTGGTATGTCCATGATTTTCTGTTTCGTTGGAATTCCAGGGTACACATCTGAGACCCGAGGGGATCCGTATAACTAAGCCCTTCATTACATGTTGGTGGGTGCTTCATATAACCTTAACTAGAACGATTAGAGGGGGAAATTACCCTCCGCGCACCTCCCTTTATAACCGGTCATTACAGTCGGTAAGATTTTAGCAATTTAGGTAATTTGCAACAGTTGAAAGGTTATAATTGAATTGCAATATCATTGCGGATTATTAAATTTATTTATCGATTTAGCTCCGTATTTATTTATTGCTTATTCTCTAAATTTATTAGGCGCTTATTAATTAAATTAACTTAACACATATTCCCTAAATTTATTCGGCGCTTCTTACTTAAATTCATTTAACGCTTATTCCCTAACTTTATTCGGCGCTTATTACCTAACTAATTTAGACGTTTATTCCTTAAATTGATCCGGCGCTTATTCTCTAAATTTATTTAACGCTTATTACCCAAATACATTTAATGCTTATTACTTAAATTAATTTAACGCTTATCACATATATTTATTCGGTGTTTACTCATAAAATTAAGTTAACGCTATTCCTTAAAATAATTTAAAGCTTATCCCCTAAATTTATTCGGCGCTTCTTACTTAAATTAATTTAACGCTTATTACCTAACTTTATTCGGCGCTTATTACCTAACTTATTTCGAAGCTTATTCCATAAATTTTTCCGGCCCTTATGCTCTAAGTTTATTTAACGCTTATTACCTAAATACATTTAACGCTTATTACTTAAATTATTTTAACGCTTATCACATATTCGTGTTATTCCTTAAATTAATTTAACGCTATTCCTTAAAATAATTTAAAGCTTAGCCCCGAAATTTATTTAGCTCTTATTACCTAAATTAATTTAACGCTTATTCCCTAAATTTATTCGGCGCTTATTACTTAAATTAATTTAACGCTTATTCTTTAAATTAATGTAACGCTTATTTTCTAAATTAATTTATTGCTGATTACCTAAGTACATTTAACGCTTATTACTTAAAAATTAATTTAAATCTTATTCCGTAAATTTATTTCGCGCTTATTACCTAAATAAATTTAACGCCATTAATTCATTCGTCGTTTATTTCTTAAATTAATTTAACGCTTATTCTCCCAAATTTATTCGGCCCTTATTACCTAAATGAATTTATTACTTATTCTCCAAATTCATTCATTTATCCAAATCAAGTTTCTGTGTAAATTCTTTCATTTTCCTTTTTTGTCAATACTTTTCTAGATTTATGCCCTCCCCTCGTTTATTAGTGTTTTAAAAAATAATCATAATAGTTTTATTTTAATAATTTGTCCTTAATTAAAGGTGATTTGGTTTTGATTTAGTTCTTGCAGTGCGTTGCGCTGCGAACATTACGTGGCATAAAACAATTTTAATTCAATGCAAATACTGAGGACGAATGATGCTAAAATTATGTTAACTGTTGGAGAGTTGATAGGGGCTAGAAAGTGTGATTTTATCCTCTGAACTCACGTAAAATGAATCCTGAAATAGTTATTAATTGTTCACTTTTATGACACATAAATATAGAAGAAATTTTACAGTACTTGCTTTTAGTGGATTTAGTGGTCATAAATGCCTTTATCTGCACAATGTGAGTGATATTTATTCTGTTTCAGAATGCCTTACTGAAAGGCTAAAACACTATCCTGTCCTATTCGCCATAATATGTAGTTTTCTATCTATTATTCAACCTGTTTTTTTAGTTTAATGTTAGGCAAGAAATATTCCACTAGATATATTTTTAGAGTGGCTCCAAGTAGAAAGATACTTGCTTGTTATGAAACGATAAGGCAAACAATAGAGGACATAATCATGACTAACTTAACTCGCTCAATCTAACCTAAAGCTTTTTTAGTTATGTCGTGGTATTGGTGTCACTCTACCCTATTTGAAATATTATAGAAATAGGACCATAGGAGAAAGTAAACTAAAATAATTATAGGAGTAAGAGCGAAGTGTGACGAAATATTACTGGTTTATTTTGCCTGATAAAATCATTCATCGTTGTCGATTAAGGAGGGTGAAATTAAATGGAATTTAACTCTAAAATAGAAGTATTAGGACAGGCATATCATTATTTGGATGCGGTATTTGTCTGAGGGAAGACAAACAGGAAACCAAAGACATCGTTTCAGCAGGAAACTGGTGGCAAAGTAACAAATTCAACCTTCAAAATATTAAAAACGTCAGAATACACTGAAGGTGAAAGATTTTAGGCACTATCATGTGGAAATGAAGGTACTTAGCGAAGTAGTGTTTAAGTGAAGAGCTTGTTTTGAAAGAAAGGATATTCTACAAAAAGATGGCTTGGTATGAGAGGGACGGTATTGTGCAGAAAAATGATTTGTGTGTAGTGGAAGAAAAACAAATTAAAATAGAAAACTGATAGCAAAATTGCTTTAATAGTTAAAGGTATATGCGAGTAAATTTAAAAAAAAAACAGTGTAGTTTGTACGAGTTTTATCATCGATTAAGACCGTGTGGCCCCAATCTCAGTGAATACAACTTGTTCAGCGTGGAATCCAAATGACGACTCACTATACATATCCGTCTTCTAACTACGCTAAATGTTGCTTAACTTTGCTTAGGGAGCAAAAGAGCATCCCCACTCATATGAATAAAATATATAACAGAAGAGTAGATAATTCCAAACAAAATTGCTGATAGACGTTTATTGATTATTTTGACCAATAAATCGAATCCCCGTCCGCCGCTTATTATAAGCAAAACATAGCCGAGAAGAAAAACTATAGGCGCCTATCGATAGCAACTATATATATGATCGTAATCTGTGTACTAACTGTATATGTATATATATATATATATATATATATATATATATATATATATATATATATATATATATATATATAAATATATATATATATATAATGAAAAAACTCACAAAGTGGTACGTGAGGAAAGCAATAATATGAAAATTAACCCATAAGAAAATGAAAAGATGAATGCAAGCACTTTAGAACTATATTTGCAAGTTCATTTTCAAGGAATGAAATATATATATATATATATATATATATATATATATATATATATATATATATATATATATATATATATATATATATATATATACATATATATATATATATGTATAATTCCTCCCTAAACACTTTTTTCATAAATATTCATGCTGGATTTTACAGCTTTTCTTCGAATATGATACCATGAAGCAATCACAAAGCGAAAATGAAGATTTTATTTACCCTAACCAAGATCAATCTCTACTTCGTTGTTCTTCTTGCACCTCCCCTTATTTTTGACTACGTTTCTTTACTAAACAAGATGAACAATAAAGAGAAGAGAAAGAAGAACAATTAGATAAAGAAGAGAGGCTTAACACGACATACTACAGTATATCGGATCTACAGTACTTTCTACAGATCTGCTGCATCAACAGTGCCATCATTTGTACATTAAATGGACATTACTTCACAGTCATTCGGGAATAACTTTTTGCCCGCCATTTGGTGTTTAGGGGTCTTTAGACTCCTGTTAATGTCTTAAAATTGATTCTCTGCCTTATAAAATTGATTCAGTGTCTTAAAATTGATTCAATGTCTTAAATTAATTCAATGTCTAAAAAAAAGATCCAATGTCCTAGAATTGATCATATGTCTGAAAATTGATTCAATCAATGTTTAATCAAAGATCAAATGTCTAAAAATTGATTCAATGTTTTAAAATTGATCCAATTTCTTAAAATGGATTCGAAGTCTAAAAAAGATCTAATGTCTTAAAATTGATTCAATGTTTTATAAAAGATCAAATGTCCTAAAATTGATTCAATTTCTTAAAATTGATCCAATGCCTTCAAATGGATTCAATGTCTAAAAGAAGATCCAAAGTCTTAAAATTGATTGAATGTCTTAAAATTGATCCAATGTTTTAAAATTTATTCAACGCTTAAAAAATATTTAATGTCTTAAAGTTGATTCAATGTCTAAAAAAAGATCCAATGTTTTAAAATGATTCAATGTCTAAAAAAAGATACAATTTCGTCGAATTGATCCAATGACTTAAAATTGATTCAGTCTTAAAGTTGATCCAACTTCTTAAAATTGATTCAATGTCTTAAAAAGATCTAATCTTTCAATATTAATTCAACGTCTTGAAATTGATCCAATGTCTTAAAATTGATTCAATGTTTTGAAAAAGATCCCTCGTCTTAAAATTAATTCAATGTTTAAAAAAAAAGATACAATGTCTTAAAATTTATTCAGTCTTAAAATTGATTCAATTGATTTGGTGTTAAAATTGATTCAACATCTTGAGATTGATTCACTGTCTTAAAATTGATTTACATACTATCCAAAGATGATTAATTCCTTATCTTACTGCAAACAACAAATTATGATCCTCTGGTCCCGAAGCAACCCAGATACGTATATAAATCACAGGACGTCTCCAGTGCAGAGACGCTAATTGTAGAGTTACCGTCCAATTTTGTCTCAAAGAAAACGGATGCTGGTGATAATCGCGCTAAAGAAAGACGGCGTAACCAATAGATCATATTTACCACTTACGAAGACTAACTATGCAATTAAAATTGAATTAATAGACCATCAGATCTATAAGAAACGATGGTTGGCAAAATAATGGAAATACAATATATACCGTTTTTAGTAAGCCAATCGTTAATATTGGCATGTGGTTCACTGATATTTTCGCACTATTTTAATGAATTTAAATTCCAAGTTGCCAATTAAAATCCAAATGTAATTCATTTATTCGGAATAAAATTTCATAAAAAAATAACAAACGTTCCCAAACCATAAGGAAATTAGAGTGCGAAAATAGTCTTAATCGTCTGGCGCTAAACAAGGCCGTGTGCTTTCACAGAGCGCCTCTCTACCAAGGAAGGATACTCCTAAGAGAAGCGGTAGAATTTCAAGGAACTGAAGCTTATACATTTAAGGAAACATAATGTGGAGAACAACAGTCATTTTAAGCTTAAAAAAATGGAAAAATAATCGAATTTTCCTACACTTAAAATCTTATTCTCAGAGAAAAATTAATTTAAGATAAATGATCGAAAACCCATTTCTGCGTGATTATTATTATTGTTTTAGAACGTTTAACTCCTTCATTCAACGGTTGTTGCTAAACATGTTTAAAGGAGGAGCAAAATATGAACCGAGGGGGAGGAAGGGGCACTGGGGTACGGGGGCCGTATCGCTCCTGCAGGTACTAGGTTAATCAGGAGCATTTCCCCTTTACAACCCCCCTTGCGGGGGGATCATTATTTGTTGGTTTTAAATATACATCCCCAAAAGGTTTCGAATAATTATTTAGGTCATTAATAGTACATTAAGAAATACATTAAGAAATAAGTACATTAAGAATTTATTACATTAAGAATTTAGTACTTTGAAAAGTACATTAAGAATTAATTACAATAAGGATTTAGTAGATTAAGAATTTAGTACATTACAATTTTAGTATATCAAGAACTAAGTACATTAATTACATTAAAAATTAAGTACATTAAGAATTAAGTACATCAAAAATTAATTACATTAAAGATTTAGTACATTGAGAATTAAGGAGATTAAGAATTAATTACATTAAAGATTTAGTTCATTAAAATTAAGTACATTAAAGATTTAGTAGATTAAGAATTAAGTACATTAAAATTAAGTAAATTAAAGACTTAGTAAATTAAGAATTAAGTACATTAAAATTAGGTAGATTAAGAATTAAGTACCTTAAGAATTTAGTACATTAAAAATTTAGTATATTAAGAATTTAGTACCTTAAAAATTAATTACATTAAAGGTTTAGTACATTAAAAATTAAGTACATTAAAATTAGGTACATTAAGAATTCAGTATTTTAAGAATTTAGTACATTAAGAATTTAGTACATTAAAGCTTTAGTACCTTAAGAGTTAAGTACATATCCACCTGAAGCCTGGTTGTCAATCTATCTTCTTCTTCTTAATCCATCGACTATGCTTCAATTGATCCGTGTAATTCTTGACTATATTCCGGACTCTCGAGAAGAAGCCAAGTTGCGGCTTTATAATAAAGATAATTTTTTTTTAAATAGAATGTAAAAAAAACAGTCTCAGGTTTTATGGAAACGGAACTAAAAAAGAACTTGTATTTTTCTTTGAGTTATGTTTTTTATTAAGATTATTTTGTTAAAGATACATATTTAGCGACTCCCAAGCAAGTGAGGAAAGGTCAAGTGGATATTTAACTAAGAATAATTCATCTCCCTTTTTAATTGAAGGAAATGTAGTCAACCCAATTTAAATGAGACATAAGCAACCAAAATTAACAACATTTTAATCACTACTATACCTAAAGAGTTCCACGGGCATTAATAAAAAGGATTAAGAATCCCGTAAGAGTACAAAAACGTAGTTTTGAGTGCTCTTGGTGTTTTGGGAGAATATTATCCAATGGCTTAAAACTCATTTTCTCGCCTCATTTTTAAAAGTGGCTTTTTTAACCTTCTTTAGTTTTCATTTTTATTCTTTCTCTTCCGCGTAATCATTCTTTGCTTAGGTGTTTTCCACTTTTCTTCCTTTCCCCATTAAACACAACTGCGTTGGATTACATCAGCTGGCCTACTTTCCTTAATAATTGAAAAATAATAATAATTATAGTAATGATAATAATAATAAAACTTCCATTTGCATGTAAAATGCTCTAAACCATTAATGTGAACATAAAACCATATTTGTATAACAGATTATTAAATAGACCGCTGATTACACATGGTGGCTGTCAACGATAAACGCACCAAATGTTGCTGGGTAATTTGCAAATAATATTTAAAAAGGAAAAATAATATCTAAATCCTACAATTAATTTTAGAGATAAATGTCGCGAAAGCTGTTTAGAAACCTTGAGTGAGGTATAAAATTGATGTTTGGTTATATATAGAGAAGAATGTGTTTGACCCAAATAGAAGATATAGATATCTATTTATTCTCTATCATGTTCTATACCTTTTTTCTATAACATAAGCCAAAGAGCGAATATCTTTTTTCAAATCTTGTTTGGATTTTCACCCGTGTTTATTTTGTGATCTCAACGTGTCTCCTAAAACATATTGTACTTGGTTCCTACAAGGTCTTCTTAGTTAATGAGAATTTGGGGAATTCAATGTTAGGTTATACTGTTGAAGGTTATCAAATTTTTTGGTTAAATACCTTACTATTTAAGCATTGAGGAGTCTTGGTTGGGACTATTTAGCGTTGTTTTCCTTACGCTCTTCAATTTAAATATAGTTTCTTCCTAATTTTCCTCTCTGGGTTATTATCATTATTCATAATTTCTTATAAGTAAACTTGATTATTAATCTACACACAAAAAAAATCCGATCAACTTTAATTCCGCTTTCTTTGGCAACGTTATTGCTGATTATTTGGATCTTTGAAAAGTTCATATATACTCGATGATATTTATGATTCGGTTAAAATAAATTCTATTCATCTACTCTTGAAGAAAACCATTCAATATTATCATAAACCTTTGAATTTCTTAATTATCTACCACCAATTCAAATTCTTTCGTGTTCTACCCAGATCCCTAATTATCACTTCGAGTACTGCTTCAGACTGCGTTGGCGCTTACAATTTATTGTTTATCCGTATTTTCTTAATAGGTGGGAACTAAATGGAATGAGTAATGACTCTTTAAATAGGAAATGATGGTACTTTACATAGGAGACCTTACTAACTCCATTTTTTCTATATCTATCTTAGTATTAAATCGATGTCAACTGAATTGGAAGCTTTTTCAAAGTATTGCATGAATGCAATATTCAAAGGCAATACGGGTTTAATTTATTATGAGGTTCTTTTATTGCACTTATTGTTGAAAAGTCAACAAAACCTGCCTGTTGTAGTGTGTGTGTGAGCATCCGTTAAACTTGTTCGCCCCTGTAATTTGCAAGGCATTAGTTTGCTTTAATTGTCAAGTTACTGCGTGTTTGTTCCTTTTCTCAATGTTTGTTTTAGATTTATTTCACTATGCTTCTAACTTCTTTGTGAGCGTAACTTCTCTTTTTTTTGAAAAAGTGAATAAATAGTATAGATGTGGTAAACTGTTAGATATAATACTAAGTGGGGTAACCCATTCTACACCTATTAAATACTATTCGGGACGCTGCCTTGAAGTGAATGGAGTGAGCAACATCCGCAATATGATTCCGTTATACCACACTGTATGAGAAATCCTAAATCACGTGTGTGCGTGCATGTTTGATCTCGCCGATGCGAATTCTCTTAGGACATTGCAGCAAATACTTACTGATAAGTATGGTGGAAGGTTCCTTCGTCCTTAAAAATCGCTCTGCAACTATCCTTTCAAATAACAATGAAGAAAATCGTAAACAACCGGTAGAAACTTAATTGCATCTAGTTTTAACACTCCCACTTATGTCTATTTATAAAATCGACTTAAACGCGCCCGATCTTGAAGCCTATACTGTAATATGCAGTGGAATTCTTTAGGAATCAATTATTTAAATTTTAAACCTAAAATTTCAGGCAATGAAAAATTGCATGATGACCACCGGGTTAGATTTAACTTCGCCTGTATTGGATTATAATTATATTCCCTATAGTTATATTTTCAATCCAGATGTAAACTCACAACTGGAAAAAATGGTTCTTACAAGCGCGAATCTACCTTCAAACTTCAGATTTCTCCTAAAGCATTGAACGGCAATGATCTGTGAGGTTGAAACGAAGCAATTATATTCTCTCCCATTTTGAAGCGAGGAATTCGCATTGCAATGAATAGATTAACCTTAATAAAGGATGATTTCTCAGCAGTGATGTTTCGATGTTGATAAGGATTGGAATTCAATTTTTCCTTGAACCTTAATCTAACGGAGATACTCGACAATCCCAATAAAATTCCCCATTTTGTGGATTATTGAGTTATGCATCCCCGTCGCCCTTTTTTTATGCCAAAACCTGGTTAAATTTGATCTGGGGATTTAGGATTTAAATATCATTCATTAATCGACCAGACATGGACGGTGTGAAGCAGTGTAGGTGAGATAATTATGCAGGAAAGGACGGTTATGTACGCTGTTAAATGCTTTAAAATGACTCAATCTGGCACAAGGTATATGAAGGATACGAAATGGCGGGTTCCCAAGGCGACCGTGATGACGTGAGTGTGAGACAACTAACGTAATATCTCAGTCAAAGTTTTAAAATAGAAATGTTTTTATGTATCCGTATATACTCGGGTAAAATCTTTGGAGTCACCCATTCAGTTTCCGAATATATACGGGAATATTCGTTAAAGGTTTAAGCGGTGTGTTCTTCTGTCTTTGCTTCTTATTTGGGGGGGGGGGATTACTCCTGTCTCAGATTATCAAATGTGCATCACCAGTCACCATCTTCTATCATCCCTTCCCTCCTCTTCTCTCCACACCGGACCGCAATAGGAACTGAACTTTTCAGTAAATCTTTTACTTCCATTGAGCCTCAATTCTAGCCTTGGAACTGCGCCTTTAGATACGAACTTTAGCCTCTTTGGCTCTCCTATACGGTCTTAATGAGCCTCCCTTGTGCCTTACCTGGCTTCTATGAGCCTCAGTAGACCTTGTTTGACATCTCTGAGCCTTTTTCAATCCCTAGTAGCATATCTGTACTTCTCTAAGCTTTGCTTGGTATTTTTATGCCTTTCTTAGACTGTTTGGGAGTCCATGAGCCTTCCTTGGTCTTTCTGAGCTTTCTTGGACTGTTATGAGTCCCACTCGATTTAGTTAAGCATTCCACAGCATAAATGTGCTTCTTTGGCATTTCTGGGCCTTTATTAGCATTCCATTAAATTCCTCAGCCTTGAAGGCCCCCGTTACCCTTTGAGAAGATACCTGAGCCTTCCTGGATCACCGTGGACCTCTTGGCCTATTTTAGCCTCCTAAAGCCTACTTTAGTCATCCTATAGCTTTATTAATATTTTATGCGCCTCTTTTAGCCTTTGTTAGGACCTCTACTGAATCTCCCCAAGCTTTCCTAGAATTCCTTGAGGATTCGAATGCAGTTCACAGGTCTGACGATGCAGGTTGTGCTTAAGGTGTTCTAATATTGCTATTGCACACATGACTTCAAATATTACGACGGTTTGCAGTTTTCTTCAATGCATAGCGCAAAAAAATGGCAGAAAAAATATTTTTAAGACATTATTTTAAACAACAACAAATATTGATAGCATAATTGATTCGTCAAAACTGTTTACAATTCTCACTTTATTTAAATAATGTCCGTATGTTTTCCTTTATTATGAGATCTGAAATTAATTATTTCTACGTCCTTTTGAACATTTTCTTCCATGTAGAAGGCGGCATTTCGAGGAAGCAGTCTCCGACAGCCAATTTCATGTTGTCAACCGTCTATAAGCGAAGTTGGGAAATTTTGCCCTTGAGCTATACTACAGAGCGAATTATTGCAGATTGTTGTGTCTTGACTTCGAGGAGGACATACCATAACGGATCCACGTCCAATCCATCATCCACTATATTTTTTGTTTAGGAATTCTTTTACCCAGAGGGTAAAATGTGCAGGTGCTCCATCTTGTTGAGGAAATTGCTGACTTTTCAAGTCCTCTCACACTTTGCTGTGGAATGAATCATTTTGGAATCATGATAACCTAAGAGATGTGATCAACACTTGTGTTAAGAAAATATGGGTAAATAAGATCATTTCTACAAATCGCTGCCCATATCATCAAGTGTGGAGGGTGTTGTTCGATTTGATCATAAAAATGTGGGTTTTCCTTATACCAAAGATAACACCCCTGCTTCGACCGTTCAAATAAATGGCCAAGTCATCTGATAAAAAATCAGTTCTTTCTCGACACAACATTTAGAATAGAGATTTGCAAGAAGGTTCCCGTGTGTTCATATCCATATCGGACAGTTTGTTTATACATGAAGTTTTAAATAGTTTCAATTCCAAATCTCGTTTCATAATTTTTGTAACAGTGGACCGGGGAACATCCTCCTCAGAAGATCTCTTTTGAGTACATTTGTCTGGAGACCTGGCGCACGATGTCTTTACTCTTTCCACATTACACCTGTAGTGTTGCTGTACGGCCAGAACGTTTTGCGTCAAATACACTTCTACTGTTAAAAGCCTTCTTCTCCTCAAAATACAGGCTGTGACGCTTTGGAGCATGCTTATTGAACCTATGTAAAAACCGTTTTCGTGTACCCTCGACATATAACTTTTCTAGCACAATCATGAACCCATACGCAAACCATAATTCGTTGTCTATAGTATAAACACTCGTATCACCAGTGAGGTGAAGAAATCTATCTGAAACATTTAAAAGAGTTTTAAAATATAATGTTCTCCAGGGTCTTTGTAAGTACCCTGTAGATATAAAAAACCCAGAAAAAATTAATAACATTAACCAAATACCTTCACTTTCTCGACTACAATTGTTTAAAAAATGAAGAGGAATTTAGCAAAGGAAAAGAGTTTGAGGAAGAAAAGCTTGACTTTCTCTTATTTTTTGTTAAAGTCTATATAAATGGAACTAATAGGGTTGTTTCGACCTCTTCTGTTGCGGACATCTTCTTTCACTTCAGGTGAGTCGCTAAATTTTTAAAAAGATTGTAATCTGATGGGGCCAGGTCGGATGAGAATGTAGGATGACAAATTATTTTTCCCTCGAAATTGTTAAGCTTTTGTCCTGTATCTCTATCGATATGAGGTATCGCGCTGTCTTGATGAAAGAGTACTCTTCCTTTATTGATTAATTCTGCTCCTTTTCTGTGAATATAACTTTTAAATGGTCCAATTAAACATAGTAAGCGTCGTTGCAGATGGCCTAATTTTGGTTAAGTTGTTCAAAATGGATTATATCATTCAAATCCTAATAAGCACATAAAAGAATCTTCGGTGGATGAGGCGTATGTTTCAGCTTGGATCGTGGCTTACAACAAGACTAATCCATTGTCTAGAACGTTTAATATTGTTCTACATAACCCACTTTCTTGTAGTACTTCACGATCTCGCTAGGCTCAGAAGATAACACAGCGACAACGGCTTCCCGTTAAGGAATACAGCAAAATCAATAACACCAAAGGCTTCCGCCCTAAGCCTGTTATCTCTTTAATGCCCGACAAGCCGCCCTTTTCCCTAAGCCCTTTCCACCATCCCAATAAAACATGTCCCCACCACACCAAAGCCATTTCTCCCTGCCCCTAAAGCCTATTCCCTCCTCCTCTCAAAAGCCTGTTCGCTCCTGCCCAAAGCCTGTCTTACCTTCAAAGTTTGTTGCCTCCTCCAAACCTGTGTTTCTCATCCACAAAAAAAAATCTTGTTCCTCCTCCCCCCCACCCCCTGCCCTTCCTTACCCCCAGAGCCCGTTTCATCCTCGCTTAAAAGCAAGTTCCCACACCCATAGCAAGACCGCCCCCCCCCCCCAATGTTCGCATCCCCTAGCCCAAGATCCCGTTTGCTCCTCCCCTAAACGACTAGTCTCCCTTCAACCAAAATCATCTTCGCTCAAACACCAAAACTTGTTCCCTCCTTCCACAAAAGCCCTTTTTTCCTCCACCCAAAACCTCACCTGGTTCCTCTCAAAGCCTGTTCCACTCAACCTAAAACCTTGCTCCCTTCTCTCCTCAAAAGATTGTTACCTCCTCAAATGCCTGTCCCGCCCAAAGCCTACTCTCTCTTGCCCTCAAAAGTCTGATACCTCATCCCTAAATGTCTGTTGTCATATGCCCCCGAATGCACTTTCCTCCTCCCTTTTCTTCCCCTTAAAAAGCCCTTTACTGCCCCACCAAAATATTGTTCTCCCCTCTTCAGAAGCATGTCCCCCTCCACCAAATCCTGCTCCCTCAACCCTTTAAAAGCCTGTTCCCTCTCCCTAAACCTTTTATCCCCTCTTACAAAAGCCTGATGTCTTTCCAAGCCTGTTATCCCAACCTTCCAAAGTCTGTTGCCTATCCCTACACAAAAAGCCTGTTGGCATCTTAAGGGCCTTAACCTGCTTGTTCTTGGACTCCTATATAATATGAATGACTGTTTGTAGCGACATTTTAAGTGCGTTTTGTATGCTTGGGTAACTTTTCTTCTTCCCTACAGGTGGATATAATGCTTAGTCTCCAGTACGCGTGCATTCCTGGCTCAATACCTACAAGTGGATCTGCGACCATTATATATCCCACACATTTTCACCTCCCTCTTCACTGCTTTCTTTTCATATCGCTCTTTTCCAACTTTCTGGCGGAAATTCCATCGTTGGTTTTCGTTTGGTAGTTTTAAGCAACTAATGGCATCAGAGATGAGAAACCCGACCGGTGAGATCTTTTGAACTCCTATTCAACGCACCCAAACCAACCTTCTACCACATCTTTCCAAGTCTTTACACTATAAGCGTAAGAGAACATAAAAAAATACTACATAACTTAAAAGGATAAGGTGGAATAGTATAACATAATAATGCATAACATAAAATAATAACGTCACATGGTATAACATAATGCAATATAACCAAATACCATAACGTAACATTAAATAACACACCCTAGAATATCGTAAGGTAATTTAAGAACACCGATCTAAAGTCATTCACATAGATCAACCAGACACTTCACGAAGCCCACAACCTCCCTCGACCTCCATAAACTACACAATACCGTTTCCTGGAGTAATAAAAGAGTGTGGCTCATGTCGTTAATCTTTTGAATCTCAGCTGAGTATTTTACTGTAAAGGAGAGGAGTCGTTCACTAAACTACAGTTGCAACGCATATTTTGCATTGGGTTTATTTAGTTTGTAGTACTTAATTTGATTTGCCTTAGTTTGCTCGTGATCACAATATGACTTCGCTGCTTGTGACTGAGTAGGATGTGCCTTAGTTTGCTCGTGATCACAATGCAACTTCGCCACCTGTGACTTAGTGAAATGTGCCTTAGTTTACTCGTGATCACAATGTGACTTCGCTGTCTGTGACCTAGTGAGATTCGCCTTAGTTTGCTCGTGATCACAACGTGACTTCGCTGCCTGTGACTTAGTGGGATATGTCTTAGTTTGCTCGTGATCGCAATGTGACTTCGTTGAATGTGACTTAATGTGATGTTCCTTAGTTTCCTCATGAACACAATGTGATTTCGCTGCCTGTAACTTAGTGGGATATGCCTTAGTTTGCTCGTGATCACAATGTGACTTCGCCGCCTGTGACTTAGTGGGATATGCCTTAGTTTGCTCGTGATCGCAATGTGACTTCGTTGAATGGGACTTAATGTGATGCTGCTTAGTTTCCTCGTGAACAAAATGTGATTTCGCTGCCTGTAACTTAGTGGGATATGCCTAAGTTTGCTCGTGATCACAACGTGACTTTGCTGCCTGTGACTTAGTGGGATGTGCCTTAGTTTGCTCGTGATCACAATGTGACTTCGTTGAATGTGAGTTAATGTAATGTTCCTTAGTTTGCTCGTGATCACAATGTGACTTTTCTGCCTGTGACTTAGTGAGATGTGCCTTAGTTTACTCGTGATCACAATGTGACTTCACGGCCTGTGACTTAGTGAGATGTGCCTTAGTTCACTTGTGATTACAATGTGACTTCACTGCCTGTGACTTAGTGGGATATGCCTTGTTTGCTCGTGATCACAATGTGACTTCGCTGCCTGTGACTTAGTGGGATGTGCCTTAGTTTGTTCGTGATCACAATGTGACTTCGTTGAATGTGACATAATGCGATGTTCCTTAGTTTCCTCGTAATCAAAATGTGATTTCGGTGCTTGTAACTTAGTGGGATGTGCCTTAGTTTACTCGTGATCACAATGTGACTTAGTGGGATGTGCCTTAGTTTGCTCGTGATCACAATGTGACTTCGTTGAATGTGAGTTAATGTAATATTCCTTAGTTTGCTCGTGATCACAATGTGACTTCGCTGCCTGTGACTTAGTGAGATGTGCCTTAGTTTACTCATGATCACAATGTGACTTCGCCGCCTGTGACTTAGTGGGATGTGCCTTAGTTTGCTCTTGATCGCAATGTGACTTCGTTGAATGTGACTTAATGTGATGTTCCTTAGTTTCCTCGTGATTACAATATGATTTTGCTGCCTGTAACTTAGTGGGATATGCCTTAGTTTGCTCGCGATCACAACGTGACTTCGCTGCCTGTGACTTAGTGGGATGTGCCTTAGTTTGCTCGTGATCACAATGTGACTTCGTTGAATGTGAGTTAATGTGATGTTCCTTAGTTTCCTCGTGATCACAATGTGATTTCGCTGCCTATCACTAAGTGGGATGTGCCTTAGTTTACTCGTGATCACAATGTGACTTAGTGGGATGTGCCTTAGTTTGCTTAAAATCACAATGTGACTTCGCCACCTGTAACTTAGTGGGATATACCTTAGTTTGCTCATGATCACAATGTGACTTCGCCGCCTGTGTTTTAGTGGGATGTGCCTCAGTTTGCTCGTGATCACAATGTGACTTCGCTGCCTGTGACCAAGTGAAATGTGCCTTAGTTTGCTCGTGATCAAAATGTGATTTCGCTACCTGTGTCTTAGTGGGATGTGCCTTAGTTTGCTCGTGATCACAATGTGACTTCGCTGCCTGTGACTTAGTGGGATGTGCCTTAGTTTGCTCGTGATCACAATGTGACTTCGCTGCCTGTGACTTAGTGAGATGTGCCTTAGTTTGCTCGTGATCACAATGTGACTTCGCTGCCTTTTGGTCCACCTTGTATATGCCTTAGTTTGTAGCTGGCTTAGGCGCTATTGCCCCTCTACATGTGAAATAACCTCACATAATTTAAGTGGCATGTGATCTTGTTTGTATATGTCTTTACTGCAGTTACATGTGGCTTCATTTAATTAAGACCCGTTTTTTTGTGATTTAGATTGAATTTAACTTGGTTTACTTGTGACTTAGTTTGAATATGACTTGTTTTTCATGTGTCTTGGATTGAATCTGACTTGGTTTTTATGTGATTTAGATTTAATCTTACATGGTTTTTATGTTGTATATATTAGATCTGACTTGGTTTTCTCGTGAGTTTATTTTAATCTGACTTTGTTTGCTTATGACTTAGTTTGACTCTGACTTGGTTTGCTCGTGTTTTTGTTTAAATCTGCCTTGGCTTTCATTCGATTTAGTTCGAATCGGACTTGTTTTTCATGTATCTTGGAATGAATCTGATTTGTTTCTCTTGTGACTTAGATTAAATCTAACTGGGCTGGATTGTTACTTAGTTTGATTTGACTTGGCTTTCATGTCACTCAGATTGAATTTGATATGGTTTTCTTGTACGAGTAACGTAGTTTGAATCTGACCTTGTTTTCATTTGATTTAGATTGAATTTGAATTGGTTTGCTTGTGACTTAGTCTGAATATGAGTAGGTCTGCTGTGAATTTATTCGAATCTGTTTTGGTTTGCTTGTGACTTATTTTGAATCTGACTTGGTTTTCCCTTGATATAGATTAAATCTGAATTGGTTTGCTTGTGACATAGTTTTCATGACTTGATTGTCGTGAGAAGAAGATTGAAACAGACTTGGTTTTCATATGATATAGATTGAATCTGACTTGGTTTTTGTGACTTAAATTGAATCTGGCTTGGTTTCCTCGCGACGTACTTTCAATGTGCTTGGGTTATGTGAAAAGAACATAGTGAGAAAGGAATCTTTAGTAGGGTCCATACGTAGCTCTCTAGTATGAAACTGGTTAACTAAGAGTAGTAGTTATGAAAACCAACGAGGAAGTCTCAACCAGAAACATTTAAACGATGTTTGTAGATAGTGGTGAAATTGGGGAAAGTAAAAAAATGAGGAACTTACATCACGAGAGTAACAAATTTGGGTCTCTCAGTCCCAAATCACTCTTCTTTTTTTTATTCATAATCCTCCCGCCCCCCTAAAAAAAACCCAAAACAAATCGGCTTAGTCAATAAATAATTAATTTCGCTCTAAAAATAAATAAAAGTCTCCCCCCCCCCCCGAGCCCTCAAGCTCAGTAAAAGGTCTATTGAATGGATGTCATCTGATTACGAATGTTTACCCTGAGGAGGCCGGGAATATCGAAATTCCCCACGATTTAAGGGGAATTTTATCGCTCGTTCCGAAAACGTTCGGACAACTCATTCCCCTTTAATTTTAATGCTCCGCCCGCGTGCAATAAAGGGACATAGGATGTAATTTTATTACATCCTGTACTGCCTTTTACTTTAGTACACCCTGTATCGCTTGTAATTTTATTAAAACTTGTATTGCTTGTAACTTTATTAAAACCTGTATTGCAACCGGCTGTGTAGTTAAGGAGTAAACTCCGTTGAGTGGGAACGCAGCTAATGAGCGAACGAAACATAATGACGTGTGGTTTTTGATCGGAAGAATGAGCCATAACAGAGGTGTATTGGCGCAGAGGAAAGAAGTGTTGAGAGAGAATTAAACACCTTTTAGGAAGGGTCCTCAAGGATACTCCAGAGAAGTTCAACTTTGTCCAGAACACTCCAACCCATAACCCTCTACACTTTTTATACAAACACACACGCGGACAGACCGGTGAATGTTCAGAAAATCTTCTGGCACGATTCCAATTAAGCGGGAGGATTCAAATTTATTGACATGAATAAAAATGTAAAATCGCAGTTAAATTGGGGATAGGTAAGACAGGATAATTAATTCCGAAATAATGTAAATGAATAGCGTTTAAAAGCAGTAGCGAAAATGCCACTTTTAGATAAATAGTCCAGTCGACCGACTGGACCTGAATTATTTTGGCTGAAAATGCTTTTATAAGAAATAGTCCCAAATCGTACCAATAGTCGTTAAATAGTTAAAATACGGCACGGAACCACAGTGGGATTAGGATAAGACACCGAATATAATACCCGAAGTAAGATCTTATAATTAATTGCTAAATATTTAATTGGAAGTCTAAAAATACATATTATTAGAAAGAGGAACAGTTTTTTTTTCTTTTATGCGATTAATGTTTCGTTATGAAGATGGGAAGGCGCAAGCTGGTGGCTCCTTGAGTTTGATCGGATATGGCGTCCTTTCTGATACCATAGGAAACTTACGAGACTATGGGAGAGTTCTACGCATAATGGGGTGGGTGGGGGGTAAGTAAAAGAAAAAATGGAAAAAATAAAGGCATATTAGACATACTTCTTCCTTCTCTCTAATGATATACATGTCTTTTCATTCAAATTACGGCGTTATAAATTATTGAACATTCTTATAGGTATTATTAATATTGGAAACTGTATAATAAATGATAAGAAAAGGGTACGTCAAAGACTTGACTCCAGCTAATTTTGTCGTTGGGTGGGGGTAGAGGGTCGGTAGGCCAATTTTTCTAAACTTCAGTGATGCGTCCAGTGCAGCTTAATTGCGAACAAAATAGGTAGAACATACCCAGATATATATGCCAATGCAGCGTCCAGAGAATGGGCTTCTTTGACCCTCCGTAGGCCTGTACGAATGTTTTACGCCTCCGTACGCCGGTCGATTCGCCCTAAAAATATGTGCCCAAGAGCGACGCACTTTTTCCTGCATTAATCATCTCTTTAACCAGACTCTGCTGGCTCCAGCAGGAATACTCTTATTGTCATCTACGAATGAGATATGGAAGTTAGCATGAGACTTGTTGAGCAACTACTAGACTCCCACTAACAGGAGTCTAGTAGCTTGGAGGATGCGCGAAAATAATAATACTATAATAAAAAAATTATTGTAATAGAATAATAAACTGGTTTCCTACTTTGGCGAGTGGAATGCCTCAACGCAGATTCGTGGACCTTTCCCATCATGTTCGTCTCGCATAACCCAGATATTAGCAATCTCCCTTTATCAACTACATCCAATAATACTAATAATGATAACAAGTCCCTCTAATGTTGTGGGTTTTAAACTGATTGTATGCGTTCTTTTGCGCATGTGTGTAGGAGGGTATCATTATTAGGGAATATTCCTTGCCCTCGTTGCCAGGATTGCTTTTTGGAGTTAACTTTGTAAAGATCATCAGGCGAAAGGCAAAATAATAATCGCATGAGTGACGTCTATTATTTGCAATTTTGTAAACCATTGATGCCCGAACTAACGTCTCTGGGACAATTATAATTCCTAGTAATCAGCATTTTTTTTACTATCAGTGAAGTAGAGGTCTGTCGAGGAATGCGGAGGAGTCGTCGTACTACTCCTTATACTTCGTTCGGCCCATGTCCTGAATGGGTTTATTAACTCAGAGTGCTTAGAGGTTGGCTACGTCGGAAATGGAATGAACTTTGCCAACAAGCGACCGAAAGGAAGTTATATAAACAACAATATGAAAATAAAGTTTTAATGAACACTAAACAAGAATATATATATATATATATATATATATATATATATATATATATATATATATATACATATATATATATATACATATATATATACATATATATATATATATATATATATATATATATACAAATAATGTGCTTTAAGAGATAAATTAATAAGTGAATCTCGGATATCTAACTTAGCTTGAAAATTAATATTCACCATACAAATCTCTATACACTTGTAATGCTGGTAAGCTTCGTGGTGAAGTCGTGGAATGTGAAAGGGAAGGGTTGCCTTGGAACCTGATGTTCGGGTGGCGCTGGTGAGGGAAGGTGGTAAGGTAAGGGGTGGAGACGATGAGGTAGGTTTTCCAGGGACCGACCTGATCCCACAATTCCGTTACGATTCTGCTGGAAGAAGGCGGTGACGGGAGCTTCTTGTTACAGAGGGCCCCACGCTCGTGAACTCCGAGGAATCTTGGGTGCCTCTATGATAGTTGAGGGATGGGGCGAAGTGACCTGTCGACGCGTAGGGTCACGGAGAAAAGCCGAGATGTAGTTTCCTCGCTTTTGGAACCAGCGTAAGGCTGTTTGTAGCTTCGGCTCTTACACGTGAGTACGAGCTTGGGTCAGCATTGACTTGTAGACCAACGAGGTAAGGAGCCTCCCTAACTGAGACCGATCTCGTCTCTGAAGACTTGATGCTTCGACGAATTACTACTACACCGATAGATGGCAAGCTCTACTACTGAGGGTTAAAAGAATTCGTCTTTTATAGTCGAAACTCGGGAAAGCTTCTCAGGGCACCGAAAGTAGATTATATGTTAAGCTACTCCATTTAGTCCTTTATAAACTTCCGGCAACTATCGGAAGAGAAGATGGCTCCCTTTTATCGATAAATAGCCCGGGACGGAACTCGGTGGTTAGCTGAAATGGCCGGCGGTTTCTTCCGGCTAAAGATCACCAGATATTGGGCCGGAAGGGAAAAGGTTGATAAGCGGCCCGGCCGGAAGGGAGGTGGGCAAAACTTGGAGCATTATGCTATTCTCCTACAAGGTCACAACACTTTAAGAATTACTTACTAATTCACATACTAACTGTAAAAATCAAGCTTAATTAAGGTAAAATTAATAAAAACACAAATTAGCGTATAACTAATAAAAGAAAACTTAATATATATATACTATAATTAATAAATGAAAATCAAGTGTCACGAGTATTAACAACCAAAGTAAAAAACTAGTTTAGTACATAACTAACTAACGGAAATTTTATTTACTTATAACGAATAAAGGCAAAGTTATTTATAATATACGAGGGGTGGTCAATAAGTTTTGCAATTCGGATATAAGGAAACGAGATATGAGGAAAAGTGTTTTATTATTTTTTAATATAACTACCCTCGACTTCAATGCACTTGTGCCCCTTGTCCCTGAGGCTTCGAATTCCCGACAACCAGAATTCTCCCGACTGCTGTTCAATCCACTCTTGAACGTCCCCAAACCGGCGTTCATGCAGTGCAGCCCTCAACTGGCGGAAAAAAAAGTAGTCGCTAGGGGCCAGATCTGGACTGTAGGGGAGATAGTTGAGCTCCTCGAATCCGCAGGGCAGGGCAGGGCAGCTTGTGCAACTCTGGCCTTGTAGACTTTGACGACGTTGAAATCGATCATGGGGCGTGAGTTTTCTAGGGACCCAAAGGGCAGAGACCTTGGTCATGGCCAAATTGTTGTGGATGATGTTGATAACACTTCCATGTGATATTCCAAGTTCTCGCTCGATTTCTTCGACCTTCACTCGTCCATTTTCGAGGATGATCCTCTCCAAACGGGCCACATTGTCCTCGTTGGTCACGTCTGATGGGGGTCATCTTCAAGGGACTCACGAGCATGGCGGAACTCCCTGTTTCATCGAGCAATGGTTGCATAGGAAGGGGCGGTGTCGGTGTACACTGCAACCATGCGTTAATGAATCTCTTTTGCATTCTTCCCTTCCTTGGTCAAAAATTTGATCAGTGCGCGGTGCTCAACCTTCTCCATTGTTGAAAAATTTGTGACTGACGATCTGCGATCAGCTACTGCTTCTTAAATAGACGAGGCAGGAGCGTGTGCCTGCAGGTCGTGACTTGTCATAACTTGTCCTAACACCCCCACAAACAGCCCTTCCCCTTCCTCTGTTTTGCCCTACCGATTCGCCAAACTTATTGACCGCCCCTCGTATATAAGTAATGAGTAAACTGATGGATTTCATTTGAAACAAGAAGGCAAACTTAATTTATAAAAAATTAATACAGAAATTGAATTACAGACATAATTATTTTATGGTTAATAGAAATATATTTACTTAATAAACAACTAATAATACTGGACATAAACTCAATTTATATATAAAGAAAGAGAAAAAAGTTAATTGACATATAACTAGTAAATAGAAACGTAACATAACTAATAAGAGTAAACATATTAATAAAGTAAAAACTAATAGGAGAAAAGTTAATCAACTTATGTCTAAGAGAATAAAACTTAATTAACATAAAACTAGTAAGTGTACACTTAGTTATCTTATAACTAATAATAGGAAATGTAATTAACACAAAACCAATGGAGAACATTTTAACAATTTAGCAACGTCAATAAAAAGAGTCTTAGAGCGAATGCTAAGCTTGTACCAAGTATTTAAAGTGATAATTCTGCTTTTTTTTTCTTTACAATAAGGGAAAGAATTAACCAATTAAGTCACCCGCTAACAAATTTGTTCAAAATACTCATATCCTACTAAATTATCCGATGCATAAATTGAAAGACTAAGAGGCCGTAGTGAAATCAATTCAATCTATTAATTATAATTAAAGACAATAAATGGATTTTATTGCAACAATAAATGAATTTAATTGGAACAATAAAATCAAATGACCTTATAATAAAGCAAAAGTCTTGAATCAATCAATTAAGTTAGGTCATTTAAGAAGAAAATTAATTAAATATATATTCCATAAATGTAATTAAATAGCTTTATAGAAAGCAAGGCAATTATATTGGTTTGTTTAAGAGAATAATAAAATATATTGACTTCATCGTAAATCAAGTTAATTAAATTTAATAAATCTATTTCTTCTCAATCTTCTTGTTAAAATCAATTAAATAAATACTTAGTCAATCTCATTGAATGAATAAATTGAAGAGACTCTTAGTCAATCCCAGTGATTGAATAAATTAAGTCCATTACTAGTCGATAGCCTTAATTCAATCAATTAAATATGTCTCGTCAATCACCTTAATTGAATTAACTAAATCTATCTTTAATTAATTTACTTCATAAAATAAATTAAATTAATCCTTAGGTAATCTCCTTGATTGAAGTAATCAAATTAATCACTTGCAGATCACATTTATTAAATTAATTAATTATTTCTCTAGTCAATCCCTTTGATTGAATGAATTAATTACATCCCTAGCTACTCTCTCTGATTTAATGAATAACATCAATAGTTATTCAATCAATCCTCTTGATTGAATCATTTAATTCCATTCCTAGTCAATTTCTTGCATGGAACTAATTGAACGAGTTAATCCATTTAGTTGAATAAATTTAATTAATCCTTAGTCAATCGCCTTAATTGAATCAAATAGGTCTCTCTCTCTCTCTCTCTCTCTCTCTCTCTCTCTCTCTCTCTCTCTCTTTAATCTCCACAGTTCAATAAATTAAATATATCCCTAGTCAATTCCCAGGTTTAAATCAATTAAATCAATTGATTGATCTCCCTCAGGTTGATGCACGGCGGCTCGGTCAGTGGTGTGCCCCAACGGGGGATCGAGTCCCGCGACGAGGATGAGGAATCACTCCACCCAGGGTCGCCGCCCCCCCTCGACGACTCTGACGACTCCGAAGACGACTTCGCCCCATCCCCCGAGGGCCCGGAGCCCCCAGGTCCCAAGGGGTTGCTGGCGCCCGCTCCTGCCGAAGAGGAGACCGACGTGACGTCACTAGGGTCCCCTCGGAGAGGGGGACTCAAACGTACCCCCACTGCCCCCCTTCCGCCTACCTCATCATCCGGGACCCCACCTCACCAAGGGAGCTCCGTGAGCCCCCCTCCCACCCCACTCTCCCCGGCAAGACCCCCTTCTACAGGGCCCCTTACTTCTCCACCCTCGAAGGGGACACCGTCCTCCTTCCCGGGCCCCCTCGATCTCCCCCTCGGCCTCACTTACCTCGCCGGGGCCGCCGCCCACGACCGCGGCGACGCTAAACCCCCCTTCTCAACTCCCCCCAATACCCTCCCCTTTATGACGTCATTCGCCTCCTCCTTCCCCAACCCCCTTGCACTCACCTCTCTCCATTTTTCCTCCCCCAACCCTTTCTTACCACAGGCCCACCCTCTCCTTCACCCTTTCCCCTTCCCTCATACCCTCCCGCTTGTATCTTCGCAGCATCGTAACCCCTTCTTCTCTCCCATCCCTCCGCCACAACATTCCCCCCCAGCTAATTAATTGATACTCCTCTCCCGCTTGTAGCCCCCAGCATTGTAGGCCCCCTTTTTCTCCCAACTCTTCCCCCACAGCATTAACCTCTACCTTCTCCCACATTTGAATCCTGTAAATAATAAAAATCTAATAGAAAATGATGCTCATAATGATGATAATAATAAATGCTAAAACAATTATGTGGAACTTGTCACCTAACCTACTGTGAAAATTCCCCCCTCCCCAAAATAAAGATTTTAAAAATAAAAAGTTGAAAATGCAAAATTTTAAGAAATTAAGATTTTTATTTATGTTAAAACGAATTTTAAAATAAAATGTTAAATTTTTATTTTTTTTAATATAAAGAAAAAAAGGAATTTTTAAATAAGATTATTTTGAAAACCTTAATTTTGGAATGAAAAAATCTAAATTTTTATTTATATAAAAAATAGTTTTGAATGAATTTTAAATACAAATTTCTGTTCTTTTTTTTCAAACATCAACTTTACCGAATATCATTTTATATAACTAAATTTTGCAATGAATTTTTTGAAATTGCAATTTTGGGTAGGAATAAAAATTAAAAATTTTAAAAGAACAAAATTAACTATGATTTGGTGTACCACATTAGCGCGTTTTACTACATTATGTACAAGTGTGTGTATATAGATGTGTGCATATGTAAATAAGTATATATATTTGTATATGTGCGAAAAATTCAAATATTGTGATATATTTTGACAACAACCTATGTCTTTATTGTTTTCTATGTATATAATATTGATTATATATATATATATATATATATATATATATATATATATATATATATATATATATATATATATATATATATATATATATATATATATATATATATAATATATATATATTAATTTGTGAAGTGTATCCTATATATGTAATTTACATAATATGATAAAAAATATATCGATATATTATATATAATATTGAACGGTGGTATTAATTTTTAATGTTCCAAAATTAAATATCAAATCTTTCATTTGAATGAATTTCCCTTCATAAAAATAATAGCTTTGCTATTCTACGATAAATTTGAGCTAAGGAACTGAAATGGTTGAGAGAGGAAATTTTTGTCCTGTTAAACGCCTATTCTTAATAACTTTCTTTTCTATTTTCAAGAAACAACGAATTTGTCAAAATGTCGGCGAGAGTTGGGGGGGAAATTAGAAACAATGGCGTATTCAATTGGAACACTAATTGCGGCTTGTCATCTTTCAATGAACAGGAGAACACAGAAAGATTTATGACCTAATCATCAAACTATGTCTCCAAAATAACAGACTATAAGAACTCTCCTCGGGGAAAGATTAAGCTCAATTATGTTACAACAAACCCCAATACGAAGAAAGGGGACAAGAATAGATAGATAGATTGGCAGTTGTAGAAATTAAGAAAGATGAGACCCTTTGTACCTTAGAGAAACAAATTGGGAGCGGTGGAAATTACGAACCATGAGGCCCCCTTTGATTCCCAGAACAAGGAAGTGAAAGAAGACGAGATAGATAGAGAGATAGATTGGGAGTTTTAGAAATTAAGAACAATCAGAGGCCATTTTATTACAAACCCAAAGAAGTGAAATCAGGGGGAAGAGAAAGAGAGTTGCGGAAATTATGAACCATTAGAGACCATATGATCCCTAGACCAACAAAAGGAAAGAAAGAGAGATAGATAGAGATATAGGAAGGGAATTGCAGAAACCCCGAACCATGAGAGCCTCTTTGATCGCAAGAGCACGAAAGGGAACAAAAAGTAGGAGAAATGGAAAGTATGAGAGACCCTTTGATCAGCAGACCAAGTAAAGGGAAGAACTGATAGATTGGAAGGTGGAGAAATTACGAACAATGGCAGGCCATTGATCCCAGCTTCAAGATGGAAAACGATGGTAGATAGATAAATAAATCGGGAGTTTCAGAAATTACGAACCATGAGAGAACCCTTGATTCCCAGACGAAGGTAGGAAAGGAAAAGGAATTAGAGAAAAAGAGAGAGAGATTTGAGTTGTTCAGAACCATGAGAGGCCTTTTGATCCCAAACACAAGGAAGAGATAGATTAACTGTAACAGAATTTACAAACCATGAGAGGCCCTAAGATCTATAGAACTACATAACTAGGTTCATAAAGACCACATGATCCACTCAAGGCCAATTCGAGAGATAATAAGGTCTATGCCACCTCGATCTTGGGAGTGCATTCCATGCACTTAATAGGTCCATATTGACGAGGTACATACTTATTTACGGGTGTACCTTCCTATCAAGCATTTTCTATCTACATATTCACTAATAATTTATATATTACAATTTCTATCTACGTACACATTTAATTACCAGTGTACCTATTACTCTACATTTCTAATATGCATAAGTAGTATTGAAGGGAGGAAGCCAAGTTTACGTACACACTCACACATGCTCACACACACATACAAACACACACACATACACGGGCATCCAAGCCCATGAAATTTTCTAATGGACCCGACCTTTTCCCTCCCCCGCCCCTTTATTGGTTTGTCGTCAGAATGTTCCTAGCCTTTAGGCCAGTGGCCTTTTTATCAAGCAAGGGTTAGGCTGTCTTGGACGCGGTTCGAATATTCATTTATTGTCTTATATTGGCATATCAGTGGAGTTGCCACTTAACTTTTTACTCTTTCACTCCGCCTCTGCACTTGTTTTTTTAACTCATTTGTCGCTAAAACTTTTTACTCTTTCACTCCGTCTCTGCACTTGTTTTTTAACTCATTTGTCGCTAAAACTTTTTGTGTGCAATACGTTATAATATGATCCCCCATCCACACCGTGTCAGACTCAGACTTAGTAACTATTTTGCAACAGAAGATGTGTGTGGATCGGATTATATGTAAATTAAACCCAGACTATTCATCTACATTTGATTTATTCGATCATCTTTGTCGACTTATTCATGAACACCCAATTGATCGCAATGAATTATGTAGTATGGTTCGATAATTCATTTACGAAATGTCTTTTCCCAAACCTTTTCCCCTCTCCCCTCTTTCACTCCATCGTGTTCCTCGGCTCTGAAACCCATAAATGATACAGGGATATGACCATCAGCATTCTCTCTACTATCATCAGCTCCAACTGGTTTATTATATCGTTCTTCTGAGGGTTAATGGTTAATCCTTTATCACGAAGTATATATATATATATATATATATATATATATATATATATATATATATATATATATATATATACATACTTCACTCCACTCGTCGTTTGGATACGTACCTAATAGGATTTGTCTGTGTCACTGTGTCACAGTACAACAAACGTTCACCCAATGAGTCTAAGAGGCTATAGAGCTTGATTCAAGCATAGGCGATTGTGAATGAGGTAATTGGAAGATTCGTTACGTGGGAGTCAACTTCTACGTGTTTATCATTCTCCACTTTCGCAATGTACGCATTGCCAACGGCATCCATGGAGTTCATAATGTAATCGTCGTTTTTAACTCCTTAACATCATGGTCCGAACCACAGATGACCGTTTTGAAACCATGAATCCTCTGAGCAAACTTTCCCCAGAGACTGTAAAGGAAGAAATTATGATCAGGATCGATGTTTTTTTTTTGTATTATTATTATTACCTAACCTCCTTTCAAAAGTTATACTGAATGAACCATCATTGAGAGGAAGGTGAATAATTCTCAGCAGCCTCAACTGTGTCCCGCCAACTAACTGATAGTCTACAAGGTTAGAGTAAATGTAACATGATCTCGGATGAGATATAATAGCAGGAAAATCGCGCTATACAATGATTTAATTTTGGGATCGATTTTTTCATTAAACTGGAAAATTATTTCGACAGATGAAATAATAGATCTTCTTCACATTAAACAATGAACGTAAAGTGAGCATTAACACATATTCAGTAGACATTTTCCGTTGCGTTTTGTCAGAATGAAACAGTAAATCTTGAGATGATAATTTGTCTCATTTTCAGATTTAGTTTCTCTATGAGTCCTTTTTGACTTTTATAATAGCCGATATCTAACCATATCTCATCATAAGCATAGTGAATTTCTCTTATTTTCCTCTCCTTTTCTCTTGCCAATATAGTATTTGATGCATAATATTTCACTTCCAACTTTTTCCGATAGACTGTGAATGCATATATAGGCTTAGTAATATTATAGATATTCCCTGTAAATTGAAACTCACAAAGCCCTATTTCATACTGACTATGGTCTGTTATAAGGGATTTGTGCAATTCAACTCTATAGTCAGACATGATATTTTGAGGGTAAACATCCAGGGAAGATTAGGAAGGAAGGGTGAAATAAAAACTCTCTGACTTCATCTTCACAACTGATATATACTTTTTCTCATCTCCTACCTTTATATAATTTCACGAATGAATGTGATCAAGGTTGGTGGGTGATATCACGTGCCTTGACATATGAGTTAAACGTCTTAGGGTACACTCGCCATTTTACTAAATATAGCTAGTTTTTTCATACTCTTTCGCTTTAACTATCCTCTCCACTACATATTTCTTACGGGAGTCAAACTTTATTTTATGTAGTTCTTCATAAACTCCACATTCAATATGTTCTCCATTTAAATCTTTAATATAATACAGGTCTAATACGTTTGAAATTCTATATATCTTATAGATTTCCTCACTCCACCCTGCCTCGTATCCCTTTTTATAATTACTGGAAACGCGTGAGATTCGAACATAATCACCAATCTTATATAGAAACCTCTTTGTTTTACCTTCAGCTCTCGGAGTCAGTGTGGCAACACAATGTATAACATTGAACGATGTGTTCCCAATCATTTCATGTCTATAATTATTATAAGCGTTTGCAAAATCATCTAACACGTCGATGTATTTCCATGTATTATTAAAGGAAAAATGTCTGAAAAATCTTTCCTTTATTGTTTTTGTACACACTCTACAAGACTAACTTTGCTTAGTGAGTGAACAAGATATACGCCGATATTATATTTAACCAATAAGCCTTTCATCTTCTTTCTTTTAAACTCTCCTCCATCATCAGAACATAATTATATAACATGGAATCCATCCGGTTTCTTCCATGAGATTTCGTATATCATTTGACACTAGCTGATCCGTCTTCTCCTTTAAAGGAATTAGCCATAGATATCTAGAATATACATCAATTACAAAGAGTATGTAGCCTACACCATAATTATAACTTACAAATTTGCACATCACAGTTAGATCTAGCTCAAAATCTCGTTTGAACCTTGTTCTTTTTTACGTGTTTTGTCTAGAATCTTTTTCGCACGGGTTTGTGTAGTGTATAGCTATCTAAACCTGAGAGAAAGCTTTTCAAATCTGATTTTTTCGCGATCTTTTTTGCAGGGCGAAATAGCTGATTTATCCCACCAAAAGTCGTTGGCAGACTTAGGGATGTATATTCTTGCGTAACAATCGGCGGTTCATTTTTAGTTGAATATCCGATATGTTTACACTCTTGTATAATGTGGGGGAATTCCACGTGGAATTTATTTTCCCGGACGGAAGTGACGTCCATGCGCTAAAGAAAGTTCTAGAATTTAGTTAGTCTTAAATTGGTAAGCCTCCCCCCACCATCCACAAGTGGTAGCCTCAAACCGCGTCCACCTCGGACCACCTTTTTGCGGGTTAAAATCGCCTCGACGTGAAGATGCGAGGCCATTCGAGAGTAGCGCTGTTTCCCCCACCACTCCGGGGGGAGCCTCGGATAAATAGGGCTCGTCTTCCAAGTGGGAGACACAGAGTTGAGGAATCTCGCCCGCATCCAAGAAGTTTCCCCTAGTTCCAAGTCAGGTGCTAACAACGAATCAAAGTGTCTGCTGAACTTTTGTGTCTTGGAATTAACCGAGCCAGTGTGGTAATTCCATTTGACGATCGCCACCGAGCTATTTTTCTGACTCCACTCATCTACTCCTGTCGAAGCCCTCCTCGTTCCCTCCTCATTTTCGGGTGGCCGAAATACTCTCTTCTGGACCGGACATTACCCCCGCCCCTCCTTTAGAGAACCGTCATCCCGTCAACTTCCCGCTCAGAAGCTCCGAGAGCCCTCGCCCTTACGTTTATTGCCTGCAGAAGACATCCGTGAAACTTTACCCAGACGTCTCACCCAGAATCGTCCGTAAGCCAACTCCTCTTTCCCTCCAGCAACCCATTTGAGTTAATCCTCCCAATTTGAATAGTCTCCTTCTGTAACGCATTAATTTCTAACTTCAGAGTCTGATGCATAACTCTGCAATTCCCCCCTCGTTTACCAATGTAATTTTTCCCATTAATTCTCTTATTTTATGTAAATAAAAATTATATTTTTGTATTGCCTCTTGAAATAACCTTGAGCTTTGCCATTGCCCAAATTTTACCTGACCTCGTTGCACTCTTTTCTCGCTGTTCCGCGCGTTGAAACTCGTGGCGTTCCGTCCCTTTTCGGTTCGCCTATAAGTTATTGGTCCCTCTCCCATAGATATAATATGGTATTGATATAATATAATTACCTACCACGACATATAACTATTCAATAAAAGAGATCTTATGTTAACATCCAATTTTATTTTACATCTAGATTAAAATACATATTTTAATTAGAATTTCATGGATGTCCGCAATCTGATTACTTTGTACATATTTACTAATTCTCCGAATCAAAAGAGTTGGGTTAATCCGGTCAGGAAAACGATATTTGATATGCAACGGCTAAAGATTATTAATGTGTATTTTTAAACCAACTTTATAGTTTTTAAAATGAATATCAGGAGGTTTTTTATATGATCTAGAATTTGAATAAACATATTTGCTAAGGAATCGTAGTCTAATAAAAAACTATTTTTATCTGGGGTAACACACTATCCACTGGATATCCATGGTGAGACTAATTGATAAATAGATATTCAATTAAATTTTATTTACACGCACTGGTGACGTGGTCGTAAATATCCATGAGGACAAATTCTTTCCCAAGTTCAAAAGTGCTCCCTCTCTTGTTGAGAAAACAAGGAAATTCATCAAACGACACATTTTTTTTACATGCTCAGCTTCTGTGATGGTAGGGTGAAGTTTTTTTCATTCATCGAGCCCATCGTTGAATTCAAGATAGCAAACATCAACCGCATTCTCTAAACATTTCATCTGACGAAATCTTTGATGAAACTTGTCCTCAAGTTTTAGAAAAGTATTGACTTCATGCCCATTGTAAAGCGCGATTTTAAATCGTGTAGGAATGAAATCTTCATCCCTTTTCCAGTAAATGCCGAAATGTATACTTGGAAATTTACTGTTTCTATTTGCCCTCACTATACACTATAGCTGTTTTACACCGTAGTCCTTCACCAGTCGATCTGCATAGGGAAAATTTTCCTGATTTAACCTGTGGACTTCTCCAAACATAAGCCAAAATTCATCCTCACTAATGAATACTTTATCGTTATAGCGAGTTCTTCCGTACGTATTTTCAAAGATCACTCTAGATAGCCGGATTTTGTTCTAGTAATCTTCCAAAGGCTGAATATATTAATTTTACATTCTCGTTATATAATTCACTAAACCTGAAATCGAGAGATAGCTTCTTACGTGTGAGTATTAGAGTGAATCTGGACAGCCAGTGAGACAAAGTCCAATAGGATAGGGTTTCTTTCCTGCGGTTGGAATTTTCTTGTATTGTCTAATATTAGCATATCAGTGGAGTTGCCACTAACTTTTTATAATCCTTTAATTGGTCCCTCTAGATGCCAACTTTCATCGGTAAAATTGATTAAAAATTCGACCAGTTCCTTAGTTTTTGCTATTGACAATAAAGAAAAGTACGACATGAGTTTGTGCGAACCACTGAGCTTGATGTAGAGGAAGTTCATGTGTGAGTAATATTTTCTAACTCCTTCCGACGTTGTGAGTTTTTTTTATGATGGATTTAGGGAAATTCTAAGATATTAATTTTACTGTTACTTCCTCACAGATGGTGAGTGGTGATCTTTTCCACGTTCTTGCTAAATCATTGAGTAGATCGATAATGTTAGATTGTTGAAGTCTTTCACCGTCGATGGCAATCACCCTCATCATTACCCCAACTAAATCCCGATGTATTTGTTTAGTGTCTGATAAATTAATCTACCTCTTTCATGAACACTAGTCTCCGTGTTTCCATACTTTATCTGTATAACCGTTAATTTTATTACTTATCACTACCATTAATTTTAATAGTAGATGTCTTCACGACCTTATCGTACTGTTTGAAATAGTGTTCCAATGTGTTCTGGTAAAGTATAACATGTCTATCTTGTGGAATGTGTGAATAGTATAGTAGTCAACTCTCTCTGCAAAGATAAAAGTCATTTCCTCTGACAGGATTAAGTTTAAGGGTACTTCTCTCTCTTTTTCGGGAAAATAATATTTTTTTCATCTTAGAAAGTTGGAGAGAATAGGTGCTAGAACACAGTATAAGATTGGTAGAAACGATCTTCCATGCTGATTTAATAGTTTTTTCTTTAGTATGATATGACCTGGCTTCCAAGCCAACATACGTATCAACCGTTTGAATCGCGATATCTTTTGTTTCTGCGATGGTGTCATCGGAACATTACTTTTTATTAGATTAAGACTCATTTGACATACACATTTGACAAAATCACTATCCATGCTGCCTATGATTGATTTTTCATCTTTTTAGAGAGAGTGGCGAACGTATGGAATAGATACGTGTATCTTTTCATTCCATGCCTCATTCTAAAAGATATACGCTTTCGATTTCGTTCGGAAATATTCCCATCCGTAAAGTAAATCGTGCCGTGTTTCTCGAACTAAAGTAGCAGAGCAAATAACCATAGGGTTTTGAGACTTCTTCTTTATATATCTTCCTGAAGCTGTTCCATTCTTCAGGCGCTATTTGTCCAGCGACTATATTTATTTGGAAGATGTCTCTTCTCTGATTAGATAAGACTAGATTGTCAAAATTTAAGGTAATATCGCGCATATAAAAAATTTTCTAAAATAGATTTTGTGGCATAGGAATCCATATGGAGATATTCTCCTGGTGAGAGGTCACTGTGAATATCTCTGATATACGAGTATTTGCATCTATCTTCTGCATTAAGTCATCAAAAACTAAGGAGTGTATGACTTCTTTCATCCAAAGATGACACATCATACACACTTTCGTGAACCATTACTTCATTTTTAAATTCTTCATAGTCTTTTTTCCATACATTATAACAGCAGATGATTCTATAAACGCGTTAAGTAAACATCTTATTTCTATTAAGGAGTATAAGAATGCCATAATAATGCCAAATGGGATGGCCACTTCATCTATGGCAAATTGCTTCAATATTTTAAACCTAATCTCTTTACTTCGAATGCAATGAAGCGGGGAGGAAAAATCTTTAGGATAGAGCTCGTTCAGGATATAATTTTTAATGATACACTCCTATTTATGCCCTGATCGCTTAAAAAAACTGCCAAAAACAATGAGAATCCTTGAAATTCTTAGGATTTTCTTTCCGAGAAAACCTGGAACTATATTGGTGAAGTTCCTGAAAAAAGGTATTTGAACAATGAAAAAATGAGCAATAAGGAAAAAGTATAGTTTGACAATAATTGTTACCCGAATTTCCACGAAGAAGAATACAATATTCGTGCAGAGTATATTAAGTATTGCATTCAAGATGTTTCTATCCTTCGCCTGTGTTTTGAGAAATTTAGGTGTCACTTCATTAGAAGATTTAACATTGATCCTATGCAGTCTTGCATCACAATACTCTTATTGTGTTACAAGGTGTATAAACATAGGAGGGCGTTATCGCGATAATGATATCGGGTTATCCGAAATTTTTTCCGCGTTATCGATTAATCGGTATCCCCAATACTTTTGGTTCCAAACTAGCGATAACACAGGCCTGCGTTTGAAAAAAAAATTATGTTCCCAGGGATTTCTTTGTGGTTTCTTAATGAATCCAACCTCCTGAGCTCAAAAATAAATGTATATTTGTTCAATCAGGTCAGATTGTCTCAGTACAGCATACACCATTTTCATTGAGATTACCTCATTTTTTTATGAATTTAAAAAAAAAAAACTTTCTCTATCTAATAATGCATTATTACTGTTATATCATATAAACAGGAATACACGTATGTAAACTATAATTCTTTTAATAAACAAAAAATAAAAGATTGCAACATAATAAAGAAAATAATTATAATTTCGAAGAACAGACGCCCTTGACGATTTTCGTTTGTCCTGCAATCTGGTGCATCACGCTTCAAACACCAACAGTAGTCAGCAAGCATGTTTCCGTTCCATTTACACTGGTACCTGGATTCCATTGTTTTTACGTCCTGGTGGAATCTTTGCCCCTGTTCTTAACTGTAATCCCCGCAGTTGTCGGGAAAATAATCCAGATGGGACTGTAAAAAGTGTATCTTTATAGACATTCGAGCTCCCAAATGTTTGAGACTTGTTAAGAGCTGATTGACCAAGGCAACATATTCTTCTAGGCTTCTTTTATTGCCTAGAAAATTGTTAACTAGAGCTTTGAAAGCTTTCCAGGCATCTTTTTCTATGTCCTTCATTGATGCATCAAATTGCTGATCATGTTCCTGATTTGAAGTCCATCAAAAATTCCCTCATGGAGCTTAGCGTCACTGATATTGTGGAAATTTTCAAAGAAGAAATTTAAAAGCTTGGCCTAATTTATTAAGGGTTTTGACATAATTTTACATTATGCCAAGCTTTATATGCAGTGGAGGAAGGAGTATTTTTTGAGGAGGCACTAAAGGTTCAGCTATCACATTGTTTGATCTAATTCTAAATGCTTCTCGTGGAAGCCAAACCTTCTTCTCATAGTGCATACTATCTGCACGACTGTCCCATAAACATAGGAAACAGGGATGCTTCGTGTAGCCTGTTTGCGTCCCAAGCGTAAGAGACACTACCTGAAAAAAATTTAGCACGGTATGTAAATTCAGTGTAATATTTCTAAAAACAAATTCAAAGTAATATTTCTTAAAACAATAAGAATATGAATATGTACTGAAAAATCCTGTATGACGATGCATTAAATCATCGTATTGGAACTAATTGGATATATGTACATCTTATTTTGAGTTTATTGAGTTTATTGAAGCTATCTTGTAACCAATATTCAGTAACACAGCTTTTAAACTTCTACTGGAGGAATCTATGAACAGTCTCCATTCTAATGGGTTGTAGGGAATTTCAAGGGACTCAACAAGTCCTTTAATATTGGCGCAGTATACCAAAGAGCTGGAAGAATGCTGTAAAAAAATAGCTTCGAAACTCTTTTTCTCTATTTATGTACCCCCCTAAATGTTGTTTCTTAAGCGAGAAGATTACTTTCACGAAGTCGAGAGCCAAGAAGTTGTGTATTCGCCTTTGAAACCCCCAGATCCCTGGTCAAGTCATTTAACTGAACTTGAGTGAATGGTCTTGCGACCATATCATGTGTGGAAACCTGATAAGACTCAGATGTGTCATAATCTTGGTCAACTTCCATATTAATCTTTTCATGTACCTCTATATGTTCAGGGAGAGAAGGTATAGGAATTTCTGGGCCATGGGGCAGGGGTTTGATGGCAGAAGGAACATCCGGATATGCCACACTATGTTTATTCTTCTTATTTATACCTGTGGAAAATATAATTGCATATTACATAAAGGAATTGATTTGGAGTTGCAGATAGTACATAAATGTTTAGTAAAGGATATGTTCATGCTGAAGTGAACTATGTTAGTTTTTAATTTTATGCTAAGTCTTTGCATAATAATGACATTTTCAGGAGCCAGTATAATACAGAAAGCTTAAATACTTGATACAATGCTCACCTTAAAGATTTGTCATGCAAAAAAGGGCAGTCCGTAGTGTGGTGCTTGCCATCTCTCCGCACCATGGGAACACCAAAAGAGAGGGACTTCTGTTCGCCCTGAATCCAGCGTCTTAAACTTATGTAGCATCCCTTGCAGCAGATATGTGTGCAAAACTTTTTATCTTGATCTTTTAGCCTTACTCCAAAATATGCATGATACAAAGATTTAATTACAGGAGGGATTGTACTTTGCTGCTCGGGAAAAGTCACTTTGCCGCAAACATAGCAAAATCTGTCGGAGCTATTCTTACATTTTCTGTTCATTTTTAACTCAACCACTATTATTATTATTCTTATTATTATAATGCTAAGCAATTTTTAACCTGCAAAATATAAACCTATTTGCATAATTACTTAAAATGTACACAAAATTTACTGCGAATAGAGCAGTGCAAAAACTATTGAAATTAGATGTAATATAGGAGATGTATAAACTATAAAATTATTATCACCCCCTGTATCGAAAAAACTGGAGGTGATAGAGAAAAACGGATGACAGATTTGGATTTAGGAGATCAATTTTATTAAGTAACACTATAGAAAACCTAAGGTACATTTTTGACGCAGACCAGTGTAATCGATGATTTCAGTTCAGTTTTTGGTTCCAGTCTAGCACAGGGGCGAGCCGCGCGTGCCTTGCAGGAAGAAATACGAGGGGTGGTCAATAAGTTTTGCAATTCGGATATAAGGAAACGAGATATGAGGAAAAGTTTTTTATTATTTTTCAATATTACTACCCTCGACTTCAATGCACTGGCGCCACTTGTCCCTGAGGCTTCGAATTCCCGACAACCAGAAATCTGCCGACTATCGTTCAATCTACTCCTAAACGGCGAGCTGGACATCTTCATCGTCACCAAACCGGCGTCCACGCAGTGCAGCCTTGAGCTGGCGGAATAAAAAGTAGTCGCTAGGGGGCCGTATCTGGACTGTAGGGGGGATGGTTGAGCTCCTCGAATCCGCACTCGCACAGGGGAGCTTGTGCATGTATGGCCTTGTGGACTTTGACGACGTTGAAGTCGATCATGGGGCGTGAGGTTTCTAGGGACCCAACGGACAGAGACCTTGGTCATGGCCAAATTGTCGTTGATCATGTTGATAACACTTCCATGTGATAATCCAAGTTCTCGCTCGATTTCTTCGACCTTCACCCGTCGACCTTTGAGGATGATCCTCTCCACACGGGCCACATTGTCCTCGTTGGTCACGTCTGACGGGCGTCCTGGACGGGGGTCATCTTCAAGGGACTCACGAGCATGGCGGAACTCCCTATTCCAGCGAGCAATGGTTGCATAGGAAGAAGCAGTGTCGGTGTACACTGCAACCATGCGTTCATAGATCTCTTTTGCATTCTTCTCTTCCTTGGTCAAAATTTGATCAGTGTGCGGTGCTCAACCTTCTCCATTGTTGAAAAATTTGTGACTGACGATCTGCGATCAGCTACTGCTTCTTAAATAGACGAGGCAGGAGCATGCGGCTGCAGGTCCTGACTTGTCATAACTTGTCCTAACACCCCCACAAACAGACATCCCCCTTCCTCTGTTTTGCCCGACCCATTCGCAAAACTTTTTGACCGCCCCTCGTATGTAGGTCCGAGCTGTGAGGAGGATCCTCAAAACCTATAAGAAGATGAAAGAAAGCCTCACCAGGTAAGAAACTAAGAAACAGTATTCAAATATTTTTACTATTGTACATATTATAAAATAACGCTATATATAGTCAATAATCAATATTGTATTATAATTTTGGATTTATCGATTATCGATTTATCGGTTATCGCGCCACCTATGTGTATACGGATGCCTTCTTACCAGAAAATTCGATTGCAATTATCGACAGGGAGAACTCGAAAGCTTTTTCTTAAACGGCTATAGGTGGCTTATGTTTGAAGAACATATTAGAGGAATCTTGTTTTTTTCATTCAAGAAACCGTGTTGAGCGAGGCCTTTCTGTTGGAGGGAGAGTATTTTCCCTGACGTGTTTTCTCCACCAGGAAGAGGTTACCGCGTTTCTCTTTCATGGATGCTATTGGCATTGGTGTCAGAAAGAAGACTGTACTTTCAAAGAAGATGTCCCCATTGGTGGACGTGGGTCGTTGGACCGCAACTACCACACAATAGAGAGTTATCGAATTCTCGGTAGCAAATACAAGTAAATCATTCTCCACGAGTGTGAATTTGAAACCATGATGCAAACCATTCCTGGACGACGTGAGTCACTTAATAAAGGGTGTTCCATTGAGATGGATCGAAGTTAGCACTAAATAAAACAGTGTTATTGGTGAAAATTTATTGATTTCACTATTGGATCATGTTATTTGAGTCATGGCAATTATTGGTGAGAAATAATATCGCCTAAATGTTCGCCAAGGCTTCGGCAGCACACCTCCACTCGATGGTCAAAATTTTTGATGACGTCTCTGCATAGTTGCTCTCTGATCTCACCAATATGCCTTATTATCTCATCCTTCAGTTGTTGAATTGTTGTTGGCTTGTTGGCATAGACCATACTTTCGAGATGACCCTAAAGGAAGAAATCTAAAGGCGTCAAGTCACATGATCGTGGTGGTCAATTGACCTCGCTGTTTCGAGAGATGATGCGACCTGGGAACTTCTCATTTAATAAGGCCATTGTTGCATTGGCTGTGTGGCATGTGGCGCCGTCGTGTTGAAACCACAAATCTTCGACATCCCTAGAATTCAATTCAGGCCATACAAAGTTGGTTATCATAGCACGGTATCAATCGCCTGTCACCGTAACAGAATTCCCGGCATCATTTTCGAAGAAATATGGCCTAATGATTCCGCTAGCACAAAATGCACACCAAACAGTGACCTTTTGTGGATGCAGTGGCTTTTCAACAATCTTCCTGGGATTTTCATCAGCCCAAATGCGACAATTCTGCTTATTATCGAGTCCACCAAGATGAAAATGGGCTTCATCACTAAAGATGATTTTTGCGAAAAATCATCATCAGCTTGTCTTTGCTCGTGCATCCAATTGACGAATGTATGGCGCTTCAAATGGTCAACAGTCTTCAGTTCTTGTGTCAATTGAATTTTGTAAGCGTGTAGAGACGAATCTTTTGTCAAAATTTGATGTAACGTTATTGTGGAGAGGTTCAATTCCTGTGCGCGATGACGAATAGAGGTGTCTATATCTTCGGCCACATTCTCGCGCACTGCAGCAATGTTTTCAGCTGAACGGCGTAAACGAGCACGCAATGGCGTTTTCATAGTTGCCACCGACCCCGTTCGTTTGAATTTACGAAGAATTTTGCCAATTGCACTCTCGGTTGGTCGATTATGTTGACCCCAAAATCGCGAAGTGCCCAAAATGCGTTTCTGTTTGAACGTATATTTTTGTAATAGGCTTCAATAACCTTAACACGTTGTTCGATTGTTAATCTTTCCATGGTTAAAATTGCCAAAGACTGAAGTTGTTAAATCTGAAAGAAGAAGAAAAAAATCATAAGACGCTTAGACTTAACTTACATTTAAAATCCGTCCAAGTTATTGGACACACCCTTTAGAATCTCCGCCGATGTAGTTAATGTGAGGAGTACACTTTTTGGTGGCAGATATAACCCATTTAAATTATATTACCCACCAACCGAAGGTATGAAGTTCCATTACGTCAATCTTTGCTCCTTATATCCGTACTGCATGAAAAACAATCCATATCCCTTAGGACCCCGTCGACGCTGCGTATCTGTGCGAGAAACTCCTTCTATTCAGGAATTCACCGAGGGTGTGAATAAGACATATTTCGATATCGTGAAAGCTCATGTTCTGCCTCCTAATTATCTATATATTCTGTTCTCCCTTAATCCATAGGTGGTAAACGTACTTTCACACTCTGCATAACATGCACCCAACAAAACTCACGCAAGTGCGATCACTCTGAAAAGCAACGTATGATTTGTGTAGTATACACACCCCGGAACTGAAACCTGCCCTGAAAAAAGTGTATAAGATCAAGAAAATTTACGAGATTGGGAGTTTGAAAAGAGGGATGGGTTGTTTGTACAGTATATAAAAACCTTTCTAGAAGAAAACGTAGAACCTTCTGGATTCCCGCGAGGAGTGGATGGATAGAAGGAGAAAATGGAACATATGAAGAGGGTAAATCAGGTTAAGGGAATAAACATACAAAGAGACAACATCCTAAGGAATCCTGGAAAGCGTTTTCGAGCAAAGCTCTGTCTAAACAGGTAAGGATTTCTTCCTGCAATTATATTTACTCCATTGAACTTATTTAGTTGATATATTACATTCAAAATGTAATTTTATAAATACTAACGCATTGTACAACGAATATGAAGTCACTAATTTCTAAAACATGAAGGCGATAATAATAATTACAATAACACAAAAAAAGCTCATCGATCCTAATCATAATTTCTTCCTTTACAGTCTCTGGGGAAAGTTTGCTCAGAGGATTCGTGGTTTCAAAACGGTCATCTGTGGTTCGGACCATGATGTTAAGGAGTTAAAAACGACGATTACATTATGAACTCCTTGGATGCCGTTGGCAATGCGTACATTGCGAAAGTGGAGAATGCTAAACATGTAGAAGTTGACTCCCACGTAACGAATCCTCCAATTGCAGCATTCACAATCTCCTATGATCGAATCAAGCTTTATGGCCTCATAGACTTGTTAGGTGAATGGTTGTTGTACTGTGATACAGACAGTGGTATCTTCATTGCTAGGAAAGATGACCCACAAACTCGACTTGGAGAATTCCAAGGTGATCTCACCGATGAGATCAAAGATGTGTACGGTGCCGATGCGTATGTAAATTTATCCTCCTCTAAGGGTCCCAAATCCTATTCGGTACGTATCCAAACGACGAGTGGGGCGAAGTATAAACTTCATGCAAAAAGATTAACCTTTAACCCTCAGATTAAAGATATAATAACCTACGATAATATAAAACGCGTAGTTGGATCTGATGATAGTAGAGAGAAACCTGATAGTCATACCACAGTACCATTTATGGGTTTCAGAGCCGAGGAACACGATCAAGTGAAAAAGGGCAGAGAGGAAAAGGTTTTCAGAAAGACATTTCGTAAACGAGTTATCTAACTATACCTTTTGGTTTCAAAGGTAGCTTACATAACATTTATAAATAGTTACTATACATTGAATCCTTTGCTGTTATTATGAACCTTTTATGTATAATTTTTTTATCATTTATAATATTCTCTGATTAATATGAATAAAATAAAGATAAAATAATACGCGTTAGACTACCAATGTTTTAATTTGTTTACAAAATAACTCATTACATTCTCTTGATTTTGTGAGAAGGAGAATTCTTTCATCCCGTCCTCTTCAGTCTTAGTTTTAATTGTATCAGTGAGCCAGTGGGAATACCATGACAGAAAGCGAAATAACAGGGTTTTGTGACGAATATAGTGATGTTCACTACTTTTTCACCATCATTGGAATGTAATATTCCAAAAAAACTTTTCCTCCCGTGTACTGAGACGATCGGATAGGCCTCCTACAAAGGAAAACCGAACCATAAGCTCGTTTTTTAATTTTTCACCAATGATTAAATCTTCTAAATCCATAAACTGGATATTCCCAAGTACTTCTTTGCCGTTAATCTAGTTGAAAGGTTGTTGAACTGGTCCACTATACAGAAATTCAATCCGATCAATTGGGTGTTCATGAATTAGTCGATGAAGATGATTGAAGAAATCAACTGTACATGAATAGTCTGGGCTAAATTTATAATCCGATCCACACAAATCTTCTGTTGCAAAATAGTTACTAAGTCTGAGTCTGACACGGTGTGGATGGAGGAGATCATCTTCTAACGTATCACACACAAAATGGTTCAGCGACAAATGAGTTAAAAAACAAGTGTGGAGGCGAAGTGAAAAAGTAAAGAGTTAAGTTGCAACTCCGCTGATATGCCAATACGAGACAATACATGAACATTCAAACCGCGTCCAAGACAGCCTAACCATTGCTCAAAAAAGGTCACTGACCTAGGCTGGGTATGGATGGGACTGGGCTTGGAACATTTTGTCGACCAACCAATAAGGGGGGAGGGGCGGGGGGAGGTCGGTTCCATTAGAAAATGTCATGGGCTTGTATGCTTGATTATATGTGTTTATATGTGTGTGCGTATTTGTGTATACTCGGGGTCCTCCCTTAAATCCTACTTGCATACTTGCCTACTCCCACCATTCAAAAAGCTGATACAAACTATCTCTTCTAACCCGCTGACAGTGTCTGCTAGTGTTGAAAGGAAACAACTAAGGCAGCAAATCCTGAAATAAATATAGAAAGCATATTTAGACTCATGCTCTACAGTGACTAATGACTGACATTATGGGAAGGGGGGGCTAGGGATGAGCCTTTATTTGTAAAAACTCAGTCCTGATTTTATAAAGTGATATTTATCCGTGCTCCTATTAGGTTACATATAGATGCGAATAGTACTTATCCAGTCTGTTTTAAAAAAATACAACTGACGTACATTCTACTACTCTGCCGGGTAGGCGTTTCCATGGTTGAGTGATTATCTAGGTGATGAACTTGTTTGCGCTATGCCACTGGTAAATCGCTTGTTGACTAATTTATCTCCATTTTGACGGGTATTCGCTCTATAAACTAATTCGAATAATGACAGTAATTTCTGATTATCCTCTTTGAGTGATCAGCATTTTTTTTAGGAGCCCATCTGGCGACTGCCTACTTCGGGCATAAGTCGCCGTACTCACTAAGCGATCGGCAAGCCAGTGTTTAATCCAATTAGCAATTTTTCACTTATTCCTTGATCTTTTATTTTAAGTAAGAGCCTCTTCTGCGGTACTGTATCAATCGCTTTTTGAAAATCGAGGTAAATTATGAGTACTGCTCTGCTATTGTCGTAAAGGGACAATAGGTTTGTTAAGCACGATTTCCTTTTTCTAAAACCATGTTGATTTTCTGAGATTAGGTTATTTCCATCAAGGTAAGCTCCCATTTTGTCTCCGATTATTATCGATTCTAAGACCTTTTTACCAACTACTGAAGTAATGCTAATAGAAGAAAAGTGCTGGGATCGGAATTTCCTTCATTTTTAAAGCTTGGCGTGATATTAGCTCTCTTGAACTCAACTGGAACTATCCCCTCACATAAAAACGATTTAAAATCATACCCAATAGTTTTACCAGTTTTTTTTTAATTGTTTAATGTGCGTCGGGTATAGAACGTCTGGCCTGGGAGACTTTGATTATTTCATTTTATTTATTTATGTATTTAGTTCGTATTCACTTATGCACACGTCAGAGAGCATTCGATTTTCCCTTAAAAAAAATCTCCTCACTTAATAAGTTTAACTGCGTCATGTCTTCGACCGTAAAGATGGTTACGCAATAATCGTTTAGTATCTTAATATTTTCTTCCACGCTATCTGATAGGCGCCTCTCTTTACTCATTAGCTGATCTTTACTCTCTCTGGTTGGTTTTCTACTATTTACGTGTGCATATAACCGTTTTGGTGCTGTTTTAAAATTTTCTGCTATATTATATCTCTTTCATGGTCCTGCTTCGCTTTTATAATAACTTTCTTTACATGTCTTCTATATGTAATGAAACTTGTTCAATTTTCCTCAGTAACCTGCTTTTTTTGTTCTATAAACCGTCGATTCCGCTTCCGTATAGAGTTTAGAATTTCGGCTGTCAAACACAGTTATTTTTATTTTAAATATTTCTATAAACTCCGAATCTACTGTTAGGAATACTTGCTGTAACTCTGAATACATATCGTGTGCTTTCAGATTTAAAAATGAGCTATCCCTCTCGAGGGCTAGTATACGATCCTGAAACAGGTCAATGTGACACTTTCCTAACAACGAAACGAGTTGCTAGATGTCATTTAAGGATACGCTTGCCCGTATATCGAATCAAATGGTGTTGTGGTCGCTATTTGACAGCGTGGTTAGAACTCAATCGAGAATATTTTGGTCTCTCGTTGGCTTCTCTACCTTTTGTAAAAGAAAATTATCTTCCATGAATTTTAGCATTTTTCACCGTCTTTATCGCATGCGCACCTTAGATAGTCGATATTTTGCAAATTAAAATCACCGCATATAATTGCCGTGTTTCTTTTAATAACAGAGGAGACAATTAAACAACAACATATCCTCTTCTTCGATTAAAATGTTAATCCTAGCGTTACCCATCAATAATTAAACCATTACAATTTCCTTTTCCATATTTTCATTATTTATGTCAACCCTAAATAAGGTTATATTTGTTTGTGCGTACAATAAGACATCCCCCTCTGGTCCGCTTCCTGTCCTGATTGTAGAAACTGCAGCCGTCAATAACAAATTCTTTTGTAATTAAAATGATAAGAAAGTTTTCCGATCTAACGCTATAAATTCGAGCAATTTATTTCTTACGCTCCGTGCATTCATGTAGAAGCAATTTAGTGCATCTCTTAAGCTGACCTGAACATTTCTCGAAGGCCTAGATCGTTTCCCTAGATCTGAGCCAAACCACGGGGGTAAATAACTTCCTGGCAAAAATATCGCTTATGCTTTTATCTATTAACCTTCCCAACCTGGAATACCTATTTTACTAAGATGAATGGCATCTTTATGAATAAGAGATAGTTGGTCTTGAAAATCGTTCCAGAAGTTAAAGAACTTAATCCCCATTACGTGACACAAACGTTTTAGGCATTCATTAGTGTAAATTGACTTTGTATTGTCAGACTTACGTTTAATCGCGGAATAATCCCAATTATCCCTACTTTAGTCGCGCTAGTTTTAGCCGACCTAATTAGATCCCTGGATCGACAAACAATTTTGTTTGGGGTTGTGTTAATTTAGTGAATTTGGTTGTTTCAACCAACAACTAACGAGGTCCTCTGTCTTCCCGTTTACGTTGTTAATCTAATAAGTTTATTTATGTGACAGCTTCAGGGGCCAATTTTCCTACGTTTAGCCAGATTATGCGCTTTAAATTCTGAATCTTGATTTTTTTTATCAAGGAATCTTCGATTAGGATGCTCTCTGTTTCCTCCTTGATTGAGGTTAACAAAGCAAATGGGTTGAAGAGGGAATTTCAAAATGGTCTGAAGGCCTCGTTGGTCGAGCCCCGTTTATGACCGGCTTAATTTGTGATTCCAGGTATTCATATGAATCCAAGATACGTGCCTGTTCATTAATTACATCAAGGGTGCCCTTTATCTATGTACAGCTAGATTTCCGGCTTTGGGCGCGATTTTCCTTCCCCCGCAGTTAATCAACGGATGCCCCTAAACCGTTTGCCAGCTCGTCTATTTTGTGGTTTGCCCTGTTTAATTGGCCAAAGTTACATGTTCTAATGTTATGAGGGCTAATGGGTACGTTAATTTCCTTATTAAACGAAGTCCCACAATAAGCACAACCAAATTTGACGACAGGCATGGTAGAAAAGAGATTTTTAAAATGTCACCGATGAATTTTGAGATTATAGCGCGACGTAAACGTACGACCTTATCTCCGATTTGTTCATAAGTTCAAGGAAGGGAAAGAATGGCAGATAGATAGAGAGAGAGTGGAAAAAAGGGAATTGAAGAATTTATGAACATTAAAGACCTTTTAATCCCGAGACTAGGAAAAGGAAAGAAATAGTGATCTAAAAAGAGGTAGATTGTGAATGTCACAAATTAAGAACCATGAGAGGACCTTTCATCCCAAGACCAACGATTAGAGAATATACGGTAGATAGATATATGGATATGTAGAAATTATGAAACATTAGAGGCCCTTTCACCCACATACCACGGAATGGTAAACGGTTAGATATATAGATTGGGATTTGCAGAAATTATGAACCATGATATACCATTTGATCCCTAGACAAAGGAAGGAAAAATGGAGATTGAATGATACATAGGGAGTAGCAGAACTTAAGAGCCAAGAGTGGTACTTTAATCCACATACCAATGAAGGGAAAGAAGGTGAGATAGATTGAGAGATAGATTGAGAGTTACAGAAATAACAAACCATCGGATGATCTTTGCTCCCAGACAAAGGAATAGAGAGAAGTTTAGATAAATAGAGAGAAAGTTTGGCAGTTCCACAAGTTAAAATCAATGAAAGGCCCTTTGATAAAATACTAAGAAAGGGAAAGAAGAGCAGATACATAGAGAAAGATTGGGAGTTGTAAAAATAAGAAACCATGATATACCCTTTGATCCACAGACCAAGGAAGGCAAAGAAGTGGAGATAGATACAAAGATAGATAGTGAGTTACAGAAATTACGAACCAGAAGAGGCCCTGTTATCCCAAACTGAGGAAGAGAAAGAAATGGACATAGATTGCAAATTGCATAAGTTACGAACCATTAGATACCCTTTTATCTACAGACCAATGAAAGGTAAGAAGGGGAGATAGACAGATAGATAGATTGGGAGTTTCAGAAGTTAGGAATCATGGGAGGTTCTTTAATCCCCACCCTATGTGAAACGAGTGTAGGTAGATAAATAAATTGTGAGTTTCAGGAATTTAGAACCATGAGAGAACCTTTGATCCAAAGCACAACGAAGAAAAAGAGCGGAAGATTGATAGACATATAGAGTTTGAGTTCAGAAATTACTAATAATGTGAGGGGGGAGCTATGATCTCCAGCACAATAGAGAAAGGGAAAGATAGACAGATAGATTGGCAATTTTAGAAATTATGAACAATGGAATGCTTTATGATCCTCATACTATGGAAGGTAGAAAGTGAGATATAGATTGAGAGCTGCAGAAATTACGAAACATGAGACGCCCTTTGATCAACAGACCAAGGACAGAGAAAAGAGGAGGTAGATGAACAGATTGATTGGAGTTGCAGACATTACTCACCATCGGAGGCCCTTTGATCCCAAACACATGAAAGAAACGAAAGCTAGAGATAGATTAAGAGTTCCAGAAATTCCGGCCTATGAGAGTTCCTTTAATCCATATCCAAAGGAAGGAGAGAAAAAGAGATAGATAGAGAGATAAATCGGGAATTAAAGAATTTATGATTCATGAAGGCTTTTTGATCCCCTGAACAAGGTAGAGAAGGAGACTCGTTAATCCCTAGAGAATGGAAAGGAAAGAATGTGAAATAGAGAGATAGATTGGTAGTTGCGACCCATGAGATACACTTTGATCCTCGGGCCAAGGAAGGGAAAGTAGGGTAGAAAGAGATAGACATACATAGCATAGCATGCGAAGAGTTATAGAAAGTATGACTAATTAAAAGCCTTATGATCACACCTCACAGGACACGAAAAAAAGGAGGGGGTAGATTTGGAGTTCTAGATAATACGTACTATGAGAGTCCCTTTAATTTCCATAACACGGAGAGAAAGAAGGAGAGATAGATTTGGAGTTTCAAAAAATAACGAACAATGAGACGACCTTTGATCTCAAAACAAAAGAAGGGAGAGATGGGTAGATAAAAAGAGTGATAGATTGGAGGTTTCACAAATTAAGAACCATAATAGGCCTTTTGATCACAAGCCCAACGAAGGGAAAGAAGGGTAGATTGATAAAGAGCGAGATTGGGAGTTTTATAAATTAAAAAACATGAGATATACTCTAATCCACAGACCAAAGAAAGGAAAGAAGGGGAGATAGATAGAGAGAAATACATAGCGAGCTGCAGAAATTATGAATCATGAGAGGCACTTTGATTCCCATACTAAGGAAGAGAAATAATGAGACATAGAATGAGAGTTGCAATCTATGTCCCTTTGCGAGATATTCTTGTCTGGATGTATCTATTTTATTATCCATTTATCTTCTTTGATCTCCTTTAGCGAGATCTTTCTGCCTAGATGTATCTATCTGAATCTCTATTTGCCTTATTTGAAATTCTCTTCTATTTGCGAGATCTTCCTTTCTGGATATATCTATCTGAATATTAATTTGTCTTCTTTCATCATTTCCTCCATTAACGAGATATTCTTCCCTGGATGTATCTATGAATATCTATTTGTTTTCTTTGATCTTTTCCTCGATTAACGAGATATTCCTGACTGAATGTCTCTATCTGACTATATAATCATCTGATTTGGTCTTCTCTTCCATTGGTGAGGGCTGTCTGCCTAATGTATCTATCTGACTATTTATTTCTCTTATTTGATTTTTTTCTCCATTTAAGGGATCTTCCCATCAGGATGTATCTATCGGAATCTCTAACTGCCCTCCTTGATCTTCAACTCCATCGGCGAGATCTTCTTGTCTCAATGTATATGTCTGACTATCTGTTTGACTTAATGATCTACCTGTTAGTAAGATTTGGCCAATGGAGGGAAAAATGAAAGAAAACAAAGAATTAGGCAGTTAATTACATTCAGAAATTAATAGATAGTTTGGGGTTTTCAAAAGTTATGATCCATGAGAGATTCTTTGATCACCAGTCAAGGAAAGTAAAAAGGGTGTCATAGATTTCGAGTTACATAAATTATGCACCATAAGAAGCCACTTGATCCCACGCCTCATGTAGTAAACGAAATGGAAATAAATAGAAAGATAGCTAAGAACGTGCAGAAAATAAGAACCATATATTCCTTGATCCCCATTGTAGAGAAGTTAAAGAACGTGATATGGATTGCGAGTTACAGAAATTACGAAGCAGGAGATACACTTTGCTCCCGAACCCAAGTAAGGCAAAGAAGGGGAGATAGATAGAGAGAAAGATTGTGAGTTGTAGATATTAGAAACTATTAAACACCCTTTAATCCCCAGACCACGGATGAAAAAGGGGATGAATATATAGAGACATGGTTTGGGAGTGTCACAAATTAAGAACCATGATAAGTATTTTCATCCCAAGCCCAAGGACTGCAGAGAATGGTAGATAGATAGGAGAAAGATTGAGAGTTGTAAAAATTACGAGCTATAAGTAACCATTTGAGCCGAAGCATTAAGAGATACCACATTCATTTTTTCAACTTTTTACTATGTTAGATTATCATATATGAAATTAAAGCTTAGTAAAGGGCCTTCTATTCCTGCCAAAATCATAATAACCTACGACGCCGTTTTTGAGATAAAGGGGGTTCTTTCAGACCCCCCCCCCCTCCCTCGAAACCTGATACCATATAAATGGCTATAGAATTACTAAAAATTAAGCATTCGAACTTAATATACAAGCAAACAATGCACATATGATTTAGTTATAATTTGAAATCAGTTTTTTTAGTTCCATGTAAATTTGTGTTAATAGTGGACTTAAACATATATTTTTCAGACAAGGTCAACTATAGGTTTTGTTCTCATTTGTTAAAGGGAGGGTTAAGTGAATATTAGTGGTGTTCTGAATGCCCTGGATTTAATTAAATCTATATTCGAATGATGCTAAAAATATAAATCAGTTCTTATTCGCCATTTTTTTTTAGCAAATATTTAAAATCGCATGGTATAGTTTTGCGTTTTGTTCACAAATCAACTTTAAAAATCTACGGAGAATTTCCGCGAATGTATACAATTTTGCATTATCATAATCTTCACTATGTTCTAGTTATGTTGCTAAAACAAAATATAGACTATTAAAAAGTGCATAAAATTTCCAATAAAATGATATAAAATTCAATGGTGTAGTTTTGTTTGTTCTTTCACAAATTAAATTTAAATATCTAAGAAAAGTTTTCCACGAATGTATACAATTTTGCATTATCTTAATTTTCACTAGTCATGTCGCTAAAGAAATAAATATACCATAAAAAAGTGCATAAAACTTGCAATAAAATGATATACAAAACTAAAGAATGCAAATTTTCAACGAAAGAATTTGAAAAGTGAATAATGAACAAATGTGTTGTCCCCTTAAGAATTGAAAGAGGGGGAGATAGAAAGAGTGTTAAGAAGTTGCAGAAATTGAGAACCACGAGAAGCCCTTTATTCCAAACCCAAGAAAGAAAAAAGGTCTAGATAGTTAGATAGAGAGATTGGGAATGAAAAATGCACGAACCATGAGAAATCTTTTGATCCCCACACCTAGGAAGTGAAAGAATGGAAGATACTTAATCAGATAGATTGGGAGTTCTAAAATTAAGAATCATGGGAGGGACTATGTTCTCGCCTTAAAAAAAGGACATGAGAGAGATAGTTAATTTAATTGGTGGTTTCACAAAATACGAAATTCGAGAGACCATCTAATCCCAATACCAAGGAAGAAAAAGAGGGAAGATAGATAAAAAGATAGAGTGAGAGTTTATAAATTTAGAATAATGAGATAAATTGGGAGTTGCAAGAAAAAAAAAGATTAAGGACCCATTGATATCCGGACCAAGGAAGACAAAGAAGTGTAGATAGAGAGAAAGATAGATTGGGAGTTACATAAGTTACGAACCATGGGGGAAATTTTGATCCCCAAACCAAAGAAGGGAATTTTCAGAAATTACGAACAATGAGAGGGGCTTAACTTTACACCCCAAGAAAACGAGACCAGGGTAGATAAATAAATCGATTTGGAGTTTCAATAATTACGAAAGATGAGAGACCCTTTTGTCCAAGGCCAAGGAAGTGAAAGAAGGGGAAATAGTGAGAAATATAGATATAGATTGAGAGTTACAAATATTATGATCCATGAGACTCCCTTTGAATTTAATCCCAAGAAATTGGAAGAAGTGTTGATAAATAGAAGGATAGATTGGGAGTTTCAGAGTGGCTTTATGATCCCCAGACAAATGAAGAGACAGAAGAAGAGTGATAGAGAGACAGATTGGGAGTAGCAAAATTTATGGGCCCTGCGAGGCCTTTTGATCCCTAGATAAATAAAGTGACAGATGGGAAGAAAGAAAGAGATAGATTGGCAGTAGCAGAAACTAAGAACTATGAGAGCCTCTTTGAACCCCAAAAGCTAGAAAGGGGAAAATGAGAGAGATTAGGAATGACAGATATTAAGAACCATGAGAGGCTCTTCGATCTCAAACCCAGGAAAGGGAAAGAAGATTAAATAGATCCAGAGATAGAATGGAAATTACAAAAATTCCCTAAAATAAGAGTTCCTTTGATCCCCAGACGGAAAAGGGAATTGAAGGGGAAATAGAGAGATATAGTGGGAGTTGTAGAAATTAAGAACAAATAGAGGCTATTTGATCTTCAGGCCAAGGAAGAGAAAGAGAGTAAGATAGGTAAAAAGATTGATTGGAAGTAGCAGAAATTACGAAGGATTAGAGACTCATTGATCTAAAGACCATATAAAGGAAAGAAGAAGAGGTTAATTGAGAGACATATAGGGAGTTGCAGAAGTTTAGAACCATAAGCGTCCCTGTGATCACAAACCCATAGATAGTGACATAGATAAATCTAGAAAGGAAGATCTCGGCACTGGAGGAGAAGATAAGGATTCAAATAGAGAGACAGATAGATATGTAAATCCAGACAGGAAGAGCTCTACAATGAGAGATAAGATCAATGAAGACAAATAGGTAGTCACATAAATACATTTAGACAGGAATATCTCGTCAATGGATGACATCAAAGAAGACAAATAGATTCTCAGACAGACGCATCCAGAGAGGAAGATTCGCCAATGGAGGAAAAGATCAATGAATTCAAATAGAGAGAAAGATTGATCGAACCAGAAAGGAATACTTCGCTAATGGAAAAGAAGATCAAAGAAGACAGCTATATAGTCAGATAGATACATCTAGACCGGAAGATCTCGCCAATTGAAGATAAAAAAATACATAATTAAACTGAATTACAAAAAATCTTTTTAAGTCGTCCAATATTTTTATTGATTTTAGACAATTTTATAACGTTGAATTTGAAAATGACATCCGTTTCCTCCGATCAGGTCAGGTTTTTTTGTGCTAAGTCGATTAAAAAAAAAATCCGATTTTATAACTAAATCGATTATATTTTTGTGACCATTCCGGTTGAATTATATTGATATTTCTCGTCCGAAATAGAGTTTTAAGATAAAAACATCGTTTTCTAACGAATTTAGTAATTACATGTTACAAAAATTGATTTGTGTACATTGAATAGTAGACTGATAAAGTTAAGTACATGTAAATTGGATATTAGGTCATCTTTGTTCAGATTTAAGGGCATAAACTTCCGTTTCTTATAACTCCTAGAATGCTCAGCGTTAGGAATGTCCCTCTTCAAATTCCAACAGTAATCAGTCATCATGACTCCATCCCAGCGTCCCTGATACCTGATCTCCATCTCTTTCATGTCTTGATGGAATCTCTTCCCCTGCTCGTCGTTCATTGATCCCATATTCTTAAAAAATTGATCCATATGTGAGAATAAGTAATGCATTTGTATGCTCATGTTGCATCAGAGGTTTCTGAAAGTAGTCGGCATATTGGTGACAAGTTATGTGTAGTTGTTGGCCTTCTTGTTGCCAAGAAAGTTCTTTATGACCAGACCAAGCAGAGCTTGATGTGCAGTGGTGAGAAGAGTATATTGTCTCAGTCCGCCAGGGGGTTGTTTATGACGTTCCTAGCTCGGAAATGCACCAATTTTTCCCATACTGGTCAGTCCTTCGTGTAATGCTGAGCTTAGTCCCTACTATCTCACATGCACAGAAATCACAGGTACCTGGTAAACCAGGAATGTTGTCACAACTAAAAGTTCACCATCTTCAGGTCAGCCTAAATAAACGATTCATGCTGATCATAACGAAATTTTTTCAAAACGTACTTTACCCCTTCATACTCCTCTTTTAGTGTATTTAAGTGAGACAAACTGGTTGCTGTTGTGCAGTAGAAGACAATTCAACGATCGGTTGCTGGTGTCAATGAACAGTCTCCAATCTTCAGGCTAGTACTATGACACTCCAAGCTTTTGCAGAAGCTGCGCAATATGTATACAATACACAAAATCTTCTGTTCAGAGAAAAAAAACGAAGGAGTTTTGATTTCTGTTGCGGTAGGTGATTGAAGCACTGTCAGAGAGGTGTGGGGGGGGGGAGTTCCTTGAAAAACTGTACCAAATCGAGAAAAACCAATATGATTTGAGGATTCAGCACATCAAATTTTCCTAAATCTGCTAAAAAAAAAACAACTAACACAATAAAGTTGGTGTTGGCAGGTGTTAAGAGTCAGAGAGATCCATCTAGACAGAATATCTCGCAAATGGAGAAGTAGATGAAATAAGACAAATAGATCGTCAGATAGATTGATGCAGCTAATAAGATCTCTCAAATATAAGTGTAAGGAAATAGAAGTCAAAGAGGAATATCCGCTTAATTTACCCCTTAAATCTTTTCCCTCACTCCGTTCTAAAAATCTAACTCCACGTGTAGTAACGTGAGAGTCCAAAGAAGCCGGGAAAGAAAGAAAAAAATGGAATATACGCCAGCTGCCTCACAGGTGCAGTTAATTAAGTTGAGCACGCTAAAAGTTTTAATCCCACCGTGAAAACGCTAATCTCCGTATTTTAGAGGCTGCTCGCCGAGTTTCCGCCCACATCGTTGGAGGCCATTAAGACCTGGGTCGGGCGACAGACGCTAATCTTTCTAGGCGCTAGAAGTTTTCTTTCAGACGTTTGTGCCTTTCAGCGATTGAACATCAAAAATGGCCGTCATATAAATACCCTGGGTTTTCGAGTCTCTGGTTAGATTGAGAACCCGTCGCCTTCGGTTCAGATCGTTGTGTCTGTTTCCTCAAGTTCCCCGGTATTCGGTTATACCTCGAGATCGGATCTCACTAGGCAGACCCATCTCTTTTGTGAAGCCTTACTATGTTCAGAGCAAGCCTCGAATCGTCCCCCCCCCAAGGAATTACCGGGAGTCCTCTCGTCTCATTTGGACCCCTCACCACTCAAGGATCGGATATCCAGTTACCCGTGTGGGACTTCGTGCCGAGCCTCTGTAGTCTCGATTTGGAGGATGTACTTCTCTGGAACAGAGGTACCATCGTCCGTCTTCAAGAAGGATCGTGAACTCATCTTCAGCCCCCAGCCCTTCATCCTCATCATCATTAGAATGTTCGACCTGGAGCCACGTCTATTGGCTTTCTCCATTCCTCGCGCCGAACCGCTAAAGGATATTCACTCGAGGGCCGCGTCCGCTGGCTTTCTGCTTTCCTCGAGCTGACCCCATTAAAGCTAAAATGACTATTTGCTTTAACCTCATGATAATTGAGCCACTTTCTGACGTTTAAATATTCCCTCTGTATAACTGATTTGTAATACTCCATTTAAAAGTTGATTAACAAGTAATTAACGTTCCCCTAATGCCCATTAATCTGTATTCTGTCAGAGTTGTCCTTTATTTACATTACCTATATTTCCTATATATATATATATATATATATATATATATATATATATATATATATATATATATATATATATATATATATATATATATATATATATATATATATATATATATATATATATATATATATATGTTAACTAGTGACTCATTGAAATTATATCTTTGGTTTTCATTCTTTAAATATACCTTTGAACTGCAACTTGATAACCTCAATGAAACGCTATCGGCCACTGTACTAAATCGCACTCTTATACTTTGTGACTAACAGATTACTTTTACAAAGTGAACGTACTTGTAAGTAGCAAGTACGTGTACGTACATTAGAGGATATATGTATGTATAACTGTATACATATATAGATATTTCCTTGGTCTTTATCTCTTTCCTCCCAACCAATAGATACAGATATATATATATATATATATATATATATATTATTTAGTGAGGTGACCTATTCGTCGACAATAAGAGATAGTAAAAGAAGATAAATAAATAGTCAACTTAAGATATCCAAATAGGAAAAATTCGACAATAGAGGAGATCAAACAGGGTAAATAGATAAATAGTAAGATATATACATTCAGACAGAAAAATCTCCCTATTGGAAGAGAAGCTCAGAGAAGACAAATAGATAGTCAGATAAATACATCCATAGATACAGGAAGATCTCGCCATTGGAGTAAAACATCAAATAGGACAAATAGATATTAAAGACATACATCTAGAGGTGAAGATCTCCCCAGTCTATAAGATTAAATTAGGAAAAATAGATACATCCACACTGCAGGATCTAGCCAATGGAGGAAAAGATCAAAGAATCTTGATAGATAGTTAGATAGATACATCCAGACGAGACAGGAAAATCTCGCTAATGGAGGGAAGATGAAAGAAGACAAATATATATCAGATAGATACATCCATACAGAAAGATTTCACCAATGGAGGAGAAGATCTAAGAAGAAAACTTTTAGTCTGATAAATACGCCAGATGGCAAGATCTCACCAACGGCGAGAAAAACAAAGAGAAAAAATAGATAGTCAGATAGATACATCCTAACGGGGAGATCTCACCGGCGCGGTGGAGTAGAAGATGAAAGAATACAATTACATATATACTCAGATAGATACATATATCCAGACCGGAAGATCGCTCATATTGAGGAGGAGACTAAAGAAAACAATAGAAAGATATATCAATAGATAGATAGATAGATAGTGACAGGAAGATCTCGCAATGGAGTAAATATAATAAAACAAAAAGATAGTCAGATATACACCATAAACCACGCTAATAGCTTGGTGGGGAAAGTTAGGATGTCTCAATTTTCTTTGAATCAATTTTGATGAAACTTTTTCCAGCTGTTCAGAACAAAATGAATACACTTATGTTATGTTTTAATTATGCTGTGCTACCTCCTTCATTTTTTATTTAATATTTGTCGTTTTGGGGGTGAACCACACTAATGGCTTTTGATGAAAATAGCTCATCTAAACATATTTTGGACTAAACGAAGAAACATTATACACATTAAGCATATATTGTGTATATATATAACAGAAAACCATAATTATAATACACGAATGATGGACTTAATAGATTATTTGACAATATGAACGCAATTTTGACGGATGACTTCTAAACCCTATCATGTATCGAACTTGTCAATTTATTAATAGTAGCTTATTGGAATGCTTCTGCTGCAGCTTGGATGGTCGTCCATAAGACTTCTTTAGACGAAAGTTGACGTCCATTGACATGAACATCTTGTTTAATAATGGACCACAAATTTCAGATTAGGTTGAGATCCGGAGAGGTTGGCGGCTACACCATCAACTTGTCATCTTGTATGCTATAAGGTCCCAGGAACACTTTGGTGGCCCTGGCAGAGTGATATGGAGCGTTTTCATGTATGAAAACAAGAGTCCTTAGAAGTGACAACGGTATATCTTCTAGCCAGGGTTCCAAGACCTCCTTTAATAGAATGCAGTAGGCGGCTGCTGTCACTTTAACCCAATCAGGCACCCTGAATGGGCCAATAAGTCTGTGTCCAATTATATCTGCCGACAAAATGACTCCTACTTCCTGCTGTTGATGGAGCAAACGTTGGTGACGCTCATCTCCAAAAGAGACCCAACCATTTGCCCAACCGTTAGGTACATCAAGGGTCACCTTGCTCTCGTCTGTAAAAAGAACGCAACTCATGCCCAACGTCATGTACTTCTGTGCCCAATGAAGCCTCAAAGTCTTGTGACAGGACGTTAAAGGAGGCAGTTTTAGGGGAATTCGCCCGGAACCCTGGTGGTGTTCGGTACATGGAGACGATGATCAACGGCGGCGAAAATGACTTTGCTTATTTTTCCGGGTTTCTCACGTAACTGGCGGCTAATATTCCTCAAATCCCTAGCTGTTGCAGTCTTGGAGGTCCCACAATTGGATCACTTCTTATTTAGCAAAGCGTCTTTCATAAATCGTCCAATCTTGTCTACATGACAAACGAACTTCTCCGCAATAACATGAACAGAGGTGCTTTCAGCACTTTCTTTGATGATGAAAGAATTTTCTTGATCATTGAGGCCTCTGCAATGTCACCCTGTTCTTTAAGAGGATATATGCAATTAGCATGGTTCCCCCCAAAAACACGAATTGGAAATAAAATTTGAAGAACATAAAACAACATAATGAAAACATAACATTATTGTTGGCATATTGTGCAGAGCAGCTGGGAAAGATTTTATCAAAATTGATTCAAAGAGAACCGAGAAATTTTAAATCCCCTCCCAAGCTATTAGCTTGGTTCAGGGTATATACACTTATAGATAAATATCTCGTTAATAGAGGAGAAAACCAAAGACGAAATACAGTCAGATAGATACATCTACACATGAAGATCTCGACTATGAATGAGAAGATAAATTAATGTCAGATAGATACGTCCAGACAGAAATATCTAGCAGATGCTGGAGAAGATCAAAGAGGACAAATAAATCGTCACATAGACTATGTGACAATAGACTAGGCGTGATCTTACTACCCAGGCAGTAAGATCTCGCAAATGGAAGATATACTAAAAGAAGACCAATATATAGTAGGTTGATACAACCAGAATTAAAGAATAATGAAAGATGGAAAATCCTAAGAATCCCTTGATGCCAATCCATGAAAAAAAAAATGGAGAGAAGGATATCATGAAAAAAATTGGGTGTTTATTCCGTGAAGGACGTAAATGACCCTAGAAATAGAATATTAATAAAACAATTAAATAATGCCATTTTGAAATCAATAAACTTCCTTATGACGTTTTGGGGCAAAACTAATTTCTAGGCTCAACTTTGAAAACAATCAAATTTGACCTATTAAGTAAAATATTTAAGGAGTTTTCTTTATCAGATTGTTACGATAAATTTACATTCATTGATACATACATGCATGATTATACTGCACACAAATTGACAATCAAACGCCCATTCACTTTCCTATAGTCAGAAAATCAACTAAGAGAGGTGCGAAGGATGGTATGAAGTAAAAATGTATGAGAGATACATAACTAGAACTATCACCTAAGGTGCTGAGAGGGTCCAAAACCTTCCTTAACCAAATTGTGATTTCTTTTAGGGTTTGTTTATTAAATAAAAAAACAAAAATCAAGAATGAAATATTTTGAAAACGGTGGTTAAAGAAGGTGGTAAAGTTAGGGAAAATGACAATGTGATATCTCTAAATATATGAATGGTTTTAGTGGCAGGACTCCTTTTAACAATTCATAGAGTGGCAATAACTACCCTCACCCACTCCAATTTAGTGTAGAAGCAAAAAAGTTATAATCTTGGTTTTTATCATTCCACACGCCTAAAGTTCTGCCACAACATCACGGTGAGGGAGATGTTCTGCCAGCACATCGCCACGATGGAGATGTTGTGCCAGCACATCGCGACGATGGAGATGCTCTGCCAGCACATCGCTACGATCCTCTAAGAGCAAAAAGAGATCCGAACATTTCCAGCGACAAATATTCGAGGATTTTCATTCGAATTTAAAGCGCAATATCAACGAGGTCGCCTGCCTCAGAAAGTTTCTAAGGAGAGATCTGCAAAGAAAGTGGTGAAATAAGGGAAGTGAAAATGTGCAGAAAATATATAGCTTAATAAACTTCTTAAGACATTGGGGCCGAGAGGGCATGCGAGTCTCCAGATATCACTTGATATTCCTCTGAGGGTGGGTAAAGAATATATAAGGGAAATAAAGATGGGGGCAGTGGGCTGTGCCGGCGATGAATCTTTCCCAATTGCCATCCAACAAAAGGCAGTACATCGAAGGACTCAGTTTGAATTACCTATAGGCGTTCTGTCCAATAAGGCTATTGACCGATAAAGGAGGTAAGGCAAAGCATAAGTGAGGTGATAAAACGTCATTTCTTTACGGTAAACCGAAGGACAAATTCTCAGGAAAAACAAAATCTATCCGTCCACTGAACGGATTAGAGATGCTTCCTGTTTTGAGTGGACGGGGTAGCCACCCTAAAAGAGGAACTATCCTTAGACTTTTCGCCTATATTCATACTTTTACTTTTACACATTTTAAACACTAAAAGCAACATAACTCGACCACCTCTTTACCCAGAACTACTCTAGAGTAGGGCGTAGGTAACCCCGGAAGGAATCTCCTTCAGGCGGCACGAAAATGGGGGTCCTTAGAAACACGAGCCTGAAATTTAGTAGAGGCGCCTAATAGTAATATGACTAATTAGGTAGGGTGGTCGAGGAGTGGTACTGTTAATAGGAAGGTATTTAGGGATGCATAGAACATTTAAAAAGTAGGACCTCTCTACATATCTCTCTTTCCCAGATTTTTCTGGTAAGTGGCTGGCAAAAGATCAATAAAAGAGCACACCCGCGAATATGAATGGAAGCACACTCGTATGGCTCCTAGTACCACTAAGGAAAATCGAGCAAGGACCACCAAACCCGAACAAAGGAAAACAATGCGAAGCAATTTATGGACACCAAAAGGTTAGCCTTATACATCGATATTTGCAACACGAAAAATGACCTAGAAAAAATAGCGTCCATTGAAGGAGTGGAAATACTTTAAAAAAATATGACTAACACCAAGGATCTCAGCGCAAATTACCGCTAATAGAGCTTCGTATGCAGAAAGGTCAACCTATCGGTAGGCTCGCATAGAACAGATGAAATTAAGACAGAAGATGAAAACAATCATCGAGGAACCAAGACCACCCAAGTGATAAAAATCGAGGGTCACACACATGTATTTAATATAGTGTGTATGTAACTCTTAGGGTGGCCTCTTATTTTTCAATATATAAATTTTCCCAGAACATATGGAAAGATATGCTTAATTGCTACCAAATGGAGGACCATAATTCAAGGCAATGTAAAAAAGAAGGAGCAGATATGTCCTGAAGGCAGCAAACCAGGATATAATTGGAGATACTGCAGTCAAACAGAAAAGAAATGTATCAACTGCCGAAGGTCACACAGAACCATGACAATGGCGTGTCCCAAACGTAAAGAAATTATCGAAAGAAAAGGAAACGAAGAAAAAGAACAGCACGCGAGAAAAGAAACGTCACTTATGCAGAAGTTACGAAAGCCACTGAAAATAAGAGGAGAAAGGCTCAAACACACCCGACGGTACTAAATAGGCATCAAAGGAAGTTTTACAGGCATCTTATACGCTCACGTCATGAATATTGGCAGAACAGGGACGTTCAAATAAACACTAAACGACATAATTAAGAAGAACGGTATGAAAGAGATCTGGCTCGGTTAGAACCCTCCATCTTTAGAAATACTAGACCTGAGTGTGACCAAAACTCGGGCAGAAGAAACAGCAACCTGAACTACCGAAGAAGGAACAATCACGGACGTAACTGATGAAAATACAAGAAAAGAAAAAGCAACTAAAGAGAATAGGACTAGTGTAACCAGCGTATTGAGGCCGTCGAGCTCAGTCTCAAAATCTTTGTCAGCAAGGACTTATCCCCATCAAGGAAAAAGAAACAAACCGACATAATAAAAGGGTTAAAGGAAGACGCATGCAAATGAGCCGTTAAATGTAGAACCGGCAACGAACATGAGCGTGAGGTGGAAGATTTGAGTCAGACACTCAGACGCAACACTCACCAGACAAACAAAACTGCCTAAACAAAACCCAAGTGAACAATGGATTGCAAATTAATACAAATGAATTGATCGGATAAACATCAACCCTTGACAACATCTTCAGGGAAATTCATCGAGACATAATTTTAATATCTAAAAACGTAGCACAGCAGGATATAATAATAATGAAATTTTAAATTATACTCTCACCAATCGGCGAAGAGCACTACGGAGCACTATAGCAGAGTGACTGGCTACCGAGTCAAAAATCAAATTGGCCGGAACTCCGAAATATTGTTGGAAAGAAATATATTCAACAGAATAAGTCCAGACTTTCCTACATACTTTACCGGCAGAGCTGCTACAAAACTAGATGTAACGTTAAGTAGCTATTACATGCAGGGGTGCCTTGTAGCTAAAATTTGTAGGGGTGCTGCATCATAATATTTTTAGCATTGTTTTAATATTGTGTAAACCGAAATAAAAATATAAAAATAAAATTTATAGATAATTTGATAAAACACTAAATAAAACAAAATCAAACATTTTTTACTTACTAATAGCCTAAATTGTTACAGTTCAAGCTTGATCCATTCATTTAAAAACGAAATACATTCTTCTTGTTTTAATTTGCGCGAAAATATGAATTACTTTCTCCTTGATTTCTGGATGACTACTGAGGAATTTTTTCTCCATTGAAAGCACTGCAAGTGCATTTAGTCTTTCAGAACTCATAGTACTCCTTAGAAAAGCTTTTATTCTTTTCAGTGTCGAAAAGCAGCAATCTGCCTCTGATGTAGTCATGGGAATTGTAAAGAGAATTTTTATCAGTTTCATAATTTCACTAAGAAATCCTGTAGATTATTTTTCAAGATAAATTTCAGAAGCTCAATTAATTAATTAATGAAATAACTGAAAAAATGAATTAAATTCTACACTTTATCACATTCAAGAAAAAAAAACACGTTTTTAAGCACAACACACGCAGAGTCAAAAAGAAACACTACGTTCCACCAGCGCACCAGGGGTGGCACTGCGTGAGCCACAGTGCTCTCTCTCCCTAGCATGTAACTTCCTATCTCGGACATGTTAGCATGAACACAACAGCCAAACACCGCGTCACTGGAACTGAGAAGCGCACAGTTATATACAGTGATTTTTGTATTTTTTTTCCTGAACTAGGGAATGGCTACTGACATATAGCTTAAGGATTATATAATATACAAGTATAAAGAAAAAATAAGGAAAAAGATGACTCATTATAGTGAATGTTATTGATAATATCGAGTGGAAATAGGGGGTGCTGCAGTTCTGCAGTGCTTATACACGAGCCGCCACTGAGTCTACATGTCATACAACATCATATTGAAGCCCGTCAACGTGGCATGTAGTGATCATGTGGGAACACTACTGAAAGTAAATCAGTAAATCAGAACCCAAAACAGGCATTAGTGAAAGGAAAAGCTACAATAGAGCGAATTGGGACGAATACAAAGAGGATCTTACGAGATTCATCCCAGCTGATCTTAAACAAGCAAACCTGGAAGAAATTGATCCTATAAATTCAACTACCATTGAGGCAGAGAATAGAGCGTACCGAAAACAAGACACCGCATGCTCCCTCAACCACGATGGACAAAATAAATGAGTGGTAAGAACCTGCAACAGAAGTGTCTATGACCAAATTGAAATTTTCGGTTCAACCAGAGAAAGACAAACTGCGCTTGAAAGAAGAAAATAAGAATCGAGGCATCTCATAGAAGAACAACAAGAAATAATTTGGAATAGCATAATCAGAAAAATAGACGTAGAAAAAAGACGTAAAGAAAATTGGAGGCTAATCAATCAAATAAAATGAAGAACTCTGAGGAGAATAATAACACTAAAAAATGAACAAGGAGAAAAAAGTAATAGGCAAGAGAACCATCGAGCGTAATTTCAAACGCCACTGGAAATCCGTGTTTACCATATCAGCGGACTAAAATGCTGAATCAATCCAGCAACAGAAGAGATAGTTCACGAAAATCTCCAAAACAACCACGAAAAAATTTCCCCTAAACCAACAAAGAGAAGAGAATCAGGGACAAGGACTCATAATTACCATCGAAGAACTAAAGATCATTAAGGTTCATTCAAACAACAAGCGCAAGGCCCTTCGGGATTCACTAGATTCACACTCACCAAGGCATCGGACGACATCATTGAGTCGATCAAAACATTTAATGCGTGCCTCAAAACCAGATACATCCTAGACGACTACAAACAAGCATAAATGCTCTTCATCCCCTAACCACGCAAACCACTGGATCTCCTTAAGATCTACATGCTATGTCCCTTCTGAATTTCATCGAAAAAGTCTTTGAAAAAAATTCTCAATAGAATATGTCATCATAAACAATCTCAACAATGAATACTGATTCGGATTACGCAAAGGAAGAGACACCATAATGGCACTTATAATCATAAAGAAGATTACCAAGGCTAAAGCAGAGAATAAAATACATCAATGTGGTCCTCAGAGATATAGAAAAAGCACTTGGTAAAGTCGGGAAAAGAGGCATGCAACACAAAATCTTGAACTCCTAGATGAACAATAATCTGAAGAGAATTCTCTGCAAATCTCTGACAGATAGAAGAGCAATAAATGAATACATGCAATGAATACAAAGGACGCGAGTTCGAATTGGAAGCAGGACTCCGACAGGGAGTTGTCTCAGCTCCACACTGTACTATATTTACGCAGCGGACCTACCAAGACCTGAACTGCCCGAATGAATCAATATTCAATTTTTAAACTACATCAGCTAACTAGTCATATGCGAATTTAAGAATGTGAGAACTCAGTCACAGACAAGAGCTGTATAGATTCCGAACATCAACCAATTCGAGAGGGACTAGAAAATAAGAATGGATAGAAGAAAATTTACCCTAGTCCTTATCTCGAGAAGAAATGTAGCAGATATTGAAGTACAAGGACAGCTGTACAGATATTATCAGGAATGTAAAATATTAGGGCTACAGGTAACCTCAAGAGGCTGCATAAAACATGGAGCCAAAAGAAAGTCAAGAGTAGCCCCTGTGCTAAAACTCCTTTATTTATTAAGAAGATTAAGCACAGGAAATAAAATAAAAATATATCATGCCCTAGGAAGGAAGGCACTAATTTACCATCCCATCTATATTAACAGCCTATCTAAAACAAAGAAAAAAAGAGATCCAAAAAGTTCAAAACAAAGCTTTCTATCTGATCATGAACACCAGGAGAACAGAAATGAGGACTCAGATTGAACCAATTAACATCGTTGTAGAAAACAAAGCGAAACAAATCTGGAGTAAAATTGACAACCACCATTTTTTTGCAGAAAATACCATTACCAGCAGGAAACACATTAGGGGCCCAGAAATTGGATCCCGATTATCGACCACTACGTAAGGTAAGCAAGGAGAGTGCGAAACCCACAAGGTAGGCGAGATAGTAATAGGATATATAAGAGGTTTATCCCAATTTAGGAACTAAATAATCTTCCTTCCCCCTTCCATACATTAACAAATATGAACTCAATACGAAGTGGAGCACATTAGAACTCTGGAAAAAGGAAACATGGATCCCTTTTAACGAACTAAAGAGACTGCCCCTCCGCTTAATACCATACAGAAAAAATCAGCCTCCTAAGCAAGTTTCACAGACGATCTTCTTCGCCTTAGAAAAACCCTTTATTGGTTGTACCGAGACTCCGAATGGATTCACGGTCATTTGATCCCAAGGAAATCATTTGGAACAGATAACGACGGGTGGCAGCATAACACTGAGAAAATTAGACATGGAAGCGAAGACGCCACTGCAAATCACATCGAACGGGAGGTTTGTGTGTCGAAAAGTAGACGAATGAGTAGGAGGTCATTCAAGTGAAGAGATCAGGATAGAACTAATGGAAATGCAAATATGGCTTACAGTACAAAAGGTGATCAAATTCAAAGATCACACTAATGTAATCAAGGTCGTATTCGAAAACACGGACATGGGGACAAAAATACAAGAAAAAGGATTACTGGCATTCAGTATGCTAATCACCCCCACGAACAAACAAAGAAATGTAGTTGTGAATATACAAATGTGCTTCGCATGTTATGCGATTGAAGAACACACCTAGACGAACTGTCCACCTAAAGGTGTGGTAATCTGTTCTGAATGTGCCACTGAAGGGCATACGTTCAGAAATTGCTCAAAACCAACCAAGCGGTGCACCAACGGCGAGAGAAACCACCTTAAAATGATCATGGTCCGTCCAAAAAGGAAAGAAGTATTTAAGAGAAAAGAAACAGAGCAACAAGAGAAGAAAATGATCAGAAAAAAACTTGTACAGAGATGCAACGAGAACAAAAAGGCTGTAAAATGCAACAGCAACACTACGCAACATAACGGAAAATATGTATGCCAAAATATATACATACGTAATTCATGTACATGTACAGAATGCTCTACAGCCTGGAACATATGCCAAAACACTAAACGCATTACTCAAGGAGGATTAGAATCTATTAACATCCCACATCAAGTCGCTTCATCGGCAATTTAAAAAATGAAAATGCCAGAAACAAACCCTGAAGAAAACTAAAAGAACCAACACAAGTATCTTGAACAGAAGTAAGCAACACCGAAGAGAGTTCGGAATTCTCGGAAGAAGAACGCAAAAGAGTCACAAGAAAAAACATAGGAGAGAGAAATTAAAGTTAGGAAGGATTCCGGCCCTGAAGGCGAAATCCTACAGCTCCCTCATCCACGATCAAAGAAGTTCAATGTACAAGGACGGACTAAAGGAAGAAACAACTCCCAAAACGGAAACAATAACCATATATTGCTACGGCCAGAAACAAAGTTTGCTGACCAAAGTTGTGTGCTCTCACTTATTCTGATTTATGACCTTACGACCTTCAAAACTTTCAATAATTCCTTGACTAACCTTGGGAGGACATTGGCAATTATATCATTCGAAAAAAATGTAAAACAACATATCGGTTTCAAATTTCGTTAGAATGGCCCGAATTGTTATGATGTTATTGCCAAGTAATTCCCCAGTTGACTTTGGGAGGACTTTGGCAATTATATAATTCGAAATGGAATGTAAAACAACATAAGGATTTCAAATATCTTTAGAATCGGCTGAAAAGTTACAATGTTATTAAAAAAAGAAGTAAAATGAGACCGACCGACCGACCGATATAGTAATATATAGAGTCTCAGGTGACTTTGGGAAGATGAGGACTCACCAAGAATAATTACGAGGAAGCACCCGACAACATACTAAAGGAAGTAACAATGTTACTGAATCAAACTCTCCAGATGAACTAAAGGTCGCAAGGATGATCTTTATCACCAAACAGGGAAAACCACAAACTTAAGTTGAGAGCTACAGGCCTACTCTCTACTTGACTTAATCGGGAAGGTATTTAAAAAAATAGTCGACCAATGACTGAGTGTTCACCGAAGGCAAATTAACTCCTAAACAAGTACCGATTTTAATTCAGGAAGAGAAGAGCACAAAAATCGCCCTCACGGTCATCACTGAAAGAGTACCTAAAGCTAAATAGGAAAAGCCCAATATTGATATCGTTTTCAGGGACATATCGAAGAAATGCGACAAAGTTTGGACAACAGGATTGCAATAAAATATTTCGCAACTAGGAATAAACAAGTTAGAAAGACTACTCTGCGATTATGCGATGGAACGATACGCATTCATCTAGATTGAAACCATCAAGGAAAAAGATTCAAATTTCAGCCTGGCCTTCCGCAGAGAGGGTGTTTAAGTCCATCTTTTTACTCAGTGTACACCTCAAGCATCCCACTCTCACTCACTGAAGGGTGCCTCAAAATTTACTTTCCCGATAACGTCCCTCAAATCGTCTTATGCCATAATAGGAATGGTGATATACAAGCCAAATTGACGGGATAAATATAACGAGGATTAATGAATACAAAAAAATGGAAAATCACTACGAACTGGAACAATTTAAAGATCATTCTGATGTTCTACGTTGAGGAAGAAAGATACAGTTAAACTAACAAAACCAAAGTGATAAGATTAACGATAACCAAATAGGGTGTCGTGGTATTTATGAGTGGATACCTTCGCTGCAGAGAATGCAGTCTAGTTACGTTGCAGGCGGCTAGATAGATAGTCTAGCTGCACAGGACTAATAAGAAGTGAGTGCGTGAGAAAATTAATGATTGGCCAAAGGGAAGATTTAAATAACAGGTTTTATTCAAGGTTATTAACAGATTAAAAACAAAAATAAACTTTAATTACACTAATAATGCTAATTTATTGGAAATGTCTACAAAGGCAAATGAATAGCAGAGAAACTTTTCACTCCCAATGAAATAATAAATCAAATACTAATCAGTTTAACAGGGATCAAAATATGGGACTTGGTCAGACAGGAAAAATGTTGGTAAACACTAGGGAGTCCAATTAAAGGGTCGGGAGAAGGATATTAAGTTGCCAAGACAAAAGGGGGATTATCTTCAAAAAGGGGCAAAAGGGTATTTACCTTGACGGCTTGACTCTTGGTGAGAGGAACGATTTTTACGAGGCGAGCTAGTCTTGCGGCTCGAGGGGCGTTGTACTCTTAACGGAGGGGTCGGAATTACCTGGGGCACGAGTAAGGTAATTTCCAAGCTGGGTGAGACACTCTCGAATTGGGATGAGTAATCTCAGACGAGGGGCGAGGTTTCCTTGACGGGATGAGAATAGTGGTTCGCGCAATTCTTTAAAGAAAACGTCTTTCCACGAATTTGCTGATTGATTGTGGCCAAACTCACGACAATCTGTCTAGCCGACGGGACCTAACCCTGAGGTTCGACTCAAGACGAGTGGCTGTATCTTCGCGAAAGGGCGGGCGGTACTCTCTGACTAGTAACAGGTGACCTTAGGTTAAATACGCTGTTGCTTCCTCGCTAGAAAGCCTCAAGGAATGGGAGTCTCTTGGGAGTAACCATTGACGCCAGTCTCTTTCGGCCCAGACGAGATAAGACGACCGAAGAAGCTTCTTCTCGGGTCAACCCTGGCCTAACACACAGGTGTTACCAGCCGCTTTGAAGTTTTCCCACGTGAGAATATTTTTCTCTTCTTGCGTTTCGAGATTTAACTTAGGCCCACGTGGTCTGCTTGAATGAGGGGGGGGGAGGCACAAGGTGGACCTTAGGGTTCGTTCCCTCACATAAGGATACAGCAAGCATGTAACGGAACAAATCAACAGAGGAAAAGGAGGACTGAGACTACTCTACAGGCTCAGATCACTCAATTGGATAAACAAAAATAAGTTATACTAAGCCATTATCCAGTTAGCAATGGTGTCTCCAGTTATACCAATGTGCATCCTATCGAAAAAAACATCATTAAACCTCAATGAATTCAAAACAAGTTAACATTAAAAATCATAAGCACAAGAAGAAGAGAAATGAGGAGAAAACACGACATTCACAGGGAACTGAAATAAAACTGATGAGCGAAATAATTAAGGAGAGAGCAAGGAAATTACGAAAACCCCCTAGGGGCAATAGGATAGGAGATCACATCATTGGTAGCTTAGAATGAGGAAGGGATATTACACCGACTTTTCCCCACTTATACATCAAAGATAAACCAGGAAGAGGAAGTAATGTACAAATGAAAATCTTAGAAAAGTAAGAAAAAAGAAGCGTAAGTTAACATAAACATTTTAAACAGCTATTTGAATATGTACAATTTAAGACATTGGTAGAAAAATAAACAAGGGGGGGGGAGAGGCACGAGAAGGCTAAACAGAAGTTAAAGAATTAAAACAACGATTTGAATGCCAACAAACAACATATACGATAAAACTTAAAATATCAGAGAAGAATTGCCTGAGGCTCAGGCAAAAACCCACTAAACATTAATTTTTAAATTATACTATACTAAAAAACGAAAAGAGATTAGAATGACCTCTATGCAACTTAATATTCACTTGCAAACTTACTACTCCTACACTTTTTCTTATCTTTCATACCTTACGGCATAAACACAGGGCAACTATATTAAAAAAAAAGGAATAGGCAAAGATGTAATACATACCGTGGCTCGGAACCCACGTAAAGCTATAGGTTCACCGACTACCTAGGTCACCTGTCAAATCGACTCCTTTATTTCAAGCTTCGCTATCTCTACTCTTTACTCGTCCTCTCTCTCTCTCTCTCTCTCTCTTTTCTCTTTGTCCCTTGGCCACCACGCCGTTCCTTCCGAAGCCCGTTTAGGGCTCTGGATGGAGCGGAGAAAATGTTGGGAGGATTTCCCGCCCCCTTCTCTTTCCGGGCATCTTAGGATATCTGGAGAGGGAAGGTAGAGGCTTGGCGAAACTTTCATTGTCTCTCACCTACCAACTTTCCTTTTATTTTATTTCGGCAATACATCTTCACATCCTCATCACATCACACATCGGACTTTGGAAGCATCGCTTTTATTACTCATCGGCCGGTAAAGGCGGAAGCGGTTAACGGAGGCCGAAGGAAACGTCAACGAAAAAATGCATGCGTGGAGTTCAAGTCTTCATAAATAGCATTTCCCATGGATACTGTCACCAATCAACTACTATGAGGACCCACCATTCCCGCCAGTCACCCCACCTAGACCAATTCTTCCTGCTGATGGAAGCTTTTCCAGATAAGAGATTTTCCCAGGCTTGATCATTGATATGATTTCCTCCCTCCTTCCCCATCCCTTGCCTAGTCCTGATCTGCCCCTGGAAGGGAAAATCTACCCATAACCCTCGGTAAATCTATATATGTCACTTGAAAAGGGATTATTGAAGTCAAGAGGTATCCTGGAATGGGATTGAATTCAACCTGCGGGAGGGTATTTAAGTCTACCCCCTTGAGTCTAAGTAGGACGATAAAGGGATAAGCAACTGTCTCTTTTCTTGCCAGAAGTAATTCTGAATAATTAAAACGCGTCGAAGTGGCGGGACCCCTGGGTGAAGGCCGTTATTAGATCTTCATCCATCATTAAGTCCACCATGTTTTTACACCCTCTGAGGAAACCAGCCAGGTACATATCCATGATCACCCATCATCTCTAGGGTCTCGTTCAGAGGGGCAGTCAGAGAGGGGTGAGTCGATTTTTTCTCTCACAAAAAGTACACAAACCTGAATAAGCAATGGGAATATAATCAATTTTACTCCTTCTACATAAGATGCTCCTAAGGATCAGCGCGGACCACGTTTTTAAGCTAAGGAGACCCCAATACCCCTCACCACAACCTATAAGAACCTCACCCATCTTCTCAACTCCTGCTTCTCCTTCCACTTACAAGAACATCCGCCGCAACTGACGGGAGCCACTCAATCCTACATCCAACAACACAGGGCCGCCTATACGCCAATGTCTTAAACGCGCTTTATGCTCTTAATAAACTCAGGCAAATCTATCTTCCAGAAAAGTTGTTCGCCCTCCTACACGAATAAAGAAACAAAAAACTTGCACTCCTCCCTACACTAGCGAGCACGAACTCTCACCTAACCACTTCCATCTCCATACATTCACTCTACCCCTTATTCAGCTCTCCCGCTTCCCTCGCCGCTACCACGCGCTTCTGCCTCGATCCCTGATTACACTGTCACAATGTACCCCTCGACTGTACCCACCCTATGTACAACTCTCCCCTCCTTTTTCAAGTGTTTTCAAATACCCCTTCTACTCTCCTCACCCTTCCTTCCTCGGTCTCCACCCTTCCCTCCTCTGTCTCCACCCCGGACAGCCTCTGTCTCCAACCCTTTTGCCTCCTACGCCACCCGTCTTTACATTGTACCCATCTTTCTTCTACTACTCGCCCTTCTCCTACTGTCGCCCTTTCCTTCCAGTGTCCCCATCCTCTTCTTACTACACCCTCTTCAAATCCACAACCACCACCCACGCTCCAGTGAACACTAACACACCCCTTCTCCCTCCATCAAATCTCCCTCACCACAGACAGGTGTGAAGGTAGCTGCTCCACACCCACTCTAATGGTGCAATGCCAGAAGATCAAGGAGAAGAAGGCTTCTATCGCCAACACAACTCAATGCGCATTTCAATCACGACCATAGGTAGGCCTAGTATCGTTTAGATAAACTTACGCAGTTGCAACAGTATTCGCTATGATGTCTCCAACTGAGTACTCAGCAATCATACACCTGACATCCTACTTTTGAACTCTACCGACCTGCACCTTCCCAACAACAAACTTCGCATTGCAGGCTGCTACACATACCTTACCCCACAGGTGCGGCACCTCGGATCAGCAATCCTATTTATGCGTTCTATACATTACGCCCTCATAAACAGACAAGAAGATTCCTTTCTAGCCTGCAAGGTATACACAACCACTTACTTTATCTTAATGGCCACCCACTACACCACACCACGACAACAAATGCACATAGACGTCCGACTTTGGGCTCTCCCCAACCACAACCTTCCTATTTTCTCTGCAGGGGACCTGAAAGCGTTCCATCCCACACTACTTTTGACCACACCTAACGATGCGGGCAAGGATATGATCGGTGGCTTACAGCGTTATAGCTGAGAGCATATCGGCCAGGAATTCCCCATATTTTTCGGGCAAATGGTTGTGACCATTGTTCATGACATCATACAAAAAGCACAAACGACAATCACGCCGGAAAACACCGACCATCAGCAAGGTATGGCATGAAGGACTTCGTTGCAACCTAGCCAACAACAGGAAACTCTCTCTCGGCACAAGAAGGCTTCTCTCTCACTGCATTACCGACTGTAGGTGTCAGATAAAATACAATAACAAAATCATGCTCATTCACATTACGTGCAGGCGTATCCCAGGGTAGCGCGCTGCCACCCACATTCTTCACAATGTACACAAACGACACCCCACGCACACCCGAAAACTGCAGACATACGTACACACTCTCCTTTACCAATGACGAGACAATTATCATCTTCTGCTAGGGCCCAAACAAAATCGCAAGCCATGAAAAAATAATTATGGACGGGAAGACAGTGTTAGGATAGGTAGCTGATAGCTACGAACCTTCAGAAGACAGGTGACCCTCTACGGCGCAAGATATCAATACATCAAAATTGTCGAGGTATGCCTGTGTAGACTAGCTCGGCGCTTAGTGTCGTACACAAGCACGGGCAGACAGCTGACCATAGGCCGTTTGAGATATGTTCGGGCTGATTAATAAAGAATGCGATTTTACGGTTGACCGGGTTTTGACTAATGGCTAGCCAAATTGTAGTTCAAAGGATATATAAAGACAATACCCCAAAATATAATTTTAATATATATTATTAAAGGGGGCGATTTATATATATACAAAATGGGTAAACAAATTACTTAATAAAGGTAGTTGAATTAATTATTTGGAGATTAACGAAGTAATCTGGTGGTTACCATACAAGATCGCTTTACCTTCAAGAGCGAGCGAATTAGAGATGGGTGGGGTGGAAGACAACGGCACAGGTCTTTAAGAAGATACTTCGAGGAGTCCTGACTAGGAGGAATCGAAGATGGGGTTGGAGTATTTCGTGATAAAGAATGAGACTGTCGTAGAATTGCTCATAGTCCGGTCCAATAATTATTCTAGTCCTTGATCTGGACACACCGCTTTTGTTTAAGTCGATAGTATTGAGACCCTATGACTCAATCTACGATCATTATATATATATAGCCTTTAATTCCTACTGAACGTACGAAGGCTGGTTAGAGGCGGGTTGTGCCACGGCTAGGATTCTCACTATAAAAGTCCCATTTGTTACTAGGGGGTGGTTTGTGATTGTTAAATTCTAAGAGTGCATAATACAGGTTGAATAAATTAGCCGAAGGGATTATTTATTAAAGTCTAGCCAAGGGTATGTCAAAAAGGAAAAGCCACAAATAAACATACGTACAAAAATAAGCTTTACACCAAAATAATAATTAGTAGCAATAGTTAAACGGGCATTTAGGTAAATAAGGATTAAATATTAAACACGGATTAGTCCGGGTTGAGTCATGCCTCAGGGAATGACTCACTTGAATTTCCTTAAAAAAGAGGGCAGGATAACACTGATGTTAAGCGTCTAGATTTATAATGACTCAATGGGAGTATCAATCACTGTTAATTAAATAGGTAATTTAAGAATGGAGGGACACTGGGTTTACAGATTACCCTTAATTGTGATGGATTGGAGAGACGACTACTCAGGTTAAGACGGGGTGGTTTGGGTGGCGTTAACACGAGTTCTCGGGGAGAACGACGGGTTCGGGGCTGCTGAATGCAGTTCCGTTCAGTTCACCCCTAACTGGATGTGACACTAACAAATAGTTACTTCCAGTAACTATTTGGCTGTTCCTTTTTTTCTTTCTCAAGTTACGTTGAGCAACAGAGCGTATTCTTTTAGTCACAAACTCTGCGGGGCGGGATTTGCCTCAGGAAATATTTGAGACAGCGACCAAGTTAACTCTGCGGGTCACGTTGGCAGTCGATACGTTACGGCAGTGACTCTCGTTCAACGTGAGGGCTACGCGAATAGGTCTGGAACACTTCTGGCGAGGGATGAACGGTGTTGTCATTTATACTGCGGACTGTGTGAAATCGAGAGAGAGATTCCCTATACGACAATTCGCTTATCGCGGCACCTTCTGGACAATCTCCATGGTATCATAAAGAAGGCAAATAGAATTTAGGCTTCTCTGTGAGATAGTCCTTCTTTCGTCAGACTTCCTGTCGCCTGTTGGGGAATTTTGGCACGGAAAACGACTTAGATCAAGGGGAAGGCGGAGGAGGGTGGTAGAATGTCGGGGGAGGGGGGGAGGAGAAGGTCAACTCAAACGACAAATATCTTTCGTTCCCACGAACACTTGGCGACATGCGAGTATGTACGTTCCATATTCTCACAGAGATTTTCTCTGCTCCAGAGAGACATAATCTCAACTCGAGAATATTCTGTTGATCGATTGGGAGTCTCAGTCTCGAAAGACGGGAATCTTGAATGAGTGGTGAAGTTGAGAGGTCCGCACAACTATCCGGGAAGCAAAGGGTTCGATAGCTTTCCTATGAACATAGGCCAAAGCTTAATGAAGGTAGATCTGCTTACGAGAACTTCGACGAAGTACGACGACAGGTTACAGTGGTTCACGGGAAACAGACGGCAGACTGAACGGAGTGAATGGCGGGATTTCAATCTCCTCGAGAGATGGTGAGCTTCTGGTTAAATATCCTGGTGGCTGATCCGATAGACGGCTCATGGCTTTGCGGTCCCTAGGGGATTCTTGGCTCCAGTCTAAGCAAACAAACTTCATAACGAGTCATTCCAGACGATGAAAATTGGCTCGTGATATGAGGGTAGGGTTAATGTGGCTGCACACGGTGTTATTGCAGGGAGGGGGGCGAGTGGCGTCCGAAAGCAAACACAGCTGTGACGGGTGATTAAGCTAGAGACTGATTCTTTCTCGAACTTTCTATATATCTCACGCTGGGCGCACGTGGTCTTAAAAGAAGAGAGGGGTATTTCCCAGGGGGCTTACTCTCACGGTGGTCGTTTGAGGGCATCCCCTCACAACAACATACAAATAAACACACACACACACACACACACACACACAAACACCAGACCTAAACCACCCAGACCCACCTAGACTCAAATACATATCTCACAAAAACATTCTAGGGGCAACATTTGACAAGTCCCTAAAATTACATATGTATATATAAAAAAAATCATACAAGCAAAGGCCAAAAACATTAACAAGAAGCTGCACACTTTTATCCTGCCAGCCGTAAACTACAACGACACTTATATAAAGCACTAGTCCGACCACTCCTTACATATGCACCAATTGCACACGTAGTAGCGAGTCAAATATGGCTGAGGAAAGCAGAGCTTATTCAGAAATCCACTTTGATTTGCGCATGTCGCTTTCCTTTGTACACATGAATGGTCACACTACATACAAACAAAAACCTAATACTACTCAACACATACACCCACACTTGTTTAACATAACAGATAGGGAAACTCACAAGAGACCACACATACATACACATACACGCAAGAAAATACTCTGCGAAGGCATTAAGAGAACCCGCATCCATCGACACCCTCAGCCAACAGCTATCGACACATATGAGGGGCGGTCAATAAGTTTTGCAATTCGGATATAGGGAAACGAGATATGAGGAAAAGTTTTTTATTATTTTCCAATATAACTACCCTCGACTTCAATGCACTTGCGCCACTTGTCCCTGGGGCTTCGAATTCCCGACAACCAGAAATCCCGCGACTGCTGTTCAATCCATTCCTGGACGGCGAGCTGGACATCTTCATCGTCCACAAACCGGCGTCCATGCAGTGCAGCTTTAAGCTAGCGGAATAACAAGTAGTCGCTAGAGGTTAGAACTGCAGTGTAGGAAGGATGGTTGAACTCCTCGAATCCGCACTCGTGAAGGGCAGCTTATGCAACTCTAGCCTTGTGGACTTTGACGAAGTTGAAGTCGATCATGGAGCGTGAGGTTTCTAGGCACCCAACGGACAGAGACCTTGGTCATGGCCAAATTGTCATGGATGATGTTGATAACACTCCCATGTGATATTCCAAGTTCTCGCTCGATTTCCTCGACCATCAGCCGTCGATTTTCGAGGATCATCCTCTTCCCACGGGTCACATTGTGCTCGTTGGTCACGTCTGAAGGGCGTCCTGGACAAGGTTCAACTTCAAGGAACTCACGACCATGGTGGAACTTCCTATTCCAGTGAGCATTGGTTGCATAGGAAGGGGCGGTGTCGGTGTACACTGCATCCATGCGTTCATGGATCTCTTTTGCATTCTTGCCTTCCTTGGTCAAAAATTTGATCAGTACGCGGTGCTCAACCTTTTACATTGTTGAAAAATTTGTGACTGACGATCTGCGATCAGCTACTGCTTCTTAAATAGACGAGGCAGGAGCGTACGGCTGCAGGTCCTGACTTGTCATAACTTGTCCTAACACCCCCACAAACAGCCATCCCCCTTCCTCTGTTTTGCCCTATCGATTCGCAAAACTTATTCACCGCCCCTCGTAAGATAACAATAACATGAATTGCACTTTTCCATGAACCGCCCATTCTCCTACCACATAATTTGCACCCAATACCACTACCTTTACACACAATAATAAAGCTCTTCCTAACCTAGTGGATATGCTTTGGTCTGCCAAGGTCGTTGTACCGGGTTCGATCCCGGCAAGAGCGAACACATACCTCTGCGCACGCTGTTAGTTAGTTAGTTAGTCAGCGCCAATCCTTCTATGGTACTGGGAGGATCCCCGACCGGATAATGAAATTTATATAAGATCAGTATGACAATCGCTGTGCGGCCCGAGGGCCCCAGGAGCCGGTCCTTTTTTGGGGAGAGGTGCCAGGAAGTATTATGTTTTTGACACCAAACAGCGTTCAGGTGGAAGCTTTCGTCACCTCGGGGTTAGAAGGACCTGTTCTGCGTCAGAGGTACGTGGATATAGATACCCATCGGCATGATCCCTTGGAACAAAGAGTGCGTGTATTGTGCTGTGAAGGTGGGAGAGGAAAGAAAGCAGTGTTGTGATTGGTTATGTGTGAAGTGTAAGATCTACCCCACCCGAAAACGGGGGGAGCACAGCGCGTCCACCAATTGTTAGCCAGATCTCTACGTGAGCTGACGTTTGTGTACGCTCATTCCGGGATTCGGAATCGAACCCGGTACCACGACGTTGGGAGACCAACGCCGTAGACACTCGGCTAGCATGAGCTCTGTGGACACGCTGTGCTCATCTTTGTACTGGGTGGATAGATCTTACACTTCTCATCACATACACAGCCAATCAAAACACTGCCTTCTTCCCTCTCCTTTCTTCGCAGCGCAACACTTTCTCTCTCTCTCTATCTCTCTCTCTCTCATTCTGTTGTAAGGATATCTATATCTAAATACTTCTGATGCACCCAAGGTTCCACCTGAACGCTGTTTGGTGTCAAAAGATAATACTTTCTGGCACCTCTCCCCAAAGAGAACCTCTCCCTGGTGATCTATGGCTCACCAATGAATGTCATACTGACCTTTATAAGTATTTCATTATCTGGTCGAGATCTGCCTGAAAAAACGCCCATTGGCGAACTACTACTACACACTTAATAACACCTCACATCAGTGCTTAGCTTCCGACTTTTAAACTCTTTCTATCTCCTCTAAAATTGGTTCGGAAAATCTTCTCTCAAAATTCAGGTTCTCCCGCGGTCTTCCACACGGATCTCTCTTCTGTTCATTCTTTTCACATTCGATTTGATTCGGAGCAGAAGAAGGTGAGAGAAGGTGTGGTTGGGAAGAAGGCAGACATGTTAAAACTCACCACCCTAACTGGAGCCAAGAAAGAGGTTGGTCACCTCCCTCCCTCCGGCCACGACCACAGATAAATGGACGAAAGCCAGTCTGCGACCCTGCTATATTAGCCGCCGGCCAAGAGAGAAGTGAGAAAGGCGTGTAATGAAAATGGAAAAAAGGTAAATAAAAATGTCTAAAAGAAATAAAGCTCAGGAAGACTCAATCTAGTGTGAGACTGTCAGTAGAATCGGTGCCGGGAAGGCGTGCCGCTTCTTCATGCACCAGGTCCCAAAGTCTACACGGGCCCTTCTTTCCAAACACTACTCTTTATGCTGGTTCTCTCAACATGTGCTAGAGTACGGTTGTCATACTATTGCGACTACACTACCTTTAGCATGATTGGGAGATGCTCGTCATCCCTGCTAAGCGAGTGACGCTGCATCCCTGAGAGGAACGTCTTCCAGAGATCCCTGAGAAGCGAGATGGGCTAAACGTTGTCACGGCAACCGCAGGTGAAGCACTGCTTGGGAAATGACAATCACGTTACCTAGTAACGTCATGGGTTTGTTTCTATCGAAGATCAACTCAAGATTATACTTGAATAGAATCCAGTTGTCTTATACACGTGAACTTCCTTAACCTAACCTTCGATCAAGGAGAATCAATGGTCCTAGTGAAGAATGGAGCTCCGAAACAGAGAGTACCACTAGTCGTTATGGACAGCTTTGCACAAAAAAAAGAAACCTTAAGACAGGAGTGAGAATCGATAAAAAAGGAAGAAAATAGAATAAACGAATATAAAAAGAGCTAAAAGAGCGAAAGAATGTAAGAATGTTACTGTATCAACATCAATTGTAAGACGAGGTGGAGTACAATAGACACTTGACATTGAACCCAATGTGTTATACATAATGAGTCAGAACTCAGAATTATAGAGAAACACAATACCGGGTATTGCAAAAGTCCTGTTACACTCGTTACAAGTGACCGCCCCCGGCTGCGAGTACGCACGCGCACAAGTTGGGGACGACGGAGTCAACCGCCCACACGCGGTTGACGAAGGACTTCAGCTTATTGACGTTGCTGCGGAGTACCTTTCAGGCCGATGGGATTGAGGACTCTCTCTCTCTCTCTCTCTCTCTCTCTCTCTCTCTCTCTCTCTCTCTCTGTGCCAGTTCCTCTTTTATTTACGCTCTCGCTAAAGCTCTGTTAAATTTTTCTTGTCTTTGTTCGCCACCGTTCCCCTACCACAGTTCATGACCTGTTCCTGCCTACCTACCCAGAGGGGTACTTTGGCACTATTGTTCTCATAGTTTAGTTGCACAGTCTAATTAAATGCGCGTGTTAAAGTTCCTCAGGTTATTATTTAACCCTGATGCTCACCTGATAAATTGGCTCGGTCCAGACTAATCTCTGTCGGTATATCTACATGTATGTATATGACCGCAGTCTGTTCTATCCTCACCACATGATCGTCGTCTAAAGAGAAGCTACCGGTATTTTATCCTCGCTGTCACATGTGAAAATGGGTGTACTTCTATTGGTGAGTGAATGTATTCGTTTGCGTAGACTTACATGTATATAGGTGTTTGATCTTAGGGTAGTCATTGGTGCCCGTTAGTTTAAGTATATGGTTCTTATGCTGATATGTAGGCAAGCAGCATCCATTAAGGGCTAGGGCGAATAAGTAGTAGTAGAAAAGGGGAAGGCCACGTGAATACTACCACGATATACTATAACAATTACTTGAACAAATGTAAGGAAAAGGGGGCCGGGGCACATGTGAACACATTGAGAATTTCGTTAAATATGAACCAAAGAGCTCCATTATACGAACAAGTAAATCCTATACCTAAAAGGATCATACATAAAGAAACAATGAAGTGTCTCATTTGAGCGAACTACATTATTCAATCCTCTCTAAGACCTTGTCAATGATGGGTTTTTTTAAAGTTTCTGTTGCTAACAAAATATGGCACGTGCCCTCCCTCTCTCTCTCTCTCTCTCTCTCTCTCTCTCTCTCAAACTTATGTATTTTGGCAGTTCTACGCAAAGTAAGAACCCTACCCACCCAATTCCCTCGATCAATCATGTAGTGGGAAGTTGCACACACTATATCAAAGGTTGGCTAACCATCTCCACTAACTCCACATGTTGGATAACTCCTCTGCCCGTCCTTTCGTAGAGATTGTAGTTGTAATCGAACCCGTGCGCGTTACAGGACCGGCCCAATTAGAGGCTTCAACAGGGGACTGTATCATGTGTGGTATCTGGCGGAGAGGAGGAGAAGTGTTAGCACTTGGCGATAGGAAAGAGGCGATTGCATTTCCTCTCATCACATGGCGTCCGCTAAGATGAAGTAGATAACGGACGCCTTCAGCTATTGTTTCACCTTCTGCATAATCCATCTTATTCCTATTGCACAAACATACACACAATACATAATGATTCTACATAAGTAATCGATATATGAAAATTCACACATTACACTCTCCTACTACATATCAAATCAACATACCCACAATAGTCTCTAACTTCTATTTAATACATACCTACACACACTAAACCCTTCTACGTACATGATTTACACTTATCCGCCAACATATGTAAGACAATTATGCACACAAAACACTATGCAAAACATTACAAATTCAGATGAGTCGTCGATGTCATTGTCATCACCTACACAACAACTACAGAGATCCACCATCATAAAGAGAAAGATGAATACTGCCACACATACATAAAAACATACTAGCCAGTTAGGGATCAACGAATACCTGTTGCCAACCAACTTCTACCATGGTGTTCGGGGGAGAGGGTGCAGATGAAAGAGAGAAAAGTGATGAATGCTCAGAAAGGAAATCACCGCGATACGGATGGAGTGAGCATTTCGTAGAGTCTGAAAGATCGTCGTCCACACGCGCTAAAAACCAGTTAGAACAATGAAATGAAAATGAATACAGGGTGTGAAAGGTGGTGTAATATTAGGCGAGTGTTTTGACTAACGAAGAGCGTTTGTACATAAAGCACAAAAAGGATAAATGTATATAAAAAAACGCAGAGAAGAAAAAGAACTGCTATAGAAAACGAGTCTTGCGAGAATTCTGGGGATTGGAAGGTTCATCCAGGGGCTTTTGCCCCTCAAATTGCAATCCCCTTTCGCGGTGGAGCAAAATAGACTAAGATTAACTCTTAAAAAACAAACTGAACAAAGAAAGGAGAAAGAGAGTGAACGAGAGTGTGTTTGTGTGTGTGTGTGTGTGAGAGAGAGAGAGAGAGGGAACTAAAAAGAATAATAACAGAGTCGAACCAAGATCACAGACCTCTACTGAATACACAAACACACAGAAAGGGGTCATGGTCCAAAAATATCTCTGATGGGGCTCGGAAGCTTCCCCTCGAAGAAATTTGCAATTGTCAAGTCCCTCAAATTCTCCTCGATGGAGGCCCACCTTGCCGAAGGTGATCGCACTTGTGTTTGCTCATTAGTTAACCCTTAAATGGATGAATTCCGTTTCCCGTTTTCTTTCTCCGTCACTTCCCTCGCTTACCCTTATTCAGCCGAGGGCCATTTTCCCGACACAAATCAAATGAGGGGAAAATATTACAAACCAGATTTTTCCTTCTTCACTTTTGAAGGAATTTCTTTATTTTGCTCTCATTTTTGAAGGTGTAATTGGTCAGTTTTATCGACTTGTACCGCGTCTATAATAGCGAAAAAGAGGGGAGCGTTGCCTTGGAAACGCCGATAAAGGGGACGTCCCGGGGTGACGTTTCCTTCAAGGTTGGAGTAGGAGTTGGTATTTATTTTTGTTTATTGAGAAGAGAAAGTAAACTTCTGTCATCAAATAGGAAAACATCCCATTAGAAAAGAAAGGAAAGGAAGGTAAAATGAACAACGAACATGTAGAAGATTGAAGGGGAAAAAGAGAACGAGATCGAATCTCGTAAACCCTAAATGATGGGGCCAAGTTGTATAACCTCTGCAGGGGTATATTTGTTACACCAGCGCTTGTCAAGAGATTGGGATCGATTGGACCTTTCTGCTCTTGCTGTTTAGCAAGAGAAAGAGGGATGGAGGACGACCATTAATGAGTACTTCCTGCGTTTTCTTGTCGCTGGTTTTTCTCGCCAGAATCAGATGAGCATCGTCTTAACTTTGACACGAATTCGTTCGCATTGTTCTCATCGACTCACCTAGTTTGGTTTATTTTCCTCTCCCCTCCCCATTTTGCTGGTGTGTGTGTGTGTGTGTGTAGCTATTTATTTATGTGCCTCTCTGTATAGCTACGTACCGTATATCTATCTATACATCTACCTTACTTCACGTCTGTCTGCCCTCTGCTTAAGTCTTCATTTTAGCAGTAACTTTATCATCCATACATCAATAAAGTAATCAAAATACTAATAATAGTTCCAAATTTCAATCGATTTCACACACACACACACACACACACACACATATATATATATATATATATATCATCACTAACTATAATTTAAGAAGGGGATTTTTTGGAGTATTTGAATAATAGTTTCTAATAATTCTTTTATAATATCAAAAAACAAAAGGGTGAAGTTCCGAAATAATATAAGTATCGAAATTTTGTGAATTTTTTAAAACCCAAAGAATTACAAATGGTGAAGTTCCGAAAAAAAAATTAATATATCTTCTATAACTATATTTTAGCAACGTGATATTTTGAAAGTGGGGAAATTTAGTTTAGAGTTCCCTTTTAAAATTATTATAACTGCTGAAGTTGAGAAAATTTATAAAACTTTAACCATGGCTGCTTTTTTTTAGATTTTAACTTTTAATCTTAGTAGGGAAGCCATTGCCTGGTATATGTATTAGGGTGATGCAAAATCGGGGTCAAAATATTTTTTTTAAAAACTCCAGGATACCATCTCAAATAAATTTGTGTTATAAAAAAAAGGACCCTGACTAAATTTCAGGTCAAATTTTAGGTTAGTAGTAGCAAAATTTTGAATTTTCTTCTTTTCCACAGTTTCAATATCTACTTATGTTTTCTTTGGTTGATCTGGGTCTGAGGGTGTTGTAAGAGCTTCTTTCCTTTTTTGTTTTGTCTCATGACTGATTTCATTGTCAAAGAAAGCCATAGCAACTAACTCTTCTGAAAAATACAACAAATGATTCTTCATTTTTTGCATATCTCTGCTAGCTAATTCTTCATTTATACTTGTGTAATTTTTAAGGCTCTTCAGTAGGCACAAATCATTACGTGAAACACTTGCAGCACTGGGAGCAGAGAACCAATGTTTGATATACATTAAAGCAGAAAACCAACAAACTCCCCTCAGACCTTTCTGGTGTTCTGCTGTTATTTTGAATTGCTTTTAGAACATAAAGATTTTTCTGGAATATATCAGCTTCGCCACCTAATGTGCTCTGTGGTCAGCTCCTGGTTTCTTGAAATTTATTCCAGTGGATGGAGTGCTGCCTAGCAAGATTATTGTCAGTTCTAAAAGCTCTTTATAATCATTAGAATGTTGCTGTCCACTCAGTTGTTTGCATAAAAAAGCAATCATTTCTTCCTTTTCTTGCTGAGGAAAGTTTTCTAAGAAATCAAATTATTTCAACTCCAGTGTGTTCCAGTTTGATTTAAATCGTTTGGAAACCTCAATTTTAGGTCCTGAAGATGGTTGTAATGTAGGGGCCACCGCTGCTTCTAAGAGAATTTCTAAGAGAATGTCCTCAAGGAAGCCATAGCAAATCTTTTTCCATATTTTGTTCGATTAGGACACAGGCTCCATTTTTGCGCCCTGTGCTTGATGCTATTGTATCAATGCACATTCCTTTTACCTTCTCTGTTAAATTCCAATCACAAGTTTCTGTATATACAGCAGTTGCAGTGTTTTTGTCCGTTCCATAATCTATCTTTGTTACTCCAAGCAGTTGTGTTGCTTCATTACCAAATATTAGAACTGGAAGACGATCAAATACTTCAGCCCCAGCAATGTCTTCTAAAAGCTTGTAATCCCAATTTACAATCAATGATTTGTCAGTCTCAAAGCTTCTAGTGATATTTTCACTTATCATTTTCCTTCCGTGCTGTCTTTCTTTACGAAGTGAGGAATAGCTTACGCTGTAATCTTAAGGCATTTTCCCCACATTTGATATAGCTGGAATAAGAATTAGGGAAGCAGATGCAGATAGTAGATTTTCATTAATAATATTTTTCTTCTTTGTTGGCGACCCTTGTTTAAATGTTGAAGGTTGGTTTAGATCAATCACTTCTACACTTGATATTGCGTCACTGCTGTCTTCTAGAACTATAGTTTTATCTATAGAACTTTATTGACGAATACGCAACTTTTTTAAATATGTTTGCTTCTTTGCTGCTAATTCTCAGCGGTATTAATTTTTCTCATCTACTCACATGATCGAAACCTTTACGACCTTTCCTCTGTAAATGTAGAAATTCTTGATCTTCTTCAATAGTTATTAGTTCATCAGCCTTGGCATGGGCAATGTCAAATAATTGCCACAGACTTTCCTTCCATTTATTGTATTTTGCTATTGAAAACTTTGATTTTTTTTCCTTTGCTCTTTTTTCAACATTTGCCACTGATCGTACAATTTGCTCAGTTTCTTTACAGTATTACATTTCTGCGTTGTTGGTATTGCTGCTTTCTGTCGAACGTTCATCACATCATTAACAGTTAATGTTACAGCTTCCCTAACGGTTTCGTTTTTTGAATTTCTGTAATTCATGAATAAGGAAAGTACTTCTTTATTTGATGGCAACACACTTTGATTTAGTGTATCTATTTGTTGGCCAATCAGCCATACATCAGTTGTGCTTCGTCTCAAGTTTATAACAAGACGACAAAGTAATTGAGAGAAACACACAGTAACACCTCACTCTGACAATGCCCAACACACACTGAGCTCAGTCCCCTCAGTGGCAGCGTCCTACTCCTAGGGTTAGGACTCACTAGTAGTTTAAAACACGTCTATATTCGACATGCAATTAACCGTTTATTTTCACTGTATTTTAGTTTAAATTTATACTAATACTTCCTATAAATTTTAACCTGTAAATAGAAAGAAAATTACAAACTTAGGTTTCACACTCAATCTTCTTAAATATTTTTAAAGAGTGGCGCGCGACCTCTGAATATTATTTATTTTGTCTAAAATTTTGCAAAGTGTTTTTATAACATACATAATCATATTACATGGTATCCTCCCAAATCCAGGATGGTCCACTATTTTGCATCACCCTAATATATATATATATATATATATATATATATATATATATATATATATTAGGAAAATAAAGACCAAACAGTAGATGGAAAAAGATATTTATTTCCTCTTAAACGATTATCTCCAAACATTCGTTCCAAACCGAACGAGTCTGATTCCTCCTTTCCCCTACATATCCCATAACCCTACAACCTACTCGTACCAAATCATTTTCATGCTCCTTTTTATTCTTGTCCTGGAACGACTATCTGCTCTAAGTAATGTGTATATCATTGACGTATTCGGTTCTTTTAATATTTTAATTTTGTAATTTTATACTTGGTCATATTTTAACTTTAGTCTCGCGTCTTTAGCTTTCACTGATTTGCCCTAAACTTGTTTGTTTTTCAGTGTTTTTTTTAGTGTTTTATTATTCCTGTTTATTTTTTTTATGTACGTTTCTAAATTGAGGGGCTTTACTTTACTTTAATAGAATCACTGAAGATGTTCCAATGTTTGGAACAAACGTCTAAGAGGAAATAAATGTCCTTTTCCATCATCTACTCGTGGGTCTTCATTTTCCCACTGAGATTAAGGTTTCCGCGAACCAAGCCAATTTCTACAATTATATATATATATATATATATATATATATATATATATATATATATATATATATATATATATATATATATATATATATATATATATATATATATTATATATTTATATATAATATCACGTGTAGGAAAGGAGAATAAACGTAGTCGAGTGGAAGAAAGGTAAATTTACAGCAGACAGGGGACGGTAATGAGCATGAAGACATTAATAGAATCGATTACTTATTTTCCGACGAGAAAACCTTTATCAAAGATCTATCGATTATAATCGACACATTGAATACAAGTATTGCTCAAAGACTAGTTACTCAAAAGCAAGTATAAACTTGGTCTAAATTCTGACAAAACCATATTTTAAAGAACATTGACCCAGCAATCAAGTTTAAGAACAATGGTCAAGAGGCAAAAATCTCGTAGATTGCAGTTAGAGAATGTTAGATCCATATTTGAATAAAACAGCATAGAACACTTCCTTCAAACGCTAGAAAGAATTGAGAATACTAAACCTCTTAGAAAAATGAGGCGAAAAATTAGCCGGGATGGTGCAATTAAAGATTCATATACATGAACTAAGCAAGAACTGAGGGAAGTACAAGAAAATATAAGTGAAAATTACTATTAGAAGTTAATATTGGAGAAAATACAACACCGAACCATTGGTCAAACAAGCCAAACAAGCAAATGCTAACCAAGCGAGTTACCTCACATCACTGTTTCCTGAGGGACCAGCCCTACGATTCAAGATTACGATTCAACCATCGCTACTGATCTCCACCACCTAAAAAGTCAACGAGACATCTGGACTAATAATAAGTGTATTCGCACGAATGATTACAAATTAGGAACTACTCTCACTATTATATCCAAGCTAGGAGATTTAGGAATAGGAGACAACCGCTTGTTGGTAACGAATCCATAGATACATTTTTTGTAGGCATCGTATCGATTTCTGTATTGGTATCGATTTGATTATTGATATCAGCAGCATCAGTGGATCGGTATCAATATTGATGTCAGTATTATTTTCAATGTTTAAAGTGATATCGATATCGGCGACGTGTAGTATCGTTATCAGGATGAAGCTCATCGATATTAGTACCGGTATTGATATCAGCATCAGTATCATATCTCCAACCTTTGTGGGTTTGTGGCCATACGCGCATCTAGAGCAGCAGCAGAGTGGGATGTGGGTTGAACAAAAAGCCATGATTGAAACTTCAAACACCTTCTCGCATCTGTTTTAAGCTCATTATCGGACGCTGGCAGATGTGCAATCAACTCATTATTTTCTGTTAGCAGAATATTTCTTAGCTCATTACTACATGGTGGCAGAAGAGTTGTTAGCTCATTATCACATGCTGGCAGAAGTTTTGTAAGCTCATTATCTTATGTTAGTATAGCTGGTTCTCAGCAACTTTTTATCACATGTCATACGGGTTGTAAGCTCATTGCCACGTTGACAAAGTGGTTGTCGGGTTCATTATTGCATGTTCATAAAGAAGTTGTCAACCTTTTAACACAAGTTGGCAGAAGGGTTCTCTGGTTCCTCATCACATGTTTACAAAGAGGTCAGCTCATTATCACATGTTAGCAGATATGTTTTCAGCTCATTATTACATGTTGGCAGAGGGGTTGCTAAGTCATTATCACGCGATGGCAGAGAGCTTGTCAGCTCACTATCTTCTATTGTCGGAGAGAGTGGCATCTCATTATCACATGTTAGCGGATTAGTTTTAAGTTCATTATCACGTGCTGGCAGAGGTCTTGTCAGCTCATTTTCTTCTGTTAGCGGAGGGGTGGCTTCTCATTGCAAATTGTTAAGTGTTGGCAGATAAGTGTCAGCTCATTACCTAATGTTAGCAGGTATTTGGCCTATGTTTACAGTTTGATTAACTGGTTATTCGTGATATCAGACTCTCATGTTAGCAGAACGGTTGTTAGCTAAATATATAATGCTACCACAAAGGTTATCTCTTGTTTATTACATGTTAAATGGTGTTGCTCATTAGCTAATACTACCAAGAGAGTTGTTAGCTCAGTAGCCCAGGATATTAAAGTGGGTGTCACCTCACTATATCATCCTAGCAAAAGAGTTGTCAGTTCATTGGCACATAGTAGTGTACGTGCTTTTAACTCATTATTTCATGCCAGAAAAGAGATTATCATTATCTCATGATATATGATGCTGTTCGCTATCTCATGCTATCTGGCTCGGACAAACTGGAGTGTGAATTTCCCTGGTCATTTTCGTAGGGCGTGCGTTATTCAGGATTCGTTCTATAAAACACTGCGACATTGATAAAATAATAGTCGTTTATATACGAACTATAAATTCATAAAGGTAAACACCTAATAGTTACCCTCAACTTACGATTCATCCGTCTGAAAATTTCTAATCTATCGGTAATCCAGGGCAAGCAACAAAGCAGGCTATAGGTGTTTAATGGCATGAGACAAACCCATATCCTTGTCACCCAACAAACCTGATTTGTTCCATGACCCTGTCAGCTGAAGGTCTTGGATTGTTCCTTGACTTGGTTTACCCGATAGATAAGAAATTTGTAGACGCATGGATAGAGCACTAGCCCTGTTCAAGAATTAACTTAAATTCTTATTTTCATAGGTTTATGTACATTTACCCATTCTTCTACACCTAAAAAATCCGAATAACACAATAATTTTGACAAAATATTTTGAAAAGGATTGACTCATAGAGCTTTAAACGTTTTGCTTTGAACTCAGGCAAAAGCACTAGTTCCGAAGTCCCTTGAATCATGTTTTTCACTATAACTTTTGATCTATAGATAGAACCAAATAGGACACCAAATTAAACTGTTTTCAATCCTCTTTCTAGCTTATACAATTGTGATAGCCTTGTAAATGGCACGTTGGTACAAATAAGTCAAATCGATCAAGAAGTGAAAGCATTACATGATGATTAATTTCATAATGACATTTACACAGTCAGTTGTTGAGTGTTTATCTCTTATGACTATTAGATCAATGTCAGTCACTGCTTTCAGATTCTAACATACTCCAACTCTTTTCTGTAGTCGTCATTCTCTGCCCAAGACCTTACAGATTCCAGAAGATAGTCAAATCCAATGTTCAGTCAGTCCAGCAGGAAATGTGATTCTGGAACAATGAGATCAACTAGGCTTGTCTTAGCTGTCATCCTCTGGAATAAAGGCCTTCATGTTCTGAAGCTGTTTGTATTTTTAGTTCCATGTAAATGGGCAGCAATGGAGTTCTTCAATGGGTCACTTAATCTATTGCTGAACAAAAATATGACAAGACTTCCTGCTTCATGTACGATATTATGTTTTACATTTTAATTACTGCATCAGCAAGCTTTTTCTCGTACTGCGACATGTCCTGGATTAGAGTAAGATCATTCACAGGTACATCTGCATCAGGCATTGACATCATCCATACAGGAGTATCTTCGTCGTACTCAAGTTGATGTGCAAACATTAGTATTTTCATGGAGTACAGGTTTATAGCCATCCACCCTGCCTGATGAATGACGCCTGGTCGACTCCAAAGAATACCTCGAGGAACCCATTTCTCCAAGAACAATGACTCAGTTCAGCCATTGCTCTGTAGTCGTCTCTCGGTGGCCTTTCTGCTGTTAGACTGTATCTGAGTAGTTCTTTACTTTTCTTCTTTTCATTTATCTATTTGCCATTGATAGCCATCATTTTTGGTTTATTCTTGGAAAAGTCCCTCCAAACATCGTTCGGATGCTCAACAAGGAATTATTTGCTCCCTTCACCCTTTCAAACAGCTTCCACCAAGTTGCTTTTACTAGGATTTCCAGGATGTGATGTCGACAGGCCAAATAAAACCCATTTTTGTTCAGCATTTTCTCTAGCAGTTTGTAAGCTCCTCCGTGAACTCCACTGTTACTGGGTGTAGTGTTAAAAACAAGGCCAATAACATTATTCGTAAGTTTCCATGTTTCTAATAAATCCATTGAATCCAATGCCTGAGCTGTACCAGAGGAACTTTCGGTGAAAGGTACTCCCAACTACTTTCCTTCAGTGTATGAAGGTGGATCATACAATCACAGGTAAAGTTCCTGATGTATTTCTAGGTTTACTGCCCAAGACATCTTTGAGCAACTTCCATTTCAGTGTAAAGCAGCGTATAATGGAGGGTGGGCTTGAAACTTGGACATGTGACTCTGCTGATACTATACCTGGACATCATTCTGTTTTTCGACGTGTTGTTTATGTTTAGACTTCAGATGACATTATCCAGATCATTTACTTCAGCTTCCAAGGTGGCTAAAAGCATGGAAGTAACTTGATTGTCTTATAAACCAAGACGATCAGCTGTATTGCAGATGACATCACATTCCATGACCTTCCATGGAAACACCAAAGTCACACTAGTCAAGGTGTCTTGATGGTAAGCACATCAAGACGTGGCTGATGGCAATCCATGTTCTCTGTGTCAACGTATTTGTAAGTTGAGTTACCACAGGTAATGTCAGCCATATGAACAACTACCTCTTGTTCTAATGCAGCTATAAAACAGAACATAAAGTTAAGACAGCAATTGTTGAGTAAATGCTAAATATCGCAATTGAGTAAAACCTAAAACTTTTTGTTACGTTCAAACAAATTAGTTTTAACTTGTTCTCTTCTACACTGGTCTTCCATCCCTCGCTGACTGTTGCAGAGATCTTGCCGCAAAGATTTTGTCATGACCAGACAAATGCCCACTTATTTAAGTTTTTTGCTCTTCGTAGAACCTGATACGCTCATCTTTTTTCTCTCAAGATAATAGTCTGTTGTTCTGTATTTCCTGGAATGTCTTTGGAGCCTCTATATATAAAAGGCTGTCTAATTCCAGCACAAATGCTACTCTTTTTCCTCCATGGATACTTGCTCTTCTTTTGCCTTGCACCAGAGCACGATGTTTCTTATGTGTACATGGTCATTATCTTAATTATTGCCATAGGTTAGGAGTGGATGATAGATTCAAAATGTTTGATATGCAAGGTCTTGAAAATTAGGGTCTTCCTATATTTCGTGGTAAATTCTGGAGATTAAGAAAATAGTAGAACGCCTCTATGTTGGTGGCAAGCTGGAACTGAGTCATGAAAAACAGATAGGTATCCAACTAGGAAATGAGAGAAAGAGAAAGATAAAGAGAGATGGAGAGAGATTGAGAGACACAGCCAGACCAAAAGAGAGAGAAAGAAAGAGATACAGAGAGATAAAGAGACACAGAGAGATATATAGACCTATAGAAACACAGAAAGAGACAGAGAGAAATACTAGTTGCTAGATCTACAATCGAAAATCTCTCGTCATGGATTCTTATTAAAAAAAACAAAAATAAATTATGAGTGACTAAAACATAAGTCCCTGAGAAGGAATGATGAATAGAAAAGATAATAACAAGCAAGGGATACATATGATATATACTTAACTATCCTTTCTATCTATCCAGTTTCCCCTTATCTATCAATTCTTTGCTATTACCATATTATAGTTTCTAGTTAATTTTTGGTGTTTTTCTATTGCCCTTCCTTCACTGGGACCTAAGGTTTTGTGAATTTTATTTATTGAATTAATTATATTAATGAGAGATTTATTAGATTAAAACTATATTACATCTCCGCTCTCATTGCATCTCTCCCTATCATTTCATCTCCTTCACTCATTCAATCTTTTCTACTTATTCCATCTCTCTCTCTCTCTCTCTCTCATTTCATCTCTCCTTCTCAGTCCATCTCTCCCTCTCATTTCATCTCTCCCTCTCATTCCATCTCTCCCTCTCATTCCATCTCTCCCTCTTATTCCATCTCTTCCTCTCATTCTATTTCTAATTATCATTCCATTTCTTCCTCTCATTTCATTTCTCCCCCTCATTCATTCTCTCCCTCTCATTCCATTTCTCCCTTTCATTCCATCTCCCTCCCTCTCATTCCATCTCTCCCTCTCATTCCATTTCCCCTTACCATTCCATTTCTTCCTCTCATTACATCTCTCTCTCATTTCATCTCTCCTTCTCATTCCATTTCTCCTATTCATTCCATTTCTCCCTCTAATTTTATTCTTCCTTCTAATTACCTTTCCTCTGGTTAACGGCTCTAAAGAGGGTTGATACAGAAAGAAGCGGTGACCGCCACTCGCACAAATAGAACTTAACATCAGCCCCGCAACCGTTTAATGCCAAATGGACCGTTGCGTTTAATCAGTGCCTCACTTGGCAACAGAGTGCCAGTAGAGGTGTGAGGCAAGTGGGAGTAGAGAAATAGAGGCAAGGCGCTCAAAAGATCACAGTTTTCCGGGTCTCTTATACATTGCTTTGTTGTCGGAGATCTTCAGATTCGAACGCAAATTCCGGTATTGGATGAATTCGTTATGACGTCAAGAGAGGAAAGAAAGGAGAATTGAGAAAAGAAAAAAAATAATTGAAAGAAAATGATAGAGACATTCTATTTCAAACCTGGTTGCTGTGGTAGATGCGTAGCGTTTCTAAACCTCATTACTCACGCATTGATCTTATTGGGATCGAATCACCGATCCAAGTTGTACTCATGTTAAAGAGATTTGAGTTCCTCTGTGTCTGCGTCGAAATTTTCTTGGGATCCTGCTGCAAATGAGTTTCCTTTTCTTCTTTCTCATCTTCGCCTTTTTTTCTCGTATTTCGTTATTTAGAATTATTATTCTCCTCTTGGACGTTAATAACCCTCCCTTCGCCAACCGTTTAGAGAACTCAGATATAAGAATCCTTGTAACACCGAGTCCTTTTCACACCTCTCTCCTTATTCATTCTTACATTTTTTTCACAGTCCAAAAATCTCCTTGACGAAATTCCATATATCCCCTCGTCCCTAATAAGATGATATAATCTATTCAAGCTGGAATTCAATAATCCCGAGGGTTAGAATCTGGATTTGCTGAATGAGGGATTACCTGGAGACGAAATTTACGTTAACTGGGATAGAGTGGAGCCGTGCATTTCTAGAACTGGGATTGGCAAGAACAAGGGTTAACTGGTATGTGGATTTGGTAGAATAGTGATTGTATGTGGCATGAATTAGCTAGAATCAGAAGTGGCTCATTTGAGATTAACTTAAACAGTGATAGACTAAAAACATGTTAAAATGGAACATGGATTACCTAGAACTAAATAATACGTAATCAGGATTTGCTAGAGTCATGATTGAGTGAAACCTGGAATGGTTGGGGTCTAGCTTAGCTAAAACCGAGATTGAGCTAAACCTGGAAATGCTGAACATTAGATTGGTAGTAACCGGGATTTAATGAAGCTTATATTTGCTAGAACCGAGATTAACAGAAAAAGGATTATCTAGATGCCGAAATAGCTAAATCTGGGAATGGTTTCAATCGTGATTGTCCATAACTTGGAATTCCTAGAACCGAGAGTACCTTGAACTGGATTAGCTAAAAATGGAATAACCAGGAACAGGAATTTACTGAAATTTTGAGTGAAAGGAAGTTGGGACTTCTTGTATTCGGGATTGACTAAGGCGTAATATGCTGAACATACTATTGGTTAGAAGCGTGATTGAACGTAACTTGGATTTACTAGATCCTGATTTGCTAAAACTGGGAGTGTTTTGAGTCGGAGTTGGATAAAACCGAGATTGTGAGAAAATACAGTTGGCGAAACATATGAACTGATGAACCCGGAATTGATTCCAACCTGTATATGAATGACCAAGACTAAGTAGAAATGGATTCACTGGAATAGGATTAGCTGAAAGGTGATTTGATGTAATCGTGATTGACTAAAATCACGAGATGAGTTTAAACAAGGATTAAGTGAAACCGGGAATGGTTGATTTGGGACCGGTTAGAACTGGGATAGACTGCAACTTGGATTTGCCACAATCGAGATTTACTGGAGAAGGATTAGCTATGACCAGAATTAGTAGAAATCTGAATTTAGCGGAATCTTTGTTTACAAAAATCAGGACTGGTATAGTCGGGGTTGGCTAAACCGGGATTTAGTGAAACCTGGATTGGCTGAAACATGGATCATTTGGAAAGGGATTGAATGTAACCTGGATTTTATGGATCCGAATTGACTGGCAAGGTAATAGCTAAAGCTGCAATTAGCTTATATTGTGATTTGCTGGGATCGTGATTGAATGAAATATGGAATGAAGAGAGTTTAGATGGCATAAAACCGGGATTGATTGAAACTGAAATTTGCTAAACTTGGGATTAGTTGGAACGTGGATTGACTGTAACCTAGATTCGCTAAAATTTGGTGGAATCGTGATTGACTGAGAACAGGACTGTTTACAGATTTTTAGGCTCTATCAAGATTCTATGGTCTTATTGGTCCTTTCGAAAATACATTGGCCTATACTAGGTCATTTCATTTCCAGGAAAGTTAGTGAAGTGCTGAGTGTTTGTGTGAGGGTCCAACATAGCCAAGAGTACGAACAAGATAAGATCTGCATTTGTACTTACGACGTCTGGGTTGAAGTAGCGAACGAAACTAGGGGGGCGAGGTTGGATGAGTGGGAGTGCCAATAAAGACCCTTCTCTCGCTTCACATTCATTATCGAGTTTAGAAAATATCGTCAAAGTGATGAAATTGGGCGCAATTTTGGCGGACGCAATTCGGAAAAACAAAAGAGGCCCTTTCACCCTCAACTGCCTCGATCCATCATAGCCGACTTCTATCTACGATCACGGACCAAATTGAGAAGGGTGGGGAGGTAGACCGGCCGCCATATTGCTTACTTCCCAAGCGCATCTCTGCGCCAGCAACGCTCACCCTTAGCCAAACTCCTCCCCAATTATTGACACGGCCCTGCGCCTTACGACAAGTTCCGCAACCCTCAAGGCTAAGTCTAAGAATTAATGACCCTTAGAAATGGGGACCTAAAAGCGAAAATGGCTCATATAGCAATCGACTCCCCAAGCCTATGTGAGGGGCGTCCACATCTGGACCCAAGACAATGATCAGACAATGGAAATCGGTCGCTTCGTTCGGATGAGCCTCGATTGCAGTCGCGAAAAAGAAATCTGTTTTCGAGAATCAATTCATTCTAGAGGGATAGAAGGAGGTAGTTGTTGAGAGGGAAGGCGTCGAAAAGGACAGTCCAGCCGCAATTCAGACCCTCCAGGAAGGAGGGCGGCCTCTAGCGGCGAGGGGGGGGCGTGATTGTTGATGAGAGAGGTCACAAGACGTTTCCTGCTTCGGTTACGGAGCCAGAGCCAAGAAGATGAATTGAATTAGGTTTATCGCATTTCGCTGCTTCCGTCCTAGATTTCTTTTAGGGAAACATCGCCATTGACTCGTTTTATTTTACGTGTGCACGTAAACATATATAGGCGTGCACTCACGAAATCGTAAAGGAAGATCACACGGAAAAGTCCGTTCTTCCCTTGCAAAAACACATACACAGTGTGTGTGTGTGTCTTTTTTCTCTCTCTCTCTATCTAGCTCCTTCTTTCACTCTTTCTCCCGCTCCCTCTCTCTCTCTCTCTCTCTCTCTCTATCTCTCTCTCTCTTTTTTCCCTCTCCCTTTCTCTCTTTCTTTCTCTCTCTCTTTCCCTTCTTCTCCCCCTTTCTCTTCCTCTTTCTCTCTCTCTCTCTGCAAAGAGAACCTTAAAGAATTTTCCCTCCATTTTAACAGCTATAAACTGGTTTACCATCACATAAGTCCCCTTAGAGACGAGATTAGCGTGTTGCGGGAATTAGACCTAGAAATCACCAACGTTTTAAACGATTACTTCACCTCCGTGTTTACAACCTATATGAAATGGTTGTAGATAACAATGAAGTACTGACTCTGCTAGGGAATCTGAACAGGTATAAATCTTCCGGTCTAGATCACTTCCTTCCTATAATCCTTCATGAGGTCAGCGGTGAGGTTACGACACACCTTGTTGCGATCTTTAATGATTTGCTTAATACGAGACAAGTGGCATAAATAAGACTGGAAGATGGCAGACAAAACACCAATTTTTAAAAGGGAAGAACACGAAATCACTGGAAATTACCAGCCATTACACTGACGTCCATAGGTAGCAAACTGCTAGAAAGCATAATCGCTAATCGCATAGTTGAGTACCTAGAATCTCACAACCTAATTTAGACTCCCAGCATGGGTTTCGCAGAAACCGATAGTGTCTCACAAATCTATTAAAATTCTTCTATAGTGTAGGTTTAGTACGATCGCGTTCGGGCTGTCGACATCTTATACCTAGAATTTCAAAAAGCCTTCGATAAGGTGTCCCACCGCATGCTAATGAGCAAAGTCCGCGCCGTCGGTAATTCCCGAAAAGGTAGCTGACTAGATTGAGAACTGGTTGACGGAGCAGAGGCAGAGGGTGAAAGTCAAAGTGGAAGCCTCGAGGTGGTTCCCTTTAACCTGCTGGGTGACCCAGGCCTTTGTTTGGTCCACTTTTGTTCAGTGTACATATCAAACATATAAATAAAGGACTGCTATGCACAATAGCAAAGTTCGGTGACGATACCAAATTAAGCCGCTGGGTTAGCTGGCACGAATTAGTAGAATACTTGAGATCCAGCCTGTGCAGGATAAGTAAGTGGTCCGAGATCTGTCAGATGCTATTCAACTTTGACAAGTACGAGGTGATGAACATCTGTCACGCTAACCCTAAAAAAAGACAACTATTTATTAGCTATGCCTTTGGAGGCGACCGAACTGGAGAAAGATTCATGCGTGCAAACCAACAGTGACATGAAGTTCTCTAGGAAGTGCGCCGAGGTATAAAACAAGGTCTGCTGCCTAAAAAGTCGCGTGCTCTCAATTATTCTGATTTATGACCTTACAACCTTCAAAAGTTTCAATAATTCCCGGACTAACTTGTGAGGACCTTGACAATTATATCATTCGAAATAAAATATAAAACAGCATAAGGGTTTCAAATTTCGTTAGAATCAGCCGAATAGTTATGATGTTATTGCCAAACCATCATAATTACCGGGCTAACCTTGGGAGGACTTTGACAATTATATCATCCGAAAAAGGATGTAAAACAACATATGTAAGGATTTTAAATTTCGTTATAATCGGCCGAAATGTTATGATACTATTTCCAAAACAAAATAATTACCGGGCTAACCTTGGAAGGACTTTGCCAATACTATCATTCGAAAGAGAATGTAAAACAACATAAGGGTTTCAAACTTCGTTAGAACCGGCCAAATAGTTACAATGTTATTAGAAAAAAATTAAAAAGCAAAACAGGGACTTGACCGACCGACCGAGTGAGATGTACATAGAGACGCACGCGATTAAAAAGGCCCAGAGTTTTTTGGAGTACATAAACAGAGAATTTCTTTTCCGAAACAAGGAAAACGTCTCGCGCTGTACAACTCTCTAGTCGTCTGGCTGTACCTTCAGCACCCCGAACAATTCTGGTCCACATCGCTCACAAAAATATTGAATGGCTAGAAAGGATACAAGCCAGGTCCACCAAACTGATATTCACTTAGACACATAGGATACCGATGCCACATACAAGAATTGGTGGTGTTTCCCTCGAGACGCGCCGTATACCTACGTGGCGAGCCTATAGAAACGTATAGTTATACGGTGAGTAGAATACGTGGACTACAGGAAGTTGTTCATCTTGAACAAAAATCCCACGTGCAACCACGGTTACAAGATAGATTTACCAAGATTTAGATAGAACCATTTTCCAGCGGAGGTGGTGAACTGTTCAAGTCTCGGTTGGACAGATTACTGCATGAGTTAGAATAGACAGTCGAAAACTAGGAAATATTTTAGCTCGTCTGTCAAAATTCCTAGGTCTACTTTTTTTAACATGCCTAGGTCGTTCTTCAAATTCCTTACCGTAATATTGCGGGGGGAGAGGTGGGAGGGAAGAACCTTCTAGAGTCGCAGGCGACTCTAGATATCACTATGTCGGTGGGTCGGTCCCCGTTTTACTTTGTTTTGTGTTTGTAATAACATTGTAAGTATTTGGCCGATTCTAATGAAATTTGAAACCATTATGTTGTTTTGCATTCTTTTTCGAAAGATATAATTGACAAAGTTTTCACAAGTCCTCCCACGGTTAGTCCGGGAATTATTTTAGCAAGAACATCTTAACTATTTAGCCCATTCTAACGAAATTCGAAACCCTTATGTTGTTTTACCTTCTCTTTCGAGTGATAAAATTGCAAAGGTTTTCCTAAGGTGAGGACGAGAATTATTGAAATTTTGAAGGTTGTAAGGTCAGAAATCAGAATAATTGAGAGCACGCGACTTTTTGGTCAGCAGACCTTGTCTTTATATACTTTTCCTGCACGAACTTATGAGTACTCCTTATCCTTGTAACACCTGGAAATACTCTCTCAATCTCTCTTTTTCTCTAACACTCTCTCTCTTTTATAAATAAATAAATATATATATATATATATATATATATATATATATATATATATATATATATATATATATATATATATATATATATATATATATATATATATATATATATATATATATATAATGCAATGTCCCGCAGGAAAGAATGAAATGGTGTTTCCTAGTACTTTCGAACTTTATTAAGTTCCTTATCAAGGATAACTACAAGAAATAATATTATATTAGAGGTATATATACGAAAAAAAAGTATGAAACCGCCTCAAAAACAAGAAATCACCAATGAGGAAGACGGAAGGGGGAAGGTAAAGATTCACATTAAGAATGACAAGAAGCAGGTAGTAAGGTCAAACTGAAAAGACGGAAAGGGTAACAGATTAAAAGAAATGGAGATAGCCGAGGAGCAACAGTGGGGAAAATACAATGTACATAACAGAGCAGTGACAATTAAAAAAAAGAAAAAAGGGCCATATAACTAAAGATTGAATATAAAAAATAAGAACAAAAGTCAGAACTAATTTCTTCAAGTATTAGTCTTTTAATTATAGCATCTATTTTCTATAAGCCAGGGGAAAGGTTAAAATAAACACATTGGCTTATAAATACACATTCAATGATATTCCTTTTTATAGGGTCATTGGAACGATAAATAAATTTTGCCGAGTTCCAGTTAATTAGATGGTCCTTATCTGACATATGGACAAAGAAAGCACTGTTATTTTCCCCTCTTCAGGCATTATATTTATGTTGATTTATGCGAACAGAAAGTTGTTTACCTGTTTGTCCATAATATTTACTTAGGCAACCAGAACACTCAACTATATTATATTATAACTTCTTGGTACCGACGTTTCGGGTAGGAACCCATTCTCGAGTATATGAGATTATAAATATATACAAACATAAGAATTTTCTAGAGAAGTTATCAGATATTAATAAATTAATTATATGGGAAATGGGAAGCAGCAGAGGTGGTAATATCCAACTTATAAAAATGCAGGGCTTTTAACTATTAGGGAATAAGAAATATGTTTTTGTTTTCAAATAAAACTGAGATTAATTAGTTTTGGGTGTCTTTATTGTAAAAAGGGAGAGATAATAGAAATATTTGAGAATGGTTTCCTACCCGAAACGTCGGTACCAAGAAGTTATAATATAGTAATGAACTTCCTAAATTGAACCTGCTTATTTATCCTAAAAATACGTATACGCCTGGCAACGCGCAACCCCTCTGCTCTCTTAAGATATATATATATATATATATATATATATATATATATAGAGAGAGAGAGAGAGAGAGAGAGAGAGTATATATATATATATATATATATATATATATATATATATATATATATATATATATATATATATATATAATGAAAAAAAACTCACAAAGTAGCGCGTGAGGAAAGCAATAATATGAAAATTAACCCACAGGAAAATGAAAAGATGAATCCAAGCACTTTTGAACTATATTTGCAAGCTCATTTTCAAGGAATAGCATGAAAATGGAGAAGGCAACCTTATGTAGGGTACAAAGATACGAAGGGAACGCCCATCACATAGTACAAACCAATGGAAAAACACAAAAACAAGACAGAAAAATACCCAGGAAAAGAACAATAGGCAAGTAGTAACAGACATATGCATCCCTAAAACGATATACACACAACAACGCCATGTACATGAATGGAAATTATATATATAATGTTTCCAAGATTCGAAGTGAAATTGGGCATTTATGTGGATTTAAAATTTCAAAATCATCTATAGAAATATCACTTTTACATTTTATTGCGTGATCTCTGATTGCTGAATTTTCCCTAGTTTAAAGTATTTTGCCAATTCATTACTTATGCCCATATGAGGTGAGAATCTTGCCTTTAGAGTTCTTACGGAGCTCCCAATGTATTTGCCATGGGAACACCCACGAGATTTAAATATGTATATTATTGAACTCCTAAGACTCTTTGGAATCGGATCCTATATTTTAAAGAAAGATTTTATATTTATTTTGTTTATAAAGGCAAAAATGTTTCTTTAACAATGCGTGTAATTTTCGGCTAAAGACTTTATTATAAATACCCAGCTCTGGCATAATCAAGTAATGCGTGTCTTTTGCCACCGTTATTTCCGGGTGACAAGGTTGGTAAACTCCACTTAAAAATGTGCGGATTGATTTTTCAACAATATTTAAAGGAAAACCATCGCTTAAAAAGAAGGAGTTGAGGTTTTGGAATTCTTCCTCTATAATAATATAACATTAACAAAGATTGTATGCGCGGTGAATAAGGGTCTTATTTCACGCAATAAAATGTGAAAGTGATATATCTATAGATGATTGCGAAATTTTAAATTCACATAAATGCCCAATTAACTTCGAATCTTGGAAACATTATTATATATAAAACCGCTCAACACAGACTTAAATAGTGATTTGTCGTCTGTTCCCCTCCTACTTAATTAAATCAAAAAGTCAATAGTGCTTAGAATATCGTTTAATAATATATATATTTTTATTTTAATAGTTCAATGTAAATATTAAACTCATAATCCTACTTATGAAATTTAAGTCATTATTGCAGTTACTAACTAAATTAAATTAAAAAAAAAATCCTGTATTTTTACTATAAATTTAAACTCTAATTTTTACTATTCAAAACTAAAACTATCAATGTTATATTTGTACCTTTAGAATTGTGCTTTAGTATATATTTTATAGGCCTAAGAAGATATATATATATATATATATATATATATATATATATATATATATATATATATATATATATATATATATATATATATATATATATATACATATATATATATATATATATATATATATATATATATATATATATATATATATATATATATATATATATATATTATTATTTTTTTTTAAGTAATTATAGTGATAAATTTTGAGAAAATGTATAAATCAAAATTAATGAATCGTTTACATTTTTGTGATTATTATTTGTTTCCTCTCATTAATGTTATATATCTTTCATAGCAGACATGAACGTGAGATTTTGAAGCAATTGTTTGTATTCTAAGTTATTCTTATGTAAACCAAACCTAATGTTATGAACCATGGGTAAAGAGAGGAAATACGAATAAATGAGACATAAAAGAGAAAGGGCTTTGCTGTGGTAATTGCGAATTATCCCTTTGGCCCCCATTCACGAGCCAAACGTTAGATTTGTATCCCCCAAGAATAATCCTCTTTGCAAACACAATTAAACTCTATAGCGAGAAATAGAGTCCAACCTTAGACATATCTTTCAATAGCATGCTTGTTCTTGTAGAGAAATTCAAATTACAACCACCGCCTTCAGTTTGAGGTATGTTTGTATGTGTAAACAAGAGAAGAGTGAATGGAAATCTAAAAATTGTTTGATCGAAGACTACCAGAGGACATATTTTATTTAACATCTGAACATTCCCCAGACGATGATTGACAGGTGCTTCTTTAGTTACTGTTCGTCACGTTATTGTAAGTGGCAGTGGGCCAGAATGGGCAAACTACATGAGGTCATGGGCTGATGTGGGCATCTATAACACCCATTCGTAACCTGAAGGTCAACAGCAGTTATTCTAACCTCGTAACATTACCTTCTTCATTCTTCTTACACATGACCGAATACACCTTCCTCATATTTCAGTCCAATTCTTCTTATCGGGCGGTAATCCGAGTGGCAGTTGAGACGAGACGTTGACTCAAGCTTCGTCGATCCATTGAGATCAAAATCCAATAGACAAAATTGGGTGGAGTAGACCTTATCATAGAGCATACAATTGCAATGGAATTATTGCACATTGTATTCAATTTATGAAATCAGGTCTTGGCCAAAGGTGTTTAAGGATAGATCTTAAACAGAAAAAGTGCAATCTGTGTACTCGTCACAGTTAATCTCTGTCCCATTTAGTTTAGAGATTTTTGTAACTATAGACTAAAACGATGCAAGTCGCTTTCAATATCCCTTATATAAGATCTAAGGACATTTGCTACCAATTTCCTTCAAGGATCCAATAATACATGATATACGAGTAGCCAGAGCTACTCATATATCTACTCCAGTAGATAATTATTTTTTTGCCTGGTTGGTAATCATTTAGATAAGTTTCTGGGAAACGCGAAGTTTATAGATCATAAACTTTTAGTAGCTGAAACGGTGGTATATGGCCGTTTTCAGTCATGAAAAGGTGGTATATGTCCGTCTTGGGGTATGAAACGGTGCTATTTGTGCATATTTAGTCATAAAACGGTAGTTGGCGTCTGCCCGTCTTCAGTCCTATAACGGGGTATCCGCTCTTTTCAGTTATTACACGGTGGTATCTGTCAGTCTTCAGTCATGAAACGGTGGTTTCTACTTTAGTCATGAAGGGGTGGTATCTTTTCGGCTTCAGTCATGAAACGGGAGTACCTGTCCCTCTTCAGTCGATGAATAATGGTATTTGTTCGTATTCAGTCATGCAAAAGTAGTATATTTCAGTCTTAGGTCAGCACACGGTGGGATCTCTCCATCTTCTGTCATGAAACGGTCGTATTGATCCATCTTCTGTCAGGAAACCGTGGTCCCTCTCCGTTTTCACCCATGAAACTGTGACATTTCTCTTTCTTCGCGTTATATGTGAAACGGTGATATGTGTCCTTCTTCTGTAATGAAACGTTGGTGTCTCTCCTACTGCAATTATAAAGTGGCTTTATCTGTCCATGTTCAGTGGTATCTGTCCGTCTGGATTAAAGCAAGGGATTTATCTCTAGTACTTTTGTCAATAAACGCTGGTATCTTTTCGCCTTCTGTCAGAGAACGGTTGTAATTGTCCGTCTCCAATCACAAAACAGTATAATCTGTCAGTAAACCGTAGTTAGTACTTGAGCCTATTCAGTGATGAAACCGTGGTATCTGCCACTCTTCAGTAATGAAACGATTGTCGCTATCGGTCTTCAATAATGGAATGGTGGTATGTCTGTATTCAGTCGTAATTCTCGTATCTCTCTCCTTCTTCATGGATTAAAAGGTAGTATTTGTTAGTGTTCTTTGATAAAACCGTATTGTCTGTCCCTCTTCTATTAAGAAACAGTACTATCTATCCGTGTTTCATCAGAAAACAGTGGTATCCTTTCATTTTCAGTCATGAAACAGTGGTTTCTGTCCCTGTCTATTCATGAAGACATGATCTATATTCTTATTCTCTCATGAAACGGAGGTATCTATCCGTTTTTATTAATGAAACGGTGCTATCCTCCGAGCTTCTGTCTTAAAACTGTGGTATCTATCCATCAACAGCCATCAATCGGTGATATCTGTCTCCACCTTAACAAATGAACCGGTGATATCTGTCTGTCTAAAAGTCATAAAACTGTGGTATCCGTGCATCCTAAAATAAGGTTGTCTCCGTCCTTCTTATATAAATAAACAGGGTATCTGTCCGTTTTTAGTCATGAAATGGTTGTTTGTAACTGGCCGTCTTTAGTTATGAAAGAGCGGTATTTATCCTGTTTGAGTCATGAAACAGTGGTATCTGTCCGAATTCCGCCATGAAGCGCTGGTATTTTTTACCCCTTTATTCATGAAACGGTTCTGCCTATCTTCCGTAAGGAAACTTTTATCTCCGCCTTCTGTAATAAAATGGTGATATCTGTCCATCTTCACTCATACAAGTCTGGTATCTCTATGTGGTGTCTTCTCGCCTTCAGTTATCAACTGATGGTATCTCTCCATCTTCAGTTATGACACGTTGGTATCTAACTTTCATTGTTAATGAAACGGTAGTATCTGATAGTCTTCAGTCATGGAATAGTGGTATCTACCATGAAAGGGTGTGGTGTTTGCCCGAATAGTGATAAACTGTTGGTATCTGTCCGTCTTCAGTCTAAAAATGGTGGTATCTGCCCGTTTTTTCATGAATGGTGGGTGCTGTCCGTATCCATTCATGAAATGGTGGTATATCTGTATTCACTCAGGAAATGTGCGTATCAGTTCGTCTTCATTCGTGAAATGGATGTACATATCTGCCGGTCGTCAGTCATAAAATACTGGTATTTATCCGTCTTCAGTCATAAAAAGGTATATTTTTCCATTGTCAGGCATGAAGTACTCTCAGTTTTTAGTCATGGCAGAGCGGAATCTGCCCGTTTTCAGTCATTGCAGATGGTATCTTTTCACAGTACTCTCAGTTTTCAGTCATGACAGAGCGGTATTTGTTCGTTTTCAGGCAATACCGATGGTATCTTTTCATCTTTAGTCATGAAACGGTCGTATCTATTCGTCTCTATTCATGAAACGCTAGCTAGTAGTAACTTTCCGTGATCAGTCATGTAATGGTGGCAACTGTACATTTTAATATTTAATAAACATTGCATTCTGTCTGTGTGAACTCATGAACCGATGATATCTATCTGTCTTCACTCAGCAAACCGTTGTATCTGTCTGTTTTAAATATAAAATGATGGTATCTGTCCGTCTTTGTTCATAAAACTATGATATCTTTCCGTCTGTAGTCATGAAACGTGGGCATCTGTGCGTTTTCAGTCATGAAACGTTGGTATCTGCCAGTCTTTAGTCATGAGCCGGGGTTATCTGCTCGTCCTAAGTCATTAAACCGGGGTATGTCCTCGTCTCATGCATGAGAAGGTGCTTTCTGCCCGTCTTCAGTAATAAAACAGTGCTATATGTCCTTCTTCAGTAAGGAAACTGTCGCATCTCTGCGTGTTTTGTTATAAAACGGTCGTGTTTTCCGTCTTCAGTGAACTGTAGTAACTCTCCGTCTTAAGTCATGAAATGCTGGTATCTGTCTCTCTTCATCACTTAAATGTTGGTATACGTCCTTCTGCATTCACAAAACGGTGGTATCTCTCACCATTGTGTTGTTATGAAATATTTGTATCTGTCCCTCTTTATCATTAAACTGGTCTCTCTCTTCCTTTTCTGTTATTAAACGGTGATATCTGTCCGTCCTCGGTATTAAACGATGGTATGTGTCTTTCTTCCCTCACGAAACGTTGGAATATGTCCGTTTTCCGTCAATAAACGCTAGTATCTTTCCATATTCTCTCATGAAACGCTGGTATTTTCCATCTTCTGAGATGAAACGTTATCTTTCTCTCTCATAAGTCATGAATCAGTAATATATGTCAGTTTTCAGTCATGAAACTGTGGTATCTATCCGTCTTCAGCCATGAAACTGTGTTATCTGCCCTCAAAGTCATGATACGATGGTATATTTCTCTCTTCAGTCATGATTCGGTAGTATTTGCTCATCTTTCTTCATCAAACGATGGTATCTCTCCGTTTTTCGTCATGAAACGGTGGCATCTTTCCACCTTCTGTCATTAAACCGTGGTATTTTCCCATTTTCATTCATGAAATCGTGGTATCTTTACTTTTTCTGCCATTAAATTATGATATTTTTGCCTATTCAGTCATAAATCGTTGTTGTCTCTCTGTCTCGAGTCATGAAACTTTAGTTTCTTGTTCTTGACTTAGCAACTAGTCCCTCTCCAGCTTAGCCTCTACTTCTTTCGCTAACATCTACATTTTGCCTTTCTGTACCAATCCTAGTCATCTCCTTCACCTCAAGGGGGTATCCTGTGTTACACGTCATCCTTGCCTGAGAAAAATTAGCGAAACTCCTTTATTGGGATGACTTAAACTCTCTGACGTGGCCGTAGCAAGTTGTTGTGCTTCCACTTCGTTCCATTTCAACATTCCTTTTGTTCTACAACTATCCCTTCAAACCTCCCTCTACGTTTACGGACCTGACCAGCTAGCCCATGCAGTGTCAGAAGAGAGGCTTTAGAACCTCTATAAACAAAGCCTTTCATTGCCTGCAAGTCTAAAAGACCAAGACTTGAGCAGTCCTAGGAGTTATGGTTCGAATAATGAGGAAATTGGGTTTGCCCCAAAAACCACTCTCCTCCGTGTAATGGACGGACTACCTCCTTGCGGTTCTTCACTGCTGCATAAGGCTGCACTGCTTGTGGAGGACGGACGGGCTTTACTGTTTTTTGGGGGTTGCCAGGTCAACTAAAAGTCTTGGATCTCGTCTCTTGGTCTGTCACAACAGATCTTCAGATCTTGCCGCCTTATAGAGGATCAATGCTTCCTACTAAGGAAATCCTCCTTGTTACCCTTCCTATCTGCCTGCTAAGTTAAGAGCTGCTGCCTTTGTGGAGAGAGCGTCCACTGGGAAATCTTTTGGTTGGTGTAGGTCGCTGCTGAGATTGCGAACACCAGTCATTAACGCATCCAGGGTTGATCTCTGAAAAGTCCGAAAAAACGAGACAAAATGGGGTGGAGCGTCTGGAGGCGGGATATAGCCCACAAAATCTATTGTTCTCTTTTCATTGGTCACAAGTTTTGAATATTTCGCGTGATCGTAAATATTTTCTAAAAACTTCAAATTATATTTCGAAAAGCAAGATCTCGCTCATGTTTGGCGTTGGGGTGGTGAGGTCACCCAAAACAGCACCTATCTGAGCGGTGTGCGGACTCCCGTCCTACTATTGCTGTGGAGCCAAGTGACTTATTCTTTGCCGTCTTCGGTACCGCGGCCCTTGGGTAGCTCTACCTCTGAAGATGAGGTATCTCACCCCCACCCTGTGCTTTCTCAGTGGCCCCTCCAACCTTCTAGCGGAGATGAGATTTCCCCTTTTCCATCTCTACGCATGATACGGATATTCCCTCACCCACTACTTTGGAGGAGCCCTATGACGACTCCACGTCTAGAGCAAGAGCGGCACCTCTTTCCCTTTCACAGAGGCCACCAAACAACCATCCAACAGGAGGCCCAAAATAGACCGCACCCTTTCGGCGTTACTTGATAGAGAGAAACACCTTAGAGGTTCAGGGTTAGCTGATGCCCATTTGGCCTTGCCCCATGTTGTGTTCAAGACTGCCTTGATCTTGTTGACGGCCAGCGTGCCTAACTCACTTTCTTTCTCGGTGGGAGTCGATTTGCTAGCCCCAAGGAAGACTAAAGCTATAGCTTCTTGAGCCCCATTCTGGATCGCCGAAAACTTAGCGTGATAGCCACTTGAAAGGCTCTCTAAGACTGGGACCGCATTCTCGGACCCCGCGTCCGTGGTGGAGTGATATGCGAGCGCTTTTACCACTTTCTCTAGCCGAGATGCTGCTCTGGAGGATAAAATGCATGTATTGATGTAGTGAAAGGTAAGAACTTCACAAGGAGAAATCGTCAAAGATAAGTAGGTGAGCGAGAAATGGCATTTTTGCTATATTTGCTGAAGAGGATTTTAAGAGGGGGTATCCTCTAAAAATATGAGGGAATAGCTAATGTTCTTGCTCTTCCTAGTCCGCAGAGGCCATTTGTCTTCTGCACAATGAGACTTCCGCAACTTGCCTCCACGTCGGATGCTCTGCTTTGACTTGAACATGCTATCTCTTAGGCCTTCCTTCATAGATAGCACTACGCTACGGTGTTTTTCGATTTTTGATGAAGGTCTATGATACTACATGGGGATACGATATCACATATAATCTCCAAAAGATGTGAGCGAGGGGATACCTCCCAATTTTCATTTTTGAATTTCAATTCTGCGTATTGGTTGGGTGGGGTGCCCTCTTTGCACCAATGGAGCAGAAAGAGGGTGTCCCAGGAAAGTATCCTCAGTGAGTGTCACACTCTTTGCCCTGAGCATCAACGTTATCCACTCTGTACTGCAGGAAGTTCTTCCTACCATCTAAGTACACGACCTTTCAATCTATTTTGATGCGGTCCAGATGCCAACTATAGAGAGTCGACTCCAACAGGTATTGAACCGAATCTCTTGTTTCGCAGAAGCGCACAGGTTTGGGTTTTCCTTGACCAAGACTAAGATAGTGCACTTCTGTCACCATCCACCGCTCCATTCCGACTCAGAATTGCTTCTGAACGGTTTTTGCTTGGACATGGTGAATTCTCATTGTTTCCTTCGTCCTTTTCTTGACTGATGCCTCACCTGAGAGGCCCATATTCGCAATCTTAGGGATTCTTATACCGGCGCCATAGACATTCTTCGTTCCGTGGGGTTTAGCACTTAGGCTGCTGATAAGGCTACTGCTTTACTTTTACACAGATCCTTTACTTGTTCGAAGTTTCACTACAGATGCTAGTTTTACGCATCTGCACGTCTCCCATTGAGAGCCTAGTTGTCGATGCTGAAGAAATGTCACATGCTCTGCGCTGTCGAAAACGCATTATGCGCTTGTACGCACGAGCTCGATGTCTCACTCAGTTGCTAATTGTTCTCACTGCGTCCGCTACTGATCTCAATGGTGCTTATGGCCTAGCAAGACGAAGGTCATACCTTAAACCCCTTGGATTTAGGGCAAGGAAACTCCGTCGGGAGCTCGGTGTGGCTTTCGGGCTGGTGGTTTCTCTAGTTATATCGAAAACGCCACCCTGGAACCGGTACCACTTTTGACTATTTGTCGCCACGCCTCTGCTTTCAAACATTTAACGGCTTCAGAACTATTGCGTTTGAACTTTTCAAAACACACCACCTGTCACGCTACATCCATGCCAATGTAAATGGTTGCCACAAGCCGCCGGTGGATGTCGAGATTATCTTCTGCTGGGTTCATTAACTTGCCGGAATTAAGGATAATGAGCGCGTCGATGAGAGCCCTAGAGAGTCCGCGAGGACTGGACGACAATATTATCGTTTTCCTTTGCCTCACACCAAATATATTGAAATAATCAGATCAGCCCCCCAGGATGCCTGGAAAATAAGATGGGAAACGGCCGAGGTGAACTTAAAGTTGCGTGCCATTGGGCATGAATGTTCCCACTAACCTACCACCCAATGCCGCGATAGTTTCAGTTCGTTTTCTCTCGTCTTCAAATTGGGTAATCACGGGATGCACCACATTTGATTGAGAGCTCCCCATACCTTACTGCGACGACTGCGTTGGCCCCCAGTCTGTTGGGCACAATTTTGTTGAATGTCCTACTTTAGTGGATCTTCGCGCACGTCACCTTCCTCGCAGCGGATTCGTACAAATAGACTTGTGGATTCCTTGAACTCTTTGAGGAGTTTCCCCCCCCATTTTATTTGACTCTCTTTGGTGTTGATTGCATCGTCCGGCACCAGGAGAAGGCAAGTCTCCATCCTACACCGGAACGTGCTTACATCTTGTACTTTTTGCTGTTTTTTGTTTCGTTTTTTTTTTGTTTATGCTTGTTTCTTTGGTTTGTGTATACGTTTTTGTTTTGTTTTTGTTTTTTGTTTTTAATATAGCCCTGTAATAGACTAAAATCTGAATATAGGTACTTATGCCCTTATAATTAGTCGCTAGATGGGCGATTCAAAAAATTAATTTCATTTTCGACAGTTTCTGTCTTCAGGTTAGAGTTTCCTTGACGCTTACATTCTCGATATGAAAAGGAACTTTGATGTTTGCTTCTAACGGTGAAGCTTAAAATATCTCTACTATAAATGGCACGCCATCCATTCGATCTCATTGGTATCCATGCTGGTTCTGACATATTAATGACTGCCTTTCCTTCGAGCCCTTACTTTCAAAGGTTGAACTAAACACTACCTTCCACACATCTCCAACTTCACCAATTTCTTTACATATCGCTCCTTTCAAACCTGCAGTACAAGTTGCTCTCGTTGATTTACGCATCTTAGTTTCGAGTAATCGTCACTATTAATATTTTATCTTTTGATAATGAATGTTTTTTTTCAAGGACAAATTTTCCAATACTTGAACCACTTTGATGTTCAGTTTACCTCTAGATGTGTGCATAGGTTTGTCATCCACTCTGATTTTAATGGCTCCATGTATTTTGAAACCACTGGGAAGTAATGAACAATGATATAAGTAGGAACCCACATTAAAGCACGAAGAATGAACAAAACAGTTCAAATATAATCGGTAAAAATAACACAAAAGAGATTAAGAAAATATGAGAAGTGTGACGAAACAGAAAAACAAAAAAATTAATTAAAGATTCAGAATTGGCAGGATTCCATTTGTATTTGCTTAACATTCCTCTTTTAGACCATTTTGAGCTGATTTCTTTCTCCAAAATCAAAGGGGTTCGAAGATTTTAGTGAGAAAATGAGAAAAGGAAGCCATTTCTTCAGTGCTTAAATAAGTTTAACGCAATTAGTTTTTTATATTTTCATTATTATTTATAGCAAAGATTTGAGTGCAAACGAGGGAATCTGCGAGAATATTTTGGATTTGGTGAAAAGCTCTTCCAACTTATCCTGTCTATGCTTTCACTAAGAGAAAGAAGTGTCTGGTATTGCTATGAGTAATACGATTTCGGATGCCCATTTCCAGAAATTAAAAGAGACATACAAACGTTTGTGGGAGATATTATACATTATATGTGTCATGGACGTTGACTGTGACGAGAGAGTGAGGTTTACAAGTACCGAGAAGAGTTTTGTGGATACGGTGTGATTGGCGCAACTCTCTCCGTGATTTCACTTTGATGTTCCCTCGATCTTAGTTGTGATTTTGGATGTATATATCACCTCCTTCCATCACTTCTCCGTTGATAACCACTCGAGTTGGACCCATATATTTGATTAAATGTCAGTGTGCCTATCCAATTTTGAGTTCTAGGTACGACTGTCCTGTCTGCAGAGAGTTATCAAGAATTAATCCCGATTTCAGCCTCTTTAGTTCACACCGTCAGCGTAAATTCTTTCACGTGCCATTATCCTGTGTGCAGCCCCATCACTATAAATAATTTCAGGCGACAGTATCTTTTCTATAGACCATCAACATGAATTACTCCAAGTGTTATCATCCTGTGTCCAATTTTCGAGGTGTGGCCTTCGTGAGTTCAGTCTCTTACCCGGAATTATTCCCGAGGACACCATTCCGTGTTCAGTCCGTCAAAATAAATTATTTCAGCTATCACCATCCTGTGTCGATCACCTCCCCATGATTTCTTCAACTGCATCTATCCTCTTTGAAGATTGTCACCATGAATTCATGCAGATGTCACCATCCCGTGTTTAATCCGCGTCTATGAATTCCTCTAGGTGTGATGATCCACATTGTATACCATCACCATGAATCCTTCAAAGTGCAGACTTTCAACATGAATTCTTCCAAGTGCCACCATTTTTTCTTGAGATAATCACCATGAATTCTTCCAGGTATCACCATTCTGTGTTCAGTCAGTCACCGTGAATTTTCTAGGTGTCATCATGCTGACTGTATACAGTCAACATGAATTCTATTCTTTCAGCTGCTACCATCATTTTACAGACTGCCACCATGATTTTTTACAGATACCATCCCATGTTTAGACCATCACCCTGAATTCCTCCAGATGCTATCATCCTATGTTTAGAACTGCGGCATGAATTCCTCCACTTGCCACCATCCTGTGTTCATTCCGTTACTATAAATTATTTCAGGTACCACCACCCTGTGTGCAGCCCGTTTCCATGACTTCTTTCAGGTGATATCATCCTGAATGCAGACCGTTAACATGAATGCTTCCAGCTGACTCCATCCTGTCTGCTGATTCTCACCATGATAATTTGATGTATCAAGGATCTTGCTCACTCGTTTATCTCTTTCATACCATACACTTGTCCTATATAACGTTATTTCGCAGCATTAGCCTTAAATTCAACATACGGGACTCCAATTAATGCGCCAATATCTAATAAAGACGTTGTTTCTATCAGTCTTCCGTACTCTTTAGTAAGACTCAATGCAGTTCTCTCTTATCTTCTTCACCTTTTGACTGAACACACTGGACACTGCGTTCAGTAAATACTACACCACCTCTTAATAAAACTGACATCCATAAGGATACAACTTAATGCTACTTACTCAATAATTGTATCTATTATATTAATTTCAAATAAATTATTTAATTACCCCTTAATGTAGCCCTTTCATTTCTAATGTTGCAAATTTTACGTTCGCCTCGGTTCACTTCCCCCTAAGCCTTCTTAATCAAGGCTGATTTGTCTGCTTCAGCACTTGATCAATGTTGATTTATTAATTCATTGTCTGTAGCAACAGATTAATGACTCAAGTGGACCGCTGAATGTGGACCGATTCGCCATCTGCCTTTCCAAGCAATTTCTCACACGATCAATTTCCCATAAATAATAGATAATTTCGCGGCAAAAGAAACTGCGCTAATTATGCCTCACAGTCGTAGTTCAATTATTAGTTGAAGCAAATGTTGAGTTGTTGGATTGTGAATTGTGTAAATTTATTAGCCTTCTTTTCCTAATGTGTAGAAGAAAGTGAATGATGATGGTTTGGCTGGCTATCTAGTGGATATTTTATTCATAGAAACCTGCAAGGATGAATGTTTAAGTGAAAATTTGATAATCCAACTTTAATTGATTTTGTATAAGTTTCGCATGTAACAAATTGTATTAAGATGCCCTATTTTCTTAATTTCTTGCCGAATTGAAAGCATTATTGTAAAATCTAAGGTTTTGTGGCTAAACAAATAATTATTTGTTTAGCCACAAAAATACTTGCCAATTATAATTGGCAGGATTCAATTTGAGTTTACTCTCTACTCTTCCATGAAAAACCTTAAAACAAACCAGGTAGTTCTTGCTTCAGATATTTGATATCTTCTTCAGAATCACGTTCAAAGTTTTGCCGAGTCACAGACTCTAATTTGAATAGGGATTATTTGTTTGCACCTGCACTTTAGTGGTGATGGTTAGGATCGTTTGCATGTGAAGTCAGTAATCCGGGGAATTAAACTGCAGTTCGAACATACTGTAGCCTGGCCGTCGAGTGGAGACATAACTTTTGTAATACGAAGGTAAAACTGAAGGTTGAAATAGCCAATGTAGCAGTTATCTTATAGTTGTTGGTTTATTTTATTGAAAAGAGACAATTGCTTGATGTGGAAGAGGAGCCTCCTCCAGGCGTGCCCGATCCAGTGCCAAGGAAACTAAACATTCTTATATTAACTGTGTGCAAAACGGCTGCGTACATTGAAGGTTTACTTACAATTTTAACATAGAGGTCACTCTCTCAACATGTTAAACACATGTCCAGTACTGCAAAAGTGAAGGTTACAACATCAATTGAAGCAGTTCGCTTTAAGACTATTATATTGGTCTGTTGGTTATATTCCCTTGCTTGGCATGGTTGAGGAACGTTCCCCAGTCATTCGCTCTTATGTGGAGGTGACTAAACATTTCCCTAACAAGAGAAATCAATTAAAACTAACGTTATATCTTTGCATACATTAAATTGTAGACACCATTCCTCCTTGAATATACCAAGTTCACTCTAGTAGTAGTAACACTAGTAGCATTTTCGCTCATTTGAGAGTAAAAAAAAATATATTCGCAGGTAAATTCTCCATAAATGACTATAAAAAGGTCAGGTAACAAATGATACTACACTAAGACTTAACTCTAAGTACTGGAGTCTGGAAGATGTACTAAAATATCCAGAACATGTTCGTATTTCTGAGTCTCTCTTGTACTCATTTGCAAACAAATTCTAAAGGGATTAAGGAGGTCATTCTGGGCAAATTACAGCTCGATAGCGAACGAGACGAATCCTATTTGCAGGAGTCGATTTCGCAGGACACAATGGACCCATGGTTCATTTATTCCGATAAAAATACTTAATGGATCTATCGAAGGGACTCTCTTAGGATGGTGGTAAGGTAAACTGCACTCCACGTAGGGATGGCATGCGGTTAGTATAGTAATGAGTAACCACCTTCACACTGCATTGGTCCCACATGTGGGAGGACGCTCTACATTTAAGCCCAGCAAGTGGCTGTATCAAATCAAACAATCTAACAACTTCCCCCCCCCCCCCCCAGTGTATTAAAGTCTGCCTCTTCATCGACCATAAAAACAGCGCTTATGGTCTGAGTTCTGGTCAAGTCATCCAATACGCGATTAACTACATCACAAAAAACTGCACTTGCAATTAATTCGCTCATCATGATGATTATTACTATTAAATTTAGTAGTAGTAGTGCATTATTATTATTATTATTTGTAATCGTAGTATTCTGATCTTTTGCACTATTTTTGATTGCCCATTGCCCCCTCCACCCCCACTCTAAAAGGCAGGTTCAGTAGAGTTTCCCCCTCCCCCCTAGTCACTCACCCATCCAAGTTGTTTCGGGGGTCTATGCCTCTCTCACACTTTTTCATTCACGCAACTTCATCACTTTGTTTAAGAACCTCTCTAGAGTATCTCCCCGACTCAGATGTCCTCGTTGGTTTTTGCCTTAATTGTTTGATAAGTGCCATCACAAACACCCACTTGACCGCATCGAAATGGGAACTTGCTCTTAACTCTGCACCATGAACACAGAATTACAATAACATACATACGTACACGCTCTATATGCACACCCACCTACGATTGCATGAGTGAGCGGGGCTGTGTTGTGTGAACAAATGTGTGTGCACACGAAAAGGCGCGCTGACGAGGTCCTCTGAAAGCCCCAAATCGGCGCGTATTCACTTGAATGCGAGTGTGTGATTTCCAATCCGAACCTTCTATTTGGGTGAATAGAAGAGAATACTCGTCGACAAAGAGGGATTGATACGCCTTCACGAGACCCGCATCGGGACTCGAAACCCGACACTACCTCCATCTATCCACCTCCACTACACCAATGTTGAAAACCTGACAGAAGAGCGGCCGAAACAGACAGTACACGGGGGGAAATAGACAGGACACCCAGCTAAAACATGCAGTCCCTGATGTGGTGGGAGATTTGGGAGAAAGGCAGCTACAAGGGCTCCCACTTTAGGGACTTAGTGGTTTATTAGGGGACCGATTGGGAGTAGTGCTCAGAAGGTGAGTTTCAGGGATCCATTCGAGTTGAAATCTGAACTAAGTCCAGCGTTGAGGTGATGACTAGGGGAAGAGGAGGGTGTGGGGTCCGTCACCTATAGGTTTCCAATCTCTGCTAAAATTTAGCCGTTCATATAAGATGGTCGTGATCAACTCACACGTATTTGCACATATATCCGTTTACACACTCATACATTCCTTCCACCGTTAATATTACATATACATTTTACGTAAAATAGTAGTTTAAGCTCAAACCTTTCTTGTTTAACGTTATTATCTTTCTTTTACTCATCGCTATCTTAAAACCAAGGAAATCGACGATAAAAAGATTGAACACATTTTCAAAACCTCAATACAGTGGTTTTCAGTTATTAGCTCCCTTTCTTAAAATTGAGAAAAAAGTCGTTTTTTAAAGATAGAACACATTTTTAAAAGGTCAATACAGTGGCTTTCGGTTGTTAGCGCCCTTTTAAAAACACTTAGAAAAACGAAAATATTGAACACATGTTCTAAAGGTTTTCTATTGTTCAATGGTTTTCTATTACTAACTTTAGTAGGAGAGTTAACATTCCTTCACATAAATTCTCACGTATATATATATGTATTTTTCGGCTTTCCTAATGCTCTCACTTAATACCAATTAAGATACCGAGCTCGGTAGGGAGTCGTATCGCGCAACATTCACTCATCGCCACCTTATATCTATGTATCCCTGAATACCGGGGTTGTCATCTATTCAGAAGATATAAAATACTTATGTCAGAGTGTTGATATAATTGATTTATAAAGTAATTAATGTATCTAAATACTTTGAACAATAATTCTTTGGACAGAATTCCAGATAACGGTTATTTTATAGGTAAAGAAATTTTCTGCAATAGGTCAATGCATCGTTTATTATATCTACCTTGATTTCGTTTGATTTGGTTGAAGTTTCTACTAAACCAACGAAAGGCAAGTGGAAAATTGTATAGAGCATTAATTTGTCCGGGTCTTTTAAATGTTTCTTCATACGGCAAGTTTATTTTAGTTCGAAAACTAGTTTTTTTGGATGCCTCTAAAAATAAAGACGAATAATTAATTTATTTACTCCAATTCAGAGTTATTGAGTCAAGGGAAAGCACACTTAAGGCGTTATTAGTTTGTTACAGATGCCTCTTTGTCATGTATGTATACAGAAATTCGACTTGCAAGAAAGAAGGCTTAATTCTTCGAACCCCACCCAAATAACTCTTGCTTTAAATGAGACTTGAAGGATAAATCACAGTAGGAACATGCAAAAACTTAAACTCGTGTAGGATGGATTTTGTATAAGGAAATTTGTTGCTGTGCTTGTCATTTAGAGGATGAATGCCAATTGGGTATTTATGGGCAAGATAACGAATGCCTGATTTAAATAAATTCCTGATTCTATCAGGTGTTGATCGAAGCAGTGACCATTATTATTTATGTTATGGTGCTTTAATTCTCACCATTATAGGTTTAGTTTTAAGACGCGAAAATTACTTTAGAATTGGCAGATGTTGGCTGAGCGGATAGAACCACCAATTCGTAGCAATAACGCGCCAGGTTTTGATTCGCTGCACACTTACAGGAAGGTACGAAGATAACACCTGCTATCTAATCCGATGTTCATACAGTTAATCCAGCGGTCAACGCGGGGGGGGGGGGCATGATGAGCTGGTAGAAATTATTTTTTTCTAAATAATGTTACATCGACAATACAACTTTAAGAGTTACATAATTAATGGTACAATTAAAGAGACACATGATTGAATGTTCAATGACAAAATTCAACCATCAAATGGTCGTATTTGTTTATTTTTTGCTTTGTAATTACCATGCTGCACTTTTTGTATATTTATTGTGAAGAAAATATGTTAATCGAAAAATTACATTGAATTAATATTGTTGGTTTGACTATATTTAATTCCTGACATGTTTAGTTGCATTTTTTTGCAATCCATTTAATACTTATTTGTTCTATGGTTAAGCCTCGGATGGCCTAAATATTTTTATCACAACTTGGGACTAAAGTGGGTCAAATGGATCCAACTCAATTTGTGAGTAAAACATTAATTTTATGAAGAAATACAATGTAAAAATCCATTTTAATGTTAAGAAAACACTTTGGAGCATAGTAACATTATATTTAATTAACAAAAATACTATATACATTAATAAAATTAGGTTTAAGATAGACTCTCAAAATTCACCGTAATTTAACGTAAATTTAGCTGATATGGTAAATTGCATATGCTTAAAATCTCCACATGACTTTATTAAAATCTATAAATTAGTTTATAAGTAAAGTTGTATTAATTATTACTATAACGTAATATAATTAATACTGTAGTAATTATTAATAGTCTAGACATGTTTTTCTTTCTTATTTGTAGAATATTAAGATGATACCATATTTATTGTATTTACAAACAATGACCAATTTAGAGAATTTTATTTCTCCTGCTTTTTGTGCTAAAATTGGTGTGACTCACTTTTCTCCTCATTATTTCATTTGAGGCACTGCTTGTCAAGGAAAACGTGTTCTTGCTTACAGAAATTTTATCCTTGTCATAGATATCTGTCCTAAAATATCATTCTTTTGTATTTATCACTTTTATCACGACTTGACTTATCTTTACTTTTCCTAGATTTGAGATGGCTACTAGTGCTACTAAGAAGCAGAACTACAGTGAAGTTATTACAGGCACGTGCCGTGAGTAAATTCAGGGTAGGCATAAACTATGAAGCTGCTCCAATTAATTCAAACAATTCTTACTTTTCCACAAAAATTACTTTATAACGGATTCTTCATAAAATGAATTGCGGCAGCTTAACAGTCTCTGCCTACCCTGAATTTACTCACACCACGTGCCGTAGTAAAGAGTACATTAACTACGGATTTACATCAATCCTCGCTGATGGCATCGAGAGACCTCAGTGTGTACTGTGCTTCAAAGTGCTGTGGAATGATTCTATGAGGCCTAGTAAGTTGAAGCATCATTTGTTGAGCATTGATTCACATACAGCTGAGAGAGACCTCGATTTATTCAGGCTTCATGGAATGAGTTCGGGAAAACAGAAACTAAACAAAAATGGTGCTTTCAGACCACAGACCTCAGATGTAGTTAAAGCATCATACAAGGTTTCCCTTGAAATAGACAAGCAAAAAACGCCCCACACAATTAGGGAAACCTTAATCAAGTCATTTGTTTTAAAAATGGTCAAGCGTATTCTTGGAGAGACAAGTGAGCAAAAGATTCAAGAAGTTTCCTTGTAAAACGACACAATGAAGCAGAGAATTAATGAAATGTTGATGGCATTAAGGAAAAGATGATACAGGAGATCAAATTGTGTCCAACTGATATGCTTGCAATACAGTTGGATGTGTCAACAGATGTGAGTTGTTTTGCATACTACTCGGGGATTTAGGTAAGTTTTATTCTTGGCTAACAAAGAATAATATACATAAGAACATAAGAACATAAGAAAAGAAGGAGACTGCAAAAGACCATTCATGGCCTACACAGCTTGAGATAACTACAACAGCTGCAGGTGAGATAAAAAACTATCTTTTTTCTTACTAGCTAACAGGATCCCCTGGGAAAATCGTTGTGGAGTCTTTACAAATTGGGCTCCAGTGATGCTTGGATTAAAATAAGGGTTCCATCGTTTTGTACTGTCGTAGAAAACCATCCCTGATGAACATTACACGATCCTGGAAGTAGTGGTCAATTGTGTCAACTTTGTGAAAGCTGGAGACCAGAAGTCTCACCTTTACCATAACCTTTGTAGAGACATGGATTCAGAACGTGAAGTTCTTCTCTTTTACTCCAAAGTGCGCTGGGTTTCAAAGGGCAAGCTTGTGAATCGAACGTTTGTACTTCGGAGGGAAGTTAAATTTTCCCTGTAAATTCAAGGCAAAGGTAATCTGTTGAGTCACTTCAATGCGATTTTGTGGAAGCCACGACTTACATAGTTAGCTGATATATTTGATCAGCTAAATAGGACGAATCTCAAGCTAGAGGGCAAGGAAAGAAATGCGTTTCACCTGATAGATTGTTTTCATACATTTCTTGGCAATCTAAAGAATTGGCAAAGGAAAGTCGGTGCTGACAATGTTGATATGTTTGAAGACCTTTCAATTGTTTTTGACGAGAATGAAGAAGATCGTCTGCTTGAACCAGTACTTAAAACTGAGATCCATGAAAAGTGAACTTAAAATGTTTTTCTTATAATTCGAGGAAAAGGAAGGGAAGTTGTTGATGAATCCATTCACTGGCACGTTGGGTATTACTAGCATTCCAAATTATGTTTCGGACGAATTCCTTGATTTTAAAAATTATTCTAGTGCCAAAGATCTTTATAAAGAAAAATCTCTGAATGTATTCGGGTGTTCAATGTATCATTAATATCCCAAAGTTTGTGAAATTGCACTGCGAGTACTCTCGCCTTTTTCAACTACCTATTTATGTGAGTATGGCTTCTCTACCCTTCTACAAATAAAAAAAATAAGAGCCAGAACAGGCAAGATGTAGACCTCGAAATAAGATGTGCATTGTCAGTGACAAAACCTTGGATTCGTCAATTGACTGAAAAGAAACAACATCAGCCTTCTCATTGAGGTGTGATACAATATTTGTGAGGTCAAATAAAAACACTTTCGATTTTAATATGAAAAATAAATTAATTGAAATTTAAGAAGTATATCACAAGAATCTGTCACCATATAAGCTAATTGTGATTGTCAACAATGTAATAAACAATAAAGCAAAGATGTTATCTTCATATATTTTTTTTAACCTTTTTTGGGTGTGGCAATTTGGGGAGAAAAATGAAGCGGAGCAACAAGGATGTCTAAAATTCATGAAATGGGGAATGGAGTGAAAAAGGTTGAGAAGCGCTGAATTAATTAAATCCCGTCAAAAGGGATTAATTGTACATCTGAAGTGAGGGGTAATAATAGTACTTTGTGAAATTTAATTATTTTTTCTGAAGAATTGGATGGATTGGTTGGATCCAATTCCCAGGCAGGAATCCTCCCCATGGAAGGAAAATGGGAGTGGGGTGCATTTTAGTATATAATTCCCTAGCTACATTTCTATGCTTACTGCGTCATATTGAATTACGTTTCTCCATCGAAGGATTTTTAATTGACAAGATCTTTTCGCGTGGCAATTTTTTTTATTCTCATATATCAATATTTTATTTCTTTTCTTCATCCTTCTGATCTACCTCCTACTACCCTTAACTACCGCGAGTCACCACCAATGACTCTGCTCTGTTTTTGTTTCCTTAAATAAATCGGTTACTGTTCTTTCGAATTACTTAAAGATTCAAATATTAATTCAATAGTGGATAATTTACCGGGTTCCTGCATCCACCGTGGCGTAAAAATAGGGTCATCAGTTGAATATCCGAAACCAATGAATTCAGTCGCACTTTTTCTTGGTTGTTGGAATCTCTAACACAGCCCTTCGTCGCTATGAAGGCCGATAGGGAGGGTCAAGAAGAGGTATTTGGGTAATGAGAATAAATGGGTTGGAGGGAGAGGGTATTTTTAGGAAAATTGATGAGCACTGACAATATCATGTTAGGAAAACTGTTGTAATTGAGGTTAAAAAACTAGTTAAGGAATTGATTAAGGTAGATAAAATGTTACAAAATTCCAAAACTGAGAGTCGAAAACCGAAGTTTGACTTAAGCAGATTTATTATGAACATTTTTCCTTAATTAAATCCTCTGGAGAGGCAATTACCTGTGCTGTAGGCCGAAGAGGGCGCTCAGGATATTTTTGCCCTCTGGGTCTCGCTTTCCATCGACAAAGGCGGCTCGGTTGTATACGTAGTCAGAGATCCCAACTATTGGCAGAGTCAATTTAAGTCTCAGGAATACCCCCACACACAAAGAAGGCTCTCAAAATACCCCCTGAGAGTAAATGCTTCGAATAATTCGTAAGCATTATGGCGGTGATGTATTAATTTTTCAGCATGATGCAGAGCCATGTCTCATCTGGTGCAAGTAACCAAAATGCTCGGAGACCGCACCCACAATGGCCCATGCCTCGGATACTCACAAGATCTTAATATAAATTAGAGAACCTGTGGGTGATCGTCAAGAGGAATGAGTTGAGAAGCGGAAACAATCAAATCCTAACAATCACTGACCATTAATGGAGCACCATCGCTAAAGTTGGTTGGTGTGCGTGGGACAGAGGGGTAGAGACAAAATTTATGTTTAATAGTCTTTGAATCGTATTGTGAAATTTTATAGGAAAATAAGAAATGGTTAAATAATTTAAAATAATAAAGTTTAAAAAAAATCAAATTTGTCTCTACCATAAACTATGGTCATGACGGTACATTTTCTTATATTTTTCGTTCACTTAACTTTATTTCTCTTTTCAATCATATAAAATGCGTTAATTAGATTAAGCTTACAAAAGTTTATTTTTATCAAATTTAGGATGTTATTTATTTTATTTCATCTAAATAATAATTAAGTCTCTTAATTACATTTCATTTACCATTCATTTAGCTTCGGGAGATTATTTTTTTGTTCTTTGGCTGGACCGAAATATTTTCTCTTTTGCAGACGACTATTTATTTTCTCTTGTGGAACACAGACCAAAGGCCTTTTAGCGCCTTGATTAACGTCTGCAAAAAATTACACCATTAAATGCTAGGTCAATTGATGTCGGTACAGGCAATTTATATTTCTTCAATGGCCTGGGCGTGTTTTATAGGTTGATTAACAGCACTACAAACGCTAAATAATATTTATTACAAAGTAAGTTGGTTGAGATCTGCCGAGAGACGCAGAGAGAGAGAGAGAGAGAGAGAGAGAGAGAGAGAGAGAGAGAGAGAGAGAGCGAGCAAGAGGAATATATATATATATATATATATATATATATATATATATATATATATATATATATATATATATATATATACATACATATATATATGCAAATTTTGTTGAAGACCATTGTGTATTTTGCCTTAATTAATTTTCTTTGGCAACTTTCTCTTCTTCTAACTATCTTTTTTTATTCCATCTTGTAGATGGTGGATTACTTGTCCAGTATTCATCTCTTTTTTAAGTGAATGTGTTTGGTAAAAACCAAACTAAATTGCTAAGCTTTCGATCTTATTCGATCATCTTCGGAGCACTTTGAAATGTTCTTGCCTCCTTTACCGATGTAATGAGTGGAGTGAGGATCTGGCAGAGTGAAAGAAAACGATTTTTAAGGGGTATTTATTTGGCCGTAGGTAAACGTAACGTTAGAGCAAATGTGCCACTCCTGTGAGTGGAATTTTTAAAATAGTTTTAATGTGCGATTCAAGCTTATTGCTTGACTGTTGATGGCGGGCTTATCTTTATTTATTAATATGGCTTCTAAGATGTTAGGCGTCGCTCTATTAACCTCTTTTCTTTTAATAATGGTGTTATCAACGAGCATATCTCTCGTTAGGTTAATATTATGGACACTCTCCATAAGGTTCTTAGGCCCTCCGCTTTGTAGATGCATAGTGAAACGTCTCGAAAATGTAGCGGTTGTCATGCCAGTATATTTTGCGTTTTTATAAAGCTTAAAGTCTTTATCGGAGCAGATGAACTCATAAACTATGTTGGTTGGCTTGATATTCGAGGAGTTTATGCAGATGTAAGGTACAAAGGAAGACTCCATTAAATGGCGGTGCATCCCGCGACTTTACCTAATTTGAAGATGAAAGAAAGTGACCTGAAGCCATCTCGGCATTAAGAGATAAGGCCATGTGAACAGATGGGGCGTAATGGTACGCAACATTTAGTTCTCCACGACTGCCTCCCAACTTCTTTGCGAGGTAGCCCGGAGGGCTGACCAGATTCCTTTCATGTTGTCCGTGCGATAAAAAGAGAAACGCCGCTGGTCTGGTCGCCCAGTCCTTGTGGACTCTGTCACACTCATCTTCCTGCTCTTTTTCTCCACAATTCTCAAATGTCTAGGTATCCCCTGCCTTGTAGCAACAGTAGCGTCAAAGATACCACGAAGCAAGTGGTCAGGAGATTTAAATGCACTGAGAGCAATCATAGCGCTTTGTGACTAGCTAAAGATCATAATCCGGTCTCCAAACCGGTCACGATGCGTGTTATCTCCCGTGCGGAGCAGGTGTATTATAACCAACTCGGCCGTGAAGACAGACCCAGCACCTAGTAGAGGCTGGCTCTCTTCGAACAGAGATGATATGGCAATGAAGCCAATCCTCTCCAGGGACTTAAAGGCATCCGTATACACTGACAAGGATCTAGCATGACACGAAGTGCGCTCCATATAAGTCGAACGCAATATTCCCGGCATTGTGGAAGCTATGAGAGCAGAGGCGTAGCGACAAAAACTCAAAGGTTAGCGTGCCGCGCAGAGCTAGAGCCACCACTGGACCGAGAGCTAAACTGAGCTATATAAGAAGTTTCCTCGCCTTAATGCCGAAAGGCTTATGGTATGAGGGGTGTCTCTCGGCAGTATAGGCCGCGTCGAAATACGGCTCCAATGTAGTCAGAGCCGTTGGCGACTGAGAGAGACTGTGGGGCAGCGTGTACAAACATATACTGCCATTTGCAAGGCGCAGAGAGAGTAGCACCTCCATGGCATTGGCATGTAGGCTCTCAATGACGGACGTGCGGAAAACACAGGTCGCTAAACGGAGGCCAGTGGGGTGAATCGAGTCCACCTTCTACAATACACAGTTGGTTATGGGTGCGTAAAACTCGCCTCCGTAGTCAAGTTATGAACGAAGAAAGGATCGGTAAAAAGTAAAGCAATAACCTATCAGCACCCCAAGTACTGAACATGGAGCGTCTCAAAGTTTACAGATCGCCATATGGTATCATAGGCCTTCTCCAGAACAAAAATACCGTGGTGTAATGCTGGCTATGACGGCAGGCCTCGCAGATAGAATTTTCCAGTCGGAGCAGAGCCCGCAATGTAGAGGAGAACGTGTGTAAGCCACAGTGTGCAGAAAACTGGTGGCATCATCTGTCCAGGAGAATCCTAAATCTAATATTTACCAATTTCTATATGAACTCGCACACGTGGAAGGTCAGAGAAATTTGGTGGAAACCGGCCGTTACAGTGATATTACCCCGGTTTAAGAAAAGCAAGAACAGTCTCTACTCACCAGGATTCTGAGAGGATACCATCTGTTCAGTTCCTGTTGAAAAAATCTAGCATAAATTACATGCCTTAATTACCTAGGTGTCGTAACATGGTATAGTTGACATAGTCAGTTCCATTAGCAGTGCCCAGGCATAAAACGAGAGTGGAACGCAACTCACTCAACTTAACCTGTCGTTGAAGGGTTCTCCTGCTCTGTAGATAATGTTCAGTCGGTGACTTTCAGTGACATCAATACGTACAGATGTTTGCCCGCCAAAAAGAGCATTGGGTTTGCTTCGAAATATACTAGAACACAGTGCTAACTCAACGAAATTTACAATCAATGAAATCGTTAGCGCGGTGCTTATAGAGCATTTATGCATAACGCTTCTGTTTGAAGGCCTTCGCACACTCTGCCGATCACCAGGGAAGCAGAGGGCGTTCAAAACGAACAATTTGCCCAACCTGTCGGTTGGGCAAATTGTTTGAACTATTTCGCAGATGAAAATCACTAACGTTTGCGACGTCAAAAGCAGAGGGAAGGAGTCATGTGGTGAAGTATAGGGGGTGACCCCCCCCCAAAAAAAAACGGGCCCTTGCTTTCGATAGGCCTTATTTCTTAATTTTCTGCAAGGATTGAATGAAACTTTGGAATATGGGATGAAATTTAAGAATGTTTCGAAAGATTAGAAATATCTGTAATGATGAGCAATTTTAGGGGTATGAAGTGCGAGACAATGTTACGATGAGAAGAAGAAGAAGAAGCGCGATCTACACACAGCAAATATAGTAAAAAAATTTCCATAGGAAAAGATAACAATTTCACTTAACTACAAGAATTTCTTCAGTCATGCGAAGGGAATGTACTAGTGTCAAGGTGTGCGAAGGCTTTGAAAACATGTAAGGGGAGGAGAAGTATTTTGTGAATGGGGCCTTCTATATAGGGCTAAAGCCTGACTCCATGAAAGGCTGCTACGCTTAGCGCCCATTGCTTAAGGGCCAATTTCGCTTGGAAAAGGAATAGGAGTACTGATGTAATGATCTCGATTAACCTCATAGTGTCGCATACAGGGTGACCCCCCCAAAATGGGCCCTAACTTTCGATAGGCCTCATTTCTTAATTTTCTGCAAGGATTGAATGAAACTTTGGTCTAGTTTATTGTGTTTTAAAACATCATATCAAAGCATAAGAGTCTCTGGACTTTTCTTCTTTATTCTAGAGCGCGTGTTCGAGATGACCTCTATTTAGTTCTGTGCATTTCTTGAGGCGCAGCACAAAGTTTTCCATGACGTCATTACAAACCGACCGACTAATGGTGCTGATCTCCTCCCTGATGGCTTCTTTGAGCTCCGTAATGGTCCTGTGTCTCCCTGTGTGCACTCTGTCTTTAAGGTAGCCCCAGGGAAAGAAATCTGGGGGGGGGCTAAGGTATGGGATGTGAGGTACCCACACAAAATCAGTCTTGAGACTGATCACACGGCCACCAAAGTTCTCTTTCAGCCAATCTCGGGACAGGTTTGAGGTGTGAGAGCTTGCTCCATCTTGCTGGAAACAAAACTTCCCCATAAGCGACGGGAACATGGTCTGCAGCTTCCTTTTGAAGGTTTTGAGGACCTCAACATATTGCTCCTTGGTGACTGTCACTGTCGCGCCAGATGTCTCGAAGAATAATGGTCCGATGATGCCTCTGGCTGAGATTGCAGTCCATACTGTGCACTTAGGGGAGTGTAAGGGCTTGGTGGATACCTCATTTGTTCTGGAGGTCCCCCAGAAGACATTTGTCTTCGAGTTTACCTTTCTTTCAAGATGGAAGTGAGCATTATCTGAGGTCCAAAGTAGGTTAAGGAAAGTTGTGGTCTCCTGAATCTTCTCCACTATCTTGACTGCCATAGCCTTTCTCTGCTCCTTGCATGAGGCTGTAAGGGTCAGCTTCGTCTGTATTCTGTATGGGTAGGCCTTTACATCATTACTAGCACTCTGCTGCGAGTCTCATGGGATATACCGAGGGACTGACTTCGCTTGGGCACATAGCGTTTTGGACTCTGCTGAACTGACTCTCTCACGCTCTCGACCAGCTCAGCTGTACACTTCTTTGGGCGTCTTGAATGGCTTGGACGATGGTCACTGGCTGCATTGAGGTTCTCTACTGTCCTCACAGGTCCACCCAGTCCTGAATTCTGCTCTTGGAAGGGGGATTTTTCACATTCGAACTGATGCACGAAAGTGTCCTGCACTTTCTTGAACGAGCCTGTCTTGTAGTAATGTTTGACGCAGTATATTCTTTGCTGGAGCTCCCATTGAGATCTACTGCCTGTGCCTGGTACTCGTGACGAGTTCGTGCACATTGACTGGTGGAGTTATAGACTTTTGGGGGAAGGCCGGCCTTCTCCCCTTTATTTAACTAGGTTTTGTTTTTTGTTATTATTGTTTTCTTTTTAGGTCGTACGTTCCTGCACCGGGGAAGAGGGGCCTCCCCCCGACGCCGGATCTTGCTTCCTAATTGTTGCGATTTTCACTTTTGATTGTTGTTTCTTTTCGAATTCTTATTTTAAAGTACCTTAGTGCTAGGCTGTTATGATTGCAGCGACTTATGCCAGAGGGGGCAGTCGCCAAATAGGCTCCTAATAAAAAAAAAAACCATTGAGATCTAGTTGTATTTACAGGCGTCTGTCATGTCCTGCAAAGTAATGGTGATTAGTGAATGAATGAAGGATATATCACAAAAAAGTGTGTGCAGGCCCGTTTTGTGAGGGGGGGGGGGGGGGTCACCCTGTAATTGGGCACAGACTTATTAGCCAAGTCAGGGTGCCTGATGGGGTTAAAGTGACCGCAGCCGCATACTGCAATCTCTTGAAAAAGGTCTTGGATTCCTGGCTAGTTGAAACACTGTTTTCACTTCTAAGGAGTCTAGTTTTTATCGATAACAACGCTCCATCCCACTTTGCCAGGGCCACTAAAGCATTCTTAGGCTTTATGGCATATAAGGTGACAAATTGATGGTGTGGCCGCCAACCTCTCCGGATCTCAACCCAATCGAAAATTTGTGGTCCATCATTAAACAAGATGCTTATGCCGATAGACGTCAATTTCTTCTAAAGATGAGTTATAGGTAAACATCAAAGCTGTAGCAGAGGCAGTCCAACTTGCTACTATTAGGAAATTGACAGATTCCATGCATAAAGGGGTTTGAACTCAAAAAGTCGAAATGCCCTTCATGTAGGCAAATAATTCATTATGTCTATCAATCGTCTATAATAATTATGGTTTTCTGTTAAATATATGCACAAGTATACTTAATGTGTATATCATCCTTAGTTTTCTCCAAAATATGTTTATTTGGGTTACTTTCATTTAAAAGCTATTAGCGTGGTTCATCCCCAAATCGAGGAATCTAAATAAAAATTGAAGGATGTAACAGAGTATAATGGAAACATAACACTGGCGTTAGCATATTGTCCAGACCAGCTTGTAAAACTTTCATCACACTTGATTCACAGAGAACCAAGAAATCCAACTTTCCCTACCAAGCTATTAGCGTGGTTTAGGTTGTATATTTCGAAAATCAAGTAGTTGTCGGCCAGTGATGCCTAAACTCATCCACATTTAGGACACCTATCACGAGATCTTCGATCAGGTCAGCAAGGACCTGACCACAGGGATCGATCGTGTAGTTCATCCGAGAGGGGGTGTCTACCATTTAAATCCCAGAGCAGGAGAAATGGCCTCGGCAAACGTGCCACGATTGGATGGAAGTCCCCCGCGTCAAAGTCAGCTGACGGTGGAATGTACGTAGAAATAACAGTATACCTCTTATCCAGGTGTAGTTGTACTGCGACTGCCTGAAATGTGGTATTTAAAGTAAAGAGAACTGAGAGATCATGGCTTTGGTAAATGGCGCATCTTCTTGGCCAGCTCCTACCCATGCCGTAGTGTTGGGGTCACAAAACTTTTATACTCCAAGAGGATCGTCAGGCGGCATACATCCATCATGGTCTTCTGCCTAAAAATATCTAGCGGAGAACAAGAGGAGACGAGCCCTCGCGGTTTCTCACAGTTGGCCTTGAATACACGGCAATTCCATTGATGGAATATGCCTTCCAGACCTAGCTTGTTAGCCGTACAATGCGCTGAAATCGCTGCTACCTTCGAGCCTTTGGTGGGTGGGTTGGCTTTGGAGACAGCGCCCCTCTTTTGGAGCGTTTGAAGCAGCGAGGTCAAAAACGCCAGGTTATCTCTTAATGATGGTGCAGACGTATTAGAGGTTCCGTTCACCGCACCACATGTCGTTCTTGTACTTGCCGCTTTCTAAAACGACAGCAGACCCCTCGTGCCTGGAGCCCACGCGGATGAAGAGGAGCCCCTTGTCCTCTTTAATTTCTTCTTATGTTTTTTCGCTTTTGCTTCTTTGAATAGGAGGGTGTGTAGTGAATCCACTTCTATCGGCCTCAGAAAAGGGGCCCGAAGGCAGTCAAGGAGCACCAAGCAGAGGAGAGGTTCCCTCCTCTTGTTTTCATACTAAGGGGCACGTGCAGCCATAAGCGGGCCTTGTCCAGGGGTGGACTCAGTTTCGTTCCCTTGCAAGTCCCTTCAATCTAGGGCTGCGTTACCTCCTGAACCATCTCCACCTCAGATGGGACATTTAACTCTCCGTCTCCCCGAGATATAAAGAATCAGGACTTGGGAATTAAAGGGCCTATGGCCCTTCACGCACAGCAATGGGAGCGGCATGCCGACATGCGTTGGGAAGAGAATGAGAGCGGGCATCACGACTCCCATTAACGCGACAAAACTCGGATTGACGAGGTGTCTTGGCAAGGTTCATGGGACGACGCCCCCTGCTGCCTCTCTAAGGGAGTTATGGTGGTTCACCTGCCTCATTCAGGAGGGCATGACAGAAAATCGAGGCAGCGAGTCCATTGACTCACCGAATTCTATGTATGCCTCTGAGAAAGGTAATGGGTACCCGCACAAGTGGAGAGTCACCCGGAAGCAATTCTGCAAAAGGGAGAAACCACTAAACCCGTCAACAATGGAGAGGAAGAAGCGCTCTCTCCGTTCGAAGAATCTTGGATGGCCCCCTGAAAAAGCACAAAGGGGGGAGTCATCTCCATCACAGTATTAGAGTTGACCGAGGTGGCTCCAAGATGGCAAAGAGGAACCCCTTTGCCCCAGTCAGTAGGTTGGAGGGGAACCCCTCCACCCGTCAGAGTGGTACTGGCGCTAGTCTCATCATCCGCTCCAACACTGAGGTTAGGCGAGAATTTATAGATTGGTACGGAATCCGAAATGTTGAAGAAGAAAAAGTGGAAAATCTGCCAACAAACGATAATTCTCTGCACTTGAAACTAAAGAGGTGGGGTGGTCTATATCCCACGTACAACTGCTCCCGCCCTCTCGAGTTTTCTGACTTTTCGGGGGTCCGCCGTGCATGCGTTAACGATGGTGTTTGCAACCCAGGACAATGACACAGCAACCAGAAATTACCCAATGGCCGGTTCTTGCCAAAAGGTCGCAGCTCCCAAATGGGTAGCGAGAAAGGTAGTTCGACAAAACGGATATCCTTAGTAGGACGCACTGATACTCGACAGGAGTGCCAAGATCTTAAGATCTTTTGTGGTACTCAGAGATGGCAGCCGATACTTTTAGTTGGCCTGGTAGCCAATAGGGCAGTAAAGCCCGCCCGCCACAAGCGGTAAGGCTATATTCACCCATGAACGGCTACGGGGAAAAGGGGAGGGGGGCAGCCCATTAGACGCAGGGAAGTATTTGGGAGAAACCGAGAATCCCATTATTCGCGTCCCAACGCCCAGGTCCCCTCATGACCTGGTCTCATGTACCCTCCGAGCGTTAAAGAGTGTTGTTTATAGAGGTTCCAAAACCTCTCTCCTGACACCGCATGAGGTAGTTAGTCAGGTCCTTAAACCTAGAGACAGAGGGATGAGGGGAACAGTCTAGGAGAGAAGGGAATGGTATGAGGGAACGACGAGCATCCATTCCAACAACTTCCCGAGGTCCTGTGAAGGAGTTCAAGTCAACACAATGACAGGCCTGGAGCACCGGCAGTTCCTCCGGGTAAAAGTTGTAACGAGCTACGCAGAGTACCCCCTTGCGGGCTTAAGACCTCGGAATTCACCAGTTTCCCAGAATGTGAGATCGACTCGCATCAACGCCATAAAGCTTCTTTAAATGAAAACAGTTTCGGTAGAGTACCGAACGGTCCGCAATTACGTGCCGGACTTGTCTCAACGGACAAAAGAGGATCTATCTGTTTGAGGGTTGCGTACGTTCTCAAGAGATGTTCCTGTTCCCAACTGCGCTAGATAGTTTCTACTTTAGAATACTCGGGTCCTGATTGTACACATTTTAAATTCTCCTAACCTCACCACTTTCTTTCGGGGTAAAATTCCCTCGTTAGTTTTCCTTTTCTAGTTAATAATACCGTAACTAACACTGTACTAATACTAAGAAGAAGGAAAAGAAGACGTAGGAGAAGAAGAAGAATAATGATAAGAAAGATACGAATAGATTAATAATAATTATAATAATAATAATATTTTATTACTTAATGAAAAATAATAACCACCATGTAGTCACCCTCTCTATTTAGTTTCTCGATTTAGGGTCTAGGTTTGGCCAAGCTTCTCACCCCTTAATTCTTTAGAGCTCCCCCTTCCCCCCAAAAAATCCCGACTTTGTCTTTGCTTTCTTTTGAGAATGAAAAAAATCAATCATTTTAATAGTGAGTTTTTAAGTGGCAACGTATCTATAATTTACAGGTCGTGAAACAGCAATTAACAAGGACACTTGCTTGTTTAAAGTGACGCCTTGTAAATGGGGGAAGAAGTCCATGCTAATAATTTTTATAATGGGAAGCCTTTATGAAAGAAGGGTAAAAGATATCAAAAAACTTAAAATACAAATGTAAAAGTAATATTAAAAGCCTGAAACACAAGTTTAATCGATACCAAAACTCCAAAATATAAACAGAGAAATTACATATATTAAAAGCCTAAAAAAAAACAGAATTGAGAACTTGCCAAGACCCTAAGACCCATTCCTTGTTAGTTCAAAAAAGAGGGCAAAGGATGGAAGTCACATTTTTAGGATAGAAAAAAAAGAAGGAAAAAATAGAGCTACAGAATCAGTTTCAAAACCCTTATATCTAAAAAGCCATATTTTAAAGTAATATTTTTACCGATTCAATTCTTCACATTATTTCCTGTAGGATTTTAGGAGGTTGGATGTTAAAAAGTATTTTTCCACCAACAGAGTGGTAGATTACTGAAATAGTTTGCCCCCTGAGACAGTAGACAGTCCAACCTTAAATGACTCCATGGGCAGATTGGTTAATTATATGGCGAAGGAGGGTTAACATTTTTTTGGGGAGGGGGAGGGATAGAGTGGTATTCTGGACTGATTCCTGTGGATGCAGTTTTTAAATTATTGTATATTTTGGGTTGATTTGGATTTTGACGAACCTTTTTGGTGATGCCTTTTGTTTTCGAATCATTCCTGTGGATGGTTTAAATTGTATATTGTAGATGCATGATCTGACAAAATTCTATTGAATTCACTTTATGGGTAGGTTTTGACGGATGCGGATAACCTTTGATAGGCCCTTGCGGCTTTTGTCATCCATTAAATTTTGTGCTGTCGCAGTGTTGAACCTTTTAATTACTAGATGGAAACCGTTATTTCTAGTAACCGTTCGGTTAACGGTAATACTTCAGATTCAGGGCGCACGGTAGGTGGCGCTGTTAGTCGGCTACAATTTTGGGCTACAATATGTTTTTATGACGTCAGACGGTAGCTTCAGATGTAGCCAATCACCGCGTTATATTTTTTTGTTGTTTTGGGGATTTGTAACTTTTAGTCTGTATTATTTACTAAATATCTGCGCCTCTTCTCATTTATAGTTTTTTTAAGTTAGGTAAGGTTTCTTGATATCTTTTATTGTTTTTTGTTTTGTTTTCGTATTTTTTGTTTGCCCTGAACGATAACAGCTTCTTCCTGCCAGGTCGTAGCTTATAAATAGGACCCGTTTTGCAAATGTTTTTGTTTCGTTATTACGTTTTTGTGCTCTCCATGTGCTTCTTCGTTATTTGAATTCGGCTTTATTTTGTATAATCGCGAAGAATTTTTAGGTTATCTAGAGGCGCATAAACTAATAAAGAAACCTATAAAAGTAAGTATTGTTTGTTATTAGGTTAGGTTTTTCTGCCAGTAAAAAGCTGTTGGGGGAAAAAAACCCCCAGTAAATTCAAGGGGACTGCTCGCGGGGGAGATATCACTGCGGGAAGACCACCCTGCGATGATCCTGAGTTTGAATCAATTGGTGGGGGGTCTGGGGGGCGCAGCCCCCCCAGTGTATACTCATATGCAAAAAAATACAACTCCGTAACTGTTCACATCTGACGCTACCGTCTGACGTCATAAGACATATATCGTAGCCCAAAATTGTAGCCTATAAACAGCGCCACCTACTGTGCGCCCCGAAACTGAAGTGTTACCCGGTTATCTAGCTCGAATTATGAGCAGTAATTTATATTAATGAACCCGTTTAGTATTTTAAAGAATTAATAAGTTGGCAGCGTAGATGCTAATTAAAGTAAGGCAATACTTCAGTTTATAGACGCACGATAGAGGGCGCTGTTTCTGGGCTACAATTTTTGGCTACAAGTTAGCCCTTATGACGTCAGACGGTAGCTTCGGATGTGACCAATCACGGCGTTTTATTTTGGGAGGGTTATTTTGTCTTAACTTTTATTATTTAGTAAATGTCTGCACTTCTACTCAATTATATTATTAAGTATTACTAATATATTAATCTTTTTTATGTTTCGTTTACTTATTTTTATGAAACTAAACCATTATTTTCACACACTGGCAATCCTTAATTCAACTTTATTTCAAGCATTAGCAACCCTGCAGGTAAGCAGTTAAAAGAGTGCGATTCTTGCGTACTTGGTTTGTTCAGGTTTAATACGCCTTTTGCGACAAGAGTGGAAAAGTACCGCTGCTCGATTATAATATTGAAAGGCGGAGATGGTTTAAGTTTTTTCGTGAATTGATTATTTATAAGGTAATTTAGACGACGATAGGGCCACCGACATTTAGCAATCACCATTTGCATTCAAATCTGGTGTTAAGCTTTCGAATTAGGAATATTAAGATTTTTTTTTAAGTTGCTGGGAGTGTAGGGGTGAAACCACCTACAATTAAGTGGAAGGCATGGGGAGCGAAGCCCCAATTTCAAAAGTAACTAAAAAATGTTCATTTTTGAGGCAATGACCTAAATTAGGCGGCGCTATCGTCTTTGTTATTGTGATAAACCTGCGATCCGCTTTGCACGATTATCGAAATAATAAAGAGGATAGCGACGCCGTTTAGGCTTTTTCCGCAAAAAATTAACATTTTTAGTTACTTTCGAAATAAGGAGCTTTGCCTTATAACGTTTGACGCCATAAGGCCTACATTGCAGCCCAAAAACAGCGCCCCCTACCGTGCACCCATAAACTGAAGTATTACCTAAAGTATATAGATCTACCTCTTATTACGATCTATTTCTAATTTCAGGAAATAATTCCCTCACTCGATGCTGGACGCATTCCAATATCACAATGTCCAGTAGCAAGTTTGGAGATCAGAATTGCACCGCATACTCCAAATGAGGTTTTACAAACGCTTTATATAAGAGAAGATTAATAATATATTTCGATCTAAACGCAAAATGTTTAGCTGTTTTATAAAACCCTCTTAAGCTTTCATGACGCTACAGTGCATTGTTTCAGAAACTTAGATAATAAGAGATTAAGATACCATAATCCTTTATCTGTACAATACCTTACACTACTTTGAATGCATTTCACCGACCAATTGACTATTCTAAGGGTTTTTGTTTAAGTTTTCACAGTCACTATGGAATTTTGGCATAGTAACTAGTTCCGTGACATCACAAAATGTTGAATTTTTTACATTATATATATATATATATATATATATATATATATATATATATATATATATATATATATATATATATTTATATATATATATATATTGAGACGACGATAGTGCCGTCATTCCGAGGGCTTTAGAGCCTTCTAATCAGTAAGAGTTATAGAAGAAATGTTATTCAGTTCATCAAATTACATAAGCATACCCAGTGAGGGAATGCCCTGGAAGGACCACTGTGAGAGAAAGCCTCTTGAGCCAGCGTGAGAATTTTAGAAAGTCGAGGAAGAATCCGTCACTCGCTTAATCCCCCGTCTCAGCTGTATTTGTTTTCAGACGCCGATCGTCCCCCACCTACCATACGATAGCAACGTGCGCGGCCATATTAACCCTACCCCTATATCGAAAGGCGACTTTGATCCTCTGAAACGACGCGTTATCATGAATTATGTTTGCTTAGACTGGCGCCAAGAATCCCTTGGGGATCGCAAGGCCCTAAAACGCCCTAAAGCGTCTAGTAGAGCAGTCTTGCGGATATTTACCCCGAAGCTCACCATGTCTCGATGAGACTGAAAGCCCGCTATCCACTCCATCCAGACTGCCGTATGTTTCTCGTGACCCCTCCGTAACTCGTCGTCGTACGTCGTCGAAGATATCGTCAGCATATCTACCTTCGTTAAGCTTTGGCCCCTGTTCAGAGGAAAGCTATCGAGGACCCTTCTTTCCGGAGAGTTGTGAGGCCTTCTCATCTTCACCACCCATTCAAGGTTCCCGTCTTTCAGGACTGAGACTCCCTGCCGATCAGCAGAATCGTCTTGAGTTGAGATTACATCTCTCTGGAGCAGAGAAAATTTCGTTCTTCATCAAGAAGTAATCCAACACAATCTTCGACCTCGAGTGCTCCTAGTCAGGACTCCCTGAATCATCTTCTTGAAGACCTGCGCGTTGTCTTCCATTCCCATCCAATTCGCCCGCGCTTGAAGGTAAAGCGATCGTGTATGGTCATCTCCAGATTACCTCGTTAATCTTCACTTAATTGATTTAACTACCATAAGTAATTTATTCTTCCTTTTGTGTGTATATATATATATATATATATATATATATATATATATATATATATATATATATATATATATTGTCCCTTGTTTCATATATATATTAATATTATATTTTGGGGTATTGTCTTTATATATCCTTTGAACTGCAACTTGGCAAACCATTAATCTAAACCCGGTAAACCGTAATAAGCACTCTTTATTAATCGCCCAGACATATCTCCAGCAGCCTGTGGTCAGCTGTCTGCCCGTGCTTGTGTAAGACTCTGAGCGCCGAGCTAGTCTACACAGGTATATCTCGACACCGTTTTTGGTGCAATTCTGACGAAATTAAGTTTATCGATACTCTGTTACTTTTTCTAAGTTCTGACAAAAAAATAGATAGGCCACCATCTCGGTAGCCAGCAGCCACATTGTTAATTGGAATCGCCTCATATTATAATAATATGAAGTGAATTTTTTTTTTAATTAAAATATGATATGAAAATTTCATATTAATCAATTTTAAAGAAAATATAATTGATTTAAATAGCATTCTGGGTGATGTTAAGGAACGGTGGTAGAAAAACTAGAGGGCTAACAACATTTAGCTTTTGAATTCGGGATATCGCTAGTTTATTTCAAAATTGCAGGGGGGTGGAGGTGCAACTACTTACAATTAATTCAGAAGTGTGGGGTTCGGTTCAAAGAAGCTGCCCATTTCGAAGTTACCTTAAAAATTATAATTTTGGGTGGAAATCGCCTAAAGTAGGCGGCACTATCGTCGTCTTAATTTTCCATATATATATATATATATATATATATATATATATATATATATATATATTATTAAGGGTATGAGAACAGATCTCCATGGAATGTCGCTTGTGACCGATGCCTTTCGACAGTAACTCCCTGCCTACTGTTTTGCAGCTAGTCTTCAATCCATTTTAATATACTGCCCTCTATTTTGGGGGCTCTTAGCTTTATTAAGTCCTTTTTATGTTGAACATTGTTATAAATCATAAACTTTCTTAAAATTCAGATAAACTACATCTGTAACTTTATTTTGTTCAAACGCTGAAATGATTTCGTGAAGACCCCCCCTCCCAACAAATTACTTAAGCCGTTCTGTTTGTGGTATATTATAAGCTATTTAACTCCAGATTTTCTACGATCCTATCGCTCACAATGAACTCCTAGAGTTTAAAAATCACCAAGGTGAGATGGGGCGAAAGTTTACAGGATCTGTTTTTATAACTTTTTATAAAGTTGGCGATATATTTGCCTCTTTAAACCTATTAGGAATTATTGCCTCGCTAGTAGGTTTTATTACTATTGTACAAAGGTGTTTAATAGTACACTTAATACTATAAAACTCGAAGGAAGGAGGTATTAATACACAAATAAAATAAAGATTATATCATATTAAAAATAAAGGTAAATAGATATTAAAATTAAAAAAAATAAGATAGATTTAAACTCCAGACATAACGTCATAGGCTATTTAAACCTAAAAAGGTTAAGATATTTAAAATAAAAATCATATGATTAAGAAATATTAAAAGCTACTTAAAGGTTAAGATAGATTTTATAGAATGAAATACAGAGGTTTTTAAGATACTAAAACAATAAAACAAAAGATTAAGAGATATTTTTAGCCTCTAAGACAAAACATTAAAAGATATTAGAACAAGAAAAATTATTTAACAGAAATTAAAATCCCATTCTAAATCCTGTTGGAAATCCTGATAGAAACATCTAAATAACTGTGCTTAAGTAATGAAATTACTCTAAAGTAACCGAGGTTTAATAAATAGTAACACGCTAACTCCCAATATCTTACGATATTAAACTCCATTAAAATAAAAATTATTTGAAATTTTAAAATTCCAAAAAGCTAAAAAAGAATATTTTAAGATATTAAGCCCTTTAAGCATCGAAGGTTATGAGACATTCACAAGAAAAAAACATCGTTAAGAGAAAGTAAAATGCAATAAAAACAGACGAAATCTATAAGAGGATAAAAATAATAAAACCGTAAAGACCCGTAACTTAAAACACTAAACTGTAAAAAAAGAAGTTTTAGAGGACTTTCAACAAGAAAATTAAAATATTTAAAAGATATTAAACCCATAAAGTACACAAAAGTTAAAAAATATTTATTAAAACCCCAATCAAAAATCAGATCTCCGGCACGGGGCACAAATCACGAGGTGGGACAATTTCATAAGAGTCTCACATCGATTCGGAGAAATGAAGTCAGAACGTTAAGGATTTCCAATTTCATTCACGGGGTGGGTTTCTTGACGAAAAATCTCAGCCACAACGTGGTCAGGTGTAATTCGACCAGGAACGGTCGAATTACTCTGCAGCGCCCTAACTCCGATTTAATCATTCTTTTTTTTCACCTTTCATCTCTGCTGAACGAAAATAACATTTAAATTTAGGGTGAATTACACTAAGAAAGGTTTGTTGTTTCTATACCCTAATAAAGGGGTAAAAATTCGCCCTTACAAATGTCCTTTTCTGGTGAAATTGTTGTTCATAGAAGATATATTATAAGAGTGCTTCCTAGGCATGGTCAGCAAGGCCTTTAATGTAATTCTTTTCCTTGTAACTCCTTGTAACATAAAAATAAAGGATGAAAAAAGCGACTATAGCTTATCAAAATCATCCCGGTCAAAGTATCTGCATCCATTAGATTGCGTTACCAGCCATCAACCAGTAGGTTCGTAGTATTGAGTTTATTACACAAGACTCCAAACATGCAAATACTAATAAATACATATAAGCTTGCAAAATCAAGTTCATTATATATGGTCTTCCCCCATATACTTGCCTATCTTCCTTTTGAATGATGTCAAACAAGAGTTATTTCCAACATCTCTAGGCAATGCATTTAAAAAAATCCACGAGTCTATTACTGAAATAATATTTCCTCAAGTCCTGCCTGCATTAAGATTTTTTAATTTTCAAAGATCCACTGTCGTATCCTTAGTCTCCAGCTCGAAAAACTTCCCTATTCCTAATTTATCAATCCTCTTAAACAGTTAAAAAAGCTGGATCTCATTGTTAATAAATTGATAGATGGATATTCTTATGTAAGCGGGAGATTTTACCCACAAAGTCACCTCTCATTTAGTTTAATTTTCTTCAAATCACTTTGAACTTTTCCTCCATTGTCTCCACATCGCCCGAGGTAGGGTTATGAATGTTTCTTCAGTTGATTGGGTGAAATGTGAGGGAAATGCTTAGAAGCAATGGTTGATTTCATCGACTTGTGAAGATAAACAACGGATTTCCAGGCCAGTGGACCTTTGATTACACTGGTGTGCGTCAAAAATGTACCTTAGGTTTTCTATAGTGTTTCTTAATAAAATTGACCTCCTAAATCCGAATCTGTCATCCGTTTTTCTCTATCACCTCCAGTCTTTGCGATACAGGGGGTGATAATAATTTCATAGTTTATACATCTCCTATATTACATCAAATTTCAATAGTTTTTGCACTGCTCTATTCGCAGTAAATTTTGTGTACATTTTAAGTAATTATGCAAATAGGTTTATATTTTGCAGGTTAAAAATTGCTTAGCATTATAATAATAGGAATAATAATAATAATAGTGGTTGAGTTAAAAATGAACAGAAAATGTAAGAATAGCTCCGACAGATTTTGCTATGTTTGAGGCAAAGTGACTTTTCCCGAGCAGCAAAGTACAATCCCTCCTGTAATTAAATCTTTGTATCATGCATATTTTGGAGTAAGGCTAAGAGATCAAGATAAGAGTTTTGCACCACATATCTGCTGCAAGGGATGCTACATAAGTTTAAGACGCTGGAGTCAGGGCGAACAGAAGTCCCTCTCTTTTGGTGTTCCCATGGTGTGGAGAGATGGCAAGGACCACACTACGGACTGCTATTTTTGCATGACAAATCTTAAAGTTGAGCATTGTATCAAGTATTTAAGCTTTCTGAATTATACTGGCTCCTGAAAATGTCATTACTATGCAAAGACTTAGCATAAAATCAAAAACTAACATAGTTCACTTCAGCATGAACATATCCTTTACTAAACATTTATGTACTATCTGCAACTCCAAATCAATTCCTTTATGTAATATGCAATTATATTTCCCACAGGTATAAATAAGAAGAATAAACATAGTGTGGCATATCCGGATGTTCCTTCTGCCATCAAACCCCTGCCCCATGGCCCAGGAATTCCTATACCTTCTTCCCCTGAACATATAGAGGTACATGAAGAGATTAATATGGAAGTTGACCAAGATTATGACACATCTGAGTCTTATCAGGTTTCCACACATGATATGGTCGCAAGACCATTCACTCAAGTTCAGTTAAATGACCTGACCAGGGATCTGGGGGTTTCAAAGGCAAATACACAATTTCTTGGCTCTCGACTTCGTGAAAGTAATCTTCTCGCTTAAGAAACAACATTTAGGGGGGTACAGAAATAGAGAACAAGAGTTTCGAAGCTATTTTTTACAGCATTCTTCCAGCTCTTTAGTATACTGCGCCAATATTAAAGGACTTGTTGAGGCCCTTGAAATTCCCTACAACCCATTAGAATGGAGACGGTTCATAGATTCCTCCAGTAGAAGTTTAAAAGCTGTGTTACTGAATATTGGTAACAAGATAGCTTCCGTTCCTATAGGCCATTCAATCCAACTTACTGAAAGTTATGAAAATATGAAAAAAATGCTGGATGCAATAAATTACTCTAGCTATAAGTGGAGGATATGTGGTGACTTAAAGGTATGATCATATTACACTTGCCATTTCTAAGCTTTTTGATATTGACATTTGCATTTTTAATTGTTAATACTTGTATATACCTTTTGGTCAACTTACATTTTACAAGAATGCAAATCTGGAAATCATGAGTCATTTTTGAGTTATATTTTTTGTTGAAGTGTGTCCCTATAGGTTAATGCATCGTATTGGGTTAATGGGGAACTTATCCTAATTGAGAAGGTATACAACACAACTCAATAAACTCAAAATAAGATGTACATATATCCAATTAGTTCCAATACGATGATTTAATGCATCCTCATACAGGATTTTTCAATACATATTCATATTCTTATTGTTTTAAGAAATATTACTTTGAATTTGTTTTTAGAAACATTACACTGAATTTACATACCGTCCTAAATTTTTTCAGGTAGTGTCTCTTACGCTTGGGACGCAAACAGGCTACACGAAGCATCCTTGTTTTCTATGTTTATGGGACAGTCGTGCAGATAGTATGCACTATGAGAAGAAGGTTTGGCCTCCACGAGAAGCATTTATAATTAGATCAAACAATGTGATAGCTGAACCTTTAGTGCCTCCTTAAAAAATACTCCTTCCTCCACTGCATATAAAGCTTGGCATAATGTAAAATTATGTCAAAACCCTTAATAAAGTAGGCCAAGCTTTTAAATTTCTTCTTCAAAAATTTCCACAAATCAGTGACGCTAAGCTCCATGGGGGAATTTTTGATGGACTTCAAATCAGGAACTTGATCAGCAATTTGATGCATCAATGAAGGACATAGAAAAAGATGCCTGGAAAGCTTTCAAAGCTCTAGTTAACAATTCTCTAGGCAATAAAAGAAGCCTAGAAGAATATGTTGCCCTGGTCAATCAGCTCTTAACAAGTCTCAAACATTTGGGAGCTCGAATGTCTATAAAGATACACTTTTTACAGTCCCATCTGGATTATTTTCCCGACAACTGCGGGGATTACAGTAAAGAACAGGGGTAAAGATGCCACCAGGACATAAAAACAATGGAATCCAGGTACCAGTGTAAATGGAACGGAAACATGCTTGCTGACTACTGTTGGTGTTTGAAGCGTGATGCACCAGATGACAGGCACAAACGAAAATCGTCAAGGGCGTCTGTTCTTCGAAATTATAATTATTTTCTTTATTATGTTGCATTTTTTTATTGTTTGTTTATTAAAAGAATTATAGTTTACATACGTGTATTCCTGTTTATATGATATAACAGTAATAATGCATTATTAGATAGAGAAAGGTTTTTTTTTTTAAATTCAGAAAAAATGAGGTAATCTCAATGAAAATGGTGTATGCTGTACTGAGAAAATCTGACCTGATGGAACAAATATACATTCATTTTTGAGCTCAGGAGGTTGAATTCATTAAGAAACCACAAAGAAATCCTGGGGAACATAAAAAAAAATTTCAAACGCAGGCCTGTGTTATAAACGGTGGCGGAGAGTAATAAGTTGGAATGAAGCCACATTCAAATGGATTTGGGCCTTTCATTTTCCATTTATGGCTCTCAGTTATCCAAATCCTCAGATGATGACCATGGAAGTTATTCATTCAGGCAGGAAGAATACTTAGGAGAGATCTTATCGAGATCTTATTCCGAACACTTTTTTTCCACGACGAGGTACTTTTAATTACATCATCTTTTCTGCATGCCTCCTGAAAAGTCACATGTTTGCTCTTTTTTCTTGCATTTTTCTTGAAACATTTCAACTTTTTTCCATTTGTTTCAGAGTAAAAAAATGAAACATGTAAATTATATATAGTTATATGGTTGTTTCTGTATTTACTGCCAAATCTCTGTGATTATTTACTTTCTGAGATGTGTAGGTTCGCTGCTATCCATTTATGAGGATCTATAAGACGCCTCTACCAGTTTACACAAATCCAAAGATGCATTAGTTCCCTATCTGCAAGGCTCAAATGATAAAGTGAATCTTATTTCCAAGAAGCGATAAAGGTATAAAGCCCATATTCTGATGTGGAATCCCATCCTAATTCCACCTTTTTAGTTCAAACCCCAACATCCTATCAAGATTATCTAATTAACTACCCTACAAAATGCGTGGACATATTCATTGGCACTTTACGCGAATATCAATTTTGTAATAAGCTATGCTCACAAAGTTTAATTATATTTATAGTCCGTTGTGAATGATAATAGACACATCAATATATACATTCATTCATTGACATTCCCAGTAAACTCATTGCGGCTCTTACTTGAATAAGATTAATTCTCTGTTAAGATAGTTCATCTTATTACCCAGGAACAAGTTTCAAGTGGATGGAACTCTTTCATCCATCTCTTCATTTATCGTTCATGGGTAAAAAAATGATGCTAGTAGAATTTAACTAGATTAAATTACGTTGCAGTAATCAACTTTGGTTTTTTTTCTTTTTTCTGCGTCTCAAGAGGTAATTCGAGATGACGTGGCAGATTGATCGCGGAAGAGAACAATGATAACAAAGAATTAAGGTAAGCCCAGTGTCACTTAAATACAAGTTAATCCTGGCATTCCCAGCATGTATGTCTACTTGCATTTCCTGTAGGCATGTCAATTGAACTCTTGCCTTTTTATTCTTCTTCCTTGCTTGTCTCTTGAAATGTTGCATGTTTGTTCCTCTTTCTTGCATGTCCTAATTTATCAATCCTCTTAAACATTTTAAAAATATGGATCCCATTGTTAATAAATTGATAGATGGATATACATTTCATGCATTCATTTCATGCATGTTTCTTTTTTAACTTTGAAAACTCGTTTTTCTCCCTGTCTGTGTTCTCGATCATTTCCACTTGTCTCGCTTACTGCATGTCTCTTAAAATAATATATGCTTCTACGGTTCTTTGCATGTCACAAGATATGCTGCATGCTTACTCCTCTCCCTGTATGTCACTTGAAATCATATAAGATTGTTCTTTTACCCTCATCTCTCCTGAATCGCTACTTTTTTCTTCATTTCCCGTTATGTCTCCTGAAAGTTGCATATACCTATATCCCTGATGTCTCCTTAAGCAGTATTGCATTTTTATCTCTTTGGATGTCTCCTTAAACGCTACATTTTATTTTCACTCTCTACATGTTTTTTCCTTTAATGTTATATGCATGTTCCTTTTACTGCTTCTCTTAAAATGTCGCATGTTTGTTCCTCTCCAAGCATGTCTCTCGAAACTTTGTATGCCTTTTTCCCTTCTTGCATGTCTCCCTAAACGTTGCTGCTTCTTATTCTTTTAGCCTGTTTTTTGAAACATCTTTTGTTTGTTTATGTCCTATACATGTCACCTGAAGCATGTCTTCGTGAAGGCAGATCTCTGCTTCTATTTTCTGTCCGTTTTACGGATGTCGCCAGTCTCTGTCATTTATCTTAGTCATAACTCAGCTTCATCCATACTGTCCTTTTGTTGCTATAGCAACGTCTTCCTTGCCTCGGAAACTATCTAGATAAGGCTTTTGCGTAGAACTGGCGTGTGCTTCAGCCTCCAGAAGTCCTTCATCACCTAATTAATAATCTTGTCTTTCTAAGATTCACCCTCACCATGGGAAGCTGCTTCTTAACGCATCGTGGGATCTACGTGCTGATTAATCTACTCTTATTATATATTTCATATATTTTTCCTACCCTAACTTTACCATTTTTTTAAAGAACCTTTTCCGCTTGGATGGGCACGTTTGGGATTTAGTAATATTAAAAATAGTAATGGAATTTAAAGAAATTCCGGCAATGATTTAAAATGCTGGCCTCAGCCTGAATATAGATTGTACTCTAAATATTTTAGATCAGGAGTGGCTGATTCGCGGGCTCGTGAGGGTATCCATACCCCTACACATACACTTACTACATCCCACCGCACACCTACAGCCTTTCACTGTGATCAAGAAGGGGAAGACTCGTATGGAGCACTTAGGAGTGTACACACACATGGAAACCCTCATTTCCCGATGATTATGGGGTGGGGCGTGAATGCAAAGATTGGGGAACAAAGACGCGATGGTGGTTGATCGGTGAGGATATTGGCAGATGGTGAGGGTTCTCTGAAAGAGGTGGAGACCGATTAGTGGAATCTGCTAAAAGAAAGAACCTTTACTTGTGAACTCTTTCTTCCAAAAGGGCCAAAGCTTAAGATGGACAGGGATGGTATCAAATGAGACAACAAATAATAATTATTCCATTCTCTTCAACAAGAAACATTTAATTCAGACATTTCACTTCTTTTAATAAAAGTAGCCATAGCAGGATTTTGAGGAGCAAGAGTAAAATAGAACTTAAGTGAGAGAAATCCAAATTCATAGCAAAGAGAGAAAAGAAATCAAAATTTTACACCTAATACAACGTAAACGGCTTCAAAATTACACTAAAATAATAATCAAAATTAACTAGGAAAAGTCCAACCTTGCGAGATTATAATAAACAATAACAGGAGGTTATGAAACGCACCAATTAGTGAGACTACGAAAATTTGGATGGATGAAATGCAAAAAAAAATAAAAAGGGAAGAGCAATTGAATAAAGAATCGAGCAAAAAAGTACCGACATGCTTCCATCATATCCTAAAATGCATGATCTTCCAATGTTAAAGAAAATCTATAAGTGATCCAGAATCAACATCAGGATCCGCTCCGAAATCTAATCAACTCTGCTTTGGCTTATGGTAAACTCAGTCACAAAATACCTTAAAAATCTGTCAATAATATTTTGAGATATCTTGTAAACTAACAAACAACTATGATCACATAACCTCTGCCAAACTATTTTGGCAGCGGAGGTAATAAACGAAAATCAACTAGCTTATTAAGCCACAACTTATGGAAGATAATAAAAGGTTTAATAAAAATCGATGTAAAATCCCATCGAAAACGGCAAAACACTTAGATAGATGAAAAACAACTTAATAATTGGCAGTCGGCCAAATGACTACAATAAAGAAGATTCTAAGAATAAAATAGCATAAAGAACAATCGAGTTGAATTATGCTGTCACGAGACTTCTGATTACAAGGGACACCAGCCAGCAATAGGAAGGAAGAAATTCCACATTGGAAAGAAAGTGTAAAAGGTAACCTTATGGAAAGTAGACGAGAGAGTCTTAACAAAGTACGAGGGGCGGTCAATAAGTTTTGCGAATGGGTAGGGCAAAACAGAGGAAGGGGGATGGCTGTTTGTGGGGGTCTTAGGACAAGTTATGACAAGTCAGGACCTGCAGCCGCACGCTCCTGCCTCGTCTATTTAAGAAGCAGTAGCTGATCGCAAATCGTCATTCACAAATTTTTCAACAATGAAGAAGGTTGAGCACCGTGCAGTGATCAAATTTTTAACCAAGGAAGGCAAGAATGAAAAAGAGATCCATGAACGCATGGTTGCATTGTACAGCGAGCCCGTTCCTTCTCATGCAACCATTGCTTGCTGGAATAGGGAGTTCCGCCATGATCGTGAGTCCCTTAAAGATGTCCTCCGTCAAGGACGCCCATCAGATGTGACCAACGAGGACAATGTGGCCCGTGAGGAGAAGATCATCCTCGAAAATCGACGGGTGAAGGTCGAAGAAATCGAGCGAGAACTTGGAATATCCCATGGAAGTGTTATCAACATCATCCACGACAATTTGGCCATGACCAAGGTCTCTGCCCGTTGGGTCCCTAGAAACCTCACGCTCCATGATCAACTTCAACGTCATCAAAGTTCACAAGGTCAGAGTTGCACAAGCTGCCCTGCGCGAGTGCGGATTCGAGGAGCTCAACCATTCCCCCTACAACCCAGATCTGGCCCCTAGCGACTACTTTTTATTCCGCCCGCTCAAGGCTGCACTGCGTGGACGCCGGTTTGTGGACGATGAAGATGTCCAGCTCGCCGTCCAGGAGTGGATTGAACAGCAGTCTGGAGATTTATGGTTATCGGGAATTCAAAGCCTCAGGGACAAGTGGCGCAAGTGCTTTGAAGTCGAGGGTAGTTATATTGAAAAATAATAATACATTTTTCTTCATATCTCGTTTTCTTATATCCAAATTGCAAAACTTATTGATCGCCCCTCGTACTTCCCATTAAATTTGAAAAATGTCCTAATGTAATCGCGGTTCAAGTTCTCGGAAACTTGATAGAAATCCCGCATGCTAACTAAAATCGGTCCTTTGTCGACTTTCGTTGCACTAGTTGTCTTCCCTGGCAGCGTTGTTTGCAGGGCGACCCATTTTCTTCGACTAGCAGGACGCATCCTTTTTTTATTGTTTTCCACATAACCTTTTTATCCTCTATTCTATGAAATAATATTTGGACACGATCAGAGGTAAATTTCACAGAATATTATGCATTTTTATGCAAGTTAAATGATTATTTTCAAGAAAATGCACACATACACACACACACACACACATTTTTATATATATAGTAGGAATATGAAGACATGTGCGATGGTTACGAACATTTAATTTTCCGCACGTTTCGGTCATTAACGATGACCATCATCAGTGAATTCTAAATACAAAGAATTATTTTTATAAGAATAACTAAACACAGCAACAAAAAAAGCGGACAGGAGTCGAAAATGATAACCGAAAGCAAGAAGTTAAAATGAAATATATAATCCTAAACCGTTGAAAGCAAATGGGTGAAAATCTTCTATTAATAAGAATTTGATTAATATCGTAAAAAATAACTAAATCTAATAATAATCCCATGAGTTTAAAATATGCATAATAAACATGAATTAAATTCCTATTGAAATACGAAAATTATAAACTATAGCAATAAAGTCGAAAGCAAGGGATGAAGTAATCGATTAATAAGACTGACAAAAAAAATGTTTAAATAATTCCATGAGCAGCAAATTTGAATGATAAACATGAATCAAGCTGTCGTATAATCGTATTGTATATGTTCTTTTAAGGAAGCTGGTCTGATCCTATTAATTATGAAAGACAATAATACTTCAATATTAACTGAGTGGACTTTTTAATTACCTTATTGTGAAGAGAGTGTCACAGCGTTTAATCTGTTTTAAGGAGAGAGCCCGTTAAACACGTAAAGGATCCATTGAAACACCAGAATTATCCAAAAATAAACATATATTTTAAATTTATCAATTAACTACAAAAAAAACAAGTAAAAATATTTATATTCACCTAATAAGTTTAATGAGTTTAACCCTACTTAAAACTGGGTCGATTACAGAATCCATTCTTGACCAACTCAAAATTAGTAGGCTCTACGTAAACAAACCAATTGCCGATTAGTAATTTTATAGTGACCCTTTTAGATTAGCATTAAACATCAAATTCAATTTCACTCTTCTACTTGTAAATATGATGGGGTTCACTAACACTTGTTTATACTTCAGTTAATTTGAGTACCGTAATAAACTCATACTAAAGCAATACGAATATAAATGGTCATTCTAATTTACATTAAAGAAACGATCAGGAGTTGCCGGATGTCACTAGATGGCTTTTCTCGCGCTTCGGTCTATTGGAGCGGCTGATGGTAGATTTTCTTCGAAATGGGATGGAGGTAAGGGAATCCGATGTCTAATTCTTCTGTCTTAAGATCTCAATTTGAGAGTCACTCGAGGGTGACTGGTTCTTCTACTATCTTACTTGCAAAATTCCTGTTTAGCATTAGGAATATTGGTCCTGCTAAGCTTCTTACTAAGCCTGTGCAGGATGCTTCGGGCTGGTACCGAAATAATCCTTCTTCTTTTGATGCCGAAATTCCTGATTTGGCACTAGGAATGGTAATCTAGTCAGACTTCTTCTAAGTCTGTATAGGATGGTTCGGTCTGGTACTGATAAAAAAGTGACGTTTTAAGTTAATTCGACACTGGAGGAAGGATCGATTTTCTCGAACTGATCCTTTATCGTCTTTCCTCAAATAATCCTTTCTCTTTCCTTCAGGGGCTTTTTTTATAGGCTGGCGACCACCCCATTTAAGGGGAAAGGGGCAAGGCCGCAGAGGGGAGAGCGAGGGGTGAGGAGGATGGCACGGCAGTGCCCAAGTCGGCTTGTTAATTAGAGACACCTCTAACTGTCATCATCCTTGGTGTTCCTTTTGACTGGCACCGCTTATTGGCGATTTAATCACGGGCCTCCGGATCTCGTAGGTAATTGGATCCTTTGAACGCTGCTTAAGGGCCTTTAGTGGTCAACTTAGCCCAGCGGCTTGCTCCAGCTACCTATGCGGCGGGGATATCAAACAGGGTAGGCAGTTAGACTGTTATTCACCGGCTAAATTTCCCACGAGTCTCCTCATGTGGCTCGATTCTCTTACTTTCTCCGCAAGGGGGAGGGGACTTTAATGTATACGTCCGCCTGGCCCTCCGGGAGTCTTTATATTGTAATTCCTCTACACAAGCATTAAGCGAAATACAAGAAATTCACTATAAGCCACAGCAAGAAAGAATTATAAGGGCAGGGCGAACAATCCAAAAAAAGTTAGATCAGGGGGTATATAATCAAAGCGGATATTAATAGATGGAGCGAAGCAAGTAATTCAAAATAGTTAAAATTTAAGTGATTGAACGTTAAATGAATACGAATAGACTGAGGCACGAAATTTTAAATATTAAATAATCAATATTGGAGGGGCCAAAGAGGACCACTAAAACATTAAATTAAGGAAAAGTCATTTGTAAACTAGATCATTTGTATGTAGATTGGACAAACTAAAATAAAAATAAAAATTTCTCTGCACGAGCACTAACCTTATTTCGGTGTAGCTGGGAGTATCAACTGATATTTTTGGACAGAATTAGGCAGAAAGAAAACTATTAAGGGGGATGTGGTTAGTTGTTCATTTGTCTATATAGTGAATAATTCAAGGGATGATGAGTAATCATTGAGTTCCGGGTTTATTTGTTTAATGTAAAGAGATTCAAGAATTCTTAAACTTAGAGAAGAGGAGACAGAAGAGAGAATACTAAAGCAATCAGGGTCAAGCGGGTGGTTATGTTTTAGTGAATGTTCTCGTATAGAGGAGTGTTCGGGTTTGGGGATAGGAATGTTTGTTCTGTATGATACTCCGATATGCTTTGCGATCCTACATCTTAATTGTAGACTTGTTTGGCCTACATAGCGACTTTGGCAGGTCGCACAAGTGAATTCATAAATGATGGAGGAACGCAGGCATAATGGGAGCGATTCTTTTTGTCGAAGGAAAGTATAGACACCAAGAGGATTAGAATTAATTAGGAGAAACTTGCATTGGGTAAATTATCTATTAAGAGTCTATTAAGAGTTGAATTTGGTGTTTTTAAGTGGAAGATAAGGCAGTTTTAAGAATATTTTTTGTTTAGGAACAGTTATTTGAGGGGTTTTGCGAGAGAGCTTTTTAGATAAGAAATTAGAAGTAAGTCTATCACAAAGGTGGTCTGGGAAAAAAATCAAAAGAAAAAAGTTCCTAAGATATTCTATTTCGGAATGAAAGTGAAACCAATTTGAACTGATTTTGTAAGCTCTGTGTATACTATTTATGATGGCAGAATGTTTAAAATTAGTAGGAGTTATAACTAAAAAAGTGGGTGGCAAGTTTGGTAGGAGTGGATTTCCTGTAAATTGATGTGTTAAATTTCAAACCAATTTTTGAAACGGTGACATCCAGAAAAGAGATTTTATTGTATAATTCTGTCTCCATGGAAAATTTAATATTAGAGTGTTGTTGATTTAAATAATTTAAAAATAATGAGGCATGGTCTTTTTGTTTAAAAATAAGGAAGCAGTCGTCGATAAATCTTTTAAAAACTAACGGTTTATATTCAACGGGACAGTCCCTTAACCATTTTTTTTTTGCAAAAAGATAAAAAAGCATTAGCGAAGCTGGGACCCAATGGAGAGCCCATAGCCATTCCATCGTGTTGAATGTACAAAATCTGATTTAAAAAGAACATTGTATTTTCAACGGACAATTTTAATAAAGTATAAAAAAGAGACTTGGTTAGACCTAAAATGCTATCATTTGATTAAAAAAGGGTATCGGTTATGATTTTGCAAGTTTCCATGACAGGTACATTTGAAAATAAAGACTCTACATCGATTGAAGTCATAGACGAGTGGTTCAAATCTAATTGAGAAACGTAGCTGACAAATTCGAATGAATCTTTCAAATTGAATTCGTTGCAAGTGAGAGGTTCAATTATAGGGACTAGAAACTTGGCTAAGTTAAAGCTAGGAGTGTTAATGACAGATAATATTGGACGGAGAGGTAATCCTACCTTGTGAGTTTTTGGTAAATCATAGATAATACCTGGCGATGTACCTGAAGCAAACAGTTGGTTCTAAAAATCAGAGAATATTTTTCTTTTTTAGAGAACGTAAAAAGTTGTTTATTTTGTCTTCAATTTGCAAGATGTATTTAAATGGATCTGTATCCAGTTTAAGAAATTTACAGGAGTCCGAAAGAATTGTTTGCATTTTAGAAATATAATCAGCCCGATTCAAAATGACCACACCTTTCCCTTTATCCGGTTTGGATATCACGATAGAACGATCTTTACGGAGGTTGGACAGTCTATTAAAATCTTTGAAACTGAATACAGGGCAGAAAACTTTAAACTGTTATATTTATAATAGAATCTATTGGCTAAATACTTAATATCATCTATGAAATTGGATCCTGGTTTTAACATAGAAAGGAGATTAAGTTGGTGGCACAGTTTTTCGAAATACAAAAAGTAACAATAGAAATCTAATTTAAAGACCGGGAGTCTAAAATCTAGTCCTAGAGACAGGATACGTTTTTCCTGACCGGTCAGAACTTTGTCGTAATAATTAGAGATAACATCATCCCTAGAACAGTTTGAATTGACATTTATACCCAAGTTTGATAGTTTAGTTATTCTTATAAAAATTATTCCTTTTATTTAGAATTCGCTGATGATGGTCATCATTAATGACCGAAACGGCGGGAAAATTAAATGTTCGTAACCATCGCATATGTCTTCATATTCCTACTCCGAATAAGGTCCCCAAGGAACGACTCCATCACCAATATATATATATATATATATATATATATATATATATATATATATATATATATATATATATATATATATATATATATATATATATATATATATATATATATATATATATATATATATTAGTGTAGTTGGGTAGCAGTCTTTCCTGAATGCTGCTCTACGTGGGAACTTTTCCACCAAGAGATTGCACGAGTAAAACAAATACTTGTGAATAATGGTTTCTCAAACAGCATGATTAACAAACAACTCCAATCATTTTTAAATAATCATTACAAACATGCGTATAAAACTGAAAGTAATCAGGGAGAAGTCAACATCATCAAAGTGTATTACAGGAACCAGATGTCTGCGGCCTACAAAATTGATGAAAAAAACATCGAGGAGATTATTAACCGTAACATCAAGGTTAAAAATCAAACGGATAAAATCCAACTCATCATTTATTATAAAACAACAAAAGCCAGCAATCTCCTGATGAAAAACAACACCTGCCTAAACTCTTCGAATCTCAAGTCAACCAACATAGTTTACGAGTTCATCTGCCCCGATAAAGACTAAGCTTTATAATAACTTGAAATACATCTATTGGCATGACAACCACTACACTTTCGAGACCTTTACCTATGCATCTACAAAGCGGAGGGCCTAAGGATCATATGGAGAGTGCCCATAATATTAACCTAACGAGAGATATGCTCGTTGATAACACCGTTATTAAAAGAAAAGAGGTCAATAATTCTAGGTTGAACAAATTAGAAGCGATATTAATAAATGAAGATAAGCTGGCCATCAACAGTCAAGCGACAAGCTTGAATCGCACATTAAAATTATTTTAAAATTCCACTCACAGGAGTGGCCCATTTCCTCTAATGTTACGTTACGATCTCGAAAAGTAACCTATTATTTAGGCTATTAAGACTCCAAAAAGTCCAAAACAAGGCTATCTACTTAATAACAAACACCAGAAGAGGAGAAAGAAGAAGACTACGAGACCTGCAGAGGGAGGCTTGGATAAAGCCACTTAACAGAATAATTGCAAAAAGAGCAAGGAAAGTCTTAGAAAAGAAACAGAATGAAGTATAAATTGAATTAAACAACCAAATTGCCCAGAGAGAAGGATGGAGATCACACAGATTATTCCCAAGTTTCCCAAGGATAGATGAGGAAGGAGAAGAAGACAAAGAAGAAATCTACACCTAGAGAAAGAGAATAATACACGACGACGACTAAGAGTAATTAATTAACCGAAGCAACACAAGAGAATAGCATATAGTCAATTATAACTAGGATATGAATAGGAAATAATAGATAGAGAGATAGAATCCTACACCAGTTTTCAGTAAGAATATTCACTAATAACGGTTTGAACGCCTCATAAATACCAATACTACTTTCTAACTTTATCACGCTAGCTATACGCCCTAAAATGGACAGAGATAAGCTTGACCTCCAGGCAACTAGCATCTCTTTGCAAACCTCTTACTTCCTTCAGCCTTCTGCATCTATTCGTTTTTTACTATCATATTCGCACACGGAACTCACAGTGATACGTGGGACTGGGGTCACGATAAACTGTTATAGTTATAGTTAGAGACATGCGACACATCGTTGTTCGGATTCCAGGTTAAGCTGTAAGTCCCATGACTAACTAAGTCCACTTTTGTCTCCTACTATTTTCTTATCCTATTGCCCTATCCTAAAACCTTCTTCTTCCTCTCCCTCTCACTCCTAATCTTCATACTGACAGTGCTAGGAACCTACTTTGGCTCTAGACAGTGTGACTATAGGGGTCTATAAAGAGTACCGGGCCTCCCCCCTTCCTCCTTGGCCGCTCCATGAGTGCAAAGGGGAGCAGAGGGAGGGTCGGAAGAGCTATTCTTTGTCTCCCCCCTCTCTTTTCATTTCATTTCATTTCACTTCTTTCACTCGGTCAGATCCTTACTCCGCTCATTACATCGGTGAAGGAGGCAAGAACATTTCAAAACGCCCCGAAGATGATCGAATAAAATCGAAAGCTCAACAATTTAGTTTGGTTTTTACCAAAGAAATTAATTTTAAAAAAGATGAATACTGGACAAGTGATCCACCATCTACAAGATAGAATAAAAAAGATAGTTAGAGGAAGAGAAAGTTGCCAAAGAAAATTAATTAAGGCAAAATAAACAATGGTCTTCAACAAAATATATATATATATATATATATATATATATATATATTGAATAACACTACAAAATTAAAGCGGTATAACAATGACAATGATTTATTTATCGAAAAATCAGGAAAAACATTAATCATGGCAACTTAAAATTAATATCTGCCGTAAGTTGTTTCTTATAAGAATGGACAAGAGGTGTACCCCATTGTGGATAGATTTTATTCTTCTCTTATTCCACAGACTTTTTCAATTCAACAATGCTGCTAGGACATCTCTTGTGCTCATGCTTCTTCATCTCCTTCCAAAAATGACCGATTTTGTTCAAATCTAGGCTTTGAGAAAAACTCTTGGATACAGTATTGTGGTGTTCTGCTAGGTATTTCTGTTTAGATTTGCTGGTATGTTTGGGGTCATTGCCCTTTTGAAAGGTTAAATTCCTTCCAAGCCCTAAGCTCGTTTTCATCAAGTATATGCTGATAGTATTCCAAATTCATGATTCCATCTATCACGTTTAATAGGCGCAGGGAAATATCCTCAAAACATAATCAAACTTTCTCCATGTTTGAAGGTAGGGACGGTGTTCTTGCTTCGGTGGATTTCCGTAAACATATCGTTCGTCGCTTCTACGAAAGGGCTCGATCTCTACCTCATCTGACCATCGTATTTGATCTGATTTAACTTGGATATTTCCAAGATGCTATTTAGCGAACACCAGAGGGGCCTCTTTATAATCTCTCTTCAACAGTCTTCTGTCTATGGACACGTCGTTCCCGGTGTAATAACGTTCTACTGTTGAAGCGTGGACATATAATGGAAGTGCTGCAATATTTGCTTGTAACTGGTGTGACAAAGTCTTTGGATTGTGTCTGTCTTCATCATTGACCGAACATCTCTAGGGCTCAGCTTCTTTGGTCAACCTTCACAGAGACGATTTATTGTGATGACATTAGATTTATACTCCACAATAATGTTTCTTACAGAAGAAATTGGAATTTTTATGATGAATGAAATTTTTCCATATCCATGACCGGCCTTAGGCAGATTAACAATATGGTTTCTTTCAGATTTTAATGCTCAGCAATCGAGCTCTTCTAAATATTTTCCAGGTTAAATCGTGACAAAAAATGACAAATCTGGTACCTTATTAGCAAATAAACATTTCCTCTAGAAAGTTTTAGGTTACACTATAATCGTTTCGAAAACTTTATAAAAACTTCGAAGTGACGGTTTAGAATAAAAAATGCCTATTTAATCATTAAGACAGAAAAGCTATCGATGTAGGCTATACTTTTGCATATATAGAGTCGTATATGAAACCAGCATTAGTTTACTATAATGTTCTGTTATAAATGGTTTAAATATACCATACGATGTAAAAATTGTTACTGCAACAACATGAGCACGAAAAACGGATTCAAACTTAACGAATGTACAAATGGGGCCTACATTAGACTTCGTGTCCGACGTTGCCTAGTCTTTATGTGCGTCTATATGTACATAAAGTAGCGACCATAAGGATTTGGGCACAGGTTTCCATCACAAAACCTACAGTATCTTTAAATCAAATAAAGATAAGTAATTCATGATAAATTACAGGTATGAACTAAACATGCCTATAAACGATAAATTTACATTATACATGTTAGGATGGCTGAAACTGCAACTTGCGTGCAAAAGAACATTTTTATTTCCAAAATATGTTTGTCAAAATGATCCGGAAGGATAATAACTCAATAAACATAGATAAGAAGATACAATGATATGTTACTCAACAAATAATTTTCACTTGTTACAATATATTAGTACTTGGTATGTAAACCTTTACTATCAATTAGGCACTGACATCTCGTGCCACAGGAGCGCACTAAGCGAAGGCATACTTTTCGTTATTTTTCCCCATTTTTCATGTAATATTCCCCCACATTTCTTTTGCGGAATTTGAATTTATCTCCTTACTTCTCTCTCCTAGCTTCTTCGTCATAATCTCAATCGGAATGAGGTCCGAGCTCTGAGCTGGCCACTCCATGACACTTAATTCGTCCCGATCCAGAAAATTCTTCACCAACTTTGTCGTGTGTCAAGGTGCATTATCCTGCATAAACACGGCAGGTTTGACAGAGGCATCTCTCAAATAAACTCTACCTCGCAACCGGACAAGTGGGCCAGTACCTCCCGCCGAAATTATATACCCCACACCATAACGCATTCTCCACCAAATTTGATGCAGCTCTTCACGCAGGTCTCGGATAATCATTTGCAAGGTCTTCAACGGACGAATCTCCTGCCATTTGAGCCAAACAAATTTTACTTCGATTCATCACTGAAGTGTATTCTAGATCATTGGTCTTCTGGCTATAGAACGTTCTTAGTGGCGAAGAATAATCTATCTTTCTTGTTCTTCTGGCTGATCAAATGCCTGACTGGTGGTCTGCGAGATTTTAAAGATCTTTCCGTCAGGCATCGTGCTACTGTCTTCCTGTTCCTAGAGCCATAATGCTCATAGTTTCATTTACATTCCGAGAAATCCTGGCTCCTCTCTTGTATCGACTTGTTTTCAAATACGGATAGTAGCTTGGTTATTTCTCGTTGAGGTTTTCCCATGCCTACCAGTATAAATTCTACTGATACATGAGCCTGTGGTATCGTAACATGATACAATATTATGTACGACACTTTTAGGACGTTAAAGGCTTTAGCTATGGCTTTGATAAAGAAATGATCCTCGTGACGTGGCCTAACAATTTGATCCTGGATATACGCAGGTGTAGTGGGTTCTCTAGGCATGTTTGCAGCTTGGAACTTGAAAAGGTGGTGACTGAAAGTACTAGAAATTCATGGAATTAAGTTACTACCCTAAATAGCTTGGTTGTCTCAAAGATAGAAGTAATAGAATTGCGCTGTCACGCTTTCCTTATCATTATGAGCACCATATTTTTGAAATGAAAATGCTCTTTTGCATGTAACTTGCATATTTATCCACCCATCCTAACATGTATATTGTACATGTACAACTTATAGCCATGCTAGGTTTATATCTGTAATTTATCATGCAATAGTTACCATTATTTAATTTGAAACTATTGTATGTTGTAAGTTTTGGGAGCGAAACCTGCGTCCAAAAAATTATGACCACTAATATATATATATATATATATATATATATATATATATATATATATATATATATATATATATATATATATATATATATATATATATAAATATATATATATATATATATAAATATATATATAAATATATATATATATATATATATATATATATATATATATATATATATATATATATATATATATATATATATATATATAATCCCTTCCGGTGGTTGGGCCCTGACGTGGCAGAATATATTTAGTGTTGCAATGATTCCAAGAGCAATACGGTCGAGAATTTCAATTCAAATTCCTGGTAAGGTCACCCAAGGCGGTAAGGTTGTGGATGAGGTTCCAGACTAAACGCAACCAACAGAAAGACCCCAATGGCGGACCAAGCAGATATGGGCCATATAATATTCCTATTTCTGGCTCCGTCGGAGGAGGGCAGTGAACAGCGAGCCGCGCGACAAAGACGAGCCTTGATAGACCAAGAACCTGGTAGCCCTACGCAACCAGCTTCGCCAAAACCGCAGGTCTTAATATTTTGATCCACAGTAGACGCGTTACTGGCCATGTGCGTGCGCGTGGTCGTCTCGCAGAATCGATTGCCCCCCTAAAATTCCCCATCGACTGGCATTCGGCTCTTTTCTTTCCGGCCTTCTTTTTTTCCAGGACTGGTCCCTCTCCCTTCCAAAGCCCAATGTCGATGGCAGCGCAGGCGCCGGGGGCAGGCCAGGATAGCCGAAACCCTCTAGTCCGCGACCATACCTTAGCGGCGGGTATTAGATGGTCGCTCTCAAATGACCCTGCAAGACATTGGAGTTTGGCAGCTTGACTCGTAACTGTGCTGTCCTTTTAAGGATCTCCGCAGCTCACCCCGCATGGGAAGGACCCTAGAAAAGTTTGGGTAAACATCAAACATGGCAAACTTGTCAGGCTAGCTTACCGCGGCTGGTTGCTTTCCCATTCAGCCGTCAGAACTCAAATATTACTCAAACATCGACTATGCCCTCCCGTCTCAAAGCTCTTTATTCTCGGGGCTTAAAACATCCGCCCCCTCCAGGACTTGAACGCCCCTATCATCTTGAGCTAGGCACAGCTCTGATCTGCAAAGAGCTTGCCCGCTTTTACATCGACGTGACAGTCCTAAGCGAGACAAGGCTTCAAGGAGAAGGCAACATCAGGGAAGCTGGTTTCAGATATACCATCTTCTGTTTCGCTATCCGATCCCAGCTCATGCACCAGCATAACCTTGTCCCATCTGCCATCAATGAGCGCATAATGTCTGTTCAGATACTGCTCACTCGGGACAGATTCCTTCACTTGATTTCTGTGTATCGCCCTACTCTCGCCTCTGAAGACGAAGTCAAAGCTTGATTCTACAACCTGATCCAGCGTACTATCCAGGCAGTCCCCTCACACGAAATACTCGTTGTTCTTAGAGATTTCAATGCCAGAGTTGGCAGGGACCATCGCTTGTGGGAAGTCATCCTCGGCCACCATAATATCAGTAACAGCAATGCCAACAGCTATTTTCTCGTTACCAACGCCCTTTTCCAACTCTCCAACCTACAGAAGACGACTTTGAAACACCCTCTATTGAAGCACTGGCACACACATAATTATATCTTCCCCTAAGCCAGAGACAGAAAAGATGTCTGCATCACCAGCCCTATGCCTGGGGTGGATGGCTGCTGGACGGATCACTGCCTCCTGGTATCTCGCCTCAACACCAAGATCTGTGGACCAGCAAAGCGGATCGCAGCGAACAGACCCAATTGCCGCTTTGATTGTGCCAAGTTCCGTGATCCTTAAATATTTGAGAACTTCAGAGAGATCATTGAAGACACCTCATGGATATTCCAAAGTCGGTCTCAACAGAGGATCTTTGTACCACCCTCCAGGATGCTATGACCGATGCCGCTAAGGAAACGATTGGTTTCGCCTGGAAGAAGACTTAAAATTTGTTCCACTAGAACGACGAAACATCACTCGTCTTATCGAGCTAAACGTCGGACACGCCTCGCCTTCGAGAACCAACCTCCACCAGATATAAGAGAAAACACCAACCAGCATCCTCAGAATGCCAAAGGAGGATCCGCAAAGCTGAGAACACCTGGTCGCAGAGTAAATCAGAGGAGATCCAGGATTACGCTGACCAACGAGACCTGCGCCGCTTCTGTGCCGCAACCAGAAGGTTCTCAGCTCCACAAAGTCATTAGTGGGTGGCCGAAAAAATGCAGACGGCTCCTTTACCATCAATGATAACAAGGGAATCCTTGATCGTTGAAAATCTCATTTCAAAAGCCGCCTCAACGATCATTCGCGCACCCAGGATAATGTTCTCTGCATGACCCGTAGCACCCCGTGCGCCATTGAATGTCCTTGCCACCTTTGATCGAAGAATTCAACAAAGCCGTCGGGCGTATCAAGACGGGCAAAGCTCCAGGACCGGATAACATTCCAGTTGAGTTCTTCACTTACGGTGTCCCTTAGGTGAAGAACCGCCTGATGCACCTCATCTTCCAGATCTGGAAAACAAAGAACATTTCGAGAGACTTCCGCGACGCGTATATCTTTACTATCTTCAAGAAAGGAGATCTAGAGAACTGCGGAAACTACCGAGATAAATCACTTTTAAGTACTGTGACCAAGATCTTCACCCAGATTCTCCTCGATCGCTTCCTCATCTTCGTGGAAGAGTCAAGAATAACAACAGCCAACTATATTTATCTTGTGGGATCTCAAAAAGGCCTTCGATAAAGTCTCTCGTCCTGGAATGTGGGCCGTCCTTGCCAGGTTCGGATGTCTATCTTACTTCATCACTCTAGTCCTCTCCCTTCACGAGGGTATGGTTGGCAGAGTATGCCACCAAAACGCCCCCTCAGACCCATTTACCATTACTCGTGATCTCAGACAAGGATGTGTTTTAGCTACGACTTATTTTTCGCTGTACATGGCAGCCATGTCAAACCAAATCCCACCAGTGACCCCCACTATTGACGTGCGGTACCACATGGACGGCGGGCTATTCAATCTCGCTCGATTTCGTGCAAAGACTAGGACATCCACGATCTCAGTCCGTGAAATGTAGTAGGCAGACGATAACGCCACCCCAAGCAAGACTGCTGACGGCCTTCAGGGGACAACCCAATATTTACGACTCTGCTTAAGAGCGTTTGTGCGTGCAGGTGAATATCGACAAAACAAAGGCCCTTATCCAATGACCGCCCATTCAAACTCTCCCAAGTACCAACATCACTATTAATGTCCAACCCCTGGAAGAAGTGCATCACCTCTCATACTTGGGGAGATTCTCTTGAAAACTCCCACGTGCGGGAAAGACGTGGAAACCCGGATCAGAGCAGCCCATTCTGCCTTCGGTTGCCTCTGCCGCCACATTTTTAACAACCGTCCGTTGACCTTTCAGTCAAGATCATGGTCTCTCGAGCCGTAGTCCTCTCTACTCTTCTCTATGCCTTCGAGACGTGAACGCTCTATCTCCGTGACTTCAAACGCCTCGATCGATTCCAGCAGTACAAGACGAGACAGATCCTAAAATACGATGTGAAAACTTCATCAGCAACACCGATGTCCTGAACCGAGCTTTTCTACCCAGCATCGAAAGCACCATCACCCACCATCGTCTTTTATGGGCAGGCCACGTTCTACGAATCGACCCCTCCCGATTCCTCAGGATCATGCTCTACGGAGAACTCACCCCCGTAACAAGACCCCAAGGAGGACCAAAGCGCCGCTACAAAGACGAGCTTAAGCGCACCCTGACCCAAACCAATATTGAACCTTCCCCGTGGAGCAAATTGCCAAGAACAGAGAGGCCTTGATGATAGCTGTCCGCGACGGCACCGCGGCCTTTGAGGAGAACAGAGGGTGGCATAATAAGGAAAATCGAAGAAGAAAAGAAGCACTAGAACAACCTCCTCATTCCTCCTGCCCTCCTATGTTACTTCTGCACGCGGCTCTTCGACAACAGATTTGGTCTCCTAAGTCATATCTGGCACAAAAATTAGCCAAGGAGACCGGAGGATAACTGACGACGAAACCGAAACCAAACTAAATCGTTTGAGAGTTCGTTCAAAAATATTCCTAAAGAACACTCTTATCTAATTAAAAAATTCAAAGTGTATAATACCCCGCTACCGTACATGTATGGTTTACCGAAAAAACATAAAGACGGTAATCCTCTTAGACCAATAATTTCCATTATAGGATCGCACGCGTACAAACTTTCTCAGTGGTTAGCGAACATCCTATCCAAATTAATTGGTAGCATCTCAGAAGCTCACATTATCCATTCTGGTGATTTTGTAAATAAAACTAAAGAGGTTGATCGACCCAATAAGCAGTTGCTAAGTTTTTTATGTTAATAGCCTTTTCACTAAAATCCTCGTTGATGAAGCCCTGGATGTCATTATAGGAAACTTGCCTTTATCTAACCTAACATTACTCTTACCGTGTAATAAAATTGTAGAGTTGGTTTGTTTGTGTGTTACAGATAATGTATTTAAAGCCGAAGATTGTTTATACACACAGAAATATGACCTGAAGATGGGTAATCCCCTTTACCTGATACTATGTAATCTGTTCATGGAGAATTTTGAGAAACACCTCCTTCCCCTTATCTTAACTAATCTCATAACTTGGTTTCGCTATGTGGACGATGTATGTACCACATGGCCTATTAATGACAACGCATTTGATTCTTTCTTCGAACAATTAAATAATATCCACCCCACCATTACATTAAAGGAGAATGGGAACAAAATAAATCATTGCCATTTCTGGATGTAAAAATATCTAAAGTAAACAACAAAGCATATTGTTCTGGGTACTGGAAACCAACCAACTCTAATGCCTATATTCATTATTTCTCGTGCCATGACGTATCAGTTAAAAGGTCCGTAGTTTCTTTCCTGTTCCTAATATCATATTGCATTTGTGATCCTTGTTTCTTGCAGGATGAAATCAATACGATCATCTAAACATTCATTGAGCTGCAGTATTCCCTTTGGTTCATAGAAAAATGTCATTATAAAGCCATAACCATCTTTTAATCTCCAGCTATTCTTAAGGAAAAAGTATGTGACAATTATTATATTACAATCCCATACTCGCCACAATTAATAAATTTTGAAAAAATTAGCACGTATTAACAACATCAATGTTGCTTTTCTATACGAATAAACGATCCGAAATAGTATGTCTAAAAATAGATCCATCGATAAAGAACAGGGAGTTTATTATATCCCTTGCAATTTGCCAATCAAGTATAGATTGGCGAAAGCAGCAGATTCTCCACTAGAATCAAGGAACATAAATACGATATGCGTCGTGGATCTCATTCTTCTTGTTTGTTTCTCCACATGTCAAATGAAAACCATTCAATTAACATTGATAATGCAAAGATAATCCATAATTCTCACAATTATATGCATAGACGTCTAATTGAATCGGCGCTTATGAAGGAAATTCCAAACTTTCATACTTTCGATGGCCAATTGAACACTAACCCCTTGATAAGTAAGAAATGTATACTTCCTTTACGCAAAAATGCCGCTGCTTCCTCATACCGCCCCCCTAATCAGATTCAGACTTGCAAATTTGTGTGTCCAAAAGTATTGTATCTCTTTTGTATTTCATTAGTCTTCCAGCGATTGACAATAAAGGAGGTTTATATCGAAACCTGGTTTCGCGAATTAATTTATCCTATCACTGTGGTTTCTTTCCTGCATTTACCAGCACGTTACTGTGCTTCTTTGGATATATATATATATATATATATATATATATATATATATATATATATATATATATATGAATATATATATATATATAATATATATATATATATATATGAATATATATATATATATATATATATATATATATATATATATATATATATATATATATATATATATATATATATATATAAATATATATATATATATATATATATATATATATATATATATATATGAGTCATTAAACCACATTCTCCGAAGACAATTTAATTCAGAACAGTTTCGGTGTATCTCACACCCTTTTCAACTAACACTGGATAGAAAATATAAGAAAAGTGCATATAAGCATAACACAAGGTCAGATCGTGAAAGATCCCCTCTTTTTTCCCCAAAACCCTACTTGTGGCGAATCGGGGAGGGGGGAAGATAGGCCTAAGCATATTGAAGGGCTGACATTTTACTATTTTGTTTATATGCTTTCTTATTACAGGATTAAAAGAAAATTGACCCTCAGAAAGATTTAAATTAGGAACTGACGATATCAAGCTCGATTCTACGATTCTTCTCTTAACATAGTTAGCCGATTTAAATAACATTTTACTTCCATTGAAATCGATCGTATGATTCTTGTCTCTAACATGGCAAAATATTCCACTACTTTCGCTGCCCACTCTAATATCTCTTTTGTGTTCGTACAATCTCTTGTCTAGATTTCTCCCTGTTTCCCCTATATAAACTTTATGGCAATCGTTGCATGGTATTGCATATACTCCTATGTTAATATGTTCTTTGGGTTTCCTGGCAATCATCAATTGGTTCAAGGAATTAATTTATTTAAAGGCTAGATTAATACCCGCTTTTCCAAATATGTCCTTTAGACTATTTAATTTATTATTAAATGGCAATGGAAGTAAAATGGTATTTAAATCGGCTAACTATGTTAAGAGAAGAATCGTAGAATCGAGCTTGATATCGTCAGTTTCTAATTTAAATCTTTCTGAGGGTCAATTTTCTTTCAATCCTGTAATAAGAAAGCAAATAAACAAAATATTAAAATTTCAGCCCTTCAATATGTTTAGGCCTAAACCCCCCACCCGATTAGCCACAAGTGGGGGATTGGGAAAAAAGAGTGGATCCTTCACGATCTGACCTTGTGTTATGCTTGTATGCACTTTTCTTATATTTTCTGCCCAGTGTCAGTTGAAAAAGGGTGTGAGATACACTGAAACTGTTCTGAATTAAATTGTCTTCGGAGAATGTGGTTTAATTCCTCATCTTTTCTTGCGATATTGCATTAATTTTCATTATATATATATATATATATATATATATATATATATATATATATATATATATATATATATATATATATATATATATATATATATATATGCGTGAAATTCCCAAGAAAAAAAAAACAAGCGATAGCCCAAGCGCTTTCGTTGTCAAAACTTCTTCAGGGGCAAGTGCAAAGAGAAATGGTAAAGAAAAAAGTGGAGCGGGCATATAACATATAAAACAAAAAACATGTGATGTCATAAACAAAAGACAAACGACACGTATCCCTAAAAACGAAACAAAAGAATAAAGAGATTGTTATGTAAAATATGTTATATAAGCGTGAGAGAACTTTTTTATATTGTTTACATATTCTTTCAGTTATAAAATTATCAAGTTTAAAAAGCCCATCACTAAGATTAAAATTTAGGTGCTGCGTAGATTTAATAATGGCTGATTGAATAAGATTACGCTCATGATGCCCTTTTACATAAATTAGGGCTTTGATCCGAGAAGTTTTGACAACGAAAGCGCTTGAGCTATCGCTTGTTTGTTTTTTTTCCTTGGGAATTTCACGCATTCGAAGATCACGTGCTGATTTGTGATTATTTTTTGTATATATATATATATATATATATATATATATATATATATATATAAACAGGATAACAAGGTAACAAGGACAGAGCTGAAGATGCCTCTTAACATTTATTGCAAACGTTTCAGGATTATAACAAATCCCATCATCAGTACTAAATAAAGAATGCAGAATATAGATTAAATATATACATAAGAAGTTTTCTAACACATCCCCCCAAAATCCTAAAACATTAATATTAAATTCGAAACGAATTGAATACATAGGAAATGCGGAGAGGAAAAAATAGGAAAATTATTAACAGTGGATTTTATTCTTGCAAAACCATGTAAAATTTAACAAATTCACATGTTTGTAAATGTGTGACATAATTAATGGAACAGATAATGAGTTATTATTCAGACTGAGTTGAATTTTTGTAATATAAATTGTTCCATTAAATATAGTTTGCCGCTCATATATATATATATATATATATATATATATATATATATATATATATATATATAAAGTTTGAGCGAATATAGGTTCTGCGGGTGATAGTACAACCACCAGAGGGCGCTGCCATTTTTATTTTCTGCCTTTCAAATAGATTTGAAGACAGAAAGAAAGATGCAGAAACCTTGTATAGCTGACTATAAATACATATAGTACAAGAGTAATAAGAATTGGACGTGAATGAGCAAATGAGACAAGAAACCGGAGTTTTTTAAAGGCAAAAGAGAGGGACATTAGAAGAATCCAGAATCAAAGGAAGCAGAGGGCGGCACAGTGAAGGCGATCCTTTACCGAGAAGACAGAAATAACGCCAGGGGAAAAAAGTTTTGAATTCCTGGCCTGGACTCGAACCTGGGTCTGCTGATTGCCGGTCAGATGCTCTATCGCTAAGCTACAAGGCACAGTAACTAAAAATTGTGAGCCTTTAAATTAGGAGCGGGTAAGAGGATGTGGTATAAAAATTCCTTGGAGGTTTTTAGCTTAGGGAGACACTGAATTTGATGGGGTAACGCTCGAGCTTTGTCAGGCGATAGTGGCCATGATGTTAAAGCGACATCTGGCAACCTCACTGTGAACTGTTCAGTAGTACTTGGCAAGACACGATGGAAGGTTATAGTGTTGAACAGCGTATGCAAATCATCAAATGTTATTATTAAAATCAGTGCTCCGTTCGACAAACTTTCCGCGCATTACGTGATTTCTATCCTCGTCACAGCGACGAGGCCCATTTTTGGATGAATGGATTTGTGAACAAGCAAAAATGTCGGATTTGGAACGAAAACAATCCACATGAGATACACTAGCACCAATTGCACCCAACAAAGTCACTGTTTGGTGCGGACTTTCGTCTAACGAAATCATCGGTCCGTATTTTTTGGAGAACGAAGATGGGATTGCCATAACCGTCAACGGCGAGACCTATAGATTGATGATAAGCAACTTCTTGTGACCTCAACTGGATTATATGCCTGATATGGATACTGACGACATGTGTTCCAACAGGACGGCGCTGCATGCCGCACTGCGCACGCCACGATAGACATTTTGCACCAGTGATTTCAGGGTAGGGTCATCTCGCGCGGCGGCGACGTCAACTGGCCACCGAGATCATGTGATTTAACGCCATTAGACTAGTTTCTTTGAGGTTACCTTAAATCACAGGTCTATGCGAATAATCCTCAAACACTTGATGTCCTTAAAGTCAACATAACGAACACCATCCAGCAAATTTAGCCAGATTTATGCGACAAATTCATCGAAAATTGGGCCTACCGAATACGTTCCACCAAGCAAAGCCGCGGTGGACATTTGAACGACCTCATATTCCGCACTTAATGGCATTAAATGTACTTTCAAATTTTTAATAAATTGAATGCATATATCACACACAACTTGTTTTATTTAAATTTAAATAGCTAGTGACCTTATTTAAAGACCATTTTATATATATTTATATATATATATATATGTATAATATATATATATATATATATATATATATATATATATATATATATATATATATATATATATATATATATATATATTTGTATATTTAGGTAGGAGTTTTTCTTTTATGCATGTTTTATTTATGACCAGGTCTAGTTGAGCCTTGATTAGCTTCTTTCTTTGCTTTTCTAATTTCCTTATAATTCTTTTATCGTCTTGCGAAAAGTTATAGATAAGTGTTCCGATATTCATGGTTTATTTTAGCTAGCTGAGCTTCCGGTCACGTTTGACCATCTTCGGAGCGAATTAATTTTACACGTGTTAAACATTTAAAGGCATTACATTTATATACTAAATATAATTTACATAATTGAAATAAGGGGGAATGTGGTTGACAGGAAGTAGTTAGAAAAGGTACATTTGAGAATGGGATTTTGGTCCTTATTGACCTTTAATCCGTAAAGTGTTTTAAGGTTCGCTGGGTGGCGGTCAATTGGGTATTAATCTTCGGTTTTTCTTCGTGGATTAGTATCATTTCCAGGATATGAAGGTGTGTGCGGTCACTTTTCCTTTTGATAATGGTGTTTTGTACTAAAATTTCTCATGTTAGTTGAATTCCATGGTGCATGTAGTAGTTCTTGATGGCGCCTTTTGCAGATGCATGGTGAGTCTACGAGATAGAGATGTGGTTGTCATTCCAATGTATTTATTTGAATTATGAAGCTTGCAATCGTAATGAGGACAGGTGAATTCATAAATTCTTTTTTCGTACTTGTTTCGTTGATAATGAGGTGATTACTTATTTTTTTTGGTTTTATAATATATATTGTGACTTGTAGCGTTTCTTCTGTATTCGTGCATTTTATATTTTGGTGTATAATATTCTGGATTGTTTTTTCGTCGATTTTATACGATTCACTTATTTGGTTCATATAGAAGATATTTATTGGGTGTTTCTTATTGTTTTCATTTTTATTATTGCTATTTTCTTGTAAGTTTTCAGGAATATATTTGTCTCTTGGTCCACCATAGTGTTGGAGAAACCATTATTGATGAGGTCTTGCTTTATTCTTTGAATTTCGTTGTGGAACAATGCCCAAGACGAACTGCATTTGTATGCGCGTATAATGTATTGGGTTGAGGAATAAGTTTTGGCGTTTTTTTAATGTTGTGTTGATTTAAAGTTTTGTCGACGTGATTTGTGCGCATATTAAGAAACAATAATAAATAATGAGAGCAAAATTTGCCATGGTTGGGACACGTCTCTTAACAGCATAGACTATAAGGCCTTTGCTTAGGCTACGTCTTGAAGTTAAATAATAAGTCATTGCGGCTTATTTAAAAGTTGTGTTAATTTAATTTTTGTCCTGTACCCTGAAAAGGGAATGTCAAGTTGAAAGAAAGGCGCATTTTCGACACCTGTTGTTATTCATGTTTAATCGAGACGGGAACAATGCAAACGCAGCCAAAGCTCGTCGCGATATTTGTGCTGTGTACGGAGAAAATGCTTTATCAGAAAGGATAGCTCAATGGTGGTTTCCACATTTCAAAAACGGTCATTTCAATCTTAATGACGAAGAACGCTCTGGTCGCCCCATTAAGTTGGATGAAGATCGATTAAACGAACTTCTTCATGAAAATCCTCGTCAATCGATTAGAGAATTGGCTGTTCAATTGGCGTGTGATGAGAAAACTGTAGTGAATCACCTTCATTCGATGAGGAAAGTTCAAAAACTCGGTGCATGGCTTCCGCACGCTTTAAGCGAAAGCAATAAACTTCAACACTCCACGATTGCCGCAGGTTTGCTTGCTCGTCAAAAGGCTACTCGTGGATATAAGGACAGATTTCGTCACCGCACCATTACTGGCGACGAAAAGTGGTGTGTTTATGTCAACATGAACCATCGAAAACAATGGCTTAACCCCAATAAAAAAACACTTCCGCAATTAAAGCAAGGACTTCATCCACGAAAGACGATGATGTGTGTGTGTGGTGAAATTGTGAAGGCATCATTCTTTATGAGCTCCTTGCGAACGAGATTGTCGATGCAGAACTCTACGCTCAACAAATGTATCGACTCGCCGAAGCTATTCGTGAATAGCGACCTCACCGACGTTATGGAGTCTTTCTGAAACACGACAATGTTCGTCCTCACATCGCCAATATAACAAAAGATGCCATCCAAACGCTTAATTGGGAAATCCCTCCGCATCCTCCATATTCGCCAGACTTAGCTTCATCGGATTTCCATATGTTCCGATCGCTCTCCAATATTGGAATTAAGGACCTGGCTAGACGAATTCTTCGAGTCAAAATCCAGAGATTTTTATTGCAGAGGCATCGAAAAGCTAGTTGAACGTTGGGAAGAAGTAGTAAATAACAACAGAGAATACATTATTGATTAAATTGCATATTGTTATCAATTAAAAAATTTAGTTTTTCTAAAATTGTTAATGGTAATGAATAAATTTGATAAAACCGCAAGAACTTATTCCTCAACCCAATATGTTCTTATGACACTTTTTTTATATCTTTCTGAACATCCGCCATCTCCATTGAGACAATTCCCAGAATTCGTTGGTTTAGTATATAACTGGGTTATGTATTTATTTTCACTTGCTGTTACTTCAATATTAAAGAACAGTAATTTTCTGTTAGAATTGAGTTCATACGTAAATTTTAGTACAGAGTGTTCTTTCATTCTTGTTTTAAGTATTTTCAGTTGATTTTCATCTTTAATTACAAGATATATATATATATATATATATATATATATATATATATATATATATATATATATATATATATATATACATATACATATATATAATCCACATAATGATTTTATAAAGAGAAATATACTGGAATCATTTTTAATCTCCCACACAAAGAAGAGTAATCTCAACATTAGCACAGGGCTATTTTCGTTAGATCCAATTTTATCACTGTTTCTAAAATCCGACTTATCTGATAGCATTAAAATGTTGACCTTATAGAAACGTGCTTTGTATAAATACTGGGTGTCTTATTTTTCTTACCATTGAGTTTGAAAATGTCGAATAGACGAAAGTACTTACACCAATCTGCTTTTTATTCAGTTTCCTTACGTGGTACATATATATATATATATATATATATATATATATATATATATATATATATATATATATATAGATGCAGATACACCTACAAAGAAAAAGTGAAAAATGATTCCGAGCGCTCTCGTCTTTATTATTAAAGACCTTTACAAAGAACGAACATGAGGCTGGACATACATTGCTGTAAATAGCGGAAGCGGGGGATTAGACTACGTACCTCTGAACCTTAATTAGGTGGTAAAAAATCCTGAAACAACTTTATTTGAGATTTTATGTATGTACTGATAATGGGGTCTCTAATGAACAAACCAGGGCTAAGGTTGAAAATTGGGAACGCTCTAATGGAGATACATTTTAATATATTTCTTGAAATATAATTACTGCATTTTATGATTGGTTCAGCATCGTTCCAGTTAATACTATGGTTAAGATTGTACAGATGTAGAAAAACGCAGATTATTCTCTGTGATTAAGTATAATGGCTTGATGTTGCTTAACCCGCACATCTAGTTCTTTCCCGGTTTGTCCATAATAACATTTTTTGCAGTCGTTGAAGCCTATCGAATAAACAATGCCAGGTCGGAGAGGGGGTGAACTTTTGACAAGGATGCGATAAATTGTAGTCTCGTACTTAAAATAACATTTATATTTAGAGGCCTAAGTAAACGAGGTAATTTAATGAAAATATGGTTATAGGGTAAAACTAATAAGTTTTTAGCCTGAAACTTAGGGATATTAACATTAGTTTGATAATAGGAACGCTTGACGGACTTATAACAATTGTCGAGAAAGTACAAAGGGTAGCACAAATTGATCTCTATTTTATATATTCTATCGACTTCTTTGTCTAGGTATTTTGGTGAGACAATTCTAAGGGCACGCAAAAACATAGAGGAGAAAACACTTTGTTTGATGTTATTATGGTGGTTAGAATAAAAGTGTATATGAGAGTCTATGGCTGTGGGTTTCCTATATATTTCATATTTTAAACAATAGTTTGTCCGATGAATTAGAATATCTAAGAAAGGGAGTGTGCTATCTTTTTCGACTTCAAAAGTAAATTTAATCGAGGGCACTAAGGTGTAAATTTTAATAAGAAATGTATTAATATTTAAATTATTAGGACAAAGGCAAAGGAGGTCATCAACATATCGCATCCAGGCTATGGGAGTTTCATTAATTTGAGGAAGTATTCTAGATTCGAAGAATTCGATGTATAGGTTTGCGAGTACAGGGGACAAACAATTTCCCATTGTCATTTCAAAGATTTAGCGATAGAATTTTCCATTAAAGGTAAATTTGAAATTGTTGGTGCAAAGAGCAATGAGTTTAATGAGGGTAGAAGCAGGTATATATTCTTTTATTCACTTTTATTCTAACCACCATAATAACAACAAACAAAGTGTTTTTTGCTCAATGATTTTGCGTACCCTTACAATTGTCTCACCAGAATACTTAGACAAAGAAGTCGATAGAATATATAAAATAGGGATGAATTTGTGCTACCCTTTGAAATTTCTTGACAATTGTTATAAGTCTGCTAAGCGTTCCTATTATCAAACTAATGTTAATTTTCGTGTTATGACATTATATTGCATCACTACCATATTATATCAATGGGCGAGGGACCAATAACTTACAGGCGAACCGAAAGAGGAACGGAACACCACTAGTTTAGACGGGCTGAGTAGCGAGAAATAGTGCAACGAGGTCAGGTAAATTATGGGCAATGGCAAAGCTCAAGGTTATTTAAAGAAGCATGTACAAAAATATAATTTTACTTACATAAAAATAATAAGAGAATTGATGGACAAAAATGACATCGGATGAATTAATGGGCAAAATTACACAGGTAAACGAGGGGGGGGGAATTGTAGTCATAAATCAGACTATGAAGTTAAAATTAATGTGTTACGGGAGGAGACTATTCAAATAGACGGAATTAACAAGAAATGGGTTATTGAGGGGGGGGGGGGGGGCTTACGGAAGATTCCGGGTAAGACCACGGGGTAAGGATTCACGGATGTCTTCTGCACGTGAGACGAGGGCGCTCAAAACTTCTAAGCGGGAACTTGAAGTGATGACGGTTCTCCAAAAAAAAGGGGGGGGGGCGTTAACGTCCGGTCCAGGGGAGAGTATTTCGGCCACCCGAAAACGAGGGGCGAACGAGGAGGGCTTCGACAGGAGTTGACGAGAGAAGTCGGAAAAATCACTCGGTAGCGATCGTTAAATGGAATTACCTCACTGGCTGGGGCTAATTCCAATACACAAAAATAGTTCAGCTGTCACTTTGCTTTGTTGTTAGCACCTGACTTGGAACTAGGGGAATTTTCTTGGCTTCCGGGCGAGACTTCTCAACTCTGTATCTCCTCATGGGAGTCGAGCACTATTTATGTCCAAGGCGGTCCAAGGGGGAAAGAGGGGGAGCGAGAAACAGCTCTACTCTCGAATGGCCTCGAATCTTCTTGCAGAGGCTATTCTAGCCCGTGTAAAGGTGAATCGTGGAGAATGCGGTTTGAGGCTACCGCTTGTGGAAGGGGAAGGGGGGTTAGGCTTACCAATTTAAGCCTAACCGAGCCTTCTACAGCGCATGGAAGTTCCGTTTTGAACAAGAGATTCCACGTAGAATTCCCTCACATTAATATCCTTAGGTTTCAGGTCAAACACATATTAGTTTCACCCTATAATCATATTTGCATCAAATTTCCTCGTTTACTTAAGCATCTGGACATAAATGTCTTTTTTAGGTACGAAACTTCAATTTATCGCATCCTTGTCAAAAATTCACCCCCCCCCCCCGACCTTGCATTGTTTATTCGATAGGCTGCAACAACTGCAAAAAATATTATTATGGACAGACCGGAAAAGAACTAGATGTGCGGGTTAAGCAACATCAAGCCAATGTACGTAATCACAGTGAACAATCTGCGCTTTTTCTACATATGTACAATCTTAACCATATCATTAACTGTGACAGTGCCAAACCAGTCATAAAATGCAGTAATTATATTTCCAGAAATATATTAGAATGTATTTCCATTAACTTGTTCCCAAATTTCAATCTTAGCCCTGGATTGTTCATGCTAGACCCCATTATCAGTATATATATAAAATCTCAAATACAGTTGTTTTAGGATTTTGTATTTAAGGCAATGTACGAGGGGCGATCAATAAGTTTTGCGAATCAGTAGGGCAAAATAAAGGAAGGGGGATGGCTGTTTGTGGGGGTGTTAAGACAAGTTATGACAAGTCAGGACCTGCAGCCGCACGCTCCTGCCTCGTTTAGTAAGAAGCAGTAGCCGATTGCAGATCGTCAGTCACAATTTTTTCAACAATGGAGAAGGTTGAGCACCGCGCAGTGATCAAACTTTTGACCAAGGAAGGCAAGAATGCGAAAGAGATCCATGAACGCTTGTTGTAGTGTACACCGACACCGCCCCTTCCTATGCTACCATTGTTCACAGGAATAGGGAGTTCCGCCATGGTTGTGAGTCCCTTGAAGATGCCCCCTTTTCAGGACGCCCGTCAGACTTGACCAATGAGGATAATGTGGCCCGTTTGGAGAGGATCATCCTCGAAAATCGACGGGTGAAGGTCGAAGAAATCGAGCGAGAACGTGGAATATCATATGGAAACTGTTATCAACATCATCCACGACAATTTGGCCATGACCAAGGTCTCTGCCCTTTGGGTCCCTAAAAACCTCACGCCCCATGATCGACTTCAACGTCGTCAGAGTCCACAAGGCCAGAGTTGCACATGCTGCTCTGCGCGAGTGCGGATTCGAGGAGCTCAACCATCGCCCCTACATTCCTGATGTGGCCCCCAGCGACTATTTTTTATTTCGCCAGCTCAAGGCTGCAATCCGTAGACGCCGGTTTGTGGACGATGAAGATGTCCAGCTCGCCGTTCAGGAGTGGATTGAACAGCAGTTGGGAGATTTCTGGTTGTCGGGAATTCGAAGCCTTAGGGACAAGTGGCGCAAGTGCATTGAATTCGAGAGTAGTTATATCGAAAAATAATAAAACACTTTTCCTCATATCTCGTTTCTTTATATCCGAATTGCAAAACTTATTCACCGCCCATCGTATGTCCAGCCTCCTGTTCATTCCTTGAAAAGGTCTTTAAGAATAGAGACAAAAGCGCTCGGGATCGTTTTTCACTTTTCCTTTGTGGGTGTGACATTGCATTCATTTGCTACCCTCACGTGATACTTTTGAGTTTTTCATTTCATATACATATATATATATATATATATATATATATATATATATATATATATATATATATATATATATATATATATATATATATATATGTATATATATATATATATATATATATGCATATATCTCTCATGAGCGCGAGAGAATGATGCAATAAATCAAACTTCACCGCAGGAAAGAGAAAACGGAATAATATTTCTTCGGAAATAGTTATTTCTTATTTCGAAAAAATCCGAGCTGGTGGTGAGTTTCGAACCGTGCACATAGAGGCCGCGAGCAATCGGTTTGATCTCAATTAAACCGGCCTTTACACTACTTGTCTTCCGCGTAGCCGAGTGGTCTAAAGGGCGGTTTCATTGAGATCAAAGCGGTTGCTCACTGTCTCAATGTGCACGGTTTGAATCTCACCCGGCTCGGATCTTTTCGAAGTAAGAAATAACTATTTCCGAAGAAAAATTATTTCGTTTTCTCTTTTTGCGGCGAAGTTGGATATATATGTATATATATATATATATATATATATATATATATATATATATATATATATATATATATATATATATATATATATATATATATATATATATATATATATATATATATATATATATATATATATATATATATATATATATATATATATATATATATATATATATATATATATATATATATATATATATATATATATATACATATATATATGAGTGTGACAGGAAGAGCCGCTGTTATTATCCGTCCAAAATCGTTAATTGGGTGCGAGTAAATAAAGGCAGCAAACAAGGGTTATTTGCCGTCTTCACGATATAGCTTTACCTTGGGCTATAATATAAATATGAAAGAATGGCTTACGAGTCCCAGAGTGCATACATACGTTTGTTAGCACATGGTTTTCAATATATGTCTGCATTGTATAAAACGTATTTCTAGATTATATCTAATACCTCTTTAACGTCTCATTTTTTTTTCCAGAAAATGCATAGGACTTTTTTGTTTCAGATACGTTTAGGATTTTAATGGTCAACAGCCAAATGGTTCACATATGAGATTATGCCCTCACAACTAATTTCACATTGCTGAATTTGAATCTGATATTTGTTTTATTCTATCAGACCAGGTTTTATAACAAAATCAATAGGTACAAATATTCACATGTGTCGTGCAACAGATATTTAACCCAAAAGAGACCAGCTTGTCTCTTATGTGACTGTGTTTAAATGATGAGTTTCACATTGTTGAGTATGATTTAGATGTTTTATTCTACTATCAGATCTACTAACTTAAATAATCAGAAAAATAGTAAATATGAAGACATTAATTGTCTCACGCAAGATAATGATATTAATTAAACACGTAACGGATAAGCTCATAAGAAATTATTCCAGAAAGCATAAGTTCAAATCCTTTATAATTGACAAAATATGAAGTTCTAAAAGTGCGTCTGAACTTTGCTCTTTCGTTTGTACAGTTCGCTCTCTTCTCGTTGCAGCGTCCAGCAATAGGCACCCATCATGTTAGGACTGAATTATCTGATATCTGCTCATCATTATGGAGATGTCTTGATGAAATCTTTCACCTTGTTTATCACCAATGCCTCCAAGGTTATCTGGAAAAAAATCAATATGAGAGTAGAAAAATGCAATTTCAAGGACATCCTTGCTTCCAATGAATGGTAATTTTGCAGCATGGTTGTAACGATTTCTATGTAGTTGTCAGCTCGATAGTTTTTTAGAAAAGCTTTGACACATTGACAAATGATTTCTCTGAGTTTTTCTCCAGTGGGTTCAAGGCCTTGGTGAATTCGCTATCATGAACTAGTATGCGAACTGTGGTCCATTCAAGACACCTGGTTTCCACTTAGCTTCATAAACAACACCACCTAGTTTCTGACATAAGTATCGAAACCTAACACCAGATGAAACTTTTAGCCAAACCGAACTTTAGATGCAGTGGAGGAAAAAATATCTTTTATGGATCTACAAAAGTATTGTGAACACAGTTGAACCTTCCAGGCGCATATTTTAGTCTTGTTGGCCATTCCTTTTCACATAGTGCTGTGTATTAGCTCTTCCGTCCCACAAACACAAAAAGCAGATGTACTTTGTGTAGTCACTCTGAAGGCCCAGTAGTAAACAGATAACTTTGAGATCCCCACATATCTTCCACTGGCGTTTCTCGTACTCTTTAGCGGCTAACAAAATCTTCATTGTTTCATAGCTCTTAGCCATCTTTGCTGCATGTGCTATTGGGAAAGATGGAAATCGATAGCCATTGTGTAAAAAAAACAGATTTTAGAGTCTTTTCCATAGTCTATAAACAACCTCTAATCATCTGACTTGTATGGTTCAGACTTGCAGAGTTATTGCATGAGAGATACTGCGTCCTTACAGTAACAAAAGTTATTTACCATCTTGAAAAATTCAGACATCTCTCTATGTCGATAACGAGCTGTAGTGATACGCACTTCAGCTTGCAAGCTTATAGCAGGTTATGCTGCATTAGTCTGGATCCCAGAACTTCGACCTTTTCTTTGGACAGGTCTAGGTCTCTGATGATATCATAAAGCGCTTCTTGAGTAAAGAGTTTAGGCCTGGTATTTTCAGAGTCATGAATAAGAATCGGAATCACTCATCAATTCTTCTTGTTCAGTCGGTGGATTTGAGACTGGGAGTCAGCACTGTGCGGAACTGGTCGAATTGCAGAAGCAACATTTGAGGACTGAGCCTTGCCTCGTGTTTTAATAGTTATTCTCTTGATGTTTTTGAGACAGAAGTAGCAGTCACTGCTGTGGTCTTTGGGTTCACGCCATACGAGTATCATTGGTACAGCAAACGGCATTCCTGAGCTTCGCTTATCACACATCCACTCGCTCAGGTGGTTGACACAAGACCTACAAACTATATGAGGTGCCCATTTCTTGTTTTGCTCACCCAAAGGACATTTGAAGTAACTTTTGTAGTTCAATCAAACAGCTTTTGTGATTGATTTCTTGAGGCTACTAGGAATGAAGGCACCACAAATGTAACAAAAACGATCAGCATCATTCACTCACTTGCCACGTTCCATGTTTTGTTAAGTTCAGAGTAATTATAAATTAGGCAGTTGTAGATATGCACTTTCATATGCACTAAATATATAGATATGCTTTATCTAGAAAACTAAGCCCGATACAGCTATACGAATGTCATTATTATATTCAGCACATACAATTACCCTAGAATCAGGCCATTTTGGTCCAGAACCATGAGAAATATGTTTTGTTGACCATTGTAATCACAATTTAATGGATTATAATTATCTGAGCACTATTTACCTCAAGTACTACAAAGTTTATTATCTATTTTCTGAAATTCGATTACAACGACCGTCCAGATATCTTTTACAAGAAGCATTTTGATAAAATGGCCAGGGAAAAAAAAGTTTCACAAGAAGAAGAATTATCTCGTGAAGGAATTTGGTAAAGGAAAGTCTTCTATCCGAATTTCGAAAGATTTGAAGCCTGATCTTCATACTGTGAAGAAAATTGTATAAAAATGTTATTCGTCTAATAAAGAAAAGGGTGAAACCAAAATTGCGAGCTCTTTTCCCTAGAGATATTTCTTAAATCAATAGAGAAATTGCTACAAACCAACATTCTAGCTGCAAAGTCCTTTTTAAAGCTACTAGAGTTCTTTTTGTCTCTAGTCAAACACAAGTTCTATAACTCTCATGAAATTTTCTTTTGTTAGGATTAAGATCAAATAGCCGTTCTCAGCCAAAAAGCGCAAATGAAAAGGTTTGTTTTAGTCCTACATTCAGGAAAATAAATTTAGCAATTTATCTTAACAGAAGAATCGAGAGTCATTCTGGAATGTCCTGAAGGTTGGGCTAGATGTTCAGTTGTCCATGAACTCCAAGTGAATCAGTTGCCAATCGACATCAAGGAGGATAAGATTTAATTATTTGCTGTGTAATTTCCTGAGACAGGATATTAGGACCTTTCAAAGTGGATGATATCATCAGCATAGATTCGAATGCATAGTGCGAGTTTCTGGAGAAAACTTCCTACCTTGGTTCAAGAGACAGCTAGTGAGGATGAAGAAGTCACTGGTCTAAAAGGAAGTATAATGACCCTACTCATGTCTTCAAGTTCTCTAAGGCAGGGTTTGAGACGAAATGATTTGTAGGAGACTTAATCATGGACAGGCCTCACAACAGTTGCAACCTAAAGTGATATCAATCATGTGGGGCATCCTGAAGAGAGGCAGTTACGCAGATGGCAGGCAATTTAACAACAAAAATTACCATACAAGATGCCGAAAAGAATATTTCTGCTGATTGCATCAAAACTTCGATATCATCATTAGACAACAGAATGTTCAAAGTTATTCAGAAGTTTATTTTTCCAGTAACCCTTAAACAGGTATTATTTAAAATTATGTTTGATCTAATCTTCTTTCATTGTATTTCTTACCATTTCTTCATTTAACACGTTAAAGCTTGTTATGCTTTGTTATTATCTGATTTTTTTATATAATAAAGTTTAAAAATAATTATATAAATGTTCTCTCGACAGGGAAATAGTCAAGCTAACAATAATTTGCCTTATTTTCCTCTTAAGGCATTTAACTTTTATATACAACCATGGCGAAAGGTTTTCAGACACCTCGGGAATTTTAGGAAATTGGATAAATGCAGAGTAGTAATGTTTTTATAGGCATATTAAAATGTATATAACACTAAAAATAGGAGGAATAAATATCAATAGTTGTATATGCCCCAAACAATCAATAAGAATTAAAAAATTGTCAAATTATGTAATGTCGGACTCATATAACAGTTAAGCAGATGAAACTCTGATGACTGCCTTTGGTTGCTCATTGGAAGCTGTCTGATGACATCTTATGGCGGCTTTTCCAGTAGATTCATATCAGAAGACTGACGTGGCCAGTCAATCAGCATGATATCGTCGTTGCAGAATCACTCTATGGTGGACGTAGCCTTGTGATATGAGGTATTGTTCTGCTAGAAAATCACATTCCTGACATTTATAGGGCTGAAACTGTCGTGGTATGACATTACATTACATCAATACCATATTATATCTATGGGGGAGGGACCAATAACTTAAATGCGAGCCGACAAGGAACGGAACGCCACGAGTTTCGACGCGCGAAACAACGAGATAAGAGTGCAACGAGGTCAGGTAAAATTTGGGCAATGGCAAAGCTCAAGGTTATTTAAAGAGGCATTACAAAAATATAATTTTATTTACATAAAAATAATAGAATTAATGGGGAAAATTACGTCGGTAAATGAGGGGAAAATTGTAGTTATGCATCAGACTCTAAAGTTAAAATTTAATGTATTACAGAAGGAGACTATTCAAAAGGGTAGGATTAACACAAATGGGTTACTGAAGGGGAAGAGGGGTTGGCTTACGGATGATTCCGGGTGGGACGTCAGGGTAAGGCTTCACGGATGTCTTCTGCACGTGAGGTGAAGGCGCTCGGAGCTTCTGAGAGGGAAGTTAACGTGATGACGGTTCTCCAAAAGGGAGGGGGGCGGTAACGTCCGGTCCAGGGAAGAGTATTTCGGCCACCCAAAAACAAGGGGCGAACGAGTAGGGCTTAGACAGGAGTTGATGAGTGGAGTCGGAAAACCCGCACAGTAGCGATCGTCAAATGGAATTACCTCACTGACTGGGGCTAATTCCAACACACAAAAAGTTCAGCCGTCATTTTTCTTTGTTGTTAGCACCTGACTTGGAACTAGGGGAATCTTTTTGGGTCTGGGCGAGACTCCTCAACTCTGTGTGTCCCACATGGAAGACGAGCCATATATATATATATATATATATATATATATATATATATATATATATATATATATATATATATATATATATATATCCGAGGCTCTCCCCGCGGCGGTGGGGGAACAGCATTACTCTCGAATGGCCTCGAATCTTCACGCCGAGGCGATTCTAACCCGCGTAAAGGTGGTCCGTGGTGGACGCGGTTTGAGGCTACCGCTTGTGGAAGGGGAGGGGAAGCTTACCCATTTAAGCCTAACCAACTTTTAGAATCTTCTCGAGAGCAAGGACTTCACTTCCGTGCTGGAAAAGAAATTCCACGTGGAATTCCCCCACAGAAACAAAATTGTAATCCCTCAGGACAGGTTCAATCAGTATGATAACCCAGCCCTGAACTTGACGGGCAGCCCCATATCATTACAGAGGGGCCACCATGTTTTACCGTTGCCACTATCCACACTGATTCCACTGCCCCCCAGGCCTGTTGACTCTAAATTTGCTTGGGGTCAATAACAATTAGAACGTAAGCTAGTCCGGGCATAAGCCACGTCCTCACTGACGCATGGTTAAGTTGCAGTAAACACGTGCCCTAGCCAGTTGACGTCGCTTCTGCTGAAAATCTATCAGAGGTTTCTGATCGGTTTTAAATAACCTTTTGTTTTTTGCAAGCAGTCTGCGACTGACTGTTATGACGGATGTCAAAACCTGACTGTCCTCTGTCCATTCATGTTGCAGCTGGACTACGGTTTTCTTACGATCACAAAGGCTCATAGGACTCAGAAAATTGTCATCAAAACGATTTTAGCTTTGGATGCTTCCACTTTCTCAGATCCAGTTCAACACCGGAATGTAATCCACTAACTCCTTGAGCGATTTTTCGACAGCTAAGACACTCCTCGTGCATTTTGTATATTAGAGTTCTTTCCTCCAAAGACTAGTTACGTGTTTTTGCCATTATCATTATCAGATCCTCTCAAAATGGAATATCATATTAATTAACAAATATGATTTGTTATATGAAGACATTTAGACTTTAGCATACCGTATACAGATACCAGGATTTCATACATTTCAAAAGCATCGATATTTTAGATAGTTAAAAAAATTAAAAGGAAGCTTGTACTTGTATTTTGCTTTCCAGATGTATTGGACACATGCATGCAAATCTACACCAAGATATTCATATATATATATATATATATATATATATATATATATATATCAAATGAATAAGAAAAACTCCAGATGTCCGAAAACCTTTGGCCGTTGCTGTATTCATATTATATTTTCTGCTCATCAGTGGTTTGTTCCATGAAGAAGAGTTACACAAAGTTGCAGTTATTTTAAAAGAGCTTTGGCTATTTTCAATATTTGCATATAATCTCTAGACACACATTACATAAGTATGTAGATTCGATTGGCATGTATAAAATAAAAAAAGACGCATTTTTAATGGGTTTGACGTTTACATAACTTTTGTTGTCTTGAACATTCAATTCAATAATTTCTTTAAGGCTTGATAAAATAGATGTGTCTTAAAGGCATGATTGAGCCCAAAAATGAGGAACAGGAGCATATAGAATCAGACAGATCATTCCACACCATAGGAGAAAATGTCGAGAACATAAAGTAAAGGGACAGAGCCGGAACATAGGAATCTCAAGAACCGTGATAGATTCAGTGAGAAGGCTGCTATAAGGAAGTTTAGACGTTTATTATGAGCTTATATGTAAGACATAGGCCCTTAATGGTGATCCTGGATCAAATTGGATAGCCAGTCAATTTCACGTCCCAACGGAAGAAGAACTGTGGCTGAAAGTTTTGATCACATTGAAGGGACATAAGAGTGGAAGCATGGTATCTGTCGAGAAAAGAGTTTCATTAATCAATAAGGGTGGTAATGAAACGCGGATGGCCTTCTTAAACCTTTGCGGCCAAAGTACTAGCAGATGCAGCTTAGATTGCGGAGAAAACAGAGAGAGGATTTGCAGATATTAATTAGTTAATGTGCTTTGAGAGATAGATGTCTATCAAAGGTGACGGCCATATTTTTTATCCTTTCAAAAGATGGATTATGGCAGTCACCAAGGTTAAGAAAGGCAAATTTTGTTTACAGGAAGAGAAGGACGCCCACCAGCATCAACTCAGTTTTGCCATGATTGTTTTTTGATTGTCGTCTGAGAGCTATTAAGTAATTATGTCATAGGCAGATAGAAGATTCTAAGTTTCAGCAAAACAGGCTAAGGAAAAAAAAACATCTTTAGTAAAGAAATGACAGTATCGAATGCAGCAATGAGATAGAAAAGTTCCAGAATGTCAGGCAGACATACATCAGTCGCTCGATAAAATTATTTAGTTACGTTTAATAGCGCTTATTCAGTACTGTTTCTAGCCTTGACTTGAGCCAGACTAGAATATTTCATCAATGTCACAAGTGGACACAAATGTACTATTTCGGTGTGGGAGAAGAAGAAGAAAAGATGGACAATGGAAATTTGTAGGAAGAGAGTAAAGGCAAGAACATGTCAGTTTTCAAGATAGAAGGATGTAAGTCAATTACTCTGTGTATAAAATAGCGAGATACAGGAGTTAGGGCGTGGCCTAGGGGGAATTACAAAGTAGGGAGGAAATCGATTATGAACTATCTTCTCCAAGGCGCGATATGGGCAACGGTCTAGAGCGTCAGTGGGGAAGAAAAATAGGGACAAGCAGCTTGAACAGTGTGTGTGGATTGTTTATGTTACCAGCTTAGATACAACGAATGTAGTCTTCCCTAGAAGATTGCAGAGGAAGGTGTAGAAATGAATAGCAATATGGTATAGGGAAGAGAAACTATAGTCATTTCAGAAGCAGCCCATAGACGTCTGTGGCATGTCCTCTTCTACTGCTTTGCACTCAGAATATACAAAGTGCGGTAGAAAATATATCGCTTAACTTTAAAACATTCGAAAATATTACAAATACTTCATTTATACAGATATATTTACCAAAGTTACATGTTAAATGCTTGAAAGATTGTACTAAACATTGTATTGAATGAATTCTCTGTCTGCCTCAACCACGACCTCCAGGCGGATTCGGAAGCTGCTGCAGGCCTTTATATTTAACTGGGCGAAAACTGTAGTGATCCTGGATCTAGGCTCCACCTAGATGGTGCACAGTGACTAGTTGGCCTCGCTATCTACCACGCTCACTATATACTATCCATGGATTTGAGGTCTGGGGAGTTGGGAGGTCAGATTTTTGGAGTGAAATGGTCAAAGAAGCGGTCTGATAGCTAGACCTAAGTCCTCCTTCTCGTTTAGCATTGTGCAGAGTTCTGCTGCCACACACACAGCCTTCCAGCGAACACATCCTGAATCCAGTGGTTGTTTTGCTAGTTCAGCACCTGGTTCTGGCCGAAATTCTTCTCGTCTGAGAAAAACCAAAGCATGCCAGGCTTGAGGGGATACTTCAGTTTGTTCACGAACTTCGCAGCAAGTTCCTTCCACTTGTCTTTCATCTTATGCGATAGAAGCTGGCCCTATTTCAACTTGAATGAGTAGTAGTGGATGTCCTAAAGCACTCACTACCTAAGGAGAGATTCTGACAGTTCCTTGTCCTTGGCTATAGAGCTCATTGAATTGATGGGATCGTTGTCAATGTTGTCCAAGATCCGTGAAAAGTTCCGGGGTTTATAGTGAGGTTTCCGAGATGCCTCACTCTCGTAATTACAGCCTGACTCATCAAACAGTTTCCTTATCCTATACACTGTCCTCATATTGACACCTAAGCCTTCGGAGATCTTTGCATTAGACCTCCCAGCGTGAATCACAAGCAGCATCTCTTACCTTTTCGAATTTTTCCGAGGAATGAATTTAGTCATGGTATTACTTCCTTCGCAGACGATGCAGAACTGAGTTTACTATGATAGAAATAAAAATAGAACCGACGCTAGGCCACACGCCTCCGCGGAATTCAGAGTTACCAACGGCGATAAATTACATACCGGCCCCTGAAGTTAATGGCAGAACCAGGGGACACGGGGCGTCTCTAGGGAGAACATCCCCAATTCTCGTGGCCGAAGTTGGTATCCCTTTTGCCTAAGGGAAAGAATTATTTTGGTGGCCCTGGTCTTTACCCTTTCTATCCTTTCAATCTCTTTACTCATTTTTAGTGACCAGAATTGTACGGTGTACTCAATGTGCAGCTAGTCTAGAGAGTTGTACAAGGTGAGCCCCATCTCCTTGTTTTGGAAACAGAATTGTCTCTTTATGTACCCTAGCAATCTCTGGGTCATTTTATATACCTCGGCGCACAGCCTGGAGAATTTCAGGGGGCTACTGATTTGCACGCCTAATTTTTTCTCCAGTTCGATCGCCTCAAAAGGTCTACCTAACGAGTATAACTCTTCCCTAGTGTTAGTGTGACATATGTACATCACCTTGCACTTGTCAAGATTGAATGGCATCTGCCACATCTCGGGCCACTCACCTAAATGTTCTACTAGTTCACGAGAGCTAACCCCACTTCATAATTTGGTTTCTTCCGCGAACTTGGCAATTGAGCATAGGAGTCCCTTGTCTATATTGTTCATGAAGAGAATAAAGAGGAGTGACCGAGCACGGTACCCTGGGACACCTCTCTACTCACGGGGAACTACTTTGAAGCCTCCTCTTTGACTTTCACTCGTTGCCTCCGGTCTATTAACCTCTTTTCAATCCATTCGGACACCTTTCCGCTTATGCTGACGGCGGAGTATGCTCATTAACCTGCGGCATATTTCCCGTAATTATGCTCGCTTTTTTTATGTTAGTAGGCTCTGGTAAGCCAAATTAGCTAGTGAAAAGTCAGTACAATATAGCATGCAAATTTTTATTCAGTAATAAGATTTATAAAATAAAAAAAGATAACTTATCTTTATTGATAGAAAGATGCTCAAAATAATCGCCTTTATTTGATACAGAATTTCGGCAGCTTCCTGGCAATTTCCTGATGCCATCCGCAAGGAACCTCCGTCGTTTATCGCTAATCCAGGCATCAAGAGCGGCGTTAATTTCTTCCGCAAAGGTGAACTACCTACCACGAACCGAAGATTTGTGTTAAAGGAAAGGAGATAAACCAAAATGTGATAGGTCTTGTGAATATGGAAGAGGTGATAATACTGTAAAATGAATCAAGGAAATTTCCATAACCATAGAGACCATATAATCACAAGAATATGTGCGTTCATTCATTAGCCAAAACTTTGTATACAATCTTGTATATTCACTATTTTCTTTTCTTAAAAATTATTGTAAATTGACCATCGAAGTTTAGAACAGAATTCAGTCACTTTTTTTTCTCAGCTTTATAATCAAACACTGAATCTCGATTAAATAGGCCATATATTATCAGAGTCAACAAAAACAAAAATCTTTGGGGTTTTTTTCAATTTCTTCCATGTTCCTTCGTAATTATGTAGGTAAGGGTATCCAAGCAACGACTAGGTTGCCCGGCAATTGATTTCGGTTCGTGACTATGTGGGTAAATAAATATCAACCAGTTTCAATGAATTAGTTAAGACCCTTGGTCGCATCCGAGGTTCAGGGACCCCTGATTCGATTCGGGACAATCATTTGTCTAGGTCTCGTTTGGGCTGCCTCGTTAGGACGTTTGTGTATTTAAAAGATAACCTCTTCGGTTGTTTATCATTAAGATATTTTTCAAAACAATGATAAAAATTAAAGCCTACAGTTTGTCAATGAATTAGACGTTTGTAAATGAAAAGTTAAAAGAAGAATGTTTCAATCCGTCTATCATTAAGTCATTTGTCAAATGAAAGGATAAAAGTTAAACTTTTTATTTCGTCATTAATTAAGATGTTAGTCAATTGAAAAGAGAATCACTTCGTTCTGCCTATCATTAAGATGTTTTTAAATCAAAAGATAAATGTCTCAGTCCGTCTATCATTACGACGCTCGACAAATGAAAATATGAAAGAAAAACGCTTCAATCCATCTAAATTAAGACGTTTCTCATATGATAACATATAAGATAAACAATTCAGTTCGTGTATCATTAATAGGTGATTAAATTGATTGAAAAAAAGCTAAACTGGTTACTTCCTCTATCAATAAGGAATTTTTCAAATCAAAAATTAAAAGATAAACTGTTCAATGAAACTAGTATTTGACGTTTATTAAATGAAAATAAAAAATTTCAATCGATCTACTATTAAGAAGGTCGACATTTAAATAGATAAAAAGTAACTGCTTCAGCCAGTCTTTTACTAAGATGTTTTTCAAATAAAAAGAGAAAAACTAAACGCTTCAGTCCATATATCATTGTCAAAAGAAATAGAAATGCTTCTGTATGTCTATAAATATGACTATATCAAATGAAACACTTCAGTTCGTCTATCATTAAGACGGGTGTTAAATGAAAATAGGAAAGGTAAACGCCTTAGTACGTGTGTCATTATGACGCTTACAAATGAAAATATGAAAGATAAACTCTTTTGACCGTCTATCATCACGAAGCTTGTCAAATGAAAAGGTGAAATATAATCGCTATATTCAGTCTATCATTAAGGCGTTTGTCAAATTTAAAAGGTAAACTCTTCAGGCCTCCTATCACCAAGGAGTTTTTAAAAAGAAAAGATAAAAGATATACGCTTCTGTCTGAATATCATTAAGAAGTGTGTCAATTGAAAAGTTAAATGATACCTGCTTCAGCCTGTCTATCATTAAGATGTTTGACAAATGTGAAGATAAAAGATAAACGCTTCAGCCCGTCGATCATTACGACGTTTGTCAAATGAAAAGAAAAATAAAAAAACTATATCCGTGTATCATTAATAAGCATATAAAATGAAATATGAAAGATAAAGGCTTCAGTCCTTCTATTATTAACTCGTTTTTAAATGCAAATATAAATGAAAAAATAAACGGTTCAATCAGTAGACGTTTTACAATTGAAAAAATAGAGGATAGCAATTAAGTTCGTGTGTCATTAAGACACGTGTAAAATTAAAATATAAAAATATACGCTTCATTAATTATATCATTGAGAATTGTATCAATTGAAAAGATAAATAAAAGTTACTTCATTCCCTATATCATTAAGAATTGTATCAATTGAAAAGATAAATAAAAGATGCTTCAGTCTGTCTATCATTAAGACGTTTGATCAATGAAAAGAAAATGCTAAACGCTTCAGTCCCTCTACCATGAAGATGTTTGACAAATAACAAGATAAACGCTTTAGTGAGTGTATAATTAAGACCTTTGTCGAAATGAAAAGAAAACGATAAAGGCTTCAGTCAGGCTTTCATTAAGACGATTGGTAAATGAAACGATTAAGACTTTAGTAAGTCTATCATTCAGATGTTTGCAAAAGAAAAATAATAGCATATTCGCTTCAGTCTGTATATAAATAAGAGGTGTAAATTTAAAATATAAATGATAAACGCTTCAGTCTCTCTATCTGCGGCAAATACACCGTTGTTCCTAACGGGAATTCACTCACAAGTTTCATAAAGCGTGTTTACCATGCTTATTTTGGTATGAAACTTGATGACAAGGAAAAGCTTTGGAGTTTCACATGGTATGCAAGACATGCACCGAGTAATTGCATAGTTGGACCAAGGGCAAGAAGATTTGGAGGAACACACAAACTATGGCACTGATTGCAACTTCTGCGCTATTGATTTAACTTGGATCCACAGAATAAACCGAAACAGTCTCAAGTATCCTTATCTTGAATCAGCACATCCTCATAAGGCCCATTGTGATGAAATCCCAGTATCTGTCTTTGAATAACTTCCTGACATTAGTGACGAAGATTTCTCCAGTGTTGAAGAAAACGAAAAAGTAGTTTTATACGATGTTGCTACACATCATTTTCCTAAAAGAAGCAAAATGATATAGATCGCGATCTCAGCTTGTCCTCTGCAGATCTGTTGGCATCCAAATTGAAGGAAAAAAACCTCCTCTCTTGCAGTGCTCGCATCACCTTCTACCGTAGCATACATCGAGATTAACTCCATTTTCGCTCTGAATAGAAGAACATGGTATAATTTACAGATATTGCGCAGCTTCTGCACAAGCTTGGGAGTGCCACAGTACCACCACTAAGATTAGTGACTGTTCATTGAAAGCAGTAAGCGACCGCTTAAATGTGTCCTACTGCCACAATGGCAGCCAGTTTACCTTTGTATCCCCCGCTCACTCAACTACACTGAAGGAGAAGTATGAAGCGGTAAAGTACATGCTAGAGAAAATTCGTTGTGATCAGCATGAGTGTTTGATTTATGTTGACCTGAAGATAATAACCTTTTTGTTGGGACAACAGTCCGGGCTCACCAAGTACCAGTGCACTTTCTGCTTGTTTGATAGTATGGACTAAACTAAGCATTGGACGAAGGAGAACTACCGTCTACAGGAGGAATTGGTGCCTTGGAGAGCGAGGAACGTTATAAACAACCTTCTAATGGACAAATATATGATAGTCTTTGCACCGCTGCACATCAAGCTAGCTTGATCAAACAGTTCACCAGAGCTCTGGACAAGGATGGTAGCTGTTTCATTTATTTGGGCCACGCTTCTCCAGAATTGACAATGGAAAAGTTGGAAGCTGGCATCTTTGACGATCCTCGACTCCGTCAGCTCATTAGAGATCCAGAGTTTGAAAACTCAAAGAACGAAGTTGAACTGGAAGCGTGGAAGGCTTTTGTTCTGCTCGTAAAGAACTTTCTTGGTAACAAAAAAGTCAAAACTGCACGGAACTTGCTTTCAGAAATCTCGGATGCAACATAAGCATAAAAATGCATTACTTAATCTTACATATGGATCGGTTTGCTGAGAATCTGGGATCAATAAGCGACGAGCAGGGTGAGAGATTCCATCAAGGCATGAAAGAGATGGAGACCAGGCATCAGTGACGCTGGGATGAAATCATGATGGCTGATTACTTTTTGACTCTGAAGAGAAAAATCTCTACCGCTGAGCATTCTAGGAGTTTAAAGAAACGGAAGTTCATTTTCTGAATTCTAAAAATCGATGACCTAATATCCAATTTATATGTACTTACCTTTATCAATGTCTACCATTCAATAAACACTAATCAAATTTGGTAACAATATATTTTGTTATATAACCATGTTTTTATATTAAAAACATATTTCGAATGAGAAATATGAACAACAATCAACCGCAAATGTCACAAAAATGTAATTTATTTAGATTTTATCGGATTTTTTAAAAATCGACTTAGCACAAAAACCTGACCTGATCGGAGGAAACGGATATCATTTTCGGATTTAGGATGCAAAATTTTCATGAATCAGTTGATCAAACTTAAAGTAGTTACAAAGAAATTTTTCTAACCAAATGTTATTAACATGTTTTTAAATGTGGCGAAGCGCCAGGTCTAAGCGTCGTTTTTTTTATAAAGGAGTAAAGTTAAATTGTACCCATTTAGAGCCATGAAATAACCAATATGACTATGGGACATATGGTTATTCACCCTGGAGATATTCAAATCTGCCATCGGATTTGGCACTGGGGGGGACCAACCAGGGACAGCCTCATTTAGCCATTCAAAGGGACTTGTAAGTGATTTGAACCATGGGAAACCATCAATGCAATAACCATTTATCATCTTATCACAAAACTCTGCAGGTCATTGTAAGGACTTTCCCTCTTGTTCAGATGAAAAGCTAAAAGATTAATCCTTCATTTACCTATCATTAATATTTTTTTCAAATGTAAAGATAAACAATTCACACCCTTTATCATTGAGTAGTTTGTCAAATGAAAAGATAAAGTATAAACGCTTCAATCCGTCTATCATTAAGACGCTTTTAGATGAAAGGATAAAAGATAAACAATTCATTCCTTAAATCATTAAGAAGTTTGTCAAATGAAAATAAAATAACCTTTATTCCATCTACCATTAGACGTTTGTTAAATGAAAAGATAAAAATAAAAGATTCAGTCCGTCTACTATCAAGGCGTTAGTAAAATGAAAAGATAAAAGTTAAACGCTTGAGTCCGTCTATCATTAAGAGGTTTGTCAAATGTAAAGATAGACGTTTTCAAAGGAAAAGTTAAGGATAAATGCTTGACTGCTTATATTATTAAAACACTTTTCATATGAAAAAATATCTTATTTAATTAAGATATTTGTCAAATGAAAAAAAATAACGTACGAGTATAAACGCTTCAGTCCCTCTATCATTGACCCGCCTGTCAATGAATAGATGAAAGATTAACGCCTCAATCAGTCTATAATTAGGACGTTTTTAAATGAATAACTAAAAGATAAACACTTTCATTCTGTCTTAAGACTTTTGTCCGATGAAAAGATAAGCGAAAAATGCTTCACTCCTTGTATCTTTAATACGTTAACCAAATGAAAAGACGAAAGATACACGCTTCAGTTTTTTCGAGAAATTTTTTTTTACTTTTTGAAAACATACAATTTATTAATTACAGTTAAATTGTCCTTATATTAGAGGTCATATTTGTTGATTATTATGAACTGATATTTTGCGAAACCACGCAACTATACTGTAGAAAAAAGAAATCTGATACACACCTAGTACGAGGATGGACTCAGCTGTTAATAAATCGACCGAAGACACGGCGGATCAAATTCCGGTGTTGCAGAAGTGTTGAATAGGATCATAGAAAGAATGAACGTGCAAGAGTGACCTCGTTGTAGACGACCCTCGCTCCGTAAACAACGATAGGTTTTGTTTGAGCCTTAGGTATCGTAAGCAAACTTCAGTCGAACTGCAACATGAATGGGCATTTGGCAGCCAAGTTGATGCATCCGTCAGAACAGACCGTAGCAGACTGCTTGCACAAAGCCTGAAGTTATGTAAAGCCCGACAAAAGACGCTCATCAGCCTTGAGCAGAAGGGACGTTGACTGGTTTGGGAACGTGTTGAATATAACTGCACCATGCGTCATTGTGGACGTGTCTTAAGGTCCGACGAGTCCACGTTCACGTTGTTCTTGACCCAAGAGAACGTTAGAGTCCACAAGAGGTCAGGAGATAAGTAGCGTCGAGATTGCATAGTGCCAACAATAAAGCGTGGTGACCGATCTGTAATAGTATAGAGCTGCATGTCAAGTTCATGGGTGGTTCGTCTCACCGTTCGTGATGGCACCATCAATTCAGAGAAGTGCCAAACTGTCCTGAGAAATTATAAGGTACCCGAAGTCCAATACCTCTTCAGGGATGACAGAATGTGATTTTTCAGTAGGACAATGCCAAAAGTCACAAGTCTGCGTCCACCATACTTTGGGTGCGGGAAAAAAATATCACAGTGATGGAATATCCTCCTCAGTGTCTAAATATGAATCCAATGGAAAACCTCTGGAAGTGAAAGAGGCCTGGGAAGTCGTCAGCGAGCGTCCATTGAGCAATTGATGGATGCCATCACCGAGGAGTGGGCAAGCATTAAACCCGTCAAATGTGGCAACTTTGTGTAGAGCATGCCTCTAAATATAAAGGCTCTCATTACTGTAATTTACAGATATTCATCTACTTATCTGATATATGATGCTGATGTTGCATGTTTTGTCAAATTTTGTACTTTGTTTAATTTTTGTTTATTGTAGGGGCATAAATATATATATATATATATAAATATATATATATATATATATATATATATATAATTTATTGCTTTTTATTCCTCTTTATTTCAGTGTCATGTTGACTAGCATAAGTACACGGCGTTACCCGTGAGAAAAAGTCCTGTCGCAAATAAAAACATGCATATTGTTTGAAATTCTTATATCGTAGCACAAAAATATCTTTACTTGCTGATTATTATTTTTATTTGTGGGGTGAAGGCGGATCCAGGATAGTTGCCCACTCTCCGTTATATAATATCATATAATCTACAATATAATATACTTACAATGAGTAAACATTTCACTGCGCGCGCCGGCAGTTTAGGCGCAAGCATGACTTACCGTTATTTATGAAAGAACAACGTTCTAGCCGCAAGAATAGATCCAGCATCTTATAGATACAGATATGCAAATAAAAACTTTATGACTTGCATTTATCTAATTTACTAAAATTTCCGTGATATCAGAATTTTTTTTGGGGGGGCACAGCTATATATATATATATATTTGTTCTATTCATTTTAATCATTAAAATAACCGTCAGCCAGCATTCTCGACGGTCCCCCCATTTAACTGGGTGAAAACTGTAGAGATCCTGGAACTAAGCTCCACAGTCTGAGGAGTTTGTAGTACAGATGTTTGGAGTGATGTGACCAAAGAAGTGGTCTCACAGCCAATATTATGTCTTCCTGTTTGTGTGGCTTTGTGCTGCTACACGTGCCACTTCCGGTGTAACCTTTTTGATTCAGGGCAACACACACTGCTTCAGGCAGGTGTTGTAGCCCTCTGGTAAGATAAAGGGCAAATAACGTGACCCTCACTCCAAACCACCCAAAGGACTATGATATGGCCGAGAAGTTTGGTATTCAGGACTCTCGATACGTCATTGGAGAGAGAGAGAGAGTAAGCCAGCAGTTGTTTTGTGAGTTCACCACCTGGTCCTAGCCAAATTCTTCTCGTTTGAGGAGAACCAATGCATGTCTTGCTTGAAGGGATGATTCAATTTGTTTACAAGTTTCGCAGCCACTTCCTTGTCCTTGTCCTTCATCTTTTGCGACAGAAGCTGGCCCTTTCTCATCTTGTAAGAATAGGAACGGATGTCTCCATGCACTAACTGACTGATGAGAGACACTAACACGCCTTTGTCCCTCGCAATGGACCTCATTGACCTGCTGGGATCGTTGTTAATGATGAAGTGCATCTTCGCGACAAATTCGACGGTTTTTTTTCATATGAGAAGGCTTAGAGTGAATTTTCGAGCAGAACTACCCTCGAAATCACAGCTTTACTTATATAATACTTTCCTGATCATCTGCTCCTTCCTCAGATTGACACCCAATAATTACTCGAAGACTTTTCAAATTTTCGGAGGAGTAAATTCTTCCGTGGCATTGCTTCCTTCGCAGAAGATGCTTAACTTAGTTTACTATAATAGAAAGAAAAGAGAACACATGCCAGACAACACACAATTCATAGTTGCCAACGGCGACAAATTACACACCACACCATATACTGTATAAATATATAATATATATATATATATATATATATATATATATATATATATATATATTGACTGACGGGAAACTATGTAACTGTATAAAAGTATTGCCGAGGCAAAGTTTATTTAAGTCACGCTCTATGGAACCGTTTGTTTTTCAAAAATTCCCTTCCACGCGGATGCGATTTCCGGCGACTTCAAACGAACACAAATATTTAATCTTCGAATTTTAAGAGTCTGTTATAGGCAGTTTTTCTTTCCTTTGCTTGTTTGTTTTTTATATATTATTTTACTCTGTGCAATCGCGCGTTCGAAAGATAGAGATTGCGATGGAAAAGACGGGAGGCGACGAGAGGAGGGAGATGATTTGTCGCATTGTCAACATCAGAACAAACCGATGATTAATTATTAACCCTGAAATTAAAATACTTTACACTAGTTTCAGATCCATAAGATACCATAATATTACTATCAATATGTCATCAAATAAATAAAAATAAAATAAATCATAGTTGCATGATAAGAAACCTTGTAAAAATGATTGGAAAGAAATTGGAAACGGGATTATTTTTTTAGTAAAGACATTTTTAAATATCAAAGTGCGAAATATTGAATTCTTTCAGTTTTTTTTTTACTAACGTTTTAGTTAAACAGTTTATTTAACTTGAGAAAACAATAAACACGAGAAATCACGTTATATATTTTCCATAGCGGAATATTTGCACATTTAGATCTCTTTTTAACATTTCCGATGTATAAAAGAGAAAAAACTGTTACCAATCGAACGTCCAACAATGCATAACCAAGGTCGCTCATTTTCCCGAATTATATCCGAAATTATGTCCAAATTGTATCATGCATATATCCGAATTATATCCGAAATTATGTCCAAATTGTATCATGCATATATCCGAATTATATGCGAAATTATATACTTTTTATTCATCTTTGTACTTTTCTTTTTCTTCTTTTATTATGTCCTTTTAATTTTTATTCTCTGTTTTTATTTATTCCTGACCTTTTTCTGCCATTCTCAACATTTTATCCATCTGTTTATTTTGTCCTTTTTATACTTTAAATTCTTAAATGAATTTCGCCTTTTTTATCCATTTTTCTAATTAATTATTCATATGTTTTTAATCCCATATCCTTTTATGCATTCATGTTTTATAACGTTCTTTCATTTTATTTATTTTGTGTTTTTAAATCCATTGCCTTTCTTTAAATTCATTTCTGTCATGTTTATTCATTTATCTCTTTTCTTATTCATAACTATTCCTTTGTATTTAGTTTTTTTATTTTTATATATATTTCATCCTCTATTCTCGTTTGTCTTTATTATTTTGTCATCTTTATTTGTTATCTTATTTCTAATCAATTCTCTTTTTATTCATTGTTGTCCTTTTTATTAGTTTCCTCGTTGCCTAATCATTTCGTCCTTTTTCATCATTTCGTCCTTGTTTATTCAATTCTATTTAAAATTATTGGCCTCCTCTTAAATATATTTCTCTTCTTATTCATTGTCTTTTTTCTCTTATTATTTATGAAAACTGTCCTTTTAATCCATTTCTGTCGTGGATTTTTTTTCCAAATTAACCCGCCCTCCCCCCCACCAGAACTACTTTTTCCCTCCTGACTTGATTCGTAAGCGAAGCGACGCCTTTCCCTCTCGGAATCCGCTCCGTATCAACAATTTGGGCCTCCGCGCACCACTTTGGGGTTGGATTCACCATCGTCCTTGATTCGAATGTCAATCCGTGTTTCCTTAAGCGATCAACGGCGCAAAGGGAAGAGCGTCTAGAGCCGTTGTTGATGTAAGATTCCTCAAGCTTAAGCGGCCACGTCGTCGTCCGAATTCTCTGCAACCACGCCGTGATCTCTACATTCTACCTATGGTTAGGATCTCATAGCCTCCTGAGGAGGTACATACAAACGCTTTTTAAAGGCTATTGTGGAATAGCCTAAGGAAGCACCTAATAAATTCCTAAACGCCATCGGAAATAGCCTCGAAGCCGTCGATAATGATCGAGAGAAAGTGGATTTGAAAGGTTGAGTGTGGATAAAGGCTTCTCTAATTCGATGTATGCGATCGAACGCGAAAAACATGGCATCGCGGGATGGTGGAATTGAGTTGTGAGAACGAAAGACTGAAACAACCCGCTATCAGCGCCCCGTTCGGCCAAAATCCTCACCTGATGTACACAAACTGGGAAAGTAAATCTAATAATCTATGTAAAACCCTTCGTCCAAAATCGCTAATATAACAGTCGCATCGCCAACCCCAAAACAGTCAGGGTTTTTCCTCTTAACACCCTCCCCTCTCATTCTCCCCGAAAGGAATAAAAAGAAAACTGAACAGTTTCCAAAATATAGTTTTTTTCATTAGGTACCTGCATTATCAGCTAAGTTTTGCAACGCATTCAATTTACCGATACTGACGTAGGATTTGGGAAATCGACGAAACGTTTTATTTTCATTTTCAGGGATTTAAATCAGTCTTTTTATGCCAATAAAATTTTAAGTTCTCTCGGATTAATGGATTTAACGGCTGAATCTGAATAATTTAGACAAAATGCACTTATTTTCTCCTTCATTCACATACACACACACACACACACACACACATATATATATATATATATATATATATATATATATATATATATATATATATATATATATATATATATATATATATTAGGTTGAGAAATAATTTCTTGCAGTTTTTTTAATGTTGTGTTGATTTAAGTTTTGTTGACGTGACTTGTGCATATATTAAGAAACAATAATAAATAATGAGAGCAAACTTTACCATGGATGGGCTACGTCTCTTAACAGCGTAGACTATTCGGCTTTTGCTTAGGCTACGTCTCTTAACAGCGTAGACTATTCGGCTTTTGCTTAGGCTACGTCTTGAAGTTAAATAATAAGTCATTGCGGTTTATTTAAAAGTTGTGTTAATTTAATTTTTGTTCTGTACCCTCAAAATGGAATGTCCAGTTGAAAGAAAGGCTCATTTTCGACACTTGTTGTTATTCATTTTCAATCGAGATGGGAACAATGCAAACGCAGCCAAAGCTCGTCGCAATATTTGTGTTGTGTACGGAGAAAATGCTTTTTCAGAAAGGATAGCTCAATGGTAGTTTCCACGTTTCAAAAACGGTCATTTCAATCTTAATGACGAAGAACGTTCTGGTCGCCCCATTAAGTTGGATGAAGATCGATTGAACGAGCTTCTTCATGAAAATCCTCGTCAATCGACTAGAGAATTGGCTGTACAATTGGCGTGTGATCAGACAACTGTAGTGAATCACCTTTATTCGATGGGGAAAGTTAAAAAACTCGGTGCATGGCTTCCGCACGCTTTGAGCGAAAGCAACAAACTTCAACGCTCCATGATTGCCTCAGGTTTGCTTGCTCGTTACAAGGCTACTCCTGGATATAAGAACAGATTTCTTCACCGCATCAACACTGGTGACGAAAAGTGGTGTGTTTATGTAAACATGAACCAGTGAAAAAAATGGCTTAGCCCCAATAAAAACCACTACCGCGATTAAAGCAAGGAATTCATCCAGTAAGACAATGCTGTGTGTGTGGTGGGATTGTGAAAGCATCATTCTTTATGAGCTCTTTGCGAACAACGAGATTATCAATGCAGATATCTACGTTCAACAAATGTATCGACTCACCGAAGCTATTCGTGAAAAGCGACCTCATTGACGCTATAGAGTCCTTCTGCAATACGACAATGCTCGTCCTCGTATTGTGAATTTGACAAAATACGCCATCCAAACGCTTAATTGGGAAATCCTGCTTCATTCTCCATATTCGCCAGACTTGGCTCCATCGGATTTCCATCTGTTCCAATCGCCCTCCAACAATTTGCGCGGCGTTTCGTTCAATACTGATGTGAATTAAGAAGCTGGTTAGACGAATTCTTCGAGTCAAAATCCAGAGCTTTTTATTGCAAAGGCATCGAAAAACTAATTGAACGTTGGGAAGAAGTCGCAAATAACAACGCAGAATACATTATTGATTAAATTGCATATTGTTATTAATTATAAATGAAGTATTTCTAAAATTGTTAATGGCAATGAATAAATTTGATAAAACCGCAAGAACTTATTTCTCAACCCAATATATATATAAATATATATATATATATATATATATATATATATATATATATATATATATATATATATATATATATATATATATATATACATTCGGGCGTTTAGAATCGCATGTCACAAGAACATGGAGTTTTAAAGAGATGAGAAAGGGACATGGAATGACAACGATGAATGCGGGCAAAGAGCAGCTAAATTAAGGCAATCCATACTGAGAATATATTAATATCACTGGGGGCCAATTTTGAAATGTCCTGGCCGTAAGTTGAACTACCATAAAACTCAATATTAAACCAGGCTCAAAGAATAACTCACAAAGGAATTTTATGCCATATCTCTTACCGGCTCATGAATTTAAGGCTCACTATTTATATCACAGAAGAAAGGTAGAAATTAAACATGGCGAAAGCTCCGTGGCAATTACTTTCCTACCCGCAGACCTATGATTTAATTCCTCATTGATATATATATATATATATATATATATATATATATATATATATATATCAAGAATTATTTGCAATTGCGCAATCATAATTATGCAGTTAAGAAAGAAATTATTAGCTAACTTAATCTCTTCCTCGAAGCCCCTCGGAAGGGGCTCTTTTCTCATACACAAGAGAAAAAAACCCCATAAAATTAACTATTCTAAGACAGTAAAAAACTGTCCTTCGATCATGGATTCGGCAGAATCCCACTTGATTGCGCGATTATAATTGTACATATGTAAAGATAAATCAAATTGCGCATTATAGTTGCGTACATTGATCCGATGTTTTAAGCATACCTGAAATTATTTCTCATTTTTTTCTAATATATATATATATGTATATATATATTTATATATATATATATATATATATATATATATATATATATATATATATATATATATATATATATATATATATATACAGTGTGATATGACACAAGTATTTGCTCAATTAAATTTTCAATATATTTGAAATATTTCGTGCTTTTGTCTGGTTATAAATCTAACAAAATTGGAAACAAAAAGTAAAAAATCTGAAAAAAGGTCTCTCTCATCAGTGGGAGGCAAATTATATATATATATATATATATATAAATATATATATATATATATATTTATATATATATATATATATATATATATAAAATATATATATATATATATATATATATATATATATATATATATATATATATATATATATATATATATATATATATATATATATATATATATATGCAGATACACCCACAAAGGAAAAGTTAAAAACGATTCCAAGCGCTTTGGTCTTTATTTTTAAAGACCTTTCCAAGGAAAAAACAGGAGGCAGGACATACATTGCCTTAAATAGTGGAAAGGGAGGGGGATTAGACTACCTACTTCTGAACCCTAATTAGAGGGTACAAAATTCTGAAACAACCTTATTTGAGATTTTAGGTATGTAGTGATAATGAGGTGTAGCGTGAACAAACCCGGGCTAATGTTGAAATTGGAGAACGCGTTACGGAGATGCATTCTAATATATTTCTCGAAATATAATTACTGCATTTTATGACTGGTTTAGCACTGTTCCAGTTAATGCTATGGTTAAAATTGTACATATGTAGCAAAGGCGCAGATTGTTCACTGTGATTACGTACATTGGCTTGACGTTGCTTAACCCGGACATCTAGTTAAGCAACATTAAGCCAATGTACGTAATCACAGTCAACACTCTGCCTTATTCGGCCCTGTTTCTAAAGGTTTTTAAATTTAAAGAAAAAAGGTACTTTATTTAAATATGAATTCTAATATTCTTAGTTTTATAGAAAATTCATGCAAAATCTTGTCGTGTAGCTCTTGTTTACTTTTTAGGTCACTCAAGATTTGTGTTTCGCTCGAACTGCGAGCCAGAGAATAGAGCCTTTCCTGGCCATTTCAAATATGATATAATTCCGACGTCGCTTGAAAATTTTGTTCATCGGCAACTGATGTTTGAGGCAAGGTCAGCCAACGTTCATTCTTTTTAACACTCTCCGACAAAAGCAGACACCAAATCCATTCTTTGAATGAACTCTAATATGACATTGGCTGACTTGATTTCCTTAAAATTCCTATCGTTATACATATATTTCATTTCACTCGCCTAAGATTTGCATTCACAAAAATCTGGATATGTGTATTGTAAAGCCTTCGATTTTCGCATAAAAAGCGCAAACATTTCCAAGTTCATATTAAGTAATTAAAAAATACAACTGCCTAATGCAAGTTGTCGTTCTATAAATACATTATAATATCGTCAATTGTTTCTAAATCGCCACTTTCTAGTTCCTTTATTTCCTTCGAGTCATTTGTTTTAGAGGAGGCAGGGACAGCTGATTGTGCCATAATGCTCATCTATATGATAGCTTTACATAAATTAAATTAAGTCCTATATCAGGTTAGAACGAAAGTAATGTCCAATTTTCTAAATTAAGTTTTAGATACTGTTTATTAAAATAGTGCCTCTTGTTATCTATTAGACGTTTTTCTTTTAAATTATAAAAATATTGTTCATAATCTTCTTCGGCATTCACCTGTATGTTCGTCCGATCTAAAAATAACATTAGGTATGTTTTACTCTATTAGATTCATAAAGGTATGAATGCAAGTAGTATAGAGGCAAAATCCATTCAGAGTACGTATGGGGATGATGCAGTAAATGAAAGTAGTTGCAGTAAGTGGTTTTTCCGTTTCCGAAGTGGTGATTTGAGTCTAAAAGACGGACTAGGAGAGGCTCATCTTAAAAACTTTATTCTGAAAAGTTGGGAGCTGTTGGCACAGCAAATCCTACTACAACTTCTAGGGAACTCGCAAAGCAATTTCAAGTAACCCATGCGATTGTACTATGCCAACTGAAAAGGATTGCAATGGTTCCAGTGATTGGAAAATAGGTCCCGAACGAACTGTCCACAGCGAATCTCTTGAGTTATTGCTTTCAAGACCCCTTCAAGTGATATTTTCCTACATGCTTGTTACTGGTGATAGGAAGTGGATCCTTTATCATAACGTTAAACGCCGTCGTTTTTGGATCAGTCGAGGAACCAGAATTTCTCAACAACCAAGACGAGGACTTCATCCAAAAAAGATCATGTTGAGTGTATGGTGAGATATTGAATTAATTACCAACTGTTAGCCAACAATTAAACAATTGTTAATCTCAACTGCAATCACCTTCGCCGATTGAATGCCGCTTTTGGCCAAAGGCAACTTCCTTATTCAACAGAACGGGTGTCTTCCTTCATCACGATAGCGCCCGTCTTCACGCAGTTTGAATGACTAAAGATTTCTTGGAGGTGCTCGGTTGGGAAATATTGCTTCATCCTCCTTATTTTTCTAACCTTTCTCTTTCAGGTTATCATATATTTAGGTGATTACAGAACTATTTGGAGGGTCTTAAGTTGACATAAATAGAAGACGTTGAAAACGAGTTGGGGTTATATTTTGAATCAAAACCTAAAGAATTTTATAAGCGTCGCATTTATAGCTTGTTGACAGATGGAATGAGTTTCTAGAATGTAATGAAGGTTATGTTTATGATTAAATATTTTCATAGGCCTAAATTTTTCCCTTTTTGATATATACCCAGAAATCGGACATTACTTTCGTTCCAACCTGATATTTTGTCTTGGTCCAACTTCATGGCAAGCTGCACTGCTAAGCGTCAGAGTTGTGAGCTCGAGATCATATGTTGTGATGGCAATTTATAAAAAATATAAAACACAAACGATCCAATCCTCATTATTTTCTAAAGTACTTTAAATGTCTATTTCAATTTCCAAGCATCTCTTTAAAGAAGATAGATTTCTTGATCTATAGCATGATCTTTTATCAAAGTGATGGAATGCTTATATTAAAATTTCGACAAAATATTCCGTTTTTTACTCCAAGAAGTAAATTTACTAAAAGAGCCCAATGAATAAAAATAATTTTACCTAATTTATTTTCTCAAGATCATTACTCAGAATTAAATTTAGTTTATGGATCTATTTAAATTATAATTTCCTTTGCACTCAGTTTAGCTCACCTGCCTACCACCACAGCTGCTCCATCATACTTTTGAATGAACAACTTTGTTTTAGCTTCACTAAAGATTTCCGCATATTTAATTACATCAGCAAACATTAAAACACTGTTATCTTTACTTACATCTAAAATTTTAAACGTCCTTCATTTACTTCGAATTCATATGCATATCTCATTATAATAATTGAGAGTTGGGCATCATTGCACAATCTGCTGTTTCATTTGTTTGTAGAGAAAAAAGGAACTTTTATAACTCCATAAGGATTACTTCACCAATGACAATCTCTATTGCAGATACGATATCATTTTATATTGTATTGAAGCTGCTGAAAATTTCTCCGCTCCTTCTTTTGTGGGAAGTCTAGATGCTTAAAACACAATCTTTCCCAAACAGTGCAATAGCTCACGATATTTACCCTAATTAAGGCTACATTTTCCTTTATAATAACCATGTTAATTCTTTCTTACATAGATATTTTACATCATTTGTTGTCTAAAATATTTATGCTTTCTTCAAATGACTTTTTATATGTTACTATTTATAGTTTTTCAGTCATGCTAGCAGCAGTTTGAGTATTAAATTCAAAAAAAGACTCAAGGATTTACATGAATTTGGCAGACATTCAAAGTATTTGTAAAATTACTGGAGCTACTATCAGTCCATATTTAATTTAAATTGGGTTGAAAGAGCAAACATGATCAATAAGTTGACAAGTTGGGGTAGCGCTAATGCCCGGTCGTACATGTACGTGTCCATGTGCGTACGCACACTTGTTCAAGTACACCACTCAATCAAGGCCGAACAAAAACCCGCCCTCTTAATCAGGGTACCAGAGGGATTAACTGGGGTTAACGAACAGCCTAATTATCTGACCATTTTTATTACAGTTGACCGTGTACGTGCAAGTTGCTTGCCGAAGTGGACATATGAAAATGATTATTGTGTACAATCGTAATAAGGTTAATAATAGATATTTTTTTAATTATTAGGAATGACCTTTTTCTTAACGATATGCAAATTACATGCTTTATTTAAGTCTACAGTGCTAGCAGCATTGCTCAGTTGAACCACTAGCTGATTTATTCTCTTCACTGGCTCCTTCACTGAATTTGCAAGGCACAAAAAAAAGCCTAGCGAAAGACATAATTTAAACATTTACGGAATACATGAAAGCAGGGCGAGAGATTGATAGGTCATCTTCGAAGAATGATCAGGTTTACAAAAATATTTTTTCTATAGACTGCAATGGGTAATTTGTCGCCGTTGGAAACTATGAAATTCATGCATGCATGTTGTCTGGCGTCCGTTTTATCTTTTTCTTATCATAGTCGAAGAATTAAATATCCTTCCTGAAGGAAGCAATACCACGGTAGAATTTATTCCATTCCTCCCAAAGTCTGGAAAAGGCAGGCTGTTTTGCTAGGGATTCACGCCGGGAGCTTCATTGCGAAGATCTCGGAGTGAATGGGTGTCAAACTGAAGACGGTGCAAAGGATCAGAAAAGAATTCGATGAGTCAGGCTGTGATTAGGAGGGTATAGGCAATCGAAAACCTTACTCTAAGCGTTCTGATACTAAAAGAATCCCTTAATTTGTCACAGAGATCCAGGCCATTATTAATAACAATCCTAACATGACAATGGGAAATTCCGCTACTACTAATACAAATGAGAAAGCGCCAGCTTATGTCTCAGAAGATGAAAAACAAGCGAAAAATCGTGTTACGAAGTTTGTGAACAAAGTGAAGTATCCCTCAAGCTTAGCATGCCTTTGGTTCTTCTCAGACGAGAAGAATTTCTGCCAACACCAGTTTTTTAACTCGAAAAACAAATGCTGGCTTGCTGTGTTCCCCCAAAGTTGGACCGAAAGTCATGAAGATCAAGCTCCTGGCCCACTTAATGGTGCTTGGGGTGGTTATCCTCAAGTTCCTAAGGAGTTAGTATTTCCCTGGATCCAGTAGGTAGCCGCTGGAAGGTCTTCCATGTGGCACCAAGACTCTGCACTGTTACATAATCAGGAAAACTGTAGAGATACCAACAAGGGCCCGTGCACCTCTAAGATTGAGCTATGTGTAGGATGACCACACCTTTCACTCAATTAAACAGGGGGACCGTTGAAAAGGCTTGGAGCAGATTCCAACGCCGCCTGGAGGCAGTGGTTAAGTCCAACGGCCAGTTCATTGAATACCATGATTATAAAATCCTTCAACTCTTTAACATGTAACTTTGGTATTTTAGTTAGAGTTGGTGTACCTTTTCGTTTAGCGATTGCTGTTTCTGTGGCTTTGTACTTTTCTTAGTAAAAGGGCATTGAAGCCTTTATGGTGAACTTTAGCCTCTCCTATCTTGAAAGCTTTCATACATTCCTTTTTTGTATATATTTTTTCTGTTCTCTTTATTTTTACTATTATTCTATTTTTGATTTATTTGCTATTGCTTTGTTGTTGTTTTTTCTTTTTATTTGTTTACTTCTCATCTTTTTTTTGTCATGTTTTTCTTTCAATGATATACATATTTCTATATTGCTTGGTTACTCATGATATTGAGGTGGAAATAAGTAGTTTTTTGTGTGAAGGTCTTCAGGGCTGCCTCAAACTCTTCGTGCATAAACGGCCTTCCTTTTCCCGCGCTCAAGTCCAAGCTCATTCAACCTCGTTAGTATTTCCTCTTCATAACCCACATCAAAGTCTTAGTTTTCCTCATCTCTTATCCTGAATTTACCCTCCCAATATTCTTTAAAATGGCGTTCTATTAGCAGGTCGTTCATGACTTCCCTTCCGCAGACTTTGATTGTAATGCCAGCCTTGGTGGTTCCTCTTAACCTTCTTATATGGCTTAATAACTTTGGGGAATCATTTTCGGCGTCTATATTTCCTATGATGCTCTCATTTTCACCCGCCTTCACGCTACTTAGGTGCTTAAGCTCCATCCTTATGTTCAGCCCCCTTCTATATCTATCCGTTTTGCTGCCATAGATGTTTATTTCTGTAATTAATGTATCCAGTCGATCCATTCTGTGCTGAATATTTCTCTCCCACATTGGAGCCTGGAGTGTTATAAATTCTATTTTAGTGATGGTCAGCCTGTCCGCTTCTGCTGTTCTTGCTGTTGTTGGCTAAAGTGTTCGTCGATATCTTCGAGAGTGCAACCGTCTAGCTGGTTCCCTCTGTAATCTTGAAAGAGCGGTGTATAGGTGGTCCTCTCGACCCTGGGCATACACCTTCAAAAGGGGATCTCTACTTGGATGGAAGACTTCGATACAGTAGTGATAATGCTGACGTGATCCGATGGTGTACATATATGGGCATGGCGTCGTTTCATGTTTTAATGCGAAATTTGGGTTTGTGAGGTAGCATCCAGAGTCGTTGAAGATCTCCCTGTTAGGAACATCGCAAAGTCTGGACCATCTTTTTGTACTTCGTTTAGACCAATGCGCAGACACATTGTGTTTTCTGGACCATTGGATGCGGTAGTGCAGCCATCCTCTCTTCAATGGGCATTAAGGTCACAATCAGGATGGTAGAGACGTTCTTTCTGAATAGCCAAAGGAAGTTACGGATCGAGAGGTACCTGCACCTGTGGTTGGTAACCCACTGCTATGACTAGATTCTCAATGGTCGTACTGAGTTGATTATCAGATAAGTTTCTTCCAAGTCTCGTATCTCTTTATACCTGATGCCTCTCTGTATGGCAATAGCCTCATCATCGTACATCTCCTTGGTGTTTTTAGCCCTGATAACGTTGCAGTTATGGATTTTAATATAATTCTTATCCTAGTCTAATCTATGGTCAAAGACTAGTATTACTTTCCGATCTATTTGTCTTATGATGTTGTTACGTTACTCTATGTTTTTAGTTTTAGCTGTTCTCTCTTCTAGATGGCAATCACAATCTACTCTATCTATTTTTTTAAATAGATCGTGAGAAAGATTAAAGCACAACTTGGGGCGTACCTATTTATATTATGGTGGGTTTCAGTGCTGCGGGTATTTCTTCTTTGTTTGCATCGTGATCGTAATCCCATTTCAAGTTGGCTCTGACGAGGCCTTCAATGATTTTCTCTGTTCTAGTGAGTTTGAGTAACGGTGCTGATAGTGAGGAATAGATTTTCTTATTTAAGTCTAAAGTTGTCTGGACGGGTGTATTTGTTTTGGCGTCTTTTGAAGATCTCCAATCTTGATTCGATCTTTGCGAGTTAAATTTCCTCCTGGGATGGCTGGCATGTTTTCATACACTTCATTACTTCAAGTTCTCTCGGTCTGGTCAAATGGGGTTCTCTTAATTTGGAACGGGATGGACAGGTATTTTGCACGTAAATAGGTCATGCTTCATGGATGGATACAATTGAGACAGTTTTTTCTTGGACAGAGATTTCATCGCTTGCACGTAAGAGGAGTTCGCTTTTCTATTTTTCTATTCGATGATTTTTCTGTTTTTCTCATTCTTCAGGTTTTTCTTTATGGGACAGGACTTTGAAAGCATGCGGAGGGGGTTCACACAATTAAGACTTCTTATTTCTCGTGTTGTGCACTCTTTCCTGGTATGTCCCAAGCCGGCACACTCTGAACAAAACTTGATCTCGAACTCTGGTCGCATGTTGCTCCAGAGTGTAATACGAAATAAACACTTGGATTGATACAAATGTTTCCCTCTCGACGCAGGCGGCTGACATTTTTGAGCGAAACAAACAATTTCACTTCTGATGCTTTTGCAGCCATCTCTGTATTCTGGAACGTGACATTAAATAGTTGGGTATATTCTCCTCCATCACGGTTTCTGAACTTATATACTTTATCTATGTTGGCTTAATTCTGTCGAGCCTCGATTTTCAACTATATTTTATCTGAGGTGCATGAGTCAACCTATGGGTCCAGGCATCTGCATATTATAAATCTCTGAGCAGAGAAGTGTGAGCCTATTTCTTCAATAAAACACTCTGGACTTCTCGCTAAGTAGTTTATCTAGATCTTGGTTGTTATCCCAGATGGCCAGTAGCTATACAACTGGTCCACCAGTCGACAGAGCGCAATACCCAATGTCGAAAAGACAACTTTAAAGGTCTTCCCTCTTGTTGGTTTGTTTTTTTTTCGTTTTTTACATAGTTTTTATCTGACAATGGCTACAAGAGCAGAAGTTGCCGTAATCACTCTCAAGAGTAATGTCCGATGACGGGACAGCTAGCGTGCGCAAAGATGACCCGGAATGGGACATTCAGCAAGAATGTACCGAAAAGGCTGAGGAACAACGCATATGTTTCAGTAAGGGGCAGGAGATCGCTCTATCAAATCTAGGTGCGTCCCGCGAGTGTGCCAAATTCAAAGGTGGCAGAAAGTGACTTGAAGCCGTCGCAGCATTGGGTGGTAGGTCAATGGGAACAGTAGCGTTGAAATGGCACGCAACTATAAGTTCCCCTGGGCAGTGTCCTATCTTATTTGCCAGGCATCTAGGAGGGCTGCTCTGATTCCTGCCATGTAGTTGCTGTGAGGAAGAGCGACACGTTGGTCGGGTCGTTCAGTTCTCGCGAACATTTTGGCGCTCTCATCTACGCCTTCATTACACGCAATTACCACATGCCCAGGAACTCAGCAAAAGATATTCTCCACATCCGCCAGGCACGCGGCAGCCGTGGCATCACGGATACCACGAACTGATGGGTGTGGAGATTGAAATGCCCTGAAAGCTGTGAGGGGGCTTTTTGAGTTGCTTAGGATCACAATCCGATCTCTGAACCGGGCATGACGTGTTATCTCGTGTACCCTGTGGTATATTAATACCAACTAAGCAGTGGAGACGGAAACAACACTGGGTAGAGCCCCGCTTACTTCAAACAGAGGGAAAACAGAGTAGAAGTTGAACCTCTCTAGCCTAGTCTAGTATATCCTAGACTAGTATAGCATACCATAGACTAGAATTACCTTGCATAACTTAGCCTATTATAGCCTTGGTTAGCTAGCCTATCGTAGCCTAGTGTAGTTTTACCTAGCATAGCCTTGGTTAGCTAGCCTATCGTAGCCTAACAGAGTATTACCTAGCATAGCAGAGCATATGTCTCCCTCGCCTATTATACCCTAGCCTACCATAGTATAGCCCTATCTATTCGAGTATAGCTTAGCCTGGTATAGTATAACCTAGCCTAGCATTAACTATCTGAGGCAAGTATAGCCTATACTATCCTATTATACCCTAGTCAATCATAGCTTAGTATTTTCTAGCCAAACATACTATATGCTATCCTAGCATAGCATTTTATTGCCTAAATTATCATAGTATAGCCTATCCTATAATAACCTATTCTAGACTTGTATAGCAGATTATAGCATATTATAGCTTAGTCTAGTCGAGTTATGGAGGGGGGGGCATATCCTTACTCTCCCCGTTTTTTTTATTTATCAAATTAATTTATTTTTGCTTTACACTTTGGTTTCCTCGATTGCATATTCTTCTTCTGGACTGAATATCCTTATTTCTCTAAGTTAGCCCTTGAAACATTTGTCTTCACTTTTCTTGACTTCCTATTCTTCTTGGATGGGTTGGTCGTTAATCTTCGTTTTTTCTTTCTTGATGCATCTTCATATTCTTCCAATTATCTTGAGTTGATGATTTCTTCGTGCTTCTTGATTCGTTCCTTATTCTTTTTGGCTGGGTTGTCTGTCCATAATCTTCGTTTTCCTTTCTTGATGCATCTTCATTTTCTGCCATTTTATCTTGGGTGGATGATTTCTTGATCCTTCTTGTTGAGTTAGTCCTTCGAACGTTTTCTTTCTTGAGATTTCTTAATAAAAGTTTCTGGATTCTTTAATTTCGAACGCGGTACCATTGGATTTGAATGCCAATACTCTAGCCTCACGACCGGTTTTAGTCCGTCTTTGGTTGGTAAATTTATCGGCTATTTATATTATCGAGTTGGAGGGAATTTTTCTCTGATACATTTTCGCACCTCTACACAGGTCCCTTTCTAGAAGGCGGAGCGAATTTGAGGATTGGGGAGAGACTAGTCTTGGATTTCTTAATCGAGGAATAGTAGCTCTCCCTCCTACGGCCTCCGAGTATGCGGGATGAGTTGAGCTAATTTAGTGGAATTGAGGAGAGCGAACGAAATCTTGTGTCTAATCAATGAGTAATGGCTTCTTCTTCCCGGGTCTCCTAAGTTCCCAGCAGCACTTTTTCTTAAATCTCTAGTAGGAGGGCAGGTGCAGTTGTAACGAAGATCAGAAGATTGTTCGGCCTTTGATGGTCACCAGTTATGGGGAAGGGGGGGGGGCATATCCTTATTCTTCAATTTTATTTATTTATCAATTTTCTTCTTGTTCATCTTGGTTTCCTGGATGCAGGTTGTCTTCCTTAAATCCATTTTCTTCTTCTTTTGAATTTCCTTTTTCTTTAAGTTGGCCCTTCAAACATTTGTCTTGAATTTTTCCTTGACTTCCTATTCATCTTGGCTGGGTTGATCTTAATCTTCGTTTTAATTTCTCGATGCATCTTCATTTTTCTTCCATTTATTCATTTAGATAGGCTTCCTTTTTTTTCTTGTCTGGGTTGGTAGTTAATCTTCGTTTTTCTTTCTTGATGCATCTTCAGTTTCTTCCGTTTATCTGAAGTTGATGATTTCGTCTTAATTCTTGATGAGTTAGTCCTTCGAACGTTTTATTCCGTTTTCTTTCTTGAGATTTATTCCTAAAAGTTTCTGGATTCTTGAGTTTCGAACGCGGTACCGTTGGATTTGAATGCCAATACTCTAGCCTCACGACCGGCTTTAGTCCGTCCTTGGTTGGTAAATTTATCGGCTATTTATATTATCGAGTTGGGAGGATTTTTTCTCTGATACATTTTCGCACCCCTATAGAGTATAAGCCGAATAGTTACGATGTACATGCCAAAACAAAATTATTCTTGGGATAACCTCCGAAAGACTTTGGCAATTATATCATTCGAAAGAGAATGTAAAACAAGATATAAGTTTCAAATTCTATTAGAATCGACCGAATAGATATGATGTTATGCCCAAGAATTACAGTTCCCGGGCTAAACTTGGGAGGACTTTGGCAATTATAGCATTCGAAAGAGAATGTAAAACAACATAAGGTTTTTACATTTCGTTAGAATCGGTCGAACAATTATGATGTTATTACAAAAACAATATAAGCAAAACGGGGACTGACCGACCGAGATAGTGAGATGTCGAGTCGCTTGCGAATAGACTCGCACGGACTAAAAATCTCGAACGCACTACTACCGGCGCTGTGGAAGCTGTAGGATCAAAGGGTGGCGACAAATATTTAGAGGTGGTACCCTGTAGGGTGGCGTCCTGGGCACAAACAGAGGCGTCACCTGCCCGAGAACTACATTGAGGTCTTTGAGTTTCCTAGCCCTAAATCCAAAGTGCTTAGTGTATGACTGGCGTCTCTCGTTGGCCAAGATGCAGTCAAGATCAGCCGCGGGTGAAGGGAGGGCCGCTGGCGACTGAGGGAGGCATCTGGCTCGCGCATACAAGCGCATGATGCGCTGTGTACAGCGCAGAGGGCGTAGCATCTCCCCAGCATCGACACGAAGGCTCTCAATGGGGAAAGTGTGGAATGCATCGTTTGGCAGACGGAGAGCGGTGTGATGGACCGAGTCGACCTTCCACAATATAAGCTCGGCTGCAGATACCTTATATTTAACGCTTCGAATGAACAAAGGATCGGTAGAAAAGTGAGTCAGTAGCCCTCTCAGCACCCCAAGTGATGAACGCACGGAACGAAGAATGTCCATAACGCGGGTAAAAGAGACTCTATAGCTGCGAATGTGAGCTTCCTAGGTGAGGTATCGGACGAAAACAAGACCAAGGAAATGGTGCGAATCCACTATTTCCAGACGAGACCAGTTTATGAAAAAGTATGGCAGCAAAAGTCCACTACTTTATTCTTGGTCAAAGAAAAAACCGAAACCTTTGCGTTTCGGCAAAGCGAGAGATGCGGTTCAATTCCTGATTGACTCGACGCTCCAGAGTTAGAACTTTGGCCGCAACAAAAGAGATCGAAAGGTCGTTCAAGTATAGCGTAGTGAGATCTTATGGCTGCACTGTGATGATACTGTCAATGATCATGGCAAAGAGTTTGACACTGAGGACACCTCCCTGCGGGGCACCCTCTTCTTGCTCCATTGGTCCGGAGAAGACTCCTTCTACCCGTACGAGGAATCGACGCTCTCGGAGAAATGAAGAAATAAAGATTGAGTGTCGTGCTTATGTCTCCATCGTGTGGTGAGTTTTCATTATACCTTAACGCTATACGACATCATAGGCTTTTTACAGATCGAAAAACACAGTCGCGTGATGCTTTCTACAAAGGTAAGCTTCGCAGACATCAATTTCCAGTCGGTTCCTCACCTTCCTTCTCCCCCAAGTCTCAATGTGTTTAACGGGCCCGAGGCAGAAGATACGTCGGGGTGCCGTTAAGGGATAGCAGAAGAAGAAACATAGGCGAAAAAAGAAATCAGTAGGAGAGAAGAAAGTGGTCTAAGTTGAACTTCTTCCGGCAAGCAGGTGGATAGAAAACAAAGAATGGAATATTCCATTATTTAGACATACTGATTAACGTGGAATCCGAACGACGGGTGAAAGTTTTCTACCTGTCATTCGTATTTCATCTATCCAGTCGTTCTGAACAACTTCTCCGTAGTTTGCGGGAGAACCGCCAATCATATCCTGTCTTTGTTCTTTCTTTTTAACTTGACGGGCGGTCCATTCAATCTTTTTTATTTGTTTTTATTTATTCACTGTTGCATTCAAGCGTATTCTTTGGTCGCTCTGCCTTCAACTGAAGGTACGTCCAACGACCGAGTGCCGGGTGGTATAACCCGGCCAACCCCACTGCTTTGTGGGAGCCCGTGGAAGGGCCAAGGCTTCAGGGGTAAACCTGGAGATCAAATCTACACGGTGTTCGTGCATTAGGCTATAGTCCAAGAAGGGACTTTTTTCGGCAGAGCACTGAAACTTAAACCTTCTCTAGTCGTCCTGGATCATTTCCTTGCCACCTGACTCAGCAGGAGAAAGTGAAGATGGTAGACCGAAGAATGCACATCTACTGTCCACCTTAAACATCATCGTGTAAGTTATCACTCCATGCATTGTTCATTTATCCACACATTCTTGCAATACCATATCCACAATGCTGCCATAGCCCGTCGTGCAAGAAGACACCAACAAATACAAGGACCCCATATCTGCGATGTCTGTATAAGAGGCTGTGCCAACCTTTGCGGACTCCGCAGCCATCAACGATCATCAACCAAACATCATCAAAATCATCCATGTATGGAGTTACGTCGTCATCGGCAACGATGGACAACATTAAGCGAGTAAGCATGTGTATTCTGTAGCATTCCTGCCGTTATTTTTCTATGTATTTGAGCTTTTTGCCAGAGTCAAGCAGATCTAAGGGATTCTCGCGTTGTGTTGGTCTTATGTCCGCAACGAGTCGCTGGCTCAATGTAGCCAGCTAAAACCAAAGCTACCAAACGTAATTGAGGTCACCGAGTTAAAATATGATATAAGCTGACCACCAGGTGGTGCCACCTACTGGTTAGAGGTGTTAAATCGGATATTTTTAGATAGATGAAGGTGAAACCAATGTCACAAGGGGTAATTGAGGTTTCTGAGTCCATATCTGATTGATTTTTGCTGCAGGTCCAATAGATCATCTCCAGCTAGTTTTTTATTCCTGTTTATTCGCTTTAGTGAGTGTTTGTCTGTTTGGTTTGGTTGTTTCTCTTGTTATCACTTAGGGTTTCTCCGTCGTGAATTTACACTTTTGTGTTTCATTTAGTTCACTGTAGTTTGTTTTTGTTTATTATTCCCCGTTTAGATTCTTCATCGTTTTTTTTTTCATTTTCATTTTCTTGCTCAAGATTCTTATCTGGTAAGATTTTCTTAGTTGTGATAACTGTAAGAGGCGTAAGTAATTTTGTTGTCGTATTCGGGTTAATTTGATCTTTTGGGAGTTATGTTTTTGTTTTATTTTTTATTTGGACGCTTACGGGCTTACCGTAACCCAATGGCTCATCATATCCCCTCTGTTTGGTAATTGGGGGGGGAGGGAGAGTTATTGGGCACTATGGATCGTTTCAGTTGTCCTTCGTTGTCTGTTACCGCATCACTAACCCTAAACTTCCCACTTACAAATTCTTTGTATCTGTTGCTGTGTAAGGTGATACAGTCGCCAAGGAGATTATGATTTTATTAATAAAGTAGTAATTACTCAATAAATTCTTAATCTTCTTCTAGCTCTCCCGTTTTGCCCTTGAAAGACCATTTGACTTTTCCCTCCTTTAGGGCCTTGATTATGTCCTGTTGCCGTTTTCTCATTAGTAGGGAGTATTCGTCACTGACATACACTTTGAGTTTAAGGCCTGCTGCCTCAATCCTCCTAGTGTTGCTTTGCACAGCTGTATTATTTTCTTTTTCTTATCATGTTGTTTTTGGTGTTACGAAGTCTGATTCTATTCTTGGCTTCGATTTGTCCCCTCCTGTGAGCTTTGCCACATTGAGGTTTAATATTTCTGAGGAGGGCGGGTTCTCGAGGAACTGTAGGTGTGCGAAATGTGTGAGAGAAATTCTTTCTAACTCGATAATATAAATAGCAGAAAAACTTACCATATAAAAAGTCTGGACTCACCAGTCGGGCGGCAAGCGTATCGGAAACGGAATCAAGAGATACCTCGTTCGAATCTCAGCAATTCCAAATAAATTTTAGAAAATCGCACAAGAAAGAAAACGAAGATGTTTCAAGGACAAACTCAAGAAGAATACGGAAGCCCGGAAGAAAATGCTTAAAAAGACCAACTAAAAGAAGAAGAAGAAAATTTGAAGAAGACAACCTGCAGAAAAGAAAAATCGAGTGGAAAGCAACCCAAGAAGAAGATACGATAACAAGACAATAAGATAAAAAAAGAAGAAGCAAAGAAAAGATATAAGAAAGGCCAACTTAAAGAAAAAGGAAACATAGTCAAGTAGATTGATAACAAGACAACAACAACAACAATAAAGAACAAAGGCATACCCTCTCCCCCATATAACCACATATTTTTCATGCCATTTTTTGCGAGCAATTTGTTGAGGGCATCTGAGAAAGTTCCTAGTTTTCCTATGTTTATTATGTGCGCGTATAATATGAACGTAGGAAGTTGCAGTAAGGAATCATTCTGTATTGTTAGATGAGTTCTTGTCTCCCTCATCTGTTGCACTATGGCCTTGGCCAACCCCGCGTAGGTTGCATTATTCTCATTTTCTGTTGTATTTCTTTCTTCGTTTTATTTTCTTAGAATAATTTCGTCACTTTTGGGGCAAAACATTGCCATTTTCCATTGTGGGCCACTACAATTGAGCAATTTCTTCTCCGTTGGGTGGGCACAGTCGTTCCAGAAATACCCTCACTGGGCGTATTCAGACCAATTTTGTTCGTTACCTGTACAGTTTCTCGTTGTGTGATCCTCCATCTCGTAGCAATTGAATCACATCTGCATAATGATGTGCATCTCTTTTCGCATATTTTCAGGTGGAACACATATGTCCAACAAAAGTAAGGCGACCTGGAAGATTTTATTTGTCTTAGTGAACACTATTTCGCTTTTTATCTCTTCCTTTGTGTGTGAATCTACCCACATGTTTATTTTCCAACATATGAGGTTACTGTTGGCTGTAATTGGTAACGGAATTCTGTGCGCAAGTTCGATTGTTTTTAATGTTTCTCTTCCATAAGCTGGGACTAATCTTTTTATTAAGTTGAGGAATAAGTTCGTGGTTGTTTTAATGTTGTGTTGATTTAAGTTTTGTTGACGTGATTTGTGCACATATTAAGAAACAATAATAAATAATGAGGGCAAAGTTTGCAAAGGTTAGGCTACGTCTCTTCACAGCGTAGACTATTAGGCTTTTGCTTAGGCTACGTCTTGAAGTTAAGTAATAAGTCATTGCGGTTTATTTAAAAGTTATGTTAATTAAGAAGCTGGTTAGACGAATTCTTCGAGTCAAAATCCAGAGATTTTTATTGCAGAGGCATCGAAAAAACTAGTTGAACGTTAAGAAGAAGTCGTAAATAACAACGGTAAATACATTATTGATTAAATTGCATATTGTTATCAATTAAAAATGAAGTATTTCTAAAATTGTTAATGGTAATGAATAATTTTGATTAAACTGCATGAACTTATTCCTCAACCCAATACATCGTGGTCTGTGTAGCAGAATTGGATGTACCCATTTGACACGTCTAGGATACAGATTAGGGCAACTTTTCGGTCACCGTAAAGTGTTTCTATCAGCTTTGCTTTTTCGGGTTTCTTCTTCCTCTCGAGTGTCCTTAAATGTACACGGAAACATTTGACTCTTCCCCCTTTCTCTTAGGCGGGAGGCGTTCTCGTAATTTTTTGTGACTTAATATTTGTAGTTTATCCTTCTGTGCAATTCGAAAAGATACAGATTGTGTTAGGACAGTTCTTTCCTTTCTTTCGCACTACTTATTCGTCCCTATATACGAGGGGAGGTCAATAAGTTTTGCAATTCGGATATAATGAAACGAGATATGAGGAAAAGTGCTTTATTATTTTTCAATATAACTACCCTCGACTTCAATGCACTTGCGTCACTTGTCCCTGAGGCTTCGAATTCCCGACAACCAGAAATCTCCCGACTGCTGTTCAATCCACTCCTGGACGGTGAGCTGGAAATCTTCATCGTCCCCAAACCGGCGTCCACGCAGGGCAGCCTTGAGCTGGCGGAATAAAAAGTAGTCGCTAGGGGCCAGATCTGGACTGTAGGGGGGACGGGTGAGCTCCTCGAATCCGCACTCGCGCAGGGCAGCTTGTGCAACTCTGGCCTTGTGGACTTTGACGACGTTGAAGTCGATCATGGGGCATGAGGTTTCTAGGGACCCAACGAGCAGAGATCTTGGTCATGGCCAAATTGTCGTGGATGATGTTGATAACACTTCCATGTGATATTCCAAGTTCTCGCTCGATTTCTTCTCTGAAAGTTTTAGATTGAATGCGCCGTCCAGAAGTTGACGTCTTACGTCTTGAAAAAGTTTGAAGAAAAACTATATAGTAAGAATAGAGTGTATAGTGGGTGTTTAGGTCAATTGGTGAAAGAGAATGAGTTGAGTAATGTTAACAGTTGCTGGGTGACCAGCCATCTCTTAGGTGCTTTTCTTCGCGTGGTGTTTCCTTTCCTCTTTGATTCTTAAAGTGGATGCTCTCGTGCCTATTTTATTCTTTGGTGTTTGTCTTGCTTATTATTTGGCTAATTTGCAGTTGTGTGTTGTTTATTCGTTTCTTCTGTAATTTTCTGCAATCTTTTATGTTATAGGGAACATTGGTATCAGGTTCTCTCTTGTTAGTGGTTTCTCACTTCTGAAATTCCTCCTGTTGTTTTCTCGGAAATTTATGGGAATATCTATAGTCATTTTTTCTTCCTCACTGTGTCTAATCTAGTTTCTCCGATATCTTTGAGTGTTCTCTTGTACAATGTGATATTTATTGGTTCCAAATCTATATCTTAGTGAAGATCCCTTTGTCTTCGACGTTCTCTCCGTCTTGTATTGCTTATTACCAAGATTCCGCTGTTCTGGATTCTTTTCAGTTTTATAGCGTTAGTTTTGTGGAGCATGTTTAGCGGTATAGCTGGATTTAGAAGAGTCGAAGGCATATAATGTTGTATGTTTTGATTTTGCTGTACATATTCAAGTCTCAAGTAGATACATCATCACCTGATTGGCTTTGGCTAAGTTTATTCTTTCAGCCAAGTGTTTTTTGTAGCCATTCCTAGTAATTCTCAGTTCAAGAACCTCGCCTTCTTTATAATACTGATATCTTTTCTCAACCACCATCACTCTTGAGGTTTTTCACCTCCCAATAGGGATTATTATGAACTTTACAGCGCTTGTGCAGAGCTTCCATTTTTTTTCGAGGTTGTTTATATTTTTAGTCTCGTGCGACTCTATATCTCAATGTTTTGGTCCGTCTGTCGGTCCCCTTTTTGCGTTGGTAATAACATTGTAACTATTAGGCAGATTTGATCGAAATCTGAAAGCCTTATGTTGTTTTACATTTTCTTTCGAATGATATAATTGCCAAAGTCCTCCTAAGGAGAGGCAGGAAATTATTTGGCAATACCATCATGACTATTCGGCCGATTCTAAAGAAATTTGAAACCCTCATGTTGTTTTGCATTCTCTTTGGAATGATATAATTGTCAAGGTCTTTCCAAGGTTAGTCGGGAATGTTCTCTTGTACAATGTGATATTTTTAAGGTCGTAAGTTCATAAATCAGAATAAGTGAGAGCGCGCGACTTTGGTCAACAGACCTTGTTTATTTCCACCGCCGTTGCTCTGGCCATGGTTAATCATGCTTGTATGGGCTATTGGTGATGATCGTAATATCATCTGTGAATTTAATGTATTTCGTTGATTCGAAAACTGGGTTCGGCAATTCTCTTCTATATATATTATACAATGTAGGAGTCAAGCCTCCCACTGCGGGACACCATGGTGTATTTCGAATTTTGGTACTTGGTGGACTTCAACGGAAATGTAAGCTGTGTGTTTTTTGATATAATCACATAAGCACTTGATTAGAATAGAAGGGAGTCACAGCCTTTTAATTTTGCATTTCAATCCAACTCTCCAAACTTTATCAAACACTTTCTGCACATTTGTAAGAACTATTTCCGTATAGTACTTCTCGTGCTTGGCTTTTGCTAATGTTTCGACGAGTATGGCTAGTCCAGTCTCCGTGCCTCTGCCTTTTCTAAATCCATGATGATGATGTGGTATGATGCACTTTCTTCCAGACGCTGATTCAGTCTTTTATTGATTAACCTTTCAAGGAGCTTAGCTATTGTTTCCAATAACGTTATTGGCCGGAAGTAGCCTGGATGGTTTCTTGGCTTGCCCGGCTTTGGTAAAAATATTATTTTCCTTTTGTGGGGGGTATCGGGGAAATATCCCGCGCTAATTGTTGTGTTGTATAAGTCGATTAATGTAAAAATAACTTCTTCCGGTGCTCTCAATAGGTTTTCTCTTGATATTCCGGATTTACCAGGTGCTCTTTGTTTGGTTGCATTGAGCGTGGCTTTTAGTTCTTGAAGTGTAACTGGTTCGACACCTTGTTCTTCCAGTGTTATTAGGGAGGCAGAGTGGTTTGGTGTTATTTCTTGCGTATTTATTTCTAAATCTTTCACTATCCTAGCTTTGTGTTATCTATCAAAATCTTCGTTTTTTATGTGGAAATGTCAAGAGACCTTGCTCCATTTGTCTCGAAATGCTTCTTTAATTTTTTGAGGTTCTCTCGCATCAATAATGTTGTATCTGATGCCGAGTTTTGTTTGGGGATTCATTTTTCTCTGCTTAGATTAATCTTTTGCCATAACTTTGTTGGGTTTATTTCTTCATCAATTGACTCTATAAATTAGTCCTATCTAGCACCTCTCTTCATTGCAATAGTTGTGATCAGTTCATCTTTGATATGTAGGAGACGTTCTTTGTTGCCCCTTTGGAGATCTTAGCGTTCTATTATTTCTTTTAGTTGTTCATGATTTCTTTCAGGCTCAACTATTTGTGCCGTGCGAGCGGGGTGCGCTAGTCTCTGGTATGTTGTTCTAGGTACATATTTTAGATCACCTTCGAATGGTGCCGCATCTATCTCTTCCAGAGTTGCCTCATTTAAATCTGCTTGATGAAATTCTGCTAGTATTTCACCATATCCGCGCCAGTTGGCGATTTTTCAGCCATACTTTTGTGGTCGCTGGTATAGGGTAGGCCTTTTTCATTTAAGTAGTTGAATCTGAATTTGCGAGATGTTAATATAATATCTGGTTTAGTTGTTAATACAATGTCCGGTTTAGTTGCCCTTCTCGGTCCGAAGAAAGTTGGAAAGACTGGACCGAGTCTCTCCACTATGCCCTTTACCAGTAATATATTTTGATTCTTCCCGATGTTTTTGAAATTACTGATGTAGCCAGAAGGCCTGGTGCGATCAGTAAGATCACCCATAAATATCACTTGATCCTTTTGTCCAAAGAGTTCCATAAAATTATGGAAAGGCACAAAATCTCTTCCTGAGGGCTGATATCCGGTCATGAAGATTTTGTTTTGTTGAGGTTTTAATTGTAACCGCCAAGTAGGCTTCTTTGAGTTCTTGTAGGCTGCTTAACATTATATCGTTTCTTATTGCCATTGCCCTTCTTTCAAAGTTAATATTTATTGTAGTTTTGGTTATGATAGTATACTTGAATATTTTTATTGGGTTGTTATCTGGGTGGCAGTTAATTTCGCTTAGTAGTATCACTTCACGGTCTTCTTTCATGTATACATTACATAGTGAATGTTTTTTAGATCCTATTCTGCTATTTTGTGGCTGATTATCTTCAGTTTTCTTATTTGGCTAATTTTTTTCTAAATTATTGGTCTATAGAAGACTTCTTCTCAGTATTTTTCAGTTCACGGTCGTAGGATATTTAGTTCTTCCGCATCTTTTCTTTTTGAATTCTTCTTTTATGATTGTCTAACACAGTTCCATTGGGATGTATAGATTCCTGCATATTATGATCTTGCTTACTTCAGTGTCTGTGTATGGTCCTTAAAATTCGTACTTAAAATATCCTTTCTTCATGCAATGGATTATTTTCTTGGTGTTATTTAACAGGATTGGTTTATCTTCCGGGGCATAAAATCTAACTTTGAATTCCTGTTCTTTCTTTTCCTGTTCTTGAACTTAACGACTCTAGACCTCTTCAACCACTTCTTCTCTATCTTCTGCTTTCATATTTTTTTTAGTTTTTTATGCCATTACTGCTGATCGATGTGGTTTCAATATCCATTTTGCGTCTGTTGTATGGGACTTTTTTGCTTGAGCCTTGGGTCTTTTTGTGCTCCTGGAATGGGTCGTTTACTTTGGCTTGGAGTCTTGGGTTCAGATATTGAAATAGGATTTTCTGAAGCCGGCATATTATCTTGGACGATTATTACTTCCGCAGATGGTAGATTGTCCTGGAACTACATTGGGTCGAGTCCGTTATTGCTCAGCATATTGTTGAGTTCCTTCGAGTAGAAGCCTGGGCTAGCTTCATTAAGCACGTGTGTTTGTAATATACATGCCAGAATATTTAGAGATTTTTCCTTTTTAAGTTGAATGATATTCTTCGTATACTGAAACTAAACAGCAGTAGCCTTTGCTACTTTAGCGAAGGTTTAGGTCTGTTTCTCTTCCTCTAACTTTGCTTTTTCGCTCGTATTCCTTTCAATAAATAATCAATAATCTGTCTTTTGATTGTTTGGATTGAGCACGCCATCGCTATTGTGCGATGGTTCCCGCTGCAGTTTAAGCAATTATTTTCCCTGCTTTCGACACTCCCTCCAAATGTGCGAATTTGAACTGCATTCCGAACATCGTTATATATCTTTGTTCGAGTAGTCTCTAGGTGTATGCTTGCATTGTGCGAATCAGTTGAAATTGGTTGACACATTGATGAATTCGTCACTTTTTATCTAATCCTGATTTATCTTCAAGTTGAAGGGCAGAATAACATTTTCTTTTACCTTCCTAACCATGCCTGTCTCGTGAAGATGACTTTAAAACATGCGTGTAATCTTCGTTAGTGTTTCTGTTTTTAAACTTTATTACTTCTTTTACTTTCGCCTATTCGGGTCTTATTTCTATTCCCTTCTTGATTTCATTCTTAGCATGCTCGCCAATTCAGCAATAAATATGGCGGCAATATATTACTTTTTGAGCTTCGATTTGTGGGTGGACCTTGGCCTCTAGTTTTATTGATTTTAAGTTTTCTTGCCTTCTCGCTCAGTATTTTGTCAACTTTTTTTCTGTTGGACAAATTGCAACGCCCGACGTGGCATAGTCGAGTAACCTAATTAAGACGACTCCAAGTTCTTCGTAAATTTCTCTAAACAAATTAGATCTGTCGAGGCTTTGCACTCCCATAAGGATGCGCAAAAGGAACCTTTTTGATGTTTCCATGTTGATATTAGTCCTTTTTCTTCTTTTTAGTATTATAATTGAAAAATTGAGAATAAAAGTAAAGGAATAAAAAGTTTCAAAGTATAGGTTCCAATCCACTTATAACTCTGGCTTATTCGGCAGAGTATCGATAACCCTACATGCCTACCTATCTCTAGCAATGTTTGCTCTACCCACACAAGTCCACTGCTCACACGGGTCTAACCCATCTTTTGCTAAGTTTTGGCCTTCGCTGGATTAACTGCAAGGTTCAGATAAAGCTCTCGCCTGTGTTGGTATCTAAAGTGACTTAAGTTTCCCTAACTAACACGTCCTAAGAAGGGGGTGTGATAGAAAAGGAGAGATCTTGTTAGATGTCAAGTCGAAGTCATGTGAAGTCCAGTCAAGTTTCATCTTATTTCTTCTTAAAGTCTTTAGGTTAATTTAAAGTAGGTACTTGCTCAATAAGACCGCTGTTCACTTTTTCAAAGGTAAAACTGACAACTATCATTCGGCATCCGGAAGTTGACATATTTCCCACATTGGACATTCGACATATTAAGGTAAGGAAAAGAGTAGTAGAATGATTAGTAGAAGAGGTATAGTGGTGAAACTTTTTGAAAAGGTAGAAAAGAAGTATTTTAGTTCGGACTTGAAAGACTTGTTCCTTGGTGAAAGAGTATCTCCAGCAAAAGTATGAATAGCATAAAGAGTAGTATAGCATAGTATAAGTTGGTAATATCAGTGGTGAAAGGGTAGCTCTGGCATTATAGAATTGAATTTATGTTTATGATTTGTCCTAATCGGTTGGCATTGAAGTCTTTGTAGTGATTTGGTAAAAGCCCGTCGCTACGGTTAGTCAAATTTTTGTTATATTTGTCGTAATTTAGGGTTTGTATATTCTTTTGTTAAATTAGGTTAGTGTCATGTTTCGCTAAGGTCTTCTTCAATTCACGGCCTGCAATAGATACTACGCTCGTAATGTAGCGTAGTTGTATTTGATTTGTACGTGTCTATTCTCGTTCCACTTTTGCTCCTTGGAGAGAGGTTGGTGGAGTCCTACCTTTGCCAGAGCTTATCTTACGGAACTCAGAGTCCGTAAGAAGAACATAAGTGTCTGTCAAGAACTTCACGAGTCCGCGGAAGAGAGCCTCTTTAACTAGGTCTTCTGGCCTGTTGGCCATGTAGTCACATTTGTATTGTCTGGCCCTTAGGACATCGGCAATATCATCTGGGCCTGCCTCTTCCAGAAAATGGTTACCTTCGGTAGCATATACCCTGAGGTTAAGTATCCTCGAGTAGTACATGTACTTGGGAGTCAGATTTTTCAATAACGAGGACTTACTTGGTCAACGTGACTGTGAGGCCTTTTAGGAGCGGGGCGAATGTTCTACCTTATTAAGCCTCACAGCCGGGGTTTCCTCCCGCTCGACTTGTGAATGTGTTGGTGTGTATTTTGAGCGAAGGGCCTGACAGCCATAGACGTGACTCGAATATCCCGTGAAAGAGCATTGCTCAAAACTGGGGCTATTTGACCCCTCTGCTCGTTCTGAGGTTGGAGGTTAACTCTTATGATTCCGATCGACGGAGGGTTTTCTGGAAACCACATTTCCTTCATGCCGTATTTCACGAGTATGGTGTTTAGCTCCTTCGCGAAGGTATCAAGCTGGGTCAGATTGGTAATAGGTGCATAATATTTGCAGCACATTATTTTGGTGGATTTTTCATTCTTAATTTGCAGGAAAATAGGCTTTGGGGCCACACTATTCTCTACTACTGCTTCCTTGCCAACCTTTGTGTAGGTGGCTTTGACTTTCCTCTCTTCCTCATTTTGCCCTTTACTTTTGTTATTTTTATTTGCTCTTTTTAACGGGACACGTCATTGCCATTTTCCTATGTGGGCCACCACAATTGATGCACTTCTGAGCAGAACTTTTACATTCACGCCAGGAATGGCCTTGTTCGGCGCACACAGAACAGACTAGAGGGGTAGAGTTAGGAAAAGTAGCAGTGGTATGTTCGTTGTAACTGTAGCACCTGAAGCACATTTGCATGTCAACGAATTCCCCCTATTAAACCTGCTCGGAGTAGATGCGGACATTAAAGAGGATGATGCCAGTTTCTTTTACTTTTATCGCCATCATGGTTTTGTTGAATACCACTTTAAATGCGTGGGTGTAGCATTTGAATTTTATAACTTTGACTACTTTCGCCCATGAGTAATTTCGAAGAATCTCTTCCGTTATTTTGTCAGTTGAGTGGCCTCCAACCCATGGGTCGAGGTAGCGGCAGATTACACTCCTATGGGAGCATACTTGTGGCGGTGTCTGTGCTTTTAAATTATTTTTTGTAGCCCTTCTGTGGCACGCGGGAAGATAATGGCTTCGGTATCCTCCTCCCTCACACAGATAGCCGAATAGCCATTAGGAATATCAAGTAGGCGCATGATCGCAATGTTCAGCTCCCTGTAAATCTTTTCAAAGACCTTACCACAGTCCGGTTTTGTCCAGTCAGGTAAGGTCCTCAAGGCTATAGGTCGGGTCTCCCTTATCGCTCCGTCATTTCACCTAAGAGTGTAATTTTGGAGAGAATCGGGAGGACCAAGTTTCTGGGTGTGGGTAGCTGTGAGTGAATGTGATTGTTTAGAGATTGGTTATGAAAACAAGGAAAATGGCATGTAAAAAAGGTAGAAAAATAGAAAGATGTCCAATGAACAAAATAACTAATTTACCTTGAGGCAGCGAAGAAAGTCCCTCTTCCTTTTCTTCAACTCGCCTTCATCGAGGCCACTCAAGGCGAAAAAGCCACTTTCGAATGTATCACCACTGGGAAAATTTCAGGTCTGGCACAACAAAGCAGTATATCAAAAACTATACACTGCATTCGATTTGAAATTTCACTCCAAATTTCAAAATATCTGACTGTACTGCGTAAACTAGTATGAATAAGCACAATCCAAATAACAAGAGCAGTCGACATATTACCCACTCCTCCCTGTAATGGGCTTTAATTGAACCTAAATAAAAATAATGGACCAATCACGAAATATGAAAAATTACATATGTGTAGTAGTGTTAGAACGGAGCTTATAAATACTGAAGATGCAGTGAAAAATAAAAAAATTATTGACTTTTTTAACGATTACTCGCTCACTGCGAACTAGTAAAGGCTATCTATGGTAAAGGCGGAAAAAAACGACTTTCTCAGAAAACTTCCGAGAAGAAATATATGCCCTCTTGGGGCTGATTAGAGATTTTCCTGTTCCCTTTAAGCAAGGTAGTTCTCCCCTGAAGGGGCTGTTTTTCCCTATTCTATTGCTTGACTCTTCTTTTTAAATTTTTACCTCTAACGTATTTCTCTGTTGCACTACATAACTTGGTAGTAAGGTACAGTAAATTCCTGCAGTAGGCCTCATTAGGGGGTCAGAAAAACGTGGACGATTATCGCCACGAACCGGAACCCAATTGTGGACCGCTGTTAGTGATAAGCCAATATAGGGAGGGTGACCAGTGAGAGTGCGCAATCCGAAATGTATGCAAGAATGAATTAGGACGGATAGAAGGGCTCCTTCCAATAGGGGAGACTGGGAAATTTCTCCGCAGGTCAAGATAAGAAAAAGGACCCTTTTCGTAGGAGCGAGGACCACCCAGGAAACATGGACCTTCCGCACTTTAAAAGGCTGCCACTTAAACTCAAACCGAACGGAAAGAAGAGATAGAAGTAGTGCAACTCATATTTTCGGACCTAGAAATTCCAATCATCACATGTATAGACACTATCAGGATTCACTGTAATTTTCCAGGAAAAAAGGATGTCGAACAATTGCTCTCATCAGCTGGAAGCATTATACTTTAGAAATTGGACTAGGATGTGAGAATACCCCCGCAACTCACCACTAACAGAAGATTCATCTGCCGAAAAATCGAATCCTGAGTAGGAATACACTCACACCAAGAAATGAAAGAAGAACTGCAGAAGAGACAGCAAGTGCTTAAAATTTCTGAGGTCGTTCATAGAAAAAGTGTTTCTTGCTTTCTGTATGAGAATCCGACTCGCCCACATAGAAAGAGACACCTTCACAAGCGTACAGATTTGCTTCAGATGTTATGTCATGGAGGAACACACGATACAAAATTGCCGTAATAAAAGACCTGATCATCTGGTCAAGATGCGGAACAGAAGGAAATTCGTGGAGCAAATGCATTAACTGCAATGAAGGATACAGAAAAATGACTATGATATTTCCCAAACAAAGAGAAATTATCATAAGAAAAGAAACGGAGAGAAACATGAAAGAACCTATTGAACAAAAGTTTACTTTTTCTTGTTTCTAGGTCAAAAGTGTTATTTCCCAGTCGGGCGTAACTAAAGTAAATGAAAAAGTTTAATTTTTTTAAACCTTGGGCTAAAATTGTAAATTTTATTTAACAAAAACAACATTGGAATGATATAGAATAATAATATATGTTTTAAGGAAACCTTCCAAAACATTCTAGATTTAATGAAATTTTTTTAGAATTTAACATAATTCTATGAAGTTCCAAGAATGTTCCAGAACTTGCCATAACACACCCTTGGAAACTTCTAGAACCTTTTGAAATATTATGAAATATTAAATCAGAAGTATTTATACAGGGATTCACAGAGCTGCTATTATTTCAGCTCTAGCTACTATAATGAACACATCAGAAGAGAAATGGCATCAAGAATCTGCAAATCATTCTCCAGATGCATTCTGTTATATCTGCGTACAGTTAAACAAACCAAGAGCAAAAAAGTTGGGTGTGGCAGTATCTATAAGAATGTGTTGTATAAAAATTAAAACACATATTTTGGCATACCAGTTGGGGACCAGGACAAACCCTGGACACCTCATTTTGGTTGTGAACACTGCAAGAAAACTTTGGAAGGTAAGAAAATTGTTTGTTATAAGGAGTAAAGTATTAGTCACAAGTATTTAAGCTATTATGTTTGTTTGTTATTCAAAAGAGTAACAAAATATATTTTTAACTATTACAGGATGGTATGAAGCTTACCATTCCCAGGATTTTGCGTGAATCCACTAACCAATCAAGCAACTGTTACTTCAGCATGGTGGACCCTTCCAACATCTAAGTGGCAAAAATACATCTGCAATCTCTTATCCCAATCTGCCATCGTCTATTGCACTAATACCATAGAATGCTGATCTTCATGAACCTACCCCCAAGGAAAGGAATAAGCTGCCATCAGAAGAAAGCAACAATTCAGAAGCTAAAAAAAGCATTGAAACTGTAGACTACAGTGACAGAGATATGGTTGTTGAGAGGAATCCCTACTATCCAAACCAAAGAGACCTAAATGACCTTGTAAGAGAGTTGGGGTTTTCACAGTCAAATGCAGAGCTATTGATTTCCACGTTCAAAGAGTGGAATTATTGATAAAAATGTGCAAGTGACAAGCCGAAGGAAACGTCATAAAATTGCCTCAAGTTTCTTTACTTATCAAACTGGGTTATGTTACTGCAATTATGTATCTAGTCTTTTTAATCCAATTTGAATTATATGTAATCTAAATGAGTGGAAGCTCTTTATTGGCAGCCCCTCAAGAATCATTAAAGATGTACTTCTCCATAATTAGAATAAATATATATCCCTTGGTTCACTTAGTATATTTATAGGATGACGACAACAGTGTCAGGTTCTTGCTACAACTTTGAATTATAAACAGTGCGGCTGGAAAGAGATTGGAGACTTCAAAATACTACCATATTGTATGTGTTTCTAGGGAGGTTTTACCAAGTTTCCTTGTCATCCCTGTCTTTGTGACAGTAGGGATAACACAGAACATTACTACAAGAAACACTGGCCACAAAAGACTGAGTTTTCTTTTGGGGGGAAATAATGTCAAGCATGAGTAATTGATAGAGCCTAAAAAAGTGTTGTTTTCTACTGTGGAATCTTGGAAACATGTTAGCAGATTAAAGCCACGGACAGGAAGTGATATGATTAAAATTAAGGACGCAGGGAACATCATCATAGAAAACGATATATATATAGAGGCCTTGTCGGGAAGTGCTGGAAAAATTTGTTCAAAATCAGCGATGAGGAGAATAACAACTACGTCATTGCATTTGAACACCAAATAGTGGATGAACTAATTGAAGAAATCGCAAAAACATACCCCTTCCAATTTATCGATGAAGGACGAAACAACGACTATGGAACATATGCAGTAATTACAACAGAGGAAATAAATTAAAAAGCTTCTGACAAAGAGCCCTTGGTAGATAGGGACTTACTAGATTTAATTACCTTGAAGCTCCCCAAACATTCTGGACGGAGTGAGAAACATATTCAATGCTTGGTTGAACACAGGATACTTTCCTGATGAACTGAAAGTATCAAGGAGAATATTTATCCCAGAGGCGGATGTTGGGGAATTCCACGTGGAATTTCTTTTCCAGCACAGAAGTGACGTCCATGCGCTGGAGAAGGTTCTAGAATTTGGTTAGGCTTAAATTGGAATCCCCCCCCCTCCCATCCACAAGCGGTAGCCTCGAACCGCGTCCACCTCGGACCACTTTTTCGCGGGTTAGAATCTCCTCGACGTGAAGATTCGAGGCTATTCAAGAGTAGCGCTGTTTCCCCCACCCCTGCAGGGATGGGGGGCTCGTCTTCCAGGTGGGACACACAGAGTTGAGGACTGTCGCCCGGACCCAAGAAGATTCTCCTAGTTCCAAGTCAGGTGCTAACAACAAAGCAAAGTGACGGCTAAACCTTTTGTGTGTTGGAATTAGCCCAGCCAGTGAGGTAATTCCATTTGACGATCGCTACCGAGCGATTTTTCCGACCCCACTCATCAAATCCTGTCAAAGCCCTCCTTATTCCCTCCTCGTTTTCGGGTGGCTGAAATACTCCCCCCTGTAACGGACGTTACCGCCCCCCTCCTTTTGGAAAAACGTCATCACGTCAACTTCCCGCTCAGAAGCTCCGAGCGCCCTCGCCCTCACGTTTATTGCCTGCAGAAGACATCCGTGAAGCCTTACCCTGTCGTCTTACCCGAAATCCTCCATAAGCCAACCCCTCTCCCCCTTCAGCCACCCATTTGAGTTAATCCTCCCCATTTGAATAGTCTCCTTCTGTAATGCATTAATTTCTAACTTCAGAGTCTGACGCATAACTCTGCAATTTCCCCCTCATTTACCAATTTATTTTTGCCTATTGATTCTCATATTTTATGTAAATAAAATTATATTTTTGTAATGCCTCTTTAAATAACCTTGAGCTTTGCCATTGCCTAAATTTTACTTGACCTCGTTGCACTCTTTTCTCGCTGTTCCGCGCGTCGAAACTCGTGGCGTTCCGTCCCTTGTCGGTTCGCCTTTAAGTTATTGGTCCCTCCCCCATAGATATAATATGGTATTGATATAATGTAATGTCATACCATGACAGCGGAAACCCCCCCAGATCAAGTCTTGGGACTATATTTGTTCGGAAAGGTTTTCGAAAATATAATGAACAACAAACTGTCGAAGTAGCCCAGTGATAACGGGCTAAGTAACAAATGACAATTTATCTTCAGGAAAAACAGAAGCACGGAGATGGCACTAGGAGTCATCCTGAAGAAGATTACGAAAGCAAAGAGAGAAAAATGATCGTAGAATCGTTTGTCAGAACGTGTCCAAGGCCTTCAGAAAGGTTTAGTAGAGGGGTATGCAGTTTAAGACGTGCTTATATAAAAATTAGACGCCACCAAGGAGTTAAATTCGAGCTTACTGCCAGTTTACCCCAAGGCAGGTGTTTGAGCAAGTCTCTCTATTCAATCTACACCACTATGCGCCGAAAAGAAGAATGCATAATAATCCAACTGATAATTTGCCCTTACAGGAACGGCCACAGGCATGCTAGAATGATGGCGCAAGAGATACGCAGGATCATTGAATACGAAGCAAAATGGATAATTAAAAGGAATGGGATAAATTTAAGATTGTACCCATTTACAGGAGGCCCATGTTAGATGTATATGTAAACGAGAGCGCTACAGGTATGAGAACTGTGCGAAGTGCATTAAAATATCAGGTTACAAAAAGCAGGATATTGAAAGCGTAAATCGGGGAAAACGCGGACTTGTATTACTACAGTCATGGCCAAAAGTTTTGAAACTACTAAATATATTTATTTTTTCATTCTTTTTTAGAATTTACGTAATAGGGATAATTATTGTAATATTTAAATTATTGCAGATATATTGAAAAGTCAGTATTTGAAAAATAATATGAAAAAACTATTATTTCACTGAATCCAAAATCGCGCTCTGGTTGGGTTCGCATAGGAAGTGAGTTTAGGTCCCTAGAGCTTTGCTATTTGATCAAAAATGTAATGTAAAATACGCGTTAAATGAATAATCTTGTGCAATTAGAATCACTTCCGTAATATTTTATGTAAAAGTAAATGTTTGAATATTTTTCAATGTCAGAAGTGGCTCCTTCCAAATAGATCAGTATAACCATTGTTTCTCAGCACCAAAGTGACATGTAATGAATGAAAATACCGTTGATAACGGTATTTTATCAATGAGCGCCATCTTTAAGATCATTATTGAGTATGAAAAGGCTGGTTACACTCGTGTGAAAAAGCCTTCCGGACGCCCAAGCTCTTCAAATCAACGGCAAAATCGCTACCTGATGAGGCAAAAACCTTTTGTTAAAGGTCTCATGTCGAGAAGGGCTGCGAAGAAGCCTCATCTCACAAGAAAAACCTTAAGGATAGGCTCCACTTTTGTAGGAAATATAAGATTATTAGTCTATTGAAGACTAGTGAAGCTCCCTTCCGGTGGTTTGGAGCTTCTAGAAGATTCCTAGAGCGTTAATATAAGAAAAGCTGAGCGCTTTCGCGAGTTCTGTGTCGTGCACCCGGTGAAGCATCCGGTCACTGCATGTCTAGGGAGGCTTCCTATCTAGGGAACTGGAGCACTAACAATTTTGCTCAAGAACACTGCGATGAACTCAATATGGTACCATAACGTGCTTCAACAGCATCTTTTCTCAACAATTCAGGAATAATTTAGAGATGTTAACTGCATTTTCAGCATGATGGCCTACCTTATCACAAATAAAAAGTAATAAAAATGTTTGGGGCTGAAAATAACATTGAAATTTTGGGACCTTGTCCCGGGAGTTTTCGCAGATTTGAACCCAATAGTGAATTTGTGGGCAAAAATTAAACTGACGGTTGATAAACAGAAACCTAATTTCAACCAGCTGCGGGTCTTTATTGAACAAAAATGGAGTAATATCAGTTAAGATATTATCACAAGTTTAGTCTACAGCATGACAAAATGAGTTAAAGCGCGCATCAATTAACTAATAATTATTAATCAAATGGTTTGGGGTTCATTTTTTTGTATATTTAACCTTCAAATTAACGCAAAAATGCAACGTTCGATTAGTTCTAATAATTTTTTATATGAAAAAACATGGTAGTGTTAAAACTTTTGCCCATGAATGTATACAAATTGAAAAACCTTAGGCTGAAGAACAAAAGGATGGTTTACCAGGCCATAATACAATCTGTAATAATATATCCAACCATAGCAGAGCAAAGCTATGTACATAATCACAATACTCTCAAAAGCGAAAGAAGAAGTCGAAGAAACCTTCATAGGGAGGCAAAGATAAAAACACACATCAGAATAACTGCAAAAGCCACGAAACACGAAAAATGAAAAGGCATAGATCTAGCCAACCAAATGGCCCAAAGAACACACCATTTATTCTCAAGCTTACCAAGAATAGACGAAATAGGAGAAGAGGAAGAGGAAATTTACACCTAGAGAAGGAGAAAATTACGTGACATCGACGAGAATTATTTAGACAACCAAAGCATTACCAGACAATAGTAGATAGTCATGGATAACCAAAATAGGAATAAAAAGAATAGCTAGAGAGAAAGAAACCTACACCAGTAGTATTAGAAATAAGTAATAATGAAGTTTTGAACGCCTTATATAAACAAACATTATATTAACAAGATACAAGGGTACATAGATATAAAACAAAGAAATGATTCTCACGCGAAATAACCGTTTAACTTATTCATGCTATCTTTAACTACTTACAATGGACAAAAGTAGGTTTGATCTCCAAGCAAACTAGCATTTCTTTGCAAATCTCTTTCTTCTTTCATATTTTAGCGTCTATTTTTATTAACTATCACATTCACACATTAGAACTAACAGCAGACACGTGGGACTGGGGTCACAAAAATAGCGGCTCTCGAGAGTAGATACACGCTACACATCGTGGCTTGGATTCCACATTAAGCTGTAGGTCCCACGACTAAATAAGTCCACTTTGATGTCTTCTACTCTACTTCCTAGCTTCACTATCCTGAAACTTTATTTTTACCTCCATCGTACCCATACCATCTGTATCCATAGTGCCTGGAGCTTACTTAGGCTCTGGACACTGTGGCAGTGAAGGACTCAAAGGAGTAATGGGCCTATCCCCGAACTCTTTTGCCACTATAGTGAGGGCTAAAGGAGGAGGAAGGATGGTCGAGCGAGTTTTTTTATCACCGACATTTCTTTTTATTTCATCTCATTTCAATATAAACTTTGGATGGACCCTGTCTGGCTAAATACAGCCCTTTTCTACTCACTGCTGGTAAAGCAACTCTTTTTTCAAAGAACTGCGAATTCAAGCCCTCTACGCAAAATAAGAGCAACTCTATGGAGATATATTTACCTTATCTCTGGAAGAGAAAAAAAATATATATACGCTTATTGGCCTGATTGGAGAGACTTACATTTGCCTCTAAGCGAGGTAAACCCCAAAGAGATGTTATTTTTCTTCTCCACTCTTGACCTTTTTCTTACTTTTTACCTCCTCCTTCCTTACTGCTAGCACGACTTAACTTTCCCCTCGGCAAAGTCTTAGAAGCAACAGATGCGAAGTCAGTAGCAAGACTCTTATAGGACTAGAAATATAAGTAGGGTGACAAAGGAGAGTGTGAGCCGGGTTAGGGAGGCGATATAGATATAGGATTAGATAGTAGGTTCTCTCACACTATAGGATAAAGGGGTTCCTTTACAGATTAACAAGGGCCCACTCCCTTGCGAGGTCGAAACAAAAAAAGTATCATGCAGCCCGACGAACTTACGAAGAGACTGCCTCTTTGGCTACTGCTCAATGGAAAGAAGAACAAAACACAAGAAGTAGTGCAACAAAGATTCACTGATCTAAAGATCCAGGTGATTAGATACATTGAGACCCCAAACGGATTTACAGTAATTGGTTGGGAAAATAATGACGTAGAACTGTTTTAGTCTTCGACCGGAAGAATAACATTAAGGATGAATTAATATTAATTTTACACTCGCATGTAATGATCATAGCGAACCCAGGATCATATGCGACCGACTTAAGCAAAATGTTGAAGGAGAACGAACTGGAACAAATGAAGTTCCACAATGTCGACTGATCACCAATATTCAACGTAAACATAACAAAAAAAACATTAAAGGCAGCACACAACAAACACACAAAAAACGAACAACTTCATAAATAGAGAAAAACAAGAAGAACAGGCAGAAAGTGGCTATACACAAACCGAGGAAAGCTCGGAAGAATCTAGCGCAAAACGCACAAGAACGATCCGGACAAAGAATATAAAAAGGAAAAATCTAAAAAAATAAGAACAAACTCCAGGTGAAATAATTCCAATCCCAGCAACCTGAACGTACAAAGAGAACACGAGAACTAACCGAAGAAGAAAGCAAGCGCAAAAGATATTAACGTATACTATAAGGAAAATGACAAACGAAATAAAAAGGATTAAATCATGGATAATTGAAAGCTAAGAATTCTTCAACTTAACACAAATGAATGGAAGGACAAACAGACTATCTACGAAAACATATTCGGAAAAATTGCCCCCGGAATAATATTAATAACTGGACGTGGAATAAATATAAAAGAAAAGAATATTAAAATTTTGAACTATAATATAATAGCCACAAATCTAAAAGATGAGGGCTTCGAAGGGGTCTTAATGGCCATTAAAGAGAAAATAGACGACTGCAGAACCAAATAAGGACAAAGAGAAGCCTATTTCGCAACCGAAGTTAAAATGAAACTCATTAATATAATTATAGCAACCGAATATCAACCTCCAAAACGAAACGGACAAGCCATAGCAAACTTCAATAATATATTTAATAGTAGATTACCATTCATTTTCGGAAGAGACTTAAATGCACACTGCAAGGAATCGGATTAGAACAAACGAGAGACATTTGCAAACTATGCTTGCAGGACGAATTTACCAAAAAATAAGCTCGAACTTCCCAACATCTAGAACAGGAAAGATAGCAAATAAACCGGAAATATGTCTGACAAACATCAACTTTCTATTTTAAATGGAGCCAATAGAAATAACTGGAGCGACCATACGACCATTTTATTAGAAATAAATCAAAATCCAATATAAATTCTAACCAGAGAATGGAAAGTGTATCACATGGTAAATTGCGACAACCATAAAGAAAAGCTAAGACAATATATCCAAAAACAAAGGAACGAAGCAATATTAGAGGACATAGACGAGGAATTACAGACAATACGAGAAGCAATTAAAAAAGGCTATGAAGAAACAATTCAAAAATGGACATATCGCACTATCAAACAATTTAAGTGAACACCAGAAATGATAAGAATAAACAAATAAATACGAACGACATCAGAAGGGATAAAGACAAGAATGAACAAGAGAAAATTTCACCAAATTAAAGAATAAAAAAGAGAACTAAAACTTATTTTAGTTGAGAAAAAAGAAGTATGGGATGAATTCATAACAAGAGGGAATGTCTGTTTCAATGACCTGTGGCGTTTGTGATAAGATGATAAATGGTTATTACATTGATGGTTTCCCATGGTTCAAATCACTTACAAGTGCCTTTCAATGGCTTAATGAGGCTTCTGCCACTAGATGGCGCCCGTCAGCGCAAAATCCGATGGCAGATTTGAAATCTCCAAGGTGAATAACCATATGTCCCATGGTCATATGGGTCATTTCATGGCTCTAAATGGGTACAATTGAACTTTAGACCTTTTGAAAAAAAAGTGAAGCCTTCACCTGGCGCTTCGCCGCAGGTAAAAAGAAATAGATGCAGAAACTAAGACGAGAGACTTCAGGAAAAAGATTAATCGAATAATAGATAAAATTCTGAGATAGAGAACGAAAATTATAAATGCAAGAGTATACTATATATAAGATAAAGCAGAAATTGACATAATATTTTGCGAAAATTGGGAAAAAGTCTTCAGGATAGGAGAGGAGGAAAATGAAAAAAAAATTACATAGATTTTGAAAACCAGAGCACATACAAATAAACCGATAAATAATAAATACTCCGCTGCCAGTTTGCTGAAAGAGAAAGGGAAACCAACGAAGTAAACCTACGCAGTAATGACGACAGAAGAACTGAGGAACATGATTCTGAATTTTAAAAAGAAAGCTCCTGGGAAATACTTTTGGGCTCATGGAAAAACACTTATGTAGAAAACCCAAAAACATTCTTAAGGGGTGAAAGAACGTTTTGCATACAAATCTTAATATAGGATACTTTCCATATGAACTAAAGGTTGTGTCACAACCTGGAAAACCAACAACACAGAAATTACACACTGATATTCCTGCTAGATTTCATAAAGAAAGTATTCGAGAGAATATTAAGCCGTAGATAAATGGAATTCATTAAGGAAAACAAATGCTTAAACACCGATCAACTCGAATTCCGAAAGAACAGAAGCAGGGTGATGGTACACAGCGTCATCATAGAAAATATAGCAAACCCTAAAGAGCAAAAGCAAGCATTGACATAGTATGCAGAGGTACATTCAAAGCTTCCGACAGAGTTTGACAAGGACTAATACAATATAAAATTCTCTGAATGGAAATTAACAATAAGATCAAACAGATATTATGTGACTGCGTAATGGACAATTACGCCTATATTGAACAGGAAAATTACCAAGGAAAACTTATTTAAGCTTGAAGACGGATTGACGGAGGGAGGGTGTTCAAGCCCCATATTATACTTTACATATATATATATATATTGCATATATCCCTCTACCTATAAATGAGGGACGCATTAATATAGAATTCGCGGACGATTTGACACAATTGATCTTATGCCCCTTCCGGAATGGGCAAATATGGGCTATAATAACAACAACAGAATTAGTATAAAAGAGAATTATGAAAAAAATGGAAAATAAAGAAAAGAAATTGTACCAGTATACTGGAATAAAACATAGGACATCTACTTACATAGAGTAAGGGTGGGGTAACTCTTTGAGTTGTGGGCGAAAATTTCTAATGAAAGAAGTCGCCGGGCGATAAATAAAATTTGACTTTTGCATCTTTGGAAATGTTTAAATTTATTACATCGTGCGATATACTCATGCATAATATCTAAAAAAAATAATACGCAACATTTTTATTGAATGCCACTACAGAAATCGGACATACAATTATTATTTAAATTTCAGTATTGATAATTTGTGCATACAAATATATAACTCAGAGGGCGATGAAAATTGGGCTCGCGAGCCCAATTTACAATACCAAAAACAGGTTGCAAGAAAGGCGTAAGAGGCAGAATTAAAACAGGAAAAAAATGCGACCGAACTACTCTTCAGATTGAAAAATCTTAGCCTAAAATACACAAGGAAAATATATCAAGCTACAATACAATCGGTATTAGTGTACCTGGTTATAGGAAAAATGTACAAATACTAGGTTCTGTCCTTTTTTCTAGAGTAGGCAAAGGGTCCACCATGGATACTGAATGCAAGTGAATCACCTTGAAAAGGGAAGAAGGAAGTACTAGACCATAAAAATACAGTAATAATACAAACCATTTAGGCAGAGATCAAGGTTGCCTTGGGCAAGCAAATCGACTCACAAATAGGATACGTGGCAATCTTCCACAAAAAAAGATGACGGGAAACTGGTCTCAAAAGAAGGACACCGAAATATTAAACCAAATTTGATTGCCACCGAAACTACCATCGCAAGTAATATCTAACGGGTCTTCTATTTGCCATAAAGTCAACCTAAGGGTGGGTTCACACACCAAGAATGAACTTAAACATGAACTTGAAGCCCAATATATCTACTATAAAATAGCCGAAGGAATCATATTCGGCAAACACATGCAAGTTTTTAAAGTAGTGTGTAATTCTTCCGAAATTGCTTTCAAAGCAGTGCGCAACGGATCACTGGCGTTTGGGATGAGGACACCTCAATACAACATCGAAAAGTGAAGTTTGTCAACATCCAGACGTGCTTCCAATGCTACGCTCTGGAATCACACATATCAGGAAACTGCCCAAACAAGACTGTTGTGTGTTCTGAGTGCTTGAATGAGGGACACACTTAAATAAAATGGAATGAAACAGTTAAAAGTACATTAATTTCGGTGTCTACACAGGACTATTGCAATTAACTAACTGAATAGAAAGAAAGTTTTAGATTAAAAGAAAAAAAACAGAGAGAGAATACAATAAAATGAAAACAATTAACTGGATATACTCACATACATTATGTATGCACATATCCATAGCATTATTATGCCAGGCACATTCTCGGAGAAAAACGGTATCCCAATAATGTGGTTCTCAGCAAACACTTGCTAGGCTCATATCTACGGAATAACAACCTTTAGGTAAATGAAAACGAGCACCACTCTCGTTAAGACTCAACCTAAAGAGTCAGAAATGACAGGAAATGGAAACATTTGAGGAAATAAACGAAGAGGGTTCATAGGACAGTAGCACTACGGAGGAACATGATAGCAGCAGCTCCTCTAAATCAAAAGAGAAGAAGAATAAAAAGAAGAAGAAAGACAATAAAAAAAGGCAATCTGATACGGACGCAAATTCAGGAAAGAAACAAAACAGACAATCAGAACATGAAGGGTACATTTAAGAAGCTAAGTATTTTTAAGTTACGATCCTCGATAACTGCAGACCTCTTACCACAAAACTATTAGCAAGAAGGCGTGATCAAAGGAATAAAGAACTGTACATGAAAGTGAGAATTTGACTCACACAATGAAGAAAAACCGTTGAGAAACTTCTGATGGAGACCAGAACATTGAACATTAAAGCTACAAAGATTGAGGCCTTCCTAATCGTTGAAAATGGAAGGTGATAGAGACCGAATAAGAAGCACCAGCGCAACAAAAAGAACTGAGGAACCTAAGAAACACAAGCAACAGATAAAATAAAAATAAAAAGACGGAATGTAGCAGGAAGGGATTTAGAAACGCAAGCGCAAAAAGAAGAATTCGATACACTCGTTCAAAAAGAAAGACCCTGGTCTATTAGGGTTAACAAAAACTTATGGGTCTGGGGGTTATCACTTATGGTTGGTTATGCCGTAGAATTATAGCTCCGATTGAATGCCTCCGTTTCTCCAATCCGATGGAGGGGGGGGAGCCTATTTGACTGAAGAGTATGTGCGTAATCTAGCGTAGACGCGTGTACACCGAGAGGGTGTTGTATTTGGAATCTAACAAATATTTAGTCAGGCCAACATTCGTAGCAAATAAAATTCCGTCTTTCGCGGATCCATGGTAAAAAACCATGGGACAGCCTTCCTTTCTATCAGATTTATTACTTCTATGAAGAACTGTTTCAATTGTCTCCCTTATCACAGCGAGGGCAAATCAGTCGGCTCGCAACAGTTTTCTAATGTATGAATGCTTGTGTGTTTACCACGGGAGCACAACGATTCCATTGCCTAGTGGTTTTACATTATTTAGAAGTATAAATTTGCTTGGCATTAATACATTAATTATTACATAACGTTTTTGCATTATTTACAAGTATATAGTTTGCTTTGCGTTAATACATTAGTTATTTAACTAGTGGTTCTGCATTATTTACTAGTGTACAGTTTACTTTGCATTAATACATTAATTATGAACAAATGGTATATTATTTAGTATTTGGTTTGTGTACCTATTTCAAGATATCATAGGGTCAATGTGGTGCTCAAATTCTGAGGTTCCTTGTTGGCTCACGTCCACCTTGTAAATAGGCACTACAAGTACTCGGCCTGAGAAGAACGGAGTTTTACAAATGCTATTCCGTAACACTAATACACTCTGGGGAATAAACATTTTGCCACTTAAATAAATGTTACAATAACTTATGCGGCTTAAATACTAGCTTTTAATATTTTTTTATAATTTAAAGGAGTCTTTTACACCTTCTAGGTAATTTCTATAAGCGCAACCTACGAGGGGCGGTCAATAAGTTTTGCGAATCGGTAGGGCAAAACAGAGGAAGGGGGATGGCTGTTTGTGTTGGTGTTAGGACAAGTTATGACAAGTCAGGACCTGCAGCCGCACGCTCCTGCCTCTTCTATTTAAGAAGCAGTAGCTGATCGCAGATCGTCAGTCACAAATTTTACAACAATGGAGAAGGTTGAGCACCGCGCACTGATCAAATTTTTGACCAAGGAAGGCAAGAATGCAAAAGAGATCCATGAACGCATGGTCGCAGTGTACACCGAAACCGCCCCTTCCTATGCAACCATTGCTCGCTGGAATTCAGAGTTCCGCCATGGTCGTGAGTCCCTTGAAGATGACCCCTGTCCAGGACAATGTGGCGCGTGTGGAGAGGATGATCCTCGAAAATCGACGGGTGAAGGTCGAAGAAATCAAGCGAGAACTTGGAATATCATATGCAAGTGTTATCAACATGATCCACGATAATTTGGCCATGACCAAGGTCTCTGCCCGTTGGGTCCCTAAAAACCTCACGCCCCATGATCGACTTCACCGTCGTCAAAGTCCACGAGTCCAGAGTTGAACAAGCAGCCCTGCACGAGTGTGGATTCGAGGAGCTCAACCATCTCCCCTACAGTCCAGATCTGGCCCCTAGCGACTACTTTTTATTCCGCCAGCTCAAGGTTGCACTGTGTGGACGCCGGTTTGGGGACGATGAAGATGACCAGCTCGCCGTCCAGTAGTGGATTGAACAGCAGTCGGGAGATTTCTGGTTGTCTGGAATTCGAAGCCTCAGGGACAAGTGGCGCAAGTGCATTGAAGTCGAGAGTAGTTATATTGAAAAATAATGAAACACTTTTCCTCATATCTCATTTCCTTATATCCGAATTGCAAAACTTATTGACCGCCCCTCGTATGTTGTACTCTTTGGTCTACAGGCAAAAGTCCATTAATCTTACAAAAATATTGAGACGTGCGAAAAATCTGCCTCCTCTTATTATAAGTGTGCCGTGGCAACGGTATAAAAATGTACATTTAATTATTCGAGATCAACCCACTTTTCATACAAGGCACCAGGTCTCTTATAAATAAAAGAATGACGGATGTTTGGCAAACGATGCCCGTCTCCATGATCGTCTATAAACGTTTTGCTCTTTAGAACTCTTTCCGGTACCTGGAGAGGTCCCCCCCCCATTCTCCTTGTCCTTACTGCTTCTTGTTCTATCTCCTTCCTCACGATTCGAAATACCAAAGGTCTTTCTACTATATCTTGAGCGAGTCCTTGAATGTTGCTGATCTTTCAGTCCACTGCCATTATTTATGAGGGTGGGAGTTTCGCCGGCTTACACCTGTCCACTGAGACAGTATCTTGGTTGCCATTAAGGAATCCCAGCTTGTAAGCGCTGCTGTCGCGCTCAACCACCTGAAAAGGGCCAGCATATGGCGCTTCAAGCGGCTTGCGAACTCGATCGAACCGGACCCTTAGATGCGTCGCCTCTCAAAGAGTTGTGGATACGAAAGGTTTTAGCACCGAGTGCAGGTGACCTTGCCGTGTGAAGTCAACTTGTGTCATGGTTATGGCCAATTCCTTAATGAATTTTGAATTATTTTCTCACGAGGAGGATGGAACCAAGGGTTTTAAACAAAGTAGTACAGTCCCTGTAACTGCTGTGAAAGGGAAAAAAACTGACTCATTGGGTAGGGAGCGAATGCTCAAAAGGATTATTGGAAGGGCCATTAGCCATCTCTGTCAACGAGCCATTATGGAACTCTTCAGGGTTCTGTGTGCTCTCTCCGCCATGCCGTTCATGGTTGGGTGGTACGCCGTGGTGCGGAGATGATGAAAACCAACGAGAGCTGATAATTTTATCAACAACTCGGACCCAAATTGGGCTCCTCCCTCGGTTACCACGTATAATGGGACTACAAATCTGGAAATTCATCCGTCTAAGAAGCCTAAAGCAACTGTTGCAGGACTTATGCCCGGAATTATTAATGCCTCGATCCATCTTATAGCCCGGTCAATGCATGATAGGAGATACCGGTTATGCGATGGGTAGGATTGTCCAGCAAGGTACACGGTGGTAGTGCTCCAACGATTTCAATGTGCACGGTCTCGAATCTTGACGAGGGGATATCAATAGGCAGGACTGGGGATTTCGAGTGGCGATCGATTTTGATCTTGGAGGACTGACATGAGAGGCACTCCCATGCCCACGAGCGAATTTCCAAATCCATATTAGGCTAAAAATATCTTGAGTTAATTAATTCCAGGGTGTGACAAGTTGAGAAATCGTTTGAAGATTACCCTCCTTCATGCCGTAGAGGCGAACGATCGAGGGTATCTATATGTTATTTTACACAATATTTGAGTTTCTCCAGGAAAGGGAAATGATTTTAATCGCTAATGTAGATATTCTGTTTCTTCATCATTATTCTGTGCTACCGCTAAAGCGCGTAGGTCAAATGAGTCCATTTGGACCGAATTGACATTCCATGATAGGCAGCCAGCAACGACGTTGTCTTGGCCACTCACGTATGTGATGTCACTGATGTACTGCAATATCGCCTTCCAGTTGCGTTGTTGCCTGTCCGTCTTGGCACACAATCGTAAAAAGAAAGCCGACACCAGTGGTTGGTGGTCCGTACACAAAGTAACATGGTGACCCTCATTCATGTGCCTAAAGTGGATCAGAGCAAGATACGGCACCAAGAGTTACCTGTCGTATGTGGACTATGCTTGCTGTGTCTTGCTTAATTTGATTGATAAAAACACCATTGGTTGCGGAGATCCATTCACAATTTGGTGAACTATCCCTTACCCCTTGATACGGTTAGTCATTGGGATCGGGTGACAGAGTTTGACCGAGTTAATTAGAGCTACTAAATGCTTCTGGCGCGCGCCAGCATCAATCCACACGAGCTAACGAGCATTGGGTTGAAGTCGCGCAAGCTCAGTCAGCGGAGCTGCAATCGCGGCAAAATTCGGAATCATTCTCCTATAGTAGCCTAACGCCCAAGTATCGGCGTAGTTTCTTATAGTCTGTTGGTAATGGCATATCCCCGATTTCTTTAACCTTCATAGCTGGTGAGCAAATTTTCGTAGACAAAATATGATGTCTTAGAAAGTCAATTTCTTCTCTTGCGAACTCGCACTTCCCCATGGATAATCATAGGTTGTTCTCGTCCAAATCGTCCAAATTGTCCGAAAATATCAGGATGTCACCTATGTATACAAAAACAAACTCTAATCCTGTAACAAGTTATCCAAGTGACACTGGAAGGGGCAACTCGCGTTACTGAGGCCAAAGGGTAATTTTAAATACTCACATAACCCAAACGGAGTTACGACTGATGTTTTTTCTATGTCCACTGGTTTCATCGGGATCTAATGGTAACATGAACCAAATCCAACCCCCCCCCCTCCCAAAATGTCTTCCCATGAAGATGGTTTGCTACACTCTCTATCCTTGGTAGGGGATATCTGTCTGGCTTCGAGATTGCGTTAAGTGCGTGAAAATCACCGACCAATCTGTAATCGCCCGGAGTCTTCTGCGTCTTCTTCGGAACCATGTGAATAGGTGAAGCTGAAGGTTATCTTGACGGGCGCAGAACCCCCCTTTTATAGGGCATTGAACGTTGCTCTGGCAACTTTTAATTTCTTCATTGAAAGAGGCCTCGGTCACGCGAAGGTTGATAGTGCACTGCCGGTCAAGATTATGTATGCCACGGAGTTGGACGGTTGTGGGGCGGGATTAGTAGCCGCGGGGCTGTACAAGGCTTCATATTTCTCTAATACGGCCTTGCAACTGGACGGTAGATGTTGAAAGCCATTAATAATTAGTGCAACTTGAGGTTTCCCGGCCTGTTTTACTTTTCAAATAAGCTTTGTTTGATTATTGATAATGACGCCGCGCGCACAATTAACCAAGAGATTAAAGTGACCCAGAAACTCAACCCCAAATAATGGCGATATGGTATCCGCGACACAAAATGACCACCTAAATGACCGGCATAGGATAGGAATAACTATATCCCCTATCACATGTGATTCGACGTGCACTTTTATTTTGCTACCATTAGCCGTTGCAATCCTTACACTGGAATTATGCATCTCACACGTTCGCAACAAATTAATCGGAATTATGAATACACTTGCTCCCATATCGATTAGGAATTCGCACTTTGCATTATCTAATTTCGCGGCGACATTGAACATTGACGGCATTCCAGCAGTCGCAGTTGCAACGGAATGCCATGATAGTTTTCCAATGGGGTTGGCTAAGATGGCCTAGAAGACAGTTGCATTTCCACGTTTTCACCTTTCTTCGGCCCTCCGCACCAAGGCTTGAAGAATTTCGCACTTCCTCCAAAATATGAATCGAATCGACAAAACACAGGCCTTTACTTCCTGTGAAGAGGTCGCAGCCTTATTGGTATATTATTCGCACCATTATACTCGTAGTTGTTTCTACGCTGCACAAACTTAGAACGATTGCCATCGGGGTACGCACCCATGGGCAAAGAATATGCATTGACTGAATACTGTACGTGGTTGGCCAGATTGTCACTTCTGTCATTCACACTTAACGCACTTATGTTTGGGAGTGAGATATCACCACTTACTTCCTTGTCACCTTTTTGTACAGCAAGGCATTGTGCTTTGTAAAATAGCACTAATTGGTCTGCAAGTTTCCCTAGCTGGGCAAGGATTAAGTCCTCCAGGGTCGCGATAATGAACGCGATATTTGATGGCAGGGACTGAATAAACTTGTGCCTCACGAGTTCTTCTCCAACTCCTACTTATAGAGCTGTTCTCCGTAGTTCTTCCAAATCGACTGAGGGTTGACCAGTGAGCTGAGAGGATGCTATGAGCTTTTCGAATAGCTCCGGTTTGGTCCTCTCGAACAGCCATATTACATGGGCCCTTAGAAGCTGGTAGTTCTGTATAAATAAGACTGTAGCTGGAAACCGGTCGACCGTCTCGAGAGGCAGTGCAGCCCTGACGTGAAAAAAATTCTGTCCTCTTTACTTATCTTTGAGATATGAAATTGGGCTTTCACTATTTTGAACCAACATGATACCGATGTCTCATTCCAGACAGAGGGATTGATCGTGATAGCGTTTATGACTTTCGTGTCTCCTTGTTGTACCCGTTGTTGGTCCGATGAGTCCGTAAATTCGGTTACCTCTTGTCCGGTTGAATAGGGTCACCAGTTTATGGTTATGGGGGGTTTCAGTTATGGTTGGTTATGCCTTAAAATTATATCTGACTACAATTGAATGTTCTAAATGCCCTCACTGGTTATCCACTTTTGGGTAGGCTTAACGGTAACCAACCTAATCCTTAGCGTAAGTAAGGAAATTCTAAAACTGGCAGGTTTGGTAGGTTTATTCTTGGTCTTATGGTCGGCCCCTGCTTCTGGCAAGTGAAATCGCTGAGTTTCTATAGGTTTCTCGTATGATCACGTCCTTGTATCTGAATTTTGGTGTTAACTGTCTTAATGTCTTTGTGTGAAAGACAAAACCCTTGATATTAATGTTGGTCTCAATCTTCTGATGTGTGTCTTTTACAAGCCATTTTATCATATTGAAAGACTGGGGGCGTGCCTCCGTTTTTCTAATCCGATGACTGGGCGGAGCACATTTCGCTGGAGGGTATGACCGTAATCTAGTGTAGACGGGTTTATACCGAGAGGGTCTTCGTTTTAGAAATTTGAAAAATATCTGGTCTGGCCGCCATTAGCAGCAAATAAAATTCCGTCTTTCGCGGATCCATGATAAAAGACCATGTGCTACATACACTTCCTCTATCAGATTTATTACTTCTATGAAGAACTGTTTCAATTGTCTGCCTTATCACAGCGCGGGCAAAACAATCGGCTCTCATCTGTTTTCTAATGTGTGAATGTTTGTGTGTTTACCGTGGGGGCACAACGATTTAATTGCCTAGCGGTTTTGCATTATCTACAAGTATACAGTTTGCTTTGAATTAATACATTAATGATTAACTAGCGGTTTTTCATGATTTACAAATATACAGTTTGCTTTGCATTAATACATTAATTATTAACCAATAACATATTATTTAGTATTTGGTTTGTGTGCCCACTTCCAGATTTCATAGGGCCAACGGGGCTTCTCAATCAGTGAGGTTCCTTGTTGGCTCCACTCCACCTTCCAATTGGGTACTAGAGATTCGCCTCACAAAAGCACCAGAAAGTATTTTGTATGGGATTTCAAAACTGATTAACGCCTACCAGAAAGTTTTAAACAACCAACATGATTTTGATACCAAAGATAGTAAAACACCGAACAGAGAAACGAGTTACAGCTCAATCTCTTTATTAAACATCCTTGGTCTTAGAAAAAATGATGAACAATAGACTAATAGAGTACTTAGAAGAAAAAGAAGAATACAACAAAATTTCAAATTTGGTTTCAGAAAAAAAACAGTAGAAAGAAATGTCATTGGCGATAATGACAAAAGATCGCCAAAGCAGAGCTGAGAAAAATACAATCGATATCGTCCTTCGAAATGCTAAAAAAGCGTTCGACAAAGTCTGGACCGAAGAACTAATTTATAAGATACTACGGTTAGACATGAATGACAATATGAAGCGCATACTCTGCATAAATGTACTAAATAGATCAGCTTAAAGATATAAACGGATATAAGTGTCCTTCATTCCACCTGAGCCCTGAAGTGCCGCAAGAAAAGTGCCTTAGCTTAACATTCCACTCACTGTACACTGCAGATATCGCTATGTCAATAGCACCAAGAACCATGTAAAGAAATACGCAGCGATATAACACAGAATTATGAAGATAGAAATATACAACATAAACGACTATGAGAAAGCATGGAAGATTGAGACAAATATTCAAAAAAATTAAATTATTCCAATAGAAAGACAAAAGACAGTCCATAGTAGAATAGACAGCGACGAATACAGATATAAGAACATAAGAACATAAGAAAAGAAGGAGACTGCAAAAGACCATTCATGGCCTACACTTGCCAATGAAGGAAAAGTACCTGGAGTAACAATAAGTACCAGCGATTATTCCGCTCAATATAAGGAAAGAAAGCTAATAACAGAATGTGGAATATCGCTACTAGCACAAATAAGACGACATAGAAACAAAAACAAGAAAAAATATACAATGCACTAGTCCATTCGGCTCTAACATATCTGCCGATTCCAACGTACTTGTTCGAAAAACAAGGAAAATAAATTTACCTAGGATCCCGAACACATATACTGGATAACGAACTTAAGACGACGAGAACGCAGAAATCTGAGCAACTTACTCGAGGAAACTGGTATTCTGCTCCTCAACCAAACGCTGAGGAAGAGAGCACAGAAAATATGGAGAAAAATAGGAGATAAACATCAAAATATATTTACTGCCACTACCATTGAAGACGACATAAGGATAAATAACAGATTCCCAATCAGTAGTGAAAAACTGATAACAGACGAAAGAGCTATCTAAATACAGGTAACAAGGACAAACGAAAAGCTATGAGGAAGACAAGCAACTCTAGAAAAGTGAGTAAGACAAGGGCTTGAAAACTCAGCCAGAACGCATGTTGACCCTGGTCAAAGAAAGATCAAACAGGACCAAGCATACCGACGAATGAGGACAACGGCTATCATACCTAGCCCTTGTACATAGACAATAGCCCACAGAAAGATTCCAAACATTAATTAGAAGAGCATAAAGGAAGAGTGTAAGTATAGTTGAGGGACAAACACATAAGAGCGGTTAATAAAGATCAAGTCCTTAGATCGCCCAGAGAAATATAGGAAACGTTCCCCTACTACACTCTTTTCGCTCGCTTAGTGCAGCTAACTAGGGTCACCTTTGAAATTTTACGGTTTTTTTAACATTTCACTAAAACCTCTCCTGTCTCCCGACTGTACCCTGTTCTTTATCCTTTATCGGCCAACATATAGCCGATTGGTCAGAAAAAGGAATCCTTGTAGAGAGGTTGTCCTTCCTGCCTCTCCAAGCCACGATAAGGAGAGGGGGATGGGAAACCCATGAGGCCTCATTATGCCTTTCCTTATCAAAAGAAAATGGAATTAAATGAAGAGTATGTTTCACTTTCTCACGCTCTGGTTTATTCATAAAGCTAACTTCGCCTAAGAGAGATAGAGAGGATAAAATAATTGATCCAGGAGTAAGCATAACTGCCTGATCTGATTTTTTATTATAACTTCGGATAGCGCAAGAAAACTACTCCAGAAGAAAGAAGAAATATATGCATGGGTCGGATAATTTGAGTTTTTATGTTTCCGATTCACGAGTTATCACCGCAAAGTGATGATCTCCACAGACTATTCTTAATCTAACACTTTACCTTATTTGACCATTTTGATCTCACTAGTGTACTTCCACCTAGAACAACATAACCTGCCACATGCATGTTTTCAGAAGCAGTCGGTAGTAGATTGTAGTGAATTCCTGAAGGAGACCCATTAGGGGGCCATAAAAGAAGCCCTGGTAGAAGAGACTAGTCCCAACCCGTCTATGGGATGTGCTCTACGGGTATAGTTAGGAGTAACAGGGTTGGTTGGAATGTGCCAATAAAAAGCAATAAAGATCTAGTAAAGGAAGGCAGGAGTTAAATAAATAAGTGTACATCTAGTGATTGAGAAATGTGTTTAGCAAAGTGAAATGACAATTCCATAGTCACCGTAATTTCTTCTTCATATGACTGGAATAACGAGAAAGGTCATGTCCTTCGCTGGGACAAAACAGAAGGATCAAATGTAGAGACACCCTGGCCATCAGCAGTGCTTCAGTATAATAGGAGAATGGGAGGTGTAGACAAGCTTGTTTTTTGTATCTCATTGGACAGAATTCGTATAAAATCTGAAAAAAAGGCCATTGAGGCTCTTTTTTCATTTTGTAGATCTAGCAGTTGTCACTGCTTGGCTGCGGTACAAGAGAGTGTGAATCTGTAGGAATGGCTCTCTCGGAGCAACTGACTCTTCTGAAGTTCATGTTTAGTATCACTGAATCTATAATAAAATGGGGATCAAACCCACTTGTCAATGTTAGTTCAGAAAGGCTACCTAAAACGATTTCACAATCTTACCAGAAAATGCAGTAAAATATGATGGGATCGGCCATTACCAGAGGGAAAAAAGAACGATAAAGGTGCAAAAGGAATGGGGTCTAATGGACCTTATACATGTCTTTTGCATCAACTGTAAAGTTTCTCATGTGTAAACAAAGACTGAAATTGCTTTGTGGACTATCATGTTCCTTATTAAATGGATTTTTTTTTTTTGGGGGGGGGGGAATTATTACTTTAAAATTTATGGATTTTCTATTCCATGTATTTTTAAGTCAATATAGTCACAATGAGTCATATAAGGTTCATGCCATTATTTATAAAATGAAGATTTTGTGTTGCTTTAAAATGTGTATTATATCATTTAATTCCTTAATAATAATAATAAGAAAACAAACTCTTAAAATAATAATATTCAATGAAAGAAATCATGACTCATAGGGCTAGGAAGAACTACATAGAGGCCTCTAAGCAATATACACGACCGAGTAACGAACGTGTTTAATGCCTGCTTAAACACAGGATATTTCCCTGCCCCGACGAACTAATGATTGTTAAAATGATATTCATTCCGAAACCTGGAAAATCGCCATCTGAGGTCTGGAGTTACAGGCCAATTTCACTTCTCGACTTCAACGGGATGATATGACAAAATACTGAACCACGATTGAATGAATATCTAAATGAAAATAATTTAATGTAAAACAGAGTCTAACTTCATGAAAAAACAGAAGCACAGAGATGGCACTCAGCGTCAATATAAAAAAAAAATAGGTAAGGCTAAAGAGAAAGAGCACGCATTCTTTCTGATAACACCAAGTTTAAAATGTTTCTGAATCTCGATCCTCGTTGTTCATCGGGTGGACGACAAAAGTAACCGTTTTTTACTCAAGTTGAAGAAGAATGATATTTTACCCCTTCACTCAAATTTAGTAACTTAGGTATGTGATAAACCACAGACTAGTTACTCTTAGAGAGCTGCAGAAAGATCTGGAAATAAGTGAAGTTGAAGTTAGCAAAGATACAATAAGTAGAACACTTCGTCCTTATTATCTCTTTTCTCTTATTCGAAGAAAGGCCCGAATCCTTAAGAAAAAACACTGATAAGCTTGCTTGTTGTTTGCAAATAAACGTTGAAATAAACCAGCTACGTTCAGAGAACAAATCATGTAGTCAAATGAAACGAAAATAGAATTTTCGGTCGAAATCCAATTACCAGGGTTGGAGAAAAGAAGAGTGAAACTTAGGCGCCAAAGAATATGAAACCTGCAGTCAAATTCGGTGGTGGATCATTCATTGTATGGGGTTATTTTGTGCTCACCAAGGGTTGCAAGAAGGAAGGTATTCGAAAAAAGAATGAACGGCGAAATGTAGAGGGGACTTTGTAAAGAAATTTGTTATCTAGCGTTTGTTCTCTGAACTTGAAACCAGGATGGGCATTTAAACAAGACATTGACCTCAAGCATACAGCTGAACATATTAAGAATTGGTTATATACAGGAAGAATTAAAATTTTGGCATTGCTAAGTCAATCTTTTGAGGGAAATGAAACTCATTGTCCTGAAACGAGATCCGCGTAACTGATTTGATTTGAAGAAAGAATTCTTAGAGGAATGGAGCGAAATCAGCTCAAACACGAGCAAAGCGCCTGTAAGTTGTAATGGACAAGAAGGGTTACAAAACTACGTTTATATTAATGTGTTGTAAGCTTTTGCGTTGTCAAATTTCACCCTTGTCCTTAGAAAGTTTTTCATGTTCATCATTTGGCTTTTCTGGTCGTTTCATTATAGTTTTACATACATTTCCACGTGAATTGTAAACTTTCTCTCTTTCTCTCTCTCCTCCCTCTCCCTCTCCCTCTCTCTCTCTCTCTCTCTCTCTCTCTCTCTCTCTCTCTCTCTCTCTCTCTCTCTCTCTCTCTCTATATATATATATATATATATATATATATATATATATATATATATATATATATATATTCATTTGAACCCCTGTTGTGGCTCTGTGGGACTTCTTTCGCAAATGGCTTTCGTAATGAGGTGAGACGGTGTCCTAATTACCCCATTTTATCATTTGATGTCCTCCTCCTTCGTTCGGCAGAAGGCGACGACAAAGTAATTTGGAAAAGTTCCTCTCCTTCTACTAGTTGGGTGGGGGAGGAAGGGGGTTCTGTAATTGACTGTTTTCTCCCCCCCCCCCTTTACCCCAACACTCACCGCTCAAAAACATATAACTAACAAATGTTCGGATTCCTTTGATTGTTGAGAGCTTATTTTTATCAGTTTGCGAAATCAATGGACAATATTTTCGTCCGAAAGTGGTGAAGTTAACAAAAGTTAAAATTTTTAAATTGATTTAAGGTACCGTCCAAAACTAGAGAACAAAAACCGGAATCTAAATTTTTAGAACATACTCTTTTAATTCCTATAAAAAATTTATTAGAATATTCCGTGAAATTCGTCTCTGATCATGTTCTAGATTCATTTCATCAAACACGGATCGAATAAAGTTATGAAGAAAGTAACGTGTATTTGAAGAAAGGATGCGTCCAAAATTGAGAAACGATAAAACCCCCAAAAAACATAATTTTCTCATTATCAGATGAAAGACACTTATGAGTGCTACGCAGGCCCTGGTTCTGAGTGACTTGAGCACATCTTCGTCCCAGGACTTCATCAATTTGCCGCATTGTTCGGGCGTGAATTTATTCCATTCTTATTCCAATCATGTCCAGAGATCATCAACAATTCGTCGCATTCCGAGTCCTACCTTCTTTCTGAGTATCTTCCATAGGTGTGTGTCATGAAGGATTGTCCTGCATGAATAGACGCTAACATACTCCTGGCGTTCCGAGAGGGAGAGATCACAGGCTCCGGAAGGAGATTTTTGTATACCGCAGCGTTTACTTTGCCGCATAAGCGGACAAGCGGTCAGATTCCAGCGATTGAAAACATGCGTCACACCATAAGGCACCATCTTCAAATTGAACCGTCTTTTTCATGCATGTGGGATTTTATCTTTCACCTATGCGACGTTTTACCTAAGGGTTTTCCATCTAAACGGACCAAATTAAATTTGCTTTCATCAGGGAGAGCACTTTTCACTACTCAGCAGGACATTCTCAATAGAGAAGACACGCTTAGCTGCTCTGTTATTTTTACCTATGAGTGGTTTCTTAGCAGGAGAGCTTTCTATGATGTTCACGTCTCTCGAGCGATGTGAGACAATCGGGCGAGATTCATTTGATTCGTGTTCTTAGCAACTTGACCCGAAATATTTGCTGCTCTCTTAAATCGGCCCTGCATTGGCATCAGTTGCATTGTGCCATTTTAACTGTGAGTGATTTTCTGAGTGGGACCAGTTTTCTTCCTCGACTCTCACGACTCGGTATCATCATGAACCATGTAATGCATAGAATCATACCTTTTTACCGATTGAAATGCCTCGAAATGTCCGAGAGTGTCAATCATTTACTCTTCCACTGGATAACTAATTTCTGAAGGATTTGTCGATCATAACTCGTCTCGCAATCCTTATGAATCAGTAATGCAACCAGCAGCAGTCTACATATGGCACAGAGTTTCTATATATTCGTTTCGAACTTTTACGTGTAAAATGAAAGATGTAAATTATCGTTTTCTAGTTTTGGACCAATCTTTTTTTTCAGACACACATTACTTTCTTTAGAAATTTTTATAATTTGTTCTATAAAATGAAACCTTGGGCACGTTAAAGGCAAATTTCTTTGAATATTCTTTGCATTTTACATGAATATTTTCATGAAAGTGTAGATTTTGGTATTTCGTCCTCTACTTTGAGACATTACTGTATTTCAAGTGGGAAAATAAGGCAATTATTTGGCACCCTGCTGTAAAGGCTTGTCTTGTGGCGCCAGTCAGCGCCAGCCCGCAATCGGTAGCTTGATAGAATCTGACCAAACCCGCGATCGATCAGCGCAAGTACCCAATTGGTAGCGCCGCAGATTCGTGACTGGTAGCGTGGCACCGTCAGCGCAATTCCACGATTGGTATAGTGTTGGATTCAGCTCAAGGCCTCGTTCGGTAGCAGGCAAAGTCATTGCAAGCCTACGATCAGTAGCTTGGCAGACTCAGCACAAACTCGCGATCGGTAGCGTGGCAGAATCAGCACAAGCTCGCGATCGGTAGAGTGGCCGAGTTAGCGTAAACTCGCATTCGATACCGTAGAACAGTCAGTGAAAGTCAGCAATTGGTAGCTTGACCGAATCAGTACGATCCCACGATTGGTAGCATGGCAGAGTCAGCGCTAGCCCGCGATCGGTAGCATGGCAAAGTCGGCGCAAGTAAGCGATCGGTAGCGTGGCAGAGTCAGCACAAGCCCCCTTCTTCAGCGTGACAGAGTTAACGCCAGCCTGTGATCGGTGGAACCTTCCTTGCCCAGGAGCTGGATGAAATGGACTGGAGAGAAATCTCACTTCCCAGCATAGTAATGAACGTCACCAAAGTGGACCAATTTCAATGCCCTTGAAATGTGTTCCTAATATAAATAAGATGAACTCAAAACAACTATTCATAAGTGTAACTGAGATTGTGCATCCGTTAAAGAAAGAAAAATGATAATCGTGGAGCATCTTATCATCACAACCATTATCACTAACCTGCTTGCCCTTTTCAATAACATACTCATACAAAAACATAAAACAAACCCACCACACACCACTTCAATTTGAATGCCTACCAACTATTCGAAAACCACATGACTCCAATATTATTTTTAACTAGCTAAAACTTGATATATTTACTAAATCACACAATCCCCCATACACAAACAACTAATCCAACCTGCTAAATGCACCTAAAACCTTCCATATATTCTCAAACAAACACTTCTTGTGCCTTAAATGACTGTCTAAGAATTTTTAAACATGACGAAACATCTAAAATATTATTATAACCAAGCAAAAACTTGCCATATTTAAACATTCATTCCTTCACCTACAAAAATAACCCCATAAAATTTAGTTAATAAAACCCTGCGCAAAACCTGCCAAATATTATCAAAACGCGAAAACACTTTAACCCCATCCCCCCCGCCCCATTCCTCGTGAATCCCAATTAGAAGCTGCCAAAATCCTGTCTCCGCTAAAACTGAACCTTATTAAGGATAGCTAATTTCAAACACATTTCCGAGGCAACGCTCGGTTAACTGCTCTTCGACAGATGAAAAAAATACGTTTAATTTGATTAAAATAAAATTAAGATTTTGTGCAAATTAATTGCTTTCTAATTAGTTATCAAAGACAACTTCTCTTGGAAGCTAATTTTCTTTCTTTATAATCTTTGTCAGTTGTCTTGAGGGCTTCTTGCTCAGTTCGAGGAAGAGGTTGTAAGGGGGTGGGGAATCAGAAAGGCATTTTTTGAGGCAGGGTAGAGGGGTTACATCAACTGTACCATTTTCAACTTTCGTTTTTGTGCAATTTTGGACACTTTGTTTCTACCATTTTGTCTCTTAATTGGGGATAACTAGAAAACTGGAATAAAGGAAAATCCTTGAAATAGAAGAAATAAAAATAGATAATTAAATGAAAAACGGATAAATGGAAGAAAACCATGAAAGAGAAGAGATTATAGAGAAAAATCTCTAGGAGATAGAGGGTGCAAGAAGAGGCTCTCGTCGATAGAACAAAGAATATCCTGTGTTGAAGCATTAAAGATAAGGAATGTGTCCAGTCTACTTCTTTGTGTTGGGTCGGTTTTCGAGGCTAAAGTTGTCGTCAAATCTTTGTTCCGGGAAAGAATTTGTCATGGTTTGGTAGGAAGTGTCTATATAAATTAGCTTCACGCAGAGAAAGACCATGTGCGTACATGCTTTACAAGACCCCGAATACCTCTTCGGAAAGTGTTCAAGCGATAACATCTGAGGGAAGAGAGGCAAGAAAGAAGAGAAACACAAGAAAACAAATCTTCTCTTTCCGTTCATGCTTAAATTCTGCATCAACTTTACAAAGAACAACCGTGTAGCTGCATCATCGTATTCGTAGTAACTATTATATATTTACACTGTAGATTTGATGGACGAGCGAACAATTTTGTTGTGTTAACTATCTCTTTCTTCTTTCATAATTTTATGTATGATCTTTTTTTAGTCCTATAATAAGACGAAATCGCTTGTGTGTCATTTTTCCTTACTTCCTATACGTTATTTAACTATTTAACATCTACCGTGATTTTGAGTTAATATATATATATATATATATATATATATATATATATATATATATATATATATATATATATATATATATATATATATGATAAAGCAAAAATTGACAGCCGAAAAACTGCTTCAAGTCCTGGGGGCCTAACATCGTGTCTCGCCAAGGAAAGTGTATTCAAAGAAGTGTGAAAAAACTTCTTTGAATACACCTTCCCTCTCGAGACACTGAAAAATCTAGAAAAAATAGCTCTTAAACTAGAAGGGAGAGTTAACAGGGTATTGCTAAATCCAAAATCCTCTAAAGTTATACACCAACAAACTTATGATTCCATCCATTCTAGTGGCTCCATCCATTCTAGTGTTTATCATACAGCATCATAAGCTACACAAAGCTGATGTTCCTCACTGACCAATTTTAGCTCCTTATGCCCTTTCTATCTTCAAACTTTCCAAGTATGTTGCTAATTTACTCTCAGATTTCGCCGTGGGCCAATGGACTATAGAAAAACAATTATTTTTTACTCAGTTAAAATGTATCTTCATTTTTACGAATGTTCCTGTCAATGAAACAATTGACATTATTCACAGCCTAATTTTTAACAAAACTGATACCTTTCATAATTTCTCTCCTCAAAACATTATGACTATTTTAGAATTGATTTTTTAACAAAGCTTACCAACAGATAAACGGAGTAGGAATGGGATCCCTAATAGCACCAGTAGAAGCTAACATTTTCATGATTCATCTTGAAATCAACTTTATAAAGCAATGACTTTTAGTTTTTAAACCCATATTTTACCTTAGGTAAGTAGATGGTACTTTTTGTTACTTTTGATAACGTAGAATAAGCCAACCAATCTTTAATTTTATAAACTCGTTTCATCCCAACATTATATATACTATTAAATTAAACAACAACAATAAACTTCCTTTCTTAAATGTTATTTTAGTAAAAACGGCAAACTACCTATCTCAATATACAGAAAGCCTACCTTTGTTGGTCTTAGAATCAATTTTTTCAGCCATTGTACAGGTCATACAAACTCAACGCAGTAAAATCCCTAATATTTATTGGTTTCTATCTCTCCTCTACTTAGTATTTAAGGTATACAGAATTCTAAACTCTGAGGTCTCTTTTTAAAAATAATTGTTATCTGTTTCCTTTGGTTGATAAATTAATTAATTTTCTGAAAATAATTACTTCCCAACGTGTCTAGAAATCAAAACTTATTTGTAGTACTTGAAATGGGATTTTTCGATAAATTATTAACTAGACACCAACAAGTTACTAAAAAAATACTTTTTTCACACTAACATTAAAATAATTTTATCAACTCACTTTCCATAGGCAGTTTCTTTAACTCAGAAGACAAACTTACTCTTGGGATGATCAGCCGTATTCTTTTCGCATTGACTTGTCTTTGTTGTATGCGAGGAATCTTTATTGAGAGCACTGTTCGTTTATTGAAAGAGATTTAAAGTTCTCATATGGAAATCAGCCACCACAGAAAGAAATTTATCTAGAAAGGAGACTTCTGTTATTAAAAATCATGCAATACAATAATACGCAGCCAAAAGTTTTCAGACATCTCTGAAATTCTAGTAAATTATATTAATGCAGTCCTAAAAGAGGAATAAAGAGCAATACGTTATACATGCCCCAAATAATCACAAGAACTAACAAAAAAAGTTCAAAACTTTTAACATCAAAAACTTTTAATAATTAAGCAGATGAAGCCTCTAGAAAATTACAGCGACACGAAACTGATACAGAAAGTTAATAACGTGACGAGAGTCTTTTAGCAGTGATGAAAGCATTTATTCTTCGAGACGTGCTCTCCAGGAGAAGGCGAGACCTGAAGTGTTTAAAGCTGGACCACTCCTCCGTGATGAATGATTTCATTTGCTCATTGGAGGCTAGCTGACGACGTCTTCCAGCCTCTTTCAGGTACTCCCTGAGGTGTTTCAATGTATTCATTTTCTTAGACTGAAGTGGTCAGTCTATCACCTTGATATTGTTGTTCCAGAACCCTCGTATGATGAATGCAGACTTGTGACATAACAAATTGTCCTGATAGAAAATCACATTCTAAGCATTTCTGGAGAAGTCTCGGAGTAGGGGCAGCATGTAATCTCTATAGACAGCTTGGTGCTTCTCTGAATTCATAGGGCCATCTAAACGGTGATACGATATCCATGGAATTGACATGCAGCCCCATACCGTTGCAGAGCGACCACCCTGTTTTACTCTTAGCACTATACACTATTGATCCCACTGCCTGCCTAGCCTACTGTGGACTCTAACTAACGTGACCTGGGGTTGATAACAACTGGAGCCTGTACCTGTCGGACTCTGAGACACATCCGCACTGACGCATGTTCCAGTTGCGGCAAGCACGTCCCCAGGCCATTCGATGTAGCCTCCGCTTAAGGTTGATCAGCAGATTCTCGCGGGGTTTGTTCACTTCATGACTTGGGTAAGCAGTCTGGGGCGGACTGTTCTGACGGCTGCATTGATTAGGCCGCCTTCATCTATTCATGTTGCAGCTAGACTGCTTTTTATTATTATTATTATCTGACGAACTAAAAACCCTTGCTGGTAGAGCAGAATGCTATAAACCCTAAGGCACCAGTAGAGAAGACAGTCCCATAATAAACAAGGTCTGCTGACCAAAGTCGCGTGTTCTCACTTATTCTGATTTATGACCTTACGATCTTCAAAACTTTCAATAATTCTCGGACTAACTTGGGAGGACCTTGTCAATTATATTATTCAAAAGAGAATGTAAAACAACATAAGGGCTTCAAATATTATTATATTCTGCCGAATAGTTATGCTGTTATTGCAAAATAATTCCCCGGCTAAACTTTGGAGGACTTTGGCAATTATATCATTCGAAAGAATGGAAAATAGCATAGAGATTTCAAATTTCGTTAGAATCGATCGAATAGTTACAATGTTATTGCCAAAACAAAGTTATTCCCTGGCTAACCTTAGGAAGACCTTTGCAATCATATCATTTGAAAGAGAATGTAAAACAACATAAGTGTTTTAAATTCGTTAGAATTAGTCGAATAGTTACAATGATATTACAAAAAAAATAAAAGCAAAACGGGGACCAGCGGACCGACCGACATAGTGAGATATAGAGTCGCACGCGACTAAAAACTAGAGGAAAAGAGAGGAGACAGGAGAAAGACACGAACAACTTAACGCCTCAGCAGGAAGGAATGAGCACCAGTTTTAATTTTTTTAAGTTCTTTTGATTCAACGACACCTCAAGGGAGCTGATTCCATAACCTGGTAGTTGCTGGAATGAAGCATCTAGAGTACTGAGATGTGTTACATCTCCCAACCGTGAAAGCTTGGCTATTTGCATTAGTAGCATTTCTATTCAACCGAACTGGACGAAAGGGATCGGTAAGTTCACTGTATAAAGGATGGTTAGGAATATGATGTATATTATAGGCATACACAGTGAACTCACATAGCAGCGGTGCCACAAGTCAACCTCAACCTCAAGATTTGGAATTAAAAATTTGCAAGCTCTCAGATTCCTGTCCAGTAGCCTAAGATCAGATGATGTAGCAAAGGACCAGACAGGCTAACAATACTCCAGACAAGGAAGTATGAACGAGTTGAAGCACTTCATCATAACAGGAATGTCTTAAAAAATCCTATGATTTCCTAAGGTAGACAATCTTTTGGGCAACCGAAAAAGAAATAAAGCGCACATGTTGTTCAAAGGAAAACTTGCTGTCAAACGAAACACATAAAATTTTAAAAGATACACAAGTGTTCAATATAACATTGTTTATGATAAGATCAGGATAATTGGGGTACAGAGTTCTAGATCTACTAACAATCATACTTTGGGTTTTGTTTGCATTCAGCTTCATACCCCATAAATTGCATCAATCATTTATCTTTGTTAGGTTTCTATTCAGTGATTCAGAGATTAAACGCCTTTGAACAGAAGAAGGTATTACTGCTATCAAAATAGCATCAGCAGCATAAGCAACTAGTTGAATTTCCAGTCCAACCAACATATCATGTGTATATAGAATGAATAACAATGGGCCTAGAACACTACCTTAGGGAACACTAGAAATTACCCTACTTCACTCACCAAGTTGCCCATCCACACCTACATGTTATCTACGGTAAGTCAAAAACTCAGTTAGGATATTGAGAAAAGGGTCACCAATACCCAGCTGTCTAAGTTTGTAAATCTGTGCTTTTCGATTAATACGATCAAAGGCAGCAAGAAAATCAAGTCCAACCATGCGCGTTTCATACCAGAATCTAAAGCCTTTTGAACCCTGTCCGAAATGATTAAGACATCACAAGCACCAAGACCCTTTCGAAAGCCAAAGTGCTGACTTGAAAAGAGATTATTACTCTCAGCAAATGCATTTAAACTTTTAGACAACAAACGCCCAAAGGGCTTTGGCAGAATAGCAGTGATAGATATTGTACGGTAGTCTGAGGGACTTGAGCCAGCAGAGACAGATTTAAACGTAGGAGTAACATTAGCAGCCGTCTAACACAAGCTGAACTTTCCTTTCCTAGATAACTTGCGAAAGATAACACCAATCTTGGGGCTACAAAATGAGCAGTCTTAATAAAGAATAAAAGAAATACACCATCAGGACTAGAACCACCATAAGGATGTAGGTTTAGCATCAGCTGCCTAATTTCACGTGATCTAAAAGTTATTGTTGTTAACTTAGTTTCAGGGTGACATACTGGGGGGGGGGGGATTTAACTCTACACCACTTTGCTTTTTCTCAAAGACATTAGCAAATAGTGTTGCCTTATCTTTTGGGCAATGAGTAAGAGACCTATCTGGTTTAAAAATAGGTGGGATGCCATCATTACTACCAAATGGAGCAAACTTCAGAGTAGATCACCACTTATGAGACTGAGTAGCAACTAAGAGCGTTTCTTTAATGCCACTATTATATTCTCTCTTAGCTAGAGCATAAATCTCTAGCGCCACAGATCTGAACCTGATATAGTTATTCCAAGTCATATCAGATCTATTCCTTTCCCAGAAATTGTAAGCTTCTTGTTTATCCAAATATGCACATTTACAGTCATTATTTGTCCTTGTTGTGGAAAGTCATTACCCTAAACGGAATACACCTCTCAATTATATCAGCAAGTACATTATCAAGAAATTCAACAGGATCATCTTAGCGGTAGAAATGGGGCCAATTAAGAAGAGAGATATCCCTTAGAAGTCGATTCTACGTCGCCTTGTGACTTCAAATAAATCTTACGAGATAATGATAGTTTAGGGACAGGTTGCTCAGTTCTTATATGGGCAAAGATATAGGTGTGGTTGGATGTTCTAATAGGGCTCCCAACATTGGTATTAGCAACACCAGGAACATCTGTAAGTATTAAATCTAGAATATTACCGGATCTGTGTGTTGGCCTTTAAATTAATTGATCACAACTAAATTCAGTGGAGAAGTCAATTGCTCTCAAACCATGAGGATCAGTAGGTAATAGAAAGTTCAACGACTCTCTATGATGGGCATTAAAACCACGCACGAACAAGAATGCAGCTTTCCAACCATTTTCTTGTATAGATTCGATGCTATTTAGTAAACAGTCAAATAGGTCATTATTGGCACTAGGGTTTCGATAGATTGGAAATATGTAAGTAAAAATTACTATGCCTACCACATACTTTCACAACTAAAACCTCATGTCAATTACATTCTCAATTGGGCTTCCGAGAGGCAGGAAATCCATTTCTTATATAAACTGCCATTTCCCGACCTCTCTCATGATCATTACGCTTCAATAGATGAGGCTGTTTAAAACCTGGAATTACGAGCTCTTTAGAGGATCTAAAGTTTAATACCAAAGTCTCACAACAAAAAAAGATGTCAAAATTTCTGGAAGTTACAATTAAATCATTTAAATTTGGATGAAGACCACGAATATTAATATATAGCATGCGGCACTGCCGACGCGTATAGGTAGTGGGTCCAGGGCTTATCTCCACATCACCAGCCAGCAAAAATAATTAAAATTATTCCAAACTTGCCAGAATACTTGAAATCCATCATGATGCATGACAGAATAAATTGTCACCATATACTGAATAATAAAAAAAATGTCTGCATAGAATAATATACTGCAGTAGCTTGGTGCAGTACTTAGGCTATAAATGGAAAAGGCCCTACAGAGTCAGAAAATAACTTAAGTATGACCATTTACTTATAGAGAGCCTCGGTACTGAGTAGAAACTTTCTCAACCTGGTGAATTGTCCTTACAGTTTCGTTCCATGATGAATGGAGCAGGCGTAGTTACTCTCTACAAGAACCAGAAAAGAAAGCAAGGCAACCAGTCAACCATGGATAACCCAATCAAGCAGATCGAGAGATCACTAACCTTCGATCCCTGGTTAATGGCACCTGTTACCAGATGGACTTCACTAACTCAATCAACTACCAGTGCCCAAGAAAGCCAAACACACTCTACCAAACTCCCTGCCAAAAAAAGGCTCATTACGCAGATACATGTCGCCACGTTGCCTACTGACACTGGGTCGTCCAGAACGAGGTCATTCTTAGAGGGTTCCACTTTCTTGGATTCTATTTAACACTTCTGCATATGTGTAATGGAATTCGCTGACCCTCTGGGTGATTTATCGTGTTTTCGCAATCATAATAATATTATCAAATCCTTTTGACATAGAATATCATATTAATCAACAAATATAATGTGTCATATGAAGACATTTGGATTGTAAGTCCCCGTATACTGATATTAGTATTTCATATACGCGTATTTCAATGGCATCGCCATTTTAGATGTTTCAAACAAACTTATAAAGAAGCTTGTTTTTTCATTTTGCTTTCGAGATATATTGGACACATGCATGCAAACATCTGCCAACATATTCATAGACATACCTAAGAAATAAGAAAAGATTTTCGACCTGTAGATTTCTTCCTTCCCTCTTTCGCCTATCTGCCCTTCTTTCATATGTCTACCACTCTTTGTTTGTATATTTTTCATGTGTCTAGGGATTACTTTTATGTGTGAGGACCTGTGGTGATGGTTTAGAAAATATTGTTAAAGGTTGAGACTGATGGTTGACAGAGAGCGGCCAACGCGCCCGCACTATATCGTTTTTGCTGACGCTAGCCAATTCTTAACAAAGTTGTGCCTTCCACCACCAACTTGGGTTTAAGGATGGGGAAAAATCACATTTTAGAAGCGTGGTATCAGTATGGGCATTCCCTCGATCTTGCCTCCCTCCTTCAAGAGCCATACAAAGTGGAAACGGAACAGCTTCGCCTTCTATATTGTTTTTTGCAAGCTCATCGTACATTTTACAATTACCTTCTTTCGTTTTAAGTATAATATTTTTATTGATTGTACACTAAAGGGTAAGTTAATTTAAGCTCTTTGTAGTAGTGTAACCTTATACTGTCAAATAATTTGCGTTGCAAAGAAGATTGGTTCCCTTTCACGTAATATTAAATTACTCAAATATCTCTCAAAATGCATCGTGCATACACTTTTCAAATTTAGCCTTCTTATCAAAATTTAACCCATTACATTGAAATATCCAAACTTAGCTTTTCTCGCTTTCTACAACTATCTGCCAGCTTATAGGGGAATTTGGGTATCAACTCGCCTCAATGCATCTCTGGGAGGGCATTTAACTTTTCTACAATATTTAATGCGAGTTTGTTGCCTAGCCACAATAATTACAGAATGGCCTCCACTTAAAAAAGGATGGCCGAAAATAAGACCAGAAACAAGATGGAGAGATGAACTTCAAAAATATGCTAAAAGTTGGAAACTAGTCCAGTAATGTAATAAACTGATTATACTAAAGTTTTTTTTCATATCTTGAAATAAATTCGTTATTGTAAAGTTATTCTGCACATATATATATATATATATATATATATATATATATATGTATGTATATATATTTATTTATATATATATATATATATATATATATATATATATATATATATATATATATATATATATATATATATATATATATATATATATAGAGAGAGAGAGAGAGAGAGAGAGAGAGAGAGAAATAAGGAGAGAGAGTGGAAACAAAGTTCTAGCACAACTTTTATGGACAATAATTTACATCGAAACAGTGCAGCAAAAGAAACATATCAATGGACATTGTAATCACAGATATTTACGAGCACCTGCTTCCAACGAGGTGATAGATCATGGATGCCTTTGTTATAAAATTCAACTCGTTGGCTACCCAAGAAGTCTCCACCTGCAGTTTTCATTTCGTCATCATTTGAGAACTTTTTGCCATTCAAGAAGTTCTGCAATGGCCGGAATAGATGTTAGTCTGTTGGCGCCGGGTCAGGTGAGTGCGATGGTTGAGAGAAAACACCCCACCAGAGCCCACGAGATTTTCACGGGTACGATTTGCAACGTGTGATCTGACGTTATCATGGCAAAACATGGCATGAGTCAATTCTGGTCGTTTATCCGCATTTGTCTCTGCCACCTGTTGCAGTTATTGACTGTATAATTGAACATCGATAGACATTGTGTTCCAACATTTCCCAGTAAATTACTCCCTTTACATCCAACCAAACACAAACCATAAGATTCTTTTGATGTCGGTTGGCCTCCGCCTAAAATTGTGAAGGTGCACCTTTATCTTTTCAGTTTCTTTTGTGTGCCATGTTCAAGTGTAGACACCACTTCTTATCTGCAGCAACCACTTTTTAAGCCAATCAAAACGACGTTTCTTGTCCAGTATTGTCACTCAAGAGTCTGTGCAGCGCTGACTGCCGAAGTCGGTCAGTTTACGTGGAATCCATGCGTCCAGTTTGCAGACTTTACCCATTTCCTTTAAATGTTGCAAAATGGCTGTATGTTTGGCGCTAAGCTTTTCAGCCAGCTCGCATCATGTCAGATGTGGATCAGGCACACAAACGGCCATTGTCAATAAGTGAGGGATGAACACTTCTTGGCTGATCTTGGAGATTAAATTGGCCAAGCTGAAACTTCTTAAGCCAATCGAAGGCTGTGCGACGACTTATTGTGTCTTCTCCAAATTATTATACGATGATGCGAGTGGGTAGCGTTTAGGCCGGAATTGTAATCATACAGTAGAAGAGTACGTTGCTGTTCATGAGAAAGAGTCATTTGATAGGTAATTTTCACAATTTTAGATATCATTTAGGGTGTCGACTAATTAATGTGTAGTGGCTTAGGCTTTCCTAGGCTTCGCCTGAAAGTGCATAGTGACCTAGTCTACCTAGGCGCTAGGTCACTGTGCACTTTCAAGTGAGTCCTTGGAAATGCTAGGCCACTACACATTAACTAATTGTACACCCTGTATAAATATTAAAATAAACCAGGCAATAGCTTCACCACTCCTCCCTACGGATGGAGCTTGCGTTTCGCTACTAAGATTAAAATTTAAAATCTAAAAAAAAACAGCCATGGTTAAATTTTTATCAATTTTCTGAACTTCGCCAATTATAATAATTTTAAAAAGGAACTCTAAACTAAATTTCCCCCTTTCAAAATATCACGTTGCTAAAATATAGTTATAGAAAATGATATATAAAAGTAAATTTTCTGAACTTCACCATTTGTAATTCTTTTAGGTTTTAAAAAATTCACAAAATTTCGATACTTATATTTATTTCTGAACTTCACCCTTTTTGGGGGTATATTATAAAAGAATTATTAGAAATAACTTTGAAAAAAAACATAAGTCTTAACCAAACTAAGATGAAATTATTATTCAAATACTCAAAAAAATCTCCTTCTTAAATTATAGAGTTAGTGGTGATGAGGATGATGATAATTAACTTTTTAAAAAAAGGTTGTGCGGGAACTTTGTTTCCAACCTATTTTCCGTTTAATCTGATTTTGTGGTGTTTGTTCGACTGGTGCTCTTTGGGTATGAAAAGGGTTAAGGGTGATTTGCTGGTTGAGGCAGTCATGCGACTTTATGTGACCCGCTGTTCTCGTGTGTCTTATGCTGTGAGTGAGATGTCATCTGCGTAGGTGTACCTGTTGAATAATGGGGTTTGTGGTTGCCGAATATCATATGTGAATAGGTTGAATACTAGTGGTATGGGAATGGCTTTTAGTGGCACGTCAATGTGGAGTGGTCGGGCGTATGAGATATTGGTTCGGTCGGTGAGTTTAGAGAGGTTTTAATTCAGGATTATGTGTACTAGGATGTGTTTTGGTCCTGTGAGGAAGGCTTTGTTCATGTCTTTTGCGGCAGGGAATGCACGTGAGAGGGTAAAGGCTGATTGAAGCCATCGATTATGTGTTGTGCGAGGTTGGCGACGAGAGTCGTGGTTGAATGTGCTTTTCTGAAACCGTGTTAAGTTTTGAGACAGAACTATATTTGGGCTGATTCTTTTGTGTACTAATTTTCTAGTGTTTTTTGATAGTGTGCACATAGGTGTGAACAGTTTATCTGGTTTGAGTATGGGTATAATGTGGGATAGTTTCCAGATTAAGGGGATGGTGTTGGTGAGCCAGGAGTGGTTACAAATTTTTGTGATTGTTGAGATTGTTGTGATAAGTAGGTGCTCGAGATGGATGTTAGATATGTTGCCTGGACCAGTGATTTAGAGCTTTGGAGCGATTTTGATGGTTTGTTGGACGTTTTTGTGGTAAGAGGGGGAAGGTGCTCTTGATTTTTTGTGGATTTGTCTGTTTTGTCTGTGCGTTGGGAAGAAGTTAATGTTCGACTAGTGTTTCATGAGAATGCTACAGTGTTGTAATTTGGTTGTATCTGATAACTAGAGACTTGTGTGGGGGGGCTGGAGTAGTAAGTGGTGTGTAGATTTTCATTATAGTTCTCCAGAGTTAGGTGGAGGCTTATGGTTTGTATTGAGTTGAAGTATTGTTCCTGTTTTTTGTTTACTGTTTAGTGATGTATAAGTTGATTAACTGGATGTATCGTGTTTCTTGTTTTGACGAAGGCTTTATTTTGTTTTAGAATGTTTTGCTGTTTTTTGTAGTCTATCATTCCATTGTGAAATTGGGGTTGTATGCTTTCTATGGCCGTGAGGGATTAATTTTGCTGCTTACGTATGTGATAGTATTGTTACTGTAGTGTAGTGCTTTGTCTCGCGAGAGAAATTGTTTAAGCTGAAATTTCAAAGTTTGTCTTCTATATATTGGGTGTAGTTTTACCAGTCTGCTATTTTGTACTTTATATGGGTGGTTTTGAAGGAGGTTGGTTGTTGGTGCGTGGTTTGTAATGATTCAATAATAGTTAGGTAGTCCGAGCAGAGGTCAGCTATTGTGTTCCATGTGGTTCTGGTGAGTTGGTCAGGTAACGAGAAGGTTATTTATGTTGGAGTGTTATTTTGCGTATGTTGGAGGGGTTGTCTGTTTGGTAGAGATGTGTTTTTAGTATGGTGAGTAAGTGAGGTTGTTCTGCTATATGGGCGCCTCTGTTGTCTCTGTTTTGTTCTAAGCCAGGATGGTTAGTGTGTGTTAAAATCGCCAGAGATAAACAGGTTAAAAATTTGTAGAGAGGGGGGGTTCTATGATAGGCGCGTAGTTTGGAGGTATTCTGGGAAGGTGAGGGATGATATATATGTTTATGAGGTTGTATTCTGAGATTTTTATCTTTGTTCTAAAGGATTTTATTTTTGTTGGAGCGTCGTTTTTTTTAAGTGTTATATATTGGAGTAGGTTTCAGTGAATGAAATAGAGTGATGTGCTAGTTTATAATTCATTCATCTTGCTTGATAATGTTGTGGAGGTACAAAATGAAGGGCTGGGAATAGGTCTTCCTCTTGATCCTTCGATAGAAAATACTTTTGGTGTTATTATGAAACTCTTTGGGTCGATAACTGTCCCATTAGTCTTCTTCCGATCTTATAGGTATAGGCGCTAAGTAGATTACACGTCTTTAATATTTCGACATGTCACATCGTATGCTCGACTATAGAAATATTTAATAATAAACATAGCCTATATTGCTTTCTAGATCCTCATACCATCTGTCAACAAGCTTATAAATAAAACGCCTGTAAAACTCATTAGGTTTTAATGCAAATAAGAATCAAATTCGTTTTCAACCTCTTCAATTGATGTTAATCAAAGACCATCCAAATGGTTCGATAATCCCATAAACAAGTGATAATCAGAAGGATCAAGATCAAGAGAATTACGAAGATGAAGCAATATTTCACAACTGAACTCTTCTAAGAGATCTTTGGCCATTGGATCTCTGTGAGGACGGGCATAATCGCGATGGAGAATGACATCCCTTTTCTTGAATAAGGAGGTCGCCTTTGGCCCAAAGCTGCTTTTACCGACGAATTTGAATGCAGAAGAGATTAACATTAAGTGTTTGATTGTTGTCTAACAGTTCGTAATGGACTATTCCTTCGATATCTCACCCTACACTCAATATGATATTTTTTTAATGAATCCTCCCCTCGGTTGTTGATAAATTCTGGATCTTCGACTAATCGACGAACGGCAGTGTTTAACGTTAAGATAATGGATCCACTTCTCATCACCAGTAACAAGCTGCTCAAAATTGGTGCCTAAAGGTGTCGTGAAAGCAATGGCACAGCAAGCAACAGGTTGTTGCAGATTCGACATGGACAGTTCGTGCCGTACCCATTTTCCAATCAATTGAACCTTTCCAATCCTTTTCAGTTGGCATAGTACAGTCCCATGGGTTACGTTAAATTGTTCTGCAAGTTTCCTAGAAGTTGTAGCAAGATTTGCTGGATACCAGCTTCCAGCACTTCAAAATCAACTTTTTTTTTGGAAGACTTTCTTATGGTGAGTCTTTTAGCCCGAAATCCCCAATTCCAAAACAGAAAAACACCTCTTGCAACTTCTTTTATTTACTGCATCATTAACATAAGTGCCTTGAATAGATTTGGTTGCTGTAACTCGCAGACTAAAACATGCCTAATGTGTTCTTTAGATGGGACAAACATAGGGATGAATACCTAAGAAGATTGTGAACAATAAATAGTCGGGTGAATTGAGGTCGGGTGAGCTAGGAGGCCATATTCCTGGGACAACATGGTTGTGGAAATTAACAGGCATCCAAGCTTGGGATGTTCTACCATTATTAGATGGTGCAAAGTCTTGTTGGAAGATGCAAGGTCTTGAGTTGCGTACTCTATCTATCATCGAACGCATCACCACATTCTCAAAAACCTCTGTGTGGGCAACAACATTGCCTTTTAAGTCCTTTAAAAAAATGTGGGAGTGAAATATGTCGGTAATTAATAACCTTGTATCACTTATGCTTTCTCCTAATCTCCCTCTCTCTCTCTCTCTCTCTATATATATATATATATATATATATATATATATATATATATATATATATATATATATATATAAATGAACCTTTGTTATCTTTGCCGTGGATGGGGAGTAAAATAAATTAGAAAAACTTAAAATAAAAAAGGTGGAAAAAATTGGAATATTTAACGATGTAAAAGAAAAATTACACAGATTTGGTGATGTGACGGGATGGGGTGAAATAAGGAGCGGGGTCTAGGGGATGAATGGAAGTAACTACAAACTAAAAAAATATATATATATTTTTAATCGGGTTTTCTTTTTGTGCTTCAATGTTAATTTTTCCTAACGAGTCTCTCTTATTCTTTCTTTGATTTAATTAAAATTGTGATGCTAAGTGCCAGGAAGTGCCAGTCATTAACTTTGTCAATAGAGACAGCATTGTTGGACGAATCATAGAAAACGGAATTAAGGGAACTGCGCTTATTTGACTTGGGGCAACTTAGGAATTTCTATTTGTTTTGACCAGGTACCAAGCAGCATCCTCGGAGTAAAGTGTGAAAACGCTTATACAACGTCTTCCTTCTAAACTGTTTAACGGGCCAAAGTTTGCTTCTATCATGTTTACATAAACGTCAATTGAGTTTGTTTTATTTCTCTAAAGACAAAATCATTTTTAGCATGTAAATCTGTCAGATTGTGATCTTCCACGGATCTCTTTTCAGACGATTGTTCGGTGGGGTAGACGCTATTTGCAGCCAATTTAGATGCGATTTCAGTTGGTTTGTGATTATAGCGGAGTAATGAGACGCTCTCGTGTCTCCATGGCAATAGGAATTTTAATAGGAGACGAGAAAATCGAACGCAAGTTCATTATAATCGAATGGTTTTCAAGTGGAAAATATTTGGTTTCCTTGGATTAAAAGTGAGGGTATTTTAGGTTTTGGGTGGGGAAGAGGGGTAAGTTCAAAGGCCAACAGAAATTAAGTTGGTTGGAGTTCTATTATTTCCATTTTGAATTTAAATCTCAACAGAATTACATACAAAGTATGATAAAGAGTCTAAGTTTATTTAGGTCATTATGAGTTCTGGTGAAAATTCCTAATTAATAAGCAAGCACCAACGATAGGATTCCCATGGTCCTTTGAAGAAGTTTGAAAAGAAATTTTTAAGGTTAGATGGCACGAAAAGGGATAAATGAGTGAGCCACATACTAGATATCTGTCTATCTTATGTCAGTAATGATCTTGTGGAAGTTAAGATTCCTTCTTCCTCTGACAAATATACCTCTTCTCTCTTCCTATGGAAAATTTTACCTTTAGAAGTTCATTAACTACAGAATGCTGAAATTTTCAATTGCAAGCTAATTTAAGCAAATAATCAAAATGGAAGTTAAATGCAACCTTTAGCACGTAAAAGGATAAGCCAAATTAATTAACCGCAAATAAGCATGATAAACCGCGGCGAGGAAAAGTTAAATACTGGTTCCTCGAGTAAATTATAAGTCAGCACGAACTGTTAAACAGTTATTGAAGCACAAATCCGTATCGCATGCAACTTGTCGGAAATTTGATTGTTAAACTCTTAGTAAGAGATGCCATTAGATACTTGCTGGTGAGGGTTGTCGAGCCGGCCGTGGAATGTCATCTTTCGAGTTCAAAAATAGACTGTCTTGCTTCTGATTCAAGAAAGTTTCACATCTGTTCATCCGCATCTTGTCTCTCAAAACAGAAAAGTAGAAGTTTGGTCTCTCTTTGGTCACGGTGTAGCAGCTGGAGTTTTGCTTTGTTCTCCATTGACGTTTGAGCATTACAATTCTAATCCTCTTGTCTCTAGACTATAAAAATTGATGGAACGTTTGCATCTCCTCCTATGGAGAGATGGTGAAGACAATGTAGATGCAGGTCCGTCGGAAAGGGTCTTCCGCTGCTTTAGGATAAATTCGATGGAACGATGCAGCTTTTCTTTCGCATTATTGGGAAAGCTCGTCCGGATAGCATAATAGCATCGTGTTTATGGATTTTAGGGCGCGCCATGACCAGGTCAATTTTCATCTGTCCTCATAAGAATCACGACCAACTTCTTCGGCCCCGTCACATTGGCAAAAAAATAGAACATGGCCTCAAACACTCATGGAAATGTAAGAAATATCAGAATGGTGGCTAAGCATCCAACAAGCGGATTCTATCCCACAGTCTATAAGCAATGTTAGCTAGGCAATTTTGACTGCTAACTACTAATAATACAAAATAAGAGAATACTTGGATTATAATATATACACACATATATATATATATATATATATATATATATATATATATATATATATATTCCTTATTAAAAAATAATATCAATAATCACCAGAATATAGTTATTATAAAAAGCACTTTAGTAATTAGGTACAATCCGAGATAAATAATGACGTAGGTAATTCTTCTTCTAGAGAAAGAGACGATATTTTGAGACCCAAACACCTCGATTAAGTTTGAGGACAATTTCAATTTTCCTCAAAGGGGAGAGCTTACGCTTAAGCCCCCTTCTTCCCATCCTGACTAAATTTCCTTTCAGTTAATGAGAAGTCATTAGTGTCGCTGCTCCGGTCATTTTTCGCCGCCGTAACTGTTCATTCGTCCGGTCCTTTGATGAGACGTGAATTTCACCGTCGCATTTCTTTGAATCACCCCTTTCCCTTACACAGGGAGAGGATGGAATGTTAGGATGTGAAAAAGAAAGAATTGAATGAGACATCAGCCCGGTTCCAATCAAGGGCCCAAAGATGAGGAAGGAAGCTTCAATTGGTTGCATCGGACGCCTCATTTGTTGGGGTACGGCACAATGGGGGCCGAACAGGGAGGCCTTAAAGCGCAGGGCGGGAAGGGGGCTGTCGGAAGGAGTGGAAGGCGTCAGCAGTAGAGGCTGAATCAAAGGACGGCTTTGCACTCTCCTAGTGAGCGTCAGATGAGCTTCAATAAGCGATTAATGACGTCCGAGCATCGCCCAGGACGCCGGCATCGGCGGAGTTGATACACGCTTCTGTCGGTGGCGGGCGAGAGGTGACGAATCCTTTTCGAGTTAAGGTGTGCAGGTGCAGGGTTCAATCCCTGCTCCGAGGAGCGGCCCCCCACCTGGAGCCCATCTGGACCCTGTGGAGATAAATATGGAAGAGATGCTACATCTTCATTAACGATCCGGCGACGATCGCTCCGTTTAATTACGCAACTTCCGCAAAACCTTCACACACACAGCCACATCTTCGTCCTCACATACAACTACTACTTTACATTTTCATGCATAAATACATCTCATACTCACCTTGCAACTAAAGGTTTATCCGCAGATACACTGGCAAAAAATTCCATCATCATAACTCACAATACAGCCACCATCGCACACTTACATATACAAGCAAATATATCCATGCGCACCCAGCTGCCATTGACTCACCCTAACATATACAAACATCTTATCTCCACACACACACATTTATTTATATAATAAACAGATTATAAAACACTAATGCATACTTGCATTCACACTCCAGCCACACATTTCTCCGAAAAAAACGCAAACGCATCCTCTCACTCACATCACAATCAAAAGTTAATTTGACTAACAGATTACACATACACATCCTGACATGCATACATCAACTACCAACTCATAATTATAAATGGACAGAGAGAAATATATACATACTCACTCTCTCTCAAACTTAGTCCAAAAACACATCTACATACACTCACAACAAAAACAATAAACTCATCAGATAATGTAAACACAAACACCTTTAACAAATACATCGCCAAAAACATCCACGACGTCATCAGCTAACGCAAACATCGACACGCACAGCAGCCACAAGCTCATCACATAACATAATCACATCTTACACACACACAACAGCCACAAGCCCATCAAATTAAGCAAACACAAATGCAGCCTTACACCCGCACACGAACAGCCACTGACACGTGAAATCCAGCCCATCTATAACGGGGATTAAGCAGCCAAACAATTTCCAGGGGACGTTTGTGAGGACGACAATTTCTAGTTGACGTTTGTGAGGACGAAACAAGCAAGAGTAAAACCCTAGGTTTTAACTGCTGGTCCATAACCACTGGTGCCTCCTTCTACTCTCCCCTTGTAGCGCATGGCACGCCATCGTGAATGAGGCCAGCACGCAGTGGTGGAGGGGTTTCGAGGGTGTGCTGTAGCGGTGGGGCGTGGAAATTGGGCGGTGTGTCGGGTGTGAGTGGCAGGCGATCTCTCTGTTAAAGACACATTCGTTAACAGTTTCCATCCGAGAATTGATAACGCGCGCGAGATCGAAGCATTCAATAGGGCGACTTGCATAGAAATCCCGCGAAGCCGAGATTACTTGGATTCATCGCTGACAGATGGAGCTTCGGCCGACCCGGATGAGATGGAGAGGCGCCGCTCTCTATACACTCGTCTAGGCGAGGCCAGAAGAGATTAGATATGTGGACATACAGACGCACGATCGGGTATCTATTTGTTTCATCAAATAAATTATAGAGATGTCAACAAGACACAACGCAAATTATTCATCAATAAAGGCAATAAATATTAAATACTTAGCAATAAATGGATAGGTAGGTAGGTGGCTGAGGTGGGGCCAGTTAATCGTTACTCCGTGAAAAGTTTAACGGAAGTCAACGTTAAAATGTTGTTATAAAACCATACAGAAAAAAGTGTTTTGCTCTCAAACCAACTCAAAACTGACAAAACTATACAATATTAAAAAAAATCAAAAATTATAAAGCACCAAAAAAGGAAAAATCAGAAAATTTTAAAGAATCAACGAAATTAATTCATTACTTATTTCACCTTTACTCCCATTAAAAAGAATTTGCCATTGTACACTCTCACCTCCATTACAGAGGAGTTATCCTTGCACAGTCTCACGACCATTATAAAGAATTTCTCATTGCCCACTGTCACTTCCATTAAAAAAGGTTTGTCATTGCAGTCCCTTCTAATGGGAGTGAGAGTGTGAAATGAGAAATACTTCAAATAGGAGTGAGATTGTTGATTGACAAATCTTTTTTAATGGTTTTGAGAGTGTGTAATGACAAATCCAATGAAATGTGAGCTAGAGTGTGCAATAATAACTCCTATGTAGTGGAAGTGAGAGGATATAGTGACAAGTTCTTTGTAATGGGAAAGAGTGTGGCAATGACAATTCATTTCTAATTGGAGTGATAGTGTGCAATGACATTTTTTGTAATAAGAGTAAGAGTGTATAATGTCAATTCCTTTTTAATGGGGAGTATAGTGTGTAAAGACCATTCATTTGTAAGGACAGTGAGATGTAAAATGACAAATCCTCTGTAATAAAGTTAAAGTGTAAAATAACATATCCTTTGTAATGGATGGGAGAGTCTGCAATGACAAATCATATATAATGAGAGTAGGAGTGTTGAAAGACAAATCTTATTTTAATGGGAGAGAGTGTGTGTAATAAAACATCCCTTTGAAAGGGAGTAAGACTGTACGATGACGAATCACCTGTAATGGGAGTGAGAGTGTGCAATGAGCAATCCTTTATAGTGGGATTGATAATGTGTAATGATAAATCATCTGTAATATGAGTAGGAGTGTTGAAAGACGAATTCTTTTTTAATGGTAGTGAGAGTTTGCAATGACAAATCATCTGCAATATAAGTGTGTGTGACTTTGCACCTCTAATTCACTTTTCAATGTTTCAATGATTCCTGAGTGTCGTGAATTTGCCTCTCCTCTGTAGTGAATAATTATTACTGACTGTAACTTTACCATTCAATTTTTCGCAATGATTTTGTTACTATTTTCCAAACTTTCTCCTGGAGTCGGCTCACATATGGTACACGAATAGTTTAAAATTGCCTACTCTTATACCATAGAGAGTTCTCTTATTCAATTGTTAAAAGGTGAAAGGCGATCATATCAAAAGCATTAATCCCCAATTCATCGCGATTCGGCGCATCGGGAGGGCGGTCGTGCAACGTCCAATGCCATTTGTGGAGACCGAAATGAATCTCGAACGTGTCCGAGTTTTTACACAACGAGAGGAGGCGCCTGCGTACATTCTCTAACTCCCTCCGAGTCCAGAATCGCGGGAGCCAGCGATATTGGCAAAAAGAGTGTCAGAAGCCAAGGGAGCCGAGTGTGAGTGCTATAGGGCTGTAGCCTTCTTGATCAGCGGGCATCCCCGCAGGGGGTTGGAGGTGGCACTGTCGGCGGTGGAGGAATATAGGAATATAATCTCGTAGCAAAGGGCAGCTTCTAGGTGCCTCCAACAGCGCTCAATCGAAACCGAATCTCAGCACTGGTTTGAAGTTCACCTCAGCTGAGGATTTCCATTGCACTCATGTCGAAACCTCATTACGTGAGAGTGGAACAGAGAGAGAGAGAGAGTAAAGATAGATTATATATATATATATATATATATATATATATATATATATATATATATATATATATATATATATATATATATATATATAGGGTGCGAGGTGTATTCGAGGACGTTTTGGCTATGTTAATAAAACAACTATATTTTAATAAAAATAAATATATCGAATGAAAATTTGTGCAATTCGTTTTGATAATGATTTTTAATCAAACTATGCTATGAAACAACTTTCGGATTTGCTGACTGCTTCGATGCAAGACCGAAACCGCTAACATGCAGACACTAGATGGTAATTATTAATTACGGACATTACCTGGGCAATGGCAGCCTTCATTGAAGATATGTTATTATGAAGATTTCGATTTGTCTCCCTATCAATAGCGCTGCACACATAGTAGTCCATAGAATTCAAATTGGTGGCGAGTTTAGAGGCCACATATTGGGTAGTATAGTAAGGAAAAGATTGTCTGACAGCCATTTTGGGCTTACTACGGCTTTGTGTGAAGATGCCAGTCTTAGTGAGAGACGTATGGCCTTCCATTGGGTATTTGATCTATCTAGGGCTGGGTAACAGTTTCCAGCACTTGAATGTTTATAGCAGCATTCATTCTACGACCCTGTAGTAAAAGGTGGGGTGGCATGACATGGCCTTCACTATTCACCACTCTTATAACCATTATATCTGGTGGAAATTTGGTGTGCATCTCTCAGGCTATTTCAGAAGAATCTGCACATAACCACCTGTCATTTCTTTTGTTAGGCTTTGGATCCTGGTTCAAGTATTTTTTTCGTCAGAGAGAAACCAAAGCATGCTAAATCACTATGTCTTGTATGTATAACAACTATGACTGTATGTCTTTTAATTTATCATGTTATTTTAAAAGGGTTTTCTGCAAAAGGCCCAAAGATATGAAAATTGGCATCACGACACTAAGGAAGGTGACCATTGAAAGCTTAAGAAAGAAAATGTGAGATATAGAGATTAAGATAATCTGATTTTAGCAGTTATATGAAAAATACATAAAGGAGTAGGATTCGAAACTGTGTCCTCAAGTGCACATTGCTATTGTGACCACGACGCTCATCGACTGAGCCACCATCCTCAACCCCCAAAAAGGCTGATTCAAGAAGCCTTTTGAATAACGAAGTGTAGGTTTTTTTAATCCAGTGAAAGACAAGACAAGTGTTTTCTAGTAAGAGTTGGGCACGGGCCTAATTTGTAAATAACTTAAATCACATGACACGTGATATAATTGATGCATTTAAAGGCCTAAAGAAATTGAAATTGGTATCACGACACTAAGGAATGTGACTAGAGTGCGTCCAATTGCAAATTTACATACATCGGAGAGTCAGGCCACTTTAATAAGAGGATAAAAGAATATTTAGCTGATATCAGAAGGTGTATGAATTCGTCAAGTCTCTTTACCAAGCAAAAATAATTTATATAGCAAACAATTATATTGAGAGGAGAATTGCGGAATTCATCATCATCAACAAAGTTTATAATTTCAATTTATCTAAAGGGCAATACAAATTTAACGAATAGAGTCGCCAATCGTATCTATAAGCACCCGGACGCAATGCGTTTTGGAGATTAGCAACTCTCCAGATTGTTTCCGGTTACATTTTATTTTGTTTAGCTTGTCATTCACGACAGATTTACTTGAGTATATATATGTTTTAGATTGTTTCTTGCTGTTTTATTTTGTTTAGAATGTGTCTTACCTTATATATTTTGTGTTCCTTGCCTAGCGTCTTCATTAATAGTGGAAAATGGCATGTTGCCAAAACTAATCCGATAGTTATAAATAAAATCTTGATTCAAATATTGTGGTTTACATTATCTTCCACTGATATACATCACGTCAATGAGATATCCTCCATTATATATATAATCATTTCAGACATTTTAGCTAGCCAGGAGAGTAAAGTCTGGCAAAAGGGCGGCTAAGTGGTCTGAGGAACTCCGAGTGACGAGACTTTGTAAAGAGAATCCCAAGGAGTTCTTGGGATATGTAAACAGCTGTAAACCAATCCATCGAACGATTGGCCCTTTGGGGAATGAGGAGGGAAAATTAAAGCAGTTAGCTGAAGAAAATTCTAATCTCCTCAACGACTACTTCTTTTCAGTGTTTACTGAAGTGTGTGGTCCCATCCCCCAGCCAACGAATTCCTACTCGGGGGAAAAGCTGGCGGATATGGATTTCACCGAAGGAGAAATAGAAAAGAAGATCACTGACCTAATGACGAATAAGTCACCTGGCCCAGATGGGTTTCTACTTAAAGTGTTGAAAGAAGTGCGCGATCAAGTGTCACGATACCTAAGTGCAATCTTAAACATTTCAATCCAGACCGAATGCGTTCCTAGAGACTGGCGTGAAGCGGAGGTGACTCCTATCTTCAAGAAAGGAGACCGTAGCCAACCGTCGAACTACCGACCTATCAGTCTGATTTCAATAGTCGGTAAACTCATGGAAAGCATCATGGTGGACAAAATGACGTCGCATTTAGAGTCAAAGCTGCTACTGAGGAGTTCCCAGCACGGCTTCCGAAGGCAACGGTCATGCCTGACAAACCTTGTGGAATTCTTCCACTTCGTGTTCAGTGAGCACGATCGGGACAAGGCGGTGCATGCGGTCTATTTAGACTTTCAGAAAGCCTTTGATAAAGTACCACACCGCCCTTTTCTTCGGAAAGTGCAAGCGCTGGGCATAGGCGAAAAAGTAGCAGGCTTGATAGAGAACTGGCTAAGTGGCAGACGGCAACGGGTGGTGGTGAATGGACAGGCTTTTGAGTGAGTGCCCGTTACTAGCAGGGTGCCTCAAGGTTCTGTCTCGGAAACACTACTATTTATCATCTACGTCAACGACATGGACGGTGACATGGTTGCCAAGATTTCTAAATTTGCCGACGATACCAAGCTTGGTATGAATGTTGCAAAGGATGGAAATACTGCATGCCTGCAAGATGATCTTCGGAAGATTGAGGATTTGGTCGGATACGTGGCAAATGCCTTTCAATGTGAGCAAATGCAAGGTGATGCATATCGGCTACCAAAACCGCCAATCTCATTATATCCTTAAGGGCACTGCTCTTGAATCAAGAGACACTAAGAAGGACTTGGGTGTAACTATCACCAGTGACCTCAAGTTCTCGAAACAGTGTATTGAGGTGGAGAAGAAAGCCCCAAGGATGGTAGGTTATATAAAGCAAAATTTTGGATTCTGGAACAAGGAGATAGTACTGTGTCTGTACAACTCCCTCGTTCAACCGCACCTGGAGTATGCCCTACAATTTTGGAGTCCTTCGTTTCGAAAGGACATCGCGAGATTGGAACGTGTCCAAGCCAGGGCAACTAAACTGATTCCCTCTATTAGACATAAAAGTTATGAAGATATATTAAGGCAATTAGATCTGTTCTCGTTGGAAACCCGTCGACTGCATGGTCAGCTCATCGAAGTTTTCCAAATACTTCGAGGGTTCGACAGTGTTGACTGCAGGGATATTTTCAGCCTTAATGGGAGCAGAACAAGAAATCACGGCTTCAAACTTGAGCTGAAGCGTTACAACCGTGATCTGTTTGGGAAATTTTTCACGTACAGTATCTGCGGTAGCTGGAACGCACTTCTGATGGAGGTTGTGAACAGCAATTCTGTTGACCAATTCAAGACAAGACTAGACAAAGTCTTGAGAAGTGGCCGTTTAGTGAGGACTTGAGGGAATTGACCGTGGATTTGTCCTCTTGACAGCTAGTCCAAAGGTACCCTCATTGAATGGACCGTAAGGTCTTTTAGGTTACTTATTCTCCTTGTTACTCCTTGTTACTCCGTCTGTTGAGAGAAGCTCTTTCTCATCTTTCTTATTTTTTTTTTAATCTTGTGTAATTTGTTTCTATTTTTTAGCATATTTTGAAGATCATCTCTCGATCTTATTTTTGGTCTTTTTTCGGTGTACTTTCATCATGTGTAGACCAATCTGTAATTTTCCTGGTCCATCTAACGCCGTGGAATCTTGCCACATGGCGTGCCCAGCTTCACTTCAAGTTTCTTATATAGCTTCCACTATATCCTAAAGCTTGTCCACACATCAAAGTGGCTGATCTTCTGTCACACCAAATTATGCCCATCATACTGCGTTCATAGGCTCTTTGTATGTTTTTCCTAAGTTTTAATGTATGTTATAGGTCAGGTTCCAAGTTTATGTCCTACATGTCATAGTCGCAGTAAAGCATTCTCTGTAAACTTTTCTTTTCACGCACTTGGGCATTTTGCTTTTGAAAATGATGCTTGACTTTCCAAATGTTTTTCATCCTAGATTATTCTGTGTTGTATTTCTTGATCTTTTCCTAGTGGCATTGTATTAGGTTGAACTAGAGATATATATCTGCCTCCCATTTCAATTTTCTAGTTGTCAATTGTGATGTATATCATGTCGACATCTGGTTGGTTTATCATGACTTTGATTTTGCAAGATTTATTAGTCGGATATCACTTCTCTCCGAAGCTCCATTTTGGCAAGGAAAAAGATGTCACGTAGAGAGATATAAGCGCCACGCGGACGAAAATCGTCGAGCAGCGCCCTGAGAAAGCCAACCCGCTTCCGGCGATAAAAAGAACGATGGACGGACCTAGCGAACCCGGGGGTAGCGGCGGAAGCTTGGCAAGATTGTGTGAACCAAGCTAAGGTTCACTTCTTTCGGCGCCGTGTCTGATAAAGTGGAACTCCCTTCCGGGGCCTCGGGCAAGTCACTTCCGGCGAGCCCGTATAAAATATCAGATGCAGGCCTCAAGAAAGTAGTATCAGCCAGCCCCTTGAACGCGACACGTAAACTCTCGATTGGATCCCGCACCCCTCGAGTTCGAAGGCAAGAATTCTCTCTAGATTGACGATAGTCTAGCGACAACTGACTATTATTCTGGTATCGGCTCCGTTCCTGCCCGGCATAATATTCAGGCGATCCATACCCTTGAGGTTAAACGTGGCGACTGCGATTCCCATTTTGCCATCTCTCTCCCCGACAACTTCCCAAAGCATACCACTAAAGGTAGGCTCCGCGAGTGACTCAATCGTAAATCCAGCTTCCCGTGATCTTTGAATTGTTTGTTGGTTTGTTGGCGCACTTAGCCTCCTCACGAATGTCCCTTTAATATCCCTGAGTTCATCTGACCTTGAAATTGTAACTTTGAGTATCCATTCTATTATTTGTAAATTGTCTGTATAATAGTAAAGCTTATTTTTGTTTCGCCAGTTTCTATGACCAGAACCTCTAAGAAGTTATATTAATTTGGCCAACCGCACTCTTACTAAATTTATTAATAATCACGCACTCCGGGGTTTTAATTCCCCCCCAACACTTTATCGCGCTCCTTCTGCTTCGACCAAGGCGAGCAAAGGTCAAGGATCTGACCCTGACCTACGACAGAGGGTAAGAGAGAAAGAGAGAAAAAGAGTAGGAGAGTAAGACAAAAATAGAGATATTGAGAAAGAGATAAAGAGAGAAAAGGCGAAAGAGAAACAAAGCAGAAGAGAGAAGGAGAGAAAGAGAAAAAGAGAGAAAGACAACAAGAGAGAAACAAAGAAAACGAGAGAGAGAAAAAAAGAGTAGCATAGGAGCATATTAAGAGAGTAAGAGATGAGGAGAGAAGTAGAGGAGGACAGAAAGAGATAAAGAGATAATTATTGAAAAAGAGAAGGGGATAAAGACAAAAAAGTGTAAGAGAGAGAGAGAGAGAGAGAGAAAGGGAAAGTAACGAGATAGAGTGCGAGAGAACGAGAGAAAGAGATTAGGTGAGTAGGATAGAAAAAGAAATGAGAGTAAAAGTGAAAAGATAATGAGAGAAATATGAGATATAAAGTAAGAGAGAAAGAGAGAAAAAACGTTTTATTATTCTCTGCAGCATCTCAAACGTTTAAGCTATAAATTTTAAAATTTTAACTCAGTATCGACTTTCAACCTATAAATTAAAAAATTCCCTTCATCAAAATGAGTTCAATTTTATGAATAAATTTTCGTCATATTTATTGCTTATTTAGTCTAGTATGTAATTACGAAATTGACAAGTAATTGCAAATTACAATCGAAAACATGGTTTTCAACCCCAATATATTTTATTTGCTTATTCTAGGCGATAGATAATTTTTTTCCCTAAACACTTATATAGAACCTTTACACCAACAAATACAAACTTTAGCAGTTAACAATTATTTACTGCTTAATAATCTACGGAACTTAACTGATTAGGTTTGGGTCAAGTTAATTACTAAGCCTAACCTAAGCTGGCTCTGCGGCACCAAGCTGATGAGCGATGGCTCTCTACATACCTTTCAAATCTGAACTTCCCCGTTGCGGCGTCGAGTAATTCAACGAGTTTGCATCTAAGAGAAGCGGAAAATAAGCAACCAACTCTCCTAATCTTTTTAAATATAGGCTATTAACGAGAGCACATGGATTACAAGTGAGTATTAGGAGGAGAAAAGGATTAAGCAGGATATGGATATTTAGAAGTACTAACCTAAAGGCTAAATTTAGGTACCTCCCCTTCTAATTCCCTCAAAGGATCTCAATGTGTCTATCGATTGATTGCCACATGAGGATATAAAATCAAAAATTTTAAAATGCAAATTTATCAGTCATTCAACGACCTTTCCACAGCATTTATGAAATATGAAACAAGTTTAAAATGAATTCAAATAAGTCCTTTTAGTTAGCCTACAAAGAGACGAGAATCCGCCTTCACCCTGATTCGAACCCACGAATTCTCATTATAATACGTAGGTGTTGCTACTCAGCCATATTGGTTGACCTATTGGCTAGAAGAACTTCGACAATTTGACAGCATAGATGCGAATCCCCACCGTTCCTTTGTACGTGTTTCGTATATTTTTCTTTTTGTCTCTATGTACGCGCATGTCTGAAGGTGCCTCCTCGTTTCTCTATTTAACTGTGCCCTCCCACTACCCTCACATTGCCAACAAAACAACCGTAAACAGGTGCCCCTAAAAGACGTCCCTGGAGGGTGGGACTCCACTCTGGAGTTGCCCTCGCCATCCTCCAACAGGCAAATAAATAGGTGGACAAAAGATCTAATCTGCTCGTAATTCAGGCAAAGAGATTTGCATTCAACCTTTTAGGCAATCCAATCCTCTTAGCACAAAGGTCGAATCGTTACCTCGCATATTGGCATAAGGGATTCAATACTCTATAGTCATTTCCACCCGATGTTACAACAGGCATGTATTTATTCTGCCCCATTTCAGAGCAACGAACTTCTTTGTAATCGCTTGTGTTGAGTGTCTGGCCGATTCCAGCCAAATGGAATTTTATAGATCTTCAATTTCTCCCTTATCTATTATATATATATATATATATATATATATATATATATATATATATATATATATATATATATATATATATATATTAAGGAAAATTATTGCAATAACACAATTAATTATGTGGTTAAAAGGCTATTTTTGGCAAACACAGTCTTCATCAAAGCCCTCGGAAGGAGCTCTTCTCACATATACGAGAAGGTAACACTTAAAATAAGCGTTCTCTCAGATAGCCAAAAACTATCTTTCGATTGGCTTTTTAAAGTGTCACCCTTGCTTTTCGAAGAGAATGCAAAATATTTTTCTTCTCCATCTTCGCTACACCTTATAAATTATTTTAAGCGTTACCTTCTCGTGTATGTGAGAAGAGCTCCTTCCGAGGGCTTTGATGAAGACTGTGTTTACCAAAAGTAACCTTTTAACCGCATATATATATATATATATATTAGGGTGGTCCTGAAAAAATTTTTTAGTTATAAACTGTGCTCCCATAAGCCTAAAATGTTCCTTTGGGTACAAATAATGTATTACAAAATGAGAGAAAATTTGAGAAATATTTAGAGGTTGCATATTGACACTGAAGTTTCTATATTTTACACATTTTTTACAAAGTCGGCCTTTCTCTTTCAGAATCATCTAGCTACTTTGATACAGATGTATTTCTGTTCATTTGCAGTCCCAATAAACCCGAAAAGAAACTTGATGGTCTGTGCAGACCTTACCCTATCAATATTTACCTTTGGTAACACTGGTACTCAGTGGTGGTTGATGGCAATGATGCCGAGTAGTCATTACACTTTACGGTAAGTACTCCTCTCACACCTCAGTGTGTGCTTTGTACTATGTGAGTTAGAATGTGTGTTGTTCTGACCTCTAACTCTGAGTAAATCAGCTACTTGCTTCTTGAATTCTAAGAATTGACTCTTATTAGCATCATCTAAGATATTAGTTTAGTGTGTTCTTTACTTTGAAAGTGTCCTCATGGCACCAAAAAGAAGAAGTGACATATTTATTGCTAGTGCTAGAGAAGAGATCACAGGATCTAAGCTTCCATCAAAAGGGGAAGTGCTGAGCAACTTCCTCCACTACCATCAAGATAAGAAACTAACTATTGGCTCTAGTGTAGATGTAGTAGTGAACAAAGTGACATAGCTTTGGGAAAAGGCACGCATCCCAATCATAAGTAAAGATTATTCTATTGCTAAAACACAGAAATTATATGCAAAATATCAGCAGTCGAAAAAGGGAAGGAAACGTAGATCACCTTGCCAATTACAGAAAGAAGAAAGTTTTGAGAAGAGTTGAAAAGATTCGTTTGATATTGCTACTGCGGATGCCTTATCAACCATACAAAATACAGAAGACAGAGATTTTCTTATTACTCAAAGAGAACCAGGAAGGAGAGGAACTTTAGGTTCAATTGATGTTTTTTTAGCTATCAAAAAAAAGAGCAGCAAAACAAAAAAAACTAAAAGAAGAAAGGAAGCTTAGGTCTGATCGGGCAGCAGCAACTACTTTTCAGACTGTTAAATTGGAGTCATTCAGTACAGGAAGTAAGCAGTGAAAAAGTGTGTAGTGATTTTGAGTATACAGTAGCTACTGCTGGGTCTTCTGACAATGAAAAGGACTCAAAGGCTATTGCTGAAGCCACTACTGGACCTTTTAAACGTAAAAGGACAACTAAGAATATTATAACACCATCCCTCGCTGCAGCTCTGGATAGGGCAAAAGTATTAGACCCCCAAGGTAACTTCATTACTCGTCGAGGCTTCTAATATTGAAAATTTAATTATTAATCCTTCTTCCATCCGGTGTCAGAGGCAGTTAGAAAGGAAAAACCTCGTTTTAAAATTAAAAGCTGAAATTTCTAGTGACATGCCATTGAGTGTACATTGGGATAGCAAGCTAATGCAAAACTTGATATCTTATAAACATGTCGATCGCCTTCCCATCCTTGTTTCAGGCAATGGAGTTAGCCAACTCCTCAGAGTTCAAAAAATTCCAAATAACACTAGAAAAGCACAATCAAAGGCAATTGTCGATGCATTAGAAGACTGGAATCTGGTTGATAAAGTAGTTTCCATGGTATTTGATATAACAGCATCCAACACAGGTTGTATTAATGGCGCATGTACGCATATAGAAAAAATGTTAGAAAAGAACCTCTTGTACTCCGCCTGCAGACATCATGTGTTGGAATTGGTAGCCCAAGCTGCGTTTACAATACTGACTAAATCAACAAGAGGTCCAGATGAGATGCTGTTTAAACGTTTTCAGGCAAAATTGAACACAATTGATAAAGATAAATTTTCATCTGGTGCTGATCATGAAGATTTTACCTTAATAATTCAAAATTCTAAATCTGACGTGATTTTGTGTGTAGAAAAGTCAATGGAAGAAATGAAAGATCTGATAGATGACTACTGGGAGTTGCTAGAACTTTCTTTGATTTTCCTTGGTGGCACTCCACCAAGAAGAGTTCATTTTAATCGTCCTGGAGCAATGCATCATGCAAGGTGGATGTCAAAGGAAATATACTCACTGAAAATATGAATGTTCATGGGGCAATCCAAGCTAACTCAAAAAGAGGAGCAGATCTTGCGTAAGATGTCTGTTTTTGTATCGACTGTTTTTGTCAAGTATTTGATCGAGGCTTCAATTCCATTGTCAGCTCTCCGAAATGAATTAGAGCTTCTAAAAGTCCTGCATGATTACTGGAATATTGGCGAAGAAATCTCAAAAGCCACACTGAAGAAGTCCAGCTCACACTTATGGTATTTGTCAGAAGAACTTGTTGCAATACGCCTGTTCGATATGCTTGTTCCATCCACTACAAAAAATTTTATAGTAAAAGCTATGAATGAGAAGTCTGCAATTGAAAAAAACATCCAAAAAAGCTCAAATCAGACTTGAGACAATCAAGAATTATGGATTGGAAGACTTCGCAACAAAAAGAACTGTCATTCTTCAATAAAATGAATCTTCCAACTGGATATCTTTGTGAACCCCTAGACTTGTGGAGCACAAGAGATGACTATAAAAGAGCAAAGAGCATAGTTCAAGGAAATAAAGTAACTAATGACAATGTAGAGCGAGGTGTGGCCCTTATCCAAGAGTACAAAAGATACTTAAGCAAAGATGAGGAACAACTACAATTCCTCCTCCAGGTTGTTGCAGAATATCGTAAATAGTTTCCAGATAGCCGTAAATCTATACTGCTAGGACAACAGTAAATTGAATAAATCACATCAAAACCTTTTTCTTAGGGTGGAAAATGGGAAAAGAGGTTGGTAGGGTATATGAGACTTGAGTCCACGTCCCGTACCCTGGTAACACAGATAATAAAACAGTTAATAGGAAAAATTATTCCGTTTTCTCTTTCAATGTGGTTTAATGGATTTATTTTCATCATTCTCTCGTGCTACTTTGAGAAATATATACATTTGTATATCTGCCACGTGTTTAACTATTCCTCATTTATTCTTTGAATTCCCAATTAATTTTCTATTTCTTTTATAATCTCTGTTCGAGCTAGCGAAAGTGTTCCTTGAAAGCTATTCTATTCAGAGAATTTTTGGTTCTCTGCGTAGCGTAGTGTAATAACGGCATATTTTTAACTGTGATCAAAGCGGTGCTCGCTGCCTATGTGGGCCTGGTTTGAATCGCTTCCCTGCACGGATTTTTCGAAAAAATGTAATAAAAATATTACTGCAAGGAATAATTATTCCGTTTTCTCTTTCAATGTGGTATAATGGATTCATATATATATATATATATATATATATATATATATATATATATATATATATATATATGCGGTTAAAAGGCTATTTTTTGGCAAACCAGTCTTCCTCAAAGCCTTCGGAAGGAGCTCTTCTCACATCACGAAAAGATAGCACTTAAAATAGGCGTTCTCTCAGATAGCCAAAAAACTATCTTTCGACACTTAAAAACGCTAATCGAAGGATAGTTTTTTGGCTATCTGAGAGAACGCCTATTTTAAGTGCTACCTTTTCGTGTATGTGAGAAGAGCTCCTTCCGAAGGCTTTGAGGAAGACTGGTTTGCCAAAAAATAGCTTTTTAACCGCATAATTAATTGCGTTACTGCAATAACTTTCTTAATATATATATATATATATATATAAATATATATATATGTGTGTGTGTGTGTGTGTAAAGGAATCCAGAAACTTACCGGAAAATCTGAATGACTAAGCCTCACCTTCCAATTTTACTTCTTGTCCCCAGGGAGATAAACTTCTACGACCATAACGTTATGATGGTTATAAAAGGTAACTGATTGAATGGATTGGTAAGGAAGAAAAAGCAGTTTAATAGCCCCCTTCCTCCCCCATGTGAATAACACGACCTATGTGAAGATGTAAACAAGGACAAATATCGAATCCGTCGTGGATTCTATTCTTCTTCTGCCATCACTTCGATCTTTGTATTTGCTTCCACTTTCATACAGGCTATGTTACTCGAATAGCAAGAGTGATTTTTTAAACTGCCATTTTTTTTTCTAGTAATCCATCAAATCTCCTCCACTTCATACAAATCATAACATAGTCGTAAGAGTTTATCTTACTGCAACGAGCGCTAAACCATTTATTATTATTATAGTAAGTGTTTTACCACCGTAGACACCATAGGTTGATTCGACAGTTTATTTTTAATCCCAACATTAAGTCGGATCACGCTTAATTAAAATAATATTAAACATGTACAGTAAAAACATTAACAATGAGAGAAAATAAATGATGACATAAAAAAACTAGGAAATAATACAAGAAGATAACAAACCTCCCTCAATATGAACTCGAATCGAAGAAATGATAAACATGCTTAAATAATAATATTTAAACTTGTTTTGTTGCAGTTGAGGAAGTTAAAATAATATGGAGTGGAAAGGAAGAAATAGTAATGGTAAAAGGGTAAAGAGATCTTGAAAACTTTGCAGTAATTGAAAAAGAAAATATAGACAAAACAAGAGAACAAGAGATTGGATAATTAGAAGTAGTAGAAGGCAAAAAGGATTTCAGAGTGTTATGGATTGGAAAGTAGTCGTTTGGTATGGAATACATCTCCCGAATGCTGATCGATCTTGGGACGGAATAAAGGCTTTTTTGACCACTGCTCCGAGATTGACAAATCGGGCGGATACTTAAAAGTATAAACAGCGAAACTGCAAGACAATTCATAGAGGTGGGTGCCGACTCATACACAGAAATTAATATAATATATATATATATATATATATATATATATATATATATATATATATATATATATATATATATATATATTCCTTTGCAAAACCGATGCCACCATTAATGATTTTAAAATTATAGATTCTTCCAATGATGATATAAGCCTACGAATAATTGAATCCATTCATATTAAGACCCTTAGACCCTCTCTCAACAATGATGTATCCCCTCTCCGTGTCTTATAATAACCAACCAATTATTATACCTCACCCTTCTTCATTGTTTCTTGCTCTCCATTCTTTTAGTCGTGTCTCTACAACTTGTGTGACCGGTAAGGTTTCAATTTGTTAAAAATAAAAATTAAAAGAAAAAAAAGTGCACTTAGCTGTTCATAAATTCCCCCTCCCCCTCTCCCTATGCTCACAATTTCTCAATCTAACTATTTATGATTTATTACTATAAATGTAAATATGTATATACATGTATATTCATATATAATTTTACTTTCCAGTCCTAATTAATCTAATGTTAATGGTTTTGCTATTTAAACCTATTTTTTGTTCAATTTATCAGGCCAGAAGATGAGCTTGTCTTTGCTCGAAACGTAGCCAAAAGAAATAAAGAATGAATCCTGCCATTCTCTTTGCCATTGGATTCTTACTCAGAATATATATACTCGTATATATATATATATATATATATATATATATATATATATATATATATATATATATATATATATATATATATATCAAATAAATTAAACAAAATAATAGACTATGATTGGAAATGAGATGATTATTATGTATTAGGTTGAGGAATAAGTTCTTGCGTTTTTTTTAATGTTGTGTTGATTTATGTTTTGTTGACTTGATTTGTGCACATATTAAGAAACAATAATAAATAATTAGAGCAAAATTTGCAAAAGTTAAGCTACGTCTCTTAACAGCGTAGACTATTAGTCTTTTGCTTAGGCTGCGTCTTGAAGTTGAGTAATAAGTCATTGCGGTTTATTTAAAAGTTATGTTAATTTAATTTTGGTTCTGTACCCTCAAAATGGAATGTTAAGTTGAAAGAAAGGCGCCTTTTCGACACTTGTTATTCATTTTCAATCGAGACGGGAACAATGCATTGCAGCTAAAGTTCATCGCGATATTTGTGCTGTGTACGGAGAAAATGCTTTATCAGAAAGGACAGCTCAATGGTGATTTTCACGTTTCAAAAACGGTCATTTCAATCTTAATGACGAAGAACGCTCAGGTCGCTCCATTAAGTTGGATGAAGATCGATTGAACGAACTTCTTCATGAAAATCCTCATCAATCGACTAGAGAATTGGCTGTATAATTGGCGTGTGATCAGACAACTGTAGTGAATCACCTTAATTCGATGGAGAAAGTCAAAAACTCGGTGGATGAGTTCCGCACGCTTTAAGCGAAAGCAACCAACTTTAACGCTCCACGATTTCCGCAGATTTGCTTGCTAGTCACAAGGCTCCTCGCGGATATAAATACAGATTACTTCCCCACATCATCACTGGCGACGAAAAGTGGTGTGTTTATGTCAACATGAACCATCGAAAACAATGGCTTAGCCCCAATAAAAAAAAACACTTTCGGGTTTAAAGCAAGGAATTCATCCACGAAAGACGATGCTGTGTGTGTGGTGGGATTGTGAAGGCATCATTCTTTATGAGCTCTTTGCGAACAACGAGATTGTCAATGCAGAACTCTACGTTCAACAAATGTATCGACTCGCCGAAGCTATTCGTGAAAAGCGACCTCATCGACGTTATGGAGTCCTTCTGCAACACGTCAATGCTCGTTCTCACATTGCTAATATGACAAAATACGCCATCTAAACGCTCAATTGGGAAATCCTGCTGCATCCTCATATTCGCCAGACTTGGCTCCATCGGGGTTCCACCTGTTCCGATCGCTCTCCAACAATTTGTGCAGTGTTTCGTTCAATACTGATGTGGAATTAAAAACCTGGTTAGACGAATTCTTCGAGTCAAAATCCAGAGATTTTTATTGCAGAGGCATCGAAAAACTAGTTGAACGTTGGACAGAAGTCGTAAATAACAACGGAGAATACATTATTGATTAAATTGTTTATTGTTATAAATTTAAAATGCAATTTTTTAAAATTGTTAAGGGTAATGAATAAATTTAATAAAACCGCAAGAACTTATTCCTCAACCCTAAATTAGGTAAAAAGAGAGAACTGTAACGTTCTCTTCTTCTAATATTATATTTGTATTTATTTAATCGGGTACATAAAAGTTTTCCTGTTTGACCAAAGTAACGTTTAATGAAAATTGAGCATTCGCCTGAATAAACTTCCTCTATTTTTTTGCTATGATTATGAACTTACAGTTTTTATAAAGTAAATTCATAATTAAATACAACAGCAATATTAATTTGTTTAAAAATACGTCGAAGAAAGGTAGATGCATCAGAATAAGGCCAAGGTAGCAAAGATTGTGACCTGTCTCACTCAAAGATTTTGGAAAACTCTCTATTCCCAAATTCTGGACTAACATGGCGGAATGCCTGTAGTAAATATAAGTAAATACAGAGTTTAATTTTATAAGTGTAGCTAAAATAAAAATAAATATATGAACTAGAGTTAGTGGGTTTGTGTTAAACTGAGTATTTAAATCCTGACGCGACCTATGTATCATAAGGTCTAGGAAAGGTAAGGTACAATTATGGTCAAGTTTTAGGGTAAATTTGATAAAAGGGACGAGATAATTAAGGTTATTAGAAAAAATATTGACATCTTTAGACTTAGTTCATCAACAGATAATATAATTACTATATCTAAACCAAACAATACGACAATCACTAATATGGGAAGGAATCGAGTCTCAAAAATCCATATTGATATAAGAAAGGGTGAGTGATAAACAGCAACCCATCAGGGGAACGAGTTTTTTCAGGCCAAATTTGTCATTGAACGAGAGCTTATAATTCTTAGAGCAAAGAGAAATAAGGTCGATGAAAGTATTAACACGCACTAATATATCAACAAGGATTGGAAGAAGATCCCCCATTGGTACTTTTGTGAACAAAGAGCAAACATCAAAAGTACAAGTGTAAAATTATTTGAGTAAGGAATAGCGTTACGTTTGTCAATAAGGTCATATTTTTTATATGCGATTTGATTGATTGCAATTTCAATTTCTGATTCGAAAACAGTCGATACATTATTAGGCGTTGTTGGTTGATTGTGATTCGGGATGGTGTTTTTAGTTGAGTACAACTTTTCCTAGTACTCCTTAGCTAATAAGGTCATATTTGTTTATGTGATTTGATTGATTGCAATTTTAATTTCTGATTGGAAACGGTCGATACATTATTGGGTGTTGTTGGTTGATTGTGATTCGGGATGGTGTTTTTAGTTGAGTGCAACTTTTCATACTACTCCTTAGCTCTTTTAACTATTTTTTATCGATCTTTGGTCATTGTACCATCTTCCTCTTTTATAGCTACTATGTGAGAATTTCCTTTTGGAAGTTTCTTTTTAGCCATTTTAATGTCCCTTCCTTCTTTGATGGTGTCTTACACAATAGTTATATTATATTTTATGGTGTCAGTTCTCTGTTTCTTTTTAATGAGCTTGTTTAGTTCTGCTAATTCAATTTGTTGGTTGATTTAATGTTTGCGCTTTTTTTTAGGTTTAGAGTTCCTTCTGACAATTTTTTTTGTTCTTATTTCGTGTTTCCTTATATTTTTCATCAGTTTGTCTCGTGTTTTCTAAAGTTATTGTTCATCGTTTGTATATTGCTGATATTACTGGGGTCAAGGAGGTTTTCGGGGAATGCTCGCTGAAGATAGCCCTGTACTTTTGGAACGAGAATTTTCTGGATCTTAATGGGTTTATTTTGCGAATGGAATAGCTTTCTTCTCTATTTCTGAATGTTAATATATATCCTACATCTTATCATCCTGTGGTGACAGATTTTAACTTTGTTTGATGACTTAGAAATTATTGTACTTTGCAATGTAAAATTTTATTTAACTCTTTTTTAGATCGTCGTTATGATTGGAATTGTAAACAAGCGCATTTTGACTCACAGCTTTCCTGTCTACACAAGCACTGTGGTTGGACCTTAGGTTAAATCCGCTGATCCAACAAGAACGGACGAATATTCTATGATTTGTTTGATCAGGAAAAGTTGTAGGCCATAAGCTACTATACTGGCCCAATGCAGGTTGGTAGCTTGGGGCCGTCAGCGAAAGTAGGCGACACTTAATTTTATTTTATTCTGCCTCTGGAATCGAGCCCGGTTGTCTTGAAGTGACCCCTGCGCCCTTTTTCATAGCCCCAATGGAGTCTAGCCCCATCGGACAGCGAAGCCTTGCCGTTGTTGTGGTTTCGGTCGCTGTCAGCCGTGTGGAAATCTTTGCTGAGCCTCCCAAAGCCAGTGAGAAGAAGAGGAAGAGAGAAAGGAGGAGGAACTATAAAGTCTGGACAGCAGCTAGAGCAGGGGCTCCTAGTGAGAACACTGAGGTTTCCTGTACCAACGAGTTGGCCACACCATTTATGGGTATAAAAGGGAATAAAGATGGGAGACCAGGAAAGGAAGGCAATTGTTAAGATTGGTGGCGCACGATTTTCTTAGCTATTTTTTGTTCGCTACCTTTCTAGCTACTTTTCCCCCGTTCCCTTAACTTTTTGTAGGCTTGCCTACCACGACGTCTGGCAATCGCCTTTGAATTCGAAACTAATGTTAGGTTTTCGAATTGGGAATACTACTAGCTTATTAGAAATAGTGGGGAGGGTGCAACCCACAACAATTAAAGGGGATATTTGAGGCTTCGCTCTCCCATTTTAAAATTACCTTCAAAATGATATATAATGCGATATGATGCGATTCTAATAACAGAACAAAAAAAAAACAACCAAAAAGTACTTTATGGAATTTGCCTGAGAAAAACCAGTCTCCAAATTAAAAATAAACAACAACTTGTTTTAAAGTACAAATATATGTGAATTATCCATGAAATAGAGGGCGGTCACTTTCCGAAATACCCCCAATATAAAAGAGCGGCTTCACGAAGTCTTGCTTGCCGCAGCACAACTTTACCCACCGGCCGAGCGTAAGTAAATGCATTTATACAAAGTTTAACTAAAAATAAACAATGTCAACAGACCTTAGTCGCGTGCTCTCAATTATTTCAATAATTTTGAAAAAAAAACTAGCAAATGTATCATCTGATCTTACGACTTTCAAAACTTCCAAAAATTAATTGTAAAGTAAAATGATTGCCATCCGACCGACCGTTTGCACGCGACTAAAATAAAAGGATAGTTAAAAAAAATATTCAAACAAATAAGAAGCTGAAAAACGCTAAGAAAATAGCAAAACTGTAGCAAAAATCACTAACAAGATCGTGTGCCATTAATCTTAACAATTACCAAAAGGAATTCCAGGGTGTGCAGAAGTCGAAGAAGAAGAAGGCGTCCAGAATCACCGATGAACTAGGGACGACACTAAATCGCTTTTCCCCCTTCTCTAACTGGGAAGTGGGAGACTCCGAGGTCCGAGGCCTGGAGAACAACTTTGGTGACAAGCAGGGCTATCGTTGGGAGGTGCGATGCATTTGGGGTTGGGGCAATGAGGCATTGGGGAAGCAGGTCGGGAAGGTGAGGATCTTTTTCAGGAATTATCCCTTAATCTCAATGGTGAATGGGAAAGATCTATTCCTCAAAGGATGTGGTGTCGAAAACCCTGAGGCTATCATGTTGAGGCCAATTGCAACTGCGGATGATCTCTCACTTTCTCTCCTATATATCTACCCCCTCTCTCCCATCTCCCCCCCCTTTCTCTCCCATCTCTCTCCCAATATCTCTCCTCACACTCACCCCATTGCCCCCCTGTGTCCCCCTCTCCGCCCTATCTTCCTCTCCCTACTCCCTCTATCTTATCTTAACTTTTCCCGCTCCCATTTACACTTTCTCTCTTCTCTTTATATCTCCATCTCTCTCTCTATCACTGTTTCTCGCCCCTTCTTTCTCACTCTCTCCTTCTCACTTTCTCTCTATCCCACTAAACATCCTTGTATCTCCCATTATCTCTCCCCCCTCTCTCTCCGCGCTCTCTTTCCTTATTCTTTCTCCTCCATCTCTCTTCCCCACTAACTCTCCCCCACTCCCTCACCTCTCTCTCAACAGTCTCATCTTTGTATCCCATCTCCCTCATCCCATCCCTTTTCCCTCTCTCTCTCTCACTTCTTTCCCTTTGTATCTTTCCCTCTTTACCTATCTCCCCCTCTCCACCTCTCTCTCCCTTCGCTTCCCACCCCTCTCTCTCTCTCTCTACTTCTCTCTATCTCTCCTTTTCCTTCTCTATCCCCATTTCTCCGCCGTGCCTCTACCGCTTTCTCTCCTACTTTCACTTTTCATCCTTTCTCTATCCTTGCGTCTGCCTCTCTCTCTCTCCCATATTATCTGAAAGAAAGTAGAGGGAGAGGTGACGCCCCCTTGTCGCGGGAAGAGAGCTTCTGGGTACCTTTGACTTTTCGAGAAATCTCGGCGGGGGTACCTCTCTTCTGGGTACCCCTGGTAGGGCTTCCCGTGTCGATTTGGTCGGAAACGAGGCTCAAGACTAAGTGCGTCCGTCCTTACTTTTTCTACTCTATTCTTCTTTTTCATTTTTATCCTATCTCTTCCACTTTTTATACAAAAAGAACCCCCACCAAAAAAATCTTACTCCTTCATGTCACTTTTACCCTTTTTCCCCTCTATCTACATATAAGGACCTGGCAGCTACCTCATTCGTCAGAAGAGAGGCTTTGGAACCCCTATAAATAACACCAATCGACGCTCACTCGTTGCGAGAGACTAGGACTAGAGGTGTCCTAGGCGTTAGGGCACGATGAATGGGATGAGGGTAGTGCCTCATTAACCACTTCCCTGGCGCGTAATTATTGACCATTCCCAGGGACCGTTGACGGGTGCTTTTGGTAGCATCGGTCCGAGGTGACGGCCCTTTGTTCCCAGGTTGGTTGCCAGGCCAATAAAAAGCCTTAGCTCAAGTCTCTTGGTGTAGCAGGATATCCATTGAATGCTACTCCGAGATCCTAGCCGTCGTGAAGAGAACTAGTAGGAGTTTAGTACGGGGCATGCTCCGTTGTTCACCTGGTGAGAAATCGATGGCCCCTTCGGGGACAGTCATTGCTGCTTAATTGGGAGCCACGGCACACCGAGGTTTGACGACTCGGTCGGACGAACAGCAGCACATGGAGCGTGCCTTCTAAAAGATCCGAAACGTCTCCGATGGATAGGCGGGAGCGACTCACGCGGGGCGAACTCACCACCCCACTTCTTTTTCATTGAGTGGTCACAAACTATTCCTAGATAAGAAGTGTTCAGTATGACTGGAAAGAAAGGACCAGGTGCGCTAAAATATACGTGCTATATATGTCAAAAGGACAAGTGGTGCGTAGATTTCCCGAAGGGGTGTTTCTCAAAATGCCACCCTGGAAGTATCTGCACGGACTGCGTCCTAAGGGCAGAACTGCAGGAGATTAAAGATCTGTTCAAATCTTCTGAGGAAAAATCTAAAGAATTGGAGAGGATTGCAGAACCTAGAGTCTGAACACGCGCGTCAGCTTCGCCATCTCGAGGACAAGATCGTCGAGTTGTCCTGAAGACTAGAGGTCCATTCGGCTACCGATACATCTCCCACCGACGTGGGTGGATCCGCCGACGAGACTCTCTCCCAAGAAGCGAGCACTGCATCGGCAGTGCCACGCCAGCCTTCCAATCTCCCAGAGCTGGAGTCAGCTGTTGCGGGACTGTCTCAACGGGCCAAAATAAGAGAAAGAAGCAGAAAGGAAAGAAAAAGGAAAAGAAGGTAGAAACAGAAGAAGAGAAAACAGAAACAGAAGTTGACCCGGAAGAAGATAAGAAAATAGAAAGAAGAAGAAAAATATGAAGAAGAAAGAGGAAACAGAGAACTCGCTTCCGAAAGGGAAGACTCTGTCCTCTGCGAGGGTCGTCTTTATCGGTGATTCTCAATCAAGGGACCTGAAACCCATGCTAGTGACATGCCTTCGCCCTAGTGTGAGGATAAGCTGCCTCCTGGGACGCGGGAACCAACAGATAAGAGTAGATGCTGAGAAATCTCAGATTTCTGATGGTTCAGTCGTTGCCCTGATGGTAAGTGGCAACGACCTCTATCTCAGAGGAGGTAGGCTAGGCCCTACAGGCGAGATCCTTCAGACAGTCATCGGGGCTGTGGAGGACTGTGGGTTGAAAACCCGCAGACGTGTCGTGGTCGGGATGCTCCCGAGAAGAGGTCTAAGCCGGATCGCTCATTCGAGGAACGTCGCACTGAACCCTCGACTAGCATATTTATGTACGGCGGAAGGGATGTTTTTTGTCGATCACTACCGCATCTTTTATGGTAGGAACGATCTCTACCAAAGGATGGGGTGCACTTTTCCTTTAAAAGAAATGCTGTACTCTCCAACCTGATACAAGATGTCGTTGAGCGGACTCAAAGGACGGTCCGGCCCAGAGTGAGGGCGGACGTGCGCCAGTACGCCAAAGTCACCCCTGGAACGACCTTCGCGGAGGTCACTCGAAAGGGTGCCACCACAGCACCAAAAGAGAACAGAGAGACAAGTAAGACGGGAAACGGAAGAGCGTAGGGAGTTCTACAGTCGGAGACTCCCTCAAAGTTCTTCTGTTCAATGCGAGGTCTATCAGAAACAAGTTTTTTGAACTTTGTGCCCTCGTAGTGACGGGAGAACGAGAGATGGTAGCCATTACAGAGTCGTGGATAAAAACTTCAAATCGAGATTTTGAAGGCGAATTCACGATTCCAGGTTACTGACTCTTCCTAAAAGATAGGCCTGACAGAAAGGGTGGCGGTGTGATGTTGTATGTCAAGGATACATTCAACTCGACAAAATGCAACATCGTATCCCACCACGAGCTCCTAGCTGTAGACCTAGAAATAGGTCCTGCCAAATACAGGACCCTGGTGCTTTATAGACCTCCTGCCCAACTCGTTGAAAAGGACAGAGATCTGTACCAGCTACTAGGAGAACTTGTCAAATACAGAGTGTGTATCGTCATGGGGGATCTCAACACACAAGTTGACTGGGAAACCACAAAACCCTGTGGCGAGAACGCGCTACTCCTGGAATTCACGGACAACGAGTTCCTGACTCAATTGATGAGAGAGCCGACGAAAGGCAGCAATACTCTCAACTTGGTCTTCACCTCTGAGGATGACATCGTTAAGTATCTCTCTGTAGGCGAAGAGCTCGGTGGCAGTGATCACCGAGTGGTCAGATTTATAGTCAAGGTCCCCAAGGTAGAGTCTGCGACTAGTAAATCGAGGAAACTCGATTTGAGAAAAGCAGACTTTGCAGGTCTTCGTGCTAGCTTTACTGATGCGAAGCTAGAAGTGTGCGAGGATGTTGAAGATTCGTGGAATAGTTTCAAAACCACATTCATGAGTCTTCAATCACGTTTCATCCCTTCGAAAAACCTTAATCGGTCTTCCGTTTAACCAAAGTGGTTTAATCGAGAAATCGGCCAACTACTAAGGGAGACGTGAACGGTGTAACGGCAGTCAAAGATTTCTGGAGACTTTGACGAGTACCGTAGGCTAGCTAGGAAGGTGGAGTCCAGCATAAGGGCGGCTAAGCGGTCTGAGGAACTCCGAGTGGCGAGACTTTGTCAAGAGAATCCCTAGGAATTCTTTGGATATGTAAACAGCCGTAAACCAAACCGTCGAGCGATTGGCCCTTTGAGGAATGATGAGGGGACATTAAAGCAGTCAGCTGCAGAAAATACTAATCTCCTCAACGACTACTTCTCTTCAGTGTTTACTGAAAAGTGTGGTCCCATTTCCCAGCCAAAGAATTCCTACTCAGGGAAAAAGCTGACGGATATGGATTTCACCGAAGGAGAAATAGAAAAGAAGATCACTGACCTAATGACGAATAAGTCACCTGGCCCGGATGGGTTTGTACCTAAAGTGTTAAAAGAATGCGCGATCAAGTGTAACGACACCTAAGCGCAATCTTCAACATGTCAATCCGGTCCGAATGCGTTCCTAGAGACTGGCGTGAAGTGGAGGTGTCTCCTATCTTCAAGAAAGAAGACCGTAGCCAACCGTTGAACTACCGACCTATCAGTCTGATTTCGATAGTCGGTAAACTCATGGAAAGCATCATGGTGGACAAAATGACGTCGCAGTTAGAGTCAAAGCTGCTACTGAGGAGTTCCCAGCAAGGCTTTCGAAGGCAACGGTCATGCCTGACGAACCTTGTGGAATTCTTCCACTTTGTCTTCAGTGAGCACGATCGTGACAAGGCGGCGGATGTGGTCTATTTAGACTTTCAGAAAGCCTTTGATAAGGTACTACACCGCCGCCTTCTCCGGAAAGTGCGAGCGCTGGGCATAGGCGGAAAAGTAGCAGGATGGATAGAGAACTGGATGAGTGGCAGACGGCAACGGGTGGTGGTGAATGGACAGGCTTCTGAGTGGGTGCCCGTTACTAGCGGGGTGCCTCAAGGTTCTTTCCTGGGACCACTATTATTCATCATCTACGTCAACGACATGGACGGTGACATGGTTGCCAAGATTTCTAAATTTGCCGACGACACCAAGCTTGGTATGAACGTCGCAAAGGATGGAATTACTGCCCGCCTGCAGGAAGATCTTGGGAAGATTGAGGAGTGATCGGACATGTGGCAAATGTTTTTTAACGTGAAAAAATGCAATGTGATGCATATCGGCCTCCAAAACCCCCAATCTCACTATTTCTTTAAGGGCACTGCTCTTGAATCTACCGACACTAAGAAGGACTTGGGTGTAACTATAACTAGTGATCTTAAGTTCTCGAGCAGTGTATTGAGGCGGAGAAGAAAGCCCCAAGGATGGTAGGTTATATAAAGCGACAGTTTTCATATCGGAACAAGGAAATATTACTCTGTTTGTACAACTCACTTGTCCGACCGCACTTGGAGTATGCCCTACAATTTGGAGTCCTTCATTTCGAAAGGACATCGCGAGATTAGAACGCGTGCAAGCCACGGCAACCAAACTGATTCCCTCTATCAGACATAAAAGTTACAAAGATAGATTAAGGGAATTAGATATGTTCTCGTTGAAAACACGTAGACTGCGTGGTCAGCTCATCGAAGTTTTCAAAATACTTCGAGGGTTTGAAAATGTTGACTACAGGGATATTTTCAGCCTTAATGAGAGCAGAACAAGAAATCATGGCTTCAAACTTGAGCTGAAGCGTTACAACCGCAATCTGTGTTGGAAATGTTTCACGTACAGTATCTGCAGTAGATGGAACGCACTTCTGATGGAGGTTGTCAACAGCAATTCTGTTGATCAATTCAAGACAAGACTAGACAAAGTCTTGAGAAGTGGCCGTTTAGTGAGGACGTGAGGCAATTGACCGTGGATTTGTCCTCTTGACAGCTAGTCCAAAGGTACCCTCATTGAATGGACCGTAAGGTCTTTTAGGTTACTTATTCTCCCTGTTACTCCTTGTTACTCTTTCCCACTCTTTTGCCTTTCTTTCTTCCTCTCGCTCCACTTCTTTCTCACCTCTCTTTCTTTCTACCCAATTACCTCCCCATCTCTATCACTTTCTCTCTCCTCCTCTATCTTCCCTTCTCCTCTCTCTCCCCCACTTTTCCATCTTCCCTCTCTTTATCCCTCTCCCCATCTCTTTCAATCCATCTCTTACCCCTCCCTCTCAATCGAAATCTACCGCTCTCTATCCCCCGCTCTCTCTCCCTCTTTCTCATGCATCTCCTCTTTTTCTCTCCTTCTTCCTCTCTGCCCATCCATCTCCGCTGTTTCTCCCCTCCCCATCCATCTCAACTCTTTCTCCCTTCTTTCTCCCATAGTTTCCACTCTCCCTTGATCTCCCACTCTCCCTCGAGCTCCCCCCTCTCCTTTACTCTTACTCCTCTATATATCCCCCCTGATCTCCCTTTTCTCTATCTACCTCTGTTCCTATCTATCTCTCTACACCCCTCTCTATTCCCTATATCACTCTCCTTCTCTTTTTCTCTCCTATCTTTTTCACTAGCCCCCTTGGTCCGCTCTATCCCTTCCCCTTCTCTTTCTTTCCCCCTCTCCCCTTCCCCCTCTCTTTCTCTCCTCCCTCTCCCTTCCCCCTCCTCTTTTTTCTCCTCCCTCTCCCCTACTCTCTCCCCCTCTTTCTCTTTCTCACCCTGTCCAAGTCTGTTATTTTATAAGAAAGTAGATTTTGTCATCGCAGGGAATTTTTTTCTGCCTTCAAAGCAATATTTATAGTGGTTGATCGAATATCCAGCTCAAATGTTGTCGAAAATTATATTAATGAATTCCGTTTAGTATTTTATAAACTTTCATAAATTGGTAGCGCTGATGTTGATCTTCCAGTGAAAACAAATTGAGGTACCTGTCTTTATCCGTTCGATCTATTTTAAGGTAAGGCAATTAATTTATTTTCTCTACGCTGGACGTATTGCAATGTCCTTGTACATGTATAAACACCAGAATTGTATCGCATACTCCAAATAAGGTCTTACGAGCGTTTTGTTAAAGGAAGAACAATATATTTAAATTGAAATTCAAAATGTCTAGCTATGTATCCTAAACCCAGCTCTCTTATTATGCCGCTAGAGTGCATTGTTTCTAAAATTTTAGATGCTTCTAGATTAAGACATCTATATATTAAAAAAACGCAAGGACCCGAGAAAAGGTCCCTGAGGAACGCCGCTTGTAAGCGATTTAATAATGGACAATTTCCTAATGATAACACCTTTTTACCTACTGTTTTCCCGTCACTTCTTAATCCATTTTAGTAGGCTGTCCATGATTTTATCTCTAACAATAGAGTACAGAAGTTTAATAGGGAAGTAAGTGAAATAGGACGATTATTTACAGAGACAGTTTTTATTTTTTAGAAAATTTGTGTTACATTTGCCTTAGGAGCCTTTCTTCGCCTGATAGAGCCTAGCCGACTTCTGACAACGGCAATACGGTGTGGAAGCCGACTTCCTCTTCGGATTTGGAGCCACCCGTGTACACCGGCACGGCTTCATCGTAACACGAAGTGTGCTCCAAAGGGGTCGAACGCAATACTCCCGGCGCTGTGGAATCATAGGAAACAGAGGTGTTGGGACATATATTTAAAGTGCGCATTGAACTCCCAGATGTGTCAAAATTACAAGATTTAAATTTCGATATGTTATGAGATCTCTCTTGAATATTTTTAAGAATATTTAAATTGAATCGTTTTATGTTGGGCATGCTGTTCCCATGTGTTTTTCCAATGTATATACGAGTAGATTGAACTCCTAGTTTCTCTCCATTTGTTAAAATTAAGTTTAGGATTTTCTGTTCACGTGTCTGCTCGTTACTTTTTTGATGCACAAGGTTATCATTTATAAATTATACTAGTCGATTTCCTGCATTGTTAATGGCGTCTCATTAAAAAAATTACGATCGATAAATTCATCACATTTACCCTTTACTTTTTCTCTAATTAAGACTGAAAGTGTTTCATAAAGAATAATATCGCACTCTTCCGTTTGCTTTAGGGGCCTATAAAACACGATGAAATTTATTTCACCATTTATCACAAACTTGGCACTAAAATTTCAGACGTAATATCTATGTATATTGATGTCTTTCCTTATGGTGACATTTGTTTTTTTTATGTATAAAAAAGTCCCCATCTTTTTCTATATATTAAAAAAAATGATGCTAAGTTAGTTAAATTCTCAAATCAGGTCTCTCTCAGCACTTTCTCAACATGCCTCTGTAACTGAGATAATATTATAATCTTCTGTCGCAACTATGTAAGCCCTTCAATTTGGCAATTTTATTTCTCAAACTGCCCCCGTTTGTGTAAAACATTACAAATTTCGAGTTATATATCTAGAACTTTGTGCGAATAATTATTAAATTGTTCCATGCAAGACTTTGCTATGTGCTCTCCACTCTGATGAAGTTGTGTCTGGAAATCCATCAAAGCATTATTTAAAAGTCTTCCCTGTGTCGCCGTGTCTCCACCCTGTTAGATACAGCTCGTCTCTCTAGAATAGCTTAGTACGCTCGTAAAAAATCGCCTCGTAAACAGATGAACTACACTCCTTTTTCCTGGCAGAGATCGCTTACAGACTTATTAATGTATGAATCTCTTCTCTAAAAAAAATTCGCTCCACCTATTCTCGGAAGAACACTTGTAAGAGCTAGGTTCCTACCCTTTACCTTCAGCTATCTCATCAGTTGGCGGTACCTTGCCTAGAGTTCCCCGGACCTTGTACATAGATAAAACATTATTAGTTGCATATTATTTATTTGACAAAGATTTTTTTACACTTCAACCCGTGCATAAGGCTGGAAAAGGGAAATGACTAAAATATTTAACATAAATATTCAATATGAAGAAAATACTGGATACCATAGATAGTCACTTATGAAGGTGTATTAAAACGTCGTATAAAGATTTCTCCACCCAAGTTGTCCAAGAGACACCCAAATATCTCATAAATCGCGCAATAGATTTCCTGTTAAGAATTACAAGAATAATACTACCGTTAATAATAATATTAACTTAATGATTTACTGATATAAAAATAAGAAGAAATATTACCAAGAAGTAGTAACAAACTTATGGCCAAATATATACATTAAATATTATGAAATCAATATTGTAATGAAATTTTGGACAATATATAGAAGTATATATATTTAGATCTATAGAAATAGCATTGTGTAAATATTGCAAAACAATATTGTAAAAACTTTAATTTTCAGTCTCTTGGATTCTTTAGTGATTATTTCTCTATCTATCCTTTCATAAACTCCAATCGCTCTTTAACTTGTTTATCCTGAACCACCTTTTTTATTTCTTCCCATATCAGTTTTACATCTTATTTTTTCCATCTTAAGAGTGTCGAAACTATTCACCTCTACTATATTTTGAATCGGTAGCTCTTTAGCTGTCTTGTTTCCATTAAATAAAATATTAATTCCTTTCAAACGTTCTTATATCTTTTTGAACCAGAATTGTCCTAAACACTATAAGCGAGAATCGACCAGAGATTTATTAAGAGAAACTCATATTCGTTTATAAGTAAATTTCTGTCGACAAATCTAAGTAATTTGTTAGCTTTCTTTTCCCACCTGAACAATTTTAGCAGAGTTTAATACATTTGGCAGTGCTTATCCTGACATGTAATGAATTCTTGATGTCTGAAAACATATGGTCATTACATTCCACCTTAACGCGCTGACCGTTGATGCATCTACATCAATTGTCACATTGCGTTTTTATTCGTCTCTTCGTGGGGCGCGCGCCGTTCTCTCTTCTTCTTTAGGGTTAGATGTGGATTCCTGATCTTTCTTCCCCTTCTTGCAATACATGCAGCCTATTTTTATAACCACAGTGTCAGGATCAGGACAATTGTGCCTCCTTCGGTTCCCTTACGTTGCAACTACTCGGGCTGTATATCTTTCACAAATGTTCTCCTAATTCAACACTTCTATTACAAAGCACTGCAAGAATTTTGTTTGTGTTCGAGTTCAACTATTCTCAGTTGTGAAGTAAAATTATTTAAATAATAAGAAACTACCACTAATACTATTAATATAGGTGTTGAATTGAGCGACAGAAGGCCAAACAAGAATCCGAGTCGCATTGAAATGAGTAGGGGAGGGGGGAGAGACAACATAACACACCAAGTTGAGAACTAGAGGATTGACCATGCAAACACCTCACATGCCCAGCACATATGGTTAATTTTCTTTACAACTTTAAATCGACTGATCTAATTAGAAAATTTGGATCAAGTAAAGATAGTCCCTCTTAAGACAAAAGGGAGGGATTAGCTTTACTTGGTTAATTGGGGGAGGGGTGACCTTTACTTAGTAAATTAGAAGTATGAGAGGTTATGAAATCGTCATTTTAAAGCTACTTGAATAAGCATAAACTAAGAATTAAACGTATGCGAAGATGTATGAGAGAAATGCTAAACTCTTATCTACAGGAATTTATGGGGCTTGAAAGACATAAATACAATGCTTTCAATGATTTTTTGCGATACGATTGCCAGCCAATACCGTTTTAATTATGTTATTAAAATTTAATTTCTAGAGTTGAACAAAGTATACAATTTTTAATTGTTTTAAAATAAATTTTATAACAAATATGTTCGTAAATAAATTTTTTAAGTTATATTTTTTTTAGCCTTTGGAGGGATTAGCTTTACTAGTGTAACTTTGGGAGGGATGATCTTTACTTGGCAAAATGGGAGAGACTATCTTTACTTGATCCGAAAATTTATGACACCCACCTTCGAAGACGTAAGCCTTCAATGGCCAAAGATAACAACAGGCAAAAAGAACAATGCATTAAACGAGAAAACAATTGAGACACCGAAATACTACCTTGACCCACTCTGACCAAATTCGTATTAGAAAACTACATGAAAAAACACCCTGCGAGAAAGAACCGTTCCCGTACTTAGTTATTTTTTTAAAACTGTGTATGTATTTTTTAGAATATCTTAAATGTCGGCGTTATTAGCTTTGAGGGAGAGAAGGGGTAGGGCCTTCACTCCTCCTCCATAACCATTCGGCAAACCATTTGTTATAACTTACTCTAATAAGTATCTTGGCGCCGATATAGCCATCAATAAGTGTCATGAAACCACATATTTTTCTCCTAAATTGACCCTTAAATCATTCCATGTTGGCAGAATGTGTGAAGCAAAGGCTAGGTGCGACTTTAGGATGGGCTTAAATTACCAGCAGAGCGAAATTGCTTGATTTATGGGCTCCATGTTAATTGCTGAATTGGTAACATAGTATCTCGGAATCCTGGACACGGTCTAAGAGAAGGATTCTATATTAATCCCGATGCCTGTTGAATTGACCGTGTTTCAGCAAGTTAGCCAAAATAGACAAAGATTCCAATAAAATAATGACGTTCGTCAGTTGTGGGCTTTTGTCTAGCAGATATTTAACTCCCGAGTGATTAATCTGTAGAAATCTATGATAAATTTGAGAAAATGAATGCCAAAGGCATTTCATCCCTTAAAAATCATTGAGAAACATTGCTACTGGCTTAAGTATAAACCTTAATTTCTACTGGCCTAAGTATAAAACTTAGGCCTTTCTTAAATAAACTCAAGAGAAAAAAGGAAGTTTTATGTATCACGTATTTTTACTTCATAATCTCTAAAGGCAAAATCAAGTTTAAAAGAGGCAAATGCAAGATAAACGGCCCCTTAGAATTATAAATAACTTGAAAACACCGAAGTGAAGTCATGTTTTCGTAAAATATTATGTCGCCATACCTGTAATTTGCCTACAATTGAGTTATTATAGGATTTTAGCTGGTGTTTATGTAATGTATCGTTGTCTAAGGTTACACCTTATCACGCTTTTGATTGTTATTATCGTCCATTGCCATAAATTATCGGATACGTTCGACTCTCCGTATCCTATATAAAATATTGTCAAAGTGGAAGTTATTAATTGGAATACTCTTAGTTGCCCCTTTAGTTTTTCGTTTTCTATTCATCGTTTCGTTCCGTTTCAACTCGTAACGATATTATCTTTTACTTTCACTTAAATTATAGTTCACTTGCAATTATTAGTTAATAATTATTTCTTATCATTTTAAAAAGGGAGTGCGAAATGTTTCGGCCGAATATTGTTTACGAATTCGACGAGTCATAAAGGAAAATAGCGTGACGTCATTAGTTTAGGATTCCCCAATTAGCGCTGAATTCTGCGTTGCGACGGAGCAACAATAACACGGAAATGGTAAGATCTAAGAATAGTATTATTGGAGTAAGAGCGAAAACTAACTAAGGCATTTACGCTAGTAAAGTTAGACGAAAGGTTCGTGTTCAAAGTGGGGAAATTGAGAGCAATCAAAAATTATGCACGAGACCTCGAGGAGTTCAAAGAGGAGACTACTCAGCGCTAGGAACCGATAAGAGGCACAACTATCTAAAACCTGCCCAATCACCTGAAATAAGACAAACTCCCTTTCATGCGCTGGGGTCGGGGGGGAGGGGAGCAAAAGATAAGATATCAAAAGCAAATGTCCTCATTTGAGTAAAAAAAAGAAATTTAACGTGACCATCAGGAGCATTTATAATAATTTTAGATCTGGAAAAGAAAAAAATGAAGGATAAATAAAGATAAAGACCGATGATAAAAATTCCCCTTCCCCAGCCTTTCATATCTCAATCATGATGGGTATTGCACACGCCCCAAGAAGGAGTCCGGGCTGAAATACCCGGGCCTCGAGGGAGTGTGTAGGGGGAGGGGGAAATATGGGAATCGTAGGGCGGTGGGGCTCGTGATATGACAACAATGATAAAAAAATACTAAAAACCAAACCAAAATAATGAGAACTAAAAATAAGCGAATCGAAACAGGGGTCTTCAGGTAAATCGATACAAATTGTTCTCGGGGAAAAAAAAAAGAAATTGTGTACCAAACGAAACAATTTATTCCCATGAGAATTCACACACAAATAAAACGATATATATGTATAGTTAGTTAGTTAGTCAGCGCGAATCCTTCCATGAGACTGGGAGGATCCCTTACCAGATAATGAAATCTACATAAAGGTCAGTATGACAATCACTGGTCGGCCCGAGGGCCCCAGGAGCCGGTCCACTTTTGGGGAGAGGTGCCAGCGTTCAGATGGAAGCCTTCGTCACCTTGGGGGAGAGGGACCTGTTCCGGGTCAGAGGTATGTGGATGTAGATACCCAACGGCAGGATTCCTTGGAACAGAAAGTCTGTGTGTGTTGTGCTGTGAAGGGGAGAGAGGAAAGAAAGCAGCGTTGTGTTTGGCTATGTGTGGGGTGAGAGGTGTGAGATCTACCCACCCGAAAACGGGGTGAGCACGGCGCGTTTATCAGTCGTTAGCCAGATATCTACGTGCGCTGACGTTTGTGTCCGCTCATGCCGCGATTCGGAATCGAATCCGGTACCGCGACGTTGGTAGGCCAACGCCGTATCCACTCGGCTCCCATGAGTTCTTCAATATGTATAGTCGCTAAATCATTCGAAATAGCCACTATCTGCTTTCACGACCTTTTCCAGACAGGACTTGAACTGGTTGCATGCCTTAGCGAATCCTTATTAATGGGAGACATTACCTCCACAATGGTGATGCTCGAAGATTTTAAAGGGTTATGAGTAGCCTTTGTTGATATCCTTACAGTCAGTGTAGGTGGGCGGCCACAAGCCTGAGGTCCATTGGTGCCGGTGGTTGTTAAACACACCCACCTGTCTTTGTTGCCTTGTGTGCGGGGGCAGAATCCTGCTGGAAAACGTAATGATTTCCCCCAGCACCTTGATCCATCCAACACTTTATTTACTACAGTCTCCACCACTTTATGTAAACGTCCGCATTAATTTTGAGGCCTCCATGGAAAATGTGGCATAAAATCACCAAAAAATATCCAATAAACGAACGAAATCGATTAAAATTGATTTATGGTTTTAAGCTAGAGAAAAGACTACCGTCCAAAAAGATAAGAATGCCTGTATCTCTATCACATTTTCCATAACTTTTCCCAGAGAAAATTTAAGATTTCCAAAATGGTGTACGAGAACTTATAGGTATAAACTATGTATGGGTAGAGATTATACAGATTTAGATTAATAAAACAAAAGTTATCAGCAAATAAGAAATTTACTAGAAAAATGAGTGTGTCTAAAGTGATCCGAACGCTTAGGTTTATTGTCGAAAGAACCGACATTATTTCCATAGCCAACTAACTTCAGTTCAATCTTATGTGCGTTAGGTCATCATTCTCTTGCCAGTTCTCGTCCAGGTAACATGCCTAAGAAATCTGTCACGTTTTTCTATATCCGCGAGCTAATCGCAAAGCTGCAACACCAGGATGGTATTTCAATTTGGGGAAAAACGTAGTAAAATATCAAAGTGTTATTTTTATGGACAGCCCAAAATTAATATAGGAGATAATTGATAAGGATTCATTTATAAAAAACACGCAATTGATCTCGAGACATGGGACAAAGAATTGTAAATTAAATTGTTAGATGATTAAAAAAAAAATGAGCCATGAAAATTAAACGAGGCAAAGGCCTCATTTGCCTCAATGTAGCTACGGCCTAGGCTTTCTGGTAGTCTAAAAATAACGAGTACAAAGGAATATTGTACTCTGAAGTTTTCTCGATAAGCGAATTGAGGGTATTTACTCTCCAATCATTGCCAAAAGTTTTGAGACAAATATATATTTCTATTTATTTCATTCGTTTTAAAAATCTACGTGACATGAATAATTATGATAATATCTAAATTATTGCAGGTTTATTAAAAAGTGAGCGTTTAAAAAATAATAAGGAAATACTGCATGTGGTCTGTTTCTGTAGGAGTTGCGTTTCTGTTGCTTTGCTATTCAATCAAAAGGGTAAAATGATGGCAAATAGGAGTTAAATGAATGATGTGCAATTATAATAAAATTGTAATATTTATTTGTTAAAACAAATGTGTTGAGTGCTTTTAAATTCTAGAGTATCCTGGTCACTTTGACTGCGCATACCATTTGGGTCATCCTGAAGATGGGAACTGAAGAACTTTATAGGTACTAAAGGTTAATCAAAGTTTTTCAGTGTGTATTCATTGTTAATGAAATTACAATAGGAAATATTATTTTATATTATTTTTGTATAAAATATTTATTAATATTTGAATTGCCTGTTTTTAAAATATTGTGTCTAGAGAGAAAGACTTAAACAAGAAGCAATTTATTTTCTTTGGTTTTAGTTGGTCTTTTTTCCTAACTTATATTCTGATCTCGATACTTCTCTTTAGTCTCCTCTATGAGATGATGGAGTATGTGTTTCGTGTTTGTGTGTGGTAGGTGTTGAATTTCATTTTGATTATGGTTAGATCTAATGAATGTTGGTGTTAGGGGGTGTTTACTCGCTGCTTTAGCATTTAGAGAATAGATGAGCGGCTTGATCAAAGTTGACCTAAAATTACTGTGTATCATCTGTAGTACTACTTTCTCAAAGAGGTTGGTTTAGGGAGTGGATTGCCTTTAATGTCGTTTGGCCATTGTTTAAGTGTTTGCTGGGGCGGGTAACGTGGATGTCTCTAATAAGGTTGTGGTTTAACGGGGAACAGCAAGATTATTGTACTAGTTTTTGATAATAATATGCTGAGAATTATTTTTGAGTGAAAGTAGAGGTGGTTTTGTTATAGTGTTTGTGGTTACGATGAGATTGTTTTAGTGGTATTCTCAGGAGGTTAAGAGTTTTGTGTAAAGATAGAGATTTTCAATTCAATTCTTGGGTGTTTTATTGATCCGTGGAAGTCTGGTGTGAAGAGTATGACATGATTTGAGGGCGGAGGATGGCATTTGATTTTGTGTAGGCCATTGTTCTACTGTGTTTATGTATTATTATAGTGTTGTATTTGCCTTGCTTATCGTGGGGTTGGGTGTTCTTATCGATATTACGTCTGTGTAAGTATATATTTTGTTATTTGGGGATTGTGACTGAGGAATGCAATGAACAAATAGATTGAAAAGTCTGATTGAAAAGATTGCGCACCCTAAAGAACCCCGAAATTGAGTGGGGCCATGCGGGATTTATGTTTTGTACTCCATACGTCCCCTCTCCCAAGCCACTTGGCTCTTTCTAACTTCAGACGTGCCAGCGAGTATCGTCATTCTGACCTTTATACGGCATCATTATCCAGTCGGGGGATTCCCACACTCTGTCACTCTTCCCTTCACCTACCACATGGTAGAAATCAGGTCAGCCTTTTGTGCTGTATGGCAACAAATAGGGGAGACAGCCGACGGGAGCCTAAAGTTGCGCACCATTGCGGCGCGACTTTTCCCCTGGATTTATACTCCCCAAGGCTTCGACGGCCTCAGTTCGTTTTCTGTCACTTCCGAATCGGGACCACTCGGGAGACGCATCGCCATCCGATGGATCGCTGCCCTCCTCCTTATTTCGACGACTGCTTGGTCGCCCAAATTGCCTGGCATATTCTTGCCTGGGGGTTGTTCGCGCACATTACCTGTCCCTTTATCGGGAGGAACTGAGTCGCTAACGCCTGTCTCTTTTAGCCGAGACCAGTTTGTGCACTCCTGATTGAGGACTCGTGAGTTTCTGGGGGTTACAGGTCTCCTCCATTCCCCATAGTTGTTGATTGTTGGCTGCATGATCAGGCGCCGGGGGAAGGTGGCTCCCTCCTAACCCTGAGCATGTTTTCTCTTGTATTATTAGTTATATTTTTTTTCTTTGTTGGCGTTTTTGTTGTTTTTTTGTGGTTTTCTGCCTTTTTCCTTGATTTTAATATAACTTAAAAATAAGCTAAATAATAATTTCGGTGATTTATGCCCGTTCCGGCCGTCTTCAGCGACCCCATCTTAAAGAAAGAATAGTCGACTGACGCCGCAATTTACTACTACTACTACTCATATGTACAGTAGCGGTAATAATGATTCGGATACTTAGGTTTCTATCACAAAACTCACAGTAGCTTCAAGCTAAATAATGGTAAGCAATACATGACAAATTACAGATGTAAAATAAGTATGGCTATAAGTTGTACATGTACGTTATATGTTAGGATGGATGAAATTGCAGGATACGTGCAAAAGAGTATTTTTTTTCCAAAAATATGGTGGTAAAATTTATCCAGATTGCGTAATTCTATTACTTATTTCTTTGAGACAACCAACACATTTATGGTAGTAGCTTACTTCCATGAAGTCTCAGCAATTTCTCTCCTAACCTTGTCAAGTTCCGAGCAGCAAACATAACTACTGGACCCACTACACCTGCCTATATCCAAGAACTATTTGTTAAGCAACGTCAAGAGGATCATCTCTCTACCAGAGCCAGAGCTGGAAGGGTTAAAAGCCTTAAAAGTACTGTACATAATATTATATTACCTTACGATACCACAGACCCATGTATCAGTGGAATTTCTACTGGTAAGCCTATGAAATCTCAAAGAGAGATGACCAAGCCATCGTCCGTATCTAAAAAAAAGACAGATCCAAGACAGCAAGCAGCCAGGAATTCCCGATAAATAAATGAAACTATGGGCATTAGTGTCTTCAAGAAAACGGTATCACGTCGCTTATTTTAGATCTGTAATTTATTATGCCTTACTTACCATCATTTGTTTTGATGCTATTGCCAGTTTTGTGATGAAAACAAAAGTGTCCGAATTAATATGGCCGCTCGGCTAGTTTGTGTATATCTTCTTGTCTGCCGAAGATCAAGTTTGTTTACAATTTCTAGTCGGTCTTAGTCATTTGGTGTTTATATATATATATATATATATATATATATATATATATATATATATATATATGGTTATACCACATAAGGAAAAAGAAAGATTGATTGTAGCTATTACTTTCGCTATCTTAATATTTTCAATCTCACAATGGTTTATAAAATAGAGAGAAACCGTATTTATACAAAGCAATGTTTTCCTATGAGGTCAGATTTTTTTATGACCTCTGATAAGTTTGATTTAAGGAAGAAAGATAGGACTGGATCTAAAGAAAACGAACAGGGGCTAATATTTACATTTTTCTCCTTTGTGCTGGAGATTAGGAACGATTCAAAGATATTTCTATGAAATAAAATCATTTATATTCATTATGTTATCTGCTTTTGACCAGTTAATCTGGTGACCCATATTGAGCCTGTGGACGGCTAAAGCACAATTTGTATATCCATTAGATAATGCATTTTGATGTTTCCTAATTCTTACAGAGATATTTTTAGAAGTTTGACCTACATAGAATAAATTATAATCCAAACAAGGTATACTATATATTACATTATTATCGTTCCTTGGGCTGTGTTTTATTAACATATTTTTTAATGTATAATTTTATTTAAAAGTTAAATTTATATTAAGTTATTCTAACATTGGTACTGCATACAAGAAATTATCATAGTAAGGTAAAAGTAATATGTTGTGAAAAGCCAATTAGCTATATGAAGATTCCTTTTTTACCATCACAATATTTCTGTAAAATTACATCCACCATTTACAAGTGACAACTGGTTTTTTTTCATATTAGTGTTTAATATTACGTTGGTCTAAAATGATTTATGAAATTTATAAATTTTAAGTTTCAAAATATTAATAATTGGTCATTTGTATCTTATAGTTAATGCTTCAAATAGCATTAAGTCGTCTTTCTTATTTGATTTTAATATATTTTTGTAATATTTATTAGTGTTTCTGTTGTTGGGCGAATTTGGTGTTTTCTTCAAAATGTGATCTGATTTCCCTATTATTGTGATACTGTTCGCATCTCGTCTGCAGGCTATTTGTGGTAAAACCAATGCAGAATGTTTCATTGGCTTTCCATCCATTGTTAGGTCAGGTGAATTGGTATACCAAATGGTCTATTTCAGATATCGTAGACAGCAATAATTTTATTTTATTTTTCTACTTTTGCAGTAGATATTGAGGTTAATTTTTATTTTATCATTTTTACTTTAAATGTTTATATGGTTATAATTGATCATGTGAAGATGGCGGTTTTCAAAGCGTAAGCAGCATCGCCAGATATCAAAAGGATGTTGCAGCCTACAATGCCACTCAAGTGTCTCAAACTCTAAATTTTAACACGACCTTCAACCTTCCTTATAATAACCTTTAATTTCTGAAATGCGGGCTGCCATTTCTCAATGTGCAGTGATGTGCCCAGGCCTTAACGAAATCCATTAAACACTTTTCACGTCATCTACATCCATATTCAGAATTATTTTCACTGGATGTTTTCAACCTTATTTGAGTAAAGGGACTTTTATCCGACCTTTTAGCAGAAGGAGTGGTTTGAAACGGCAAGATAATTTGAATGCAGACACCTACTCTCCTATTTCCTTCACAAGTTCACTGAGCAAACTATTAGGGGAAATAATTAACTTCCGGTTAGGCTGGTTTTAAAAAGTTGATAACCTGCTTTCTCAATTACAGTGGGGTTTTTTTGTAAGCAACACAGTAAAACTGAACTTCTTGTACGATTTGAGACTGCAATACGTAAACCTTTTACAAGGATACATCATTTGCTATCACTCTTCTTCGACATTGAAAAGCTTATGACACAATATTGCAACATGGAATCCTACAATAAAAGGTATGCTTGGAGAATGCCGATTTTGTACCATCTTTCGCTGTTTTTTATCTTCCCGTAATTTTAAAATCTGCATTTGAGAAACATAAGAGGAGACAGGAATAAGATGTCTAACAGGGTAGTGTCTTAAGCGTCACCTATTTTATCATTATCATTAATAGCTTAGTCCCCCTCCCCCATCTTTGTAGACGATCTGGGGTTATTTAGCGCGTCTCCTCACATTTCTTCGGCAGCTCCCCGTCTAAGTTGGGTACCGATACAGCATCCGAATGAGCATTTTCTAAAGTCTTCCGCTTTTCTAAAACAAACTCAGAGAGGATAAACTAAGAAAGGAGATGCTAAGAGAGGAAAAACTAAGAGAGGAGAAAGTAAGAGAGGAAACATTATGAGACGAGAAATTTAGAAGGGAGAAACTAAGAGAGGAGAAACTAAGGCAGGAGAAACTAGGAGAAGAGAAATTAAGAGATGAGAAACTAAAAGAGGAGAAAGTAAGTGAGGAGAAACAGAGAGAAGAAACTAAGTGAAGAGAAACTAAGAGGGGAGAAACTAAGAGGGGAGGAATTAAGAGATAACAAACTTAGAAAGGATAAATTAAGAGATAAGAAACTAAAAGAGTAGAAACTGAAAGAGAATAAACTAAGAGATAAGAAACTAAAAGAGTAGAAACTGAAAGAGAATAAAATAAGAGAGGAGAAACTAAATGATAAGAAATTAAGAGAAAACAAACTAAGAAAGTAGAAAATAAAAGAGGAGAAACTAAGTGAGGAGAAACTAAGAGAGGATAAATTAAGAGAGGAGAAATTTAGAAGGGAGAAACTAAGAAAAGAGAAACTAAGACAAGAGAAACTAGGAGAAGATAAATTAATAGAGAGGAAACTAAGAGATGAGAGCCTAAGCGATGAGAATTAAGAGATGAAAAACTAAAAAATGATAAATTAAGTGAGGAGAAACTAAGATATGAAAAACTATTAGAAGAAAAAATAGGAAAGGAGAAACTAAAAAAGGAGAAACTAAGAAAAGAGACCAATTAAGAGACAAGACATTAAGAGAAGAGAAAGCCAGAGAGGAGAATTAAGAAAAGATAAAATAGAAATGAGAAAGTCAGAGAGGAGAAACTAAGAAAGGAGAAATTAAGGGAGGAGAAACTAAGAAAGGAAAAACTAAGTTAGGGGAAACTCAAAGAGGAGAAACTGATAGAGGAGAAATGGTTAAAAAAAGACATCAAATCTTCTGCCAAAAATATCGCCTTTGTAAATGTGGCAACCAAAAAAGGACATTATATCTATCATAGTTGCCCAATTAAATAGATTAAAAAATATTTTCAGGATTATTGGTAAGGATTCTAACCCGTTCCTTCATGCAGGCTCACGGTTTTATTTGTTAGATGTTAGATAAACAAGGCGAGTCTGATATATATATATATATATATATATATATATATATATATATATATATATGAGGAATTAAACCACATTCTCCGAAGACAATTTAATTCAGAACAGTTTCGGTGTATCTCACACCCTTTTTCAACTGACACTGGATAGAAAATATAAGAAAAGTGCTTACAGACATAACACAGGGTCAGGTCGTGAAAGATCCCCTCTTTTTCCCCCAATCCCCTACTTGTGGCTAATCAGGGCGATGGGGTTAGGCCTAAACATATTGAAGGGCTGACATTAAACTATTTTGTTTATTTGCTTTGGTATTACAGGATTAAAAGAAAATTGACCCTTAGATAGATTTAACTTAGGAACTGAAGATATCAAGCTCGATTCTACGATTCTTCTCTTAACATAGTTAGCCGATTTAAATAACATTTTACTTCCATTGAAATCGATCGAATGATTCAAGTTTCTAACATGGCAAAATATTCCACTGCTTTCGCTGCCCACTCTAATATCTCTTTTGTGTTCATATAATCTCTTGTCTAGATTTCTTCCCGTTTTCCCTATATAAACTTTATGGCAATCGTTGCATGGTACTGCATATACTCCTATGTTATGATGTTCTTTGGGTTTCCTGGCCATCATCAATTGGTTTAAGGAATTATTATATTTAAAGGCTAGATTAATACCCACTTTTCAAAATATTTCCTTTAAACTATTTAATTTATTATTAAATGGCAATGTTATACATTTGTTGAAGTTATTTAATAATAAATTAAATAGTTTAAAGGACATATTTGGAAAAGCGGGTATTAATCTAGCCTTTAAATATAATAATTCCCTAAACCAATTGATTATTGCCAGGAAACCCAAAGAACATATTAACATAGGAGTATATGAAATATCATGCAACGATTGCCATAAAGTTTATATAGGGAAAACGGGGAGAAATCGAGACAAGAGATTGTATGAACACAAAAGAGATATTAGAGTGGGCAGCGAAAGCAGTGGAATATTTTGCCATGTTAGAGACAAGAATCATACGATCGATTCCAATGGAAGTAAAATGGTATTTAAACTGGCTAACTATGTTAAGAGAAGAATCGTAGAATCGAGCTTGATATCGTCAGTTCCTAATTTAAATCTTTCTGAGGGTCAATTTTCTTTTAATCCTGTAATAAGAAAGCAAATAAACAAAATAGTAAAATGTCAGCCATAAGTAGGGGATTGGGGAAAAAAGAGGGGATCTTTCACGATCTGACCTTGTGTTATGTCTGTATGCACTTTTCTTATATTTTCTATCCAGTGTCAGTTGAAAAAGGGTGTGAGATACACCGAAACTGTTCTGAATTAAATTGTCTTCGGAGAATGTGGTTTATTTCCTCATCTTTTCTTGTGATATTGCATGAATTTTCATCATATATATATATATATATATATATATATATATATATATATATATATATATATATATATATATATATATATATATATATATATATATATATATATATATATTTATCTATATATATATATATATATATATATGTATATATATATATATATATATATATATATATATATATATATATATATATATATATATATATATATATATATATATTTATCTATATATATATATATATATATATATATATATATATATATATATATATATATATATATATATATATATATATATATATATATATTATATATATTATAAAATCTAATATATAACAGGCGGGACCTTTTTATGTAAGATTACTTAGATTAAGATATTTACACTTTATAATGAATATTTTTAGAATATACTATAATATTCAGTAAAAGTTATGATACGTTTATTACCAAAAATTATAAATAATAAATTTAATTAAATTAATAACTCTATTACGCGGCTTTATTTATAAATTTAATCTGTGGTGAGATCAGTCGAAAACGGTTTTATCAAATTTTGGAAGTAAAACTGTTTCGATTTATAAAACACATTATAAATAGTTTCTACGTAGATAGAAAATCCATCGCCTACGTATAATGTTGATTAAAAAAATTAATTTACCAAAACTGACAAGAATTCTGTTTTTCCTTATCATTAAGCCACATTAGATACGATAAAAATCTGAGAAAAATGCCGCTATAACTATCGTATGATACGTTAATGTACGATAATTTCCATTATTTTGTATTAAGTGTTATTTTCACCTTCAATAATTAAATGACTATTCGACAAATATGAAACGAAAATACACACTTATTAGATCATATAAAGCTGTTAAATAATTTTCCACGCTATGTTATTAGCAAAGGGCTCACACCAACTATAGAAAAATATATGAACTCTAATTATAGCTGTTTCTAATAGGTATATAATTTAGTAATATCCGTTTTAGGGGTAAAGTTATTTATCAAGGGTATTATTTGTTACTTTAGCCACAATAATATGAATTATAATTTCAACATTTTGATACGAATATTAATTACGAGTTGATTTACGGTCGATGTGATTGCCGCGGAGAGAAACGTTTGGTTCTGTGTGGATGCAATTTCGACAAATATTGTTTTGTTTTTATAATTTGTTTTATTGCATCTTTGCCGAAAACGCACATTTTCAGCCAGAGATTCAACGAGGGGTGGGATTCGTTCAAAAGGCTAGAGTTAATGTATGACCCCCTCACGAATGGCTGCCTGTGTACCTTCAACCCTCATTATCTAATTTCGCATTGGTTACTGAACACGAATATTATGAGATAATGATTATTTGTGAATATGAACATGTGAGTAATAAATAATTTGGAATACGAACATTAGGGAACACTGAATATTAAGGTTGATAAAGTTGGTATCATCGTTTTAAATTTGGCACGTTTTGTATCTCTTGGTACTTTTTATTTTTATTTCATTCATTATGTTATATATTTTTCGCCCATTCATACAAATCGGAACAGATAGACCAGGGAACGAGAAGACATAAATAGAGAGCACAAGGAGAAAAGGGAGAGCAAAGGGAGAACATAAACTCCGTGTCAAAACTTAAGGGAATGGGACGTATATAGAGGAGGTAGGGTCTTCCGACCCGCCGTATGTAGGGATATCTCTACATACTGTCATGATAGGTTTTCCTTATATGCAGCCAAGATTTCCCACTGCACAAACTTAACAGTTAGTTTTGGGGCTCAAATTTTCAACAAAAAATGAGTATATGGAAGGGGAGAGGGTTCGGATCCCTACATAACCCTTAAAATTTTATGCTGCATCTCCTTTAATTGGTTTAGTCTTCGGTAGCGGCTGAGAGAATACTTTTCTCTCCTCAATACTATGAAAGTGAAAAATCGTTCACCTCTAAAAAGTACTACCATAAATGCCTTAATAGAGTTAAAAGGTCTCCTACGTTTGGCAGACATAACGTGATTTATGTAATAAAGTGAAAGAAAATGGATTACATAATAAGAAGAAGAATGTGAAAGAAGCGAGTCTTTAATTGAGGTTAGTAATACGTGATTATTTTTAACCCTTTGATGGTATTTTGTTATTAAAAATAAAAAGGGACAAAATAATGGAAACACCATGTTCGGGCTAAATTTAATGATTCGCATTAAAGAAAAATAAAACTCAATCTCTCAGCCAAAGAAAAATGTATTATAAAAATCCAAAAACTATCAACTAGATTATGGCTGGCAGCTTCTATAACGGCTTCAAAACGACTAGGAAACCTGGCGCATGCGTTCTTCAGTGTCCCTGGGAAGATCTTCGAACACCTATTTTATCTTGGCCAGCAGCTCGGTCTTGGTGTTACAGGCCGAGTAATTGATATATTTTTCAATAGAGTAATCCATGTGGTTAAAATTGGGTGGAATTCGGTAAGATAGGGGCATTAGTAAAATCGTAGAAATTCTCCAACAACCACTTCTGACTCTTTTCGGATGTTGGACCTCCAGCCTTAAACCCTTTCCAGCCAGGGTTGAAGGTCCACATAGCTTTCTAAATTGCTCTTAAGATCATGCTAAAATATTTGGGGCGGCATGAAATCACCCTCACTGGAGAGCCACATACCATCACAGTTGGGGGAAACTTGATCTTCATGATACGTGAAACTTCGCATGGATTGTAGGTAAGCTATTTGTTGTTTTGGGTGTTATGCAGCTGGTCTTGGCAGAAGTTATTTTCATCTGAAAAAACTATTTCGTTCCATTCTCAACAGGATGCTTCAGTTTGTTCAGGAGCTTCGTCAAGCGGTTCTCCTTGGCCTTGGCTTTTAGAATTTGTCTCCTGTGCCTCTTGAACGAGTTGTAGCGAAGGTCCTCATTTAAGTCCAGCTACATGGTGGCTACTGCGACACCTATCTCTCTCGCCAAAGCACGGATTCCTTTTGATCGGGTCTTCCATCACCTTGTCCTGCACTTGGTAGATGAATTCCTGCGTGCGGACGCTGTCAGAATGCCTGTTGTGTCTCTCTCTATTGGCTATAGGTTCGCAGTCTTGGGTGCAGCTGTCTATGTCACGTTTTAGAGCCTTTACAGTGTTTACAGAGAAGTTAGTACCAGTCATGATGTCGGTAATTGCTACCCGGCACGAATAATCTTGATACGGATAACTCTTTTCTATTCCTCCACGTCAACTAACTTTTTCTTAACTAAACCTTTACTATGTATGCTCTCGGACGTCGTTCGCTGTTCACCGTTAGATCAACCTGTTTATGAAAAAAGGTGACTTAAAATTCGTCAAATTTATCCCGAACAACCTGTACAATATTTAATATCGAGTTGGTCCTTCTTGGCAGAAATAAATGCTTCTTTACGTCGAGGAATAAAGTTATATACATTTTTAGACAATGGTTTTGCGCATTTTAATTCATTCCTGAAGTAGAACTTCTTCCAGCTGCTTCAGAGATGATGGCGAGGAAAAACGGTTCCTTACTTGCTGTCCCAAAACACACCCAAGCTGTATAATTATATTAAGATCTGGTGATCATGTGAACCAATCCAAGATTTCTACAGCACTACTGTGCTCTTGAGAGCTTTTAAAAATTTTACCTGTGTGATTCGGCGCATTGTCTTTATGGAAGATTGCATCACCATATGGAAACTGTTTTAGTGCCATTAGGTGCATTTGGTGCCCCCAAATCTGCAAATGCTTATTAGAAGTACCTCTATCATTATAATGTTGTCGCAATACCAAGAGAACTCTAAATTATAGACACCCAAACCATTATAGAACTGCCCACATGCTTAATGGTTGTGATCAAGCAATCGGGATTAAAGGCAGCTTTAAGCTTTCCCCATACATAAATTTGTCCTGAACAAGGAAAACTCACCATGATGACTCGTCAGAGTCATTATTGTCCAGTTATTGTGCTTTTTGTTTCATTTTAGGCGGTTTTTAAGAATGATTGGAGGAAGAAAAGGTTATCCAATGGCAGCCAATCCATGGTTGCAGGTGTAATGAGCTCTCAACGAACTGTTTCGTCTTTATTTACGCTTCCTAGAGCATGATTTTCCTTGTTTTGGGTGTGCTTACATCACTTTACACTCAGTTCCTCTCAAAATGTTGAACAACTATGCAGTTCTTGGTGCCGAGGCCACAACAATTTGCACTCTTTTGAAGTCAGAAAAGCCACACATTTTGACATACAATGCTGCAAAGACCTGTACAAGTTGTCCTTAGTGGATATATAAGATTTATGCAGCAATGGGATTCTTATTTAAGCCCAAACGTTGGCTAAAATAGATGGTTCCAAATATTACCTGTTTTCATTAATCTGTCACACCTTGTATATTCAGGTAAAGGTATATGAGCTATTAAAAGAATATTATGGAATACTGAATAATTTACAATGCTGAATAGTATTGAATACCGACTAGTATGAGATAAATTTTGTAATAGAGAATATTACGAAATATGAATATTTAGTTAATTGTGCCACCCATGGATGGATAGTATGGAGTGGGCAAGATCATTCACATGAATGATATGAAAGTTACATATATAGAGTGGAGAAGATCATACACATGAGTGTTACGAAATATTAATAATATGGAATAGGGAATATAAGAGAGATATGTGATGTGTTAATGAATATCATCGAATGCAGATTTTCATTGATATGCAGATATGAATGATGAATGTTATGAAATGCAGAATATCATTAAAATTAATGATAAGACATTAAATAATTATGCTATGCAGAATAGTATTGGCATGAATGGCATGAAAGTTGAATAACATGGAATGCGAATTATGATTGATAAGGATGTTATGAAAGATAATTATTATGGATTGTTCAATATAATTTGAGTTAAATGTCATGAATTTTGAATATTATAAATTGCGGAATATTATTTACATGAATGCTATTAAAGATTATTATTATGGAATGCTCAATATTATTGAAATAACTGATATAAGATGAATATTTAAGGAATAATGAATATCATTGAAACGAATCTTATCATCGATATTAATTTTCTGAAATTCGGATAACAGCGTAAAATTGTAATGAAAGATGGATATTGATGTTTCGAGAAATAAATATTAAGATATGCGAAGTAATATTGACATAAATGTCATGAAAGATTAATATTTCGGAAACCGAATTACCATGAACTATGAATGTTGTTACCGAAGAAGAATATTATGGAATACGTATGCAGGTATTCAGTAAAATGAATATTATGGAATGCTGAAAAATAATGAGATGAATTTTATAACGACAAATATTATCGAATGCGAAATATCATTAAGTATTATTAATCTTATGGTATGCAAAATATTATTGAAATGAATATTGTAGGGGAATCGACCCTCTCCCTTCTTTCCCAGTTGAGACACGGGACGTTGACCGCAAAACATCCGGGCCAGGCACCTTGGGGCAATCTCGTAACCACAGCCCCTCGCCCCTCGTCCCTATGAAAAGCAGAAGGGTTTAAACTGCAAGATCTCCACTATGAGTGTGTATTCAATTTCAAGTACGAAATTGGAGAGGCGTTTCTCTCAAGCTCAAAGGGCCAGCTGGACAGGAGGTAAGACTTGCTGAGAAAAACCGTTGGAGTAAGAATCCTCTTGCGGACCATCCACAAGCGCCTTACCCCCCCTTCTGCCCCTACCACAGTGGAGTGACGAGGTATAAATACCAAACACTTGGGAAAAACGAGGTAGAATCCGTGAGTTAACCAAGCTACGAAGTCCCCTGCAAGAGAGGCCGGGCTACCAAGAGAAGGGACTACGAAGCAGCTCATTCTCAAGCTAGTCCCTGCTTATCAAACCGAACTTTAGGTTAACTGTCTCAAGTTCAACTTATTCTCGTCAGATAACATCCCCCTCCACTATCCTCACCCTTGAAGAAGACCCCCGCCACGAGTACAGCCCTCGCTCTTAAAGAAGACCCTCCACCCCTGAGTACAGTCCTCGCCCTTGACGAATTCCGAAACGAAGAAGAAAAAGCTCCTCCTCGAGCCCGTTACCCGGTGGTCTAACCAAACTTGAAATTAACTTAATTTAAGAACCAAGTTCAACTTATTCTCGTCAGAGAACTGCCTCCCCCCCCCCCTTATCCTGGTGTAGCACAAAGCACCATGATATTCCTCGCTCTTGAGGAATTCCGAAACGAAGAAGAAAAAGCTCCTCATCGAGCCCGTTACCCGTTAGTCGCACCGAACTCTAAGTTAACTTGGTTTAAGAACCAAGTTCGACTTACTCTCCTCAGAGAGACTCCGCCTATCCTGGTGCATCCTAAAGCACCGTGATAGTCCTTACCCTTTAAGAAGACCCTACCTCCCGAGTACCGTGTGCCCCCCCCCCATCTACCACACACGCCAAAGTTCCTTGTGACCGTCAAGTTATTCCGTCCGCCGTCAACCATCTGGCCGAGGCACGCGTCAAAGAACCCACCGGATTCCTGAGGTGTCTGGGCTCATTGAGTTCAAGATCAGACTCAACCCGTTGCCAGAGGGACCAAAGTATTTAAACTCCAGTAAAGACAGCTAGTATATTTTTATATTGAAGTGAGTGGTGGGTTAACCATCATTATAATGTCAAGTAGGTCAAGTTAAAAAGCCTTACTTAAAAACTTATTGAAGTCATTATGTATTGTGTATTTAAATTCGTAATATTTCTGTGGTTCATGTTTATTTTGTTGGGTGTGTTAATTAAAGTTTTAGTTTGTTTTAACAATTTTTTTATTCTCTCGTCGAATCGCTACGTTGGCACATGGAACCTTTAAAGTTTAAAAAAGCCAAGACCCTAGATAATAATAATAAATTCATATATAGCACTCTTAGAGAGGTATAACGTTAGTCAAGGAGTCTTTTTTTTTGTAGTACGTACCAACTCCTTCCATCACTCGGTCCTTCCTATACCACGACATAAATATTTGGTCTCAGGTGTTTGAGGTCCTTCCGATACTACGACATATATACCTGGTGGCAAGTTTTATGGGCATTGAAAGAACTCACTAGAATTTGTCTTGTATTCCCTTCAGGAAGAGTAAAGGGGTGCCAATATTCGAGGAAAGATTGAAACATAACAAGATCGTTAGATAAATTTCCCGTGATTAGCCTGTCAAGGTTATTAGTTAATTTGTTGTTGGAGTGGTATTCCAATCAGCTAAGTATTGTAATTAAGGGAAGTTAGGCAGCACACTACCTGGTGAGTTGTTTTATAAGTACCTAAGCGTACAGCGTTGAGAGTGTGACGGACATCCACAAAATGGATTCGGACGAATTATTATACCAACAAGCCCAAATGCTGGAACTTGAAGGCGACGATATGGATGCCTAGGCCATGTCAGAACTGATAATAGAAATGGAATAAGAAACAAAAGAATACAGTGGGAAATAGAAGACGAAGAAAGAAGAATACCGAAGGGAAGTAAAACAAACGAAAGAATAATCCAGTTGAAAAGAGAAGCAAAAGAATTAAGAATGAGGATAGAAAGGGAAGCAGAAGAAAGAAGAATAAAGATAAAAAGTGACGTAGAGGAAAGAAGAATACAGATGGAAAGAGAAATAGCGAAAACAGAAAAAGAAGAGAGAGAAGAAAAAGAAAGAATGCTCGAACTTAAAGGGCATCTATTGAGAATCAGATGGAGGTCAAGGAAGCTCTAGCCCGTCCTGGATCTAGTAGAAGGATCGATGAATACCTAGCCAAAGGGGGGGTAACGATGGAAGAAGTAGTAAGTAGGGATGAAGTACCAGCAGGAGTACCTAAGGAATAACCTACGAGTAGAACCCAGTCAAATGGGGTGACGAAGGAGCAAGAGAGAAGTGTCAATGTGGTACACCCAGGTAAACCGATTCAGAGGTTAGACGAGGATAATGAGTATCCCCCTAACCCCAGTAGTCTACCCCCAGAACGAAGCATGCACGGAGTTACCGCTAAAACTCCAAGTCATAGTGAGCTCTACGCCCATTAACGATCCGGTAAGGAAAGTTTTTTCCCAACCAATTATATCGAACACAGACTCGATCTTCCAAGGTTCCTTGTTAAGGGAGGACAATGGGACCCCCACTTCAATCAATTATGCCCCACTGCAACAGGTCGCTCTAGCTATGAGGGTTAGTTTAAAAGTATTCAAGTACCATAAGAAGGGTAATTCGAGTAGGTTGGAATACCATTACCATTGTGTGACATACATGGGTAAACTCAATAACTCGAACGGCAGACGCAGGCGCGGTAAAGTAATGGTCATAGAACACCACTAAAATATTAGTTACACCAGAGGGACCTAGTAATGGTGAAACCATGTTTTCATTGTTATTCGTGTTAGTAGTTATCGTTAGGATTTAAGTTCTTGAAAATTTAGAAATGTAAAGAAGTAGCTTGTTTTTGTTTTTGGTGTGTGTAATCGATGAATTAGGTTTTAGTTTTGTTTGAAAGTTAAATTGTGTTGCGAGTATGTTAAATTGTGCTGTGTAACATAACCCCCAGTAGGCAGGCGAGGTCTATTGAGACCCCATGCCTGTGTACGTGCGCGTGTGTGCACTCAAGTTTGAAGAAACTTAAAGTAGAGAAGGTTCAAAGACATGCAACTTTGCTGTACTCGACTAGGTTGAGTTGGTTGTTTTGAGTTCCCTCGCCCCGCCCGCCCCCCCATTAAGTTCTTCGAAGGGAAGTTTGTAGGGAAATTGACCCTCTCCCTTCTCTCCCAGTTGAGACATGGGACGTTGACCGCAAAACATCCGGGCCAGGCACCTTGGGGCAATCTCGTAACCACAGCCCCTCGCCCCTCGTCCCTATGAAAAGCAGAAGGGTTTAAACTGCAAGATCTCCACTATGAGTGTGTATTCAATTTCAAGTACGAAATTGGAGAGGCGTTTCTCTCAAGCTCAAAGGGCCAGCTGGACAGGAGGTAAGACTTGCTGAGAAAAACCGTTGGAGTAAGAATCCTCCTGCGGACCATCCACAAGCGCCCCACCCCCCCTTCTGCCCCTACCACAGTGGAGTGACGAGGTATAAATACCAAACACTTGGGAAAAACGTGAGTCAACCAGGCTACCAAGAGAAGGGACTACGAAGCAGCTCATCCTCGAGCTAGTCCCTGCTTATCAAACCGAACTTTAAGTTAACTTGCTCAAGTTCAACTTATTCTTGTCCGAGAAACCCCCCTCCCCACTGTACTCACCCTTGAAGAAGACCCCCCCCCCCCCAGAATACAGTCTTTGCCCTTGACGAATTCCGAAACAAAGAAGAAGAAGCTCCTCCTCGAGCCCGTTGCCCGGTGGTCTAACAAAACTCGAAGTTAACTTGGTTTAAGAACCAAGTTCAACTTATTCTCGCCAGAGAACCCCCCCCCCCCTTCTATCCTGGTGTAGCAATAAGCCCTGTGATAGTCCTCGCTCTTGAGGAATTCCGAAACGAAGAAGAAAAAGCTCCTCCTCGAGCCCGTTACCTGGTGGTCAACGGGTACCGTGTGGCCATCCATCTGCCTACTCGCCAAAGTCCCTTGTGACTGTCAGGTTATTCCGTCCGCCGTCAACCATCTGGCCGAGGCACGCGTCAAAGAACCCACCGGATTCCTGAGGTGTCTGGGCTCATTGAGTTCAAGATCAGACTCAAACTCATCGCCAGAGTGACCAAGGTATTTAAACTCCAGTAGAGACAGTTAGTATATTTTTATATTGAAGTGAGTGATTGGTTAACCATCATTATAATGTCAAGTAGGTCAAGTTAAAAAGCTTTACTTAAAAACTTATTGAAGTCATTATTGTGTATTTAAATTCGTAATATATCTGTGGTTCATGTTTATTTTGTTTGTGTGTGTTAATTAAAGTTTTAGTTTGTTTTAACAATTTTTTTATTCTCTCGTCGAATCGCTACGTTGGCACAGGGAACCTTTAAAGTTTAAAAAAGCCAAGACCCTAGATAATAATAATAAAATCATATATAGCACTCTTAGAGAGTTATAACTTTAGTCAAGGAGTTTTCTTTTTTTGTAGTACGTAAACAACTCCTACGTACCAACTCCTTACCTCACTCGGTCCTTCCTATACCACGACAAATATTATGAAAGTTAAATAATATAAAATGAAAGATATGATATATAAATACTATGAAATGCAGAATATTACTGACATGAACTTTTGCAAGATGAATATTTTGGATTGTTGAATATTATTTAAATGAATATTATGAAAGATATATCTTATGAAATGCAGAATATCATAGGTATGAATGCTATGAAAGAAGAATATCATATTAAACAATATTATTTGCAGGAATATTATAAAAGATAAATATCATAGAATAGTGATTATTACATAATTGTGTAATAAAATTTGATTAGTATGGAATGTAATACGTGAATAATTTTTAATATTATGATTTCAGAGATTATGTGAATGAATGATATGAATATTATGAAATGCAAACTATCATTTAAATGAATGATATGCAAAATGAATGTGGAATATTATTGAGATGATTGTTATTAAGGATTAATACTAGTGAATAGGGATTATGATTGAAATGATTGTTATGAAAGATGTATATCAGAAAATAAGGAATTTTATTGACATGAATGTCATGAAAGATGAATATTCTGGAATATGGATTATTATAGAGAATGATGTTTTGAAAGACGAATATTAAGAAATGCGCAATAAATATTATATTCATAAATGTTATGAAAGCTAAATATGATGGAATACGGAATATCTTTGACACGAATGTTATAAAATATGAGTAATATGGAATGCGGACTGTAATTGAAAGGAATGATAGGAAACATGATTATTATGATATGCTAAATATGACATTAATAAACTAGAATACAAAACATCCTTGTATGAATGTTATCAATGATGAATAATATGTAATACGTCATATCCTTGACATGAATGTTATGAAAGATGAATATTATGGAATGTGAAATATGCTTGACATAGATTTTAACAAAGATGAATACGTATATTAAGGTAGTTTACGTGTATTGGATGCAAAATGAATATGAAATGTAGAATTTTATTGACATGAATGATATGAAATAGGAAAATTATGCAATTCGGAATAGCATTGAGATGAATCATCATATTATATATGCAGAATATCATTGACATGAATATTATTGAAGTTTAATATTTTGGAATAGTAAATATTATTGAAATTAATGTTATGAAAGATAAATATAATTTAATGCGCAATATTTTCAAATGAACTTTTAGGAAAGATCAATGTTAAGGAATAAAGAATATTATAGAAATAAATGCTATGAAAGATGATTATTATGGAATTCAGAATATTAATGATATGAAATATAAATAGAGGAATATTATGGAAGAGTGAATAATATTCATGTGAATGTTATGAAAGATGATTATTATAGAATGTGTAATATCATTTACACGAATCTTATGAAATTTAAATATTATAAATTGCTGAATATTATCTACATGAATCTTATGAAAAATGAATATTATGACATCTTAAATATCATTGAAATGAATGATATGAAATATGAATTTAAGGGAATGCGGACTATTATTAACATGATTGTTATGAAATAAAAATAGTATGCAGTGCGAAATATTAATAACATGAATATTATGGAAAGCTGAATATCATTGTCATGAATGCTATGAAATATGACTAATCTAGATTGTAAAATAATAAAGACATGAATTACTGAAACCTAAATAACATCAGACAAGAATACTATGGACATCCGTTATTTTGAAATATGAATGTTTGGGAATCCTAAATATATGATTAAAATATTTCTAGTTACATAGTTACAGGGAGCTAGCAAGGATTACTTAGTGCACTCAAAGGCAGGTCGCATTCTATCCTATTATGCTAGTAGTTTTTCTTTAGACATTGTGGCCATGATGCTCACTCACGCGATATTAAATCCACAACAGGGCTCCGTATTTAAACAATATCATTATCCGTAAAATAACTGTTAATTTTGATTTTGAAACTATTCAAACTACCAGCATTTGCTACCTCCGCGGGGAGTGCATTCAATTTATCGATGATTTTAAAGGCGAATTTTTTTTAGCCATGTTCGTTTGAAACCTTCATCCTTTCAGTTTAAAACCGCTGTTACGTGTGATTCCATGGTCGTACTTAAGAAAAATTCATAATTTATGTTTTTAAATTTATTTAAAATTCTAAATACTTGGATAAGTTCACCTCTCAGTCGCCTAGTTTCGAGGGTCGGTAGTTTTAATATATTTAATCTTTCGATGTACGAATTATTTCTAATCGAGGGAATTAGTTTAGTTGCCCGTCGTTGAATTCTTTCCATTTTATTGACGTTTACATGTGTATAAGGTGACCACAGTTTTAATGTATAGATTGGAATTAAATGTTATGGTGTTATGGAATATATTGCGTAGTGTTAGAGCCCGTCTTTCACTGTAATGAAAGTACATTGAAACTAACTAGCCACATAATTAGCAACTTAAAATATTTTAGGTAGGATTAACTATTGTTTGATGTATTTAAATTAATTATTGTCATCTATGGGTAGTATAATAATTGTCTCATAGTACGGCGATATTTTGATTAAAAGTGTGCAAAAAGATTAAATAATAAATATAATGGAATAAAAATGAAACATGCGGTTCAATTTAGATATGGATCTTGATGTGTTGAAGGAGAGGCAGCGAGGCACCACGCCATCATGCAGCCCTCAGCGCCGACAGAATTCGCTCAACCCTCTTCTTCTTTTTTCTTCTTCTTCTTCTTTTTCTCTTTCTTCTTCTTCTTCTGCCACCCTTTTTTACCGTGACTTTAGATATTTCTTTAAATAAATACTGGTTTATTTATTTAAGTCTCTGTTGAATCTAACTCTGTACAAAGATTTTTTTGTCTGTAGCATTTAATTTACTCAGCCCAGCTATAAATCGATAAGGATAATTATTTACTTCGTTCCGTTAAACCTACTACTCTACTTTGCTTTCCACAGCACACTAAAATATCTCCACTACCATTCTCTTACAGCTACTTTAATCTACTTCCCTGATCATACCTTACTCTTCTACCCTTTTACTTCTAGTTTCATGCTTATGTCCTATCAATCTAGTCTCCCCTATAACATATTTATATGCATGCACTATTGCATTACTGCCTTCTATGCCTCATAGGGTCCACTCTTGCACAGCATAGCTAGGAATTCTTTTCCTATATCAGCTATATCATTTTTCTTCCTGCCCATTCCTTTGCCTATCTCAAACTCAAGTACTTAGTAAATTTGCTAATCGATGTTTGTCCCTCTCTCCCACTTCAGCTCCTAGCCCCTACACAGCAGGCCATTTCCCTTTTGCATCATTGTCTCTATCTCCCATTCATATCCATTCCATTCCGCCACTACGTGTTTAACCGTTTCTGTTACATTTCCTATTCACACATTTCCTATTGCATCACACCATACTTGGTTCTTGACCATGCCCAAAAGTTAATAGGTATTCCCTATTTTTTTTTCAAATTTCCTCTTCTATTCCATTCCTATGTTTATTTATCTCCCTACCTATTCCACCTAGACGTCCTTCCAATGATCTCAAGCGAGCCAGTCCTTACCTTGAAAACCAACTGATTCCCTCGAACTCCATCGTAGAGGTTCTCCACTTCTGGTTTCCTTTTATTCATATATGTATGTATATCAACGAAGACCTTTTCCCCCTTATTCCTTCTAGCCATTTTCAATGTTCCACTATCTTTATTTTTCCCTCTATTGCATTACCCCATACTTGGTTCCTGACCATGCCTAAAAGTTCATACGTATTCCCTTTTAATTTTTAAATTTCCTCTTCCAATCCGTTCTTATGTTTATTCTATGTAGTCAACTTTACTTAAATCGTGTCATTCAGGCTTTGCGAGTAGATTAAGTAGCGCATCTTAATCTTAGCAATCTTCTCATGATATCTGCTCCATCCTAGCTCTTTTCTTAATGCTTTCACCCATATCCAATTCATTTTTGCTCAACTTATATGACTCATACCCATACAATACAAACTACATAGAACCCCTGCTCCTTTCGAGAGATCCCATACAATTCTATATCAATTTTTCAGCTTTATCATACCTCCTCAACATCCCACTCATTCTTAGCATCTTTAGCTCCTTCCTTCTTATATGTTTCTCAAAAACATCTACTCTGTAGCAAATCCTTATGGCTCCACTTCGAGGACCTTGTTTCAAAAGATCCATACACTATTCATAACCACTAAAGATCATCATTACATTGAATTTGCTCTAACTAAATTTTTCCTTCCATTCAATCCCATAATCTGCCTCGACACTAAGCTTTTCTTGCAGATCTTCCCCATTTTCACTCATTATCATGCTATCATCTGCAATCCAAGCCAATTATAATTCTATCGCCTATGCCCACTCCTCCTTTGGCATGCTTCAGTCTTTTTTATTAGATCATAAATGGACAGACTAAAACTCCGTGGAGACAAGGTGCAACTCTGTCTCACTCTCACATCATTTAGTACCCATTCAGATCCCCCTCCCTTTCTAAATCATCTTTATTCATACCCTCTTAGTTCAATCAACATGTCCCTATTTACTTTGTCAAAAGCCTTTTCTTTGTCCAGGAAGCATATGTATATATAAAGACTACTTTCTCTTCCTGTATATATCTATGACTTCCATGTACATAAATATCATTATTCGTAAAATAACTGTCAATTTTGTTTTTGAAACTATTCACACTATTAGCATTTACGACCTCCGAGGGGAGTGCGTTCCATTTATCGATGATTTTAAAGGTGAATTTTTCTTTAGCTATGTTCGTTTGAAACCTTCACCCTTTCAGTTTAAAACCGCTGTTACGTGTGATTCCATGGTCGTACTTGAACATTTTTTCATAATTTACATTTTCAAATTTATTTAGAATTTGGAATACTTCAATAAGCCTATCTCGCAATCACCTAGTATCCAGAGTTGGTAGTTTTAATATATTAAATCTTTCGATATGCGACGTATTTCTAATCAAGAAAATTAGTTTCCACTATTCTCTTACCCTTCCTGAATCCATTTGTTCGCCCCTTATTTTGCTTTCTCTATCATCCCACTCCTTTTATCCACTATTGCATCCTAGTGTCATCACCTTGCAGAGTCCAAGGCCTTCTCTAGTCGCCGAGCTTATTTTTAATGTTCTTTCCTTATTTCTCCCAGTCCGCTTTGTTTTCCACAATACTCTTCTTGGAACAGTCCTCTCTTCACAATTTCCATTCCAACAAATATTTACCTTTAGAACAGCTTGTTCCATTTTAAAGCATATATCATTATCATCATCTATCTACATTAATTCCCATCCATCCAATGCCACATCATATACTTTTATTAAATGAACTGCACTTTTTTTGTATTCCTTGTCTCCAGATAAGGTCTCATAACACTTCTATTTTTTTCAAATGCACATCACATTCACTCAGCCATCTCTCTAACATTCATCCATTCCTGTTTACATCTTCACCAAGTAGGCCACTATTGGCATTAAACTCACCTATTATCAACCATTTTTGATTGATGATCCATGCATTATCTCTTTTAACACACCCATTCAGTCTTGTAATACACTACCGATATTACCCATTTTTACTTCTCCTTGCATGAATATATATATATATGTATGTTGTACCGATCTCGAAGCGCATATGGCGAACTCTATCGTTAACAAGAATAGTCTTAGCTTCCAACCTTCAAACCCCCAACCTTTGCCCGAGCTCCGCCAGGCACCTTCATCAGTAAGAAAAGCAGAAACTCTGTTCGTTCACTCAGATTTCAATGCTTAAAGAGCAAGTCCCACGTCGGATTACAATTGAAGTCTAACAGGCCAATAAATGAAGGCCTTCTGACACCTTTTTTCGTCCCCCTCATCACCGTGCGTCCATTTCTCGGCAATCCTAAAGATCCGCATCGGAGTACCGATCTTGTAAAAAGACATTCGTCCCTTATTAAAGAGAAACATCCCTGGTCTCTTTCCTTAGACCGGGATTTTCTCTAAGTTGAAGGGAGAGAAGTTTATCGAATTAAGTAATCACAAACGTGGTAGAGATTACGTTAATCAAATGTGACTACGATCAATGAGTACGGGACTTTCAGCGACGCCTTTGTCAAGTCCTCCTAACTGATTAAAAGTGAGTGACCCAAGCCTGACCCAAAGCTCGGTCCAAGGGGATGCCAAGACTGCGGTTTCACAGTAGCAATAAATATTATGAAATATGAATAGTTTAGAATGTAAATATTACGTAATACGGACATTTTGGAATATAAGTATTATGGAATACTATGGAATGCTGCGTATTATGTATGGGCTATAATACTTTGGTAAATTAATGTCATGTAAGGTAAATATTTTGGAAACTGAATATTACACTAGGTACTGAAGTTTTGTTTATCCGAATTTTTTTTGTCTTTTCTTGATGTATTTTCCCCCGCCGAGCTAAAAGAATCTTAGGTCCACCTATCATCAGTATTTTCAGGAATAATTTCAAGTTATAGAATTATAAATTTTATATAATGCAACCTTCATCTAGGTCTAGGTGTTGGCTTGATTTTTATCCATATGTTAACATAGAAACAAATCAATATTTCATGTTTAATTAATTCTAAATTGGATAAATCAATCTATTTAAAAAGTATTGTAATGTAATTTAAATTAAATTTTAATTCAGCAAGTGTATTTGATAAATTGCCCAACTCAGAAAATATGACCAATTTAAAATATAAAGTGCTTTGAAGATCGCCCTTTTCTTTGATGGTTTCGTTATTGGTGAACTTGGCCATGAGGAATAGGTGCTCCAGATATCTGCTTCGGTCCGTCATAATAGCTTAGAAATGAAACAGAAGCCATATGGGTGATTTTGGTTTCATTTTCTATGGCCATATTTAAAAAAAAAGGTAAAATTCACAACTTTACGAACAATTTCAAACAAAAAAAATAGGATTTTAGAGATACAAAATTATTTTTTTTTATATGCATGTAAAAAGGCTATTTATTCACTACGTAACTCCATATCCCCCCAAAATAAAAATCTCTTTTAGAAATGTAACTACTATATTTAATGGTTGATGATAGGTGAAAAACTAATAATATTTTTTTAATCAGCTCGTTTAATTTTGTAATAAAGAGTGAAAAACTCATAATAAATAAGTTTTGCAAAATCTGTTACCTAGTGTTATGTATTATGAATATCCTGGAATAGTAAATATTATAGAATACTAAACATCATTCATATTAAATACAGTTAATCAACACTCTTTTATGGAACGTCAATATTTTAGTATGCTGAATATTATGGATATTAGATATTAAGGAATATATCATAGCATACTGAATACTTAACCATATCGGGGAATCTGAATATTATAGAATATTGAGCACCAGGGTATATGAATATTGCGGAATAGACTGAGGCAATTTATACTGAATCAAGTTATCACTGAGTCGACTAAAGGCTCTCACTTGAACCGGAGTGCCACTTAAGAACTAGGGGACTCAGGTACTTCGTTCCGGCTGTCTACTCAGACGCAACACTCGCTTTACTTCCCTTCTCGCCGTGACTCGCAAACTACCTCACCAAGACTCATTTCGCAATCAATAACCATTAATCATTAGAACTACTAAATCTGTACATAGTCGCCGTGTATCTTACTCTCCCTGAGCAACACATGAATTAAATCCAGTAGTTTTCTAAGCGTTTATCTACCACTCAGTGCAGGAACAATAAACAGAACTCAGTTCTAAACTCGGTTATCAAGAATGAATCTTACTCGTAAGGTATTTTAAAGTCTTCATCCGACCATTCGGCAACCATCAAGAAACCACCTCAGGAACTTCAAACATAGAAGCAGCGATTTTCGACGCAATAAAGAGATGGTTTCAAGTAGCAACTTCACGGAAACCCCAAATGGAGACGTCAGTTTAGTCTCGATCGGTGTTTCTGCGTTCAACAACATTCAGAGTTTGGGATCATCACTCGTTATTGGCATCAGAAACGGTACAGAAGCACCAGAAGGAAGACTTCAATAGTTTTGGACATCAAAACTGAAGGAGTTTTATTCAAGGGGAATAAATTTATTTTAATTTTATTGAGAAAACATCTCCAAAACGATGGGAACTTTTGTATCGGGCAACCAAAACTGTTCGCGCGATTTTCATTTCTCTTTTGTGAATTTAAACAAAGTCAATATACCTAAGTCGCGTGCTCTCAATTATTCTGACTTATAACCTTATGACCTTACTAGCTTCAAACTTTTAACAAGTGGGGCAATCCTACCCATAGTTAGTTTACTTTTAATAATTCCCGGACTAACCTTGGGAGAACTTTGGCAATTATATCATTCGAAAGAAAATTTAAAAGAAAATTAGGGTTTCAAATTTCGTTAGAATCGGCCAAATAATTTAGATGATATTGCCAGAAATCTCATTGAAAAGTAAAATGGTTACCATCCGACCGACGACCAATGGACCGACAGAGTAACTTATAGAGTCGCTTTCACGCGACTAAAAACACGAACATTTTAGTTACCTGATATTTATCGAATTACTGACCAGGCGAGTGGAAACGCTGCTTCCAATTAGAACAGAGTTAAGCCACGTCGGGTGAGGCAATTCGCCAGATTAAGTCCAGATTCGGGTCGACTTCACGGAGGCTAGCATACGTTAAGATACTTGTGGTTCGGATCTCGCGTTAAGCTGTAGATCCTATTGAGTAATAAAAGGCTTCAAATCGAGTATAGATCATAAATAGATTTATGAAAAATTCATCTATTGCGATTTATTTTAATTTCATTTTTAATTTGTCAACATTAATGTTTCCAGCTACGTTTTGAGCCTTAATAGTATCATCGAAAATATACCCATTCGATCATCAGCATAAAAAACAGCAAATCTAACGGCACCTCCAAAAGGGGCTATGAACTAAATAAACTGTTATTTATTTGAGCAGATCAGACACCATTAATGAAAAGGGTCGGCTCGTTTTTGCTCATACCGTTTTACTAAGCTTGCTCAGACTCGGTGTCGGCAAAGTATGTGATGGCCGATTAGGTCCATAAATAAAACCTGTGTTTAGAAAAAGCGATTACGGGGTAGCTTCTAAAATAGCCATCTTTAAGGTTTTCTTTGGCCAGAGTTTTACCTTAATTGCTTAGAGTTGGGGTGAAAAAAATAACAGGGTTGCAATTGATGATGATGGATAGAATTGATGGATCAGACGAGGATCGAGAAATGCACAACCATTACCGAGAATCAAAGCTTCCTTGATTTATTACGGATCTTTTCCCGCGAAATAACTATATATTCTTCACCACCAATAAACATATATATATATATATATATATATATATATATATATATATATATATATGGAGTTTAACCGTGAAGCCTACATTTTAATATTGAGGATAAATCCTAGAGACACCAGAAACGGATGTAACATCTTTTAATTTCTTACTACGTTTCGAAAACTACAAGTTTTCATCTTCAGGCTAGATTGAGTTTACTAAAGTTAATACATTTGAAGAAAAGATGAAAAGGTAGTGGCCCACAAGACATTGAATTGCTTTAAAAGGTGACCAATTATTAAATATCATTAAAATGTACTATAAGTTAAAATTTTAAATATGACTTGGCAATAGTTAAATTTGCTTTAAAACTGACTCAAAAAAGTAGTTAATAAATTTTAAGTTTTTTTCAGAAATTTGTAAAATTTGATTAATTAAAAACTATAAGAGAAATTGACCTGGCAATTGTTAAAGATAATCAACTATAATAATAAATTTAAACTTTGTTTTTAAATTTGTAAACACTGTAAGAGTAAAAAACATTTAATAGAAAAATGAGTTCATTTTGGTACTTACTAAAGTGGATCCATCCTAGAGAGTGAATGGTGGGTTTAATAAGGCGCTAGTATTTATAGGTTACAGTGACGCTTGGGAGAGAGGAACACCTCCTTGATAGGAAGGACTACGTGCAAAAAGCCCATAGTATACAGTGGCGGCAACAAAAAAAGTGACATGTGACAATTCGGGGAAAATGAAACAGAAAAATGTAACTTACATATTTTATTATGAATATTTCATGAAAGTTAATACTCGGTCATGTTGCCCTTGCACTTGATAACCATCCTAAGTCGATTGGGCATTTATTCATCCAGGTTTGCAAAGTAGGTGGGGTCGATCGTAACCCAGATCTTCTTCAGTGATTCTATCAGGTCCTTGATGCTGCCGGGTGCTGTCTCTTGAACTTTGGTTTTCATTAGATTCCAAGAATTCTCAATAGGATTTAGGTCCGGGGAATTACCAGGCTACTCCAAAACACTAATATTATTATCATTGAAGAACTTTTTTACTAACTGAGACCTGTGAGCAGAGGCGCCATCATGCATGAAAAATTCACACTGATGAATTTCCCAAAATGGCAGCATGTGCTGCCTCAAAACTTCGAGATAGTTAGTCCCCCTCATGGTTACATTCTTGGGAAGGAAGTACAGACCTCCTCTGCCCTTGTTTCCACTAAAGGCACCCCACACCATCACACTATCAGGGTGCTTCACAGTTTTCACGGTATATTTTGGGTCATACCGAGACACATTGCTGGGACGACGCACGATCTTTGACTCTCCTCTGACCAGTCTAAAGGTGCTCTCATCACTGAACATGACCTTCTTTCAATTAGCAGCTGTCCAATGTTTATAGGTCTTGCAAAAATTGAGTCTTTTCATCTTCATAGCCTTGGTAAGAAGTGGCTTCTTGGCAGCGCGGCAAGCCGGTAGGCCTAAGTCCTTCTGTAAGCGATGACGGATGTTCCTGAGGGCGACGTTCTGGAGAAGGTCTGGGTGTTTTTTCTTGATTGAAGCGGAAGTTACAGAAGGGTCTGACATCACTTCACGCCTTAGGATATTATCAGTCCTTGGTGATGTCTTCCTAGCTGCACCAGTGCCCTCCTTCCTCTTTGGTAGGGTACCTGGTGGCAATAACTCAGCAGCCCGTTTTAGGCGATAAATCGTATTTCTTGAGGTTCCTAAATCTGCTGCTACATCAATAAAAGACTTTCCCAGCTCTAATAAGGTCAAGGCACAGCTTTCCTCTGTCATAGAAAGCTTTTAGTGCCCCATTGTATCCATTTTCACAGAAGTTATAGCACGTCAAATGTAGGCTCGAATGCAGGAAATCAGTACGCTGGAGCGCCGTACACTAAAACCTCACTGTACGAGCTCAAACGAGACACGTATGTTCCAATAAAGCGCAGTTCTGTTGTCTTAGCTCAGGAGAGTCGTCCACTCGCGGCATAAGCCCCGCCCCTTTTCATTGGCTTGTTGGCAAGTAAAATCGTGAAAGCGATTTTGTGTATCGATTTCTGTTGCCAATATTCAATGTCACTTTTTTTGTTGCCGCCACTGTATTGAATGACAGAATGAAATTTCAACCTACAAATGATTTACCCAAAACTATTCTTCTACGATTCGAAGATAAAGTTAATCGTTTCTTAACACAACTTAAGCAGGCATCAATTATTCCTAAAGATACCTATAATGAATTATTCGTATCTTTCATTTATTTAGCATCCATGCATTTTCTATCACAAATACACAAAGAAGGAGATCCTTTGAGACACATACTTGCCTCTTATTCTTTATCTTTATCATCATACAAACTAATCAAATATCTAGTTAAACTCCTTTCACGTTTATCTAAAAATCAGTTCTCCATAAAAAACTCCTATAAGTTCAAAGAAGAATTACTCAGCAAAGTTAACGATGGATATATGGTGAGTTATGATGTTGAATCTCTATTTACTAACATTCACCTCAACTATACAATCAATTAAATATTAAATAAGGTATTCCATTCCCAAAATACTCTTCATGGATTTTCACGAAGCCAATTAAAAGAGGCGCTGGAATTAAGTCTTTCTGAATCTTGGTTCACCTTTAACAATAAAGTTTACTGCCAGATTGAATATGTTGAAATGGGCTCTTCAATGACACCACTTGAAGCTGACTTTTTATGACACATCTCGAAGCTGAAATGTTTTCTACTAATTTAGATTACAAACCCTCCTTCTATCGCCGTTTTGTTGATGATTCTTTTGGAATTTTCAATAATCCTGCACATAGCCAACTTTTCTTGAATTTTTTTAACACTTTACACTCCAACATGGAAGTAAAGTCAAATGATAAGATGCCCTTTCTTGATCTTTTAGTCACCCGAGATAATGAGCAGCGAAAAATTCAAACAACCATTTACCGAAAAAAAGCTTTCACAGGCCTAGGCTTGAACTACTTTAGTTTTTGTGATTTTAGATACAAAATATCCACAGTAAAGACCTTATTACTACATAGAAGTTTCTCGATAACATCCACCTACCATTCAATTCATAATGAATTTATTTTTGTTAAAAAATATTTTCTAAAAAATTTATTTCCTTCTGACCTGTATAATAGAGTTTTAAAAAAGCTACTTGATAAACTCACTGCCCCCCCCCCCCCCTCCACTCAACCCTCCATAAAAGTTCCTAAAATGCCCATATATTTACTAATTTCAGAGATGGGTTTTTTAAACGATACTTTTAAAGAAAAATCCTATTTATTTTTAAAAGATATTTTCCCCAAATCAACCCCCAAATAGTTTTTTATAAACAAATTGTCAATTGGAAGTTTTTTAGGCAGAAAAGATCTTATCTCTTTGGAATTCCCCTGGGATACTGTTTATTTAATTAAATGTCCCAGTTGTACTGAGGCCTCTTACATTGGCAGCACTGTCAGGTCTCTAGGAGCTAGGTTCTCTTCTCATATAGGGATTAGTTGGCGCACAAGTAAAATCTTAAATAAAAAGGAAAAGTCTTATATTAGGGAACACACCATAAACTGTAAAACTGACATTTTTATTGATAATTTTCAAGTATTAGCCTTTAACAACAACCAATAGTGCCTAAGAACCCTCGAATCTTTATATATCAAACAAGACAACCCTACACTCAATGAAGATTTAAGTGCAATATCTTTATTAATTAACTAATTTTAACTACAGTTTGTTAGTTGGTTTGTTTTTTAACTAATGTTTAGTTAGTTGGTGTTCTTCTCTCCAAAGCGTCACTGTAACCTATAAATACTAGCCCCTTATTAAACCCACCATTCACTCTCTAGGATGGATCCACTTTAGTAAGTACCAAAATGAACCCATTTTTCTATTAAATGTTTTTTACTCTTACAGTGTTTACAAATTTAAAAACAAAGTTTAAATTTATTATTATAGTTGATTATCTCTAACTATTGCAAGGTCAATTTCTCTTATAGTTTTTAATTAATTAAGTTTTACAAACTTCTGAAATAAACTTAAAATTTATTAACTATTTTTTTGAGTTAGTTTTAAAGCAAATTTAACTATCGCCAAGTGATATTTAAAATTTTAACTTATAGTACATCTTATTGATATTTAATAATTGGTCACCTTTTAAAGCAATTCAATGTCTTGTTGGCCACTACCTTTTCATGTTTTCTTCAAATGTATTGACTTTAGTAAACTTATTCTAACCCTTTAAAGCTCTAGGATATATATATAAATATATATATATATATATATATAAAGAAAGGGACCATCGCTCGAACCCCCGTCTTGTGGATGACAGTCATGGTCTTTAAAAATAGTTGTTGACTATTCATTTTTGTTATTTTAGAAATTAAAACCAGAAGAGGGATCACAAATAGTTTTAAAAAGTAGGTATAGATGCCCTAAAATTCAAATTATGGTCAGCATTTGGACGCGAAACAGAGAAAACTATGGCGCGCTAGATTGCGCAGCCTATCTCCTTATGATAGGCCTACAACTTACCCGTTGTCTTATCTTCCTTAATAAGACCAGTTTCCATTCCTAAACCATTCCATTTGTGATATTAGCTTGAAACGTTAACTTTGATTAATTCCAAGTTACATTATTGATAATTATCCCATTGTTTATTTGCAACTTCGCTCAGAATAACTCATCCAAATTTAATTAACCGCGACAATGATTTCCGCAGAGCTCGGCCGACGGCGTTGCTTTCGCAACTCATGTTTATTGCCGCTTCTCGGAACGAAGAAATTTGCTGCGTTTTCGTTGGAGTTAATAAATATATCGGATTTTCTAACTAGGGATCCGTGATCGCAATCTTAATCGTGCATACATACACGTGATTGCAATTATATGGATGTTAATCGCGAATACATACATGTGGGCACGTTTAGTTGGTGTTAATAGCGGATGTGTGCAGGTGAACGAAATTAAGTGGAGTTAACACGTACAGTTGTGATTCAATTATGTGAGTGCTAATCACGTATATGTCCATGGACGTTATCACGATTATTTGTGATTAACCACGTAACATCGATGTAATCGTAATCAGGAAATGCCCCTCGCGCAAATATACACATGATCGCGATTATGTGGATTTTAATCTCACATATATGCACTTGATTACAATTATATGGTGTTAATTCCACATACATACACCTGGTGACTATGTTGGTGTTAATAACACATGAATGCACCTAGAAGCGATTATGAAGTGTTAATTGCGCAGAGTAACATATAGTCATACCTATGTGGGTAGTAATCCTGCATACATAAACATGTTAGGGATTATGTAGTGTCAATCAATTATATGTAGGCACCATTGACACTAAATTGTATACCAATAAGATCTATTTGTCTTTGCTTTCATTCACCTCCAGAACAAACGAGGGTATTGACTGCTCCGAGTGAATTTGAAGGACGTTGAAGTATACTCGTTACTCTGGCAATTTCCAAAGAAAGAAATTGGGTGTTGTGCTTTATTAACACATCTACACAGTAAAAAATTAATTAAACAATATTATTCAGAAAACTAAATCGTATAGTAATGCACAATTGATGACATAATGCACATTTGCCGGAAATTGCTAAAGAGAATTCATTTGCTATTATTTCGCTGAATTCACACCACTTTAGGCACTACGGAAATACTGTTAAGATATAGGAATTTATAATTATGCTGTTCAACATATGTTAAAGATTGTAAGTTTATAAGTGAATTAAACTGTCTTTGAGTTAAGTAAAGTTAGAAGAAAGTGTTTGTGAAAAACTTGCCAGGCAATCGGAGAAGTACGCTTGAAGAGTGTTACTCGTCGGTGAAGAGAAAGTAGAGATTAGTGGAGATCTTTGCATTATAATGTGGAAAGATCAGCGATGTTTTAGAGTAGACGAAGCTGTCTCGAGCACTAGAGACAAGCGGTAGGGACACTACTCGTCTGGATACCGGGACAAGTAACATGCGACAAGATCCCCCAAACTGCGATACTCAACAAAAAATGTGCCAACAGCAAGGGGTGACAACGAAGTCGTCGCAGTAAACTCGCGATGCGTCCTGCGATTATGCCCAATTCGAAGAGGACAGAAAGTGACCTAAAGCCGCTGAGACATATGCGGTTCATTCTTCGCAATCCCTGCATGTCCATGAACACAGCAGGGGATATTCTCGTCATACATCCGGCTCGCAGCAACCTTGGGGTCACGGAAACCGCAAACCAGGGGGTGAAGAGATTCCAATAACCCGAGAGCATTTGCCGGAAAATCGGAGAAGTAGCTTTGAAGAGTGTTACTCGTCGGTGAGGAGAGAGTAGAGATTAGTGGAGATCTTTGGATTAGAATGCGGAATGATCAACGGCACTTTAGAGGCAAGCGTTACGTCTAGTTCATTCTATTCCCACATATCTAGCATTCCCCTCGCTCCATAAGACGAGTGGCATCTTCTAGCACTCAATTTTCCGGCACTGCGAGGCTTAGAAAGATCACCGGAACTTTTCGCTTCCAGAAAAAACATCTGGGACAGATCCCTCCTGCGAAGCCTACTTATTACGAAACCATAACCATTTCCTTTAAGACGCTTCCAAAAGAGACTACAGGGAATGGTTAATCCAAATTTGTGAAAAGTTTACCCCATACCCGCTTCTCAAAAAATTAAACATTTGTCTCGTTCCATCGAACTATCCCATCTTTCCCCCAGGGATTTCCTAAGGAAATTGAAGGACATATTAGGGGATAGTGTCAGCACGGATTTTCTTCGGGAATCCTTCGTTCATCGCCTTCCTTCTCACATTCAAGAATCACTTGAAATAATAGCTCTGGAGACCCTACTTGAGCAACGTTGCACGGTTGCCGAGGCCATTTCTTCCCCTCGAGGATCTTAATGAGAGGCAGCCTATCTGGAGAACTACACGATTAAAACCAGCGGTCAAGTCTTTGCCGACCTTATCGACTAGCTGTAGATAGGTTTCATTTGTGGCTGAGTTTACGCATCCCTGTCTCAGAACCGCTATATTTTCTTGTCTCGATTTATCCCTGTGCTCCCCAGATGCACAGCCTGAGTTTGGATGGGAGGTGGTCAATGACCTTCATGGTTGTGAACACTTTACCATTAAACTATCATTTTCTGGGCCGCTGCTGCCTGATAAACCGACTCTGTGGCGATTCGACTGGGCGCAGTGGTTTATATTTCAGGAAATGCCCCACTCGAGGAATTTAGGTCGGATGATGAAGCTGTTTATTTCTTCTCCGACAACCTCATCGCCGTGGGCCTAACTACTATTTCTAGAACATTTAGCATTTTGATTCTCCCGCTTCATTGTTAGTTTGCAGAGTGTTAGCCAACCCTCAGACAGAATCGATATACCTATATAAGCTAGAAGGGCCTTCCGAACCATTTCACCGTATGTGAATCTCGTCGAGCTAAGGCTAGGTTCAAGATGTTTTGAAGCCTGCCCACCGCTCATCCTTGGAGGAGACCCCTCCTGCATAACGTGTAGAAGCAGGTCAAAAGGATTCTGGGCAAGTTCTCGCATGACCTCTCTCCCGTACTCCAAGAGAACGCGACCGCAATCTCGGGCTCCGTGTTCGTGGCGTAGTACATCGCGACCTCTTTCTTCACATTCGCCAACCTGAATACTGCTCTGCCAGCATTCATTGCACGTCTCGGTGCCACTGAAGGCCGCTGAGACTGGAATTTACCTAAAAATGCCGAGTACCTTTCAACGAAAGTTTTACGCAAAGTGAATTACGTTCCACTCTCATTTCATGCGTTATCAACGCCCCTGGTCTGGCGATGTACTTCCAAGCCAAGCTTCGTCACCTAGGTGAGTGAGTCATGGCCATTTTGCTAGATTGTTTAACAGGATCTGGACTCATGGAGAATGCCTGCTGTAATCAATTTTAGAAAGCCAGAGAAAGATTCCTCTACTGTGGCCGGTTTTCCTCCCAATTTCTCTAACCTTTTGTGTGTGTGCAAATTGATGGAGAAATTGGTAAATGTTATATTAACCTTCTTGCTCAGGGAGATGACCATTTGAAGGCCTATCCTGAGATGGAGATAATCCCGGAGGTGCCCTCGATCCAGGTGGTAATCTTCCTTGGAGGTGAACCTGGGCTCGGTGCCAGATGACTAACCTGAGTCCGCCACTTTGCAAGGTTCTCATGAGGTGACACAGACCACTGAAGACTCAAAAGAGAAGATGGAGCTCCTCCTCCGTATGGGGCCTCTTTTGGGGCAAAAATCTTTTCCATATCGGTGAAGAATATGGCTGAGGCTGGTGCCACCGCCCTTGCGGCCTATTTTTGGGGGTGGTGAGAAGCGGAATGACTCTTAGGTAGACCTAGTCATTTTTGAAAATGGATGAGTCTCTTCCGAATGTTTGCCAACCTAGTCATATTCTCCTTTAGATCTCTTGTTCTTTGAATGGTTCAATTAAGAGAAGCTGTCGCAGAAAAATGTAGTGATCTACTATTTCAAGTGGACCTCTTTTGACTTCTATATTTATCTTTTTATATAAATTGGCTTTGTGCATCCCTTTGTTTTCTTTTGATTCATATGGAGGCCTGCTATTTTTGGTTACTTCATTGTTCCAACTGTAAATTGTTTGTAGTTCAATATTTTCTGAAAAAATGATGAGTCATCTACAAATCTGAGATAGGTGAGATATTTGCCATCTACTGTGATGCTTCTTTTTGAACAGTTTAACTCACGAGGGATCTCTTCGAGGCATGTTGTGAACAATTACGGAGAGCTTGTATAGCCTTTTGCCGGACTCCTCTTTTTTAAGTTGTAGGGTTTTTCAGTCTGTTTGTGTAGTCTTTTGAATGGTTTAAGGGAATTCTATATGTGTTGAAGAACATTTTTGCAAATTTGGCCAACTTCTTGTTATCATACGGTTTCCATTACATCAGAAATTTCAACCGAATCAAACGCCTTTTTATAGTTAGCAAGCGGCAGGTTGTATTCTTTTATTCAATGAGTTGATTAACTGTGTATATGTGATTGGTGATTGAGGAACCTTTCCTGAAGACTCTTCACTCCTTCAGTTGGTTTTCATCGAGGATATTTGTCAAGTTGTTGGCAGTAATTTATATAAGGATTTCATAGATGGATTTGAGTAGACCTATTAGGCCCAAAATTGCAAGATCCTTAGGGTTGCCTTTCTTGAAAAGGCAGACGATGATAGCACAATTCCAATCTTCTGGAATTTTGCTTTGTCAGGGAGACCCATTGAAAAGTTGAGTCAATTTTCCAATGATGACTTCACCTGCTGCTAAGAGTACGTCTATAATGATATAGCCTGGACCCCTGTATTTTGCCTTTCCTTGACTGTTTGAAGGCTAGCCTAAATTCACGTTGTGACTTACAAGAATCTTTGATTTGTTGTTGAGAGATTTCAAGTATCACAACAATGTTGGGGGCTCTGGTAGAGGAATGAGGTCTTTACTGTGTTATTAATATGATCACAAGTTGATGTGACAGTTACATCTGCTTCTAATATTTCGGTAATTTGACATTTTCCGTAGCTGTTTCTTCTTCGCCATTTTGAAGCTTATTTATTGCCTGTTTGACAACTTATTCAACGGTTTCTGTCATATATTTTCTTAGATCTTGTCTTCTTTTGTGAACCAATTAGTTCTTAGATCTTGTCTTCTTTTGTGGACCAATTAGTTCTGTTGCTTCAATCTTTTATGTGTTTTTTATTGATGTTTTGAGAATGTAACTCTTCACCATGTGATTTTTCGTTTCGTATGAGAGTTTGCTGGTTCTGTGGCTACTTGTACCTTTGTATATTTTCGCGGTTTCAATCAGTTATCCCCTTTTTAATTGTAAGGTTCTCTTTTGAGGACTACCAGCAAAGGCATAGCCGCCAAAATTATAAATGAGTTTATTGTTTTAAGCCTATTTATAGGCTATATTAAAAATAACAAGTAAAAAAAAATTGAACCCGCACGAAACTAAAAACCCAACTTTAACTAAAAAAAGATAATTTTTTTTAGCAGGTACCGGAAGGATGCCCACTCCCTCGGGGGGCCAAACATGCTCCTAACATAGAAAAACTAAATGCTAGGGAGGAGGCATAAACTCGATTATACCACAGTCTGGTGTGTCTAACTCGTAAAAAGTAAAAAAAAAAACAGCAAGCGGTCCCCAACAGTTTTGTCCCAGTACTGGAACGGGTAGCGCATGAGACGATCCCCCAGACAAGGACAATCTACGAGAATGTGCCATACAGTTTGGGGTAACGACCGGTAATCGCAGTAATGTTCAGGGCAGCGCTCCAATCAAATGAAGCTGCATCTTGTGACTGTGCTCGATTTGGAGTCAACAAAGAACAACCTGAAGCAACTTTCGATTACCATCTGCCGTCTCTCATCTTCTTTACCAGAACTAGCGCTTGGAAGAACTCCACCGAGTTGAAACGGTGGGAAGAAAACATGGAAGCTGACCCCTTTTCTAATTTGGAACCAACAGAATACAATGGAACGGCTCCAGCGTGACACGACATGTGTTCCAAGAAATATGAAGGCAATACTTCCTGTGCTGTAGAGGCTTTGAAAGCAGAGAGATGGCGAAAAACGGTCAGAAATGGTATCATCCAGTGTGGCTCCCTGGGCTAAAAACATAACACCACCGGACCAAGAGCTACGCAAATCTCTCGAAGGAGTTTTCTTGCCTTAAATCCAAAAAGATTAGGGTATGTTCTACGCCTCATGTCGGCATAGGCAACGTCAATAGCAGCCGTGGATGAAATAAGAGCCGTTGCGCCCGGAAGAGACGCTGGATTTGTGCGTACAAGAACACAATGCACTGTTTTTACCTTAAATAGCGAGTGGCATCTCCCCAGCAGCGATAAGGATGCTCTCGACAGGTGATGTACGGGAGGCACCTGTCTCCAAATGAAGACCATCCTGGTGAATTGTGTATACCTTCCACAACTAACGCTCGATGCGGATGCCTAGAACTTGTATCCGTTATGTCATCAGAGATCCCACGATGTTGTTATTCAGTTCAGAAATTTTAGGTGATTGTTTTGGTTCTCTAGGGTTTGTACGATCGTTTGTTGTTTTTCAGTTCTTGTTGAAAAGCAGAAATGAATTCTTGTACAACGCATATTTTTTGACATTTCGAGTGGAACAGTTTATTTTGTTCCTTTGACTGTTAACATCTAATCATCTTATGGTCACTTCCCCCATTAACTTTGTTGATTACGTCATGGTTCTTAGCACTCGGATGTTTTTCGCCATGATGTAATATATCTCGTTATGTCTTTCATGATCGGGGATCCTCTAGGTCCATATTATGTTGGGCTTCCTGTAAGAGGTAGTCATTTGAGGCTATAAAGTTGAACAAGTTTTCACCTATTTTGTTTCTCTCTCCATTGAAGTCGGCCGTGATCTTGTTGAAGTAACTCGGCTTTGTTTCCATGTAAGTTTCTCTGTTCAGGTCGTTGTGGAAAAATCATTTAAATCTTCATGTGATGATTGAAACGTGGGTGCATACACTTGTACACGTGTGAGCTTATAACAAATAGATATTCTGATAGTAACATTTCGGAGTGCTTCTCTTCACTTGGTCAAACTTTGTAGTGTTTATCTTTACTTAATGAAGCAAATGAGTGCTTATTTTACTTGACTCAATTTGAAGAATGCTTCTCTTAACTTGATTCATTTCGGTAGTGTTTATATTTACCTAAGGTAATAATGTAGGGATGCTTTTGTTTACTGCGTCAAATTTCGGAGTGTTTGTCTTTAGATAATCAATTTGAGGAGTACTGTTATTTAGTTGTCCTAATTTCGGAGTACTTATCTTTACCTGGTCAAACTTCGGAGCTCTTATCTTTACTTGGTCAAGTTAGGGGAGCTTATTATAACTTGTGGCATGTATTATTACTTAACATTTTGCCCAGGTCTTATATTAACGAGGTCAAATTTCTAGTTGCACCTTTACTTGGTTCTTTCCCCGCATTTTCACTTTCCCTAATTTCATCATCTTTTTATGAACCTCTCTATGCACGCTTTCCGGGAAAGTTGTCCTCGTTAGTTATCTCTTATTTTAAGTAATAAAAATAGGTTTGATAATAATAATAATCATAATAGTGATAATAATCGTAATAATAATAATAATCCAATCTCTGTATAAACCGTTTCTATAGTTGTCATCCATCACTGCCACTAAAATAATCCTTTACATTTAACACCTCCTACCACTCCCATCGCCCCCGGACACCCGGTGCAGAATCTTACACCTGCCACCTGTAGGAGGAGGTCCACATCCTCCTGGCCCTACAGTCCCCGACAGTCTCGAATTGGATTGAGACTACCTGGGATTTATGAGTTCTATACACTTCCATTCTATTCCCTATTTTTCCGACAACTTTTTTTTCGAAACCTCTTCTTGGACGGTGGCGAATATTGTAGGCTAGTCGCCAACCAGATTTCGTCCATTCATCAATGGTCGAAGCTGGTTTCCCGCCTCCTTCTTAGCTCGGGTGGGGGGTTGCCAAGGATTTAACACTCCTTCTCCCTCCCCCCATCTTTCTTTTTTACTACTCTCCCCGGCAAGGAATGTCAATGTATAGCATGGAAACCATGCTGCAGCTGACATTTGGAGGATTACGTGTTCTCTCAACCCCAACCCCTGCAGTTGTGTGCCCTCCCGTCCCCAATGTCTACAGGTGGATCTGTAGCTATTTATCTTTCACATATTTCCCAAGTCATCCATCTTTCTCACTTCCTTTACACATGTCAAGAAAAAAGTGTATGCAAGATAGATATGTTGCGCTGCTTGTGTGTATGGTTTTAGGTGTTAGTTGCGTTGTGTATGTGCGCGCGAGTGTGTGCATTTCATCGATTAAAACCTCTCATGTGGATAGTGGTTGTGGCGGCTTCAAAGGCCGATCCGCGCCGGATAAGAGAGCCATTACATGCCACAACGAATCACCTCTTCTCCACCCGGACTCAAACAATCTATTAGTGCAAATGAATACCTTGTCATGTATCTTATCATTAAGTATTGTTTCAGCGCCCTACACCCCGCACCCCCAAACCCTTAATAACAGCACCCCACCCTTACCCCTTCACCCCGAGGTGGATGATAGGGGAGAATTGTGTGGTAGGTTCGCACGCGGGGCTAGGCTTTCTGTGTAGCAGCGTTTTAGTGATAGACCGTAATTAAAATACCCCGACTATGAGGTGCTGTTTACGTGTTTTGTAAGGAGGAATCGAAAAATCCCCATCCGTTGGTAGCTTGCCCGCTGCTACTGATGAACCGTGGCCTATTAATCTTAGCGAGTTATCGATGCCTATCTTGTCATCGGAGCCTATCGAAAATAGCGGTCGACATTCCAAACCATCCATTTTCTTCACCTGATCCCTCCAAAATCTGGTTGGCCTTTTATACTCATTCGTCCTCATCAACACTTTAAAACGAGACTGCAACTCGCTATAATTGGCGATTGGCGTTGATGGACACGTACATAACTTCTATGGCGGAATGCTTTCATCTAAACGCCGCTTTTCGGCTGGATACCGAGTCGTTATAAGGAGGATCGCCAATTAGTAATCCGCCGCATTGACGTGTTATGGAAGCATTTATGAACATGACGTCGCGTGATGCTGACTAAGCATCTTAAAGGAGAATAAAGATGAGCTGGGTTCGAGGGTTGGTATCAACCAGTCGGTTGTGCGAGATTCGCTACACTTAGAGCATTCCGCACGAAACACAGGGCTAGAATTCGAATCTTACCCATATAAGGGCTGCATTGAGTCCCAAAATGCTAGAAAACACCTCATCACCTAATATACCATAGCCTCATGGCTGACCAATTAAAAACCCAACTTTCACGAATTGTTTATCTAAAGGGTTGCAAAGAAGGGGTTTTCAGTGAATAGACGCAGATATCCTTCCAATTACGAGATCTCTATGGTTATTGAATTTCAGTTTATTTATTTAACGCTATGCTTAGGCTATGTGGTATCCATGGATACGGAAATTTGGTTGATTTATTTAATATATAACGTTATGCCTAGGCTATGTGGTCCCTATGGCAACGGAAATTCAGATGATTTATGCATCGTTATTTCTCTTCAATCATTTGATTATTTTTAAGCGTGGAAATTGATAGGGAAAACTTTGCATACAATCCTGTATCAATAAAATGTGTACATAATAGGAAATAATAAAAATACAATGCATATTAAATTGCTACCATTACTTTTTCGTAATTTGTTGATACACATTTTGTGTTAAATCATGTGAGAAATAGGCGACACATTTTGTGCCACATACAAAGCTGCTTTGTATATATTTTTTATCTCGTTGTCAAGGATTATATGTTGGTGTGGAAGCCAGTGTCCACGGATTCCCTGAGACGTCAATGCTGGACTGTTAAAAAAGTGCCTGTCTTCCGCGTCCTTTGATCGGCTGTGATTAATCGAAGCTCAATTTTCAGCACTCAACTTTTTCTTTTTTTCGCTTCCATTTGATTTCGTAATAAACTTATCCTGTTGTGTTTCCTGCTCCGCTTTTCCTTGATACACCGGCCCTACATCGGTTTCATTCCCGTCCGAACGAAACCCACGCACATAGCCGCACATACGCACACATCGGACAGACAATTGAAAGCAGACACGTCAGCTGCATTGGATGGATGGGTGAGAAGGCGTGCGTGCGTGCATTGGAGTGGGCGCGCAAATGTCGTTAGCTGTCGCCCCTCCGCGTAAAAGATCTTAGGTTAAGAAAAAGGATTAAACTCCATTGAGTCAACGAGGGACAACGAAGCAATCATTTTCATATCAAACAAGAAGTCCTTAATGTTGTTACCGCACCGTCGCAACTAAGGTGTATACCTCGAACGCTCTTTGCCGCTACTTTTATCCTTCTGGAAGCAGACACGAAAGGTGAAAGTGCTTGCCGAAGGATACGGCGCTGGACGAGAAGCATTCCAGAATTTGAGTTTGTTTCATCAGGGGCTGGGATAGGATTAAGTCAAAGTTAGATTGGAAACCTTTTGTTTCCTATTTAAACATGGCAGTCTGGATGTCTCTTTGTTTAATTTAAAATGCAGTTACATGGTTAATGCAATTAAATTCCGCGTTCTTATACGCTGGCACACGAATGCCCGTTTACGTATAGCGCACACAAATACGCTCGCCATTGTTGAGAAAATTTCGCGCCTAGGCAAACTCCGTCAAACGCTTAAATTCTTGACCATAATTTTCTCCCGAGCCACCAGTGCCTCCGTTGTGATCAATGAAGGGATTTAATAAGGTGAAAGGGAGAAACTAGCGGCCACTAACAGAGGCATAAGAAAGAAAAAATGGGGAAATAGACCTTTTGAAACGCCTCTCAGGATCAGAACTTTTGCAGAGAATGGGTGGGCCCCGTAGGAGTGAGGAAATGAACCTTGCGCATTTAACTTTCAGATACAAATTGTAGATGTAATAAATGAATACTCCAAACTCCAATTAATGCGTGTTCAGAGCGAGCAAAGAATGATGGATTAAATACAGAAGAGAAGGATGATGAATAAAATAGAGGAATATTGGGAAAAGGCCACCGTTGAAAATTTATCAAGCTCTTACAAGAAGCAAAATGCATTCAGAACTTTTATGACTAGGACCACACCTGGTATTGACATACTCAACCTTTTTACTTAATTATTCCTATTTATTTGGGTTCTCTCCTCTTGATTGCACTGGCAACCTCTGTCCCCACTGCTCGCGCAAATTTCCTTTTCGAATCAGTTGATTTATGAGTCTTTAAGCGTGAAAAGGCTAAGGAATTGTTTGCAGGGGCCATAAAAGAGGTGTCAGCACCGCTTAAAAGAAGAGGGTGTTTTATTTGAAGCTTCCTAAAATGTGGTTCAGTTTAACTTATTGCTTCTCACCGGACCTGGAAAGCAATAAGTTGCAGTGACATCAGATGGGGAACAATATATTAAACTATTCGTTTTGGTTGGTGAGAGTGTTAAAATGCCTTAACGTAACCTAAAATGGGAAACAATATGTTAAATTGTTCATTTAGGTTAGGGACAGTGTCGAAATGAGTAAACTTAATCTGAAATGGGAAGCAATATGTTAAATTGTACGTTTTGGTTAGTGACAGGGAAAGAATGACTTAACCTAACAAAAATGGTAAGCAATATGTTAAATTCTTCATTTTGGTTCGTGACAGTGTCAAAATGACTTAAACTAAACAAAAGAAGGAAGCAATATGTTAAATAGTTCGTTTTGGCTAGGGGAGGGGTCAAAATAATAATTAACCTGAAATGGGAAGCAATGTGTCAAATTGGTCGTTTTGGTTGGTGAAAGTGTCAAAATGACTTAAACTTTACCTAAAATGGGAAGCAATATGTTAAATTGTTCGTTTTGCTTGGGGACAGTGTCAAAATCACTTAACACTGCCTAAAATGGGAAGCAATATGCTAAATTGTTCGTTTTGGTTGTTGATAGTTGTCAAAATGGGAAGCATATTTTAAATTGTAGGTTTTGGCTAGGGACAGTGTCAAAATGACAAACTAACCTAAAAGGATAGCAATATGTTCGTTTTGGTTGGTGACATTGTCAAAATGACTTAAACTAACCTAAAATGGGAAGCAATATGTTAAATAGTTCGTTTTTACTAGTGACAGTGTCAAAATAACAAACAAACCTGAAATGTGCAGAAATGTGTTAAATTGGTCGTTTAGATTGTTGACAGTTCAAAAAATTACTTAACCTAACCTAAAATGGGAAGCAATATGTTAAATTGTTCATTGTAGTTAGTGACAGTGTCAAAATGACTTACTCTAAAATATATTAGGAAGCAATATGTTAAATTGGTGTTTTGGTTCGGGACAGTGTCAAAATGACCTAACCTAACTTAAAATGGGAAACAATATGCTAAATTGTTTGTATTGGTTAGTGAAAGTGAAAAAAATAATTAACTTCACCTAAACAGGTAGGCAATATGTTAAATTGTTTGTTTTAGTTAGTGGCAGTGTCAAATGACTCAACCTAAAGTAAAGTGGGAAACAATGTGTTAAATTGTTCGTTTTGGTTAGTGACAGTGTCAAAATTACTTAACATAACCTGAAATGGGAAGAAGTAAGTTAAATTTTCGTTTTGTTGGTGACAGTGTAAAAATTATTTAACCTAACCTAAAATTGGAAGCAATATGTTAAATTGTTCGTTTTAGTTAATGACTGTCAAAATCAAACCTAACCTAAAATAATGGGAAACAATATGTTAAATTGTTTGTTTAAGCTAGGAACACTGTCTAAATGACAACCTAAGCTAAAATGGGAAGCACTATGTCAAATTGGTCCTTTTGGTTAGTGACAGAGAAAAATTACTTTAGCAAACCTAAAATGGGAATCAATATGTTAAATTGCTCGTTTTGGTTGGTAACAGTGTCAAAACGATTCAACCTAACCTGAAATAGGAAGCGATATGTTAGATTGTTCGTTTTGGTTGGTGACAGTGTCAAAATGACTTAACCTAACATAAAATGGAAAGCTATATGTTAAATCGTTCATTTTGGTTAGTCACAGTAAAAAAAATGAATTAACCTAACCTAAAATGGGAAGGAATGTGTCAAATTGCTCATTTTGGTTAGTGACAGCGTCAAAATGACTTAACCTAATTAAAGTGGGAAGCAATGTGTTAAATTGTTTGCTTTGGTTAGTGACCCTGACAAAATTACTTAACATAACCTAAAATGGGAAGCAATATGTTAAATTGTTCGTTTCGGTTGGTGACAATGTAAAAACTATTTAACCTAACCTAAACTTGGAAGCAATATGATAAATTGTTTGTTTTGGTTGATGACTGTGAAATTCACTTAACCTAACCTAAAATAATGGGAAACAATGTTACAGTAGTGTGCAAATTAGTTCGTACAGTAGTGAAATAATACAATTATTTGATAATTGTTTTTTATATTTTAAAAGAATACGTCAATGATAAGATAAATGGTACATTTAATATGAAATATGACCGCCTTTACTTTTAGAACCTACTTCACTCGCCCTGGCATAGATTCAACCATATTTGAACACATTTCTGCCAGTTCTTCGTTGTGGTCCCAGACATTGATAACACCACAAATCATCTTCTGCATCGTCGAACAGTCAGTTTTCTCGATTTAGGTCAGGAGAATTTCCAGGCCAGTCTATAACGGTAAGTCCACTTTTTTAGAAGAATGTGCGCATTATTTGGGAAGTATGGCACGGAGCAAGATGCTGCTGGAAAATGCCGCCTCCATAAGTAAAGTGTTTCTGCATCGCGGGAAACAGGTGAGTCTGCAGGAATGCCTTGTATTTAACGCGGTTCATCATTCCCTCAATAGTAACAAGACGCCCTAGGCCTTTAGCGCTAAAACAACCCCAAAACATCTTCTTAGGGGGTATTTTAGCGCCTGTTGTATGTGTCCTGGCTGAAGTGATTCATCATGGCTTCGTCTATTACCACTCACCTACCTTTCCTTAGGATTAGTTGGTGAGTAAAAGTTGGTTCTGGCTTTATAAGGAAAAAGTAAGTAATAATAAGTCTAATTAAATTTTACTTTTTGTCGACTACAAAGATTTGAATGACATTTTTTTAATGTAGTTTTATGTGTAGATTTAAAAAATGGAAGTCATTTTTATCGAAATGACTTCAGTTTTTTGTAAGTTGCCAATTACTATTTTTGTCAAATTTTCAAGATTTTAACGAATTTCATTTTTTTATTTCTTATTTTCAGGTTATTTAATTAAATAAATTTTCAAATAAAAGCAACAATTTGAATTAAAATGCCAAGAGGAAAGTGTGAAAATAGCCCAGATAAATTCTGCTACATATGTGGTTCAGTAACATTTAAAGAAATCAAAGAAAAATTTCTTCTCTAGTGAAAAAACTATATAATTTCTATCTTGGATGTAAAATTAGCGACCAAGATAAACCATGGGCACCACATATCTGTTGCACGACATGCTTTAATTCTTTATCAAAATGGTCTAAAGGATACTACTCCAAAACCTTTCTCACAACTTGATCTAGATGATCTAGTAAGAGATCTAAAATTAACAAAGTAACAGAGTGAATTACTGGCCTCAAGACTGAAAGAAAGAAATTTAGTAGCAGAAGATGTTAGAATTACTAAGTTTTGCATTCGATCAAACAATTTACAAGACAAATTTTCATTTGGCAGCAATTTCTGCTACTGTAATAATATTCCACGTCTCTTTGAAGAATTAGATATACATTATGAAACCGGTCAATGGAGACTTTTCATTAACGCTTCTTTATATACTAGTAAAGCCGTGCTTCTGCATAATGGAAATTAACTACCATCGATACCGGTAGCTCACTCTGTTGTTTTGAAAGAAACTTATGAGAATTTAGATTTCAGTTTAAAAAGCATTAAATACAGTGAACATATGGTAAATTTGTGCTGACCTTAAGGTAGTAGCCATTTTAAATGGTTTGCAGTTACGCTACACAAAATTCATGTGTTTTGGGGCCAGTGGGACAGTAGAGCTCGGGAAGAACATTACATATGCTCAGAATGGCTTTTAAGAGAAGCGACAAAAGTAGGTTGGCATAATGTCATACGTGAACCATTGGTCCCTAAGGAAAACATAATTTTGTCACCACTTCACATAAAATTAGGTTTAATGAAACAATTTGTGAAAGCCTTAAAGCATGACCAGCCATTCTTCTTATATTTAAAAACAAAATTTCCTAAGATTAGTGATGCTAAAATTAAAGAAGAAATCTTTGTTGGGCCTCAGATTCGACGACCTATGGTAGATAGTGAGTTTAAGGCAATATTGAGCAAGCCAGAATTTGAGGCCTGGCATAGTTTCAAAGATGTATGTAATGGTCTCCTTGGAAGGCACAAATCAGAAAATTACCACATTCTTGATCAAAATTTGATTAGGTCTCATAATGAGTTGGGATGTAGTATGTCACTAAAGGTGCATTTTTTGCATTCCCATCTGTATTTCTTTCCAGAGAATCCAGCAGACGTCAGGGATGAGCATGACGAAAGATTCCACCGAATATTGTTAATATAGAAAATCGTTAAAAAGGAAAATGGAGTTTTGCAATGCTTGCTGACTTCTGCTGGACTCTTCATAGAGGTAGGAAAATATTGTACATAAAAAGAAGACTAAATATTCTAAAAATATATGACTATTGTATAGATTTCAGCAATTTGGAAAAAATCTTAAATCTTCATAATTTTTTAAAATATATTTTTATAATACCACAGTCTGACATATATTAAAAGGAATTATTAATTTATTTGGATGAATAAGCTTTTTTTTCCACTTATCTTTGTACTTTTTGTCAAATAAAATAAAAATAATAACAAATATTTCATACCTCTATATGCTGAATAATTTAATATTAATAAAAAAATAAATGTGCAGATTACAAAAAACGGGAGTCATCATGAAAATTAAGGGTGATTTTCGTAATCTACGCAAAAAACTACAATAGAAAACTACTTTCTCATTTTTGTAGCAAAATCATTGTTGGAGAGTGTAATTATATTACTTTCCCATACTCACCCCAATTAATTAATGTTGCCTCTCAATACGATAAAACGATTTGATATAGTCTGTCTACAAATAGATCCACCGATAAAGAAAAGGGGGTTCATTATATTCCATGCAAAATTTGCAATCAAGTTACATTGGCGAAATCAGCAGATTCTCCAGGATAATGAAGGAACACAAATGCAACATGTGCTGTGGAAGCCTTCCTTCCAGCCTGTTTCTACACATATCAAATGAAAACCATTTAATTGACATTGATAATGCAAAAATAATTTAGAATTTTAACAATTATTTATATAGGCGTCTACGAGAATCGGGGAATTCCAAAATTTAATACTTCTCATTGGCAATTCAACACTTAGGCCTTGATAAGATGACGGAGATCTCCATCGAAACCTGTTTTTTGCAAATAACTGTAGTTTCTTTTCTGCATTTACATGTGCATTACTCTACTTCTTTGGATATATATATATATATATATATATATATATATATATATATTAGGGTGGTCCAAAAATATATGCAAAAAATTAAAATTAGTTGGAAATTTTCTTCATGGCTAAAATTATGTTATAAGATGTTAAAAGAGCTGATGCAAAATATTGACTAAATTGGTGAATATTTAGAGGTTGCTATGTGTCTCCATATTTTTAAATTTCAGTTAAAATATTGGAACTTTTTAATAGTACTCATTTATTGGTTGTTACTTATATACTATCATATATTTGTCATTGATAACTCATTCCTTATGAATTACAATAATTCGCAAAAAAAAATCAAGATATTGCATCTGAAAAGTGGAATGACATTCACATACTCGGCGTATGATGCAATAATAATGGTTGTTTCAGCTTGTTGATTTCTGAGCCCATTTGTAAAGTGATGACGCAATAACGCCCCCTCGTTTCAAAGGGTGATGCAATCGCACCATTTCCTATATACGTCAGTGAGGATTGATTAATTGTTTATTTGTAGTTGAAGTTTAACAGTTGAAGTGAATACAAGTGCTGGTTTATGCAAGTATACGAGTATATATAATTATTTAGGTAAGTAATATACTTTGTTTATTCAGTGCATAGATAATTTGCAGTTTTTTATCAATATCAGACTTGCTTAAAGAATATTAGAATTATATGTTGACACACTTTATGTTCATATTTTAATTCACAATATATATATATATATATATATATATATATATATATATATATATATATATATATATATATATATTAATTAAGCATGACTGCCGTAATTTTTTACAAAAACAGGAGCCTATTTATTTATATCAAATGGAAGCTTATTCTTTCATGAATATTGAATATTTAGATATTTTAGAGTATAAAAAAATATCTTCTAAGTATAACTAAATGGAGTGGAACCGTGAGCTCACTCAGTTACAATAAATTTTTATTTCTGTTGTTTCAGATTATGGCTGGAAGTACTCGCTCATCTGCGACAGTTGGTTTTTATGACATCCTACTAGTCCACCATCAAGTGGAGTCAATAACTTTGACACAAAGTTACAACCTCGCTTGCAAAAAAGTCATAAAAGTATGGGAAAGAGCCCGAATTCCCACACAACGAATAGACTCTTGCGTTAGGGAACTCTCGCGGTTGTATGAAGGATACCTTTCTTTGAAGAAGAACCGCAAACCGAACTGTACTCATGTAGAATGAATGAGCGTAGTTTCGAGTCTACTCTTTCAAAACTTTTTGACATAGCCTCAAAAAAGGCTTTAAATGTGGTAAAAAATTAAAAAGACCGCCAATTTATGTTGAAACCGAGAGAGAACATTTTCTCCTACAGTATGTCGTGCCGTGATAAGATTACTTCAGCCCCGGAATCACGCAAAATATATTGACATGAGAAGGCTTTACAATACAAAGAAAAGTATATAATTCTGAAAATCAAGCAGAGGCTGCTGCTCATGCAGATTTCGAGTCATCATCATCTGAAGGAGAAAGTTTAATTGCGGCAGACAGAGAGTTTTGTCCCCCTTCTTCAACTAGAAAAAAGAATGTACAATGTAGTCCCTTAAATTCAAAAAAATATCTTTACAACTTCAGGTGTGGCTGCTGTTTTTGATAATGCAAATATTACGAATAGAAAAGCAACAATGGTTGTTGGATCAATAGCACAAGCCTTGGGTCAGGATATTGCAGCTATGACACTTTCCAGGAGTTCTATGCGACGTTCCAGAAAGCAAGTAAGAGAGGCCACATACAATGAAGACAAAGCTTCGTTGTCTGTTAAAGGACCGATCCTTCTTCACTGGCATGGAAAACTACTACCTGCTATTGATGGGGCAAAGGAAACAGTAGAACGAATTGCAATAATAGTTTTTGTAAATGGAATGGAAGAACTTCTTGGTGTGCCAAAAATAACACGAGCTACAGCAGAAGAACAGGCTATGACATGAATTTCATCAATTAATGACTGGAATCTTCGTGACGAAGTTCAAGGCCTTGTATTTAAAACAACTGTATCAAATACAGGCCTACAAAAAGGAGCTGGTACCATAATTGAGAAAGTATTAGGAAGGGAGCTTGTTTGGATTGCGTGCCCGTCATCATATTTTCGAAATTATGTTGTCATGTGCTTGCAATATTTTACTTGGGCCTACAAGTGGTCCAAAGAGGAGTCTCTTTGAACGTTTTAAAGAACAATGGTCGTCCTTAAAAGGGATTCTTTTTTAGAGGCGGATAGCAGTTTATTCGTCAATCCAGTAATGCATAATTTTCGAGGAAAAATAGTCCCATATTTTCAGGAAGCTTTGAAATCTCGTCAGTTGCGTGACGATTAAGAAGAATTGCTGTGACTCAGTCTCATCTTTCTTGGGGGCATTGATAAGACAGAAGTTACATTAAGAGCCCCAGGAGCGACTCATCATGCACACTGGATGCTAAGGTTATATATGTCTTAAAAATATACTTGTTTAAGCATTAACTGAAACTAACGGAACGTGAAAAGGCCAATATTACAGAGTGCTCTCTTTTTATTGCTTTGGTCTACTCAAGTTTTTGAAATGAAGCCCATTTTGGAATTAATGCTCCTTTAAATGACATTCTGCTTTTTAAAACTTTGCAAAAGTACCCAAATCAGACAATATCTAAAGAAGCAACCACAGCCCTTCACCAACACCTTTGGTATCTTGGAGAACATCTTGTTGATCTTGCGTTTTTCGATCATAGAATTAATGCTGAGACCAAACAGAAGATGGTCTCCAATCTCCAACGTAATGAAAACACCAAAGTTGTTCGCCGATTGAATCTTACAAAAAAACATCGAGGATTTGGACTTGCATAACTGGTAACTCAGAAAACTAAGCTAATCTTCAGTCTCCTAATGAAAGATGGATACAAGTTTGCAGAGGATACATTCCTGAAGACTAACCCAAGTTCTTGGGAAGAGAATACGTACTTTCAAGAATTTCAACGTCGAGCGATTAGCTTAATGGTTGTTAACGATCCAGCAGAAAGAGGTATTGCACTTATCAAATCGTATAATGCATCTCTAACAAAAGATGAAGAAGAGAAACAGTTGCTTCTTAGACTTGTGGCAAAACATCCCAAAAATTTTCCCTCATGCTCAAAAGGATCAAAGTTTAATTAGCAATTTTAGTTATAATTTATGTCAAAAAGAAATCATTGGTCATTTAACTATTTTTTTTCACTTTAATATAAATATTTTTAAAAATTGTCTTTCAACACCAAGATCTGTTTCAAATAAACTAGTATTTGCAAAGACTGTTCATTTCTATCCCCATAATTAATTTACCAGCAGACTAATAAGTTAAGATCCATATAGCGACTAGTAAATATTGTTCGATTTTGATGAAATTGAGTATGTGACCTACTGTTCAATGTGGTAATACAATCAGGCATGTGAAGATAAAAAACAAAAAATTTTCTTTTTGGGGACTACCTTAATATATATATATATATATATATATATATATATATATATATATATATATATATATATATATATATATATATATATATCAAAACGCAAAGAAAGAGAAGATAAATAAAAAAAAATTCTTCGGAATTTTTTTTTTCTTCGGAAAAATTAATTGTGAAAATGTCCGTGCATAGTTGGGGATCGATCCAAACAAACTTAGGCAGCGAGCAAACGCTTTGATTTCAATTTAAGTCACACCTTTGAACACTCAGCCACGCGTGAGAATAAAAATTATCTCGAATAGACAAGCTTTTAAGGTCTACTTTGCTATGTCTATGGGAAGGAATGAAAGAGATAAATTAATTGGGAATTCAAAGAACAAACAAGAGATAAAGTTAAACGCGCGGCGAATATACAATGTATATCTCTCATGAACGAGAGAGAATGATGGAAATAAATTTATCCAACCCCACGAAGCGAGAAGATAAACGGATTTTTTTTTTCTTTGGAAAAAATAATTTTCTCCGAAGATGGTCTAGGAACTTCGGGAGACCTTTATAGCGGATTAAAGGATTCCTACTTTTACCCTTATCCTAACCGCATTGACATGGCCGTTATAGTTCATTATCATAAAAATAGATGGGTGAAGAACTGCAGGAACATACAAAAGGCTTCTTGAAATTTCTCGTTTGCGAAATGGATGGTTGTCCAATCGTATGGGTGGCAATACTGAAGAGGGTTGAGAAACTCAGAGACGTATATATATATATATATATATATATATATATATATATATATATATATATATATATATTTACAGGAGTTACGTAAACGATACAATCGCCCTTTTCCGCTCAAAAAGTTCATCTGAACCATTTACACCTAAATATTACATTTACCCAGGAAAAGGAAGACAACAACTCCATTCCCTTCCTAGACGGACAATAACGCACATCCGACGGCTTCTCCACTTCCACTCACCGAAAGCTACGCATACGGACTCTTAGCTACATTTTCTTAGTCGTTGTACCTGCAAAATCAAATTAAACTATATCAAAACCTTGCTTTCTCGCGCTACAACATCACCTCACCATACCTTAGTTTCCACAACGAGGTCACTTTCCTCACTAAGTATTTCCAACAAAACAGATATCCTTCAAATTTATGCTACAGAACTATTCGTTCTTTTCTCAATTCCAAGTTCAAACGGAAAGTCCCTTCATATAAAGTCCCTAAAGAGAAGGTTTATGTTCATCTCCCATACCATATAAGACCCCTCAATTCACTTCCCTGGACCAAATTTTAACCAATTCTTAAAAATGCCTTTCCTGCCACACACTTTTTACACATTTTTCAAATCAATTCCCACGTAATGTAGGGAAGACCGGGGCTAGTTGCATAAAGGGATAGGTTATTACATTGTCAATATCTTCATCATAAGGCGACAGTTGGCGCTGAGGTTCTTGGGACGTTTAGGCGCCAGTACCGCCCTTGTCCTCGTTGAGTGCAGATCAAGTTGATCACCCGTCAGAGAAACTACAAGCAAAAAGTGTTTTGGATACCCTGAGTAAGTATTCTGATCTTTCCTATTATTTTCATAGACCTTAATGAAACTCATGTTCATGAAAAATAATGTGGTTTTATGAAATAACTGTATTTATGCTTCATATGTGATTAGACTTCATTTTCTCATATTTTAAGTGAATAGAAATATTTATGAGGAAAAGGAAAATAATTCCTTCGGGGCTAGTTGTTACAATCAGTAACAACTTGCCCCGCATGATATATAGTCATAACAACTTACTCCATATAGAATAAATTTTAGATTTATTAATCTAATTATTTATGTCATATTTCAGGATTATCAAACATGGTTAGGACCTATAAAAGGAAGAGAGAGAGAGAGAGAGAGAGAGAGAGAGAGAGAGAGAGAGAGAGAGAGAGAGAGAGAGAGAGAGAGAGAGAGAGAGAGAGAGAGAGAGAGAGAGAGAGAGAGAGAGAGAGAGAGAGAGAGAGAGAGAGAGAGAGAGAGAGAGAGAGAGAGAGAAGAGAGAGAGAGAGAGAGAGAGAGAGAGAGAGAGAGAGAGAGAGAGAGAGAGAGAGAGAGAGAGAGAGAGAGAGAGAGAGAGAGAGAGCTGACACGTGTAACACGCAATTTTGGAGTCGGCAGCCGAGCTTCACATTTGTCATAAGGAGAGTTTACCAAAGTGGCTAAAGATTACAAGGTAGGTCTAGATTATGTACTTGATTCCCCCTATATTTTTCATCACGTGAATGGTTGATATATATTTTTTATATATATATGGTCTTTCAATAAGGTCACTCGATTTTTAAATGTGAATAAAACAAGTTTTGGGTGATATATGCACTCAATTTATTTTACATTTGAAAGGACATTTTATGGCATTAAGTGTAGAATATGACGTATTTCAAATGTCCGCCGCGGCTTCGCTTGGTGGAACGTAATCGGGAGGCCCATTTTTCGATGACTTTGTCGCATAAATCTGGCTGAATTGCTAGATGGTGTTCGTTATGTTGACTTTGAGGACATCAACTGCTTGTGGATTATTCGCATAGACCTGCGATTTAAGGTACCCCCAAAGAAAGTAGTCTAATGGCGTTAAATCGCATGATCTCGGTGGCCAGTTGACGTCGCCGCCGCGCGAGATGACCCTGCCCTGAAATCGCTGGTGCAAAATGTCTATCGTGGCGTGCGCAGTGTGGCACGTAGCGTCGTCCTGTTGGAAACACATGTCGTCAGTATCCATATCAGGCATATAATCCAGTTGAGGCCACAAGAAGTTGCTTATCATCGATCATCGATTTGTAGGTCTCGCTGTTGACGGTTATGGCAATCCCATCTTCGTTCATCAAAAAAATACGGACCGATGATTCCGTTAGACAAAATTCCGCACCGAACATTGACTTTGTTGGGATGCAATTTGAGCTGGTGTTTCTCCTGTGGATTGTTTTGGTCCAAAATCAGACAATTTTGCTTGTTCACAAATCCATTCATCCAAAAATGGGCCTCGTCGCTGAAGATGATTTTTGGGGTGAAATTTGGGGCAAATTCCAACTGCTCTAGAGCCCAATCAGCGAACACACGGCGTTGTCTATGGTCTTTTACCTTAAGTTCTTGAGTAAGTTGGATTTTGTACGGTTGCAGACCCAAGTCCCTACGCATAATTAGCCAAACTGAAGTCGCAGAAAGGCCAAGTTCTTGTGAACGACGAGAAATTGACTGCCTCGGATTTTCACGTACACTCTTATTTACGGCATCGAGGTTTTCAGAAGGGCTTGCGTTTCGGCGACGTACGGGTGTTGGCTGATTGTCGATCGACCCTTTTGCCTCGAATTTGGCTACCAAGCGTTGAACAGTGGACTCGGCAGGACGATTGTGGCGAGGATAGAAATCACGTAATGCGCGTAACGTTGGTCAAACGGAGCATTGATTTTGATAATAACATTTGATTATTTGCACACGCTGTTCAACGCTATAACCTTCCATCGTGACTTGCCAAGTTCTACTAAACAGTTAGCAGTGAGGTTGCCAGATGTCGCTTTAACAACATGGCCACTATCGCCTGAAAAGCTCAGCCTCCTATGTGTCCTTACCTTCACCGTGAAATTGAAGATTAGACTAGTCAGCAGCAACTCATATGACTATATATATATATATATATATATATATATATATATATATATATATATATATATATATATATGGCCGAATGAATTTGACACTAATTACACCATACCTCCTTTTTCATTTCAGATCAATTTCATGACCTTACATCGATACTGCAAGAAGAAGAAAGGTGCTAGGCCTAGTCCTATTTCAGCTGGATACAAACAGCCAAGATTGATATTTAGTCCTACTCATGGGAAGCTCTGGTTGAGTATATATCAAAAGCTTAAAAAAATTACCCTGGGTTGACACCTAAAGAAGTATGGGCATTTGCATATGAATTTGCCGTTAGTAACATAATCAAAGTACCAACAAATTGAACTAGAACAGAAATGGCTGGACCAGACTGGTTTTCTAGTTTCATGAAAAGGAACCCTACTCTCTCTCACCGAGAACACCAGAAGCAACAAGTCTTAGCAGAGCCAAAAGCTTCAATAGACACAATGTTGGACTCCTTTTCAATAAGCTGAGTGAACTTTTGGAAAGACATAAATTCCAGTGTCATGATATCTATAATATAGATGAGACAGTCATATATCCACAGTGCAGAAACCAACTCGCATTGTTGCTGGTAAAGGAGCCAAGCAAGTAGGATTGATGACATCTGGTGAGAGAGGAGCTCTTGTAACACTAGTTACGGCAATCAGTGCCAGTGGTAACACAGTTCTACCAATGTTTGTGTTCCCTCGAGTTAATTTTAAGGATCATTTTATTAGGGATGGACTTTCTGGATGCATTGGAGCAGCACACCAATCTGAATGGATGACTGGGAAAAACTCCATAATATTTATGAAACATTTTTGTTTCAGTGGCAAAGTGCACAAATACAATCCTGTTCTAATCTTTCCTGACAAGCATGACTACCATGTTAGTTTAGAGCTGATAGACTACTGCAGAGACAATGGAGTTGTCCTTGTCACTTCCCCACCCCATTGTTCACACAGGTTTCAACCTTTAGATGTAAGCGTTATGGGCCGTTTAAAAAGTACTTTAATGCCTCATGTGACAACTGCCTGAAAAATAATCCTGGAAAGACAATGACGATATATAATTTGCGAGGAATTGTTGCCAGTGCATTACTCAAGGCCACAACTATGGAAAACATACAAAAAGGCTTCAAGGTGACAGGCATTTTTCCCTACAATCGGGATGTCTTCGGGGATGATGAGTTTCTTACTGCTGATGTTACTGATCATCCAGAAGAAAATCCACAGGATACACCTGTAACTGTAGAAGTCACAAAAATGGGTAATGAAACAAAAAGCAAATGGTGAAAGCCCATTACAGCCTACTGGAGTTTGCAAGATCATCCAACTCCTCAACACATAAAAACCTTGAGAATATGATTCCAGATTCTGTTCCAAGTACAAGCAAGAATGGTTTAGATAGGCCTTACATATACTAATCACCTTCTCCTATAAAGACAGAACAAAGATCTACAAGAAAAATCAAAACCCCAGAGGAGCTGCGACCATTTAAAAAAGCTAGCTCAAGAAAGAGCTAGCTTTTTTAAATGGTCGCAGCTCCTCTGGCAACAAAAGAAAACTCCACACAGCAACCTGTGAAGATGAAACTACAGGAACAAAATGAGGATTCACAGAAAAAAGGCTCAAGAGTAGAACCTGTAAAAGGAATCTGAACAAAAAAGGGTTTCTGAAGTCTGGTGGAGATAAGAACAGAAAGAACATTGAAGATTATTGATGCCTTCCATGTGGTGGTGAATGGTCAAATTCAGCCTCAGGGCAGTAATGGGTGCAATGCATCTAATGCAAAGATTGGGCCCATGAAAGTTGCACAAATGAAAGTGCTCATTATGTATGTGACCTATGTGAAATGAAGTGATAACTGATTTCTTTTGGTTTTTAAAGGATGTGATTCTTTTCATATTTTGTAACAATATTCCTCATGGCCTGTAACAACTTGACCCGCATATGGGGCAAGTTGTATACAAAATGTTTTTCTGCTATTTTCAATTATATCGCAGGAATTAAAAAGGAATTTGTCACAGGAATTTGTTACATGATTATATAACACACATAATAAACTTTTCACAGCCTAAATTTGTTTAAGTTTCCTTCATTAGTTATTGAATTAGAGGTAAAAATAGTAAAATTGTAACAACTAGCCCGCGTCTTCCTTACGGCATCTTTTCAACATTAATGACAAAGTGCCAACGCTGCTTCGATCATCCATCATATATGAATTCACCTGCAAGAGATGTAATTCCGAGGTATAATTGGGCTCGACACAGCGCACACACACTACACGCCCGTATTTGCGCACAATTAGGCATCGGCAACAGAACTGAAGCCCCCCCTCGCTACTCCAGAATTCTCTCCTATTCGATTACATCATGAAATCAGACAGCCACACGGCAAACCCACCTCAAACAAATATTAAAGACACAGCCAACACCGAAAGCCTTATTCGAACACTTTAATCCTTTCACAGTAAATTTACAAACTCCACTTTCAACTCGTACACAAGTTCTTTTACATTATTACTATACCTATAAGCACCCACGAACCACACACGTCCTAAACACTCCCACTAGAACCAACCCATATCGTTCCCATGTTTTCATTCTTATCTACCTTTTGTACAGTGAATACGCACAAAACAGGTCGGTCTCAGGTTTTGTTTAAAAGATAAACAAAAATTTCCCATTCACTCTCAATTTAAGCCTGCATTTTCACATTCCCCAAATGCTCCTTTTATTCCCTATCTTAAAAACAGTATTTATGTACAATTTCCTACTTAAAAGTCCATGAAAACAGACTCCCTTATACTCATAATTTGAATATTTGATTTATTTTTAATCTGATAACTATTCTACAAATTTCTTATGTATGTGTGTATATACATATATATATATATATATATATATATATATATATATATATATATATATATATATATATATATATATATATATACATATATATATATATATATATATATATATATATATATATATATATATATATATATATATATATATATATATATATATATATATAGAAAGAAAGAAAGAAAGAGCAAATACAAGTTTGGTAGGTGGTAACAAACACCAAAGAGCTTTCGCGATATTTCAATTTCTGCCTTTCAAAAACAAGATAGAAAGAAAGATGCAGAAGCTTTGTATTGCAGATCATATAACAATACAATACAAGGGAGAGAAAAATTTGACGTAAATGAGCACGCAATGAGAGACAAGAAACCGGAGCTTTTTAAAGGCAAGAGAAAGGGACATTGGAAGAATAAAAAAATCAAAGAGAGCAAATGAAGGCACAATGAAGGCAATCCTTACTGAGAAGACATAAATAACGCCAAGGAATACAGTTTGAATAAACCTGGTCGGGACTCGAAACAGGGTCAGCTGATTGCTGGTCAGATGCTCTACCGTTAAGCTACCAGGCACAGTGACTCAGTTCAACCCAAAACGTTACCCTATCAAACCCAGTATCCCCCTAGGCTAGGAACCTCTAAGGAATTTTTATACCATATCTTCTTACCCGCTCACAATTTGAAGGCTCATTATCCATGTCACATACAAAGAAATAGCAAATACAAGTTCTGACCGGCAATCAGCACACCCAGGTTCCAGTCCCGGCCAGGATTATTCAAACCTTTTACCACTGGACGTTTTTTTTTCTCAATATGGATTGCCTTGCCTTCATTGTGCCGTCCTTTGCTCTCTTTGATCCTAATATTTTTCCGATGTCCCTTTTTCCTGTCTTTAAAAAGCTTCGGTTTCTTGTGTCATTCCTCATTTACGTCGATTTTTTTTTCTCTTGTTATATATATATATATATATATATATATATATATATATATATATATATATATATATATATATATATAATACTGGTAATTGATTTGTTTCTTGGGAATCTGATATGTAGCAGGAATATGAAGACCCAGGTGGTTACACTAATCATTTATTGGCCGGACGTTTCGGACTTTTACTAGGACTATCTTCAGCGACTATGTCGACTAATGAGAAGGGGAAGGAACATTAATTGATAACAGTTAAAAGAATGCATTAAATAATGGCTAAAAAAGCGGAAGAAGGCAAGTTGAAATAATAAAATTTATAATTATTAAAATTAAGGTAAAAACCGTAATAACAATATATAGAATTAAATAATACTACCCAGTGTGATTTAAAAAAAAAGCACTTGGGTTTGTGTCATAGGACTGGTATTCCCATTTCTAAACCTGAAGCCTCTTCCATCAGGCAACATTCAGAGTATCACCATCATCCTCTTAATTTTAATTAATTTACCATATTATCTTCAGCCTTAACTTCTCTCGATTTTAAAATCTTGGAGTCATTATATATCAATAAAATAAATCCAAACCTAAATAATTACTCCTCCATAATTAAACTATTCACTATATAACCAATCAACACTTCAATAGATTAGCTAGCCAACCGACCAACCGAACAAATTTCGTTAGTAGTTTTATATGTTTAGTTAGTTGATTTCTCAACTCCCACGATAAAGGTTAGTTACTTTGTTCATTCTGATTTGTTTTCAGGTTTTTTGTTGTTTTTTACAATTTAATATAACAGGTTATTTTTTGTTTACTCCAGTAACTTTTAATATGTGATATTCAAGTCAGTTTATGTAATAATTTCACTATCTATTATATTTTTTTATTTTAAATCACACTGGGTAGTTTAGTCCGTGAATTATTGAAAGTTTTGAAGGTCTTAAGGTCATAAATCAGTATAGGTGAGAGCACGCGACTTTTGGTCAGCAGACCTTGTTTCCCAATACGTTCTGATGGAATCGCCTGTGGACCTCTAAAAAGGTTCATCCGATTCTTCGGAATCCTCTTTAAGATAACGAACTCCGTATCAATCAAATACTTCCTGGTCATGAAGGGAGCGAAGATGTCCAAACTCTTGTCGGTATCTCTTCGTGACGTTTGAGATCTTTCTCGCAAATGATTTTTGGCTAGTTCCAGTTTTGTTAACTTTTGCGTGGAGACTGCGACTTTCGATGTGATGGAAGGAACTGATTTACGCACGGACTCTTTCGCTCAACAATTCCCAATCCAAATCCAACAAGCCTTTGATATTCTTTTCCCTGTTACTCCTATCGACTAACTGCTTACTTCAGCAGCCTGCGTGCGCCATTGAGAGGGGAAACCAAAGGTATATCACCCCTGTTAAGGAGAATCTGCTGCATAGCATATGTGGTTAATTGTAAGGGTCAGTTTCTTCCATCACATCGAAAGTATAATGATATCTTGTAGTAAAAACTTCTCGCAAAAAATCCAAGCATTCGGTTCACCTTCTCACGCGCTTCGTCACACTGTTTGTAAAACTTAAGATCCTTTGAAACCTGCACCACATAATATTTTTTTTCGTTGCTTCCTCCACAGAGATAAAATTTTTACCACCCATTTTCTAGTTAAAACGTGGGTTATTTCGACCCACGCAAAACTCTACACATGTCTAAATTGAATTTCATGTTCTATTTATTAGACTATTTGGAGATTTTATATAGATCCCGCTTAATTAATTTGCTATCGTTCTCATTTAAATTATTTCCCCAATTTTTGTGTCGTCCGCAAATTTGAATAATCTACCAAGTAGGCCAGTGTCTATATCGTTTACATAAATAAGGAAAAACTATGGTCCCAACACAGACCCCTGGGGCACGCTACTAGTTACATTTTTCTACTCCTACATTTTACCGTTTAAAACTACTCTTTGCTTACTCTTACTCAGCTATGATTCTATCCATTGTAGGAGGTTTCCTCTAATTCCATGAGCAAAATTTTAGTTAGTAATCGCCTATGAGGAACGGTGTCGAATGCCTTAGCGAAGTCTAAGTAAACTATGTCCAAAGATCTACTTTCGTCATAGCTTTTAATCATGTTGTTATAAAATTCTAAAAGATTAGTGAAACATGAACGCTTCTGTCTAAAGCCGTGTTGCTTATCATTTATGAGATTATGTGCTTACAAATTATTCATCAACCTATCGCGAATGACAGATTCCATTAATTTACCTACGATGGATGTTAATTGGAGTTATATTCGCTGTCTTAAAATCTAATTGCACGACACCTTCTTCGAAGCATTTGTTAGAAAATTTCGTGAGCGGTCCCACTAACCTGTTTCGAATTATGTTGCAATAATTTAAGATTGCAAATTTTTTCACAGATCATCTTAAGCAACGCTTTTTTCCAAATTCTTTTAGAATCAAGTTTCGTATAAAAAAACTATAATTTCATCCCCGATATGTAGTTACCGTTGGATCTACATGCCCAAAGGTCTTTGGAATAAAGCTAAATCTTTCTAAAGGTTCATCAACCATGCTTTGTGAGAGTTGAATTTCATATTTTTCTCATATCTAGATTACCTATGAGTGGTCAGTAACGATGAAAAAGAACATCAATACCATTTAGAACAAATCTTATGAAGATTAAGCTTGCACAGGTTGCAAATCGATTTTTTCAAACTGTGTGTTCGGAATTGATTTCGTAGACTTCAAAAAAAATCTGTTCAAAAAGTACATCCCCCGACAATGGTAAAATCGCAGCGATTGGCGAATTTTAACAACCTCGTGTCCTATAACAATTACAGATATTTGAGGGACTATTAATTTTACCGACAGTGTGTACAAAGTGCTGAGGCCACCATTCCTCCTCTAGCTATACTATTAAAGGTGAGGAATAAAAGACGACCTCACTCCACCTTAAATTGGGGCGACTCGGTAGAATACGCTTTCCGACGAATTAAAAGAGACTTGGCAGAAGTTGCTTTCCTTGAGCAACTCAAAAAGGACATTCCCCTTCAATTTACAACTGAAGCCTCTAATATCGATGCAGGTGCAGTTTTAGAACAACTCTCTGGCGAGTAATGGGGAGTTCGGAGTTACTTCAGCTATGCTTTCAAGTGTGTTGAACTAAATTTTTATATATTTATTCAAGAATTAATGAATAGTTTCTCTGCCATCAAACACTTTAAACATATGTTAGAAGATAACGAATTTCATATACTCACATCGTTTTCTGCAAAAACAAGGGATTTAAATACCTCTTCTCAGCTATTTCCAGATGCATGAAGTGAATAGAAGCCTACCTCATTTAAAGACAATTTGAGAGTCTGACACAAGCCTTCTTCACCAGCTTCATATCCCTATTAGGTGCACGGGAAAAAATCGTAACAGACAATGCATTACAGTTCCGATCAGGATTATTCAACTAACTATTGCAATTGATACCGGAGATCCCGTTGTGAGTGCCTTCGTTGAATGAATAAATTGACTTTGAAATCGTCAGTTTTCGCGAAAGCCAGCCCGATCAAAATGGTTAGTGAATGTCCCATCTGCTCTGATAGTCACGTGTAACTCTCCAAAAGCAGATAACCTGTATTTCATTGCACAAATGATGAGCGGGCCCAGCTTGAGGCATCCTGGCGATTTATTTTCTACCCGGAGTAATGATTCTTTCAAAAATCAATTTATTCTATATTCTCAATCTATGATGAATACTATGAAAACCATAATGTCAAGGTGACTCTCCAAAGTATTTACATCGCTAAGCAGTTACAACAACGTTATCATATCTTTACAAGAGACGCTCAAACATGCTAGATAGATAATTCAACTCAATCGACACACTTATGTACGAGGGAGGTCAATATGTTTTGCGAATCGGTAGGGAAAAACAGAGGGAGGGGAATGGCTGTTTGTGGGGGTGTTAGGACAAGTTATGTTAAGTCAGGACCTGTAGCCGCACGCTCCTGCCTCGTCTATTTAAGAAGAAGTAGCTGATCGCAGATCGTCAGTCACAAATTTTTCAACAATGGAGAAGGTTTAACACCGCGCAATGATCAAACCTTTGACCAAGGAAGGCAAGAATGCAAAAGAGATCCATGAACGCATGGTTGCAGTGTACACCGACCCTGCCCCTTCCTATGCAACCATTGTTCGCTAGAATAGGGAGTTCCGCCATGGTCGTGAGTCCCTTGAAGATGACCCCTGTCCAGGACACCCGTCAGACGTGACCAACGAGGACAATGTGTCCCGTGTGGAGAGGATGATCCTCGAAAATCAACGGGTGAAGGTCGAAAAAATCGAGCGAGAACTTGAAATATCACATGGAAGTGTTATCAACATCATCCACGACAATTTGGCCATGACCAAGGTCTCTGCCCGTTGGGTCCCTAGAAACTTCACGCCCCATGATCGACTTCAACGCCGTCAAATTTCAGAGGAGCTGCTGCTTCTGTACAACTAAGACCTGGCGGGAATCGAGTCACGCATAGTGACAGGTGATGAAACGTGGGTCCATCACTGGGATCCCGAGACCAAGCTAGAAAGCATGGCCTGGAAGCACAGGGGCTCTCCGACCCCCATCAAGTTTCGGACCCAAATTTCAGCTGGAAAGATCATGGTCACGATCTTCTGGGATTCTGAAGGAGTATTGATGGTGGTATATGCGCCTCGTGGAAGGACCATCATAGGCCAATATTATGCCGAGGAACTAGCTGGGTTGAAGAAGTGCATCCGTCAAAAGCGGCGCGGCAAGTTGACACGCGGTGTCCTGCTCCTCCACGATAATGCCCCTGTCCACAAGGCCATAGTTGCACAAGCTGCCCTGCGCGAGGGCGGATTAGAGGAGCTCACCCATCCTCCCTACAGTCCAGATCTAGCGACTACTTTTTATCTAGCCAGCTCAATGCTGCTCTGTGTGGACGCCGGTTTGGGGACGATGAAGATGTCCAGCTCGCCGTCCAGGAGTGGATTGAACAACAGTCGGGAGATTTCTGGTTGTCGGGAATTCGAAGCCTCAGGGACAAGTGGCTCAAGTGCATTGAAGTGGAGGGTAGTTATATTGAAAAATAATAAAACACTACATGAAAACAAAAGACATTTTAAATTACATATTCCGAATCATAAACTCGCTTTTACCACTCCCAAAGCGACGCATGACAAAATGACAAACGAGATATTTCCCAAGAAGCGATCAAAAATGTCCGTAAAATGGAATTTACGATCTAACTATATAAATCTTATTTCCTAAGACTAAAGTACATATATGAATACTTTAATCATGGCCTTGTATTTCCCTTTTCCCTTAGTTTACTCTTCCCTCGCTCGGTACGTTGTTTGAACAACTAGTTACCACTCACATTTATTGCCATGCACGTAGTATTTGGTCATCATATACTACTACCATTATATTCTTGATCGATTTATATTTTGGAAATGTAAATATTTCCGCGACATTAGAAACTGATTTATTTTCTTGGATTTTGTTATCTAAATCTAAACACATTCTCTAAGCTCGGTGTTTGTAGTGAAACATTACCAAACAGTTAAGGTTTATAAAGGAAATTCGTTGGTTTTAAATAGAAGAATATTCTTTAAGTTGATCAAACCAAGTGTATTAAGATTATTTGGTGCATTTATTCTAATGCATATTCTTTTTTTCATTCCAATTAATCTAAATGGTATAATCATTACCAACTAGCTATTTTGTATCTTGTATAAAAGACACTCAGAGGGAAACGAAATGATCATCAGATTATCATTAGAAGATTATTAAAGATCATCCAGCTTGTTAAGACGTCTTTTATCAATCTTTCGTTAAATAAGTAAGAGTATTTGATTTTGTCAATATAATAGGAAAAAACTACACTGTTTACATTCTTTGTCACAAGAAAAAGAAAATTGCAAGAAAATTTTGACTTCAGAGGACGTCCCAAACGTCGAAGTATCATCCCTCACGAATCAGTACTAACTGCATGTCTTCTCAAGGCTAACAACTATATATCTATATATGAATCCCTTTCGCGCTCTTGAAAGATTTATATATATATATATATATATATATATATATATATATATATATATATATATATATATATATATATATATATATCAGAGCATAAACTTAATTAAGACGGGATTAGTTAAATATGTTCTTCCTATCAGCTTCAGTCGTAAAGTGAGAAAAACTGACAAATCATAACAATATCGAGCAACGGACCACCAACATATATCTGGGAGCTTTGACTTACGATCATTAACATATTTTAAAATTAGGCTTAGGACAATGGTACTGCAGTTAAATTGCCCTTCTGAGAGTTTGATCTCGGAATTTCTGTAATTAATAACGATTCAATAATTTTCCTTTTATTAAAATCGTTAAAACTGTAGAATATTTGGGCATTAAAGGATTAAACTTGATTATGCATTACAACCTGACAACATTCATACCCTTTAACCATTAGAAAATCTTTCCCTCCCACCAAACTCAAAGCACACAACTGTCCTTTATTACACATTAGAGAGACGGGGCGGTCATTAGGTAAGGGCATTTATGAACATGGGGAGATATTAGGGGTGCAGGCAATTCATAAAGTATCTTTAATCATGTTCAAAACGATAACCATGTTATAGATTTCTCTCCTGCCCCACTAATTTATAATTGTAACGATTTTAATCATAATAAAATTATTGAATCATTATAAGAGCAGAATAATGTCGGTGGTCCGTTGTCAATATTCGTATGATTTGAGAGGTTTTGTTACTTTTTCCTCAGTTTAAGGCTGAAATCCATATGAAAAACTACAGTACATATCGAAACTAGCCCCGTCTTAATTAAATTAAACTCTTTATACAGTGGCTTATTTTCGACACAAATTTACCCTTATTGAGTAGTGTTAATCCTCCATAACCCTATATTTTTAGAACGTGATTTTTTGTTTGAGTGAAAAAGTAAACTGGGGTGAATTTCTGGTGCATTCAATACCCACCCCCTCCTTTTCACCCCTCCCTCTCTCCCCCCTTCTTCCCCTCCCTCTCCTCCTACATTCCCCCTCCCCCCTACATTCACCCTCTCTCCCTCTCCCTACCTATCCCCTCCCATTTTCCCCCTCCCCTCTCTCTCTCTTCCTATCCTCTTTACCCCTCTTCCCCCTCTCTCCCCCACTTCCATCTTCCTCCTCCCTCCATCTTCCCCCTCCATCTCCCTCCTTCCCTTTCCCTCTTTCCCTCTCCCCCATCCATCTCTCCCCATCACATTTCTCTCCCCCTCCCTCTCCCCACATTCCCTTCCCTCTCCCCCAACTCTCTACTCCTACCCTGTCCCTCCTCCCCCTATCACCCACTATTCCCCTTTTTCCAACTACGCCCTCTCCCCCTCTCTTTTCCTCTGTCTCTCCCCCCTCTCTATTCCCCTTATCTCTCCCCATCACCCCGCATATCCCCCACCTCCCTCTTCCCCCTTAATCCCCAACTCTCTCTATCTTCCTCTCCCCTGCCACTCTCTATCCCCCACCTCACTCTCAACCCAGCATCTCCCCTCTCACCCTCTCACCACTTCTCTATCTCTTCATCTATCCCCTCCCCCATCTCCCCCTGCCCTATACCCCATCTCACCCACTCGACCTATTACTCTCTCCCCTTTCCCCTTCCCTCCCTACTCCCTCCCCTCACTCTCCCAATCTCACTCTTACCCAATATTCTATTCCGGCGAAGGCTCATTGAAATTGGCAGATTTGCTAGAAAACCGGTACGTAAACAGTTATGGACTTCTGCTATGAAGACAAAACGTCTTCGCTGGGAACGCACGTATGCTGGATGGGAGCCAGCTGACTGGAAGAAAGGTATGTTTTCAGACGAATCGCATTTTGAAGTACATGGGCATAGGTCAGTGGTAGTAAGACGAAGCAAAGATGAATCACTTCAGCCAGGACGCATTGAACAGGCGCCAAACTACCCGCCTAAGAAGATGTTCTGGGGTTGTTTGAGCGCTAAAGGCCTAGGGAGGCTTGTTACTATTGAAGGAATGATGAACAGCGTTAAATACAAGGCAATCCTGCAGACTCACTTGCTTCCCACGATCCCAAAAGACTTTCCTTATGGAGGCGGCATTTTCCAGTAGGATCTGGCTCCGTGCCATACTTCTCAAATAATGCTCACATTCTTCGAAAAAAGTGGACTTACCGTTATAGATTGGCCTGTGAATTCTCCTGACCTAAACCCCATCGAGAATCTATGGGTTATAATTAAACGTAGAATCGAGAAAAACAACTTTTCGACGATGCAGAAGATGACTTGTGCTGTTATCAGTGCCTGGTACTATAACGAAGGACTGGCAGAAATGTGTTCAAATTAATTGAATATATGCCAGAGCGAGTGAAGCAGGTTCTAGAAGCAAGGGGCGGTCATATTCCATATTAAATATACCATTTATCTTATCATTGTCGTATTCTTTTCAAATATAATCCACAATTATCAAATAATTTTATTATTTCCCAACTGTCTTAACTAATATATATATATATATATATATATATATATATATATATATATATATATATATATATAGGGTGAGAGAGAGAGAGAGAGAGAGAGAGTGGGGGGGAAATAAGTATTCGTACACCTTGAAAATTTTATTTTAATTAACTTCCTGAAATTTACACAACAGATGTAAGCTCACCGGACAAATAAATAGTCACTAGTAACCATAGTAAGGGCTTCTTGCATGCCAGTTTGCTTCATATGTTCATGCCATGGAATTCCCTCTGTAATGTTCATTCTGAAATGGGTGGTAAAGGGCCAGAATTGATGTTTTGTAGCAATTCCTGTCTGGAAGCAAACCCATTTGCAATTACAAGCCTTGAGATTCTACAACGGTCCCTGTCTGTCAACACCTTCTTCCGTCCGCAATTCTGGCGCGAGTTTTTCGCATTTGGGGATTTCTGCCATTGCTTGTAAATCCGGATGACCGTACTCGTTGAAACACTGCCAAATTCCGCCACCTCCTTCATATGATGACCCTTGGCGCGGTCAAATGCAATTACACCTTTTTGACATTCCATGACGTCGCTTTTCCGGCCCATTTTAAGTAGAGCTGATTTGCTCTCTACAGATCTCCACGCCGTCCGCAATACAAATAAAGCCTAACTAACGTTTCGATGAAAACTAAGCTACCCCTCTCGGCTGCCTAAGGTTCCTACACGCTTCAAATGTTAAATTATGTTTTTTCTTCCAAGGTGACTATTTTTTTTTGTCCGGTGAGCTAATATTAATGTAAAGTTAAAAGTTCTGTGCAAAAAAGAGCATGAAACAGAAAGTACTTGGAATCCGCCTTTCATTTACCTGTGGAATTTTTCTGCATTTATTGCTCCACTCACGCGCAACTTTGTGAATTTCTCATATATATATATATATATATATATATATATATATATATATATATATATATATATATATATATATATATATATATATAGAAAGAGAGAGAGAGAGAGAGAGAGAGAGAGAGAGAGAGAGAGAGGAGAGAAAGAGAGAGAGAGAGATTTTATCAAAGATAAAATCATTATCATGGATTAATTTATTGTGAAACCAGATTTAGACGGAGACATTCGTTATCTTCAGTGATTGACAAATAATGAATGCAGTAAAATACTCAACTTAGAAACATAAATGTACAAATCTGAATTCAATCAGGAGGGTGGTGCTGGGAAGTATGCTAGAAATAGATCAGATCAAAGCTTTATTTATCAAATGATTGGGGTTGAACTGACCATCGAACGAATTAAAGTGTGGAATTTCTTTAATGAGAAAAGATTCACTTATGCGTATGAAAATATAATTGCTATAATCCTATCCAGTATGAGGTTCCCTATGTAGCCTATTACACTTGGTACCTGCAGCAGCAGCACCTCTTCCTAGCCCGAGTGCAAATCCAGAAGGCTCCGCTCATTCCGTTGACTTGAACTCTCTGACGGGTCCTGCGGAAGCTGGTATACTTACTCTATCTCCCTCTCATCATCCCATTTTGTCTGTAGCTATCTCTTTAATTGTTTCTATCCACAAAAGGATAGATGTAGATAATCCTGGACGATCAGCACGGCTTCCCTTACCGAGTGCCCGTAAGAAGGCACCCTTTATAACTGTTGCACCCGCTATCAACAGGAACTGCACGTCCTCACGCCTTGAGTGAAAATGGGGAAGACACCGTCACTGGGGTGACTTGAACTCTTTAACGAGGCCCGTGGAAGCTGGTGGAATTCCCTCTTTTGCCGTTCAGCACCCTATTTTCTCTTCCTACGACTGTCTTCTCAACTCTTTATCTACACAAATGAAGGGGGATGTTGTTGCCACGGTCAAAACCCTATCCTACAAATGAAACCTGGATGAAAACAACACTTACCTTTCCAAAGTGCGTCTCAGGGGGATATCTTGTCCAGACTGTTGCACTTTGTACCTAAAGGAGCAACACTTCATTCCGACCAAAATACTGGAAAGGTAGGCATCAACAACAGAGCTCAAGGTCAGGAGAATCTAGCGCGCTCCCCAGGTCCCTTTATGAAACCATTCCACTACCACTGTCACTTTTTTACCCCTTTCATTGGCCTCTTCGACTACTGCCATCTTCTCGCCCTCGTTCTTAGATCCTCTTTGACTGGATGTCGAGCGTGATGACACCTACCTCTCCGAGACTTGCAAAGAATTGAATTCACAACTTCGACTTGCCCAATAGGCCATCTTCAGAAGGAGGTCTGTGGTTCTCCAGAGGTAGCGTTGAGAACATATGTTGCTCATCCTTGCGGCATCAAACAGGCCGCTCCAGGAAGGGCCATTGAACTAAACATAAAGGCAATGAGTGAATATATTCCCTTGGACAAAAACTTCCCCTAACCTTAGTGTTGGTGTAGATGAGGAAGGACGACACTTATTTGACTGGTGAAGGTGCTCCCTTCTCACCATTCCCCATTAATAAAGCGATTTTATCCTGTAAAGGTTCTTAGGGGCTCCTCCAAAAATTTTAGCGCAGAGGGGGCTTCTCCTTTTCATCTCCTCATTGGTAAAAGTGTATCCCCCTCTACTAATTTTGAAGCCGCCATAGAACAGCTCCACCTCTTTTAAGGAGGTGCCCCCTCTGTACTTTCTCAGAATCCTTTCCAAGAATCTCCTATCGGAGCGACGGCTTCACCGTATTCTTTGTCTACAGTTTCTGGTGTTTCTCCTTATTCTCTTGTGTAGATATGAATCCTGTCGACTCTATTCTATCGGTGGCTTACCTTTTGTTTTCTCAAGAGCCTGCCAAGACGCGGCGAGACAAAGAAGACGTAGCCTCAGTGTAGCTTCCTGAAGGGGGGAGGTGAGCCATTTTAACCCTCTTAAAGGGGGAAGAGGAAGAATCGTCCCTTGGGCCTTTTCACAACACTTAGTTGATCCAAGATATATGACTTTCATAGGAGTAGGCATGCCCGATACACCCTTTGTACTAATGGAGGTGGGTGTAATTTAGAGGCCTTTTCTGTCGTAAAAATTATCCCGGGTGTGTCCCCAGCCAAAGAGAGCAATGACTTCCAAGAAGGCGAACAGTACTAGGTGGGAGACACTTTGAACCAAATTCCGCCCCTTTGCAAGACCTTTTTTAGGTGGCACAGGCCTCCAAGGATTCAAATGCAGAGGGGAGACAATCACCCATCGGTTGATGCCCCTTAATAGCCATGGAATTCGTCGTTTCGGAGAAGGACATGGTTGAGGCTGGTTCGTTCGGCCTTGATGCTCTCTCCAGGGGTGGAAAGAAGCGGGCTCACTCCCCACCCTCCTCTACTATACTAAAAGGAAGTAAAGACAAATAACACCAAAAAGACAAGGGGTTCCTCTCCTTCTTGTGGGGTTCAGGATACGGACGGGTTCCATACCCTTTCGGCAGGTGACCAGGTCAAGACTGGCACGTTAGGTCGCGAGGCAACCTCGGACTGTGAGCCCTAGTCTCAAATCAAGACTGAATTTGCGAATAGTGTGACTAGAGCCTCGATGACGTCAGAACTCCTCATATTGAGACTACCTGTGGTTTTCGAGCCCACGGGCTTCAAATGCTTTCTAGCTTTTCGCTCCATTGATGGTAGTATGTTGTCCAAAGGGCACATGTGACACCAGAGAGTGACTTTAGCTCGGCTGATTAGTAGTGAGCCAAAGGTCCCTCGTTTCTCGGACAGGACCCTCCTGACGAATGTGGTGGACCTTGCCCAAGCCGCCATTATTAGTGCTTTTTGTACACTCAAGGACTCACATGTGGAAGTGATACCGTAACCTACCATGAATTTTATGAAAGGCATGGTTTATGCGATGGAACTCTTGATGGAACTCTTAGTGAAGAGCTGGCCGAACAAAAGACATTAAAGGTCGAACCTGAGATTAGAAAAAAGGGGTTCTGGGAGGGGGGCGCTCAAGACCTACCTCTATACTCTTCATCACGTTTGATCCTAAGAGGCTCCCAGAGTCGGTGCATGCCGGTTGGTATCGCTACCACGTCAAGAAATTTGTGCTATTGTCGAGATGGTGATACCACAGCCACCGCTTTACCCACAGGAATCTTTCATGTATGCATGCAAGTTCGAGTTAAAGCGAAGTATTTGTCAATTGCTCTAAAAACGTACACGATAAATCCTCCGTCCCAGATGAAGCCCCCAACACACACGCACACACACCTGCATGGCTTCTTTATATAAAGCGAACCAGCAGCGTTCCTGCATCCAGTAGATAGATTTCTAAGGTTGTCTCCTGAAAATAGTTTAGCGCCAAGGAAATGTCTCCTCATACGCCATATTCGAAGGCTACATGGAGTGACTCGGAGAATCAGGACCCTCCAAAGGACGAGAGACCGCCGGCTCGGAAGCCGCTGCGCCCGCCATAGGTTTCGAAGGGGAAGGAGTAAAAGAGGCAGAACGAGATCAACCTTCCACAGTAAGTCCTCAAAGAAGACAGTAGCTTATACAGCCAACAGATCCCGGAGTTCATCTTCAGGGTAGCGAACGGCTATTGCCGTGAGAGTCTACATTTCGAAGAGGGCTCCTGTATCTGATAAGAGCCAGGTATGAGAAACTCTTGATATTCTTGATCGCCTCTGTGCTCTCCGGATCCAGAACCAAATCGTTTTGGGGGGTAGTTGTCGATGAAATTCACGGTAGTAACCACTTTCCCATCAAATATCATTTTACGGGTCATTGCCGCCTGAGAAACCACCTCGATGGGGCTTTGAGTGGATGCAGTGGTTTGTATTTAAAAGAATGACTGATTTATCTGTCCCAGTCGATGAGCATGAGTCGGTGGATAAGGCCGTTGAGTTCTTCTCTGGCAACTTCATCGATGTGTGTTTAAGTACCATTTCTAGAAGGTATGGCCGGTGTGCACGCCTATCCCTTCTTTGGTGGTCGGCCGCATCTGATACGGCCCTCAGACAGAAGTGGTATCCCTACTTGTGCTAGAAGCGCCACCCGAACAATTTTAGCGTCCGGCAATTTTGTCGGGCTAGCGATAGATCAAGGTATATTTCGATGGCCGCTTATCTTGTCGGGCATACGTGTGTTCACTGAATGGACATACCCCCCTTCAAGAGGTGTAGAAGCGAGGCAAACGAATTTGGAGCAAGTTCACGTAGGAAACCCCTCCCAACCTCTAGGAGAACGGAACCTCAATCTCTGATCCTGCGACCGCGGCCGAGGGCTTCGCGACCACTTTATCCCTATTCTATAGCTGGGATTCACCTCCTCAGCATTCATTGCACGTCTTGACGTCTTTAATGGCCGCCGACTATAATTTAACTGCAGAGGACTAAAACCCATCAAGATATTTACACTTAGCGAGTTAAGCTACGCTCTCAAATCCCGGACGATGCCTCGTATGCCTTGCTTATCCACCTTAGTGAGAGAGGCCTAGCTTTTATGTTAGATTTGTTCAGCAGGATCTTGAGAGAGGGTATCCTCTGAGACTCCTGGAGAATGGCTACTGTGCTCGATTTTCTCAAACCTAGGAAGACAACCACTCTATAATGGCTTGTTTCCGCCCAATTTCTCTAACCTCCTGAACGTGCAATTTGATTGAGAAATTGATAAATGAGAGACTATCATTTTTCCTGGGCAGCGGAGGCTAACTTTCTTCTGCCCAGTACTTTACTCCAGGTCGAAAATGCCATCTACCTTTCTTCCTACACATCACTAAGCTACGGTAGTTTTCTATCTGGAGAAAGTCCACGATACCGCATGACAAAACAGTATCAGACACACGCTCCATAAAGTGGGGAAGAGAGGACGACTGTTAATCTTTATTTCGAAGTTTTTTGAGATCGTCGATTTTGCGTAAGGGTGGAAGAGCTTTCTCCGGCCCAATAATTGAGGAGGATAGTGTACCGCAGGAAAGTACACGGATGGTTACAAGTCTGAAGTCATCCGAGTTCTGCAAGACGCTGCATCTATGGTCAAGGCCGAGGTGGTTGCAATACACTGTCTATCTCTCTTTCTCAGTTATATCTCTCTGTGACAATCTCTATCAGTCTTTCCCTCTCTCTCTCTCTCTAAAACACTCCGACGCAAGTTCTCTCCCTTCTCTCTCTTTCTCTCTCTCTCTCTATCGCTTAGGCTCTCTCCCTCATTATCTTTCTGTCTCAGTATTTTTCTCAATCTTTCTCCAAGTTGCTCTCTCAGTCTCTGAATTTCTGTTTCTTCCCCAATCTTGCGGGAATGTGCCCGCTCGACAGCTAGTCCTAACGTACCCTCATTGAATGAACCGTAAGGTCTTCCTAGGGTACTTATTTTCCGTGTAGCTCTCTCATCCTCAGTCTCTCTCTCTCTCTCTCTCTCTATCTCTACATTTTATAAGGATATAGATAGACTTGAATGTTTCCAGGCTAGGGCCACTAAGCTAATTCCCTCACTTAGGCACAAAGGCTATCAGCGTAGGCTTCAAGGATTAGAGCTTTTCTCTGTCGAGACACGCCGATTACGAGGGCAGCTTATAGAGACCTTCAAGATTTTAAGGGGTATCAAAAACGTGGACTACCGAAGGATGTTCACGTTGAACATAAATTCGACCCGTAACCATGGTTACAAGCTGAATTTACCCCTGTCCCAGACTACTATTTGCGAGAACTACTCGCATAAGATCTACGCTACATGGAACCGTCTTCCAGTCGAGGTGGTGAATAGTTCATCTCTAGAACAATTCAAATCTAGACCGGATGATGTAATCCATAAATATGTATAGAACGTAGATTATAAAGCCAGGGAAAATAGGTTTCAACTATACAAATAAAATTTCCTGATTGTGATTCTTTTTCTCATCACAATCAGGTGTCTTTTCTGCTTTCTGTGCCCACCAAAGCGGGTGGAAGAGATAACAAGAAGTAACAAGGAAAATAAGTACCCTAGAAGACCTTACGGTTCATTCAATGAGGGTATCTTTGAACTAGATGTCGAAAGGGCACATCCCCGCTCAATTTCCTTACGTCCTCCCTAAACGGCCACTTTTCAAGACTTTGTCTAGTCTTTTCTTGAACTGGTCAACAGTATTGCTGTTGACAACCTCCATCGGAAGTGCGTTCCAGCTACCGCAGATAAGGTACGTGAAAGATTTCCCACACAGATCACCGTTGTAACGCTTCAGCTCAAGTTTGAAGCCATGATTTATTGTTCTGCTTTCATCAAGGCTGAAAACATCCCTGTAGTCAACATTGTCGAACCCTCGAAGTATTTTGAAAACTTTGATGAGCTGACCACGCAGTCTACGGGCTTCCAACGAGAACAGATCTAATTCCCTTAATCTATCTTTATAACTTTTATGTCTGATAGAGGGAATCAGTTTGGTTACCCTGACTTGCACGCGTTCCTATCTCGCAATATTCTTTTGAAATGAAGGACTCCAAAATTGTACGGCATACTCCAGGTGTGGTCGGAGAAGTGAATTGTACAATCAAAGTACTATTTCCTTGTTCCGATATCCAAACTGTCGCTTTATATAACCTAGCATCCTTTGGGCTTTCTTCTCCGTCTCAATACACTGCTCGAGAACTTGAGATCACTAGTTATAGTTACACCCAAGTGAAATGGACCCCGTAAGTAGTGGGGCGCCCAGGGTTCGGTGCTCGGTCCTCTCTTGTTCATCATCTATATACATGATATATACGATGGGTTGCTTTGCTCGATGTCGAAGTTTGCAGACGACACAAAATTTGGAGCGGCGTGAGCTCATGCGAAGGCGAAACAAGCATAAAAAAATAGCCTTCAGAGGTTAGGACAGTAGTCCGAGACTTGGCTGATGCCATTCAAGCTTGACAAGTATTAAGTGATGCACATCGGCAATGCAAATCTTAGAGAAGACTACCACTTGTTAGGTTGAGTTCTAGAGGTAGCTGACCTGGAAAAGGACTTGGGTGTGCAAATCAGACGGGAATTAAAGATTTTCAGGTAGTGTGCCAATGTATAAAAATGGCACAAAGACTTTCGGGATATATAAAGAGGCAGTTTAGCTTCCGAAAAAAAAGGAGATTGTCCTCAAATTGTACAATTCTCTAGTCGTAACTCACTTGGAATACACCGTTCAATTCTGGTCCCCTACAGTGAGTAAGGACATAGATATACTGGAACGGGTCCAGGCTAGGGCCACCGAATTAATTCCTTCACTTAGAAACAAAGGCTATCAGCGTAGGCTTCAATAATTGGGGCTTTTCTCTCTGAAGACCCGCGATTACGAGGGCAGCTCATAGAGACCTCCAAGATTTTAAGGGGTGTCGAAAACGTAGACTACAGAAGGATGTTCAGGTTGAACACAAATTCGACTCGTAACTATGGTTACAAGCTGGATTTGCCTGATTCCAGGTTAGTATTTGTATGAACTACTTTTCGGATAAGATCTGCGGTACATGGAACCATCTTCCGGTCGAGGTGGTGAATGGTTCGTTTGTAGAACAGTTCAAATCTAGATTGGATGATTTAATCCATGAATATGTATAAAATGGAGAGTTAAGTAGATTATAAAAGTAAGTTAAATAGGTTTCAGCTATTCTATTAATATTTCCTGATTGCGTCCTTTTTCAAAAGCTTTCAACTACGCTATGCATTTTCTCCTGCTACAGGTTAGGGCTTTCCCAAAATTGTACCTTCTCGGTATGGTCAGAAACAATTCCTTTGAGACTACTATTCCTTGTGACTTTCTTCATCTTTCTCTTTCCCAGCTTCTCTCTTTTTAGGTCTCTCTTTGTCATTCTTTTTATCTCTCTCAATCTCTCTCCCTCTCTCTCTCTCTCTCTCTCTCTCTCTCTCTCTCTCTATATATATATATATATATATATATATATATATATATATATATATATATATATAGAGAGAGAGAGAGAGAGAGAGAGAGAGAGAGAGAGAGAGAGAGAGAATTGTAGAAATTGGCTTGGTTCGCGAAAACCTTAATCTCAGTAGGAAAATGAAGACCCACGAGTCGTTAACCTTTTCATTCTTGTCCTGGAACGACTGTCTGCTTAAGTTAATGTACTCGTATATAGGATTCACGTATTGGGTTTATTTAATATATTATTTTTTTTAATTTTATACATTGTCATATTTCAACTTTAGCCTCGCTTTTTTGGCTTTATCTGATTTGTCCTAAGCTTGTTTATTTTTTCAGTGTGTTTTTTTAGCGTTTTTATTATTCCTGTTTGTTTTGTTTTTTGATGTACGTTCCTCAATTGAGTAGCTTTACTTTACTTTAATAAAATCACTGGAAGTGTTGCAATGTTTGGAACGAAACGTCTGAGAGGAAATAAATATACTTTTTCATCAACTCGTGGATCTTCAGTTTCGTACTGCTATATATATATATATATATATATATATATATATATATATATATATATATATATATATATATATCCTAGTTTCTTCCTCTGTCTTTCAATCAGTCTTTTACTCTCAGTCTAATTTGTCCGGCTTCTTAATGACTGTCTTCAAAAGAATAAAATCGCATGTACAAACCTTTACAGTTATTTTTTTCACCATTTCCTTTAATTCAAATATTATCATAGCTAATATACAGCTTTTATATTACATTGTTTATAGATAGATTTAAATAATTTAACTGTTAATTGGATTTTTCAGTAATTTTGTTGGTAAATTATATTTATTATTGTAATGGAATAAGTACTCTTTACAGTGAAGACAACTGCGAATTATAAATACCTATAGTGAAAGGTTCAATTAAGAAGTGGAGTGTAATGAATTTTTAAAACAGTTTAATTGTGATTGGAATTTTTTATTATTTTTTAAATATCAACAGTTAACTGGACGAAGTTTATCTTTTTATATATTATTTCACAGTCCTTAATCCGTCAATTAAACCATAAATTTGAGCTAAATACTACATTAAATCTAAAATAACCAAATGTTTAATCGTTCTTGATTGATGTATTCTTCGTGATAACAACTTACTCCAAAAGTAAACATGCTCCGGGCTGGTAAATTAAAAGACTTCTGCTTCAAATGTGTAACCGTGAAATGGGGCATAAATTTTCCAGAGTAGTTATCAAAACATTACCCTGGTAGGTTTGTCTATTCTGTAAGCTTGATGAACGACATAAAAAAGGACGATGAAAATTATCCCTACATGGAAAATAGAATTAACCAGTTAGACAAAACGAAATTATGTGGACAGAGTAACAAATATTGGTAGAAAGGTGGTCAGATTAGAATGTCCAGTTTTATTACTTTAAAATAATTTAGACCAGAAAATTAAGAATGATAATGATTTTCTTGTAGTCAGAAACAAACAACTAGATGTGCCTATAAGAACCGAAGCTTAAGACAATAACCGAAAAACAAATGTACGGCTTTATTCTAAGAGGAGTAGACATAGGTTAATAGGAGATTCTATAATTAGAAATCAGATTTATGAGTTTGTTGCTAAGAGAGTCAGATGCAACCCAGGTGCCCCAATAAAATAGTAACTGATTCGATTGATAGTTTGAGCTTAAAGAACAACAATTGTCCCGTAATTCCTCATGTTGGGACAAATGATGTATTTTGTTGGGAAAACGTCGATAGCACGGAAAAATAATTAAGGATTACACCGAAATGGTTAAAAGGTTTAAATCGAAAACGGACAAAGGATTATTTGTCGGAATATTACCCGGATTAGATGCTAAAAATATAATTCTTAGTAAAGCAATTGGAATAAACGAACGTCTAAAGAGATGTGAATGTAAGAATGTGAATTTTGTTGATTTTTGGCTAAACTTCATCGACAACAAGGAACATTTGGCTAATGATGGACCCACCTGAGCAGAAAAGTAAGCGATAATATAGAGATCTGATAAACTTGACATTGTACGATATCCTGGAAACAAACGGCTCTAATACTACTTCCCATCGGACTTCGCGAAATGATGCAAGCGCAGAAGTCCATGAAAACACGTAATACAGCTAAAAGCTATATTGTTCAATGCCAGATCTATAAGAAACAAATTTCCAGGGCTTAGAGCATTAGGAGCATTAGGAGCATACGACATAATTTGTACAACAGAGACGTCGATCAATTTTCGCTCCTAAGAATTTTGTAGTAAATTTCTATTGCAAGAATATAAAATGTTTCATAAATATAGAGTTCAGAAGAAAGGTGGATGAGTACTTTTGTATGTACGAGAGAATCTCCATCCTCTAGACTGTAATATATGTTCGGAATTCGAATTAATAGGAATAAAGCTGAACTTTCAAAAACGGTATTTATATTTAGCTTAAATAAGGCCGTGCCAGATAGTAGATATAGATAAACGACACTATGATTGCATAGCAAAAATGATTAAGGACAAACTATCTTTAATTGTTGGCGATTTTAATTCCAGACAGTGAGAGATCTTACAAGAAGTCAAAAATCCTGGATTTTGGGGGACTACTGACGATGATTTAATTGAAAGTCTGATTGTAATTCAATTTAATTTCAACATGTATCACGACAAACGAACAGTAAGCCTTCTTAAATTAAATTTTCAAAAAGCTGATCTAGAAGGGTTAGATGAAAGTTAATGTAATTCTAGCTTGGAATATGGATTAATTTTTATGGAACGTTTTTCACCAGATAATCCTTATTCAATCCGCCAAATTCATGGAAAAATAGTATTATTGTTTCATGGTTAGTGCGAAAAATGATGGTTGTTTTGCTATTTAGCATTTCTCGAGTGAGGGTCGTCCAATTCTTTGCAGCAAGCAACGATCATTTTCGAGTGATCGACGACGACGACTGAGTTCGAAGAGAAAAATACTCTGGTACTTTATATGATTAATCATTTGAACCCATTTTTCCTAGCAAGTGAAGTTTTCAATTTTCAAAAATTCACACTTTGAAGACCTATTTCCGATTGTTTCATTAATTGTATCAGCAAGTGCTCCGATTTCAGGCCAGGCAATGCCCGTACTATAAATCCAACAAAGGATTCAGCTACGCCAAAGCTATTCTCTCCTAGTTAAATGTAAGCAAGAGAGCGATCATGAAAATTCGTAAGTTCTTCCATGTCTATAGCAGAAGTGACATTTCCATTCTCCTCCGGTGTCCTGAATAGTTTTTTTTTTTTGCAACTTTAGGTAGAAATTAATTATCTCGCTTTTTTCTAAATATGTTTTCAATCCTTTTAAATCTGCAAGAATGTCAGAGGCACTTGTTTCTGTTTTTGGTTGCGGGTGACTCTACATCTCACTATGTCGGTCGCACGGTCAGTCGGTCGGTCCCCGTTTTGCTTTTTTTTGTTTTGGTAATAACATTGTAACTATTCTTCCCATTCTAACAAAATTTAAAACACTTATATTGTTTTACATTTTCTTCCGAATGATATAATTATAGAAGTCATCCTAAGGTTATCCCGGGAATTACTTTTTTTGGCAATAACATTATAACTATTAGGTCGATTCTAACGAAATTTGAAAACGTTATGTTGTTTTACATTTTCTTTCGAATGATATAATTACCAAAGTCCTCCTAAGTTTAGCAATATAATTATTTGGCAATAAAATCATAACTGTTTGGCCGATTCTAACGTAATTTGAAACCATTATCTTGTTTTAAATACTCTTTCGAATTATATAATTGTCAAGGTCCTCCCAAGGTTTGTAGGGGAATTATTGAAAGTTTTGAAGGTCGTAAGGTCATAAATCAGAATAAGTGAGAGCACGCGACTTTTGGTCAGCAAACCTTGTTTACATAGAGAAGATTATTTTATTAAACAAATTTAGTTGTCCATGAATAAACAACAAAATAGTTTTCACACAGTCATCCTCAAATAGTTTTTTATCTTCTCACTGGACAGTGTTCTTGAGAGGAAAAGTAAAACTTCAGTCCTTCATAAATGTGTAAGATTCTTTCAATAGCTGAAAGTAGTGAAATAATTCTGGTATTGCTATGTTTAGAACTCTCTTATATATACTCAAAATTCACAAACTCACAGAACTCCTTTTAGCTCAATAATACTGTAACACGTACATAAATGTGGAAATATTTGTAATTTTTTACCACAAGAGCTTCTTCTTCACTAGGTATAGTACGTCAATAGCAGTTTGAAGACAGTTGTGAACAATATGAGCACTACAGCCAACATCTACAATATTTCTTCACATTGCTTTCTTCAGCCAGCTATAAACGTTATTTACGCCTTTACGTTTCACAGCTCCCAAATTTGTGCTACAGTTATCGCTACAAAATCCAAAAATTTTTTTTTTATAACTCATGGTCCTTTAATGATTGACAAAAAAAAGAGTCTGTCAATATTCCAGGAACAGATTGAAAGCTTAAGAGTTTAACTTTAAAATCTTCCTATGGTACAAAATAGCAGACTACTAAAACAATTATTTTAATATCTTTCCTATTAGAATCATCAATTGTTATAGTCACAAAATTTGACTTATTTAAATCTTCATGAAGTTCCTGAATTGCCATTGGTATAAATACATTTAGAATGACAACTTCAGTCATAGATCTAGCAAGACTAAACTCTGGTTCAACTATGTCTGAGATCAATCAGTTAAGGGGAACAATCAGCAGTTTTTGAAGTTAAATTATGAGCAGCGGTATGGAAAGGAAAGGTGGCCTCTTTGGCACCTATTAATAGTTCTTTGTCAAGCGAATCAATACTTTCAAAAAATTATTTTTTAGGAGGAAGAACCAGTAGATCATGCCAAAATAGCTTTGTGTTTTGAAGATTTCTAATGATCTTTAATGTCGAAACGACCGCCATGAGCAAGGAATATTCAGGCAAACACTGTACATACTTAAATATCACGGTCTCAAAGTATTTTCCGGAATGAATATTATTCTTTCTGATGGTCATCATTGAATTTGCATTTTCGTTTAGGCTTTTTACCTGGCTAACAGAAAAATAATTATCTATTTCAAAGGCAAATACTGATTAATTTACCGTATGTCACTACCAAGCCTCCCTTAATTTTACACTAGGGTACTCTAAAATAATCACCGCCGCCTCCATTGACAAATCAGAGTTGCTGTGTGTCATTTAAAGTTATGAGTCTCGGAAAAAATATAAGGAGGAATGAATCGAAAAAGCTTAAACTTTATATTCCTATTCTGGAATTTCGAAAAGATAAATAAGTATAGTTCGTACAGGTATAACTTTATAAGTTTATATTTGTAAAGTTAATATCTTTCCAGAACAAAATTAAAAACAGAACGAAACTCTGGGACCATTGCTTAAAACCGGGACCTATGGCAAGTGTATACGTTAGGGTGTTTCTCAGGTATAGAAGTGTAAAATTAAAGTTGGAATAATACAAGCCCTAACCAACCAGAATTGTTTCAATACCCACATAAATACTCCTTGTAAAATTTGGTGTACAGTGGACCCCATATTCACGGGGGATAGGGACCACGAACCCCCACCAATATTGAAAAACCGCGGATAGTTGACGCTCCCACCCAAAACCCCCAACCCTTCCCAAACATCGTAACAGCGCAAATTTTGAATTTTAGGGCCCTCCAAAAATTTCCCGCGGATAGTTGAAGGCGCGGATGACGAACCGCAAATAGCCGAGGGTCGACTGTAATTAAAATAATATTTAGGGGTGCCTCTGCAAGGTTGAACAATGGACCATTTTCCTTAATATTTGACTTAAACTATTTAAGGAAATCGTCTACACAAAAAAACTACTCATTAATCCACCAGGAATTCGAGATTATAAAAACATACGTCAAAAATAATAGTTACCCCTTAAATCTAGTTGACAAATTAATTAACAATTTCCTTAATAAAATATACTCTTCACATTTTTCCTCATAGGATGTTCCTAAAAACAAAAAATATTTCGTTGTGCCTGATTTAGGAGGGCAACCACGTGGGCCTTCCCAGCAACAAGGCAACCGACGCCTTGTTCCAGCGCCACCACCAAACAGGCCGGCGTGGGCTTCCCACCCACCCCTTACCCCTCAACAGCCTGGCACAAGTCAGGTCGAGACAGGGGAAGAGGACAGGCAGGGAGCGAGAGAGGGTACTAGTAGCTGCACAGCCAGCAACTCCGCTCACACCTCCACCCAGCAACCCACCCCCTCTGTCCCCAAGCCACAGAGGAGGAAGGGACACAGGCGTCGGGCCCACCGCGCCCGCCCAGACGAGGAGCAGTCCACGGTGCTACCCAATGCCCAACCAGCGACAGGGTCTCAACGTGGACCCCCAGGTTATTGCGAGGGACTCAATGAGGAGGGCAGAGCCATCGTGGACGTCATCCTCGCGTGTGTCGTACAGCTGGTGAAGAAGCTGCTCGATCGCCGGCAGGGCACCGCAGCCCCCACCGAGCAGGACCTCGACGCACTCCTCCGCGAAGAGGTGTTAACCGCCGTCACAGAGGGTGCCCTCCAGCCCCCACCATCATCTACCACGCCGAGAGGTCCCACCCAACACCCTCTGCACCCACCGCACGCCCACAACCAAGATGGAGGCACGGATTGACAGCCCAGCCCACGCACCGGCGCCCACGCTGAGGGTGCTGCAGTGGAATGTTCAGGGGCTCCGCCCCAAGAAACATGAGCTGCTGCAAGCCGTCTTCCAAGAAGACCTGGACCTGGTTCTCCTACAGGAGACTCTCACGCCCGCCAGCTTTGAATGGCGAGTCGCAGGCTACACCCTCCACTCGCTACCGGCTGGTGACGGAAATGGGCGTGGCTGTGCAGCCCTCATACGAAACACCATCCCGCACAAGAGGATCGCCGCACCCGTGTACTGTGGTGACGGCGTGGAGGTCCTGGCACTGGAGCTACAGCTGGGGCCGCTCACTCTGACTGTATACAATATATACAGGAGCCAGCGGTACCCGCTGGATGTTGGGGAGCTGCTCTCCCTCGCATCCCACTCCAGCCTCCTTGTGGCGGGCGACTTCAACGCCCACCACCCCGTGCTGCAGTCTGTGTCACCCACTAACGTGACCGGGCGCCACCTGGCCGACCTGCTCGAAGAAGTTCCTGCCGTTCGACTACTGAACACAGGGGAGGCCACGCACGTCCATGGGGGGCGGCTCGACCTCACGCTGGTGTCGGGCGACCTACAGCCCGGTGCCACCTGGCAGGTCCACCCTACCCTCACCAGCGACCATTACGGGACCCTCACCACCCTCACTGTGGCCCCACCAGCTCCTCCTCTCCCGCCGCCCCAGTGGAACGTCAGGAGGGCGGATTGGGCAAAGTTCCAAGCCTCCCTGGCCGAATGGTGGTCCACGTATGTGCCTCCGGTGGACCTGCACCTGCAGGAGAGGGACCTTACGGCGGCCATAGAGAGTGCAGCTTACGCGGCCATGCCCAGAATAGCCTCAAATCGCCGCCGGCGCCCGGACTGGTGGTTTTATAACGAGGAAGTCCGGGAGCACAATCACCGCGTCAACGTCCACAGGAGGTTGTACGAGAAGCACCCAACGGCCATCAACCTGCAGCTCCTGCAGGACGTGGTAGCCCGCGCGAGACAGGTGTCCCTTAGCGCCAGGGAGGCAAAGTGGCTGGAGTGGTGCGCCTCTTTCAGCCAACACACCTCCCTCGGCCAGCTGTGGGGGAGTTTCAGGAAGGCCTCAGGCGCCGCCCCGACCCGCCCAGCTGCCCACCCACGCCCACAGCAAGAGGCAGATCGGCTGGCGAACTGCTTTACAGCGAGGGGTTCTAGCGAGCAGCTTCCTCCCCACACCAGCTACCTCCAGCAGCAGCTACGCCCACAGCGCGACGAAGAGGTCAGGGAGGCGCGGGGCCAGCCGCACGCGACGGACCAGCCTTTCACGCTCGAGGAGCTGGCCAGGGCGAAACGTCGACGTGACACAGCGGCGGGAGCCGACGGAGTGCGGTACTCTATGCTGGCGCACGCTGGGCCCGCCGGGGACGCCGCGCTGCTAGCCCTTCTGAACGCGTCGTGGTTGGCAGGCCGTCTGCCGCCCTCCTGGAAGGACGCAGACATCCAGCCCATCCCCAAGCCGAAGGATCACACCACCTTCAGGCCAATCTCCCTCCTGAGCTGCACCGGAAAAACGGCGGAGAAGATGGTGCTGACTCGCCTACAGTGGAGCGTGGGAAGCCTTCATCACCACGTGTTCGGCTACACCAGGGGGGTGAGCACTGCGGACTGCCTCATCACCCTCCTGGCTCACGCCAACAACCAGCCCACCATCGTAGTCTTCCTTGACCTCGAGAAGGCTTTCGAGCTGGCTAGCCCCCGCGCCATACTGGCCGCCCTTGTGAGGAAGGGCATCCGAGGGAGACTGCTGGGCTGGCTCCAGGACTACCTTCACCAGCGCCGAGCCCGCGTGAAGTTCCAGGGCCACAAGTCTTCCTACCTTACTTTCGAGAACGGGACACCCCAGGGCGGCATCCTCAGCCCGTTCCTTTTCAACGTGCTGATGGAACAACTGGTCGCCCTCCCCTATCGGGAAGGAACCATCCTCCTCAGTTACGCCGACGACCTGGCACTCGTCGTCACCGGGCGCGGCGACAAGCTCGCGCGGGCCCAAGAAGCGCTGCACCTCATCACTGCCAAGTGCGAAGAGCTGGGGCTCAAGATCTCGGCAGAGAAGTCCCAGGCCATGGCCATCAAGACTTGCACACCTGCTGGCCAGCAGCTTCGCGTCCAAGGAGTCGGCCTGGCCTGGACCGACTCCTACCAGTACCTCGGAGTGTGGGTGGACAGACGGCTGTCCTTCACGCAGCATGTCACGCACCTGAGGCAGCGGACGCAGGCCCGGCTGAATGTGATGAGGGCCATGACGCGGCCGAGCGCTGGTGCAACCTTCCCCGTCCTCCGCCTCTACTACCTCCAGGCAGTGCGCTCCCTAGTGGACTACAGTGCACCGGTCCTTGTAGCGCTGCCCCGGCAGCAGCAACAGCGCCTGGAGGTAATACAAAACACCGCCATGAGGACCATGTTAGGGGCACCCAGGTGGTGCAGTGCCTGTGTCATGCAGAGTGAGGCCAACCTGGTGCCCCTCACAGCCAGGGTGGATTGCATGGTGGCCTGTCGGGTGGCCAGAGTGCTCCAGCGCGACGTGGAAGGTGTTGCGCAGAGGAGACTCAGAATGGCCGTGGTGCAGGGCATCGAGTGCCTGCGTAACAACAGGTGGCTCGTAAACGTCAGCCTAACAACCAGCTCCCTCAACCGGGCAGGGAACTGGCTGTGGCGCGACCCCGATACCCCCAACCCCGCCTACGTTCCACCACCACCATGGGACCCCCCCGCCGCACACTTCACCGCCACACAGTTGCCCGACAGCAAAGCGAACTGCCTCACCGAGGAGCTGCGCCAGCACGCCCTCATGGCCATGTCTGAGGTCACGGAGCCAGGCAGCGCAGTGTATTTCACCGACGGCTCCGTCGACCCCGAAAGCGGGAGGTCCGGCGCCGCCTTCGTCACGAGCGGCTTGACGCAAGCGTGGAGGACATCAGACCACTGCTCCACCCTCCAGACGGAGCTGGTAGCAATCCTGCACGCCCTCCAGCACGCTCTGCTCCGCCGGGAGGCCACTGTGGTGATACACACTGACTCTCGGTCGGGACTACAGGCGCTGCAGCACGCCCACGCCCACACCCGGGACAACATTCACCTCACCACCACCATCCTGTGCACCCTGCAGGACCTGGCAGCTCAGGGCAGGCGTGTCCGGCTCCACTGGATTCCCAGCCACGTTGGCGTGCGCGGCAACGATGCTGCCGACGAGGCTGCCAAGCGAGCCGCCGACGGCCCCATCATCACCTGGACCGTGCGCCCCAGCCTGCAGCAGCTCAAGGTGCAGGTTAAACGCAGGGCCGCCCACAACGCCCACCAGCAGCACCAAGAATGGGAAGCAATCAAGAGGCAAGCGGCGTGGTATGCTGCAGCCACAGCCTATCGCCCACTGAACCCATCCTTCCAGCAGCCCAGAGCGAACGGCGTGCTGCTACAGCGTGTGAGGCTGGGCTACTCCACGCGGGAAGAGCTACACGCCGACTTTGTGGCAGGGAGGTGTGAACACTGCGGCGGCCGCTCCCGGCGCCCACTGGTGCACTACATCCTCTCCTGCCCAGCCACCGCCCACCTCAGGCCAGAGCGAGCGCCAGCCCCTCCCCCTGTAAGAGGCGCCCTACTCAGGGCGCGAGAGGCAAGAGCCGCCCAGGTGGTCCTCTACACCCCAACTAACGAGCTGCTGGAGGTGCTGAGAACAACACCCCCTCCGCGCTGATCGCCGCTCGCGCCCAGCCGGGCGACAGGTGATGAAGACCGACGCCACCCACTTGCAGCAGATAAGAAACGCGTGGGACGCTCCACCACGTCTTACTGCACGCCAAACACTGACGGGCTGCCCGTTTTGTGCAATGTGTGCATTTATACATGTATTTATACTATTGTATCATATTATTACTGTATTTGTCTTTTTGTTTTTTTGTTTGTTTTTATTTTATTATTATTTGTATTATGATTATGTATAAATGTACGCTATTGCACAATAAACCTATACAATCTAAATTGCTCAAAAAATATTTCTTCCATACTAAATTTCCCATCACCTTCGTCAACCCTTTCTCTATAGGAAGTTTCTTCTCCTCAAAGGACAGGATTTCTCTCGAGATGAACAGCCACATCGTATATCTTTTTTCTTGTTCTTGTTGTTTGCAAGGAATTTACATCGGCAGTACTGTTCGCTCATTATATGAGAGGTTTTGCTCCCATATGGAAATAAGCCACCGCACTGGCAAAATCCTGTCTAGGAAGAAGGTTTCTTTTATCAGACCACACTATACAGTGCAAAACTGATTGCTCGATCAACAATTTTAAAATTATAGGCCGTAAACTAATGGATATAGCCTGCGAATATTAGAATCTCTTCTTATAAAAATCAAATCTCCCACCCTCAACCACGATAATTCTTCGGTCCCCTTTCTAATTACTTAATTATATATTCCTGGTGTATTTACCAACCTATTCCCCTACACCAAACAACCACCTAACATAAATCCAAGGTTTCCTTTAACTTCCTCATTACTTAATTTCTCATTCTGGGCCTTATCTCCAACTCCGTATGGTAACCACTTCATTCTTAATTGTTTAGTTAATATTTTTAAACACTTGAATTTTTCTTTTACTTTATACCTTTAATTGATTTCCACCATCTTAAACTATTTAAATTGTTACCCCTTTTATTCATATTAGTATTCATTTTATTTTATACATTCAGTTTTTGAATTTTTTTTGTCATTTTGCTCACTGTTTTCTTAGTTTATTCGAATTGATTTATTAATTTATATTTTTAATTGCCTGTTTTGTCTTTTTAGTTTTTTTTCTCATGAAATAGGTTATCACTCTTTTGATTGATTTTAGTACTTTTGTTATTTCTTTCGTTTTTTTTTTAATTACTTTTTATCAATTTTTTTTTGTGTATGTCTTTTTGTGTATCTTTTAATCAATTTAGTTGTATACCCTAATTTTTTATAAGAAAAATATCGTAACTTTCTTATTCCATTTAAAACCTTTAGTTCAAATTATTTTCCTTTTCATAACTTTAATGATTTTATAATTAATTTTTTTTTCTTACAACTTTAATCTTAGAACCTGAAGATGGGCATGTTGCCTGAAACGTTGTTTCAAAAATTGCAATAAATATATGTACTTGAGCATCTTCTGCGCCCTTGCCCTCGCTGTAAAATTATATATATATATATATATATATATATATATATATATATATATATATATATATATTTTTTTTCACAATTTTGTTTATCAATTCATCTTATTAGTTTAAGGTGACACGTAAGTTTAACATTAAATTGTCCTCCTTTAGACAAAAATATATGTAGTGAAAGGTAGGGACATTACAAAAGTACCTCTCTCTCTTTCTCTCAGTATCGTATCTCTTTCTCTCTCTCTCTCTCTCTCTCTCTCTCTCTCTCTCTCTTTCTCTCTCCAGGAATCAGAAATGCCTTCTGGTTGTTGAAGGCTGCACAGGACGAGCCAAGTGGCAACTCGTCGGTTACCACCGAGCAAGAGACTCAAGACGAGCCGCGAGAGCAAGTCAATGCGGGACATTCTACTGAAAGAGGCCCTGCTGCACCGCACCCTGAGAGTAATAGAAGCCCTGCCGGTGACGAAGAACCGGTCTCAGGTGGAAAAGATTCAGGAAACTCGGAGGAAACTCATGATAATACGTCCCTTTCTGAGAACAACACTCCATCCGAGTCGTCGGGACACGCATTAGCGGAGGGAGCGTGCGGACTAGCGAGCGTTCCCCAAAAGTTTTATTTTTTTACGCGAGGTCGATACGGAACAAGTGGGACGAACTTGTGACTCTATTGGCCTCCGATAACATAATAGATATCGTGGCGATCGTAGAAACGTGGATCCATACTGAAAAGCGAGATTACGAGGGTGAGTTTGCAATCGCCGGTTATAAATGTTCCACCGTGACCGACCTTGTTGAGAGGGCAGCAGAGTTATGGTATACGTCCGGAACTAGTTCTCCGCTGTCGAATGCAATGTGAGATGTGGTCATGAGATTTTAGGGGTAGACATAGATTGTATCAGCTCCTCTTATCGAGTAGTGGTGGTTTACAGGACGCAAAGACAGTCAAAAGAATTATACTCAAGCTTGTACTCAAAGCTCACCGACCTGATAAATAGTCGTACAAGTTTGGTCATTGGTGACGTCAACTGCCTTGAGACTGACTGGAGGAACTGGACAGGCGATGCGGGAGGGAGAAGATTGATTGAGCTCGCTCAAGATAACTTCCTGATACAATGGCACGCAACTTTAAGTTCCTGCTGACCGTCTCCCATCTTCTTTGCCAAGCAGTACGAAGAGCTGCCCGTATTCCTGCCATGTAGTATGTGTGTGGAAGAGCGAAACGCTGGAGTTGCGCCCGGTTTTCGCGGACTCTTTGGTTCCCTCGTCGGTGCACTCATTCCACGCAATTCCTAGATGTTCAGAAACCCAGCAGAAGATTATCTCGACATCCACCCGGCTCACACAAACCGTGGCATCACGGATATAGTGAACCAGAGGGTGCGGAGATTCCAATACCCAGAGAGCACTCAGGGCGCTCTGTGAGTCGCTATAAATCAAGATCAAGTCTCGGAACAGGGCGCGTCGCGTAATCTCCCGTACCGAGTGGTGTATTGCCACCAACTCAGCCGTGAAAACAGACGCGGGGGCTGGCAGAGCCCCGGTGACTTCATACAGAGGGCATACGGCGTGGAAACTGACCATCTCTTCGGACTTGGAGCCATCCGTATACACTGGCACGGTTACAGCGTGACGAGAGATGTGATCAAAAAAGGCCGAAAGCAATACTCCAGGCGCTTTGAGAGCCGTTGACGATAAAACTAGACGATGCCATCATGTGTACAGGCGAGTAATGCACTGTGCACGGCGCAAAGATAATGGCATCTCCCCAGCATCAACAAGCAGGCTTTCAATAGGGGAAGTGCGGAAGGCACCGGTCGCCAAGCGAAGGTCGGTGTGGTGGATCAGGTCCACCTTCTGCAATAGACGTTCAGCTGCGGAGCGGATGAATGAAACTCACATCCGTAGTGGAGCTTCGAACGGACAAAGGATCGATAAAAAAGTACGCCAGTAGCCCTATCAGTGCCCCAAGTGCTGAACGTCACGGAACGGAGAATATCCATGGCGCGGGTACAAAAGATCCTAAGGCTGCGAATATGAGCCTCCCAGGTGAGGCGTCGGTCGAATACAAGACCAAGGAAACAGTGCGATTCAAGCACTTCCAGGCGCACCCCATTAAGAAACAAGTCTGGGTTGGGGTGGAGCCGTGGATTGCGACAGAAGTGTGCCACCTTAGTCTTGGTCAAAGAAAACCGAAACTTGTGCGCCTCGGCATAGCGAGAGATGCAGTTCATTGCCTGTTGAGGTCGACACTCCAGAGTTGGCATCTGGGCTTCGCCAAAATAAATCGAAAGGTCGTCCACGTATAGCGTAGCAAGAACATATTCTGGCAGCACCGAGGTAATGCCGTTGATGCTTAAGGCAAAGAGTGTAACGCTGAGGACACTTCCCTGCGGGACTGCCTCTTCCTGCTCCCTTAGGCCAGAGAATGCCCCCTTTCCCCCGCCACCCTTACGCGGAATCGGCGATCTGACAAAAGTTCAGATATAAAGACCTGGAGGCATCCCCTCGCCCCTATCGTGTAGAGGGTCTCCATGATACCGTATCGCCATACGGTATCAAGCCTTCTCCAGATCGAAAAACACCGTGGCGAAATGCTGTCTACGAAAGAATGCCTCGCAGACAACATTTTACAATCGAAGCAGAGCATCCGACGTGGAATGGAACTTGTGGAAGCCGCACTGCGCAGAACAAAAATGGCCTCCGCTGTACAGAAAAAAAGGCTTATCTAACATTTACCAATTTCTCCATCAACTTGCACACGCAGGAGGTTAAGAAAATTGGGTGGAAACCGGCTGGGGTAGAATTATCTCTCCCCGGTTTGCGAAAAGCTAGCACATTAGCGATTCGCCAGGGTACTGGGAGGTTACCGTCTACCCAGATCCACTTGAACAAATCTAAGAGAAAGGCCATTTCTTGCTCACCCAGGTGTCGAAGCATGGCGTAGGGGACATCGTCCGGACAATGGGCGGTGTCGTGGCACGAAGCAAGAGCGGAACGCTACTCTCTCAGAGTAAACCTGTCGTTGAAGGGTTCTTCGCCTCTGGAGGTAAAGACAAGCCGGAGGCCTTCCGCGACATCACGACGTGCATTGAATGTTGGCGGAGCAGCATCCCGGCTAGAGAATGTGAAGAAAGTGGTCGCGGAGGATTCCGCCACGGACGCGGGGTCTCAGATTGCGGTCCCATTCTCCTGGAGAACGAGAGGGGGGTCCTGCGAGAATTTGCCCCGAATCCTTTTGACTCGCTTCCACACATCTGCTAGAGGCATCTTCCTTTTAAGTAAAGACACGTATGCCCGCCAAGAAGAGCGGAAGGCGTGCTTGGAAATATACCGGAGCCTATCCCTAGCCCGACGAAATTCAGTGACAGTGAAATCGTTCGGGTGGCGCTTATAGCTAATGTAGGCATAAGGCTTCTGTTTGAGGGCCGTCTTACACTCGGCCGACCACAACGGGAGTGGTCGGCGTGCAAAACGGTCAGACGTTTGGGGAATAGTATTCAGTCTCGCAGCGGTGAGGTTGCCGGAATTGAACTCAATGGCCTCATCTACCGACATAAACCCTCAGGCTGAGATAGAGAAACAGGCATTTCCTGAATAGCAGGCCACCGCGCCCGCGCCAAGCACCACTGAGGTGTGCTGTCAGGCGGCAGCAGACCAGAAAATGATATTTGAATGGGAAAGTGATCACTACCATGGAGGTCTTCGATCACCCCCCCCCCCCCAATCAAAATCAGGATGTGCATCCGGAGAGCACAGAGATAGATCGAGGCAAGAAAATAAAGCGGTTCTCAGTCAGTGATGCGTAAACTCATCCACATTTAGGACAACTATCTCAAGCTCTCCGATCAGATCGGCAAGGACTTGTCCCCTGGAATTTATTGAGTAGTCTCCCCAGATAAGATGTCTGCTGTTCAGATTTCTAAGCAAGAGAAAGGACTTCGGCAACTGTGCCACGACGCGGCGGAAGTCCCTCGCTTCTAAGGCAGCTGAGGGTGGAATGTACGCTGAAATGATAGTATACCTCCTATCCAGGTGAAGCTGTACAGCCACTACCTGAAAAGAGGTATCTAAAGTGAAAAGAAGAACGGAGACATCATGCCGGGAGTAAACCGCGCATCCCCCATCACGGCCCCCATCTGGTGGTGGTGGGGTCGCAAAACCATTATACTCCGGGGGGGGGGCAGTCAGGGGGCATGCACCTAGCATGGTCTCCTGCAGAAAAATAGCTAACGAGAAACGGGACGAGACGAGCCCCCACAGCTCCTCCCAGTTGTCCCGGATTCCATGGCAATTCCATTGAAGGAATATGCCCTCTAGGCCTAGCTCAGAGGAGACGCGGGCGCTCTCTTCGAACAGAAGACCCTCACGGGAATGACCGTACGCTTCCAGGAGGCAGAACCCAGGGCGCTGTCGACCGGACAATGCGCTGAAGGCGCTGTCTTCTTCGAAGACTTATTTGGGAAGGTGGGCTCGCCATGCCAGTCTTTTCCTCCTTCCACCTCGAAATCTTAGACATGCGTGGCGGCTTCGGAGGCAGAGGGACCTCTTTTCGAGGACCCACCATCTGCGAGCCACCCAGCCCACCACTATGCGTGGGCGAAGGAGCCGAAGCTTTTTTCTTGCTATCCTCCTTTCGGGGGACAGCTTTAGGGACCCCGGAAGATAACCTGGCGACCAACTTTAGGGTTATTGGCTCCTGTGAGTCTAACGACTCGGTGGAGGAGTGTGGCCGTTTCGCCTTACGGGAAACAGTCACGCTGGGGAAAGGGGGGGAGGCACCCTGGTTTTATCCTGGGCCTGGTGGTGAACCCTTTGTGCTGCCAACTTTCCTAGGGGAGCACCCGGGTTCAATAGAATCCAGACAAGGGCTCCGAATGGGCGCGGAAATGACCGTGTCTGTTGGCCTGGATGGGCCAGGAGCAGAAGGTGTCTTTCTAAGTATTGAGGCGTAAGACGTCCCAGTCAGAGCCGGGTGCGCCAGGACCAAGTCATTAGCCTCGCGGAATGAGAGTCGATCCTGGGCCTGAACGGCCAGGATTTCTTTCTCAAGGAGATATGCACCATATTGCTTCGAAGAAGCCAGGTGTGGCTCTCCACAATCGACACACTTGGCTACACACGATTTAGACTTATCGTGTGGGGCCTTGGAGCAATTTAAACATACTTCGGGTGACCCCAACTTTGCACGTCTACGTGAGCGATTCGTATAGCCGAAGCGGTGACAGTAATAGCACCTCCGTGGCAGTGGCACGAATGCCTTCACGTGGTAGCAGTACCAACCGGCAGGCACCGACTCAGGGAGCTTGTCGCAGTCGAACGTGATGAAGAGTGTAGGAGTGGGTCTCGAGGCCCTTCCCGGTTTTCTCATCACACGCTCGACCTTGACCACCCGTGATCGGCCTGCTCTAGAGTGATATCTTCTATGGAGTAGTCCAATAGTTCCCTCGCATAAACTACTCCTTTCACAAAGTTTATGGTAGAGTGTGGTGTCACACTCACCGGGGTGCCATCATGTGTCCGAAGAGCACTTAGCTTGGCCGCCTCTCAGGGACCCACCACATTTGACATAATGCTCCCGTCCGAGAAATGGGTCACCATCGGCTCTCTACCAATTACACTAGCTAATGCTCTCCTGTGATGGATCATGTTGCCCTTGGACAACATGTTGCCATCACTGGAATGAATAACTAAGAAGCGTTTGAAGCCAGCGTGCTCGAAAACGCTAGGCAATCTCTGAATGAGGGGCCCCGACGTAATCGAGGCGCCGCTCTGCGCACTTTTGGTCTTTTGGGGTGATTCCCCGCCCAGGCATGCACCGGGGCCGGACGTGCCGATATTGGCTTGGTCGCCTTTAAGGATGTTAGCAGCCTCGTCCGTCCCCGCGGTTCCCGTGGAGGGAGAATATCCCCGATTCTTTTTAGTCTTGTTTTTATTTGTCCTTTTCTTTTTAGGATAGGAGGGCGGGGAATAGATCCACTTCTCCCCTCACCCAGCAGGACCCGCCAGGCCAGATAGGCCGACCTCTGCAAGGTCCTTCGCCAAGATGGTGAAGGTCCCAGCAGTCGTTGGGGCACCGACCAGAGGAGGAGATCCCTCCACTGCATGTGATGTCTTAGCAGCCCGACCCTTCTGGCAAGGGCCATGCACAGGAGCAGAATCGGGCTCAGTGTTTGATGCCGAGTCCGAATCTGCCCCCATGGAAGGCCCCACCTTCTGAGGATGGGTCTGGGCTGCGTCAGGGATCATGTCTATCTCATGCGGCCTCCATTTGGCCATCCCTCCCCATCACATCACAGGTCATGTCAGTTTCGTTCATGTTCTTTTGGGGGGCATAGGCCTTCACCCCCGCTAGATTTAATATATGGGCCAGCAGGTCTTTAGAGGGAAGCGGCTGATGGGACCTTTTTTTTCTTCTCCCCCTAAGGGGGTTTGCTTTACCGAGCATTGGAGTCACGTGGTGACTCCAATGAAAGGGATGAGGGGGAGTACCCTGCACCCGTAGGCACTTAAGAGGAGTAAGCCTCCTCTCCGGTTGAAGAGTTATAGAGGATCCACTGGGAAACCACAGGGGAGGACCTCCATTTTCTCTGTGGAGCTGCCGAAGGGCAGCTCCGTCGTTCTTAAAGGGGAAATTGGAAGAGATGTAGGGTTTTCTAAGTTTTCATCATTGGGCATTGTGACCCTTTTTTTGTACTGGATGCAAACGCTAATCAACCTTCGCAGTGGCCCGCTCAGCGAAGGGTGAGTACAGGCCTGGCAGAGCCAGGTGCCGCCATTATGGACCACCCCTCCCACTTGGTGGCCTGGCAGTCAATCAGCATGGCGGCTCCACCTTGGACCGGCGTAAAATTGCTCGCTGCTAAGCGCAGCGAGCAAGTTGAGGTATTCTCCCTCTCAAAAAGAGAACCCCGAGAGAATTATTCATTCATGTCAATAGCCGCAAGCCGATTCGCAATAGCATAGGACCGCTGAGAGATGACAATGGCGTGTTATGGAATTCAGAACAAGACATCGCCAACGTGTTGAACGGCTACTTCGCTTCCGTATTTAGAAGAGAATTTGACGGTCTAGCTCCGAGGCTATGGGTTCATATCGAAGAGGCCGAAAATCTATGCCAAATAGTCTTAAACAGAAACGAAGTAGTAGCCAGACTAGGAAATCCTAACCCGTATAAGTCTCCAGATCCTGATGGCTCTCTTCCTAGATTCCTCCGAAAGTTGTTGAAGAGGTCGCTCCACATCTCACTACCATTTTCAACAAATCTATGTAAACAGGAGAGGCGCCGGAAGACTGGAGAATAGCAGACTTAACTCCCATCTATAAGAAGGGGGACCGCGAATGCTCGAGTAATTACCGGCCTATTAGTCTGACATCCATCGTAGGCAAACTACTCGAGGGGATAATCGTAGACCGTATAGTGCAGCACTTAGAGCCGCACAACCTGATCTTGGATTCCCAGCAAGGATTTCGCAAGAACAGTTCATGTCTCACAATCTACTAGATTTTTTCACAGTATTTTGAGTGAGTATGACCGTAGTCGAGCTGTGGATATCTTATAGCCGAACTTTCAAAAAGCCTTTGATAAGATACCACACCGCAGGTTGATAAATAAAGTCCGCGCCCTTGGCATTGCCGGCAAGGTAGCCGAATGGATAGAAAACTGGCTCTAGGGATGGAGGCAACGAGTAAAGATCAACGGAATAGCCTAGCAATGATCCCCTAGTTAGTACCATCATCTACATCAATGATATAGAAGAAGGACTAATATGCTCGATAGCCAAGTTCGCCGACGATAGTAAGCTAGGAGGTAGTGTGAGCTCGCGAGAAGGAGTGGATCGCCTGCAAAATAGCCTTCTCAGGATAGGCGAGTGGTCAGAAAGGTGTCAAATACCATTTAAACTTGATGAGTGCAAAGTAATGCACATCAGCCATGCTAACCCTCGGAAAAACTACTTGCTAGGCAAACAACTAGATACCAATTACCTTGTGAAAGAATTAGGCGTGCTAATCAGCATTGATGTAAAGTTCTCCTGGCAGTGCCCCCAGGCGGAAAAGAGGGCCCAGCGAATGCTGGGGTATATAAAGAGTCATTTTTGCTTCAGAAATAAGCAGATTGTTCTCGCTTTGTACAACTCTCTAGTTCGGTCACACCTTAAATTCGCCATACAATTCTGGTCCCCAACCCTGAGAAAGGACATTGAACGGCTGGAAAGGTACTGGAAAGGGTACAGGCCAGAGCCATAAAACTGATCCCTTCCCTTAGACATAAAACTTATCAGCACAGGCTATGAGAACTGGGGACGTTCTTCTTGGAGACGCGCCGGTTAAGAAACCAGTTAATTGAAACTTTTAAGATAATGTGAGGAGTTGAAAACATAGATCACAGGAGGCTGTTTACGTTGAACGCAAATGCTACACGTAGCCACAGTTACAAACTGGAATTATCTCAATTCTATACTAGAATTTGCGGAAACTTCTTCTCGTACAAAATCTGCGGAACGTGGATCCGTTTACCTTCAGAAGTGGTGAACAGTTCGTCAGTTGAACAGTTCAAATCTCGACTTGACAAGATAATCCACACCCTGACCTAGATGGTACCACCTTAGTATAGATTATAGATCTAAGTAAAGTAGATAGGTTTCAACGTTTTTGTAAAAATTTCCTGTTTGTGTTCTTTTTTTCAGCACATTCAGGTATCGTTTCAGCTTTCTGGCCAACAAATGCGGGTGGGCGAGATGTGCGGGCAGAGCCTTCATCTATGCTATACTTTCTCGTATGCCTTAGGTTAGGGCCTTCCCAAAATAGTATTTTCACGGTATGGTCAGCAATGTTCTTTGAGGTACACCTATTCCTTGTGACTCCATGCGACTCTCTCTATCTCTTGGTCACTTCCTCAATCCCTCTCTAAGTATCTCTCAGTCATTCCCTCAGTCGCTCTAAGTCAGTCTCCCAACCACTCTGTCTCGCTCTGAGCCTCTTAGCCTCACTCACTATCTCTCTGTTTCTTTATCTATCAATTTTTCTATCTCTATGTATCTCTATCGCTCTCTAGATCTATCTCTTTCCATCTCTTTCAGCCTCTCCCAATTTTCTTTTAGGCTGTTTCTCTCTCTCTCTCTCTCTCTCTCTCTCTCTCTCTCTCTCTCTCTCTCTCTATCTATCTATCTATCTATATTTCCCTCATTCCTCTTTCTCTCATTCTGTCTCTCAGTCTTTATCAGTCTTTGTCTGTCTTTCTCGGTCTATCTCTCAATTTATCTCTGCCGATCTCTGGTCCCCTACAATGCATAAGGACATAGATAGACCTGAACGTGTCTAGGCTAGGGCCACTAAGCTAATTCCCTCACTTAGGCACAAAGGCTATCAGCGTAGGCTTCAATAATTGTAGTTTTCTCTTTGGAGACCCGCCGATTACGAGGCCAGCTAATAGAAACCTTCAAGACTTTAAAGGGTGTCGAAATCGTGGACTACGGAAGGATGTTCACGTTGAGAACAAACCCGCCTCGTAACCATGGTTACAAGCTGGATTTGCCCCTATTTGCGGGAACTACTTCTCGTATAAGATCTGCGCTACATGCAATCGTTTCCCGGTCGAGGTGGTAAATAGTTCATCTATAGAACAATTAAAATCTAGACTGGACGATGTCATCCATGAATATGTATAGAACGTAGATTATAGAAACAAGTAAAATAGGTTTCAGCTATACAATTAAAATTTCATGATTGTGATCCTTTTCCAAATTAAAATCAGGTGTCTTTCCGCTTTCTGTGCCCGCAAAAGCGGGTGGGATAGGTTGTAGGGGAGAGCCTTCGCCTGTGTTATGCTTTGCCTTAAGCTATAGGTTAGGGCCTTCCAAAAATAGTGCCTCTACGGTATGGACATCAATGTCCTTTGAGTTACAACACTTCCTTTTGACTCCTTATGACAGTCCCAGTCCCCCTCTCAGTCTCAAGCTCTATCTCTCAGTTAATGAGTAAATTACTAAACAACGCTGTATATAATATACATAAGAGATGCCAGAGTCAGACAAATAACCCTCCCACACCTGCCACAGAACGGGTTTCCCCTGCCTCACCTGACCGAAGGCACAGGGTAGGGACCCCCTCAACCCTAGCTAACCCAACCCAGATGTCCAATACGCCCTCCCAAGCCACACCTCCAAACCCATTTAATTTCCATGTAACTCCTCGCCCTACCGACAACCCATTTAATTTCCATGTCACTCCTCGCTCAAGCAGCTGCCTCCCCTCCCCGATCCCCCCGGCCCTGACCCCCACCCCTACCCACAGACAGGAAAACTAATGAATAGTCTCACCTCCTCACCTTCAAAAGTCATCAGTACAATCAAAATAATAACTTTTAATGCACGTAGCCTTAGAAAACATATTACAGAACTTAAATGGCTAATAGCAACGGATAGGTTGACATCATAGCCTTAACTGAGACCCATCTACAAATAGGCATAAAAGACTTATTATGTGAATACATGCTAGAAGGCTATAGATTATTTTACAAAAACAGGGCTAATGGAAGGCTTGGAGGAGGAGTTGGACTATATATAAGATCGGAATTAAAAGTAACTGAGGTAGAACTTACAAATAATGGAGTGGAGCTGATCTGTGTTAAACTACATTTACGAGATTTTAAAATAAACATAAGCGCTGTTTACCGTCGCCCAAATACTACCGTTAATGAGGTCCTGGAAATATATAGAATCTTACAAGAAACATTACAGGAGGAACAAACGCTATTACTGGGAGATTTTAATTTACCTAATATCTGCTGGGACTTGAATATAGGGACTAGCCAACAAGAAAAATTAATGACAAATTTCATCGATACTAATTATTTACACCAATGCGTAAGGGAGCCAACCAGAGGAAATAATATACTAGACCTAGTTATTGCATCCCAGGAAAATTTAATATCAACTCTGGCCGTAGCGGAACATATAGGTACATGTGACCATAAACTAATCCGCTTTGATCTAAATGCCAGGTATTCAACTACCAATAACTATTCAAAAGTACCAGACTACAGTAAAGCTAACTTAGAGGGCCTCAGAGAAGCCCTGGGAAATATTCACGAGCAGCTGATAGAAATAGAAGATGTAATTCAACTTTGGAATAAATTTAAAGAACTATTTTTTATAGCCCAAGAAAACCATGTTCCTCTTAAGACAAGGAATAGTAACGCGAATAGAGGCAATCCGCCATGGTTTAATAATGACATCAAACGAGCAATTAGAGATAGGAACCGTCTCCACACATTTTTAAAACACAATAGAAGCTATCAAGTTAAGCAACAATATAACACTAGCAGAAGAAAGGTTAAAACACTCATAAGATCAACGAAACGTCAATACGAAATCGAGATAGCGAAAGCAAGCACCACTAATCCCAAACACTTCTATACTTATATCAATAGAAATAGGCAAATGAGAAGCGGGATTGGCCCTTTGAAAAACCAGTTGGCTGAAATTATTTCAGATGATATGGGTATGGCTAATACCCTAAACGAGTTTTTTAGTTCAGTCTTCACCTTAGGATATATTAATGACGATAACAACGAGGATATACAGGTCAGACACCCATCACTAAGGAGCCTGGAAGTAAATTCGCAACTATTAATTGATAAATTAAAGAAAATGAACTCATACAAGACTCCTGGCCCTGATAAATTTTACCCGAAAATCTTAAAACATGTCCATAATGAGTTAGCAGTGTCACTTGCTCTCATTTTTTACAAATCTCTCGAGCATGGGGTCGTCCCTGATGATTGGAGGGAAGCTAACGTCACACCTATCTTTAAGAAGGGATGTAAAAACCAGGTCAGTAATTACAGACCCATTATCTTAACCTCAGTAGTTGGAAAGTAGCTCGAAACGTTCATTAGAGACAAACAAGTAGAGTTGCTCGAAAGCAATAACCTTATACGAGATAGCCAGCATGGTTTTAGGTCTAAGAGGTCGTGCTTATACATACCTAATTGACTTTTACCATAACCTTTTCAACCTATATAACAATACTAAATCATTAGATATAATTTACCTGGATGTAAAAAAGGCATTGGACAAAAATTGTCGATCAGAAACTCATGAACAAAGTGCGTACGCTAAGAATTAACGGTAATATATACGGAGGGATTAGTAGCTGGTTAAAAAACAGGAAGCAGGGAGTGATAATAAATGGCGTGGAATAGGACTGGGTATCTGTTACCAGCGGTGTTCCTCAGGCATCCGTCCTAGGGCCTATTTTATTTACTATATACATCAATGACATAGACGTTGGAATAAATAATATCATATCTAAATTTGCAGATGACACGAAAATAGGTAACTCAGTATTATGCGAAGAGGGCAGGGCTAGCCTGCAAGCTGATATAAATATAATTACCGAATGGTCAGAAAAATGGCAAATGCTATTTAATATCGACAAATGCCAAATCCTTCAGTGCGGAGCAAAAAACAAAAAATACAACTGTACAATGCAAGGCAGCTTAATAAACACAACCAGCAGGTTAAAGATTTAGGAGTAATAATTACAGAAAACTTAAAAACATCAAACCAATGCGCAGTTGCTGCAAACAAAGCTAACACAGCACTAGGATTTATAAAAACAAACTTTACTTATAAAAGCGAAGAGATAATTATGCCATTATATAAAAGTATTGGCAGGCCCCATCTCGAATACGCTGTACAGTTCTGGGCCCCTTACTTAATGAAAGACATAGATAAATTAGAAGCTGTACAACACAGAGCGACAAAACTTATCCCGTCAGTACGTAACAAACCCTACCATGAGAGGTAAAAAAAACTCAATCTATTTTCCCTCAGAAAACGAAGACTAAGGGGGCAGCTTATCGAATGCTTCAAAATACTTAAAGGATTTAACAACATTAATGCCAATAACTTGTTCACACTGACAGGGGAGTGTCCCACCCGTGGACATGATTCAAAACTTCAGGGTAAAGAGCCACTATGGATGTAATAAAAAACTTCTTCACTTACTCGATTATTAATGATTGGAATAATTTGCCAAACGAGGTAGTGGACAGCAGCACTATAGATTCATTTAAAATGTGATTAGACAAACACTTAACAAATATTGGAATTGTTTAGCATAAGCTACAAAATAAAATAATATTACAAAAAATATAACTCTTTCAGGTGTATGTAAGTGTTTTTCATATTCATTTTATTTAATTACTATTCAATGCGAATTTCCTTCAGGTACTGTCTTCTTACACCTGCAAGGTACTTTTCCAAAAATATTTCATATATGGCTGTTGCCGGAGGGAGTGGAGGGTGGGGAGAGCCTAAAACTTTTCTATCCTTTACTTCCACTATTCTATGTGTAAGTGGCAGTAGATTTAAGGTCAGATCACCTTAGTTTTGGCTGTAAGGCCCGTGTGATCTGTGTATCTATGTAACTCTATGTAACTGTAACTCTGTCTCTCTTTGTCTCTATCAAGCTCTATCAATTTATTTCTTAGTCTTTCTTGAACTCTATCTGTCTCTCTATCACACTCTCTCTCTCTCTCTCATTCTCTCTCAGTCTCTCCCTCATTCTCTCTATATCTCTGTCCTCTCAGTTTTTCAGTATTTCTCTCAGTTTCTCTCTTTCATTCTATCTCTTTCAGTTTTTTGCTCTGTTTCCTTCTCGCTCTGTTTCTCATTTTCTTTCTCTCTCAGTATCTGTATCAATTTCTGTCTCAGTCTCCTTCTCTCTCGGAATATCTATCTCACTCTTTATATCATCATTTCGTCTCTCTCAATCTCTCTCACTCTCTTTTTATCTATATCTCTCCCTCTTTCTCTCTCTGACTATCCTTCACTCTTTCTTCCACAGCCTTTCTCACTATCTCATACTCTTTCTCTCTTTCTCTCTCTCCCTTAATCTCTCTTGTTCTTTTTTATTTATTTCTATCCCTCTTTCTCTCTCTGACTATCTCTCACTCTTTCTTTCTCATCCTCTATCACTTTCTCTCATATTCTTTTTCTCACTTTCTATATCACCCTTTCTCATTCACTCTCATTCTCTCTCACTCTCTCTCTCTCACCATCTCACTTTTTTTCACATTCTCTCTCACTCTCTCATAGACACTATCTCATACATTCTCACATGCTATCTTAGTCTCTATCTCTCTCTCTCCTTTTGTTCTCTCTCTTCTCCCCCCCCTCTCATAAGTACATAGCAACTTAGTTTTGAAACCACACACTTTTGTACACGCAGACTAGAGCCAGATCTGAAATATGCGTACATGAAAATCTGTCGAGCGTCGTCCCCATTCGCCTCAGGGCGTTAAATTTAACCAGTTCACCTGACATGCAGGAAGACAAGGGTCGGCGAGCTTAACGTAATTATCCCGTGATATCTTTCGCCACTGGAACAAAGGCCGCCCTATACATCCTAACCCTACGCAATCTCGGCACTACGAACCCCATCGACACTGTTCAAAGTCCGTAACCGGCGATTTTCCAGTTAGCGAAGGGTTAGAGAGGGGATGATACAGGGAGGACTCTACTTCTGGGGGTTTGTGACGAGTCGGGAATCAGGAAGGGGGGAGTGATCTGGCTTTCGGCGCACCGCGTGCTCCTATTCTAATCCGCCTCTCCGGAACGCGAGTCCGACCGGTCCAATTCACTTTGCCGGTGAAATTGCGGATGGTGGATCGTTGACTCGCGAAATTACAATTCTTCTTTGCTCAGAAAATGCTATTATCCCGAGGAATAGATTCCATTAAACGTTAGTTTAGATTATCTTTGGCAAAAGATCCATTATTGCAACGTTTAGGCGATCGATGGCTCAAGAGAGGTTGAACGCATAGCCACTGATTGATCTTTAATCAGCTATTTGGGTCGAAGAGGGAATTGTCACAGACGCCATCACGCTCGACAGCGGAAGGTGAGAGGAGAAAATAAACAATAAAAGACAGGAAGGAGAAGAGTGGAAAACAAAGGAAGATAAAGGTTCGAAATAATTTGGAGGAAGGGGTAATTTGGTAAAAGCGACAATAACACTATAAAAAAATAGCACCGAATCCTGTTTCGGAGACTACTCGACGAAGAGAGCGTGATTTCGTTATGGAACCTGGCCATTTTGCCTGATAGATCCAGGGCTAATATTTTAATCTTGAACGTATAAATCATGATCGAGGATTTGTCCTTGTAATTATGAGAGGACGAGAGAGTGAGAGAGAACGAAAGATTGCAAAACAACTCTGGAACAACAAGACTCTATCAGGATTCCATCCCAGTCGAAATAGGACGGAATAAAATAGGTCGCTTGGATTGACAGAATCAGACTAATTCTTTGACGCAATACACATAGCAACATCTGTGGCATTTTACACTCACAAATACACACAGGCCCCATCGCGCACACCCCAATATTTTTTTTTTTCAAATATCTCAAGGAGACATTAGTTCGTGCCTTTCACTAAGATCCAGTTCGTGAGTACATAGAGGGCTTTAGCATAATACGATTCGTGAATACTCTATAGAAGGGTTGAATAAGTTCTGATTTGTGAGTAAGATTCCATTCATGATTGTATAGAAGGCTTGAATAAGATCTGATTCGTGAATACAGTATCGTCCAAAAGTAGAGAACAAAATACCAAAATATATATTTTCTTGAAAATACTCTTTTGATTTTCATAAAAAATGCACAAAATAATCTTATAAATTTGCCTCTGATAATGTCCAAGTTTCATTTTATAGAACCACAGATAAAAAAAGCTTAGGAGAAAAGTAATCTGTATTACTTCCAAAGAATATTCTGTGCTATTCTTATGAAAATTAGAAGAGTATGTTTAAGAAAATGTAGATTTTGGTATTAGTTCTCTACTTATGGACGGCACTACTATACATCATAGAAGGCTTGAGTAAAATTCGAATCGTGAGAGCATAAAAGACGCGTAAATTTGGAGTAGGGAGGAAACCATGGAAGGCTTGAATAAAGACCTATTCGCGACTATTCCTGCCTTTTCGTGGGTGTTCGTGACTATTTTTGATTGTTCTTGACTATTCCTGACCGTTCGTGAATATTCTTGACTTTTCTTGTCTGTTCGTGACTGTTCCTAAATGTGTCCACTCAACCATACTATTCGACACTCTGACCAGCTGCCTGGTCAGACATTTTATCCTGGAAGGGGAGGGGGGCGTGTGGCCTTGTTATGTGGCATTCCGGGTGGAGTGCCAATTGTGGTCTGCTTCACGGCAGCTCTCTACTGAAACCCGCAACGGAGCGTCAAATCAAGAAAGCCAGCCCAACCATGCTTAGGAGTGGTCCTTTGAGCAACACCACCGCAGGTGAATCTGCGGCTATAAATCATCCACTTTCTTTACAATCTCTCCTTATCAACTTGCTGCAGGAGATGCAATCGTTGATTTTCGCCTTTTAGTTGTAAGAAATAATAATAATAATAATAAATCTTCACTGAGATAGCCACGAGATGGTGCAATCTATGGGAAAATCTAAGGTCGGTAAGATAGTGTGAGAGAATCCTTTGGTGCAGAGAGGGAACCGTGTTGTTGGCTAGTTTCCAACGAAGTCCCTCATAAAAGCTGGTAAGATTCCCATTGGAGATCAAGAGAGCTGATAAGATCCCCGTTTGAGACCCAAAGACCTGGTAAGATCGCTGCTGGAGAAGAAAGAGCTGGTAAAATTCCCGTTGGAGACGCAGGTAGCTAGTAAGATCCAGGAACAAAGAGCTGCTAAGTTCTCAATTAGGGAATCAGAGAGCTGGTAAGTTCTCAATTAGGGAATCAGAGAGCTGGTAAGATCCTCTTCTGGAGAGGCAGATACCTAGTACGATCGCCTTTTCAGGCCTAGAGAGCTGATAATAACCCCGTTAGAGTATCAGCATACTAGTAGTATCCCTAATAGAAGCGCAGGTAACTGATAAGGCCCCCATTGGATGCTCAGAGAGCTGGTAAGATCGCCATTGGAGACCTTGATAGCTGGTAAAGTCCATGTTGGAGAGACATAACACTGTTAAGATCCCTGTTTGAGACGCACATAGCTGGTACGATCACCGTTGGAGGTCCAAAAAGCTGTTAAAATCCCTGTTGGAGCATCAAAATTATGAAAAGGTTCTTAAGAAAGACGCAGGTAGCTCATTGGATCACTATTTGACTCCCAGGGAGCTGGGAAGATCCTCATCTGAGCAAAAGAAAGCTGGTAAGATCCATGTAAGAGAAGCAGATTGCTGGTAATATTGACCTTGTTGTAGCATCAGAGACATGATAAGATCCACATAAAGATGCAGAAAGCTGATACTGATAAGATACCCGTTGCCGAAGCAAAGAGCTACTAAAAACCTCGTTGGAGGCCTCCAGAGCTCTTAATATCACCGTTGTATCATCAGAGTGCTGGTAAGTTTTATATTCGAGAAACAGATAACTGATAAGATCCCTATTGGTCACCAAGATAGCTGGAAAGGTCCCCAATAGAGACCCAGAGAGCTGGTAAGATATTTGCAGAAGACGCATATAGCTTCTAAGTTCCACATTAGAGAAACAGAGAGTAGTAAGATTCCCGGTGGACGCCCAGAGACCTGATAAGATCCCCATTAGACGCACATAGAGCTGCTAATATCCCCGTTGTAACTAAAGAGATCTAGTAAAATCCCCGTTACGGACAGAAACGGCAGGTAAGATCCCGATTGAATGACAATGAGCAGATAAGATCACCGTTTTAGACAAAGATAGCTAGTAATATCCGCGTTCGATGCCCAAAGAACTAGTACGATCCCCATGGGAGACAGAAATATGATAAACTTTCCGTTGGAGACCCAGTAAGGTGGTGAGATCCTCATTTAAGCCCAAGAGAACTAGTAAAAAACCGGTGTTAATCCAGAGAGATGGTAAGATACTCGTTAAAGACGCTGATAACTGATAAGATCCATATGAACGCCGAGAGACCTGATAAGATCACCTTTGGACGATGGGAGAACTGGAAAGAAACCTATTGGAAAACCAGTAAGCAGATGAAATACCCGTTGAAGACTTTGAGAGCTGGTAAGATCCAATTTGGAGATGTAGATAGCTGTTAAGATTGACGTTGACGACGCAAAAAGAGGATAAGATTCCCGTTAGAGATAAGGAGAGAGATAGAGATAGTAATATCCCATGCGGAGTGACCTAGATAGCTGTCAAGATCACCTTTGAAGCACCATGAAGCTCCTAAGCTCCCTATTTGTTACCTATAAGCTAGAAGGATTCCTAAACAAGACGCAGATAGCTGATAAGAGCCCCGTTGGACGCCCAGAGAACTATTAAGATTCCCATTGTATGCAAGAGAGCTGGTAAGATCCCTGTTGGAGACCTACAGAGCTGGTAAGATCCTTGTTGGATGCTAAGAGAGCTTGTATTGCCTATATTGAAGAATCAAAGAGCTGGTAAGATCCCCGGTAGATAAACAGAGAGCTAGTAAGATCCCTGTTGGCAGGGCAGATAGCTGGTACGATCCTCTTAGATGGCCAGCTAACTGATAATATTGCCGTTGGACCATCAGAGGGTTGATAAGTTCCCTATTAGAGACACAAATAGCAGAAAAGGTCTTCATTGGAAGTCTAGAATGCTAGTAAGATTCCTTTTGGATGCTCTGGGACCACATAGGATGTACTTTGGATGCTTATAGAGCAAGTAAGATCCAAGCGGAAGAGCTAGAGAGCTGATAAGAGCACTATTGGATACAAATAAAGCTGTTGAAATTCACATTGGAAACACAGACAGGTGCTGGTATGATCCATGTCTGATGCCCATAAATCTGATAAGATCACTATTGGAGAATCAAATAGCTGTGAAAATCCCTATTTGAGACCCAGAGAGCTGGTAACATCCCAAATGGAGACACATAACTCGTACGATACACGCTGGAATCCCAGATAGCTGGTAAGATCCCCTTTAGAGAACCGAAAGCTAGTAAGGCTAGATGAAGCCCCAGATATCTGATAATATCCCCATTGGAGCCAAAGAGAGCTGGTAAGATCACAATTTGACATCAAGTGAGCTGGTAAAATCCTCGCTGGGGACGAAGATAGCTGATATGATCCCGAATGGAGACGCAAATAGGGGATAAAATCTAAGTTGGAGAAGCAGAAAACTTGTAAGATTACGTTGTAGAAGCAAAGAGCTAGTGAGAACCCCTTTGGACACTAAGAAAAATGATACGTTCACCGTTGGAGACTCAGAGAGGTGGTAAGATCAACGGTAGAGTCGTAGAAGGCTGGTAGAGTCCTTGTTATAGACCTAGAGACTGATAAGATCACAATTGGAGAGGCTAAAGAGCTTTTAATACCTACGATGGAAACCTAGAGAGCGGAGACGATCTACAGTGGACGACTAGAGAGCTGAAGATATCACCGTTGTAAACCAACGTAAGTCTTAAGATCCCCATTGGAGACGCAATAAATTGGTAACATCCCCGATGGAGACCCAGAGAGCTCATAAAATCCCAGTTGGAACCTCAGATAGATGGTGAAATCCCCATTAAGGATTCATAAAGCTGGTAAGATCCCCGTTGGAGCCCCAGCAAGCTGATAAGATCTCCATTGGTCCCCCACAAAGCTAGTAAGATAGCCAACAGAGGGCCAGATAGCCGTGAAGATCTCCATTAGAGACGCAAATTGCATTGCCGGTAATCTCCCTGTTAGATAACCATATAACTTGCAAGGTCCATTTTGGACACAAGAGACTTGGTAGCATACTCGAAGGCGATCTAGCGATCTAATAAGAGCTTCATTGGAGTCCCAGAGAGCTGGCAAGATTCCCAGTGGAGAGCCATATGGCTGTTAAGATCCAGGATGAAGCATCCGAGAACTGAGAAGATCCCTATTGAGTACGCAAGTAGATGGCAAGATCTTCATTAGAGACTCATATATACTGTAAGCTCTCGTTTGAACGCTAAGACGGCTGGTAAGATCATTATTGAAGAAATAGAGAGCTTATAAACTCCCAATTGGACAACTAGAGAGCTGGTAAGATCCCCTTTGGATATGCAGTTAACTAGTAAGATCCACGTTGGAGACCAGTAAAGCTGATAAGATCCCTCTGACGTTGCCTATAGCTATGTAGTAAGATCCCCATTCGAAGCCCAGAGTGCTAGTAAGATCCCACTCAGTTTTGGACTCAGAGTGCTGGTACGATCCCCGTTTGACATCCAGGGAGCTGGTAAGTTCCCACTCTGGACCTGGTTAGTTAAGTTTTCCATTGGTTACCCAGATTGATGGTAAGATCCCCGTTGGAAACCCAGAGTGCTGATTTCGTGTGTTTTTCACTGTCCTTTCCACAAGACCCCAGTCCCCCAAATCGATCCATTCTTTATTTTCATAGCTCTATTTTCTTTCTTAACATCCCTTATGCTCCCATTAATTGGTGTAGGAAATCGAATCTTGTCCCCCTTGATGGCTTATTTAAATTGAGTCGTTAGCTCTTATATACTTGATGGGCTCCTGTCTCGTTTATGTGTAAACCGCATATTTTGCCGAAACACATTAACAGCCGTTCATGGCGTTGGTTCTTGATTTTATTTAAACTTTGGATTCTTTTTAGGTTGCTCTTTTTTATTACATATTGGCTGGGCTTCTATTTATAGACCGTTTTTCTTCTAAATTCTAGGCAATTCCTTCCTTTAGTATTAATATTATTCATATACAATGCAACTGATTCATTTCATTTGCTATTAACAGAGTAATATGGTTGCATTCACTAGGTAGACTCGATTTATGTACGTTTCTTGAAAAACTTTCTCACGAGGGCTTTTTAACATAAAGGTCTGCAGACCCATTGAACACGACAACTTCTTTGAAGAAACGAGATGAAGGCATGTTTTGACTAGGCCTTATTTCCCTCTCAATAACGTCCTCTTAGTTTATTAATTTTATGTTCTGTTCATAAACGCTAATCAGCAAAGGCATCATCCAGCATGAAGTGCCCAATTTAAAATACATATCTGGGTAGAATTAAAACTTGCCGAGAACAGACAAGTCGATATACAATGCTAAATTCATTTAGTGGATTTTTTTCCCCCTCAGCCTATATTTTGTGACTAAATTTGCTAGGTTGATCTGATCCAATTGACTCTTACAATCTGTCTCACTCAAAAAGTGTTCACACACTTATTTAGCTAAAACGTGGTAGAAGTGATGCATTTACCTTATAATCGCCATAGCAGTAATCTAATACACATTCAGCTGAGATATCGGATCTATTGTTAGTAGGAACCATCCAAGAGTGGATGGAATCTTGGATCTTTTGTGTTTGGTGTACATACTCCGATCCTTTTGTAAATTTTACCACTTATGCAGTTTCATATGCTAATTCCAAATATGTATTTGTTATTTTAGAGATATCATTAGTTTGCAAAAAAAATCTGATAACGGGCACTAAAGCCAAAAGATCCATAATCTCGTCTAGAATAATGTTTCAAGATGATTGCAAACTTTGCTTCAAGAAATCTGAATCCGTATGGCGTAGAAAATATGACCCTAGTGAAGAAGATTTTGCGCTGAATTTCTAAGTTTAGGCATTAAACTAATAGATTAACTTAAAATCTTTAAAAATATTTTTGAAATAAATCTTATAAATATCATTTGTATCAGAATTAGATATCCTACCCTAACTTTAAAACTAATACTTCCCCCCTCCCCCCCAAAAGCAATAAATATTTTAGAATCAGCTTAGGAAACTGCATTAAGGAAAAAATTTACAAATTGTTTGGAAATCATACACCAAACCTAAAAATCTGGACTCTTAATGATAACCACTAGCTTGGTCACTACTCAAAAATATTCCTTCAATAGGCGCTCACTAACTTATATACCTGTTATTCAGAAACTCTATTACCCCAAATCGTGTTTATAGCACTTAGTTTCTACCCTGACTTCGATTTGCCGTGTTTATCTATACCATTTTGAATAATTTATAGATTAACAATAAACTAATTAAGTTATTTACTCCAAACACAAATCCAGAAATCTGGAGATAAGTAAATCCCAAATTAATCTTGTTAACGGAATCACATATTTTCCATTTTTATATAAATCCAATTTACATCAGATTACTTTTATTTATATTTCTTCGACATGAGTCTAATTACTGCAAGAAAAGTTATCAAATTTTAAAGTTATTTTTATCTCGTTCAATTTTCGACATGGGAAAAAATTCATTCGAAACAAAACTTTTGCTACTCTTGAAGCAAAACTTAATCAGGAGCAATCTTCAAGCATAGCTACTCAGCAATAATGAAAAACTACCTTCATTTTTATTACAATAAACAACATGGATCACTTAAACAACCCCGCTCCCCTAAGATTTACTTACTGAAAACACACACCCAAAGTTTGTTTTGGCGTACAGTCGATGTGAGAACCAGACTTAGCCTCTCGTAGACGGTACACTAAATAGTGACTGTATTTGTACACACCGCAGACTTTAGGCCAGGCCTGGGCAACGATTGGCACGTGTGCCAAACGTTATACGTCAATGACTTCTTACCGGGACGGAAAGCTTAAATGCTAACCTTAAAAAAAAATATACAAAAATGTATCTCTAACTTCTTTTATATGACAAGTGATGGAATATTACCTGTTATAAATTATCTGCTATCAGTGAGGCAGCAGCAGGTCTCATTGATGGTAAATAAAAAAAAGATCCACAATTTCTTTTCTCTAGTTTGGATTTGTTACTGTTTACTAAAATTGGTAAGGATTCACTTCTATTTAATATATTTATTTTTGTAGATAAAATAACTATATTTTTTCTGAAAAATTTCTGCATTATTAGTAAAAGATTAAAAATCAATAAAAATATATCTTTAAATTCATATCCTTTTATTGTGTTTTAGTAAAGTCAAACGATTAAGAGATTGGGTATTGTAATATATTGGCATGAGAGAATTTTTTTATTCAAAGATTTAGCCGATTTCGGCAAACACAGAAAGGTTCCATACCTCTGCTTTCAGCTATTTACCTCCTAAAACATTCTGGTACTGGAGGATAGTTCGAATAATGCAAAAGCCTCGAGGAAGACCACAAACTCTTTCATAGCTCCTTGGCCTTTCCCACGAGGTAGCTATTATGTCCACATGGAGAGGGAAAGCACACGAACATTTGTGTGATGAAACACTTGAGAAATATTTTGCACCCTCTTTTAGGGGCAGGGGCTTGTATGGCATTAAATAGGGATAAGCAGTTTGGAATCTAGTTCGAAAGTGATTATTGCATGGAGCCACCTCTAGAACCGATGAATATCTGGAGATTTTAGGACTGCAGTAGATGGAGAAAAAGGCGAATGGAAATTATTGAATAATTTATAGCAAGGCTTATTTATCAAGACGAGGAAATTATTGTAGCAGTAGGTATTAAAGGATTCATGTTCTTTATGTATTAGTAAGAAAAATAGTGAAACCCAGCACAGTAAGAGTTTAGATATTGTTAAGCTTGTAGTAGAACAGCTAGTTTCTGAACCAAAGATCTTCATGTCGCTTTGGACAAAAGAATGAAGTCAGTACATTTCTGAAGCAAGTCTCTTTATAAACTGCTTCAACATATATTAGGGTAGTTTTCCTTCTTAATACTTACAACCGTATAAATATTTAGTGAAGGTCCTCACTTATCCGGAACTAAATCAAAAACAAAAGACATTTGTGCTCTGCTCCAAATTTCCGCTGTTTCTTGGCAAAGAAGACTTTTCTACTCTATTCATGAACTATCAATACAGAATTGTATACAAAGTTTGTTCCGATAAATATATTTATTTAAGTAAAAAAAAACATATTTCAAGTTTAGAAATTGGTTGGTGCTTCCCCTTGTCCGTGCAAGTTCGCTGTTCTACACTCGCCATCTCCATTGCTTTCTGTCCTCGTGTTCGCCCACACCACTGCAATCACGTATCCTGCTTTTCTATTGCCTTGTCCTTCTTTCAGCTTTTACATTAACTACTTGCTCCCAATTCAGTCAAACCAGGTGACACGGCACATCTATCTCAATATCCTCATCCGGGTCAATTGGTTTTACTATGTTGATGACACATTTGCTCTGGTAAATTATTTCGTAGATATAAATGCCTTAGTTTGCTCTTTAAACTCATGCCTTCAATCCATTTCCATTAGATTTGATGAAGAAAATGATGGAAAATTACCTTTCTTAATAATGTCAAATAATAGTCAGGTTAAACGTACTTTTAAAATACAAAGGAAACCTACCTATTCCACTCAATATGTAGGTACCTGCGTTCTCCAACCGAGTATGGGTTCTTTGAATTTGTGATCTGACTTTTATTCAAAGAGGAATTTCAACACATTGTGAATCATTCGCAAGAGTGTGTATGTAAAAAAATGGGCTTTATTTCAAGTTATAAAAGTTTATTCTGGTAGCAACACCGGGAATCAATTGCAAGTTAAATTTCTCAGATTTTCTGCTAATATTTGTGATACTTCTAGAAAATGCAAACCAAATGAAATTCAACTAGTCCTAACTAAATAGGTGGCATATATGAAATCCCCTGTGCCGACTAAACTCCAAAATACATGGGTAAAACTATATATATATATATATATATATATATATATATATATATATATATATATATATATATATATATATATATATATATATATATATATATATATATATATATATATATATATATATATATATATATATATATATATATATATATATATATATATATATATATATATATATATATATATATATATATATATATATATATATATATATATATAAAGAGAGAGAGAGAGAGAGAGAGAGAGAGAGAGAGAGATAATGTGTGTGTTAGGGGCCGCCAAAGCCTCGGGCAAATAAAATATAGATTTCAACGAGCCAATTAATCTTTGAAAAGAAGATATGGTGATATTTTTGAAAATAAATTTGTCTATGAATAGAAGGAGATAAAAATACATCTCTTCGGACATAATGCTTATTTTTCGAGTCCAATTGATAAGATTGAATCTTATTTTACTCCCTATTCGGAATTTAATTGAAGAAACCGAAGCGCCACCTTTTAAAATTTAGGCAGTGCGCAAATGTTTTTTTTTCAGGAGAGATGTGTATAAGTATATTGATTTTTTTAATATTGGATTTGAAAACACTTAATCTGGGGGGAAATTGAATATGTCTAGCGGGATTTCGCTTCCTAACCTTTTTCACCATCTTTCAAAAGTTCTCGTTGAGATTTTCACAAATTTCGTTAATATGTTCATTGAACTGTGAGTTGATTATTTCCTTGACCTGTTTCGGCAATTATTTGTTGAATTTTTGGACAAAATATTCGTTAAATTGTTCGTCAAAATGTACATTTCAGTTTGTGGAATTTTGATTGAATTTTTCATCGAAATGCTCGTTGAATTGTCTGCAATTATTTGCAAGTATTTTTTTAAATATTTGGTGAATCCTTTAAGCAAAACGTTCATAAAATTATTTGGTGAAAGCTTCAAATGCTTCGCCAAACTCATCAAAGGTTTTCGTCAGGATTGTTCCTCAAATCATTCCTTGGTTTTTTGTCAGTGTTCGTCAAATTGTTCGTTGAATTTTTTCACAGTGTTGTTCAAATTGTTCGTTCATTTTTTGCAGTATTGTTCGAATAGTTCGTTTAATTTTTTGACAATGTTCATCGAATTGCCTTACTGTTTGTCGAATTGTTCGTTATTTTTTTACAATCTTCTTCAAATTGTTCGTTGAAGGTTTTAAAGTTTTCGTCGAATTCTTCGTTTATTTTTTAACAGAATTAATCAAATCACTCGTCTAATATTTTGACAGGGTTCGTCAAATTGTTCGTTGAATTTTTTAGTATTCATAGAATTTTTCGTTGAATTTTTTGAGTGTTCGTTGATTTTTGTCAATGTGCGTCAAATTGTTCGTTGATATTTTATAGTGTTTGTCGAATTGTTCAAAATGTTCGATCACCTTTTGACAGTCGAATTGTTCAAAATGTTCGTTTACTTTTTGAGAGTACTCGTCAAACTGTTCGTTTAATATTTTTAATTTTCGTCGAATTGTTCGTTGATTTTTGTCAGTCTTCGTCAAATCATTCCTTTTAATCTTTGTCATATTATTCGTTGATTTTTTACAGTATTTGTTGAATTGTTCGTTTTTTTAGTGTTATTCGAATTGTGTGTTTTTTTTACAATATTCGTCAAATTGTTCGTTTATTTTTCACAATGTTCGTTAAATTGTTCGTTTTTTATAGTATTCGTCAAATTGTTCTTATATTTTTTTTACAGTATTCGTCAAATTGTTCGTTTATTTTTATAATGTTCGTCGAATTGTTCGTTTATTTTTTACAGTGTCCGGCAAATTATTCGTTTCTTTTTTACAGTTTTTGTCGAATTGTTCGTTTAGCTTTTTACAGTGTTCGTCAAATTTATCGTTTTATTTTTTACAGTATTCGTCGAATTGCTCGTTTATTTTTTACAGTATTCGTCAAATGATTCGTTTAATACTTTTTACAGTGCTCGTCGAATTGTTCGTTTAAATTTTTCAGTGTTCTTCGAATTTTTCGTTTTTTTTACAATTTTTGTTAAACCTTACGTTTATTTTTTGCAGTATTCGTCGAATCATTTGTTTAATTGTTTAAGGTGTTCGTCGAATCGTTAATTTTTACAGTATTCGTCGAATTATTCGTTTAATTTTTACAATGTTCGTCTAATTGTTCATTTATTTCTGTATTTGTAGAATTGCTCGTTTAATTTTAAAATATTCGGCGAATTTTCGTTTATTTTTGTTACAGTGTCCTGTGAAATCTTTGTTGATTTTTTTAGTGTTCGTCGAATTGTTCGGATTTTTTAAAATATTCCTCAAATTGTTCGTTTATTTTTTTTTACAGTGGTCTGCGAAATTTTCATTGATTTTTTACAGAGTTCGTCGAATTGTTCAGGGTTTTTACTATATTCGTTGAATTGTTCGTTTATTTTACAGTGTTCTTCGAATTGTTCATTTATCTTTTTTTACATTGTTCGTCGAATTGTTCGTTTATGTTTTTACAGTATTCGTCGAATTGCTCGTTTATTTTTTTAGTATTCGTCGAATTGTTCGTTTAATACTTTTTCACAGTATTCGTCGAATTGTTTGTTTAATATTTTAGTGTTCTTCGAATTGCCTGCAAAGTTATTGATTGAAATCTCCGTCAATATGTTTGCAAAATTGTTCGTTGAAACCTTCACCAATTGTTCGTGATTTCGCTTCCATAATTTTTTGCGAAATCCATTATCTCTAAACTAAGAGGGTGGAGAAGGAAGAGGCGGAGGAGAAAAGATTGATAGAGTGGAGAAGGGAGAGGCGGAGGAGAAAAGATTGAGAGGGTGGAGATAGGAGAGGCGGAGGAGAAAAGTTTGAGAGGGTGGAGATGGGAGAGGCGGGGGAGAAATGATTGAGAAGGTGGAGATGGGAGAGTCGGAGGAGAAATGATTGAGGGGGTGAAGAAGGGAGAGGCGGAGGAGGAAAGATTGAGAAGGTGAAGAAGGGAGAGGCGGAGGAGAAAAGATTGAGAGGGTGGAGATGGCAGAGGCAGAGGAGAAAAGGTTGAGAGGGTGGAGATGAGAGAGGCAGGGGAGAAAAGATTAAGAGGGTGGAGATGGGAGAGGCGAGGAGAAAAGATTGATAGGGTGGAGATGAGAGAGGCAGGGGAGAAAAGATTAAGAGGGTGGAGATGGGAGAGGCGAGGAGAAAAGATCGATAGGGTCGAGATGGGAGAGGCGGGGGCAAATGCCACGCTAACGATATGCGATGCCTGTCTCTGTTTATTTACCAACGTCAATCGCACGATTTCTTTTGGCTCTATTCATCCAGAACTTGTATGTAAAAAGCATAATAATCAGAATTACAATCGCTGGCAAACCCACGAGCAGCCTTGGCCAGGCCTTGTTTGGGAAGATTTGTGACAATAAAAATGGTACTGGATACTGACATCTATTTATGACGAACCAGGAAGCCTAGGGAGCTTTTTGAGGCCCAAGGGAGAGATATCTCCCTTCTACCCGTCAGGGGAGTGTGGAATAAAACTCTATACTATATGGGTTCACTAGAGACAAAAGAGAGGGAAGCTGTGAGTGTAAAAAGAAAGAAGGAAGTGAATGACAGCGTTTTGTAATTGATAACGGACGTGATGACGTGTCAGATTGAAGCTCCATGAACGCTTGCGTGATAATCGATGCCCCGCCATGAATAATGGCAGCTCCCTGCGAGCGCCCAAATATCTTTTCTGCCTTCGCCGAGGATCTAACCCGATACCTGGTGTGGAAATGCAACAATTTATCCACTAGACGAGCGATAGCTCAGAGCTGCAGTGCTGGGAGAAAATCCTCAGGTGATTCCAAACACGGGTTCTTGTGGAATTTATCGGTGCACTTGCGTGTCTGAGAGGGGGAATAAAATCACGCTGGAATGTTTCCTACATGTGGTTATTCCTAAGGAATATATGCACTGCGTATGGCTCCAGCAGTCCAGTTCACAGATGTGATACCAAGCATAATTACTGCTAAGACTCTCTATGGTTATCTGCACTAAACACTTGCTCTTAAGGGTTAACATGCATAGGTTCCGGAAAATTAGTCTTATTTCCTTATTAATAAATTCCTATTTACTTCTACTTATCCATTTTCTTTAATTTAAGAAATTATTCGTGAAATCAGTAAATTTCCTTGAAATTAGAAACAAGGACAATATTACGAGTAGCAACGTAAATTATTATAGCAACAAGGCAAGAACTGGCCATTCAACCTCACATAACCGAGCTCAAAATAATGGGAGGCGTTGCCTGTTCATTCTCTTCTCCTTTGACTAATATAGGAAACATTTGGCCTAGTTTCATAATAAACCCATTTGAATTCAAAGATTGAATTCAGGCAGAAAACTAAACAGCTTCCAATATTTGCCTCAGGATTAGAGAGACTTTTGCGGAAGAATAGCAAATGACGATTTGAGAATACATTTTTGAGAAATTAATGAGGCAAGGCAAGAGAGTGCCACCTACTTAATGACGTGAGCAGAGCACCCCGGCCATGTCCATTGAATACTTTCCAGTAACGATTGAATATACTTAGGAAAATACACAGGTGAGAAGGACGAGTGCCATTTCTCTCCTAACCTAAACCTGAAAATTAGCTAGCGGCAAAGTTATTTAAGAATTCAATAGTTCCAAACAATTTCTGGCTGATCGAATGTTGCTGGTTGAAGCTCCAACAAGCTTATGGTACAAGAGCTACTATGAAAGTAGGAAGTTGGAGGGTGGTCCGCTTAAATATAGGAAAATGCTCCATAATTTTACCCACTCACGGCCGCAGCTATTATTTTTCCGTGCAAAGCCCATATTTTTTACCATACATTTATCATCCTCCTTCAATGTATAACGCACACATACAGCGTCCCACGAAAAAAACAACCTTAATTTATACTCGTATGATTATCAATGAAAAAGTCTGAAAAATCTTTCATTGTCTAAAAGCGATTTTGTTCGTTAAAAACCGCTCTATAAGATGGGGCAGACCAAACTTTACATCAAGTTTGCCTTAATAAAGGGAAAGCTGCAATGATGTTATCGAAGGTAACTACACTACAACTCTACACTAAATTACACCACTGAGGGTGGTAAAAGGATAAACCCCCGGCCCTGGGGAATGTCTCAACTGAACCAATGTTCCGAGGATGCTCTCTGGGACCAAGTTTCTCTGGACAAGACTTATTGGAAGCGAACCGGTCAGCCCTTCGGTGGGCCCAGTAGTGGTGGAACAAGATATGATGATGAGCATCTTTCCCATTTGGGACTTTATTCCTTTTTGGACCAGTCTCTAAATGTCTCTTTAGGACTTCAGTTGTTGTAACGATTCAAATAAAGGAATGTAATAAATATCGACTAGTCTCGACGGCACAACAACCATTGTTGCTTTTGAAGAATAGCGGTTCCAATTAACCCTAGATCCGACATTCTTCAAATGGGCAAAAGTGGGGGACGTATTGCTCAAAGGGGTCAATTTTAAAATATCCTGCGGTATCGCCTACCCAGTCTTCATGAATTAGGATACGGCGATTTCAATATTAATGTGGTTAGTTGGAATTTCCTTTGTTTAAGTTAAAGTTTGTATTTAAATTTACTGTCGCAGGGCGAATCCTCCTCCTGCAACTGAAACCTTGATGAGCGGTGCACCCCTCTGACCTCAGTGGCCCGATGAAACTAGTACTCTCTCGCGAGTCGTCTTTTGCGCCTTTTGAAATCTTCCAGCATCCTTTCTGGACCCATATAGACCAAACCAAGGGTGAAAGAGGGTGTTAAACTTGATAGAATAATAATAAAATGAAACTTCATATTTATGATTAATTATTGAATATTTATGATTTTACGAACCTCATCTTTTCGAGGCTATCTGAATTCAAATTTGTCATTCCATGAGACCTCCTATTTAATATTCTACGCTATCTCATATAGGATTCTATGCTTCCTCATGTGATTCTATGCCACATATCTATCATTGAATGCGACTTTATATTTAGGATTCTATGTGCAATCTTACTTATGATTTCGTGTGACTTAATAGCTCTGATTGTGACATCCTTTTTTAATTCTACAAGACCTTATATTTATGATTTCACATGACCTCATGCTTATGATTCTACAGCTGTGGTCAAAAGTTTTCGTACATCTCGCAAATTTTAGGAAATCATATAAATGCAGGGTCGTAAAATTTATATTTACTTATCAATATTAATAAGGAGGAATTTATAATAATACGTTACATATGCCCCCCCCCCCCCAAATCAACAATGATTAACAAAATACAAAATTTACCAAAACATGTAACATCATTAACATATAACAGGTAAACAGACAAAGCTCCATTAAAATTACAGCAACACTAAACTGATACAGGAAACTCATTAGTGTGTCGAGGGTCTCTTGGCAGTGGTGAGAGTATTTATTCTTCGAGGGATGCTATCGACGACGGTGCGACACTCGAGGAGTGTAATGTTGGCCCACTCCTCGCTAATGACTGTCTTTAGTTGCTCATCGAAGGCTGGCTGACGACCTCTTACGGCTTCTTTCAGGTCCTAATAGAGGTTTCCCAGTAGATTCTTATCCGGAGACCTGTAACCACTCCATTACTGTGATATTGTTGTCCCGGAACCACTCCTCGGTGATGACTGTCTTTAGACTGACTTATGACACGGGGCATTGTTCTGCTGAAAAATCACGTTCTTGCCATTTCTGGAGAGGTTACGGGCTGAGGTCAGCATGTAATCTCTAACGAAGGCTTGGTCGTACTCTGAATTCATGGTACCATCACAAATGGTAAAACCACCCACCCCTGAACTTAACATACAGCCGCAGACCATTACAAAGCGGTTAACGTGCTTTACTGTCGGCACTATGCGTCTTTACTGATGCCTGGTGTAGTTACGGTGAACACCCATCCAAACCAGTCGACATATCTTCTACTAAAGGTTGACCAGTGGCTTTGGGCTGGCTTTACGTGTCTTTGAGACTGTTCTGACAGATGCATTAACCTGGCCACCCTCTGCCTATTCATGTTGCAGCTTATTCGAAGAAAAGACCTGACTTCACGTTACGTGGTCCAGAACGATTTCAGTCTTAGAGGTTCCTACTTTCTCGGATCCTTTTGAACACTTATGCAACACCGGAATGTGATCCACCGAACCTCCGGAAGTTTTATCAACAGCTAAGGCCCTTCTTATGCAGGCTGCATATCAGACTTCTTTCGTTCAAGCTATAGTTTTGAGTTTTCGCCATTATCATATCATTATCAGATCATGTCAACATGGAATATAATCTTAATTAACAAATATGATGTGTTATATGAAGACATTTTGACTGTCAACATAGTGCATATTTAAAAAGATGTTATAAGGAAGCTTATAGTCTTGTTTTGCTTTCCAGATGTATTAGACACATGCACCTCCACAACATATTTCTAGACATACCAAAGGAATAAAAAAAAATTCGAGATGTCCGAAAAGTTTTGGCCTGCGCTGTATGTGACCTCAAATTTATGATTCTTTGCGATCTCATATTTGTGATTAGAAGACCACGAAATATGATCCCATGAAACCTCATACTCTAATTCTATGCAATGTGATATTAATGATTCAATGCGCTTCATATTATAATTTTACCTGATCTAATATTTATGACTATTGGATTTCGTAATTATTTTACCGCACTTTTATTTATATGACCTCATATTTATTATTGAGGGTGATCTCCTACCTATGATTTTATTTGATTTCTTTCTACTGAGAAGGGGTCTGAAAGTTCTATGAGCCTCGATTTCGTTTTCATTTATCCCCTCGTCGACCCTTCAATGAGTTTACGAAGATGAAGAAAGGGTGATGATGGGGCGGCGGCCTCAATCCTGACCTTGAAGGCTAAAGTTTTTGAAGCATTGGCTTACATACACTTAAAGGTGTTTTCTTTCTTTTAGTCTTAAAAATAAACACGATCCAATTTGTAAACAAAAACAATTTTCTTGGAGAATGAAAACTTTTTTTCATTTATTTCCTTATTTGACCAAACACAATGATAATTAATCAACGGGTTTCCTTGCTACTATGCAAATTTTTCTTTATATATATATATATATATATATATATATATGGAGAGGGAGATTAAGAGAAACCATATGTGGTGCAAGGTTCTTCCACAGATTAATAAGAAACTAAGACAAGAAATGAAATGAAATGAAAAAATAAAGTGGAAAAAAAAACAAACAAATCGGTTGCCTCCGCTCCCACCCTACAATGGCATCCATGGAGTTCCAGTAGTCCTCCGAGCTCCCTCCAACCGAGTTTTAGACAAGGAGTGGAAGAACCTTGGAGATGGGAGTGAGAGACAGAGGAAGAGGCAAGAGTAAGGATAGAACAGCAAGAAATATAGTCAGAGACAATATAGGAGACGATGTAGTCATTGGCCCTGCAACTTAGCGTGGGATCCGAACCACGGTGTGTATTTTTTCCTATCGCTTTCTTTTGTCATTATAGCTTTGGTTCCTGTTCCATGTGCTAATTGTAGGCTCGGAGAGTGTGAGTTTAAGAGAGAAAGCGAAAGTATCAAGGTTGAAATTGAAGGAAGTAAGAAGTTTGCATAGAGTTGTCGGTTGCCTGGAGGTCAGGCTAATCTCTGAGAGTTTGAGTTAGTATTTAATTTAGAATTAGTGTGAGTAGTGTTGTTTTAGATTTATGCTTATAATTTTTGCACTGTTGTATTTTGGTGTAATTGTAGTGGCGTTCATACCGTTTTTACTTGTGTTATATGACCTCATATTTATTATTGAGGGTGATCTCCAACCTATGATTTTATTCGATTTCTTTCTACTGAGAAGGGGTCTGAAAGTTCTTACTTACTTTTCTTTCATATTTGTTAACTTATCTTTTAGTTTGTCTATTTCTATAACTTCTGTGCTTATAAAAATCTACTTTACCTATTTTAGTCCCTTGAATATTTCTTCTGCTATTGAGTCAGTTTATGTTCATTTTTCGGTTTTAGTATTAATTTATTTACGTGTATATTTTTTTCACTTTTCTTTCCATTATTTCCAAATTACTAAGCAATAGTCGATGGGCTTTCCAGCATTATAGGTGATAAAGTTAGTTTAGGAGTTCTTCTCCTTTGTCATCTTGGGTGTTTCTTATCATTTTCTTTGTTCTCTTATCTAATCGGTTTTGCCTCTCTATGTAAATCTCGTTGAGTTATGAGCTCCGACCTTCTAGAATTCGTTATTATATTAACTGCCTTATTCTGTATCCTCTGAATCTATTTTAGGCTGCTCTTTGAGATTATGCACCTTACCACCGTCGGGTACACTAATGCCGATTGTACTATAGCTTGATATATTTTTCATTTGTTCTTTAGACTAAGATATCTAAAGATGAAGAGTTAGTTCATATAGCTTGATAAATTTCATATTTTTCATTTGTTCTTTAGACTAAGATATCTAAATATGAAGAGTAGTTTCAGTCCCATTTTCTTTTGTTAATTCTCTGTTACGTGTTTCTAGCAATAATTTGGGGGAATATTTTAAGTCATAATACTTTACATTCGTTCTTATATCTGTATCTTTCACTTTCTATGTAGATGTCCGATATTTTCTTCCTATATACTGGTACAATTTAAAATTATTTTTTCCATCTATTTTCCATTTTTGTTCGTAGTTGTTTATTGATTCTATTTCTGTTGCTACCATTCATGATTGCATTGGCACATTCCGGAAGGGGCATACGATCAATTGTGTCAAATTGTCCATGAATTGTATATTAAGACATCCTTCATTTATAGCTGGAGGGATATCCGCGGTATATATCGAGTATAAGATGGGGTTCAAACACTGTCCCTGGGGCAATCCTTCTTCTAGCTTAAGTAAGTTTTCTTGATAATTTTCTTGTTCTATATATGCGTATCTGTCCATCACGTAGTCACATAATATCCGTTTGATCTTATTCTTAATTTCTAGTCTGAGAATTTTATTTTTTAGCCCATTTTGTCAAACTCCATCGAAAAGTTTGGATACATATCTGCACAGTAATTCAATGCTGGCCTTTTCTCTCTTGGCATTTGGTATCTTTTCTTCGATAACGCTGAGTGCTATCTTTGTCCTTCTGTTCTTTCGGAATCTAAATGGCCAAGTGTTTGGGCAATTGTCTTCGTTAAGGAATTTCATTAATCTACCGCTTATTATTTTCTTGAATATATTTCATACGTAATCTATCTATGACATCGGTCTGTAATTTTCCACCTGCATGGTTGGATTTCCAGTTTGTGGCAGAAAGATCATTTTGGCCATCTGGGAAATTCATCCGGGAAACATCCTGGATTAAGCTTTGAAAACCAAACGCTCTTTATCCAATCAAAAATGTTGTTTGGGTCTTCTACATAAGTGTTTTGTCGTGAGCCCAGATTTTCCAGAGGCTTTCTATTTAAAGCTTATCATTTTCCTCAGTTCTTCCGTCGTTATTACTACGTCGATTCCTTCGTTGGTATTTCTTTCTCTTTCAACAAAGTGGTAGGGGTGCTTTTTTTTTAAATTTGTTTAGTGTGTCTATTATCTTGTTCAAAAAACATATGTAATAATTTATATTTTCCTCTTCACTTATCTTGAATACTTTTCCCCAATGCTCGCGAAATATTATCGCGATATCTGTTTTATCTTTAATTTTTATTCTCTCTCTCGAAAGTTTATCTTTCATTTAATTTATCCTTTTTCACAATTCTCTCTGGTTCGATTCTGCATCTATTTTATGTATGACTTTATCCCACAGTTCTCTTTGGTTATCTATAATAAGTGTTAGGAGTTTGTTTTATTTATTCCATAATCTGATTTCTTTTCTCTTGTTGTTCCTTCTTGTCTTTATCCTTTCCGCTATCTTTCGTATTTCTTCGTTTATTCGTATAATGTTTGGTGTCCACTTAGATTGTTTGATAGTCCGATATGTCCTCTTTGGAATTATTTCTTCGGTTGTTTTTTTAATTGCTTTTCGTATAGTCTGTAGTTCGTTGTATATGTCTTCTAATGTTGATTCGTTCATTTGTTTCATTATATATTATCAGTTTTTTTCTTTATAGTCATCGCAATTTCCCACGTGATATAAATTCCATTCCCTGGTTGAGATTCGTATTGAATTTTGATTTATTTCTAATAAAATGGTCGTATGGTCGCTGTGGTTTATTTATATTGGTTTCTTGTGATAATTAAAAGGAAATTCATGTTTGTCAGACATATCCGGTTTAGTTGCTATATGTCCTGTTCTATATATTGGAAAGTTCGGGGCTATTCTTTGGTAAATTCTTCCCACAATCATTGTTTGTAAAAGTCTCCTGTTTGCGTTTGTTAGTCCCGGGCGACTCGACATCTTACGAGTACTATGTCGGTTGGTTGGTTGGTCCTCGTTTTTCTTTTTTTTTTTTTTCGTAATAACATCATAACTATTCGGCCGATTCTAAAGAAATTTAAACCCCTTATGTTGTTTTACATTCTCCTTTGAATGATATGATTGCCAAAGTCCTCTCAAGGTTAGCCGGGGCATTATTTGAGAATAACTTCATAACTATTAGGCCGATTCTAACGAAATCTGAAACCTTCATATTGGCTTACATTCTCTTTCGAATGATATAATTTCCAATTTCCTCTCAAGTTTAGCTCTGGAATTATTTTGTTTTGACAATAACATCATAACTATTCAGCCGATTCTAACGAAATTTGAAACCCTTATGTTGTTTTATATTAACTTTCAAATGATATAATTTCCAAGGTCCTCCCAAGGTTAGTCCTGGAATCATGGAAAGATTTGGAGGTCGTAAGGTCATAAATCAGAATAAGTGAGAGCACGCGACCTTTTGGTCAGCAGACCTTGTTCTTAAAAAATCTGATTCTTTGCAGTCTGCATTTAGTGAAATTTGTTATAGGTAATCCGTTTTTCTTTGGAGGTTGATATCCGCATGCTATAATTATATTGGTGAGTTCCATTTAAATTTATGTTGCGAGATAGGCTTCTTTTAGTCCTTGTTTGGTTCTGTAGTCTATGTTCTTTTTAATGGCTATTGCTGCCCTGTTGAAGCAATCATCCGTTAGGTTTGTGTATATTACATCATATTTTTCAATTTTAATATTCTTTTTTTATAGATTTATTCCGTGCCCAGATATTAGATAGGTCCGGTTCAATTCCTCTGAATATGTTTCCATCATTAGTCTGTCCTTACATCCATTTGCGTTAGTTTGAAGAATTCTTAGTTTTCTAATATCCATGTTTTATTCCGTTTTCTTTCGTTTATCCTTTTCTTGACGGTAAACTTTAATATATTTGGGGTTTAATACTTTCTTTCTTCCGCTGGTTGTAGTATTCTTTTTTCACGTCAAAGTTGCTGGAACTGGAGTTATTTCATTTGGAGAGTTTTCTCTTCCTGTTTTAGATTTTTCCTTTTTATATTATTTTCTCGGGTTGTTCTTGTGCTTTTTGCATGAGATTCTTCCCAGCTTTCCTCAGCTTCTGTACCGTTACTTTCTGCCTGTTCTTCTTCTCGTTTCTCTATAGGAGGTTGTTCTTTTTCTTTTCTGTTTGTCGGGTGAATGCCTTCATGATTTTTTTGTTATGTTTACTTTGAATATTGGTGATGAGTCGATATTGGGGAACTTCATTTTTCCAGTCCGTTCCCCTTCAATATATATTGTTTAAGTTGGTCGCATGTGATCCCGGGTTCGCTATATTCATTACATACTAGTGTAAAATACATGTTAAGATCTTTACATTGAGTGAACCATCGATGTTAATTTGTTTTGCTGAGCTCTGAGTTAAAGTTTTTGTGGCATTGGCGTAGGCTATTGTTTTATGTGATTCTGCCTTTCTTATTATTTCTTTTTTTTCTCTGTATTATTTCTCTTCTTCTTAGTTGTGTAATGGTCATCGTTATGTGTGTACTTGAGCAGCTGATGCACTTTTTAATTAGGTTCCGGCAATTTTTCCACGAATGGCCTAATAAACTACATTCAGAACAAATCAATTTGTCTTGCTTAGAGCATTTTGCAGTGATGTGTTTCTCCATCTCATAGCACTTGAAACATATATGTATGTTTGCGGGAGTAATCTTCCTAGTCGCCATCTCTGAAGACTTGTATATTATTTTCAACACATGGTGTGCTCTTTGAACTTCACTACCTCGTCTATTTTTACTCATGCCTGATTTTCATCGAGTTTCCGCTTAATTCCTTGGCAGCGATGTTCTCCAATCGAGGACTTCAATTTTCTACGCAACAAGCTCCTGTTGGCAGTTATCTGTGGTAGGATTCTTGCTTTTAAATCCAGTTTCTTTAATATTATGCTTCCGGCCGAAGACAAAAACAATTCTACGTTATTTCTTTCCGGACAAATGGCAGTGCATCAGTGTGGGGACTCTATAGATCTGATCAAAGGGATCTATAGGTCAGTGAATATTTGTCGCACTACTTCTTGTGCTTTCATTTTATTTCTATTGGGGAATAGTCGAAGAGGCAATCTTTTCGTAAATTCAGGGGGTTGCATGATTCATTTTTCCCTTGTTTCCACCCTGCAAGAGGACAGGTTCTTGTTGATCTATAATGAACCCCTTTATCATCTAGTGCGAGAGCCTCATATCTAATCCTATCTCGATATCGCCTGCCGAACTGCAGTCGCACTCTCCTTGGTGACCCCACTTAGATATTCCTAGCCGCATAAAAGTCTTGCCACTGGCTTTGAATCCCGAACGCAGAATGGACCTCCCTTTTCTCTCGCTTTTACGAAGTCTCCTGCAGTGGTTCGCTTGCTTTTACGACCAACGCTTCTGGTACTTTGCCGGTGACTAAGATACGAGTATGTAGTGCTAGCAGTAAGGAAGGAGAAGGTAAAAAGTAAGAAAAGGAGAAAAGTGAAGAAGAAAAGTAACATCTCTTTAGGGTGTTACTCCGCTTAGAGGTAAGACAAATATGTCTATAAAGTTGCTAGTCTTTTACGTAACGTAGTAGAATTCGCAGTTCTTAAAAGAGTTGTTTTACCAGTAGAGCGTAGAATAGGAGTGTATTCAGACAGACAGAGTCCATCAAGACAACAAGTTAAATAAAAGGGAGAAGGCCGGCCTTCCCCCCAAAAATCTACAAGTCCATCAGTCAATGTGCACGCACTAGTCCCAAGTACAAGGGACAGGCGGTAGCGACCTCGCCAATCTCGGTACCGGGAAAGGTAACGTGCGCGAAGATCACCCAGACTGGGACATTCGACAAGAATGTGCCGAACAGTCTAGGGGACAAGGCAGTCGTCACAATAAGGCGCAGGCAAGAGCTCCATTAAATGGCGATGCGTCACATGAGTGTGTCCGTTTCGAAGACGACAGAAAGCGACCTGAAGCCGTCGCGGCATTGGGGGATAGGTCCATTGGAACAGTCGCGGCGCAATGGCACGTGACTTTAAGTTCCCCTCGACCATCTCCCATCTTCTTTGCCAAGCAGTCCGAAGAGCTGCTCATATTTCTGCCATGGAGTATGTGTGTGGTAGAACGAAACACTGGTCCGGTCGCCGGGTCCTAGTAGACTCTTTGGCGCCTTCGTCGGCGCGCTCATTCCACCGCAATTCCTACATGTCCAGCAACCCAGCAGAAGATAATCTCGACATCCACCCGGCTCAGTAAAACCGTGGCATCACGGATATCGCGAACAAAAAAGTGCGAAGATTCCAATGCCCCGAGAGCACTCAGGGCGCTATGTGAGTCGCTATAAATCACGATCCGGTGTCAGAAACGAACATGTCGCGTAATCTTCCGTACCCAGTGGTGTATTGCCACCAACTCAGCCGTGAAGACAGACGCACCGCCCGGTAGAGCCCCGGCGTTGAACCTGACCCCCTCTTGGGACATGGAGCCATCCGTATACACTGGCACATTCCAGCGTGACACGAGATGTGCCCCAAAAAAGCAGAAGCGTGGCGACAAAAACCCAAATATGGTACGCTCCAGTGTGGCGTTCTAGGCAGAACCAGGGGCGCCACCGGCCCGAAGGAGTTTCTTAGCCCTAAACTCAAAGGGCTTAGGGTATGTCTTGCGTCTCTCAGCGGCATAAGCACCGTCGAGATCAGTTGCGGATGGTTTGAAAGCCGACGGCGACAAATGGAGACACTGCGCTCGTGCGTACAGGCAAGTAATGCACTGTGCACAGCGGATAAATAATGGCATCTCTCCAGCATCGACAAGCAGGCTATCAATAGGGAAAGTGCGGAAGGCACCGGTCGCCAAGCGAAGGCCGGTGTGGTGGATCGATTCCACCTTCCGCAATAGACGTCCGGTTGCAAATGCATAAAACTCACATCCGTAGTCGAGCTTCGAACGGACAAAGTATTGATAAAGAGTAAGGCAGTAGCCCTATCAGCACCCCAAGAGCTGAACGTAACGGAACGAAGAATATCCATGGAGCAGGTACAAGAGACCCTAAGGCTGCGAATATGAGCCTCCCAGGTGAGGCGTCGGTCAAATACAAGACCAACAAAATGGTGCGGTTCAAGCACTTCCAGGCGTACCCCATTAAGAAACAAATTTGGGTTAGGGTGGAGCCGGGATTGCGACAGAGGTGTACCACCTTAGTCTTGGCAAAAGAAACCGAAACTTGTGTGCTTCAGGATAGCGAGAGAGGCAGTTCAATGCCTGTTGGAGTCGACGCTCCAGAGTTGGCATATGGGCTGCGCCAAAAAAAAAAACGAAAGGTCGTCCACGTAGAGCGTAGCAGGAACATCTTCTGGCAGCACCGAGGTAATGCCGTTGATGCTTAAGGCAAAGAGTGTAACGCTGAGGACACTTTCCTGAGAGGCACGCTCTTTCTGCTCCATTAGGCCAGATAGGGCTCCCCCCCACCCGTACGCGGAATCGGTGATCTCGCAAAAATTCAGATATAAAGACATGGAGGTGTCCCCCTCGTGTAGAGGGTCTCCATGATACCGTATCGCCATGCGGTATCTTAAGCCTTCTCCAAATAAAAAAACACCGTGGCGAAATGCTGTTTAAGAAGAAAGGCCGGTAGAATGATCTCTTCCGGGTGCGCGAAAGGCGAGCACAGTAGCGATTTGCCAGAAGTCTGAGAGGTTACCCTCTACCTAGATCCTGTTGAACAAATTTAGCAGAAAGGCCATGGCTTGCTCACCCAGGTGTCGAAGCATGGCGTTGGGGACATTGTCTGAACCATGGGCGGTGTCCGCGCACGAATCAAGAGCGGAACGCAACTCACTAAGCAAACCTATCGTTGAAGGGTTCTCTGCCTCTGGAGATAAATTCCAGCTAGCGGCTTTCCGCAACATCACGACGTGCATTGAATGCTGATGGAGCAGCATCCCGGCTAGAAAATGGAGAGGAAGCGGTCGCGAAGGATTCCGCCACGGACGCGGGGTCCAAGATTGCGGTCCCATTCTCTTGGAGAATTAGAGGGAGGTCCTGCGAGAACTTGCCCCGAATCCTTTTGACTTGTTTCCACACATCTGTTAGAGACTTCTTCCTGTTAAGTGAAGACACGTATGCCTGCCAAGAAGAGCGGCGGGCGTGCTTCGAAATATACCGGAACCTAGCACTACCCCGACGAAATTCACCGACAGTAAAATCGGTCTGGCGGCGCTTATAGCGCATGTAGGCATAACGCTTCTGTTTGAGGGCCGTCTCACACTCGGCCGACCACCACGGGAGTGGTCGGCGTGCAAAACGGCCAGACGTTCTGGGAATAGTAGTCAGGCCGGCGGCGATGAGGTTACTGGAGAAGAACTCAACGGCCTCATTTACCGACCTAAACTCCTGGACTGAGATAGAGAAAACAGTCATTTCCTGAAATGCAGGCCGCTGCGCCCGCGCCAAGTACCACCGATGTGGGTTATGAGGCGGCAGCAACCCAGAAAATGATATTTAAATAGGAAAGTGATTACTACCATGGAGGTCATCGACCCCCCCTCCAATTAAAATCAGGCTGTGATTCCGGAGAGCACAGAGATAGATCAAGGCAAGAAAATGAAGCGGTTCTCGGGCAGTGATGCGTAAACTCATCCACATTTAGGACACCAATCTCAAGCTCTTCGATCAGATCGGCAAAAACTTGTCCCCTGAGATTGATTGAGAAGTCGCCCCCGAGAGGATGTCTGCCGCTCAGATCTCCAAGCAAGAGAAAGGGCCTCTGTAACCGTGCCACGACGCGGCGGAAGTACCCCACGTCAAAGTCAGCTTAAGATGGATGTACGCAGAAATAACAGTATACCTCTTATCCAGGTGAAGCTGCACAGCCACTGCCTGAAAGGAGGTATCTCAAGTGAAAAGAAGAACGGAGACATCATGCCAAATGTCAACCACGCATCCTCCAGTCCGGCCCCCCATCTCGTAGTGGCGGGGTAAAAAAAACCATATACCCCGCGAGGGCGGGTAAGGGGCACACGCAAAGCATGGTCTCCTGCATAAAAATAGCTAAAGCGGAACGGGACGAGATGAGCCTCCGCAGCTCTTCCCAGTTGGCCCGGAGTCCACGGCAATTCCATTGAAAGAATATGCCCTCCAGGCCAAGCTCGGATGAGACGCGGGGGCTCTCTTCGAACAGAAGACCCTCACGGGAATGGCCGTACGCTTCCCGGAGGCAGAACAACAGGCGTTGTTTGCCGGACAATGCGCTGAAGGCGCTGTCACCTTCGAGGACTTATTGGGGGAGGTTGGGCTCTCCATGCCAGTCTTTTCCTCCCTCCGCCTCGAAACCTTAGGCGGGCGTTGCGGCTTCGGAGGTTGGGGGCCCTCTTTTCGAAGATCTAGCGTCTCCAAGCCACCCAGCTCACTGCTATGCGTGGGCGAAGGAGCCGAAGCTCCTTTGTTGCTGTCCTCCTTTCGGAGTGCACCTTTAGGAACCTCGAAAGATGGCCTGGCGACCAACTGTAGGGGTGTTGTCTCCTGTAAGTCTAACGACTCGGTGGAGGCACGTGGCCGTTTCGCCTTACCGGAAACGGTCACGCTGGGGGAAGGGATGTGTGAGCCCTGGTTTTAGCCGGAGCTGAGTGTGAACTCTTTGTGCCGCCAGCTTTACCAGGGAAGCACCCGGGTTGAGGAGAACCTGCAGAATGGTTCCGGATGGGCGCGGAAACAACCGTGCTCGTTAGCCTGGATGGGCCAGAAGCAGAGGGTATCTTTCTAAGCATTGAGGCGTAAAAAGTCCCTCGCAGAGCCAGGCGCGCCAGGACCAAGTCCTTAGCCTTGCGGAATGAGAGTCGATCCGGGGCCTTAACAGCCAGGATTTCTTTCTCAAGGACATATGCACCATATTGCTTAGAAGAAGCGGGTTGCGGCTCTCCGTAATTGACAGACTTGGCCACACACGATTTAGACTTATCGTATGCGGCCTTGGAGCAATTTACACAGACTTCGTTTACCCCGACTTAGCACGTCTACATGAGCGATTCGTATGGCCGAAGCGGTGACAGTAATTTCACCACGGCGGAAGTGGCACGAATGCCTTCAGGCGGTAGCAGTACCAATCGGCATGCACCGTCTCAGGGAGCTTGTTACAGTCGAACGTGTCGAAGAGTATAAGGGTGAGTCTCGAGGACCCCTCCCTGTTTTCTCATCACACGTTCGACCTTGACCGCCCCGTGGTCGGCCATCTCTATAGTGATATCTTCTATGGAGTATTCCACGAGTTTTCTTTCATAAACTACTCTTTTCACAAAGTTTATGGTAGAGTGCGGCGTCACACTCACTGGGGTGACATCAAATGCCCGAAGAACACTTATCTTGGCCGCCTCGGAGGGATACGCCGCATTCGCAAGAAGGATCCCGTCCTTAAACGGGTCACTTTCGGCTCTCTACCAATTATACCAGCTAAAGCTCTCTTCTTATGGATTATGTTGCACTTGGCCAACATGCTGCCATCAGTGGAGCGTATAACTAAGAAGCGTTTGAACCTCTGAAAGAGGGGCCCCGACGTAATCGAGGCCTCGCTCTGCGTACTTTTGGTCATGGAGCATGTCTATCTCAGGGGGGCTGACATTTGGCCATCCGTCTCCCCCATGACATCACAGGTCTTGTCAGTTTTGTCCATGTTCTTTGGAAAAGCATAGGCCTTCACCCCGGCTAGATTTAATATTTCGGTTAGCAGGTCTTTAGAGAGAAGTGGTCGATGGGGCCTTTCTTCCCTTTCCCCCCTATGTGGGTTTTCCCTACCGAGCCTCTTTAACTGGGAGCGGCTGGTTATGGGCTGCCTGCTGGCTTTCCTGGCAGTCCCCTGTGAAAGCAAAGGCGGAACTGCCAGATTTGAGATTGAGTCACGTGGTGACTCCAAGGAAGAGGGTAAGGGGGAGCCCCCTGCACCCGTAGGCCCTGGAGAAGAGTAAGTGTCCTCTCCGGTTGAAGAGTTATGGAGAGTCACTTAGGAAACCACAGGGGGAGGAACCTCCATTTTCTCTGTGGAGCTGCATGTTGGCGGTTCCGTTATCCTTAAAGGGGAAATGGAGAGAGTGTTTGGTTTTGGCAAGTTTTCATTTATGGGCATGGTGACCATTTTTTTGTATGGGATGCAAACGTTAATCACCCTTTGCAGTGTCCTACTCTGCGAAGGAAGCGTACTGGCCTGGCAGAGCCACGGCCGCCATTTTGGACCACCCCTCCCGCCTGGCGGCTGCACATTGGACACGACGTAAAATTGATAGAGTGTGAAGAGAGAAGGAACAGGGATGTGAGAAAGGTATGGGTGGGGATGAAGCAGGTTGTTAAGACCCCACCATCCCAAACCGGAGCTCAGGGGCTAGAGAACATTGTCGAGAAGAAGGTCAGCATCTACCCTGTGAAATTAGAGGCTGACCAGAGAAAGTTGTGGGAGAGGTTGTATGAAAAGCCGGGAAACAGGGGAAAACACAAGTGTTCTGAACGAAGGAAAAGAGGCTAAGCTGGGGTCGGATGGGGTGCTGAGTCCCGTCAGCCAGGCAGCCAGGATGGCAAATCGCCGTGCCCCTTACGGGGTATTTTAGTTAAAAAAGTATTCAAGCCTTTGGTTTAAGCTTAAGCCTCTTTCGTCTTTAGAGCTTACTTGTTAGTGCTAATGCGAGTCTTGTTCCTCATCTGGTAGTTGTTCAGTTTCGCGTTTTCTCTACCTTTCCTGCTTGTAATACCCCTTGGGTTGGAGTAATCACTTGTGATCACTTGTGTGATATCTTCCTCGAACCTTATATATTGTGCGTAATCGTGGGTTGGTGGAGGGAGGTCACTGGTGTATATTGCGACATAGTGTGACTCAGCCAGCCACCATGGAGCACACCCGCTTCCATATGAAGAATGGCCCCTCGAAGTCGTTGATCTTGTGAACTGCCTCGCGATTTTTCAGATAATTGCAGATGATTTTCGTGGCGTAAATTTTTATTCCATCATCACTGAATTTATTTTTATGCTTGGCATCCAAACCTTGTCGAATGCAGACGCTCCGTCTCGTTGTATGACGTCTACGTTGTTTTTTTTAGTCATGACAGAGGCAATTCATTCTTTAATCACGGCCAGCACAGTAACCGTGCCAAAATATCTTCGAAAACCATTTGTTGCATATTATACATGTTTTCAACTTCTAAGTAACTCCTTAGCATGTTATTTATGATTTTCTTCTTGCAGATTTCCATTGAACTATAAGAGGGAGATGGTTGTGTAGCTTTTAATTTTCGGCTCTCTAGGATTTATATAGAAGGAAAATAATTTCGGCTTTTTAGAAAGGTTCGGGAAATACCCCACATTTAGGCAAGCGTTGAAGATACGTACTATTGCGTTATTGATGTAGGCGAGGGCATTCACTAGATGCAATTTGGTGGTGCCAGAAATACCAGGGTCTTTCTGTTTGAAGCTTTTAGGGTTGTTTCAAACTCTTCGCGCGTAAGCGGCTTTTCTTCTTCCCGTGCCTGTCGGGTGCTGTCTGCATAGTGAAATGATATTCATTACACTCCAGGTTCATTCAGCGTCGTTAGTATTTCATCTTCATAACCCATGTCGAAGTTTACATTACCCTTAATTTCACTTCTGATTTTTTCTATAAATACTCCTTGAAATGGCACTCTATTAGCCATGTCTTTCATGACCTCTCTTCCGCCGAATTTGATGGTATATATATATATATATATATATTGTCTTTTAATAAGGTCGCTCGATTTTTAAATATAAATAAAACAAGTTATGTGTGATATATGCACTCAATTTATTTTAAATTTGAAAGTACATTTTATGGCATTAAGTGTGAAATATGACGTCGTTTAAATGTCTGCCACGGCTTCGTTTGGTGGAACGCATTCGGGAGGCCCAATTCTCGATGACTTTGTCGCATAAATCTGGCTGAATATGCTGGATGGTGTTCGTTATGTTGACTTTGAGGTAATCAACTCTTTGCGGATTATTCGCATAGACCTGCGATTCAAGGTAGCCCCAAAGAAAGTAGTCTAATGGCCTTAAATCGCATGATCTCGGTGGCCAGTTGTCGTCGCCGCCGCGCGAGATGACCCTGCCCTGAAATCGCTGGTGCAAAATGTCTATCATGACATGCGCAGTGTGGCACGTAGCACCGTCCTGTTGGAACCACATGTCGTTAGTATCCATATCAGGAATATAATCCATTTGAGGTAACAAGAAGTTGCTTATCATCGATCTGTAGGTCTCGCCGTTGACGGTTATGGCAATCCCATCTTCGTTCTCAAAAAAATACGGACCAATGATACCGTTAAACGAAAATCCACACCAAACAGTGACTTTGTTGGGATGCAATTGGTTCTGATGTATCTCATATGGATTTTTTTCGTCCAAAATCCAACAATTTTGCTTGTTCACAAATCCATTCATCCAAAAATGGGCCTCGTCGCTGAAGATGATTTTTGGGGGGAAATTTGGGGCAACTTCCAACTGCTCTAGAGCCCAATCAGCGAACACACGGCGTTTTCTATGGTCGTTTACCATAAGTTTCTGAATAAGTTGGATTTTGTACGGGTGAAAACCCAAGTCCCTACGCATAATGCCAAGTTCTTGTGAACGACGAGAAATTGACTGCCTCGGATTTTCCAATAAACCCTAATTTACGGCAGCGATGTTTTCAGCATACCTTGGGCTTTGGTGATGTACGAGTGTTGGCTGATTGTTGATGGACCCTTTTGCTTCGAATTTGGCCACCAAGCGTCGAACAGTGGACTCGGCAGGACGATTGTGGCGAGGATAGAAATCACGTAATGCGCGTAACGTTTGTAGAACGGAGCACTGATTTTGATAACATTTGATGATTTGGACACGCCTTTCAACGCTATAACCTTCCAACTTGACTCGCTAAGTACTACTAAACAGTTCACAGTGAGGTTGCCAGATGTTGCTCTAACAACATGGCCACTATTGCCTGACAAAGCTCGAGCGTCCTTGTTGAAAGACCCTTTATATATATATATATATATATATATATATATATATATATATATATATATATATATATATGGTGCGTCAGTATTTTTAGGACATCAGTTTAAATAGGCACGCTGTAATCGTTGCCAATAACAGCTCAGCATAATGATACAGAAATTGCTCACCTTCTGAAAGTTGGCCGATCTTTCTTTGCTTAAGTTAGAAAAGACCTGGAATCTGCTGTTAGGGATCTAATATTAGAAGCAAAAGGCAAAACACATGCAAAGGGTAATAATACAATCAGAATTGAAGAATTTATGCTAAAACGACAAGAAAAAATAAAGAAAATCCAGGAAAGCCGATCAGAACCGTTAGAAAGGACTTCAAGGTTTCATAATGTACCATCAGAAGAGTTGTGCATGAAGCTATCCGTTACAAGTCGTATACGATGCGGAGAGGTCATTTAATATCAGGTAAGAAGAAGGAGAATCGATTGTCCCTGCAAAACGCTTGCTCTCTATATTGAAACATCAAGAACTGCAAAGCGTTGGCATTTCTCTGATGCGAAAAACTTCGGCCAAGACCAAAAGACAAACCCAAGGAATGATAGATGCTTATGCAGATTACCAAAGGAGGGTCTAACTCTAATGCATACCTAGTTTTTAACAACTGTAATAGGTTAGCGAGTTTTTAGCAGTAAGGGAGATGTCATTCACCCTTATTTTTTTAACAAGGCTTAAAATTCAGTGTATTTGCCTACACAGAGGTTTTGGATAAGGTTGTAAGGCCTTGGATAGAAATATTACGCATCGGAGAACCTTACACCTTCCAACAAGTCTCTACACCATTTCATAAGGCTAGAACAACACAAGCTTGGATGCGTGCCAATTTCCACGATCATGTTCTCCCAAATACATGACCTCCTAGCTCACCCGACCTCAATCTACTGGATAACTACGTATGGGACGTCGTCGAGAGAGAGGTAAATCACACCATTCAATCTCTCAAGTTCGATATAGACCCTAAATTAAAGCAGTCATTAGGCTAATGGTAAATTAATTATAAGAACTCACAACATTATTATACCGAGGGGAGGGATTTCAGTTCTATAAAAGGATTTTTGTGCCAAATTTAGGCATCCTGCAAGAAATCCTTTGGGGTAGCAAAGATTGTTACCTATTTCAAAGATCTTGGAAATCTCAAGATCCAGGAATTCCGGGCTGGCGCCCCGCATACAATTTTAACAACTTCCTTGTTTTACTGTTTTCTGAGTCCTTTCGTTGCTTCCCCGCCACTTGAATAAGTTAAATATTTCTGTCATATTCAAGTATCAGACTACTATGTGCAAAATGTTGATTCATAATAATAACACTAGTATAGGGGGGGGGGAATTTTGTCGATTGTTCAGTTTGCCCTAAGCAATACTTGGGCAAACTGTTAAATCATTAAGTGTACGCTTGAAGCAACATATTAGGAGGGGGGATAGCAGTAGTGCTTTCTTTGTCCATTTATCTGAAAACAGTCACGTTATCAATTAGAATTCGACTAAATCTATTTACAAATTTGATGACTTTGTTCAAAGAAATATTGTTGAATGATCATTCATTAATTCCTCGCCTAATTTTAATATATCGCCCGGTCTCTTTAAACTGGACCCTGTTATTAAAAGGCTTATTTATAACGAAATTGTCCATTTCAAATCTTAGCCGTTTGATTTATTAATTTAGTTATGTTTCTCTCGTTTATTTTTATGTATTCACAATCGGGTATGTATGTACTTAGTTTAGGTACCTAAATGTATATGTTCTTTGCTCAGAGTTGGAATTTCTGGAAGTAGACCTTATCTATTTGGTTTTATACTTCATATCCGTATTTGAGAAGTTTTTTCTATTTTGTGTCCTTTCGTTGTACATGGGAGAGGCATTTCTCTGTTGTTTCTCATATATATATATATATATACCACCTTTGTAAAAATGTTCGTTATTCCTTGAGAATGAACTGAACAAGTTCGAAAGTACTTGGAATCTACCTTTCATTTTTCTGTGTGATTTTTTGCATTTATTGCTCTACCAACACGCTACTTTATGAGTTTCTCATATATATATATATATATATATATATATATATATATATATATATATATATATATATATATATATATATATATATATATATATATTATCATCATCATCACTAACTCTATAATTTAAAAACGGGATTTTTTGAAGGAGTATTTGAATAATAATTTCATCTTAGTTTGGTAATGACTTAAGTATATTTAAAATTTTATCAAGATAATTTCTAAAAAAATTTTTAGAGTTTGAAAAAACAAAATAGTTTAGTTCAGAAAAAATAAATATGATCATCCAATGCTTTATAATGTTTAAAAAAAATGAATTACAATTGGTGAAGTTCAGAAAATTTATTAAAATTTAAGTAAGGCAGCTTTTTTATAGATTTTAAATTTTAATCTTTGTAGCGAAGTCATTGCCTGGTATATATATATATATATATATATATATATATATATATATATATATATATATATATATATATATATATATATATATATATTAAAGGCGCAAAGAAATGAACACTGGTAACAAAAGCCGGAAAAATCTAAGGAAATTATTATTACGTGTACCATTAAAGCTTAAGAGAGAAAATGGGGTTGAGGATTGTAGCTCTGGCGATAAGCGTCGTGGTCATTTTAACGAAGAGTGCTTAATGACACAGGTTCAAATCTAACTCCTTTATTTATTTTCCTTTAACGGTTAAAATAGTTTGCCCCTATTTGGCTGGAGATTTGCTCGATTATCCAAAAAAATTTGCTTTTTTGAACCTCAAAATAATCACCCCAAACCACTATATAACAGGCTCGCTTTTTGGAAATAAAGATCGCCTTCCTAATGCGTGTCGTTCATCTCTCGTATATAATTATTTGTGTCTATCGTGCGATGCAACCTATGTTAGCTCTACCAGCCGAACTCTCCATTCAAGAGTTGAACAGCACGCCGGGAGGTCCTGCCGTACGGGTTTGCCCCTAGCCAAACCTGACTATTCTATCATCCGACTCCATGCCAATTTTTGCAATTGACAGGTAAAGATCGAAGACTTTTCTATAGTCTCTACAGCTAATACCCTCTCTGATTTACGAATCCTTGAATCATATATATTTTAGATAGTAAACCCACACTTAACGACCAAACTTCGTCTTTCCCATTTCATATTGCACGTTAGATGATTCCGTTACTTTAGCACCTCCATGTTAATTTGAATTAATGTTTCCCTTACTTTATTACGTTCATGTTAATTTGTATAATGTTGCCATTACCAATGCAATTCCATCAACTATAGTTGCAGTATCATGATTTATACCAAAAAGTGACATGTTAGACCATTCCACTTATGTTACCTATCCCATGTCAATTAGAATTACTTTGTATTACTTTGTATTTATACTAAATATAATTTCAGTACCCAGATAATGAGGATGGCCCTCGAAACGTTGGTTAAAATTAAATGAAGAAAGAAAATGCATTTCTTTTCTGCTGCCCTGGTTCTCTTATATATATTGAAACTCCGGACTATAAAAATCGGATCATTTGAATCCATATATATATATATATATATATATATATATATATATATATATATATATATATATATATATATATATATATATATATATATATATATATATATATATATATATATATATATATATATATATATATATATATATATATATATATATATATATATATATTCATAGATATAGGAGATCCCCTCCCCCACTATAAATACTTTCCATCTTTCAACCCGACAGAGTTGTCCTCTTTCGTAATTGGCTCCTGGCACAAACAAATACATCGATCATTTCCGAGCCCATCTGTCGTGGATTCGCTTCAAGGCCCCATCGGATCTTTTCCATCTCCTCTTTAGACATGTAGCCTCCCCAAACAATCTGTAATCGGTGGTTGACATGACAACGTTATTGCATACACTTTAAAATGGTTCTCGGTTACCATCAGAAGATTGAAGTGACAAGATCCTCGACAAACAAAATCGATGCCAAAGATTCTATTTTACTTTAAATAAATGGTTGCAGTCAAGTATTAACAATTTTGTTAAATGGTACGGCAAGGTAGGTCTGATATACCCTCATTTAGATAATAACTGGGATTAAAATCATAATGAGTGAAATATATGTGGCGCTTTTGTTCTAGATGTTTCTTTCTTCCGGTTTCAATCACTAAAATATTCCAAAGCGTCGATTTTAAAATGTTTGATGGTTTTCAATACCCATAGTAAGTCTTTATTTAGTTGCCATTAGTTAACATCAGCATCCCTTTCGATGAAGATCCTTGCTCTAAAGATTATTGGTTGTATATATCATTAATGTGTTGGTAGGTTTACACTAGGAACAAGGTAAAATCAAGCTATATCGAGTTCTGTACACAGTACAAGAAGAACAATACTCCCCCTTTCAAATCAATAAAGTTAGCTTCTATTTGCAGTGTATAGGAAATGTTTGGCGCAAAATAGATGAATTCCCCGATTGTTTGAAAAAAAATATTTTACAATGAAATGAAAACAGAGAATGTTCAACCGTTCGGAATACTACTTCGACCGGGACACTGCCAAAAAATTAATTTCCTCGAAATCTGTTAAAATTATTCGACCGAAATAGCATCAGTTAGGAATATAAAAAACGTGAAGTTAATTTTTATCGTACATGCAACCATGCATGATTTAAAACTTAATTCAGAAATCAATCTATGCCAATTATAATTATCTTTCACTTTTCATCAACACTTTTATTCACAATTTTACACAAATAATTTAATATACTTATTTTGCGTGCACTTGCATAGTTTCAAGTACAGTGCATATCTTGACATTTCTCAGGAGTGGTCGGTATTATTTAGTTAGGCGAATTTTTTATAAATATCATGATATTGTACTAGACTGGATACGATTGCAAAGGTCTAATGGCTGAAAGCATGATGCATCTTGTTAGATCTCCAATGCCCAATCTCATTAAATTGCAAGGGTTTCTCAAGAACTGTATTTTTACCTTTAACCTTGAGTAAGAATTTATGCTCCTATACTGATGTTCTAGAGAAAAAAAACCTTTCCTTAACATGACTCAAATTTAGAATTTTTAAATCATCCAAAAGTTCTAATTTACAATTTACGTAAGAGCTGCCGGCTGTTCTCTATACATTTTCGAGATTCTTCCTTTTCCCAGTTTACCACTTCTGCTGAAATTAGCTCTTTTCGATAATTTGGGGGACTTGGTAAAAATTAGAAGCACCGAGTAACTTCGAAGTCAAGTAAGATTAGATACGGTTAGGCTGTCCTAAAATTTCGAACGGTTTCTAATCATTTAAGGGGACACCTAGGATGTAGTTTACGGGAAGGATGTCATTTTAATGAATAATTATTCTCACCATGGGCCATCTAAGTACGAGTATGTTGTTAATTTTTGCCTTATGTATTCCCCGACACGTTCCAATATGTTGTGTATTAAACGCATGTTTGTACTGATAATTGGGATTATTTGGGCCAGATTTTTGTGGGTTCGATATTCATCATTATGGATAATTAATTGACTCATCTCTCGCCACTTTTTAAATTTTTAATTGCGTGCGAGTCTAGTCGCGGGTGGCTGAGTCACTATGTCGGTCGCTGAGTCCCCATTTTGCTTTTTTTGGGGGTAATGCCATTGTAACTATTTGGCCGATTCTAACGAAAGTTGAAAACTTTAGCGATTGTTTTACATTCTCTTTCGAATAAGCACCTACACCACCACCAACAACAACACCTGCACCACCACCCCCGCCTAAACCACCTATACCACCACCACCTACAACACTACCACCTACACATACACCACCACTGACACCTACACTACCACCACCTACACCACTGCCACCACCTACACCACTACCACCTACACTGCCACTATCTACACTACAACCACCTACATCATCACTACATACACCAACGCCACTTACACCATCTACGGCACCTACACCATCACCTCCTACATTGCTACCACCTGGACCACCTACACCGCCACCACCAGCACCACCACTATACCACCAACACCTACACCACAATCACCTACATCACCGCCACCTACACTTACATCACTGCCACTCACACTACCTACTCCACCTACACCCCCACCATTACAACACCAGCACCTACACCACAACCATACATCACTGCACCTACATTTACATCACTTCCACTCACACCACCTACGCCGCCTACACCACCACCCCTACATCGCTACAATCTGCACCACCTGCTCCTCTACACTAACAACACCCACACCAACACCACCACCACCTGCATCCTCCAACTACACTACGGCCACTTACACCACCACCTACATCCCCAACTACACCACCCCACTTACACCACCACTACCTCCACCACCTGTACCACCACCGCTTGCACCACCACTGCCTACACCACTAGCACCTACACCACAACCACCTACACCGCCAGCACCTGTACCACCGCCACTTACACCACCTACCCCACCAGCCCCTGCATCGCTACCACCTGCACCAACTACCCCATCACCAACTACACCACACTGCCTACACCACTACCACCTACACTCCCTACCCCCCAACTACACCACAACCTACACCAACACAGCCTACACTAACAGCGCCTACACTAGAACCACCTACACCACCACCACCTGTCCAGGCCAACCACAGCTCAGAATTATCGTATTTTGGCATACAATAAAAATGAGATTCCGGTTGAACAACAGCCATTTTTCTGGAGACAGAAGCCAGCTAGGGCGATGGTGAAGTTTGGCGTAACATAAAAGACTTACAAAACACATCTTGTTTTCATTGAAGGAGGGGTAAAGATTAATCAACATGCTTATTGGGAGATGTTGAAGATGAAAGGCATCCCCTAGGTGGGTGCCACCATATAAAATGCCGGTTTAGCCCTTCAACAAGATGAAGCAACTCATGCACAAAAAAAAATAAAAACTGATGCCAATTAAATTTAAAGAACTTTGGCCTCCCAGTTCACCATATCTAAACTAGGTGGACTTTGGAGTGAGTGGAAATATGCTATCAGAAAATATCAGCTGAAATTCTGCGTGTCACTTGCACTCAGCTCATACCAAGACTTCGTCGTGTCATCGACGCCAGGGGAGGTCTAATTGAATATTACTTACATCATCTTGTATCATTTAAGATTTTCTTTCATTTTAGTCTAAGCATTACATAATATTACGTTGTGTTCTGAAAATAATTAAATAAATATTAGCCTATACTTTGTGTTTCTGCTCTGACAACAGATAGGATGATTTTATGACAGAAATAAAACGCTTGTTTGAAAAGAATTAGAGAATATAGAAGGAAGAAAACGTTCTCCTCCATGTACAGGACATTTATGAAGTCATGAGGTTTTCAGAGAAAGGAAACATTTCAATGTCTGTCATTAAAGCAAAAGCCTGAAAGATCGTTTTCTAACAGACGGCAGCAAAAACGTACCTTAGAAATTCCTTCTCGGGAAGAGTCAATTGCCTTGCTTTATAAACATCTACATGGATAGTATCTGAAGAATTTGCCAATTTGAGAAGAATACTGTTATCATGTTATTAAAATAGTATATAATATCATTATTATGTTATTTTATGTAACAAGAAGGTTAGAATAACTAAACTAGGTTAAAAAATAGGAGATTTTTGATACTCAACCGTTTAAAAAAAGTTGCGTACTGCACTGAAAAGTACTTTTAATTAAATTCCTGAAGTGATTTTTGTAAGGAAAATGTGAATAAACTCTTTGAGGCGCTGGATTATGTCAAGAATAGTGAACCCAATACCTTTTAATTAGCTATTCTTGACATGGCCAAATTGAATGACAATAACACATTTTAGACTCGTTCTTCCAATGCTTGACGAGGATCTACATCTCAGTTATGGTGAAAAAATTAACTTGGCCGAATGGGCAAAAAGTCCACATGTGTAAGAAAAAGGTGCTGTAATTCAAGGATCGGTGGGTAATCTTTCCCACTTTCCAAGAGGACAAATGATATGCTCTACTTGCAAGCAATTTGTAGGCTTACCATAAATCACTGAACATTCCTAAAGGAAATAAATGGCTAACAGCTCATATATATATATATATATATATATATATATATATATATATATATATATATATATATATATATATATATATATATATATACATATATATATATATATATATATATATATATATATATATATATATATATATATATATATATATATATATATATATATATATTAAACAAGACCTTTTTACACATTACCACTTCCAAAGGAGGTAATGGTTCCCACTTGGAAATAAACAGGAGTAAGTTACTTTACTAGTAACTGAGTCCAGCTAACGAATAGATACTAGAACATAGCGCTTGGGCTTGCGACAGCGAGAAATACAAAAAATAATAATAATTATTATTATTATTAAAACTTTTCGGTGCATCAACCCTATATGGATTATAAGCACTAAAAAATAAAATAATTAAAGGGTACGAACTGAGCAAGAGAGACTAACTCGCATTGCGCGAAACAATATGACATTTGTACTAAAAGTTGGGGAATTTAGATTGGCCCAAAATTATATATGTATATATATATATATATATATATATATATATATATATATATATATATATATATATATATATATATATACAATCAAAATAAATAACGAAAAGTGGGCTAATATAATTTTTAAATGGTTGTATGTCAGAAATGAAACTTTTCGACAACATGGGTTTGCTTGGACAGTCAAAAAGAATAATTGCAAACGCCTTAAGAACAAAATCTCTTTTGGGGGCCAAATCTGGATACGTTATTTATGAGCAGAGTGAGAAAATTGAAATAAGAAGAGCAAGTCGGACTTTCGGTTAAGTTAGGATACCTAACCTAACCCTAAGCTTTGAGGGATGCGGTTCGATTACCGAGTCTGTGGAGGAAGAATGTTAATGGGAGTGATCCATCTTACCTAAAATATCCTTTCTTCAATAAAATGAAGATTTTTTTTTCTTTCTCCTGATATTCGCATTGTGTTAGCTAAACTTGACATGATCTAATAACAATTGAAGATATTACTTCCAACATTCTTACATATAACTTCTCCTTTGCATAGGTGTAACATGACTTATCAGGGGTAAATAACCCGATGTTAAGTTAGGTTATTTTAACACTTTCCCTAATATCCCTTATTCATTAATGCAGAGAAAACTATTTTTTTTCCTGGGTGACCACCATCAAGGGTATAGGCATGGAAATTTAAAAAGTTAGCCTAATCTTAGACGATATAAAAATAAAAGGAATGCCTAAAACAAAAAACAAATAACAAAAAAATACACCCCGAAGCCAAAAGAACAAACTAAAAGCACACAGAAAAGTGTGCCCCAACGTCGGAGGTATCTCCGCCTCCTAGCGGCTCCGGAGAACGCAACCAACACCAAAAAATGTTATTAAATGAAGAAGACCAGCCTCCTCCAAAAAGTCAGTCATTCCAGAGTAGGCAGTACACGAAGCTGTCTTGAGCAAGAGAGACATGCGGTAGCGACCCCACTCGTCTGAATACGGGGACAAGTAACGTGCAACAAGATCTTCCAGACCGGGACAATCAACAAAATGTGTGCCAACAGTAAGCTGGACAACGTAGTCGTCGCAGTAAAATGGTGATGCGTCCTGCGATTATGCCCAATTGGAAGACGAAAGAAAGCGAGGTAAAGCCGCCGATACATAATGGGTTCAATCCCTGCAATCACTACATGCCAAGGAACCCAGCAGAAGATAATCTCGAAATACATCCAGCTCGCGGCAACCGCAAACCAGGAGGGGGGGAGGAAGAGATTCCAATGCCCCGAGATCACTCAGAGCGCTTTGTGAGTCTCTAAATATCACGATCCCATCTCCGAAAAAGACACAAAGCTTAATTTAATCGTAAAAAACGATATATTGCAATGAGCTCGGTCGTGTGTGTGTGTGAATGGAGGGGGCAGCGAGAACTTACCTTAAATCCTCTTGACTCTCTTTCATGCATCTACGAGAGAAGTCTTCCGTTAAGTGTAGACAAATATGCTCGCCAAATAAGAGCAGCGGGCGTGCTTCAAACCATACATGAACCTAGTCCTAACTAGGCATATTGCAAGTAGGCATATCGCTTCTCTTTGAGGGCTGTCTCACACTTGGCCAAACACCAAGGAATCGGACGTTGTGCAAAACGGCCAGATGTTTGAGGAATTAGGCCATCGGCGATGTAATTGCCGGAGAAGAACTTGTTGTGGGACTGTGCTAGGTGGAATAGATTTGACAATGAGGCCTCGAAAATGATCATCGTGGGAATCTTATGAATGCTTGTGACATGCATGCTCACAACTATGCACATGTAAATAATCTAAAATAAGTATATAAGTTTTCATAAATAATAATAACTCTTTGTGTAAGTAATATGTAACATCCCTGTAAAATAATATTGTATAGCTTTTATAACAAAGAACCTATAACAATAGCTCATGTAAAGAATATATATATATATATATATATATATATATATATATATATATATATATATATATATATATATATTGTCAAAGTATGGCCAAGTGAACGGGAATATACGCACACAGGCTCTAAGTTAGGCTTAGCAAAGCAACAAATGTTATTGTTCTAAGAGTGCGATTTCAATAGATAGCTGCAGCTACGTGACCAAGGAATATTCCAAACACAACGACAAAAAATAGATTTTAATACACACTAAATAAAAGGTACACAATAAATATGGATATACAAGGTGTCCCAGAAAAAGGTTAACCGTACTTTGAATTTGTATAACTCAAAACCTATTAGAGATTTTTGAGTCCTGCAAAAAAACAAAACAAATTTACCAACTATTTATCTGTCGATTCTGGTAATTTCATTAAATTCCCTTTTAAGATATTGATGCACTAATGGGTTTAGTGGAGGCTATCAAAATTATGTTTGCGCAAAGAAGTAAAATAATTAAACTTCGAAGTTTAAAATCAACAAATATATTTAAATCCATTTTTAACAAAAACACCTCTTCATGTGAGTAATACAAATTTTTTTTAAATTTTCTAAGCACCGTTTCCTCCCACATGTCCTCCATTTCTTTACGAGCACAGTTGCGCATTCGATGACATTGATTGAACAACTTTTAGGATTAACTTGTGATTTTCCTTATATCTATTGACTCCACGTGTGATACTATCTCTTAACTGGTTGATGCTTTGTGGTGGAGTAGAATACACTTTATTCTTTATATATCGCCATAAGAAATAATCGCACGGTGTTAAGGCAGGGGATTATGGGGGCCATTCAATTGCATGATTTAGCGCGCCAATGTGGTTGTCAAACGTTTCTCTTATTTTTGTTCTTACAGCAAGCTGTCTATAAGCTGGTGCGCCGTTCTGAATCCACCAAAGTCTATTGAATTAATTGACATAAATCTGGTGGAGTTCCCGGAAGATCCTTTCGTTGATCATGCTCAGGTAGGCAGCATCATTTAAGTTATTCTCGTAAAACAATGAGCTGACAAGATAGCCATTCCCGCATATTCCGATCCACAGAGACACTTTCTGCCGACAAATACGTGCGTCAAAGTTAAATGCTGGGGGGTGGGGGTGGGGAGGGGGGCAGCGTTGAATATTGCCGAATATTATGGCTAATTACCTTTCCATTTATGTAAAAGGCTGCCTCGTCACCAATCACAATGTTTCCAAGAAACGAGCAGGTTTATGGAGAACCCATTCGACAAATTGTCTACGACGAGGAACATCAGTTTCAAGAAGCTGGTTCTTGCATGCATCTTATAGGGATGCCATTTTAAGTCATGTTTATTAATTCGGTTAAATGATGAATTTAAAAATTGTAACCCATTCTTTCTGAGTGATGAATGTCGATTTTGAAGAAGCGTCATCTGAACATTTTCGATATTTTTTGTTGTTCTTATGGTTCTCATATGACCCGAACGACCTTTATTTAAATTTAAGCATGTTACTTTATGTTGGTATTTGCGAACATTTTCCAAATTGTTGGCTTGCTTGGTTGGTGCCTACCTGGAAAACGTTGTTCAAATGAATCTTGTACTTGTTTAATCCTGCCAGTCTTAATAAAGTTTGTGACTACAAATACGCGTTGATCTTTTGTTAACTGCATGATTAAAAAGGTTCTATGGAAGTAAACTTTTACCCAGAAACGCTTGGATTTGCTTAGTACGCAGTAATAACGAGACCATACCACAGCGTGGCTCAAAAACCACTGTAAAATGGACTAGGCTTTGCTTGAAGAATGGCAAAGTGGCCTAGGCTACCTAGGCTTCCTACGCTTCTCTGGAAAGTCCACGGTGGCCTAGGATTCCTAACCTTCGTTTCATTATTTTACCTCCTTTCGCAAACATATTTTTGATAGCCTCCACTTAACCAATTAGTGTATCAACATCAGAATAGGGAATTTAATGAAATTTACAGAATCAACAGATAAATTGTTGTTAAATATAACACCCCTTTTTGCAGGACCCAAAAATCTCCAATAGTGTTTGAGTTATACTAATTTAAATTACGGTTAACTTTTTTCTGGGACACCCGGTATATAGGTACATGAATAAGACGGAATTAGCTTCGTCGTCTAACCGAATCTGTGGGTAATCCTTGGGAGAGTGCATATATACCTGGACTTCTTCAAAACAGGGAGAGAGAGAGGGGCCTTCAGGAACCCTCGTTAACGGCCGCGACAACCGAGCGTGTCCTTACGGGAAAGTGTAAGAGGCCAGATCATCGGGTCAGACGGAACGACCAGCGGCTGGAGCCATAAAAGTTGTTCGAGGCAAACCTACAAAATAGATGAGTAATCTCATGACATCCCTCCCCCCGGAGGGGGGGGGAGAGGAAACAGGGCTGGGAGGTAGCCTTCAATTTCAGCGTCATGCCTCGGTGTGAATTCTTCAGTGACCTGGTGGCAAGTCCAAAAAGGGTGAAATCGGAAGGGGGGGGGGAGTAACGGCTCGCTTTCTCTCCCAAAGTAATAACTTAGGAGCTGGGGAAATACTACTATTTTAGCTGATCCCTCTCTCTCTCTCTCTCTCTCTCTCTCTCTATATATATATATATATATATATATATATATATATATATATGCAACAAAGCCCACAGGGAAAATTAATACGAGGATTACAAGTACTTTCGAACTTTATTTCGAGTCCTTTATCAAGGAATAACAAAAGTATTGAAAATTGTAATATTTATAAGGATGATACAGAGGAGAGGAAACGCCCACAAAAAAAGCAAAAAACTAATCAACAAAATGAATCAATATGAAATGGAAACCCTAGGAGGAGCAAAGATAAATACAAACTAAGATCATTAAATCAGATAAATTTAAAAGACTAAAGGTTGACAAGAGGATTAAAATAACGCCTACGCAATTAAGGAGCGAGAAAAGCTGAACAAGAGATTAACCTCAGAGGTCAGGATTTAAAAACCATGGTAGAATAAGTACAAATTTTCTAAAGACTTGACTCAAATGGAAATAAATACACAGACTTAAACATAAGGCTACATTGATGCACACAAAATAAAATTAAATAGTTTATTAAGATTAATATAAATATTTAGTCTCAAATTAAAAGTTTCGACAGTACATTGTGAATATAATTTTAAAAATAACCATCGAGTTTATATAAGCCAGTACTTAAATTAAAATTTTAGAATTTACTAATAAAGGTCTATTCAATGATATTTCGTGAAATATATACCCAGACTTCTCCAAAACAGGGAGAGAGAGAGGGGCCTTCAGGAACCCTCGTTAACGGCCGCGACAACCGAGCGTGTCCTTACGGGAAAGTGTAAGAGGCCAGATCATCGGGTCAGACGGAACGACCAGCGGCTGGAGCCATAAAAGTTGTTCGAGGCAAACCTACAAAATAGATGAGTAATCCAGAATTCCAATCAATATTGTGATTAAGATATGACATATGAGCATAAAATGAGCTGCTTTCTTCGCCACAACGGACATTATATTTATGCTGAGAAATTCGTTTTTTTAAACATTTACCTGATTGGTCAACCTTTAATCTTTTAAATTTACCTGATTTAATGATCTTAATTTGTATTTATCTCCGCTCTTCCTAAGGTTTCCATTTCATATTAATTCATTTTGTTGTTTGGTTTTTGCTTTTTTTTGTGGGCGTTCCCTCTCCTCTGTATCATCCTTATAAATATTACAATTTTCAATACTTTTGTTATTCCTTGATAAAGAACTCGAAATAAATTTCGAAAGTACTTGTAATCCTCGTACTAATTTTCCCTGTGGGCTTTATTACATATATATATATATATATATATATATATATATATATATATATATATATATATATATATATAAGAGAGAGAGAGAGAGAGAGAGAGAGAGAGAGAGAGAGAGAGAGAGAGAGAGAGAGAGAGAGAGAGAGAGAGAGAGAGAGGGATCAGCTAAAATAGTAGTATTTCCCCACCTCCTAAAATATTACTTCGGGAGAGAAAGCGAGCCGTTAGCCCCCCCCCCCCCCCCCCCTCCACGCCTCCTCCGACTTCACCCTTTTTGGACTTGCCACCAAGTCACTGAGAAATTTAGACCGAGGCATAACGCTGAAATTGAAGGCTACCTCCCAGCCGTCTCAATCCCCCCCTCCCCTATCGGGAAGGGAGGCGGGATATTACTCATATATTTTTTAGGGCTGTCTGACCCGCTGATCCCGACCTCTTACATTTTCCCAAAGCAATATAAAAACCATCTCTTTTTCCAAACATATCCGAATACCCGTCCATCTATATGCCCATCCATCTGCATGCCATTTCCTCTGTATGTATGTCCTCCTGCATTCCTATCTATCTGCATGCTCTTATATCTACATTCAATTCCTTCTGCATTCCCGTCCATTTACACGCCAGTTTCGTTCATCTGTAGGCTTGTCTGTCGATCTGCATGCACGTACATCTGTATACCTTTCCAATCCATCTGCATTCCCTTCCATTCACGTGCATCTGTATTCCTGTCCCGTTAATCTCCATCTTAATTCATCTGCTTGCCCGTCCATCTCCATGACCTTCATTCTGCATTCTCGTCCATATGCATGCCCGTCATTCGGCATTTACGTCCATCTGCATGACCGTCCATCTGTATACCCACCCATCTGCATTTACATCCATTTGACTGCTAGTCATTTTCCATGCCCTTCCCGTCCATCTGCATCCACGTTCCTCTGCATGCCCGTCCATCTGCCTTCACGTCCATCTTTATTCACGTTCATTTGCATTCCCGCCCATCTCCAATCACGTCTATCTCATTCTCATCCATCCTCATTCACGACCATCTTCATTCACGTTCATATGCATTCCCTCCCATCTGCATTCACGTCCATCTCATTCGACTCCATCTTCATTCATGTCCATCTTCACTCATGTTCATCTGCATTCCAGCCTATCTGCATCCCACCCATATGCATTGACGTACATCTCATTCGCGGCCATCTGCATTGACGTCCAATTGTATGCCCGGTCTTCTGCACGCCTGTCCATCTGTATTCACGTCCATCTCATTCGCGCCCATCAGCATTGATATCCATCTGAATTAACGTCTATCTAGACCACCCCATCCATGTGGACAGCAAACCTGGTCTTCTTTACCAACGGTACATATTTGGGGTACACAGTAAGCTAGTGGTTGTTTTGCGAGTTCACCACCTGATCCTGGCATAAGTACTTCTTGCTTGTCCTTCATCTTCCGCAACAGATGCTGATCTTCTTTGCCTGACGAGAGACATTGACATTCGTTCCCTGTGATCGTTTTCAATGATGGCTTGTATATCCGCGAAAAATTGGGAGGTTCTTTTCGTATCTGAATGCTTAGAGTAAGGTTTCCAAGCCGCTATACCCTCGTAATCACAGCCAGACTCATCCAATTCTTTCCTTGTCGTCTTCACCGTCCTCAGATTGAGACCAAAACACTCGAAGATCGCATTGGAGCTCCCGGGGTGAAGCCCAAGCAGCAAAGCTTACCTTTTCCAAATTTTGGGAGACTTAAATTTATCCATGGTATTGCCATACAGCACGCATGCGCGGAATTCAGATTTGCCAACGGCGACAAATTACCCGCCATCCAAATGAACCATCCAAATTTATTGGGATTTTACTTAATCCCTCTTCCTGTTGAAATGAGTGCGAACAAGGAGGTAAAGAATGAATACATACTTTTAAGATTGAATCATTATCCTTGAATATTAAGGTCTCGAAGTATTTAAACTCAAAGAGTAAATACGCCAATATTATGTACAATTTATTATAGTTATAGCACAAGGTCTTTGCACAAAGAAGAACAGGAAGGAGATTTACAGACTTTCTAATTATAATTGCTAGCTGTAAAATATTAATAAAAACACAAGTAAAATTAACTTTAAGGTTATGATAAGCAGTGATAAATTTTCAAATAATTAATGCAAACACTAAAGATACTTGAGCAACTTGTTATCAGTGAGTCGGAAAAACAAATGTGAAAGGAATATGAAAGGGACAGAATCATAAGTAAGATGGTTGCAGAATATATTAGCAAGTTTAAAGTTGGGATGACAAGTCTGTATTTAATTTAATTATGAGAGATTGAATAAAAAGTGACTAAAATCTTAAGGAGGGCGTTATTCGGATGGAAACCAAGGATCACAAAATTGCCTAAACTAACCTCAACCTTGGATATTATAATATGGTCTCTGATTCGTGAGACTTCCTTTCTGGAGAGAGGCTTTCCATATTATTATAAAATAGAGCCTGCTCTGAAGAACTTCTGTGATGCATCAGTAACACGTCATAAACACTCCTTACACCTCAAAAACAATCATTCTTTCACGATTGAGCTAAATTATGGAACAGTCTCCATCTTTCACTGTTCCGATCTTCTTCCAATCTTACCATCATCAAAATGCTTGTACTAAGAAATTTAATTGACAACGGCTCGCTAAATTACGAGATATGTTAAGGAATAGCACTTTAAATGGCAGTTATGCCTTTTCGTTTGCCTTCCAAGTATAAAAATATAAATCTTTATTTTCCCTCTTCCTTTAATGGCTCGAAAACGACACCAAGATATTATTTCTTTTACGATAGTTTTGTATTATCAATCTACAAATGCTATTGTGGTACATTACTAGTAAGGTATTGACATTATAATGCAACGCTATTTCTTACAGTTCATTTTATTCGTTTTGTGACTCAAGCTTCAATACATTTCAGTAAGTTTCGTTAACCTTATGTGACCATCATTCAAGCGCTACTGTGGCAAATGATTTCTTAAACCTAAAATAGATTATAGGTTCGGCTCATTTAGAACTTTATTTTGACCCACTGGAAACTTCCCCCTGAAAAGATTAGTTAAATATTTTATTTTACGAATAACTTTCTGAGTGTTGCACACTACAATAGTGTGATCCTAATGATCAACACGTTTTACACTTTAATTAATGACTCTCAAACTTTGCCTATTAGGGACGAAGCAGATTGTCATATAATTTCCTGTTTATGATCTAGTCCCCTCTTTGAATAGTCGCATCTTAATTAAATTTTAAAGACAACTAACCTTTTGAGGTACTTATTCAAATATGCTGGTAATATTAATATCAAGCCTATTCTAAACGACGTAAATATGAGGGCAAGAGATACAAAGAAGTGAAGTAAAGAAAGGAAAGAGGGCACTCTCACTCCGCAGTTAAGAATAAGGGAGTGGTGGAAATCGGAAAATGACACAAATAAACAGAAATAAGTCATAGTGAAAAAAAAAGATCATCGATTGCCGAAACAAACGTGGGGTGGAGGTGGATGAATAAATAGGAAACGTAATTCAATCCGAAAATATTTCAGAGGATGGAAAAGGACTAAAAGCGCCAGGCCTCTTGGCTCAGATTCAATAGGAAACATGGACTGAGGAGTGAAACTAGACGATAGGTTTGCAATGGTAGATACAGAAAATAGCTTTAAATCTCTGTAGAGAGAATTGTAAACGTGGATTTATATTGGGCAGAGCAGGAGGGGGGGGGGGTAAGAGCTCATCTGGCTACTGTCTACGTGGGCATTAGTCGCCGTATTAAAACCTGCCTAGTACTAGGCTACTTTAAAATCAAATTAAAAAACACACCAACAAAACCAACACTAAAAATTAATAAAAAAAAGGAAAAAGCCAACGAGCAGGAACGTGCGACCTATAAGGGAAAAAAAACCTAAAACGAAAAGAACAAAGAAAAAAAAATAAAATAATTGGTAAATAAAAGGGAGAAGGCCGGCCTCCCCCCAAAAGTGTACAAGTTTACGCACTCGTCCCGAGTACAAGAGACGGGCGGTAGCAACCCCGCCCATCCCGGTACCGGGACAGGTAAAGGGCGCGAAGATCGCCCAACCAGACTAGGACATTCAACAAGAATATGCCTAACAGAGTGGAGGACAACGCAGTCTTTACAGCAAAGCGCTGGTGAGCGCTCCATTAAATGTCGGTGCGTCCCGCGAGTGTGCCCAATTCGGAGACGACAGAAAGCAACCTGAAGCCTTCGCGGCATTGGGGGGTAGGTCCATGGGAACAGTCGCAGCGCAATGGCATGCAACTTTAAGTTCCCTTCGACCGTCTCCCATCTTTTTTGCCAAGCAGCCCGAAGAGCTGCCCGTATTCCTGGCATGTAGTCGTAGTCGGTGTGAGGAAGAGCGTAACGCTGGTCGGGTCGCAGAGTCCTCCCGGACTCTTTGGCGCCCTCATCGGCGCCCTCATCGGCGCACTCATTCCCCGCAATTCCTATATTTCCAGGAACCCAGAAGAAGATAATCTCGACATACGCCCGGCTCGCCAAAACCGTGGCTTCATGCATATCACGAACCAGGGAATGCGGAGATTCCAATGCGCCGAGAGCATACAGGGCGCTTTGTGAGAGGCTATAGATCACAATCCGGTTTCCGAACTGGGCACGTCGCGTAATCTCCCGTACCAAGTGGTGCATTCCGACCAGCTCGGCTGTGAAGACAGACACAGCGCCTGGCAGAGCACTGCTGACTTCAAACAGAGGGGATACGACGTGAAAGCCGACCCCCTCTTGGGACTTGGAGCCATCCGTATACACTGGCACGGTTCCAGCGTGACACGAGGTTTGCTCCAAAAAGGTCAAACGCAATACTCCCGGCGCTGTAGAAGCTTTGGTAGCAGAGGCGTGGCGACAAAAGTCAAATGTCGGACCCCAAAGGGTGGCGTCCTGGTCAGAACCAGGGGTGCCACCGGCCCGAGAGCTATACTTAGCTTTCGAAGGAGTTTCCTTGCCCTAAACCCAAAGTGCTTAGGGTATGACTGGCGTCTCTCGGCGGCATAGGCACCGTCGAAATCAGCTGCGGATGCTTTGAGAGCCGTCGGCGAAAAAGGGAGACGCTGTGTTCGTGTGTACAGGCGAGTAATGCACTGTACACGGAGCAGATATAATGGCATCTCTCCAGCATCGACAAGCAGGCTCTAAATAGGGTAAGTGCGGAAGGCACCGGTCGCCAAGCGAAGGCCGGTGTGGTGGATTGAGTCCACCTTCCGCAATAGATGTTCGGTTGCAGATGCATAAAACTCGTATCCGTAGTCGAGCTTCGAACGAACAAAAGATTCATAAAAAAATACGGCAGTAGCCCTATCAGCGCCCCAAGTGCTGAACGTCACGGAACGGAGAATATCCATGGCGCGGGTACAAGAGATCCTAAGGCTGCGAATATGAGCCTCCCAGGCGAGGCGTCGGTCAAATACAGGACCAAGAAAACGGTGCGATTCAACCACTTCTACGCGTACCCCATTAAGAAACAAGTCTGGGTCTGGGTGGAGCCGTGGATGGCGGCAGAAGTGCACCACCTTAGTCTTGGCCAAAAAAAACCGAAACCTGTGCGCTTCGGCATAGCGAGAGAGGCAGTTCAATGCTTGTTGGAGTAAAGGTTCCAGAGTTGGCATCTGGGCCGCGCCAAAAGAAATCGAAAGGCCGTCCACGTAGAGCGTAGAGAGAACATATTCTGGCAGCACCGAGGTGATGCCATTGATGCTGAGGGCAAAGAGTGTGACTTTGAGGACAATTGCCTGCGGGACACCCTCTTCCTGCTCCATTGGGCGGGAGAGGGCTCCCCCCCACCCGTACGCGGAATCGGCGATCTCGCAAAAAATTCAGATATAAACATTGGGAGGCGTCCCCTCGCCCCCATCGTGTGAAGAGTCTCCATGATACCGTATCGCCATGCGGTATCAAAAGCCTTCTCCAGATCGAAAAACAACGTGGCGTAGTGCTGTCTACGAAGGAAGGCCTTTCAGACAGCATTTTCCAGTCGGAGCAGAGCATCCGACGTAGAATGGAACTTGTGGAAGTGGCACTGTGCAGAAGACAGATGGCCTCCGGTCTCTAAAAAAGGCTAATCTAACATTTACCAATTTCTCCATCAACTTGAACACGGAAGAGGTTAGAGAGATTGGGCGGAAACCGGCCGGAGTAGAGTGATCTCTCCCCGGTTTGCGAAGGCGAACACAGTAGTGATTCGCCAGGAATCTGAAAGGAAACCCTCCATCCAGATCCTGTTAAACAGATCGAAGAGAAAGGCCATGCCTCGCTCACCCAGGTGTCGAAGAATGGCGTACGGGACATCGTCTGGACCATAGCCGGTGTACGCACGAATCAAGAGCGGAACGCAACTGACTCAGAGTAAGCCTGTCGTTGAAGGGTTCTCAACCTCTGGAGGTAAAGTCCAGTCAGCGGCCTTCCACGACATCACGACGTGCATTGAATGCTGGCGGAGCAGCATCCCGGCTAGAGAATGCGTAGAAAGCGGTCCCAAAGGATTCCGTCACGGACGCCAGGTCCGAGGTTGCGGTCCCATTCTCCTAAAGAACGGGAGAAGGGTCCTGCGAGAACTTGCCCCGAATCCTTTTGACTTGCTTCCAAACCTCTACTAGAAGGGTCTTCCTGTTAAGTGAAGACACCTATGCCCGCCAAGAAGAGCGGCGGGCGTGGTTCGAAATATACTGGAACCTAGCCCTAGCACGACGAAATTTACCGACAGTGAAATCGGTCGGGCGGCGCTGTGATTTATTGAGTAATCTCCCCAGAGAGGATGTCTGCCGTTCAGATCTCTAAGCAAGAGAAAGGGCGTCGGTAACCGTGCCACGACGCGGCGGAAGTCCCCCGCGTCAACTGACGGAGGAATGTACTCAGAAATAATAGTATACCTCCTATCCAGGTGAAGCTGCACAGCCAATGCTTGAAAGGAGGTATCTAAAGTTAAAAGAAGAACGGAGACATCGTGCCGGGTATAAACCGCGCATCCCCCAGCCCGGCTCCCATCTCGTGGTGGTGTGGTCGCAAAACCCTCATTCCCTGGGAAAAAGGACAGGGGGCACATGCCTGGAATGGTCTCCTGCAGAAAAATAGCCAAAGGAGGAACGGGACGAGATGAGCTTCCGCAGCTCCTCCAGGTTGGCCAAGCGTCCACGGCAAGTCCATTGAAGGAATATGCCCTCCAGGCCTAGCTCGGAGGAGACGCGGGGCCCTCTTCGAACAGAAAACCCTCACGGGAATGGCCGTACATTTCCCGGAGGCAGAACCCCGGGTGCTGTTGGCCGGACAATGCGCTGAAGGCGCTGTCGCCTTCTAGGACTTATTGGGGGAGGTTGGCCTGGCCATGCGAGTCTTTTCCTCCCTCCGCCTCGAAACCTTAGGCTGGCGTTGCGGCTTCGGAGGACAGGGGCCCTCTTTTCGAGGACCCACCCTCTCCGAGCCACTCAGCCCACCACTAGGCGTGAGCGAAGGAGCCGAAACTCCTTTCTTGGTGTCCTCCTTTCGGTGGACAGCTGTAGGAATCCCGGAAGATGGCCTGGCGACCAACTTTAGGAGTATTGCCTCCTGTGAGTCTAACGACTCGGTGGAGGCACGCGGCCGTTTCGCCTTACGGGAAAGGGTCACGCTGGGGGAAGGGGGATGTGAGTTCCGGTTTTATCCGGGGCTGGGTGTGAACCCTTTGTGCCGCCAGCTTTACCAGGGAAGCGCCCGGATTGAGTAGAACCCGCAGAAGGGCTCCGAATGGGCGCGGAAACAACCGTGCTCGTTGGCCTGGATGGGCCAGGAGCAGAGGGTGCCTTTCTAACTATTGAGCCTTCTTCCGTCCCAGGCAGAGCCGGGCGCGCCAGGACCAAGTCCTTAGCCTCGCGGAATGAGAGTCGATCCTGGGCCTGAACGGCCAGGATTTCTTTCTCAAGGAGATATGCACCACATTGCTTCGAAGAAGCAGGGTGCGGCTCTCCGCAATTGACACACTTGGCCACACACGATTTGGACTTATCGTGTGCGGCCTTGGAGCAAGTTACACATACTTCGGGTGACCCCGACTTTGCACGTCTACATGAGCGATTCTTATGGCCAAAGCGGTGACAGTAATAGCCCCGCCGCGGCAGTGGCACGAATGCCTTCACGCGGTAGCGGTACCAACCGGCACGCACCGACTCAGGGAGCTTGTCACAGTCGAACGTGACGAAGAGTGTAGGGGTGGGTCTCGAGGCCCCTCCCTGTTTTATCATCATACGTTCGACCTTCTATAAATAGAAGATGATTTTTACTAATCACCTATAAGACCCTTTTCTCTCTGCAAATGCAAGCCAATTTTTACTAAACACATATTAAACCTGATATTATCTGGACAAATACAAGCCTATTTTTACTAAACACAAATAATACCCTATATTCTCTCTTTGAATACGGCCTATTACTACTAAAGACAAATAAATACAAGCATATTTTTACTAAACACATATAAGACCCTATATTTTCTCTATAAATACTAGCCTATTTTTCCTAAACATAAATAGGACCCTATATTATCTCCATAAATACAATCTGATTTTTACTCACCAGAAATAAGATCCTTGTCTCGCTACAATTACAGGCTCATTTTTACTAAACACTTATTTATCTGGACACATACCAGCCTATTTTTACCAAACACAAATAATACCATATATCCTCTCTATGAACACGGCTTATTATTACTAAAGACAGATAAGACCCTATATTCTCTCCATAAATACAAGCTTATTTTTACAAAACACAAATAAGACCGTACAATATCTTTACAAATACAAGCTTATTTTTACTAAACACAAATAAGACTATATTTTCTCTATAAATAGAAGCTGATTTTTAAAAATCACAAAATAAGAACATTTTTCTCTGCAAATACAAGATTATTTTTCCTAAACACAAAGAAGGCCCTATATTCTTTTAATAAATGCAAATCTATTTCTACTAAACACAAATAAGACCCTCTATTATCTCTATAAATACATGCTTATTTTTACTAAACAAAAATCAGACCCTATATTATTTCTATAAATACAATCCTATTTTTAATAAACACAAATAAGACCCTCTATTATCTCTATAAATACAAGCTTATTTTTACTAATCACAAATATGACCTTATATTCTCTGTATAAATACGAGCCTATCTTTACTAAACATAAATAAGACCCTGTATTCTCTTTGCAAATACAAACTTATTTTTACTAAACACAAATAGAACACTATATTTTCCAAATAAATATAAGCCTAATTTTACTAAACCCAAATAAGACCCTATATTTTTAATACAAATAAAAGCCTATTTTTACTAAACGCAAATAAAACCTTATATTATTTCTAAAAATACATGCGTATTTTTATTAAACACAAATAAGACCCGGTATTTTCTATACGAATACAAGCCTATTTTTACTAACACAAATAATACCCTATATTCTCTCTACAAATACCACCCTACTTCTACTAATCACAAATAAAACACTATATTATTTCTACACATACAAGCCTATTTTTACTTAACATAAATAAGACTCTATATTCTCTCTACAAATCCAACCCTATTTTTATGAACACAAATAAGACCCTATATTCCCTCTACAAATATAATGCTATTTTACTAATCACAAATAAAAACCTATATTATCTCGACACATACAACCCTATTTTTACAAAACACAAATGTGCCCCTGTATTCTCTCTACAAACATGAGCCTATTTTTTCACTAATCACTAATAAGACCTTTTATTCGCTCTACAAATACAAGTGCATTGCAGCTTTACAAATCTTGAGTAATTTCACTATACAAAGACAAGCCTATTTTACTCAAAACGTTACCAGCTTATTATCATTTTATACAATTACAAGCCTCTTTTCACTCTAGGCTTACGAGCCCAGTCTTAATAAATACAAATGCACACCTATTTCCCATCTACACAGGTACGAGTATATGCCTATTTTCTCTCTAGGCAAATACAAGGCAATTGTCACATTTTAAAATCTTTGTGAAATTGAAAAATTCAGTGTGGCCTAAAGTCCGTGTGCAATTCAAACAGCCATCCCCCTTCCTCTGTTTTGCCCTACCGATTCGCAAAACTTATTGATCGCCCCTCGTATGCATAATTAAATTGCGTAAAGAGTTTGACCACCCTGTACAGTGTAAATAGTTTGTATTTTAATAATGTAAATAGAATTGTATTTGCAAGGTGTAAAAAGGTTTGTATTTACACGGAGTGAAAATAAGTCTATGTTTGATATAAAATAGGAGTTTGTGTAGCGAAAATAAGTGAGATAGATCTAAAAATAAGTGAATCATAGTAGGCTTCCTCTGAGAGAGGCATCCTACAGTAGGTAGGACTCGGTGGCACCTAAATCTAATAATGCCTCAAATGCCTTGTGTGATCAAATTCTATTTTGACGCCTTTATTGTTTATTTGTATTTGTAATATTTATTTAAATGAATGCATTATTTTTTTATCTGCGGTAATCAAGACCCTAGGGGTTTTTAGTCTCTCAGGGGGATTTAAGTTCATCTTTCTAACTTATTTAGAACCGAACTTATTTCCTGAACGACGGGAAAGTGTAGTAAACAAGAGAGAGGAGGATTTCAGCAAAGTTTAAGGGTGATTTGTTTATTGGCCCGATTCCGGGTTTTCTATGGCCACCTACGCCTTCGTTCTCGAATGAAAAGCATGCTGTTTCCTTGCGAAGGATGGTGGAGCTGGTGAGGGATCTGGCTGTGATAGAGACTGGCCATCCTTTGCCCTTGTTCACTGCGGTTAAAATTGCCTATCGTGGCGCTGAGTGCGGCCTTCTGTCGTAACCAAAGAAGTGCACTTCGACTCATGGGACTGCGCCAGGAAGTAGTTGGTTAGGAGATTAGTTTCTCAACTGTATGTTTGAAGATGAAAATTGCACTAGTGAAGATGGATGATGGAAGATACAGGACTTCTAGGATTTAAAATTGAAGATGATTTTAGGACTAAAATTGATGGAGGAACAGGCAGTTCGTAGACTTGATGATGAAAGATATTCGCTGTACGACTCAAGTCAAGAAGATACAGCTTCTATGAACGATGAAGATTGTAGTATGAAGGTCTATTGTCGAAGGAGAAGTTTGTAGGACTGAAGAGGGAATCAAAATATTGTAGGAATGAAGATGAAATTTTAAGCTAGTAGGATTGAAGATGGAAGATAAAGATTGTAGGACTAAAGATGGAGATGGGAGATAAAGTGTAGGACTGAAGATGCAAGATTAAGCTTGTAGGATCGATGATAGAAGATGAAAATTCTAGGACTTAAGGACGGTGAAAATAATAGTACTGAATAATGAAGATGAGATATGAAGATTGTAGAACTGAAGGTGAAATTCGATAGTTTTCCTGAAATACATAGTCTTCTAGTCAACTATTTAGTCATTTCTGTCATTATCATTCTGTTCTTTTGTTTCACCTTTCTTTACTGTATGCTCTTCCCCGTCCATCCTCTCTATGATCGGATGCATTTAAGTTCCAGACTAAAGCAGAAGAAAATATTGGCCCACCTTCGCCCATATCTGTTGCAGCTACCTTCCATCCTGTTATTGAGGTTAATGAGAGAAACCGATCATTTCAGTCAAATCCGCACCGCAAAATATGGCTCGAAGAACCCCCGGCGGGGCCAATTAACTTGTCGTAACAAAACTATTGTGTTTGAGATCTAACTTCTGTAATATCTGGTGGCAGCATTGTATTTAAGGGACTTAAAGGCAGGGGCATAGCTGTATCTTGCAACCTCCTACCAATTACCTCATTTGAGTTACGCACTTGTTATGTACAGGTTTATACCCTTTTAAACTTATTATAATACTACAATAAATCATAATTATAAATAAATTCAAGAAAAATATCTGACACATCCAAGAAAACATTCGTAGACATGTGGCAAGGTTTGTTTTTTTTTAATATCATCATCATCATCATCATCATCATCATCATCATCACTAACTCTATAATTTAAGAAGAGGATTTTTTGGGGTATTTGAATAATAATTTCATCTTGGTTTGGTTATGACTTATGTTTTTTTTATCAAAGTTATTTCTAATAATTCTTTTATAATATCAAAAACCAAAATGGTGAAGTTCAGAAATATATATAAGTATCGAAATTTTGTGAATTTTTTAAAACCCCAAGAATTACAAATGGTGAAGTTCAGAAAATTTATTCTTATATATCTTCTATAACTATATTTTAGCAAGGTTCTCCATAGGGGGGAGTGGCGAAGCCATTTCCTGGTTTTCATATAAATAACAACAAAAAGAATCTGACAAAATTCGATTGAGCCTAAAAGTGAAACTGCCCGCAGGAAAAAAACTATGGTTCCAATAGCTTTTGCTTAATAAAATAAGGACAATCAGAAAATGAACACGTAGGATGCAACATCTAATATAGGTTAGAGAATGAGGAAGAGTCATACTTCATTGGAGGAAGATTTTTTTCTATTTTGTAATTTTATATAGTTAATGCACTGTATAAAAAAATGGAAAAAAAAATGAAAGCAAAAGTGACCTTTCCTGAGTCAATTTTATACGTAGAATACAAAATTAATACCCAATTTTGTGACCCACCAATTTGTCATAAATATGTCATTCGCGCGCTGAAACATCATCATCATTGGACCAATTTGAATTAGATCATCTAATTATATTTTCATTTCTTTTTACAGGTGACTGATATTACACTGGCCTGCGTTGTTTTCAAGGTCTAACACATAATATAGGATTTTAGGCAAGTTTTTTGCGCTGAATCTGAAAATCGTGCTCATTTTATATAATCAGATCAAGTTTTTGAGATATAGCACATGCCAGAAATTCCTATATTCCGATCTATTTGTAGGCGAATGTACAAACAGTAGTAAATTTTTGAGCTGATTTATACACAGAAGGTTTACAGAATGTTCTAATTGATACCAAGAAGAGTACAACATACAAAAGAAAACTATCATGGATGAATGGTCTCTTTAAGACTTCCGATTGTGCCTAGCAGACACCAAATCCCCTTTCAAGCACCAGCAGCAGTCAACCAGAAAGTTAACAACCCAACCCCCTTGGTAGCGTTCCTCCATCTCACGGATATCTTGGGGAAAGCGCTTACCCTGTTCTTCACTGAAGTCTCCACAATACTCGGGAAGAGTCCAGGTGGGACCGAAAGAAGTGGTGCGTTTTATTGACATGCGCGGCCCAAGGTTGCGGAAATTCTCTATTAAATCATCAAACGCCTTCTCATACTGATAACTTATGTGGTTGCCAAGTAGGTTTGCAATGACTGACTTAAGAGACAACCAGGCAGAGAGTTCAGCAGGATTCAGTGCTTCATCAAAACTGGCATCCTTGATGAGCTCCCTTATTTGAGGACCATCAAATACACCTGCCTTCAGTATTTCCATGCTGGCTCGTGAAAACCTCTCACGGAGGAAAGCAAACACTCTACCTTACCTGTCCATTGCCTTGACAAAGTTCTTCATCAAACTGAGTTTCATGTGCAGGGGTGGAAGCAATATCTTGCTTGGTTCAACCAGAGGGTGGGAAAGAACGATGTGTTTTATCTGACATAATGCTGGTCGTCAGCCCGAGTGTCCCACAAGCACATAAAGCATGGATACTTTGTGTACCTACCTGAAGGCCTAGGATGATTCCATCAACTTTAAAATCTCCACAGATCAGCCATTTGTTTTTCTGGTAGTTGAGAGCAAACAGCAGACGGTCTATACTGTTGCAAGTTTATTTCATTGCAGCTGATTGTCCAACAAAGATCGATGAAAACTTATTGCCGTTGTTAAGAAGAACTGCCGTGAGATGAGTCAATGAAAAGTGTCCATTCCATAGCATCATACTTCAGGCCCATTAAGTTAAGCAGGTCAGCAATGTTGTTACAGTACACCAGTATTAAGGCTTCATCAAACGTGAAAAAATTCCTAAATTCTTTCTCGCGGTCCCGATACCAATAGAATGTTGTCCCTAGTGCCAGCATACATTTATCTTGAAGACGTGAACCCAATAGCTAAGCAGATTCTTTTGAACGGTTCAGGTCTCGTGTCAGGTCATTCAATTCGGCTTGAATAAATGGCACAAGTTGGTCGCCCTCTTCTTGCTTGTATGCATCAAACTCAGCTGTATCGGTAGTGACACTAAACTCTGAATCAGAGCTAAAACCCATGGTAAAATCAGGCTTAGGAACAAACATGAAGATCAGGGCCATACGAGACTGGTTTTAGAGCAAAAGGAGCATTGGGGTATTGAACATGGTGCTTATTCTTGCGATTGATGCATTTCAAATAATTTATCATGCAGAAGTAGCAGTCGGTGACGAAATCTTTGCCTTCCCTCCACACCATTCCGACACCAAATGGCCTACTTTTCCTTTTCTTATTACTCCAATCTTGTAAATTTCCACACATGTTTTCTAAGTAATGTGGGAAGCAAATAGCTTATCCTAGTCCCCTAGTTTCACTCCAAAATAAGCATGATCTGCCTTTTTCACAAAATCCGTGATTTTTGCGGAAATTTCTTCCAACTGACCAATGTGAATATATTTTGAAGATAGAGGATACTTCAAAACTTTCATAAATTCCTGGACTAACATTGGGAGCACCTTATCAATTATATCATTCGAAAAAGAATGTAAAACAACATAAGGATTTCAAATTTAGTTAGAATCAACCGAATAGTTATGATGTTATTGCAAAAAAAATAATTCCTGTGATAACCTTAGGAGGACTTTAACAATTATATCATTCGAAAGAAAATGTAAAACAACATGATGGTTTCAAATTTAGTTAGAATCGATTGAATAGTTACAATACTATTACAAAAACAAAAAAGTAAAACTGGGACCGGCCGACTGACCGACATAGTGAGATGTAGAGTCACCCGCGACTAGAATCGCACGCGACTAAAAACCAGTGCAACCACAGGAAATTAGTCGGCGGTATTAAAGAATTTTGTTACTTAAGAGGGAAGATTGCTTGTTGATGCCATAGGGGTTAGTTGAAGCAGGGAGGCTGAGTTGGCAAGAAGGGGGTTGGCAAAATGGAACGAATACCTGCGTCAGATGCTAGTGTACATTAGTGTGAATTTCTAGGATCTTATTTCATGCCTATCTGATAATATTTTTATTATTATTATTATTATCACTACTACCATTACTATTATTACCATCATCATTATTATTATTACCCTTATTATTTATTTGTATTATAATATAATACAGTTGGAGTTTGATTATAGGTAAGGATCCAATCCTAACATTAATTATTCGCTCCACCGATTGCACCGTGTTTGCCAAAGACCGCATGTTGCATAAGTGGGCAGACTAGCGAAGCTGATTGTTTGAGGCTCCCGTTTCTCGGACGGGAGCCTTCTGGCTAATGCGACAGACCCTTCCGATGCAGCCATTATTGGTGCTCTTTGGACACTCGATGGCTCGCTGGTGGAGAACAGACCGCATTCTACCATAAATTTAATGAAAGAATAGTTTATGCGAAAGAACCCCTGGAGTGAGCCTTAGAAGACATCACCAAAAAAAAACTGACTGACCAAGAAGCGGTTAAGGTCGAACGTGTGTGGAGTAACAAGGGGAGGGCCAGAAACAGAACGCGATAGTCTTCGCCACGTTCGATCTTAACAGGCTACCTGAATCGGTTCGTGTATGTTGGTATCGTTATCGGGTCAATGCATTCGTGCCACTGCTGCAGAGATGCCACTGCTACCATTACTTTGGTCACACGAATCAATCATGTAGGACTCCAAAGTCGGCTCTACACGAAGGCTGTGTGAATTGCTCTAAGACTGCACACAATAAGTTCTTGTTTTCAGTCAAGTGTGCGAATTGCAGATAGCCACACCCTGTTTCCTCGAAACAATGTCGCATGTATCTCCTCGAGGGGGAAGTCTGACACAAAAATTAAGTAGGCACTCTTTCATCTTGGTGCGAGCACGGTCACTTCCGCTCCCATTCGGAACCCTTATGTGGATTCTACATCCGCCCACCCCACGCTCTCCCTCCATGTGACTGTTTCACGTAAGGTGAAACTGCCGAAGGTGGTGGTTAGACCGTTTTCGGGAGGATTTCTAAGGCTTTTCCCCGAAAAGAAGACAGCACCAAGAGAGTCTCAGCTCTCATATCGCCGCCCATGGACGGAAAAAGGCGACTCTGCGACGCGGAACTCTTCAAAAGAGGGATTCCGAATCCGAATGCAATAAAAGTCCCGCGTAGCGAGCCCAATCTCCCCCAGTAAGTCCTCGAAAAGGACATCGCTTTAAGTTCCTTCTACGGCTAACAGCTCTAGTAATTCTGTTTCCGAGAAGCGTATGCCCATTCCCGTAAGGGTCTTCGCCTCAAAGAAGGTCTAAGCTATGCTCGGAAGACATATTCCTCGAATAGAATTGTTGTAGACTCAAAACCAGCTGGGAGCGGCTGCGGAGGCTCGTCTCCTCCACTCCCTGTTAGATCTTTGTTTGCAGGAAACATGGGTGCCCCCTGTGCACCCATCCGAAGTATAAAGGATTTTCAACCCCACCATTGCGGGCTGGTGGCCGAGTGGGAGAATCTGCGATTTACAACGGCCATGATGTCTTCGTTCTTCTACTTGCTAAAAATACCTACTTCAGGTAGCTGCAATGCAGATAGATCTAAATAGGAGATATACTTTTTTATCCGTACATTCCACTGTCAGCCGTCTTCGACGTGGGTGAATTTCAAGGCGTCGTGGTACGGTGACTGCCCCTTTCTCTTCCTCGGGAATTTGAACGGTAGTCAGCCCCTATAGGAAGACTACCCGATCAATCTCAGTGGTTAGGTCCTTGCCGACCTGATCGAAGAGTTGGAGATAAGTGTCCTGATTGTGGATGAATTTAGATATACCTTCCCGAGAATGGTTTCATTTTCTTATCCCGATCTGTCCATATGCCCTCCGGATGCACAGTTTGATTTTTGTGGGAGGTAATCGATGAGCTTGGATGGGGCGCAGTGATCTACATTTCATGAAATGACAGATTTTTGTATCTCAGGCAAAGAATTTAGGTCGGTTGATGATGCCATTGAGTTTATAAGTGCTTTGGTGGCGTTAGGTTGTGGTGGCTTGAATATGGGTATGTCACCAGTTATAAGGGTTGCTCTCTGAGGGGAATGCAGTTGTGAGGTTGTTCACGGCCTTGGAGGTGAGCAACCTCACAACCATCAAAGTACTAATCCGACCCGATGCTGTTTAACAGTGACGATCTCGGTACAGGGCCACGCAGCAACCTTGCGCTGGCCTGGGTCTGACTCCAATTGTTCGAGGAAAAATTATAATCTCCATCGGCGTGAGGCTAGGTAGGCTGGTTAAGAGGATAGATGGGGATTACCAGTAGGAAAGGAAATCCCAAACAGCGAAATTTTAAACTCTTTATTTAAGGCGTAGAACTCGGGTTGCCTTAGCGTAAAATGAATTCGAAACGGGCGTGTCGTGTATTCGGGAGAGCCTATTCTTCGTTTTGTGTTTGTATCTTAACTGCCTGAGACTCCGACTACGACTGTCTTTGTGAAAGTGCCCGTGACTCTGATTGACTGAATAACTGCAAGGCTGTTGTTCCGGTCTACACAAGATGGTATACATATAAAATGATGCACACCGTAGGCGTGGCTTACCATTAGCCAATGATTTTGTTTTGGCGGAGCTTCCTCCACTCCGTGTTAATTTGTGTGTCCATGGAGATAGAGATTCATTTTATCTCGAATTCCAAGGAATGCCAGTTGAGTTTCGCGGTTTCCCGCTTGCAAATAATGTCCGCTACTATCGTGTTTTCGGCTCTGCACCTGCTACCAATCTTGTTCGAACGGCTGACCTTTTAGCGTAACTGTGGAAATCGCTTTACTTCGTTTTACTGTACATGTATGTGTATATTTGCACAGGTTTGCTAACCCGTGAACGTCTCGAATTCATTCTTCTCGCCTTGGCATTTACAAGCAACATATATATTATTATTATTTACAGGGACTATTGTTATAGGTTCTTTGTTACAAAAGCTATACAATATTATTCTACAGAGATGTCACATATTATTTACACAAAGAGTTAATATTATTTATGATAACTGATATACTTATTTTAGATTATTTACATGTGTATAGTTGTGAGCGGGCCTGTCTCACACCTTCATAGGATTCACATGATGCTCATATAGGAAGCCTCCTTGTCAAACCTATTCCACCTTGCAAAGTGGCACTACAAAGCTCCCTTCTGAAACACGGCTTGTAACAAGATATAATGAATGTAAATGTTTGTTTTTTTCCTTTTTTTATACAGGGTGACCCCCAAAAAACGGGTCTGCACACACTTTTTGTGATATATCTTTAATTCATTCTCTAACCACCCTTACTTTGTAGGACATGACAGAAGCAACGCTTGTGAACACAAATAGATCTCAATAGGAGCTCCAGCAAAGAATATACCGCGTCAAACATTACTACAAGACAGGCTCGTTCAAGAAAGTGCAGGACACTTTCGTGCATCAGTTCGAATGTGAAAAAGCCTCCTACAAGAACAGAATTCAGGACTGGGTGGACCACTTCGAGAGCTATGGGACACTAGAGAACTTCAATGCAACCGGTGATAACCGCCCAAGCCATTCAAGACGCCCCAGAAAGCGTAAAGCTGAGCATGTGGAGAGCGTGAGAGGGTCAGTACAGCAGAGTATAAAACGCTTTGTGCGCAAGCGAAGTCAGTCCCTCGGTATATCTCGTGAGACTTTCAGGAGAGTGCTAGTAATGGATGTAAAGGCCTATCCATACAGAATACAGACGAAGCAGACCCTTACAGCCTCAGGCAAGGAGCATAGAAAGGCTATGGCAGTCAAGATACTGAAGAAGATTCAGGAGACCCCAACTTTCCTTAACCTCCTTTGGACCTCAGATGAAGCTCACTTCCATCTTGAAGGAAAGGTAAACTCGAGACAAATGTCTTTTGGGGGACCTTCAGAACAAATGAAGTATCCACGAAGCCCATACACTCGCCTAAGTTCACAGTATGGACTGCAATCTCAGCCAGAGGCATCATCGGACCATTCTTCTTCGAGGAATCTGGCACTACAGTGACAGTCACCAAGGAGTAGTATATTGAAGTCCTCAATACCTTCAAGAGGGAGCTGCAGACCCTATTCCCGTGGCTTATGGGAAAATTATGCTTCCAGCAAGATGGAGCAAGTTCTCACACCTCAAACCTGTCCCGAGATGAACTGAAAGAGAACTTTGGTGGCCGTGTGATCAGTCTCAAGACTGATTTTGAGTGGGTACATCACAGCCCAGACCTTAGCCCTCCCCCCAGAATTCTTGCTCTGGGGATACCTTAAAGACAGAGTGTACTCAGGGAGACCAAGGACCTTCATGGAACTCAAGGAAGCCAACAGGGAGGAGATCAGAGCTATTACTGGTTCGGTTTGTAAGGACGTCATGGACAACTTTGTGCTGCGCCTCAAGAAATGCACCGAGCTAAATGGAGGTTATCTCGAACACGTTCTCTAGAAAAAGAAGAAAAGTCTAAAGATCTTAAGTTTTTATATGATATTTATAAACACAACAAACTAGTTATCACCAAAGTTTCATTCAATCCTTGCATAAACTAATGAAATGAGACCTATCGAAAGTTAGGGCCCGTTTTAGGAGGGTCACCCTGTATGCGACACTATGAGGTTAATCGAGATCATTACATCAGTACTTCTATTCCTTTTCCAAGCCAAATTGGCCGTTAGCAATGGGGCGCTAAGCGTAGCAGACTTTCATGGAGTCAGGCTTTAGCCCTATGTAGAAGGCCCCATTCACAAAATACCTCCCCTACCCTTACATGTTGTCGAAGCCTTCGCACACCTTGATACTAGTCCATTCCCTTCGCATGACTGAAGAAATTCTTGTAGTTAAGTGAAAATATTTTCTTTTCTAAGAGCAATTTTTTTTACTATATTTGCTATGTGTAGATCGCGCGTCTTCTTTTTTTTCATCGTAACATTCTCTCGCACTTCATACCCAGAAAATTGCTCATCATTACAGATATTTCTAATCCTTCGAAACATTCTAAAATTTCACCTCGTATTCCCACGACAGATAAAATGATTTCCAGAGATTATTCCAGCCTCCTAGGACACATTGCACACCTCTCTCGCCTCAGGGCAAAAATGGATATTACTCAAAGTAAAATCAAAAGACCAGAGTAAGAAAGTATTAAAACTATCAGATCTGAGAGGTGAAAAAATAGTAGTGAATCCACACCCTTCATTTAATAGAGCCCGACTTCGCCCAATATACAGAAGCCCACTAATTGAAGAATTAAGTGAATACTCTGCCACCTTATTACAAAGAGTAGTTACAACGTCAAGCTGCCAACAAACATCTACTTTGTCTCATTCGACCTAGATATCCTGTCAAACACTTATATATGGGATGGCGTCACTTTTTAGTAAAAGAATTTAAATACAGACCCAGAAGATGATATTTCTGCTAAACATATGGACACTCAATAGAGACCTGCAGTCTCAATGACCAGGGCTTCATGCTTCCCTGCGTCAACTGCGCAAATGTCTCACTTCCTGAATTGATCGAAACTTGCACAGTAAAATGTGCAAATTGTGAAGAGCCCTTTCAAGCATCGAGCAAAAAGTGTAACAATTATAAATTCGAAAGGAAGTGGTATCCCTCGATGAAAAAAGGGACGACTTAACATTAGGGAGACAGGAGAACTGAGACAGACCACTATTGGAACCAGAAGCAACTCGTATGCTTCAGTTTTAAAAATGACCAGAGCGTCTAAACCCCCATATCTTGGAGTTAAAGCACGAAAGCAGCCATCTCCTCCCAAAAGGACTGTACCGCTATCTCCATTCCCAGACATATAATGGCCAAGAGCCTACCATATGCCCCCCTTCCCCCCAAAAAAACAACAGGTGCTCTACCACGATGCTCCTGCGACCCAGACATCGACGTTGGAATCTATCATTAGGAGAGAGGTAGAGTCACGAACGGAGCCCCAGGAAATTCCTAAGCCCATCACACCTGATTCTAAGTGAATGGATGCTTAGGATCTACCTGAGACCATTCGGCCCCACCTAGAACAAGAACTGAGGTCACCCTCACGCACTGATGTGGTTCTTGCCCAAAAATCTTCACCACAGACACCAATTACAAATAAAAGGTTGACAAAAGAAGGGTGCCCAGGATCCACCTGGAACCGACCCCCCCCCCTCCGACCCCACGCCGAGCGCACCAAAGCTGATGGGCAACTCCGACCTCCCATCAGCAGACAAGTCGAAAGACATCCACCGTCTTCCTCCAAATTATACCGGCAAGGGAACAAATAATAATAGAGAAAATCCAAATCCCCAAAGACCAGTCCAAAGCAGAATGCAGTAACCACAATCCATTAACAAATCGAAGGGCACCACGACCTCTGCGATAGCTAAACCGTTCGGTTTACAAATAAAACCAAAATACTAGTGAAGCCAATCCAGTAGAACATCCGCGGAATCAGAGCAAACTGGGAAGAACTAAGGTATTTGGTGGTGGACAAGAGCTCTACCTGCGCTACCTCCAGGAAACCATGTTAGGAATACATCCTCCCCCGCCTGAAGGCTACCGAGCCACACCTATGTAACCAACTCAGCTCCAATAGACGGCAGCATATCCGGTGACTGTGCCATCTACACCCACAAAGATGTACCCACACTACCATTCAACTTAAACACACTCATAAATTTTTTTTTTGTGTCACTGCATATAAGGAAACGATATACAATCGCAACTGTCTACCTCTCACGTACAGGACCACTCTCAACAGTCGAATTACTAGACTTAATCTTACAATTACCAACCCTTTCATTCTAGTTGGGGACTTTTATAGCCGTTATTCCAAATGGGGCGACAGCATCTCCAACACCAGAGGGAATGAATTATCTAAATTAATAGAGAACCACGAACTCGGAATCATGAACCAGCGAGAGGGCATCAAATTCAATATACAAACGTGCACTTTATAATCGCTCAGCCTGGCCTTCTGTTCTCCCGACATCTTGGCGGATTTCAACTGGAGCATCTCCGATGACTTGAGAGGAAGTGACCATTTCCATATCTTCATCAGCTCAGTTGATGGACTATACACCCCGGTTATGCCTCGTTGGAAATTGGAAAGGGCAAATTGGCCAAAATTAATCAACCGCATTAATTCTAAAAGCATCCAGATGAACGACAAACCAGAACAAAAGAAGGAAGCGCTGGAGATTTTCACATCGATTTTGCACCAAGCAGGAATCCATTCCAGTTACGAGTAGCTCAGAGAAACTCCGCCGCCAACTGGTTCCTTGGTGTAACCCGGAAAGCTCTGCCGCAGTGAAACCACAAAAGCAAGCATACCGGAGGGGCAAACGTTGGCCGAGTTTGGCGACGAAGATGGAGGTCAATGAAAAACGAGAAAAATATAGATTACTCCTTAAACAAACGAATGAAGCTCATAGAGAGCTTACGTCTCAAAAATAAATGCGAAAACGACCATCCACCGCTCGTCGAGCAAATTCCGAGGCCGGCTAGAGAAGTTTAGCCGAGACCCCTCCTCCGTACTCCGCATAAGCGGAAACACCATGTTAAATCTAATTGGCGTAACAAACACGTTAGGAAGACATTTGCTAAAGTCACAAGTAGAGCGAATTCGACACCAGAGTTCACCCAACTTCGGTTGGGAAGGGAGTCTACTCCTCTGAATTTTTCCTCAAGAGTGTCCAAACATTAACATGCGAGATTTATCCAAAAAGAGCTCGACACAGCTTTATTATCTTGTGATGATACGGCTTCAGGCCCGGAAAAAATACGATAAGCAATGCTACGCTACCTGGCTGAAGGAGGAAAGCGCTTAATGTTAGACATCTTCAATAAGATATGGCTGGAAAACGCTTTCCCAGATACTTGAAAAACGACTAGAGTTTTCGCTTTACGAAAGTCAGGTAAAGACCCAAGTAGCTCCCAAACCTACCCTCGTTCTTTGAAATATAATCCCACATATCCACATCCCACTGTAGATTCCGAAAATTACATTCAACCGCGGACGCCCTCATTTGCCTGGAATCCGCGTTATGTTATGCGTTTGCCAGGAGGCAACACTTATTTGCTGTCTTATTCAACCTCAAAAAGGCGTACAACACGTCATGGTGCTACGTCATTTTGAAAATCCTCCTTAATCTATACCTGCGCGGAAAATTGTTCAGATTTATTCAGATTGAAAAGCGTCAAATCAAAATCATTCCCACAAGAAGGAGTTCGCTAGGGCAGCGTCTTAAGCGTGCCTTTGTTTACTGAGGGTATCAACAGAATCTCGGAAAGACCCCCTCAGGAGATTGAAGCCAACGTCAATGTAGGCGACTTCTCAATCTCCCTAGCAGGCTTCGAAATGGCGACGGTAGAATGTTGCCTCTAGCTCGCCATCAACATCATCACCAAATAGACCTATGCACAACGCTACCAATTCTCAACCGAGAAGACAAAAGTTACATAGCTACAGAAAGCTACAAGGACTACTTAGTCCATTCAAGGGCCAGTCCCATTCAATACTAATAGGCTAGTAGTCCTCCTTTGGACATTGTCGCCACGATGCTCACTCACTCTACATTCAATCAACAACAAGGCTCCGGACTTAAACAATATCATTATTCGTAAAATAAATGTAAATTTTGTTTTTAAAACTATTCACACTATTAGTATTTACTACCTCCGTGGGGAGTACGTTCCATTTATCGATGATTTTAAGGCTGAAAATCCTTTTAGCTATGTTCGTTTGAAAACTTCGTCCTTTCAGTTTAAAACCGTTATTACGTGTGATGCAATGATCGTCCTTATTAAAAAAATTCATAATTTACGTTTTCAAATTTATTAAAAATTTTGAATACTTCAATAAGCTCACCTCCCAGTCGCCTAGTTTCGAGGGTCGGTAGTTTTAATATATTTAATCTTTCGATGTAAGAGTTATTTCTAATCGAGGGAATTAGTTTATTTGCTCGTCGGTGAATTTTTTCCATTGTACTGGTGTTTACATGTATATAAGGTGACCACAATTGTATCTCGTCTTCCAGGTGTGGCCTTACAAAACTTTTCTACAGAGGTATAATTATATCTTGGTGTTTGTAGTGAAAACTGATTGCGATAAATCCAAGGATTCGGTTCGCCTTCTTAAACGCTTCGTCACACTAGTGTTAAACTAACGATCTTTGAAACCCGCACTCCTAAATCTTATTCTTCGTCCACGGAGATAAGATTTTTACCACCCATTTCATAGTTAAAACTTGGGTTACTACGTGCAAAACTCTATACTTGTCTAGATTAAATTTCATGTTCCATTTATTAGTCCATTCAAAGATTTTATCTAGATCCCGCTGAATTAATTTACTATCGTTTTCGTTTAAAATTTTACCCCCAATTTTTGTTTAGTCCGGAAATTTGGATAATCTAAGGAACAACAATAGTCCCAACAGAGACCCCTAGGGCATGCCACTAGTAAAGATTTTCCACTTCGGAAATTTACCGTTTACGACTACTCTTTGCTTACGATTACTTAGCCACGACTCTATCCATTGTAGGAGGGTTCGCTTTTGTTGCCGTATAAGATGTATTAGGAATTCACATCTCTACTTATACCAGCAGATAATTGCACTCAATGAGAGTTGTAGATTCCTGGCATTGACATTCGATAGGAAGCTGACATGGAAACCCCACATCGGAAATCTTAAAAGATGTTGCAAAAGGGCGATAAACGTCCTGCGCACAGTATTCCGAGACAACTGAGGAGCGGATCAAGAAACCCTTCTCCTCTCCCAAAGGCCAAATTTGACTACGAATGCGAAATCTACTCCCCAGCATCTGAAAGACACCTTACCTTTATTAACACAGTGGCCAATGAAAGTCTTCGCATGGCTACCGAAGCCCTTTGATCCTCACCAATCTTGAGCCTATAATGTGACACGGGATATATATCATTGGACCTCCGTAGGGCGGAAATTATCCTGGGCCTCTTCGCCTCCACCCAGCACTTTCCAGTATCGCCGACCACGACCGCTGGTCTGAACAGCCAAATAAACACCTTCTTCGCTGACAACCATCCATCCCGCGAACATTTGGATTTAAAGTAAGGCGACGTATGGAGGAAATCTATCCACTCGCTTTTCCAGAGATACCCTTCTGGAAAACAACCTCTAGATCTGCCATGGCAACGTATTGGAACGTCCCCCAATACTACCCCTGAAAGGAAAATTAAATTCCTTACCCACGTTGAAAATCACTGGATAATCCACAAATATAGAGATGGAAGAGGATCCTCGGTGATATCGGGCAATTATCTCCACTCTGAAACCCACCCAAAAGCAGGATCAATCTTACCGCCGAGTGTTATGCCCTGAAACACATAGTCCAGTGAGCATATCGTTCAGTCTATTAATTTATGTTTCCTTTTGTCTAGAATAAAAAAATTTCGAATATTTACCCATTAAACAACTAAATGATTACAAATGTTGCTTTACATTGTTAAACATATAAGCCAATACACATTCAGCCAACCAACTAAACCCTCCAACAGAGCGGTTTCTTTTCTGTTTCTCTCCTGCATAATGTGAAGGTATTAAATATGTAAAAGGCTCTTTACTCCTAAAATCTTCCAAGTGCGAGTAGGGAATTCTTTGATTGGTTTCTTCTTAAGTGATGAGGTAAGGCTGAAGTTAGGGTATCGATAGAAGTGTGTGACTGAGTTTAATACAGTTTATACAGATGCAGTAGTGTTAGGCTTTATTCTATATCAACTCTCACAAATCCCTCCTCATACTTAGATGAAAAAAAAATGCGAACTCCACGTGGAATGAGATTACATTTATCCAATTGGATTAATTTTCTTTTTCCACTAGTTATGTGCCAGTGACATAATTTTAGCTTTTCGAAAAAAAGAATTGGTTAAGTTTTCATTTTTCTTTTTTTACGAACTCGAGTTCTCAGCTAATGAAGCCAGTAAACTACCTTTTTGAATCTCATGGTGTACCACGACTTTCGATGAGCGCCGTGGTTCTGATAGCGATGAGCACTTGATGGTACAGATTCGAATCCAACTCCTTTATTCACCTTCATGTAGTAGTTAAAATAGTTTCCCCTATTTTCTCCGTTTCTAAATCTCCCATTTTCTTTCTTAAGCTTTTAAGGGTCACGTAATATATTCCACAGCTTTTTACCTAGTTGTGATACCCGGTAAAACTGACACTTTGCAACTTTTGTGTGATGCCCTTCTCATGATAAAGCCAACGCGCGTTGAAGCTGAGAGGTCGTTTCAGCAGCATGTTATTTTTTTCTAAAGTAATTGCAAAAATTAGGCGAGAATAGATTAATACACTTTGTTTTTTGCGCTGCTACTTTAGAAAAAAAATCTTAAAAACTATACTTAAATTTTTTTTCTGATAAATTTTTATTAAGTTTTTTAATAAAAAAACGCATTTTATTTTTTTAAAAAGGTTATATGTTTTGTTATTGTATGCATTAGTTTGTATCTGTATCTCTATTACTCAATAAACGATGTTCTAGACAGTTTTATTTTTGATTAACCCCTAGTTGTGTTTTTTTAAATTTTCAGTCAAAACCTGTTAAAACGGGTTTTCAAAATTCCGGTTATTTAGCAACCCTACTTCCTACTCCATTGTGAGTACATAACAACACAAAATAGTAAAATAAAAGCAACTGTAACAATAACATATATTTATCGGAAAACAGGAAAAGCATATATGTATAATGGCGACATGAAATTAATATATGGTATGACCCCCTTACTCTCAATAAAAGCATATGGTATTATATATTAGAATGTACAAGATTCTTGCACGTTTCTAGATGTATTTTACTCCACTCTTTTTCAGCAAGCTTTTCTAATTCAACAATGTTACGAGGGCCTCGCGTGCACTCGCTTCCTCAGCTCCTTCTACAAATGTTTGATGCGGTTCAAACCTGGGCTTTGAGAAGGTTACTTAAGTACAGTAATGCGTTGTTGGGCTACTTACGAGTATTTTTGAATAGACTCGCTGGTATGCTTGAGATCGTTGTCTTGTTTAAAAGTGAAATGACTTCCAAGTCCCAGTTTCCTTGCAGATTGCTTCATGTTTTCATTTAGTATGGTACACCATGGCATCCAAAAAGGTAGTTTACTGGCTTCGTATAATTTGTAAGTGAACTTGATAGAGAGTGCGAGATTATTTAGGGCATTGAGGAAATTATTCACGCCACACGCAATAGGCCAAATACAAAATACATCATTGACATAATGGTAACAAATAGTGTTTCTAGGAATGATGGGAGGAAGGAGTTTTGATTCGAAGACAGCTCAACAAAGGGGAGAATGGGTATCCCATTGCCATCCCGAAGGGTTAGAATTACTATTAAGACCCATTAATATTAAAACCCATTACTCATTAAAACTACAAGAGCTATTAAGAATGCAAAGTTTAACGAAAGGTAAAGAAATTTTAGATAGGTCAGCCAACTAAAGGCCTAAACATTAGAATCAAACAGCATAAATGCAATGGTCGGACTGAACAAACTACAGATGCACTTTCCAGCGAATTAAATTTAATTGAATCGGCGATAATTAAATTCTCAAAAAATTAATTTAAACTTAAGTGAAGGTTTATTGAAATTAGACATTTTTATTATTAATAAAATTTGCTCGCCGTATAAATTTAATTTCTCGGAATAATCTCTTAGTATTTTTCTGGGCATTTATATTCATATTTTCGTTTTTGTGATTTCCGAAACAATTTTATTTGTTAGTTCGTCTGTTGTTTGAATGACGCCATTTTTTTCTATTAAAAAAGCGCGTCACGCTTTAATTTCTTTTCGCTTATTGTATTTTTCTGCCCCTGATAATGTATAAACGAAGGCGCTTGGGCTTATCTGTCCGTTATTTTCCTTTGGGATACTTCAAGCATTTTAGCTTACGTGCAATTTTTTTTTATTATTTGTTATATATATATATATATATATATATATATATATATATATATATATATATATATATATATATATATATATATATATATATATATATTAGTGTAGTTGGGTAGCAGTCTTTCTCGAATTCAAATTTTGTTGAAGACCATTGAGTATTTTGCCTTAATTAATTTCCTTTAGCAACTTTCTCTTCTTCTAACTATCTTTTTTTATTCCATCTTATAGATGGTGGATTACTTGTCCAGTATTGATCTCTTTTTTAAATAAATGTGTTTTGTAAAAAACAAACTAAATTGCTAAGCTTTCTATCTTATTCGATCATCTTCGGAGCGTTTTGAAATGTTCTTGCCTCCTTTACCGATGTAATGAGTGGAGTGAGGATCTGGCAGAAAGGGAAAGAGTAAGTAAAGTAAAGTAGAAAAGGTGTGGAAGGTGAGATAGAATAGATCGCCAAGCCCCTCTCCCTTCCAGTCTCCCCTCTCCCTCCAGAGTCCTGTTGCACTTCTGGATAGGAGAGAGGGAGACAGGGAGAAGGACAGGGAGATCAAGAGGAAAGGGAAAGGGGAATAGCAAAGTTTCAAGTGGTGTGAAAGATTAAAAGGAGCCCAAGGTGGTCGGCGGACCTACAGCTTTACGTGGAATCTGAACCACGGTGTGTACTATATCCTGTCTATTCATTCAATCTCTAGTGCCCCTGTTTCACGCATGCTGCACTAAGCCCAGTGTGAAGGAAAGAAGAAAATGTAGATGGAAAAGAAGGAAGTAGAAGATGTGCAGTTGAATGCAAAGTATACGTGGAGGTCACGCTAATCTCTGGCATTTATAAATGTCATAGTTTAGAATTCAAATGAATAGAAATAGTTACCTGAGTATCAGGTTTATCTTTTATGTTCGTTTTATGTCATGTTTTTAAATCTGTGTTATTGTTGCTGTGATGTGGCGTTCAAACCGTTGTTTTAGTTGTTTTCCTTTACTGGTATAAAGTTTTCTCCTTTCTAATTTATCATACCCGTTTCTTGTTTATCCTTTTATGTTTCTTTTTATTATTTCTAGCTTTTCTAACTTTGTTTACTCAATCCCTCTGTTTGTTCTCATCATGTGAACAATTGGTCCTCTTATTCGTTGATCTTTGAAGTATAGGTGGGAAAGTCTCTACGTGCTCCCCCTTCTTGTCTCTGGGTGATCATGGTCATTACTTCCTCTCCTATCACGCGTTACGTGGTTTGGGTGAGTTTCTTGGCCCTTTTCTCTATAATCTTGTTGATTGGCTGAATTCTTGCTTCACGATGCAAATCTTGCTGTCTTCTTCTGTCTATTCTTATTTTGTTCGTGATTATCAAAACTGCCTTATTTTGCATTCGTTGCAGTGCGATAACATTACTTTTTGAGATGGTATACAATGGTATACCATTGTTGACTGGATTAAGGCTTGGTAAATTTTCTTCTTGTTTATTCTTTTAAGTGCTCTGGGCCTGAATAGTAGCCCGAGTCTCTTTCTTTCTTTTTCTACTCTTTTTCTCGCATGATTGGTGTATCCTCTCTTCGTAATCGTCAATCCTAGCACTGTAGCTTCGTATGTGTATTCGTATCTGTTTCCTTCGATCAAAATGTTGCTGAGTCTCCTCCGGTGTATTAGTACGATTTTAAATTTATTCCTCTTGGTAGTGATCTTCCACTGTTTTTCATAAACGTAATCCATCGTATTTCTTCTGCTGTCAGTCTTGCTTGCATATCAGGGTTCCTATAAGGGCATATGACAATCTGTGTGATGTCATCTGCGACCTTATATTTAGGAACTCGTATGTAGCTGGCGGAGGAAAGGCCGAAGTATATACAGAGTATAATATTGGACTCAGACATCCTCCTTGTGGAAGGCCAGCCTCCATCTTGAATTAATCTCTATGGTAGTTTCCCATTTTGATAAATGCGTTTCGTTCGGTTATGTAATTGCAAAGTAATCTTTCCATCTGGCTCTCTAGGCGTAACTGCAATATCTTATATTGCATTCCTTTCGCCCATACTTTGTCAAAAGCTTTAAAACACATCCCTGCAGACTATATCAACGCTAGCTTTTTCTCTTTTTGCTTTAGCTATTTTTTCTGTTATGACCGCGAGGGCAATTTCCGTGCTTTTTTCTTTCACAAGCCGAATTGAAATATATTTAGAAGGTCATTAGCTTTCAGGTGCTCATTTAGGCGAATATTCATAATTTTCTCGAACATCTTCCTGATGAAGTCGAATAGAGATATAGGTCTGTAATTCTCCACTCGTGTAGTAGGCTTGCCAGCTTAGGGTATGAAAATCATCTTGGCTACTTTAAGTTCTTTCGGGAAGTAGCCGGTGTTAAGCCTGGCATTAAATACTGAAGTAATTCCCTGCAGTATTTTTTCAGTCGCTTGTTCGTAGTGCCTCTTAGTGAGCTCTGATCTACCTGGTTCCTTCTGCTTAAACTGAGCGATTGTGTTTTTCAATTCTTGGGCGGTAATTCTTGCGTCGTTACCGTCCAAGGTGTCTCTTGCTGCATTTACATTTCTGTAAGGGATTATCCTGTCCGCTTCTAGTTCGAGTTGTCTTTTGATGTTTCGTTCGAAGTCCCTGTAGAAGTCTGATTGTCCTCTTCACTAATGTTAAAAATGTTCTTTAAATAATTTTTCTATTGCGTCAATATCCTCTATCCTATTGGCTTGATTACCCTTCAGGTTCATCTTCTTGTTCCCTGATTTTTCTTTCTTTTGTTTTATTGTTTTCCAAAATTCTCTTGCGGGTGCGTCATCGTCAATCATCTGGATTGTTTCATTCCAGTGCTGATTTTGTTTTTCTACTATTTCCGTATTAAGAATCCTCTTTATCCTCTTTGGTCCGTTTCTCCTTATGTTGTCTGAAATTTCCCTTAGACGTTGATGGTTTCTTATCATCTCTGGAGACCAGTTAAAGGTCTTAATCGTCGAGTAGCTGTTTCTTGGGATGGCTTTTCTACCCGCCTTTTTTTATCAAATTCCTAATAGTTTCTAGTTCTTTGTCTATCTCTTCTTGCGATGTGCCGTTTAGTTCTTTCGGCTGATATGTGCTTAATTCTCTCTTGTATGTCTCCCAGTCTGCTCTATGAAAGGCTTTTGTTACCTTCCCTGGAATATGGATTGGACTTTGATTAAGGTTGAGCAGAGTCACTGTGTGGTCCGTACATGGGATATCTTATGGCCTCATATAGTAATTATATGGAAGATAGTTATTGCCCAAGCAGATGTCTGGTTTAGTGGCTGCGTTTGCCCTAACGTAGGTGGGGTAGTCCGGTCCAAGTCCTTGACAGATACCTCTAGCGAACAGAATTCCGAGGTCTCTGCCTATCCCGTTTCTTCACCTATATCCGCTCTCTTGACGTGTGCGTTCATGTCACCCAAAAATAACACTGGTAACCTATTATTAAAAATTCTGATGAAGTTCTGAATGGGCAGTTGGTTTCTTCTTGGCGGTTGGTATCCCGTTGCTATAATATTCGTCAATTCCATTTTGATCTCCACTGCGATGTAGGCTTCGTCCAATTCGTTGCAAGTTCTATATTCAATATCCTTTCTGATTGCTATAGCTGCCCCGTCTTGTAGTTCTCCCGTCGGGTTGGCCGCTATAACATAGTAATTCCAGATTTTGATCTCGTCTCCTTGAATATTTACGCCGTGTGCCGAAATTAGAATTATGTCCGGGTCTAGTTTTCTAAAAATGTTTTCATACATTATCCTTTTGCTTTTCCATCCGTTAACTTTGAGCTGTAGAATCTTAAGATCTTTTTTATCCATTGTAGTATATAAAGTCCTAAAATCGATTCCGTTTCCAAAGTCCTTTAACCGTTTCCGTTCGTTGATTGAGTATCTGTTCTGGAGACTAAGTAAAAACTTATTTCCGTCTTCCTGCTGTTTTACGGGAGCCCTTAGCTTTCGAGTGGTGACCCGTGTTTTTTGGATGTGGGCTTGGTGAGTTTTGTCTACTTTGTGGAGCTGGGCTCTTTCCCGTCTTGGGTTTTCTTTTCTTCTGGGTTTTCCTTGTTATTCTTCTATTCTCTTCTTCTTCCGATTCGGACCTGGTGTCTTCTGTGTCTGTTTCTGTTTCGCTGTTTTCTTCCTAAACGTCTCCTTGGTTTTCATTCTCTGGGTTATCTACTTTGAGAATGGCCTCTGAATTAAGCTCTTGTGGCACGACGATGGGTTCTAGTCCATTGGCCTTCAACATGGAGTTGAGTGTTTTTGCATATGTTCCAGAATTAAGTGCATTCTGGACATGTGCATGAATCACGCAAGTATAGATCTTAATAAAAATTCCCTTCGTGATTTTTGGCAGTGCTGGGGTGGTTGGGCATTGGCTTTTGGCTACGTTAGCGTAGGATGTGGTGTTTTCTGCATATTTCTCTATTTGTAGGTCTCCTTCTTCTTAATGATGTCTTTTTTATCTGGGCATAACATAGCCATGGTACGATGGCTACCGCCGCAGTTTACACATCTTGTGTACGTGTTTCTGCAGTTGCGGTTGTCGTATCCCTCTTCGGCGCATTCGAAACATGTGACTGTTCCTCTCTTGGGGCAGTATGGCATAGCAATTAAAGTACATTTGAATGTTGAAAAATGTGTCTTTTTGTATATTCTGCGGAGAAATACACATGCTAAAGGCCAATAATCCCTTTTCTTGGGCTTTGGCCGCCATTTCAGTTGTCTTGCATATAACTTTAAAGACATGAGTATAGTCTTTAATTTTACAATTTCCTGTATCTCGATCCATTTCTGATTTTCCATTATATCCCTATTGATTTCTTCGCATGAGTGAGATCCCACCCATGCTTCTACTTTCTTGCAAACGAAGCTCCGGTTTGAGGTGATCTGCGGCGGTGTCTTCGCTTCCAGTTGGAGTTTTCCGAGGGTTACCGAGCCACCCAGAGATAGTAGCTTTTCCACATCATTTCCTTTTGGACAAATCGCGATGAATCCGGTGGAGACATCGATGCATTTTATCAAGGGTATGGAGAGATCCTTGAAGATGGTCTGCACGACTTGCTGCGGAGTACATTTGGTTCCGTTGTTACTTTTCTGATTCCATCAAAGAGGCAGTCTTTTCAAATGCTGGTTGTCCATCCTGGTTCTAGTCTGACCACTATTGTGGGGCTCCTAGTGGCGAAATCTGTAAGTAAAAGTTATGCTCCTCAGATGGGAGAGCCTTCTATCTGTCCAAATTCTACCTTTCCTACCTCTCGACTTTCGTGCTCTCCTTGGTCACCCTACCTATTTAGGCCTATAAGCGGTCCACAGAAGGTTTCAGGCTTGTGGTCGAGAATCGACTCCCTTTTTCTGGCCCCCTAAAAGGGTTTCGTGCAGGGGTTCACTATACCCTACTTCCAACTGTATCTAAGACTTTGCAGGTGACCAAGTTATGTAGCACTAGTTGGGAAACAAGTTGAAGTAAAAAGTGAGAAAAAAGTGCCAATAGTCAGAGGAAAAAGTAGCCTCTTCCGGGGAAGCTACCTCACCCACAAGGAACAAGAGAAATCTCCAATCAGCCCTGTGAACGCATATATTTCTTCTTCTTGGGGTAGTCGTTCGTTGGCTGTTATAAGCGTTGAGTGGCAAACAGGCGTTTAGCTCAAATTAGCGTGAAAAAATTCACGTTTTGAAGAAAATCCTCAAGTCGTTGCCTTCTTTTCTAGTGAGAACTTTACTAGATCTTAGAAAATGCTTCCGAAAAGCAGAGTAGCAGGTCCGTCAGAAAGTGAAAGAAAACGATTTTTAAGGGGGATTTATTCCTTCTGGGTTAAACGTAACGTTAGAGGAAATGAGCCACTCCTGTGCGTTGAATTTTTTAAATAGTTTTAATGTGCGATTCCAGCTTGTCGCTTGACTGTTGATGGCCGACTTATCTTCATTTATTAATATGGCTTGTAAGATGTTAAGCCTCGCTTTATTAACCTCTTTTCTTTTAATGGTGTTATCAACAAGCATATCTCTCGTTAGGTTAATATTATGTACACTCTCCATATGGTTCTTAGGCCCTCCGCTTTGTAGATGCATAGTTAACCTTCTCAAAAGTGTGGTAGCTGGATTTTTTCCGTTTGATTTCTAACCTTGATGTTACGGTTAATAATCTCCTTGATGTTTTTTTTCATCAAAGTGTATTACAGAAACCAGATGTCCATGGCCTATAAAATGAATGAAAAAAACATTAAGGAGATTATTAACCGTAACATCAAGGTTAAAAATTAAACCGATAAAATCCAACTCATCATCAAACAACAAAGGCCAGAATAAAACAACAAAAGCCAGCAATTTTCTGATGAAAAATAACATCTGCCCAAACTCCTCGAACCTCAAGGCAACCAATATATGTAGTTTACGAGTTCACCTGTCCCAATAAAGATTGTAAGCCTTATAAAAACTCTAAATATATTGGCATGACAACTACCGCACTTTCAAGATGGTTAACTATGCATTTCAGAGCGAAGGGCCTAAGAACCATATGAAGAGTGTACATAATATTAACCTAACGAGGGATATGCTCGTTGATAACAACATTATTAAAAGAAAATAAGTTAATAAAGCGAGGCTTGACATCATAGAAGCCATATTAATAAATGAAGATAAGCCGGCCATTAACAATATGGTCCTCCAAAGGCTAGGGAGAAAGACTTGGGAAAAAGTAGAAAATGAAATTTTCGGGCATATAGAGGCAAACTTAGATATACTGCAACCGATAATTGGACGAGCAACCAGGAGAGCCCTATTCCCAAGTGGAAGACTGTGCTCCCGGAAAATCAAGCAGTTATGAATACGTAACAAAGACTAAATTATCCTACGCACGAGAAAGACTCCAAGAAAAAGACTCCACGAGAAGAGAGAATCAAAAGAGGCGAAGTGCCCAAATGATAAAAATAATAAATACAAGACCAATAAATAAATTAAAAGAGGCGAAGTGCCCGCAACAGGCGAATTAAACAAAACTAAATCAAAATAAAAGTAAAAATTAAAGCTAACGAGTTAGCAAAAAAATAATTGAAAGGCTTGAATGCTTAAAGACGGAGGACAAAGATTTTTATAGAGATATTTATACTCGTGTATATATATATATATATATATATATATATATATATATATATATATATATATATATATATAATAAAAGAAAAAGATAACAATAAATAAATAAGCAAATAAAAAGGCAATATAAGAAAACAACAACAAAAGTGTCAGTGTAGGAGAATCGTCACTTTCTCCCTCCCCCGTTCACTCTTGGTGGAGTCACAAAGCGGTTACCGCAAATACATCCTGCCCAGGCCTCGGCGGGCCAAACGCGCGACCGCAGCGTCGCATAACTCGGTGTCATGAAAGACCCAAAAGGTCAAAATGTAAGATCTCCCCCAGGAGAGTGAGATCCAGTTTCACGTCCAATAAGAAATTGAAGACGTGTTTCTCCCAATCTCGAAGTCTAACGAGGAGCCGATGTTTGACTTTGTGGGAAAACCGTTGTCCAAAAGAACTCTCCTGGGGCCGTCATCAAGCTCTTCATCTCCTTACCACTCCCCCAGTGGGGTGACGAGGTATAAATGAGGAACTCTGAGGAAAATCGAGGTAGTATACCTCAGTCTCTAGGTGACGAAGTCTTCGGATCAAACCGAACTACCGAGACTGGAGAGGTAGTGTACTTGGCTCGCCAGACCAAGAAGTACCCTACAAGAGAGGCAGGGCTACCTACCTTAAGGGGCTAAGAAGAAGCTCATCCTCGAGCTAGTCTCTGGTTATCAAACCAAACGATAAGTTAACTTTGGTAAGTTCAACTTACTCTCGCCAGTGAGACTCCTCATATCCTGGTGCACCTTAAACACCAGGGATATTCCTCGTCCTTGAGGAATTAAGAAAAGAAGAAGGAAAAGGCTCCCCCTCGAGCTCGTTACTCGGTGGCCACACCGAACTCCTAAGTTAACTTGGTGAGGAACCAAGTTCAATCTCATGTTGAAAAAGAACGGCATGTCTGAGATGTGGTCTCCGGACGATCTACCAACGGGAGATGTGCTACAGCTCCAATTTCTGGCAAAAGGCGCAACAGAGGCACCTCCAACTCCATTTCCCACGAGGAGAGAACAACAGAATCTGCGAAAGAGGAAAAAAACACAACTGGAAAAATTAACACATCCAGGCCAGACTCAAGACTGGAGGCACAAAGGCGCCGTGAGAAGAAGGAAAAGAAAGCGGCAAGAATTAAAGAAGCAGAAGGCAACCTCGCGAGCCAATCGTCCTCGGATTCTGACGCTGAAGAGGCCAAAAACAAGGCGACCAAGAGCCCCGTAAGCTCAAAAAGTAGGTCGAAGACTTTGAAACGTACTTACAAGTACGATGGAGAGGAGATCGACCTAAAAATAATCACAAATGAGCAAACCCCATACCCCGAGAAACTCTCCCCCAAGGAGATATTTCAGGAGATCCAACAAAAGGTAATAAAATGGACCTACTCGGCACCAGAACTAGAAACAGATATTGAACAGGCGATATAGGAAGGCACGGTAAAACTACACAAAGACTCCTGCATTACCCTAAGTGATGCAGAATTCAAGAAGATACGAAACGGAAAAAACTACAACACATAAGACACATCAAAAGAACAAAAACACAGGAACAAGAACATGGAGAACATAAGCAACGCTTTAAAAATACTCAAACTAAATGTGAATGGATGGAAGGGAAAGACCATTCCTTACAGTAACATCTTCCATAAGGTGGACCTGGACATCATTATCATATCGGAACACCGCATCAACACAAATACGACACTATAAAAATACTCAATTACACATTAATACAAAAGAACCACTCGCAAGAAAGGTACGATGACGCAGCCATCGCTACCAGAAAAAAACATAAAATTCAGAACACTACCAGACTTAGACGAATCATCCGTGGCTGTCGAGATCGCGACCCTGGTTGGAAGCCTAACTGTAGCGGAAGCCTACCAGCCGCCCAGACGACAGTACCTACCGATTAACAACTTCCTTACCGTCTTCGAGCACAAAAGGCTAGCGTTGTTAGGTGGGGACCTAAACGCCAGTTGCCGTGCATCTGGCTACAGGCGAGTTGACCAAAGGGGACGAAACCTGGAACTACTATTCGGAAGAAATAGAGTCCGGAGAGTAGGACCAGACTTTCCAACTTATCTAACGCCATGCTTGGCGACAAAACCTGACATTGTGTTGGTAAGTCTTGAATTTCCCTTCAACATCACCAACGCCCCAGGCCCAGTGGTCCCAAGCGATAATATCCCAATTATCACCACCATTTCGCTTGCGCCAATGCTCAAGCCCGTCACACTTAGGAAAAGTTACGCGAAAGCTAACTGGGAGTAGTACAGATGAATGCTCAGCACCTATCAACCAGGTGACGTGAATGACGCAAATCTTGAGGAAATTGATTAGGAGATTGACAAGATCCCTAATCTCCTCAATCAAGCCGACGAAAGATGCGTCCCCAGAATCTCATACAAAATGCTCCCACAACCTAGGTGGACGGACGAAATGAGGAATATCGCTAGGAAACACAGGGAAATCTACGAGGAAGTTGGTAGGACAGGCCTAACCCGGGAGAGGGCAGCCCGAATGAGACAGCTAAGTCAGGAACTAAGAATCATAATCCTCGAGAAACAGAAAGAAAACTGGGACGATATCATAGGCAGAGTAGACAGGGGGAGAAATCCTGTAAGTTTGGGGAATAGCATCCGAAGACTTAGGGGATTGCCTCCCAAGCCTGGGATGAAAATAAAGGAAGGCGACATCCTCATAGAGGATCTGGATTCTCTCGAAAGGAGATTCAGGAGCCATTTGAAAGAGGTCTTTGCAATATCACGTAAGGAGAACGAAGATTTCGACCACGACTTCGAAGACCAACTGCTCGAGGACCTCGGGCCGATGATATATAGGACCCACCCACAACCGCAAATATCTATAGGGAGAGACATATGGTTAACCACGGGCGCCCAATTACCAATGAAGAGACCATTAACACCATAAGGTCCTTCAAACAAAGGGCCCCCGGTTGCTCTGGGCTCACTAAGAACAACCTAGTGAATGCCCCTTGGCAAATTATTTAGGGCATGGTGAACACCATGAACGCATCCCTGAATACAGGCTACTTCCCAGACGGGTATAAGATGGCAAAAATCATCTTTATCCCGAAAAAAAATATGCCCCCAGACCAAGTGGCTAACTACCGCCCAATCTCTCTCCTAGAAATATCCGGCAAGATCTTCAAGAAGATTATAGCCAACAGGCTACAAAATCAACTCGACGAGTTGGGAACGCATAACCCACAGCAACATGGGTTCAGACCAAAAAGTGGTACTGAAACGGCCCCAGTGCTCCTAACAGAAAAGATCGTATACTGCCGAGCGAAGGATCAATATGTAGACATCGTGATGAGGGACGTGCAGAAGGCCTTCGATAAGGTATGGCTGAGAAAACTGCAATACAAGATCCTAGGTCTCCAGCTTAATTCAGTTATGGAAAGGATTCTTTGTGACTTCATCATGGACAGAAGGGCGCGTATCATGATCGGAGAACACAAAAGATCAGAATTCGAACTCAAAGCGGGTGTTCCCCAGGGGAGCTGCCTGAGTCCCCTGCTTTACCTGGTCTTCACCATTGACCTCCCTACAACAATACACAGGGACACGATGTATCTGCAATACGCAGATGACGTCACACAGATCGTCCCCAGTAGGGTTGGGAGAGCAAGGGATCAGGCGAACAACACCATTGCAGAGATCTCGAACATCAACCAATACGAGAGAAGGTGGAAAATCGAACAAACAGGGAGAAATTTAAGATCCTCCCGCTGTGCCGTAATTTGACGTGGCCCATTGTAATAGATGGGAGGAGAAACGGCAACTCCCCCGAAGGCACCATCCTGGGCCTAAAAATCTCCGGATACGGATACTTGAGTCACTACAAGGAGAGGCAGAATATGGCAAGGCGAGAAATCTCTAAGCTATATAGATTCAGAAATCTTAGCTCGGTGAATATCAGGAAAATATACCTGATGTTTATCCGGGCTAAGCTCATCTACCCTGCAGTAGTGACGCAAACGGCCAGCAAGACCGCTATGAGGAAGCTCCAGCGAGTGCAGAACTCTGCATAAATAAAACCAGACGAAGAGAGCATCTTTGGCAGAGGAACCTACACCGCAGGCAGCGACTGGAGCCCATTAACGTCGCAACCCAGAAACTGGCCAAAAAGGCCTGGTCTACAATGGCCAATGATATCATCCCAGAATTAAGAAGATGTGGAGGCAGGATTAATTTCCTTGCCAGATTGCAAGGAAAGGTCGCTCGAAACCGGCGCTTCCCAAGCCCTAGACTCTGTTCCAAGGAAAATACAATACTAATTTACACATAAACATAAAACAACACAGAGGATGACACAAGGGACTACGAGACAAGATTAAACTCACAATCAACGAATAACAAGCAAATACAACAGATAAAAACACGAGGTATTACATTAAAAATACTAAGTAAACAAGACGTGGAGACAAATAAACAGAAGAACACAAAGAAGAATGCACACTGAGACAACCACTAGTAAACATTAATAAAACAAAAAGGAAAAATAAGTATCAGGGAATAAAAATGCCTGTGATGCCCCCCAAACAAGGGAAACCCTACCTTTCTTTTACCATCTATCTTCTACCACTATCTAAATCTTCCACTATTAAGTACACCAGCTTTCATGACTGCGAAAAACTCCTGGCATCTATCTACGATTTCGAAAAAGGAGGAAAATTTGGGGGAAAATTTTATTTTTTTACAAGACTCTGAGAAGTTGAGGTGCTCGGACGCGCGGATATTGAACACTTGAAAGACAGCTAACGCTACTTTCGCCTTCCAACGCCTGACCTTTTGGAGAAAAAAGAAGATCAGAGTATTACAAGAGAAGTTCCCACATAGGTCTTTACAAAAGAAACCTTTCTCTCCAACGCCATTTTTCCCTTACGGGAAACTTAAAAAAGAGATTTACTACCAGGTGTTCATAACTAATTCTCTGGCTAACTACCTCATCACCCCCTCCGCTCTCGCCTTCTAAGGCGTAGCCGTGTGTACTGCCATTCATAACTTAGTTCGAACTATGCCCATCGTGAGACAAGGCATAATTCGAGGCGGTTAGAGAAGCAATTTTGTGGACTAGCCCACTGTAGAACCTTCTGTCATAGGCACCCGGGACAAGAGGCGATACTGCAATCGTTGGGGAAGAGTTCTCTATATCCCTGATGGCCTGGCAGTGATCATAGAGGGACAAAAACCTTCTCTATGTGAGCTAGAAACAGTTTTAATACCCAAACCCCAGAAGGGGCGGCACCCCAGGTGGTGGTAGTTGATTCAATCACCACGGATCATAAAGTCCGCCATGAGTCATCCTTCTGGAGGGCCTTCCCGGGTCCATCATATCATTCATCCATCATCTTCACCCAGGCAGATATACCGGCTATGCTAAGGATTGTGGGGGCGGGGGGATCATTTTCATTTTTCACTTCAAAACTTTAACATATTTCTATCCCAGGCAAATTAATAGGTACAAAGAAGAGAAGACAAAAATACAAAGAAGGAGGCTTTAACGAGCCAGAAATAGACGACCGTGAAAGAGCGAAGAGGGTTCCTCTTTCCATCCTTCCTGGCCGGGAGAAACCAACTTGCGAATTCGTACTAAGGACTATCTACGCTAATATTGGGGTCATACTCCTTAGAATAAAAGACCAGCACAACAGGTATGTGGCGCTATGCAACACGGAAAAGGACTTGATCTCCTCCTGACCGAAAACGCAGCCAAAAAGCTGGAAAATATCGGACTCGCACCTCGAACCCCTCCGGACGTACAAACGAAAAGATCTGTGATCTGCAGACGACTCGACCCCTGGGTCGGTGAGCACACTCCAAATGAAATCAAGGAAGAGCTAGAAAAACGTCAGGATTGGGCAAAGGTCGAGGAAATAATCAAATTCAAAAACCAAAATGGAGAAGAGCATAACCACGTATTTAGATCGAAGGAAATGTCCCAAAAAGCCTCGAAACATGGAATGCTTGCCTTCTACACTAAGATCTGACCCGATAAAATCGAGAGGGAGATATTTTTCTCCGTGCAAGTATGCTTCACATGCTATGCCCTCGACAAACACTCGACCAAAGACTGCACTTACAAAGGGAATGCATGCACAGAATGCGCAAACCAAGACCACAGGTGGGACCAATGCAGGAGCATGACAAAGAAATGCTTAAACTGTGGTAATGCCCACAAAACACTAGATATGTTTTGCCCAATAAAGAAGCAGCTCATACGGAATAAAAAAATGGAAATAAGCGCAGAAAAAGATAGAAAAAAACTACCTCCTACGCTACAGCAACTGCAAATGAAAAACCCGCGACACCACTAACACAAACCACAACGGTGAATATAGATGGAAGAATGAGGCCAGACTTAAGTCTCTGCCTAATGCACGCACACTTTTTAAACATGGCGAAGCCAGGCTCATATGCATACGAATTAAACACCATGCTGGAAAAGAACGGGCTTAAAAAAATGTGGTTCCCGGAGAACCCTCCTTCGAGCGAGCTATATAGAATTAACATGACCCAAGAAAAGACTGAAAAATACAAGCCCGGAAGAAGACGAAACCGGTATGGATGCCGATTCTGAAGAATAATCAACCGACGAAGAAACTTCGAAGACAACCCCAGAAAGCTCCAAACCAAAACCAAAACTCAATACTCAAGATTTGAACATTAAACTTTACGGTTCCCACGCATACCGGTTACCTAAACAAATCAAACAAAAAGAAATCGTGGACGGACTAGTTAAGGAAGAGTACAGGTGGGAAGATGAGGCAGACACAGATGAGATAGAGGTACACAAAGCTGTAAAACAAGGCATGATACACATCATCCCTGAATCGTGTCAAAACATCTCAGACGGCGAATTTAAGAAAAAACGAAATAGACGCACTCATTCTCCAGGCCGCCCGAAAAAAAACGAAGACAGGAAGAGACCTTAACAAATAAATAAAAATGGATACGTACCAACGAAAAATTAAAATCTTTACACTAAATGTGAACAGCTGGCAAGGAAAAAGAATATCATACTCAAACATAATAAGAAAAGAAGACGCAGACATAATTATTCTAACCAAACATGGACTAAACACAGAGATCGACACCATAAGAATTCCAAATTATAGATTTATTACCACAAATTACACACAAACATGGCACGATAGTGTATCAATTGGCGTAAAAACAGGAATCCACTTTACAGAGGTAAAGGACTTAGAAGAGTCGTATCTGGCCATAATAATAATAATGACCACATGAGATCTAATCATAGCTGGGGCATATCAGCCCCCCAAGACGCTCGTATTTGCCAACTCCAAATTTCCTCAAACTCTTTCGTAGACAGACCTCAACCATATTAACAGGAGACCCCAATGCAAGATGTAGAGAGGCAGGTTACACAAGCCAACCAAACGAAGCAGGAAGGACCCTTCAATTATTAATACAAAGGAACCAGCTAAGCAGAGAAGGACCAAACTTACCAACATACTTAACAGCCCAAACCTCGACAACTCCTGACATAATACTGATGAATCCAAACTCCAACTTGAATCACCACCCAGAACCAGGCCCCACATCCCCATCCAACCATCTAAGTATAATAACGACCATTTCAACTTCACCCATTCAAATTCAAATTCCACAAAGAAGAGCCATCAGGAGAACAAACTGGAAGGTTACAAATAGCACCTAAGTACACTAGAAACTACACCCCTCAACAAATAATGGACAGAAGAAATAGAAAACCAATTAAAACTAATCACCGAAAATATCATTGAAGCAGACAGAATTCATACCCCAATAATAGAATATAGAACCCAAGCTGCTCCCAGATGGAACAACGAAATAAAGGAAATGATGGAAGAATTTCAAAACTTAATAAAGAAATCACAGAAGCGGCAACTAATACGAAGAGATACAGAAGGCTAATTGCTATCAGAAGAAAGATAGATAATCTAATTGAAGAACAGTCAAGCCAAGTTTGGAATAATATAAGTAAAATGGATGTCGAAGCAGATCCGAGGAAATTCTGGAGAGACTACAGAAAATTACGAAGATCTCAACCAAAGGAAAATATAAAACTAAAAATACAGGACAGGGAAGTGAAAAATAACGAAGAACTCAAAGTGCACTTCCAAAATCACTGGAAAAAAATATTCTCGATAACACCAGAGGAGAACAAAGAATATGATATGGAGCACGAAGAGGAAGTCATACAAGCCCTAGAGGCGCAACAAGAACACACTGCACCATACATACACCTCGACAAAGAGAGAAACCACCCCTTGGGGGAGTGAATGCCCTTCTCAATGGCTAAATACAAAACAGTCCTACAATCTTTCAAACATAAAGCACCAGATCAAAGCGGGATAACAAAGGCACACTTAATAAATGCTTCAGAAAATGTGCATGAATCGATAGTGAAGATCTTCAATGCCTGCCTTGATATTGGGTACTTTCCCCACATCTTAGCGCAGGCAAAGATGATCTTCCTACCGAAGCCGGGCAAACCAAAACATCAAGTCAGAAGCTACCGCCCGATCTCGCTCTTGGAATTTCTAGGTAAAGTCCTAGAGAAACTCTTAAACGACAGGTTAATTAAACACCTTACGGATAATAACCTGTACAACCCACAACAACACGGGTTCAGGAGCGAGCGAGGAACGGACACCGCGCTGGCGATAATAACCGAAAAAATTGCCACAGAAACAGCGCGAGGCAACAGAGTAGATATAGTACTCCGTGACGTTACTAAAGCCTTCGACAAGGTATAGTTTTCCGGCTTAAAAGCCAAGATCTGCAGCCTTAACCTGCGAATAAATGTTTGCAAAACATTATGCAACTACCTGGATGAAAGGAAAGCCGTTGTTCAAATAAACGGCCAAACAGGCCACCATATTGACCTGAAGACGGGTTTTCCTCAAGGAGGATGCCTCTTTGCGACGCTGTGTACTGCTTACACCAGAGAACTTCCACAACCAACTCACGAATATGCGATGTACATCCAACTGGCGGATGACATCACACAAATAATCACCCCGAGACGTAGCTCAAAGAACAGCGAGGGAGATAAAAAACATCAATGACTACGAACGAAGAAACAAACTAAAAACAAACAAAGATAAATTAAAAATAATACCCGTGAACAGATGGAAAACAGCTGCAGTAAGAGTCGATGGAGAGGCATATCCATACTCCACGGAAAGACGCGTCCTCGATCTAAAATGAACAAAAACAGGGTACAGCGGCCACATAACACAGAAAATTAACGAAACAAAAATTACCATGTCGGCGCTGTATAGATTCAAAAACCTAAGTAATAAAAACAAAAGAAAATTATACATGGCCCCAGTTCGTCCCAAGCTCCTTTACCCTATAGTACCGATGAATAACAGTAAATAATACACAATTAAAAAAGATCTAACGCATTCAAAATGAAGCCACAAAGTTCATCACTAACACGAAAAGACAGGACGGCATAACATCGGAGGAACTCCATCGAAGATCTGCACTGGAACCCCTAAATTTAACCCTAAAAAAACGTTCAACGAAACATTGGGATAATATAAAAAACATAATTTCCCAAAACGAAATCAACCAAATAGTAGTACCGGAAAACGAAACCCGGCAAATACACTACAAAAATCGTTTTTACGGCAGCGTGGAAAAAAAAACTTAAACAACTTCAACCCGATATATAAGTAAAAAAACAAGATTACCGAAAAAGACAACTGACCATGCAAACTATATGTTAAACCGAATAAGACAACCGATTATGAGAAACTCGATGAGTCAAAATATTACCGAAATTAACAAAGAAGATTACCACTAAAAAGTTAATAAATAAATAAATATATATATATTAAAAAAAAGATGTGAAAGTAGCACAAAAAAAAAAAAAAAACTAATAAATCCCAAAAATAAAGATGCTCGATTGAGCAAAAAGAAAAAAAAAGGCTCGAATACTATTTTTTTTTAATGTAATAAACTAATCACACCAAAAAGCAAAACAAAAAGAAAAAGGAAAGCGTTAGCCAGGCAACCTGGTACAAACCATTACCATCCTCATCTCATCGTTCATCCTACACTCATTCTCATCCCATCAACACATACTTTTTACGCAATATTTTCTATCTATCCTATCATTCTTTCCACCTTCTAACTATATACTATCTTGAATCTTAAATCTTCTTTCACTTTCAGCAAGATCCTCACTCTACTCATTACATCGGTAAAGGAGGCAAGAACATTTCAAAACGCTCCGAAGATGATCGAATAAGTTCGAAAGCTTAGCAATTTAGTTTGGTTTTTACCAAACACATTCATTTAAAAAAGAGATGAATACTCTACAAGTAATCCACCATCTACAAGATGGAATTAAAAATATAGTTGGAAGAAGAGAAAGTTGCTAAAGGAAATTATTTAAGGCAAAATACACAATGGTCTTCAACAAAATTTGCATATATATATATATATATATATATATATATATATATATATATATATATATATATATATATATATATATATATATATATATTCCATTCATATACATGGCGTTGTTGTGTGTATAACGTTTTAGGAATGCATATGTCTGTTGTTCTTTTTCTTGGTATTTTTCTGTCTTATTTTTGTGTTTTTTCCATTGGTTTGTACTATGTGATGGGCGTTCCCTTCGTATCTTTGTACCCTATATAAGGTTGTCTTCTCCATTTTCATGCTATTCTTTGAAAATGAACTTGCAAATATCGTTCGAAAGTGCTTGGATTCATTTTTTCATTTTCCTGTGGGTTAATTTTCATATTAGTGCTTTCCTCACGTGCCACTTTGTGAGTTTTTTCAATATATATATATATATATATATATATATATATATAATCATAGAAACCATGTCATCTCCCCCCCCCCTCCATATTTGCCTTCGTTTTATGATGACACAAAAGACAAAAATAGCTTTTCTCTTCGGAGGAAAAACGCCTCCGGGTGTCCCTTAATTAATGCAATGGCTGCAGTTATTTTCGGTGTTTAGTTGCAGCTTTGAATCTGGCCTTTGATTTGCGTCCGTTTGTTATTTAATTGCGACCCAACAGAACATTTCGGTCCATTGAATCGGGACGAACGGGCGCAATTTGCGCTCCCTTGAGCATTAACAGCCACGGGAACCTGCCCCCCACCCTCCTTCGTGAAACAGAGGAGGAGAAATTCTCAGGGGAGCGCTCCACTCAGGTAAAGAAGATCCAATTTAGTTACTCACTCGGCTTATTACCGCCCCTCCCCTCCCAATATCCCCCATGTTGCCCTTTGCCGAATTCGACAATAATGCGTCTTCCCCGGGGCGATTTTGACAACTCTCAGATACCTTGGAAACCTTCGGAGTTTTTTTGCATTCTCTTATTTACTATTCTTAAATGCCTTAGAACTTTCTTAGCGAAACGGTTGGTAATCATTTGCTACACCCCCCCCCTTCCTCCTCCCCACCATCTTCCCTCAAGTGTTTGCAACATAGCTGCCACAAGGTGAGTCTTTTGGGTTCGGTGCTTAAGCAGCGATATTTTACAAATTTACGCATTTATAAAGTTTTTTTAGGTAAGGTTAGGTTACGTTATCTTATGATAGAGTTAATAATATATAATAATTATTTTTAAAATCTATTTAGCGCTTAAAGTCAGAAACGAGCGAAAAATCTTGTTAAATGGGTTTGTATTTTCCTATTATTATCGACGCCTTAAGAACTCTCACAAATACGAAACCAGTTGGAACGAGGAGTCCTTCATGGACCGAGGTTTGGACGTTGTAGACTTTTCCAGGTCCTCTCAATTTGTTGAGTGGGGTTTCAATATCCTGAAACCCAGTTATGCAGCTATGGTGAATAATGGAAGCAATTCACGTTCAGAACACAAATCCACTCGATGCAGCAGCGTTTGGAGCAATTGCCACTCACCTGATCCGCCACGAATGTTGATGGGCAGCGAATACTTTTTTTTTATACTGCGGCATAACTTTGATTTTTTGTATAATTATGATGGTCTTCCGCGAAGACGCTGACAGCATCTTTCACGGTTTTCAAATGAAACCACAACTTTGAAATTACACACCGTATCACTCATCATCACAATTGTGGGAAAGAGATTATTAGTAATTTTGAAACAAGTATTTTAAATTTTAAGTAATACTATCAACCTTCAAATTTAATAATTACCTTAACTTTAAGATCAATATCATATCCCTACAAAATAAATATTGGACATTGGACATAGCAAGTGAGGAATATAGTAGAAGAGGGTTTTAGTAGGAGAAATAGTGGGGAAATAGGGGAAAAAATGATAGGAAAGCGAAAATGAAGGTAGAATGAAAGACAGATCCTTGGGGAAATGGTATCACTGGCTTTCTTTGCGTTTTGGTATTGTTTTTTGTTTTTTTGATAGTATATAAATACACCATCTGGTTAATGCACTGGGCATTCAAGCCTCTGTAGTAATATATAATATCTCTACGTGGCTTTTTGGAAGATTTTCACCTTCGATTCTGGGTGTTTCACACCTAGGTTTGGATTTTTTGTGTTGATTTTGTTTTAATTGTTTTTTGGCGATATTTCGCACAAAAATTTGGGGAAGTGTCTTTAGAACCAAATTTAGCAAGTGCTAATTCGGTGGCTAAACTCGTTTGGCTTTGTTCATGTTTTGTTGTGTTATGGATGTGGATTATTTAGCTTTTTAAGTGAACTTTGGGTCGACGTTAATGTCATTCGGTAGTCTACTGCTTTTGAAACTAATTGGTCGTCTTAAGTTAGGTAAATTGTCAAAGTCGATGTGCTCGAGTACAAACTCGGGGGGGAGGTGCCGGTGCACCTTGTCCCAGATTTTGGTTGCTCTGAGGTGAAGCTCCACGTTTATGGGGGTCATCCCCAGTTCACCATGGAGATCACTCTGCCTTCTTCCTTCTCTCCTTCGGGCTCCCGTAATGATATATACTGCCTTATTCTGGACCCTTTGCAGTTTAAGGACTTTGGTCTTGAAAACTACGTTTATAGGGACTGGGGGGTACAGGAGTTTTGAGCGAATGCACGCATTATAGATTTTCAGTTTGTTGGAGGTACTCAGGTTTACGAATTTGAAAAATTCACCCAAGTCCCTCCGTGCATTCCGTGTAGTTTTTGCTACATGGCTCCTATACCCACCAGTCGTAATTTGTAGTCCCAGAACCGTGCCCTCCGTGCGGTATGGGATGCATGCACCCCCCACACGGATGTCTGCCAGTGTCCTTCGGAATAATGGAATTACACGGAACTTTTGGGCATTGGTGGATATCTTCCATCTTCTCTCGAAAGAGTTGATGTTTTCGATTTCCACTGCCGTACTTCGTGCCATGAAATTCGCATTCCGATAAGGCCCCGTACATATCATTGTTATATCGTCCGCAAAATGGACGTATAAGGAACCCTCAGTCAAGGGTTGGGGAAGGTCTATGGTGTAGATGTTATAGAGCAGGGGAGAGATGCACCCGCCTTGCGGCACCCCCGCCTCGAGTTCGAACTCAGGGCCGCTATAACCTTTGATACTCAGAAACGCTCTCCTCTCCATCACGTAGTCACAAAGAATCCTCTCAAGTATGGGATTGAGGCCTAGTTGTAGGATCTTATATTGTAGGCCTCTCCTCCATACTTTGTCAAAGGCCATTTTGATATCGCGTAGCACCAGATTTGTATGGCGTTTTTCTGATTTTACTTTTGCCAACTTCTCGGTAATTACGGCTAGCGCCGTGTCTGTTCCTTGCTTCGCTCGGAAGCCATGTTTTTGGTTGTTATGAGAGTTGTTTCTCTCGAGGAACGTATTTACCCTGTTGGCCAATATCTTCTCCAAGACTTTCCCTGAAAATTCTAGGAGAGATATGGGCCTGAAGCTAGCTGGACTGTCCGGTGGTTTACCGGCTTTTGGGATGAATATCATTTTCGCTACCTTCCAGTGGTCAGGGAAGTAACCCACGTTTAGGCATGCGTTCATGATATTCATGAGCCCCAATAAGATATTGGGCGGGGCTCGAATAAAATTCTCCTTCGTCAGTCCTGTACGCCCCGGTGCTCGCTGTCGAAAGGATTTTAAGGTCATAGAGAGTTCCTCGGCAGTAATTCTACCGCCGAGTCCCTCCATTTCCCTATCCTGTGATACGCAATGGTGAGGGTGCGTTCTGTGTATTTGATTATTCAGGTCGTTAATAATTTTGTCTCTTTAAAAAAATCGTTGAACTTGGATCAAATCACACAAAAGGCGGATCATGTACTGTCATAGCCAAAAGTTTTGAGAATGCCAAATCTTTTTCATATAAGAGAATTAATATAACTAATGAAACGTTGCATTTTTTTAGTATGTTTCTATCATAATTTGAAGGTGGAGTGTACAAATTTAGATCCCAAAACCCAATAATGTATTAAATACAGGAAATTTTTACGCACAGTCAAAATTTACAATGATGTGTCTTACTCTTCAGTAATGTTTCAATTCACAATGGCATCCTTGAGACCGAATTTGTGATGATATCTTGACTAATATTGCTCCAGGTTTGTTGAATAAACATTAGCAACTGCTCACAATTATATGGCTTCAGTTTATCATCCACCAGTTTGATTATTGCCCATAAATTTTCTATTTGGTTTAAATCTGTGAATTCCCAGATTAAGGTCTCAAAAATTCGATATTATTTTCACCAAAGAACTTTGTAATTGCTTTTGCTTTGTGTCAAGGTGCGCCATCATGCTGAAAAATTCAGTTATCATCGCTAAATTGGTCCTGAACTGTTGGGAAGAGGTGCTGCTGAATCACGTTTTGGTACCATTTTGAGTTTATGGCAGTGGTCTAGGACAAAATGGTTAGCGTCTAGTTTCCTGAGATGAGAAGGCGCCACAAACATGGAGAGTCTGTGGATGCTTAACCGTGGGCACGACACAGGACTCGTGAAAGAGCTCCACTTTTCTCCTCCGTAACAATGGATGACTATCCAAACAAGCGGAATGGAGCTTCATTAGATAATATTCCGTTATCCCAGTCTTCATCTGTCCATTTTTTATATTTGCTACAAAAGCGGAGCCTATTTATAAGGTTCTTCTTTGTGAGGCGAGACTTCTTCACAGCCCTTCTCGACTGTGCGCACTGAAGCGTTCACACTTGGAGTCAATCGGATCTTTGAGCTAGATCCTTACCAGGAGGCGATCTTTGAGTTCATTTGAAGCTCTTTTGATCCTCAATAATTCTTCTTCACAAGAGTGTGACCAGTCTTTTTAAAGTCACTAATGATCCCCAAAATAGTGTCCCTTGATTCAATACCCTTAATAACTTTCTCTTGCATTTCAAGCCACTTTGATACAGAGCAACAATGGTTGCACGCATTTCTTTGGAAAGAGCCATTTCTGGAATTGAAAAAGATTAAAACATTTATTTTTTATAAATATTAGGAAATAGATTATAATTACACAACATCATTCATTTAAGCCATATTTGCCATAATTTTACCCTTTTGAAATAAGAGCAAAGCTACAGGGACTGAAACTCACCTCCTACAGAAACAGGAACAGTACCAAAGCACAATATTTGATTCAGCAAAGGAATGCCCTATTTTTTCTTATTATTTTCGAAATGCTGACTTTGTACTAAACCTACAATAATTTAAATATTAGGATAATTATTCCTATCACTTAAATTTTGAAAAAGAATGAAAAAAAATAAAAAATATATACGAGGGGCGGTCAATAGGTTTTGCAATTCGGATATAAGGAAACGAGATATGAAGAAAAGTGTTTTATTATTTTTCAATATAATTACCCTCGACTTCAATGCACTTGCGCCACTTATCCCTGAGGCTTCGAATTCCCAACTACCAGAAATCTCCAGACTGCTGTTCAATCCACTCCTGGAAAGGCGAGCTGGACATCTTCATCGTCCCCAAACCGGTGTCCACGCAGTGCAGCATTGAGCTGGCGGAATAAAAAGTAGTACCTAGGGGCCAGATCTGGACTGTAGGGGAGGGGAGATAGCTGAGCTCCTCGAATCCGCACTCGCGCAGGGCAGCTTGTGCAACTCTGGCCTTGTGGACTTTGACGACTTTGACGACTTTGAAGTCGATCATACGGCGTGAAGTTTTGTGAGGTTTCTAGGGACCCAACGGGCAGAGACCTTGGCCATGGCCAAATTGTCGTGGATGTTGTTGATAGCACTTCCATGTGATATTCCAAGTTCTCGCTCGATTTCTTCGACCTTCACCCGTCGATTTTCGAGGCTAATCCTCTCCATACGGGCCACATTGTTCCCGTTGGTCACGTCTGACAGGCGTCATAGACGGGGGCTATCTTCGAGGGACCCCTCGACCATGGCGGAACTCCCTATTCCAGCGAGCAATGGTTGCATAGGAAGGGGCGGTGTTGGTATACACTGCAACCATGCGTTCATGGATCTCTTTTGCATTCTTGCCTTCCTTGGTCAAATATTTGAGCACTGCGTGGTGTTTAACCTTCTCCATTGTTGCAAAATTTGTGACTGACGATCTGCGATCAGCTACTTCACCTTAAATAGACGAGGCAGGAGCGTGCGGCTGCAGGTCCTGACTTGTCATAACTTGTCCTAACACCCCCACAAACAGCCATCCCCCTTCCTTAATTTTGCCATACCGATTCGCAAAACTTATTGACCGCCCCTCGTATGTCTCAAAATCTTGGGCCATGACTCTTTTGTAAACAGTTCAGCGATTCTATACAGGAGTAATTTGGAGTTTGCTTTTCTTGACATGAAAGACTTCGGGTTCGCTTTTCTTGAATTGGGGAAGTTTGGGTCCGCTCTTTGACATGAGAGATTTTGGGTTCACCTTTTGACATCTGAGAGCTTGGGTTCGCTTTTCTTACCATGAACGACTTAATGTACGTTTTTCGTGATACGAGAGATTTTTGTTTGCTTTTCTTGACATAAGAGATTTCAGGCTTGATTTTATTCAAATGAGAGTGTTTGTATTCGGTATTCTTGATATGAGAGATTTGAGATGCTCTTTTCTTGACATAAGAGATTTGGGGTTCGGTTTTCTTGACATGTGATATTTTAAGTTCGATTTTCTTGACATGAGAAGGTTTGTGTTCGCTTTTCTTGACATGCGAGATTTTGGGTCTGTTTTTCCTATCATGATTGATTTTGAGTTCTGTTTTCTTGGCATGAGACGGTTTGTGTTCGCTTTTCTTGACATTTAGGATTTTGGGTTCGTTCTTTTGACATTTGTGAATTTGGGTTCGTATTTCTTAATATGAGACATTTTGTCTTTGTTTTTCTTAGAGTGAGAAATTTTGGGTTCACTTTTATCGACATGGTGAATTTGGGGTTCGCTTTTCATGACATGAGAGATTTGATGTGTGCTTTTCTTGACATGGGAGATTTTAGTTAGTTTTAGTTTTATTGTCATCATGAGAGAGTTTGTATTTGCTTTTCTTGACATGAAAGAATTTAAGCCCGCTTTTCTTGACATGAGAGATTTGGGGTTCAGTTTTCTTGACATGAGAAAGTTTGTGTTCGCTTTCTTGACATGAGAGATTTTGGGTCCGCTTTTCTTTACATGGGAGATTTGGGGTCCTCTTTAATTAGATATTTTGGTTTTGTTTTTGAATGTTGTTTTGACATGAAAGATTTTGGTTTCGGTTTCCTTGACAGGAGAGATTTTGTGTTTGCTTTTCTGGATATAATAGGCTTTGTGTTCGTTTTTCTTGACACAAAAGACTTTTCCTTCACATGAAATATTTTCGGTCCACTTTTATTAACATGAGGAATTTTGCGTTCGTTTTTATTTACATGAGAGATATGATTTACCTACGCTTTTCCGGATATGAGAGATTTTAAGTTTGGTTGTATTGACATGAGTGTTTGTAGTCGCCTTTCCTGACATGAGAAATTTTGAGGCCGCTTTTCTTGACATAGGAGATAGTGAATTCGGTTTTCTTGACATGCGATATTTTAGGTCGGTCTGTTTTTCCTAACCTGAGTGATTTTCGGTTCTATTTTCTTGACATTAGAAATTTGGGGTTCGCCTTTTTGATATTTGAGAGGTTGGGTTCGTTTTCCTTGTCATGAGACATTTTGTTTTTGTTTTGCTTGGCGTGAGAAATTTAGCCTTCACTTTTATCGACATGAAGGATTTTAAGTTCTCTTTTTTTGACATGAGAGATATGATGAACGCTTTTCTTGACATGAAATATTTTGGGTTCAATTTTCTTGACATGTGAAGTTTTGCGTTCGCTTTCTTGACATGAGAGATTTTGGATACGTTTTTCTTTACATTAGAGATTTTGGTTTCGTTTTTTTTTGTCATGAAAGATTTGGGGCCAAACCGCAGCAACCCTAAAATTAAGGGACATATACCAAAGGATTATGCAATACCAGCAATCTGGGGTACTCAACAGCAGCAAACTCATGAAATCACGGAATGTTTAACAAGGGATGATGCAACCCCAGCAATGTGGGTTAATCAACGGCAGGAAACCCTTGAAGATATTGGACAGTTATCAAGAGATGATGCAACCCCAGTAATCTGAGGTGTTCAACCTCCAGCACCATTGTAAACATGAGAAATTTAAAAAGGTATGTGGAAACCCCAACAATATGAGGTACTCAACCCGCAAGACCTCTTAAAACAAGGGACACTTAGCAAGGGATGAACCAACCCTAACAATCTGATTACTCATACCGCAGGATCCCTGAAAACAAGGTACACTTAAAAAAGGATGGGACAACCTCAGTAATTTGAGGTTCTTAACGCGCAGTTCCCCTGAAAACAAGGAACACTTAGCAAGGGATTGCGAACCCCGAGCAAGATCACTCCCGACGATCTTAACGGCGATTTCGCAAGACTTTATCTAGTCTTGACTTAAACTGGTCAACAGATTCAGTGTTGACAACTTACGTCGGAAGTGCGTTCCAATTACTGCAGATACTGTAAGCGAAGAATTTCCCACTTAGATCATGGTGGTATCGCTTCAGTTAAAGTTTAAAGCCGTGATTTTTTTTTCTCCCCTCGCTGAGCTGGAAAATATCCCCGTAGTCCAGTCTGTCGAAGCCTCGAAGTATTTTAAACACTTCGATAAGCTGATCACGTAGTCTCCGGGTCTCCAGTGAGAACATATCTAATTCCCTTAATTTATCTTCATAACTTTTATGTCTGATAGAGGGAATCAGTTTGGTTGCCCTTGCTTTCACGCGTTCCAATCTCGCAATGTCCTTTCGAAATGAAGGACTCCAAAATTGTACGGCATACTCCAGGTGCGGTCGGGCGAGGGAGTTGTACAGACAGTACTATCTCTTTGTTCCGATATCCAAACTGTCGCTTTATATACCCTAACATATTTTGGGCTTTCTTCTCCAACTCAATACACTGTTTCGAGAACTTGAGGTCACTCGTGATAGTTACACCCAAGTCCTTCTCAGTGTCAGTGGATTCAACAGCAGTGCCCTTAAGGATATAGGGTGATTGAGGATTTCGATGGCCGATATGCATCAATTTGCATTTGTTTACGTTGAAAGGCATTTGCCACGTATCAGACTACTCCCCAATATTTCGAAGATCATCTTGCAGGCGGGCAGTATTTCCATCCTTTGCAACGTTCATATCAAGCTTGGTATCGTCGGCAAATTTAGAAATCTTGGCAACCATGTCACCGTCCATGTCGTTGACGTAGATGATGAATAGTAGTGGTCCTAGGACAGAACCTTAAGGCACTCCGCTAGTAAAGAGCACCCACTCATGAGCCTGTACATTCAGCACCACCCATTGCCGTCTGCCACTTAGCCAGTTCTCTATCCAGCTGGCTACTTTTCCGTCTATGCCCAGCGCTCGCACTTTCCGGAGAAGGCGGCAGTGTGGTAACTTATCAAAGGCTTTCTGAAAGTGTAAGTAGACCACATCCACCACCTTGTCCTGATCGTTCTCACTGAACACGAAGTGGAAGAATTCCACAAGGTTCGTCAGGCATGACCGTTGCTTTCGGAAGCCGTGCTGGGAACTCCTCAGTAGCAGCTTTGCCTCTAAATGCGACGTCATTTTCTCCACCATGATTTTTTCCATGAGTTTACCGACTATCGAAGTCAGACTGATAGGTCGGTAGTTCAACGGTTTGCTACGGTCTCCTTTCTTGAAGATAGGAGTCACCTCCGCTTCACACCAGTCTCTAGGAACGCATTCGGTCCGGATTGACATGTTAAAGATTGCGCTCGGGTGTCGTGACACTTGATCGCGCTCTTCTTTCAACACTTTAGGTAGAAACCCATCCGCGCCAGGTGACTTATTCGTCATTGGGTCACTGATCTTCTTTTCTAGTTCTCCTTCGGTGAAGTCCAAATCCTCCAGCTTTTCTCCCGAGTAGGAATATATTGCCTGGGGATGGGACCACACTCTTCAGTAAACACTGAAGAGAAATAGTCGTTGAGGAGGTTAGCATTTTCTGCATCTGAGTGCTTTAATGTCCCCTCCTCATTCGTCAAAGGGTCAATCGTTTGACGGATTGGTTTACAACTGTTTACATATCCAAAGAACTCCTTGGGATTCTTTTTACAGAATTTCGCCACTCGGAGTTCCTCAGACCGCTTAGCTGCCCTTATGCTGGACTTCGCTCTCCTGGCTAGCCTCCGGTATTCGTCAAAGTCACCAGAGATCTTCGATTGCCGGTACACATTTCTCTTCTCCCTAAGCAGTTGGCCGATTTCTCGATTAAACCACTTTGGTTGAACAGAAGACCGACGAGGGCATTTCAGAGGGATAAAACGCGATTGAAGACTCATGAATGTGGTTTTGAAACTGTTAACGAGTCTTCAACAGCCAAGCACTCTTCTAGCCTCGCGTCAGTCAGTACAGCGCGTAGACCTGCAAAGTCTTATCTTCTCAAATCAAGTTTCCTCGATTTTCTAGTTGCAGGCTCTACCTTGGGGACTTTGACTACAAATCTAATTAGTCGGTGGTCACTACCACCGAGCTCTTGGCCAATAGAGAGGTCTTCAACGATGTCATCGTCAGAGGTGAAAACCAAGTCGAGGATATTGTCTCCTCTCGTTGGCTCTCTCTCCCATTGAGTCAGGAACTCGTTGTTCGCGAACTCCAGGAGTAGTGCGTTCTCGCCACAGTGTTCTCTAGTTTACCAATCAACTTGTGTGTTGAAATCCCCCATTACGATACACACTCTGTCTTCGACAGATTCTCCTAGTAGCTGGTACAGATCTCTGTCCTTCTCAACGAGTTGGGCAGGAGGTCTATAAAGCACCAGGGTCCTGTATTTGGCAGGACCTATCTCTAAGTCAACACCTAGTAGTTCATGGTCGGATACGATGTTGCAATCCGTCGAGTTGAGAGTATCCTTGACATACAACATCACACCGCCACCCTCTCTGTCTGGCATATCATTCGGGAAGAGCTGGTAACCGGGAATCGTGAATTCACCTTCAGAATCTCGGCTTGAGGTTTTTATCCACGACTCCGTTATGGTCACCATCTCAGGTTCTTCTGTTGCTACGAGGCCATGGAGCTCAAGAAACTTATTCCTGATTGACCTCGAATTGAACAGAAGAACTTTGAGGACAGAGGAATGAGACATCAAATTTCCTACCTGTCTTTCTAAGGCTCAGGACTTTATTAATGCACCGAATTTCTCTTTCTTATTCATTTATTTGCATATTTGATCTATTTATTCATTTCCTATTTATTTATTTATTTCTTAAAAGCGAAAACCAAACAAGCTTTTTCGTTAGATGAAGTAAAAATGTATCGAAGATATTTATTCCGAGTACTCGACATAAGAGACTACTTGTGGCGATTGGTAGAAGGGGTGCGCAGCGATCCCAGACCCCTTTGCAGACGTTGGGGTCTGAAGGGTACGCAATCATTCCCATGTGAGTTGAAGCGTGGTTGCCCATAGGTAACCTAACCTCCCCTTAGGATGGAAACCGGTACTCAGGGTCTGCTCTAGCCCCATTTGCCTCCCTCGGCCTAAGAGGAACTGAGTGAAAGTACATTTGGTTGCCTTCTACGACACGCAGCTAACACTATATTTGGGATATTCTTACTGAAGAAATTCGTGCCCTACCGGCCTCAGTGTCCGAAAGGAGATATCAGTTGTGAAAGTAGGGTGGCTTCAGAATTAGGAACTAGTAAAGACCCTAAGATCCACTCGAGGTTAGTTCAAGTAATAAGGGAAAAGGTGGAAGGTGAAGTAGAGGTAAAAGGAAAAGAGGACATGGAGAAGGAATTAGTTTCACAACTCTTATTTTTCCAAGTTCATAATTTAAAGTAATATTCATCAATAATATTTATTTAACTATTACACTGCAGTGTTTTCAGCGCTATTTTAAGATAAGTTATTCCATGTTTGTGTTATTTTATAAGAAAAGAAATTTTGTGCTCTCGCTGTGTTGAACCTTTTGTTTACTAGCTTGAAACTATTGTTTCTACTAGCAGTTTGGTTATCTAGCTCAAATAGCGAGTGGTAATTTATATTAGTGAACCCGTGTAGTATTTAAAAGACAAATAAGTTGGCGGCGTAGATGCTAATGAAAGTAAATTGCGGTACCTCTTATCGCGATCTATTTCTAATTTCAGGAATTAATTTCCTCGCTCGTTACTGGAAGTGTTTCGATATGACAAAGGCCACTAGCATGCTTAGAGACCAGAATGCATCGCATATTTCAAATGAGGCCTTACAAGCGCTTTTATTTAGAGGCAACATGTGGAGTCATCTTTCCTAGAACCCTACTGACCCTTTGTGACGCAACATTGCATTGCATTAGATCTTCGAAATTGTGAGACCCAAATCCTTATCATTGTTGATTGAATTTAGAATTCGACCAGCCATATTGAAATCTCATCGTAGATTATCATCATTTATGTGCATTATCTTGCACGATGAATTTCATCTAGAGTTGTGCTTCCTTCCGCTCACAAGTGCTTCAATTATTATCCTCTTTTTATGATGTGGGATATGAGTGTCTCACTTATTTTCCCGAGGGACAAATATTTTACCCAAACCTAACTGAATCTTTGCTGTGACATACATGTATATCTCCCAACAGTAACTAAAGGGTTAAAGTACTTGACTGGTGCCATTTTGGAGCATTACCCATACTTAAGTCCCCTCGTCGCGAGAAACGAACATAACTACCTGTGTTCCTTTGAAGTTTTCCCCAAGGGATTTTCCACTCCTGGTTGATGATGCCAGTGCGTTGTCATATGAGCGAAGTAAAAATAATCGTTGGAAACTAGGTTTCATTAACAGCACATTTCAAGAATTCCGCAGTCTCGGAAGTCTCAGAAGGTCTAAAATAATCTCGGCCCTAGAAGCGACCTTGAGGAATCCCAGAGCCGCCCTGCATAAAAAACGCTCCAAGTCTGTCTCGAGTTCTACTCTCGCCCATCCCAAGAGTCGCCTCCTCAATATCGCGTTTACCATGCCGCACGAGATTAGAGAAGAGTAGAATCCGTCTCTCAGTGATCTCGCCCATTCTGGGCGTGGTCAAGCCAGAGACATGGCGCTGGTATCGCCCCGGGCAGTCGAGGTTCAGAGACAAATTCATCACTCAAGTCATGACAGCCTCGGCGGATGGTCATGTACCAACTTGTTCCTATTTAGAAGATAATTTGCCGAAGCCTTTTTTTTTCTCTCGTGATTTGGCTGACATTACACTCGTGTGATTTTATTATATTCTTCTTATTTGTGTCTACTCTTCCTCCTCTTCTCGTTTTCTGGTCCTACCGATTCTAGAAGTTTGAACGGGGCGCTATGGGACTCCTCTCCCCACCCATTGTGCATTATAAAGATTTTGATAGGCCTAATTTGGCGCCTATAAACCCTCTCTTTCCGAAGGCACCTTTATTGTCCTCCAAAAGAAACCTCTGCAAGAGTATTAATGGTTCTTAAACCAGCTTCTGAAAGCACCTTAAATGTCTTTCAGGAATACCTCTAAGCATCTTAATGGTCTCATTTTCACGTAACACTCCCATTGGAATCCCAGTTCGCACTTGGTGTGTTGGTGGTCTTAGTGCGAACCATTTATTGCAAGTTTCTTCCATGCCCTCCAAGGTCAATTATTCCCTATTCTGCTATTTATCTGTCTTTACCTCTCCTAACTCCTCATCCGCCTAGGGAACATGCTATTGTTGATTACTCAATTTTCCTGAAAATACGAAAAATATTTTTTTCAGGTAATATTGGTTTTTGTAGGGAAGACCTAGTCATGTGTAGAACTTATATTTTTATATAAATAACTGCTCGCTCTTCTTTTTTTTTCCTTTACTCAATTTACTGGAAGGGGAGGGGAGCTCTCGAGTTTATGAATTTGATATTAAACCCTCTGATTCGTTCATTCTAGCCAAAGTTGAGATATTGTAGTTACAATTATCTGTCAACTTTGTACAATTTCCGTTGGAAGGGAGTATAGTACATTAGGTCCAAATACTTTATCAATCGAACGTTTTTCAAGTGATATAATGTTGAAATTATTTTCCTTCTATGACTCAACTCATTGGAGTAAATAGCTGCGTTTCTGTCTCAAAAATAGTTAATAAATTTAGCCCTTTCTTTTTCTGCTGCAGCACACCAGCGCAAGTAACATATCACTGTAGCGTAGTGTAGTTCAGGTGACAAGTCTAAAATTGCTTTGCTTCTGTGATTAGTAACTTTGTACTCTGAGCGTCCGAACCAAAACCACTCCTGACAAACAATGAATCATTAACGAAAAATTAGGTCAAGTAAAGTAGGTAATAACAATGTATGCATCCGAAGATCCCATGACATGCCTGGATGATCTGAAGGCTTGCAAATCTCTGGGGGCAATCAGTTACGTGGGAAAATCCATTAACTCAACTATTTCTCTCACTATAATGGTTTAAGTGCGGATTTCATCTGTCGAGCATTGGGAGCTCTCGCTATCTTAGTGGTTTCTGTGTTGTTTTTTATCGTCAAGGAACTGAGTTCATTTCCATAACGAAAGCGGACACAAACGTTAGCGCAAAGGCCTGATCCCCAATTGATCGATGGGTTGTGTTTACACCTGTGGTGAGGTCTTCACACACATAGCCAATCAAAATGTCGAGGTTTAGTGAGTGGGTAATCCCAGTCCCATTTCCTGAACATATATTTTATTACCGCACCGAGATGATGCGGAGGTGAAGCGTATCCAATACACCTAGCTTAGCCACTTCCGGTGAATAAGAATAACCCCGGTGCGTATCCTTTTGATCAAAACTAAGATGATGATCCCCTGAGTGTGTTCCCCACTCAGTAAAAGCCAACCATGGGTGGGTCGGTGGAATATTGAGATTTAAGCCGAGTGGATTGCTTAATAATTGCCAAAGGATCGTCCAAATTAGTTAAACAAATTAATATACATGAATTTGAAATAAGTAACAGCGTATATAAATATAAATAGCATTAATCTTGCACTGAATAAATAAGTCTACAAAATGTCGTGGGGATTATTTGCAGATTACTCACTGGGATGTTTGCGTCTTAATGACACCAGACAGAACGAAGGGAATATTATTATTGAGTTAAACACTGAATTAAGTAAGCACTTCTAATATTCGAGGGTATGGGCACGAAATGAGAATTCTAGTTCACGAATAAACTGTTGAAGTTAGGGGAGGGGATAATTCAATTAACGATACCTTTGACTTCGTAAGTATTTTTGAAGGGGGGCGGTGAAGATCTTCTTCACCGAATAAGAGGATAATCCTAGGCAGGTTATATGCTGATCCTTTACCGGATCACGAAGGTGAGCCACACGGTGATTCAAATCGGACTTCTTCCTTGAAGTACCTGACCAATTATTCGGCTCCTGGAGTGGGTAGCCAAAACCGATCACCTAGCTACGTCTAGGGTAATCCGCAGATGGAGGTCCTTTATAATCTCATACTCTGAAGGATGGGGGAGGCTGCGAGAAGTTTGGCACTTACAAGTACCGTGAGGGCAACAACCAATTCCCCGAGAAGTTCCTTCCCTGCAGCGGGCGAACGATTTCCTATGTGGATTGAGTTTCACATACTCGACGTAGGTCCAAGAGCTTCTGCCTGATTCCAGGGAGAAGTCTTCCTTTTATTTCTCTCATGAGCAGAATCGAAAGAGAGAATCAAATTCTCGTAAAATCCGTATCGTCGCGCGAAAGACATTTTTTCATTTTGGGGCCGACAGTATTTCTTTTACGCGTTCGAGCCATCTCGGAGTTTACGGCGGTGCGAAAAAAAGCGACGGAGAATTCGAGGCGAGAGGTGCAATTTAGGGATACGAGAGGGCGGGCAGCTTTGTGTCGGAGTGTTTCTGCGTACACCCATGTACGCGGTATTTAGACTTCTACACAAAACACTCCTGACTTTCTAATTCCGTGTTCACAGCACAACACACATAAAATTTCTTCTCCTCTGTTGCAAATAAATGCCACCGATTAGTGGTTGTATCAACATATCCCTGGCGTGGAATGGGTCACCCTTCCCCTTGCTTTGCTACCGATCCTTTCTTCGATCTAAGCTTGAAGACGGGTACGAGTTTTACGCATCGGCAGCCGAGCGTATATTGAGAAAGGTGGGCTCGATCCATCTCACCAGTCTCCGTCTGGTGACCAGTGTCTTCGTCACGTTTTCCATTGAGAGCCTACGTGATGTCGAGGAGATGTAACCTGCTCTGCACCGTACACAGCGCATTTTCACTTGTACGCGCGAGCCACGCATCTCTCTCAGTTGACAATGGATCTCACTGCATCCGTGGCCGATCTCCACGGTGTCTATGCCGCCGGTTGGTGGTATCCGTGAAGTCACGGTTGCCGCCAGCCGCGCAGACGTTGAGATTATCTTCTGCTGGGTTCCTGGACATGTAGGAATTGAAATGAATGAGCGCGCCGATGAGGGCAACAAAGAGACCGCGAAAACCTGGCGACCAGACCACCATTTTGCTCTTCCTTACACTCACTACATGGCAGGAATCAGGTCAGCCCTCCAGGATGCCTGGCAAAGAAGATGGGAGACGGCTGTTGGGAACGTAAGGTTGAGTTTTATCGCGCCGTAACTATTCCCGTAGATGTACTACTCAATGCTTCTGCAGCTTCAAGTCTCTTTCTGGCGTCTTCGAATTGGATACACTCGCGACACCCACCGCCTTTTGATGGAGCGCTCTCATGCACCTTACTGAGACGATTGCCTTCTCCCCCAGGTAGTACGGCACATTCTTGTTGAGTATCCTAATCTGAGGGATCTTCGCACATGTTACCTGTCCTGGTACCGGGAGGAGCGGGGTCGCTACCCCTTGTCCCTGTTACGGGTTCGTGCATTATTGACAGTAGACTATTGAACTTTTTAGAGGAAGCTGGCCTTCTCCTTTTTATTTTACTCTCTTAGTGCTGGTGTGCTTTGGGACATCGGGGAACGGCGGGTCTCCATCCGACCGACACTGAAGTGTGCCTCTTTCTACTTCTTTTTGGTTGTTTGAGGGTTGTTTTCGTTTGATGTTTTTTTGTATTTAGGGGGGCTTCTAAGGTAGCCTAGTAATATGCTGGGTTGATTACGGCGACTCATGCCCTTAGTGGTAGCCGCCAGATGGCTCTTTAGAAAAAAGACTCCCCCTTCTCCCGGGATGACGAAGGTTCCTACCTGAACGCTGGTTTGTGTCAAAAATACAAAAAAATCCTAACACCTTCTCATCCCCCTCCAAAAAAGGACTATATGATGCCCTTTTGCTCACCTACGATTGCTATTCTGATTTTTATGTTAGATTCATTATCCAGCCTAGGGGGGTAGAAGCCACCTTCCTAGCCAAGAGACGGATGGCTTTACTTACCTATAGAGAACTTTCCTCTATCTTCTATCAATTTAAACTGCGTTCACTCTTTCAATTCTATTTTTCATCTGCTTCTGTACACACACTCTGGTTTTTCTCCAGGGATGTCCAGTTAATGGATCTCGCGCAGGGTAAAATGGGGGAAAAATAGGATAAAAATTGACACAAATTACTCCATTTCTCTTCGTTCGATTTTTGACCTGACCACTTGCAATTTGATCAGGATCTCCCCTCCAATGGCTTTGACCATTTGTGTGGGAAAGAGTCGCTCGGGAGTTAAGCTTATACCGATCAAGAGCTATCGTGTATACCGATGAAGAACTATCGTGTATGTATGTACATGTGCCTTAGAGAAGGCTACCAATTCTTTGGTTAGTTTTAGGCAAATAGCTAAAATAAAATGTGGTTGAAAAACTTGAAACAAATCACTGAAATAATAAAATGATTATGATAAACAAAATTATTTGTCTTCCGGGGAAGAATTCAGTGAATCGCATTTATTACTTCAATACCAGAACAGGTAAATTTCTTTTGCATCACTTTGACTTATTGCTACTTCCCAGGTGCATTGGAAAGCAATATGTAAAACTGATTTGAGATGGAAAGCAATATATCATATTGTTCGTTTTGGTTGTATTGATATAAAATGGGACGCAATACATAAAATGTTAAAAAATAGTAATACGTTGAATTATTGTTTAAGAAAAAAATTTGTTGAAGTGCTCTTTTTCCTGTAAATTCATACCTACTTTAATTATTTGAAAATATGGATTTTGTTATATATAAATATGAGTTTAATCGATTTTTTTTACCAAAGCATTTGAAATGTTCAGTAAATTCTAATCGAAAGGAGCTGGTGACAGCCGTTTGTACGACGCCATAGCCATAAACTATCAAATTTTCACGAAATTAATGAAAGTGACAATATGACGTCCAGAAAAACATTAAAGAATACAGTAAACTGTGCGAATACCAATATAAACAATTCAGAGAAGCTCTCTTGATGCAAATAGAGTAATTATAAGTTTAAAATTGCCAGAATGTTTCATCAGGGATGTCACAGAGTGGAATAAATCCTACTTCGTGACAAAGGGCACCAAAACGTAGCGTGTGTGACAGAAGAAACCATAAGTGGCCTGTATGGGAAGCTTATCCTCATCCTCCACATCCAGGCCTCATATGATTACCACTTATTCTCATCACTACAACATCACCTGAATGGCAACCGGTCTGGAGGCGGTGGAGAGTGAGTTCATTGTCTATATTGAATTAACTCAGTTCATTTTATTTCTTCTTACTTAAGTCAATCATCCTACAACCAATTAAACGATAATGAGTGATTGTAATTCAAATTTAATATTTAATTAAGTGTTCGATTTCCTTTAGGTGAATACAATAATTTCGCGAAGGCCAATTAAATGGAGGGTTTTCACGGAGTTGTTTTATTTAAAGTATTTCTTAAGTATTCTTGAACAGAATATTCAGTCAAGCCTTTTTCTCTGCATTTATCAATTCACTTGATACCAGCCCATCCCCCACCCCCTGGCCTCTGTTTTGAGCGCCAAAAGGGGAGTGAGGTGTGTTCGGCGAGCTGTTCTTTGTCTCCCACTTTTCTTTTCATTTCATGTATTTATGTATTCACACAACTAATTGATAACTGTACATTCACACATTTCAATTGATAACTGTGCATTCACACATTTCAATTGATAACTGTGCATTCACACAATTGTGCCTTAAGGCATTGCAATCTCCGCATCCCCTCATTCGTAGAATCTGTGGCGCCGCGAGCGATGTCAAAATTGCCTTCTCTCCGGCTCCTAGATCTGTCGTATTGCTAGGATCAAGCGCGTTGAAAAGAGGCCCAGGTTACCTGCACAGACTGCGCTACCAGACCGGCGTTTTGCTTTTCTTTCCCCTAACTCTATGGAGGGATCAGGAAAACCATTATGTTGCATGAAAAAAAGATGTGAAACGATGCCTTGCGAATTTAAGGTTGAATTTAATCGGGCCGCAATCTTCCAGAGAAGCGAGGAATATCTAGGTCACCCAACTTTTCCGAGGAGGGGCAAAGCAAGTCTCATGGTTTCAAGTTTGATACGCTGACACAGCTCTGTTCACAAGCGTCTAATCAGAACACATATTCCGGCTTTACGCTCCAGTCATGAACGAATGTTAAAAAAATAAATAGATAGAATTGTGTAGGGTAAGATTGTCGTTAAATTAGAATGTTTCCTCTACCTGAGGTTCCAAATTTGTGTACTTTTAAAGCGGTTTGACTGTAACCACTTATTTTTACTTCACTTCAACCTCTTGGAGGAAAAGCTTTAGAGAGAAAGTTTTTGTTAGCAAAGACAGGGTGCGAGGGGTATTTGAGAACATTTCGTTTTCAGTTTATTACACCTTCAAATTGATTAAAATATTTAAAAGAAAACCCTTTTAAAATGACATGACGACTCCGGAAATGAAAAGACAGGCAGTAATAGATGCTATACATTGAAAGCATAGTAATTTAGCATACTTTGGTTTTCCTCTCACGAAAATAGCTTTGACCAGGATCAAAAGCTTAACAGAAGAAATGAAAGGTGGCTATGTGCAGATCCTTCTGAAGTACCCAGAGTGATGCATACTAAATTTCCACCAGTTGTGATGGTTATAAGGGTGGTGAGTAGCGAAAGTCATGTCATGCAACCCCACTTTTTTCTGCAGGGTCGTAGAATTAATGCTGCTGGAAAAATTGAAGTACTGGAAACTGTTATCGAGCCCTGGATAGAAGAAGTACGCAATGGAAGGCCATACCTGTTCCAGAGCAAGACTCGGCACCTTCCCACAAAGCTCTCTTAACCCAAGAATGGTTGTCAGGCAATCTTTACGATCATGTAACACCCAATGTGCGGCCTACAAACTCGCCTGATTTGAATCCTATGAAGTACTACATCTGGAGCGCTGTTGGAAGGAAGACTAATCGACAGCCTCATAATATCATAGCTTAATTGCAAGCGGCCATTGTCCAGATGATGTCCATAAACAATAAATACCATACATTGTCAGCATGTCAGCGGTTTCGGTCTTGCATCGAAGCAGTCATCAAAGCCGAAGGCGGTTTCATAGAATAATTTGATTAAAAATTATTATCAAGACTATTTGCACAAATGTTTATTCAAATATATTTATTTTTGCTGAAATAGAGTTGTTTTATTAACATAGCAAAAAACCTGTAGTGTCAAGTTTGTTGGTTTTAAGAATTGACGGGAGAGATTAGAAGGACTATTTCCCTCCCGTGGTGCCTCCTTCTCATTTTTAGACGGAAATACACTACTTAAGGCCTTGAGTAAATAAAACTTTAAGTTCTGAAAAAGCCAGCTATAATTTTTATGCGCGTTGGATCATAGTTACCTGCGTCGAAGCGCCAGGCCTAGGCGTTGCTCTTTTTTTTTCAAAAGAAGTAAATTTCAATTTTACCCATTTAGAGCAATGAAATGACCCATATCTCCATGGGACATATGGTTATTTACCATGGAGATTTCAAATCTTCAATCGGATTTGGCGCTGAGTTGCGCCATCTAGTAGCAGAAGCCTCACTTAGCCATAAGTGATTTGAACCATGGACAACCATCAATGCAATAACCATTTATCACCTTATCACTAAACGCCACAGGTCATTGGGGGGGACTTTGCCTCTTGTTATTTCCTAATTTGAAGAGTCCAACGAGCGGGAGATGGTCTACTCATCCCCATCTATCGGAGTATGACTAAATCGGCTGTGGTTTTCTTGAGGAACCAAACCGAACTCGGCTGCAAAAAAGACCCGGCCCAACATCTCGTACTAATTACAAATATTAGGGGTTGGTTGCCATCGATCACGAGCAAACAGTTTATTCCCCCAATTCGATGTTTTAAATAAAATTGTGGTGTAATGCCAGATCTGCGAAAGGGACCCCATCAGTCATCAGGGCACGTGTTACACCTAGGTTTGATTCAACTAGAGATTTCCCCTTTATTTTGACAGGCCTAGTGTGTTAGTTCTGAGAACCGTTGAAAGCTTTTGCTTGTGGGGGTGTGTGAGGCTAGCTTTCCCATGTTGGTAACCAACAAAGTAGCTAATGGTTCGAACATGAGGGATATTTGAGATAAAGTTTTAATAGGAACCCCAACAGGTCCGAACTAACTCACCTATCAAGGTCTCAATAAAAGTAGGAAGCGGAAACTTGATATCGACTTTAGATGGGGGTTTTAGAATCCTCAACAGGTTCATCTACCAACCCCAACAACACCGTTTTGTCTTATTTGATCCCGGGGTTGGATATTTGATTGTTAATAGGCAGCCGCTGAAGTATGCGCCTTCGCTTCCCAAAAGTGGCACTGGTGCGAGATAAAGGAAAGCGCTCTGAGGGACGAAGAGTAGCGTTCTCCAATTAATTCAACGGTAGAATGTGTGGGTTTAAAATTTTCGTTAGAAGGGGGATTGGGATATGAAATTTAGGAGTTCCTTCTCGGAAAATTTAATAATATTGTCTTAACAGATCGAAAGGAAAGGGGTTCTTCAGAAGAATTTGACGTTGAAGATGCTGGTGAAACGGGAGGGAACGCATGAGAAACAGAAGTGATTGGGAATGAATTTAGCAGTTTCCGTAACAAGGTCACTCAAATGTTCTGTGAAATCCGATTTTAAGGCGCCGACGGAATAGGTAGAATTAGGTGAAATGAATTTATTATTTCTCAAAAAATCGTTTAATTAATATTTGACTTCGAAGTCGTATGCATTTTGATACGACACTACTTCTTCGAGTAAAGATTCATTGACCTTGGCAATGCTGGATGAAATGTAAATCTGATTTATTTATTAGTTTAGATTTTGCACAGAAACAATAATTGTTTTTTACGGCATCGATTGTATCACGCAGTTCAAATTCCAAAATGGAACATGATTTGACTTCTGCATTGGCTTTATAAAGAATTATGATAGACTTTCTTTTAATTTAACGACGACACTTAACTAAATTTGAAACAGAATGTTTGAATTCGAAATTAAGAGACTAAATTATCGCACGCCATTTTGTATAAAAATTAACTTAGAAACGGAAATGAGAAACGTTGCGGAACAAGTATTTTAAGAAACCGCAATAGTGGAAGAGTTAATCACTAGAAAAACAGACTATCCAAAAATTAATCAGACTGCAATTAACTTTACCAACTTGTTAGTATCGAACCTCCCCGCTATTAGGTGCTAGTCTTTACTAGTCTTGAAAGGGATTTAGAGTAGCCAACAATTCAGATTGATAGTTTGGGAAAAGTTATATACGTTCCAAGAGATGTTTTGCAACAAGTTGAGTGACAAAGTCGCTCGTTGGTTGATAAGTAGCTGTAGGAAGGGAAGAAAGTTGACTCTTCGAATATAAAAATGTTGAAGTTTGATAAAAGGAATGAATTTAAAAACAGACAACGTTTCAGTGCAAAAAGAATTTGAATCATTTGATAGTCATGCAACAGAAGCTAAGTTTTTGCAGCGCAAAATATTTGACAATAAGTGGTTACACCACGACAAAATAACAAAATTAGGCACTCACCTTATTCCCGTAATGAACTTAAATAAATTTGACATTAATAAACATGACATTATAAATATGCATACTTAAGAGATTAGTTTTATTGGAAAAGGTGAGATGAGATTGCTAAGTAAACGGAAAGGATGCTGGTTTCTTTCGTTTCTATTTGAAAGAGCCTCCACTCCGAAATAAGTGTGTGCTTTCAATGGTATATTCTAGCTCTCTTTCCTCCTTGAAAGAAATGTGTTACTGAAAAAGGGAGGTCCCGTACTCACTCTCCAACCAGAGTGGGTGGGGGGTGAAATCGAGAGAACACCCCTCCCATATCCCTCCCACGTTTGTAAAATATGCATACACCCTCCCCCAACTTCAAATATGGGCTGAGAGTCGTTAACGCGTCCACAGAATGCTACACCTGTACCCAACCTCTCCACAGTAGCCTAGAACTAGGCCAGTTTTTAATACGGCGACTAATGCCCAAGTAGGCAGTCGCCAGATGAGCTCTTTTAAAAAAAAAAATAATAATTCCACGGATCGAAGAATGCAGATCCAATACTAAAGATACACACATAGTAAGGTGATAAATAGACAGGAAAAGAGGGACAAAACGAAAGAAGAGCAAATAGATGAACGAGTGAAGGAAAGAAACCCACAGGTCGAAAATAATTTTCTTACAGAACCAACGGAGGCAAGCTTACTCGTCGGATGTATGACCCCCGTAAGGGGAAGTGTATTTGTTAGCTTGAGAAGCTTTATGATTTAGAAGAGCCGCCCTCAAAGCCACAGGTTCCCACTTAAGTTTGCTCTTTAGTCTTCTACTCGTACTATATACCTTCAATACCTTCTTATTTCACCTAACTTCACTGCTTTTGACTCTTACTCCAAAACCATTCAAAACGAAAAGAATAGTGGAGATCAATTAGCCCATTAAGGCCTAAGTTCAATTTCATTTATTTAAACAAAATTTTGGGTGTGCAAAATATCATTGTCACGAAATCACCATTTTTTTTCTATTGATGTCAATAGATAAATAAAAAAATATAAGAAAATAGGATTATACTTAATAACTATTTCATATTGCCTAAATTTCTGACTGTCCGATTTGGGGAGCAATACATTAATGATTTGTTTCCGTAAATTGTTTGGATGATAGAGATGCAGTTGCGAACTTCAGTAAACTCAAAGTGGCATGAAGGCACATAAAGAAGTTGTGTATAAAATATGGGCAGAGTACTCAAGATCACAATCATTAACCCTTTATGATAAATCTTGATATTTCGTGCTGTGAACTTTATACAGAAATGACAAAAGCGGGACGTCAGGGGAAACATTTAACACATAAAAACTACTACGCTACCTTACGAACCTTATTCCAAGTTCGAATGTTCTCTGCTTTAATGTGCAGTGTACCTCAACTTAAACGTTCTAAATAGCATTATACCAGTAGAAAGAAGGTTACAGGTTTGAAAATAGGATGTTTACTTTTCAAGGTTATGGGGCTAATTAAAGGATAGTTAATTATTACTTTCGCAAAAATTCGAAATATACAACAGGGTAGCACGAATCATTAAATCAAATTTATAAAAGTGACTACTCATTAATTGCACTCGAACCTTCAAAAATAAGAGAGTGAAATACTGTTTCCATCGTTGAAAGTGAGGTAGATTGTATATTAGAACGCCGGACATGTCAGTAGACCGCATATTAGAACGACACTTGGAATTTGTATCTTGTTTCATTAACAACCTTTTATAGAATGTATAAACTCGATTTGGAGAGATTTTACTAACATTTTAGCTCAATACTCTAAAATGAAATCACCCTAATTGGTTATGCCTGATTTATAGCAGTCAGCATACAAATAAACAACCTCCATGATACATTATGTCTCACTTCACCCTACCGATTTAAATGAAACTTTGGGTGTCTTTCATGGCTCATCTTTAGTTATTTTTGCCACAGGCATCGAAAAACGCGTTGAGGGCCGAGAAAGGTCTTTGCTAAGCGAAAAGCCGTAAATAAATCAAAGAAAGAACAGAATTTCCCAGTTACCAAAGCAAATAGGCCCGATGTAACTTTTCATTTGCCAGAGCAATTTAGCGTCTATTTTCTTTCGTTATAATTTGAGTTCAAAAACATAAAAAACTCAGAGTACGTTTTCTAATTGAGATTCAACCTATAACTAAATGAGTCAAAAAGAAGAACGTTTACAAATATAATTTCCAATCTCATTTTTTCCCTTTGATCTTTCTTGATTTTTCATTTCCTTTTTTCAGGATATTAAACTACTTTTTCTACATCCTTAAAGAATTTAAAAAAAAATAATTATTGGGATTTATTTTAAGAGGTTGTTCTGTAAGGTATGATATAGTTTAATGATAATTCAATTTATACTCTTTAGGTCTGATAATCAGAATATTGACAGTTAACACATGACTGACTCGGTAAATGAACGTTTCTTGAAGTCTGGTTAAATAAAGAACGCTTTTTATTCCCTTATTTTTAATTTGATAGGCGCATACTTGCTCTTCGTCGGAGTTCTAGCGATCGGTTACTCTCGCGCCCGCCCCGGAAAGTCAATATTTTGGAATTGTAGGCAGAAATCATGAAATAAAACTATAGATTCATAGCAATTTATAAAATACTGTATGGATATGAGAGGATTTTATATTCGCTAGGTAATACATTGATCACGTACAGCATTTCTATGTAGATTCCGACCTGTGCCTTTCGCTGCGTGGTTCCTTCTTTTGGTTATCCACTACCACATATACTGGTAATACCGCTCCAATTGAACTTAAATCTGATAAATCCCTACAGTAATTCATACTAAATTTAATTTTATAAGTCTCCTGTATAAATTTCAATATTTTTATTCAAAATTTTGGTTAATATTTCGAAATCCGTAATCACTTAAAAACAAATTTATATAAAATATATTGAGCGAATGATATTATTAATATTAGAACTAAAGTTAGAATTTTATATCTTTCTCTGTCTTAATTATGATGACGTGACATTCAATAGGTATTTTAGGCACAAATTATTATAATGACGTCACTTCGGAGACATTTCCAACCGAGATTTTTTTCGTCATCATTTCTTCCATGTCTCGCTGTTTTGGATTTGACAGCTTTGCGTGGTGATTTGTGTTGGGTGCGAAATGTATTTTTCTGACCTCGTAAAAGATGTTCACAAGAACCCTAATCGTGCCTTAGAATTTTGATTGAGTATTTTTCTAGTTTTAACCACGCCATTAAACGAAAGCAATCGATTAGCATCACATTGAGGTAAACATGATTTAACTACGACACAGAAGATTAGGGATATGAGGTTGTTTAATGATGCAACATTCCATGATGTTTAAAGCGATTGCAAGAACTAATATCCTAGATGATCAATGTGAATTCAGAAGTAACATCCGAAAGGATTGATGTCAACACTAGAACAACATCTAAGATTATTGATGCAAATATTAATCTCAACATTCAAGAAGATTGGTGCATACCTTACGAGGTAACATCGAAGAGTTTTGAGGCAAACGCTAGAAGCACCATCCAAGATGATTGATGCAAACGCTAGAAGCACCATCCAAGATGATTGATGCAAACGCTAGAAGCACCATCCAAGATGATTGATGCGAACGCTACTAGCATCATCTAAGGTGATTGATACTAACGCTAGAAGCAACATACATGTGATTAATCAAAATTCTAGAAGCAATATCCAAGAGAATTTATCGGACAGAAGAAGAGTTTAGGAAATGTTAAGCCTCATTGTAAACGTCAGAGTTGGTGAAATAATTAAGATATCTTAACATTGATGGTAAATTTGCGGTTAATGACGAGTGAGTGTTACGCTGCAGCAGAATGTGAGGGAGAGGTTGTGAGAGAAAGTGAGACTTAGGTTGAGGTCGAGAGAATCAGGGTCTAGGTTGAGGTTGAGATTGATTGCAATGATTAGATTTATGTTGAAAGACAGGATGGTTAGGTTAAGGGTTATTGTGAGGGTTAGATTGAGGCTGATAATGACTGTGAAGGTTAGATTGAAGGTGAGAGTGATAGTTAGGTTGAGGGTGAGAGTGAGGGTTATAATGAGTGTGAAAAGTGAGGGTAGGTTGAAGGTGAGCGATGGGGGGTTAGGCTAAGTGTGAGGATTTGGCTTTAGGTGAGGAAAAGGGTTATGTTAGGGATGAAAGATGTTAGAATAATGTTGATTGAGAAAGGATGCGGTTGGAGGAAGAAAGTGAGGTTAAGGATGAGATACTGTTAGGTTTCGGTTGGCACCCTAATGTTGACATCTAAACTGCTCCAAAAAGATATCGTCTACGTAGAGTGATGAGAGACCATCCGCCGGCAGCACCCCAGCAATACCTTTTTGATGCTCCCGGAAAAGAGATCGTCTACGTAGAGGGATGAGAGACCGTCCGTCAGCGGCACCCCAGCGATACCCTTTTGATCCTTCCGAAAAAGATATCGTTTACGTAGAGTGATGAGAGACCATCCGTCAGCGGCATCCCGGCGATACCTTGATGATGCTCCCGGAAAAGAGATCATCTACGTAGAGTGATGAGAGACCACCCGTCAGCGGCATCCCGGTGATACCTTTTTGATGCTCCCAGAAAAGAGATCGTCTACGTAGAGTGATGAGAAACCATCCGCCGGCAGCACCCCAGCAATACCTTTTTGATGCTGGTGGAAAAGAGATCGTCTACGTAGAGGGATGAGAGACCGTCCGTCAGCGGCACCCCAGCGATACCCTTTTGATCCTTCCGAAAAAGATATCGTTTACGTAGAGTGATGAGAGACCATCCGTCAGCGGCATCCCGGCGATACCTTTATGATGCTCCCGGATAAGAGATCATCTACGTAGAGTGATGAGAGACCACCCGTCAGCGGCATCCCGGTGATACCTTTTTGATGCTCCCAGAAAAGACATCGTCTACGTAGAGTGATGAGAAACCATCCGCCGGCAGCACCCCAGCAATACCTTTTTTGATGCTGGTGGAAAAGAGATCGTCTACGTAGAGGGATGAGAGACCGTCCGTCAGCGGCACCCCAGCGATACCCTTTTGATCCTTCCGAAAAAGATATCGTTTACGCAGAGTGATGAGAGACCATCCGTCAGCGGCATCCCGGCGATACCTTTATGATGCTCCCGGAAAAGAGATCATCTACGTAGAGTGATGAGAGACCATCCGTCAGCGGCATCCCGGCGATACCTTTATGATGCTCCCGGAAAAGAGATCATCTACGTAGAGTGATGAGAGACCACCCGTCAGCGGCATCCCGGCGAAACCTTTTTGATGCTCCCGGAAAAGAGATTGTCTACGTAGAGTGATGAGAGACCACCCGTCAGTGGCATCCCGGCGATACCTTTTTGATGCTCCCGGAAAAGAGATCATCTACGTAGAGTGATGAGAGACCACCCGTCAGCGGCATCCCGGTGATACCTTTTTGATGCTCCCAGAAAAGAGATCATCTACGTAGAGTGATGAGAAACCATCCGCCGGCAGCAACCCGGCGATGCCTTTTTGATGCTCCTGAAAAAGAGATCGTCTACGTAGAGTGATGAGAGACCATCCGTCAGCAGCACCCTTGCAATCCCCCTTTGATGCTCCCGGAAAAGAGAGTGAGGCTCAGGAGAATTCCTTGCCCGATTCGCCCCTTATGATTGAGGGTTTCCTCGCTATGGTTTCGCCAGATGGCTTACCTAACAACTCATACCTACGATATCTGATACCAAGAACATCTCAAAACATTAGAGAAACAAGGTCAACAGACCTAAGTCGCGTGTTCTCAATTATTCTTACGACCTTCAAAACTTTCAACAAGTGAGGCAATCCAACCCATAGTTAGTTTTCTTTTAATAATTCGAGGACTAAGTTTGAGAGAACCTTGACAATTATATCATTCGAAAGAAAATGTAAAAACAACATAAAGGGTTTCAAATTTACTTAGAATCGGCCGAATAGTTACGATGTTTTGGCCTAAAATCTCATTGACATACAAAATGGTTACATCCGACCGACCGACCTACATAAAACGGCTATTATTGTGCCTGGTTAAGTTAGGTGGTTAGATTAAGTTAGGTTAGTTTAGTTTACTATTTTCTGGCTAGGTAAGAGGTGTTCTAAATATAAATTTAGAACATTGGTTATAGCTAGAGTTGCTAAACTCCAACAAACTCAGAAGAGCGATCATGCAGGGGTATCAGGGAAGCTATAACTCCCTTCAGTCTCTGCTGTAATGATTCAGAACTATATTCGTAATGGCTCTAAGTAGATTCCATCTGTTATTGCAGAGCAGACTGGCCAATTGTCTTATAGATGCACAATGCCAACCGGAGATTTAGTCAAGAGACATCACGAGCAAATCCTTTCCAGAAGTATTTCTGGACCCGAGTCAACTTTTCACTCTACTCCTTCGACAACTACTACTAATTTTAAGAAGGAACTTGTGCCACCTCTAGTCAGGCTGCTTCTCCTATATATGTAGTGAGGAAGCCTGGTGGCCAGAATTTACCTTCATCTGCTACCCGACGCTCCGTTCGTATTAGAAAGTCTTTGAACAAGCTTAACCTCTAAAACTTTCTATTGTGGAATAGGGGAGGTAGTATATTGTTGTTGTTTTTCTTTTACACAATTTTCTTGGATGGAGGGGTGTAGTATCAAAGTTTAAAGTGATTAGATTATAGTTGAAATGGCTACACTGAACTGGTCAACCAACCAGTTAATCTTTATATTTTTCCTGATGCAGTTGTGTTTCAATACACCTCTTCCTTGATATATGTCTACCTAATGGGACTAATTTCTAATATGACATTGGACTTTGATTAAAGTGAGTCGCTAGGTTTATTTAATACTATCTACATTATACCCATTGTGTTTCTTGTGATATGCCTTTTAGATCTTCCCTGTTGCCTTTTTAAAAAATATAAGTATAACAGAATTATTGGACTGTTGATTATGTGCTTTCTTCTGGTCTTGTAACTCTGGCTATGTCACCAATGACCCTCAGTCGGTAGATGGAGCACAAAGTCAAGGTGATCAGGCAGTCGGCGCAACGGAATCCTTCTTGGTAAGAAAGGACTGCTTAGTAGTTTGGTACATTGTGCACTCTGACGTTGAATGATGATTCTTGCAAGGAATTCGATCGTAGAAGAAGGATGTGCGATCCTAAGTGATGAGAGCAACTCAACGTTTTTGCTTGACCATCTTCGAAACCTGGTACGACGCAGTAGCTGGGAGCAAAATGAGGTGCATGGCTTTAGCTTTATTCAGAGTACAAGATTTGCTCAGAATGCCGCGATCTGAAGTTTACAAGGGTTTTACATGAGAAGAGGTGGGGATCACCTCCAAAGGGGTTTACCAATAGGATACTACTTAGGAGGAGCTATTTGCTAATTTAATGGAAGTCTTCCAATCCTAGATTACACGAGAGCCGTTTTTACAGGTTTTTAAGTGGGTTTACCAATACTAACCTAAGAAGGGCAGGTCACTTTCCAAAACTGCCTGATTATTTGCTACTTTTACGACCAGTGAGTAGGCATACACTTTCTTAACCTAGCTTAAAAAGTCAGTGCCACTGGAAACGTATGATGTCAAGCAGAAAGGGTTTTTGCTCATACAATATATTCCTAAGCTTTGGCTGGGGGGGACGAAATTATTTAAAAAGAGTAAATTTTTTCCAGCAGTGCCTTGGTTTTAATACTTGCACTGCACGATTTCTGCTGTAACATCATTGTGATTACGTGAAAATAAAATAGAGTTTGATCAGCAGATGAGAGAGTCAGATACAAACAACAGTTGAGCTTTTGAAAAAAAAGTAAACTTTTGTGAACTGTTAAGCGTTTAATTCGTATCTATTTGTCTATCTATTATCTACCTATTTAATTGCATGTAAATGTATGTTTCCTGAGTATGAAAGTGAGAGGCAGGCTTCCCATATCATCTAACTATGCTATAGTTACTTTGTTGTTAAGGGACTTAAAACTACTCTCTTTCAAAAGAAGTGCGGAAACTCGGGTTCCTTGCTCCGCGTCGCACTTCCAAATTATTGATATTAATGGAAATTTTTATATCCTATGATTTACAAAAATATGTTACAAGCGGGTAGTCAATAACAAACTCAACGTACCCATTTTGTACAAATTAATTGAACAAGATGATAAATCTGGGAGTAAAATAATTGTCTAAATGATATTCTAATACTAGACTTTGTTTTCGATTGGTGAGTTTAAGTTTCGGTAATGGAATTTTTAGCCATTTGAAGTGGTATTGAGAACCATTTGAAATAGGAAAAGTCTGAGCGCTTTATTGCTTCTGTATGCGGTTTTCGGGGGGAATGAATTGAGGATAATCATACGTTATGAGCTCTACATCGTTAGTGTTATTTTGTATAGTTAATACTGGGTGTAGGGACTGTTTGCAATATTCCTGTTTTCGGTAAATGATGATTGCTATTGCTACGATTAAAACAAGGGATACAATCACTACAGCAGTGGTAGGATATGAAATGGGTTGCATTATGTCAAGGATTTTTGCCTGATGGTTGTGATAGTGGTTTAGAGTTTCAAGCTTTTCGCTTTCCAAATCTATGACCGAAAACGAGTGAACAGTTACAGGCCTAAGCGACAAATTAAGTAGTTCGGTTTGAAGAATGGAGAAATTCACATTTGCGAGATTTATGAAGTTTTTGTGCAATGAGATGCATGCCTTAGCGATTATATACTCGGGTATCTTCACCTTCTATGGAACAACCAGTGGGACTTTGAGTGGTGTATGGAAGTATAACTGTGGTTCTATTCGAGGAACAATTTAAGCTCGCCGGGATAGGTCTGGATAAGGAAATCCAGGTAGCCGGTCCGATAGGGATTGAGACTGGTCGGTTAGATGGATACTCCATAAATTCACAAGCGGAAAGTTGATGATTTTCGATTAAATCTATTAGGCAAGGGTTGCTCTTTGCGACTTGTAATGTATGAATAAGTGGATGCACAACAATGGATTGGCTTGCAGGATGTTTACAGAATGGGGTTTATGTCTCCATAACCTCGGAATACAAACGGTAATCACATGAAACAAATACGTATGTGGGCGCATTAGAATAGTACAGGCGACTGATACGAGTATAATTTGAGAAGAGCGTGGGAAATGGTCTCAGGCGGTAAGCAAGGTAAGGGGAAGGGGGGTTGAAGGGGATGATGAGATTGTAAAGGGTAGGCCCTTGGATTTCCATGCTTTCCCTTTCTCATCATAGTTTATGGTGTTTTTAACGCAGGTCGACCGGCTTCGAGGCTACCTACCATTTTTGGCCTAAACTTCTGCAACCTACCAGCCTAATTTGCGTAGGGAAAGCGACTTATGCCCCCCACCCCTTTGTTCCACACTTCCCTTTTTCCCCATCGGACTGCGAGGATTCTGCCTGATTGTTCCGCTGAATCGTTGTCCGTCACTTACCTTGACGTCGTTAATTTTTTGGAGACCTGTACTGGATTCTTTCGTGCAGCGAGGATTTTCTGCCATTGATTCCTGCCAGCGTTGTCGCTGCCCCTCTGTCGGCTGCGTCGATATGTGCTCTTCTAGTTACGTTTGCAAGTGTTCTCCTTGGAAAACCGTTCACACTGAGCACGTGAAAGTTCTCTCCTTGTCACCTAGCCATCTCCTCTCTGGGGAATTCTGTTATCTCGAATTCCTTCTCTTGGATCGTTAGGCCTTCGAATCATCGTTTCCCGTGGTCTCGACGCCTTTCGCCACGATATCGCCGTCTGTGGGTTTCTCCTCTCCGAAGACCGGCATCACCTTCACCCGTGTCGATTTGGGTCGAATTCCCTTATCGTCGTCGAGCCTCTTTCGCCTGGGTTCCCGACGTGGGTTATTGCTTTACTGCTCTGGTATCAGGTATTTTGGAGTATCTCTTTCTTCTTACGTCCCCTTTAAATTAATTAAGCGTTGTTTATGTAACTTTGGGCCTTCAGGTAAAGGATGTAAAACCGGGGAGTTATTCCGGAAACACCTGTCACTAGAGTAGCGAAGCCTATTTTCATCTTCAACGACGCGTGTCGTTTCGGCTTTAAACAATTTATACATAGAACCCATTTCTGTATGCGCGAATATCTTTTTGGTTAGAACGACTTGTGGTCGTTTGATGGTGATAAGCATTTGTGAATTTCCTTATTGTTTGATGACCTCCGTGTAATTTGTTAATAGTTAATTTATTTAATTTTAATTTTGTTGTAAATAATACTGTAAATACTTTTTGTCTGTGCATTTATTTAACCCAGTGCGGATACCTCGTAATTTAGCACCGTCCTGATAAATTCTGGTGAATTTCTGGTAGGCCTTTAGATCCCTGGTCTTCTATAAAATAATGTGTGTATTTTGATCTGGGCCGTGTGAACCGGGTTCTGCGATAGCCTTTACAGAGATGAAAGGTGTAGGGTTCGTTTCCATGGAAAGTCCAAGTGTACTCCAAAAACCGGGGTAGGTTTTCTATTGTTAGAGAAAACACAGGACCAAGTTTCAGCTGGTTAGAAGCTGCAGTGACCAAGCTAAACATGGCAGTGGAGGGGAGAGTGTTAGCGAGAGTAAGCTGTTTTGAAGCAAACTGTTCAGCTTGTAAAACTTTTTCTAAAGGAAATTTTAAATTTTCCAGGTATCTGGTCATCAGTGTAAGACGGATGTTAATAATACTGGTAAATTATGTTTTCAGCTCATTGTTAAGATAGTTTTATACAAGATGGTTCATGTTAGCAAGATCTCTAATGAGGTTTTGGAGATACACTCTTTGTCTAATGGTGTAGTTTACTAAGCTATTCACGATGTCTTCTATTTGAAGTTGTTCGCTTGCGATGACTTCTACCCTGAGTTGAATTTTTTATACGTCCTTCGTAGTAGCGCTTCCAAATAGTCCTTTTAGTATTTTTCCACCTAAGTCAATTAAAGCACGTTTTTTGCGAGTCTTCCCATAAGCATTTTAAATCCAGGTTTCTTGTGCTATGTGGAGGATTTTGTTTTCCACGAGTCGGAGGTATTCCAAGGTGTGTGTCATCTGTTGATGGTCTAGGTAATCCAAGCCGAATGATAAGTGGTAAAATATAAATTTATGGGAGTATTTGTCTCTTGGTTGTAACTTCATTCCTGGGTAAGAGCGTTTGTGATGAGTCTCATTGATCGCTTTAGTTACAGTGTGGATGTTCTTGAGGAAGTGTGTAAGTTGACTTCCAATAATTTAGGGAGCTCTAAGGGCTACAAAACATTCGAAAAGCCTTTTACCTATATATAAATAAAATAAGATAATTACGACAAAATTTAGAAAACCTCTAGAAGAGGTATAATCCAACCGAGGAAGAGAATTTAGGCAATTCATCCGAGAAAAGATACATAAATGAAATAGGCATATCTAAAAAGTTATTTGCTGAAGCTAAACAATAAATTTTAAAGGTTGCTATATATAAAATAATTGAATATTTAAAGATATTATATATATATATATATATATATATATATATATAGAAGTAAAAGAACTCAATCGCGAGTTATGGTATATAATAGTGAAACCACTGTATAGGAGCCAAAAGTTTAATTTATGAGACTAGTTTCGGTATGAAGTTTATCATATCCTCTTCAGTCGTATACTGAGAATGCGACTGTTACAAAAGTCTATAAATAGCGTACAGATAAAAAAAAAAGCAGCAACAAATACAAAGAAACACAAAACGGAGGAAAAAGGTCATTAATCAGAGGATGTGAGTCTAAGATCGTTTACTAAGCTGTTTACGATTAGGTTACAGGAATGGAGGCTGCATTTCAATTGCCTATCGGACATATTATAATGCTGGATGTGATACTGCCTCGTCTGACATCACCTTTATGTTCATAAATTTGTTTTGTTTAAGGTTCTTCCAGTCTCTCCTATGTAGAATGATGGACATTTTGTAGAGCCACACGGGATTAAATATACACCTACTTCATTTGGCTCATCCACGGGCTTGGTCGAAGGGAAATATTTAAGGATAGAAAAAAAGTATTTAAATGTTGTTAAGGCTGGAGAAATAACTTTGTTCACTCCTTTGAGGAGGGGAGAAAAAGGGAGGGATATACACTTCGTATTACTAAATTGGTTTTTATCCTTGGGACGGTAATGAGTAGATTTTCTTTTAGATAAACTTTAATTGATCACGTGGAGGGGATAATTAAATTCGATGAAGCTACAGGTTATATATGTAATCTCGAATTTTACAAAGCAAGGGTCACATATCCTAAGTGCTCTAAAAAACACCTGATTTAACGTCTCGCTTAATATTAATATCATGATAAGAAAAGGAATGGATATACGAGTTAAAATGGGTTAGTTTTCAGAAGAACCTTAACAAAACGAATTTATGAACATAAAGGTGATATCAGACGAGGCAGTACCACATCCAGTATTTTTAATCATATTAGCAATTTCAACCACCAAATTGACTATTCAAAGGCACAAATCATATATAATTGTAAAGATTTCCGTAAAAAAAAATAGTAGAATCTATATTAATTGGAGAAATTCCCAATTTTAATTTGTCAGATGGGCAATTTAAATGCAACCTTCATTCCCGTAACGGACTGCGCTCCAAGAAGACTTTACCTCTTACAAGCAAAGTCCTACTTCTACAATTCTCGGAATTCTCAGCTGCTCCAGTAGGTGAAAAATTTCTACGGCTTGTTGAAGAACGCCCGCTTGGGTTCAACGGAAACCGTCTGGTTTTACGAAGGACATACCCGCCCGCGCGCCCGCGCGTGCACACCCGCGAGGGTGTAAACCCGGCTGAACCCGGCTGACTAGGGATTTTGGATGAACTGGAGTTTCTCGCCTTCATCTTGTCTGTTCCCTTAACACAAGCACAACTTTGGTTCTGATAACTTTTCTGCCGCTAAGGTCTGTAGAAGCCGTCTGCCTCTGACGTGTCCAAACTTCGTAAGGAAGCCCCGCAGGGGGCGCGAAGAAGGGGGCCCCATTCTGGGGCGGAGTGGTCAGGAAAGATAGGAGGACCCTGATAGACATATTAGTTAGGTAGGGGAGAAAGGGTGAACCAAAGTCTATTTAGGTACTCGCCCCCGCGATAAGGGCCTGGTAGTTTAAAGTAGCTCGTGCTGTTGGGGCCATCATGGAGGACCCTAACGGCGAGTAGAGAGTAGCGCTCCATATCAAAGAGCACTGCCAGAAGCCTTCACGCGAGAAGGTCTTTGAAACCGTCTTCTCATCGCTTGGGATTGCTCTCTGCCGACTCAAGGACCAATATTATGGTTACTTGGCCTTTTGCGACACGAATCAAGACCTAGGCAACCTTTTGAGTGCAAATTTAAGGAAGAAATTAGAAGAAATAGGCCTCACACCACGAGTTCTCCCACATGTATCAGCCAAGAGATCGATCGTTTGCAGACGTATTGACCCTTACTTTGGTACTCACTCGGCTGAAGAAATAAAACAAGAAGTGGAGGCAAAACAAAGTTGAGCAAAGATCGACGACGCTATAAAATTCAAGAACCGCGAAGGAGAAGAACACACCCATGTGTTCAAATTAATTTTTCAAACCACTGAGATGGCAACAAAGGCGGCGGAAAATGGACTGGTCCTTTTTAATACAAAAATCTCCGCCAGCTGCATTGAGCGAGAGGTTGTCGTGCCGGTGCAGATCTGCTTCTCCTGCTATTTCTTCGAAAAGCATGCCACTAAGGACTGTCAGGCTACACTTAGGATCTGTTCTGAGTGCTCAGAATCTGGCCACACAGGAAGAGAGTGTACTAGCTACAACAAGAAATGTATCAATTGTGGCAATTCACATCGTACACTACCAATGGCTTGCCCAATAAAGAAGGCCTTGATAATGGACAAGAAGAAGACCATGATCGAGGAGAGGAACCAAAGAAGGACTACTTCATATGCACAGGCGACGAAAGTTTCCGAGCAGAAAACCACGATTCAGATAGACCAGAACATGAAACCAGACCTTATTATGTGCATATTACACGCGCATTTCGTGAACATAACAAACCCTGGCAGTTATGCAACTGAATTGAATAAGATGCTCGTGCAGAATGGACTAAAGCCAATGTGGTTCCCGGATAACCCACCATCAGGAGAACTATTTCAAGCCAAATTATCGAATCTAAAGCAACCAGAGACAAGACCATGCTCTGCTTCTTGCGATCCGCGCTTGCGCAAAAAAGAACGTGCCGTGAAAGAGGACTCCCAGATGGAAATCAGTGACCAACTGAAAGAGACTCTGCCAGAAAACGATGAGGTTGTACCAGTGGCTTCGACATCTGCCTCCGGTGCACCAATTTATCGGACGACCAAAGATCTGTGCATGAAAATCTACGGCTCCCCATCTGCTCCCATTCCAAAGAAAGCTAATGTCAATGAGCTCATAGAAGGAGTCACTAAAGGCAAATATAAATGGGACTATGATGCCGACGTTACCGAAGAATCGCTCCTGGACGCATTTAGAAAGGAAAAAGTAGAAATATGCCCCGAGTCCTGTTTCAACCTTAACCAGGAACAATACAGGAAGAAAAGATCTGGTAGGGTAAGGTCACCAGCCAGAGAAAATGGGACTGAAGTTAAGCATCCTAATATCAATTAACCATGGCTATCTCTACCAAACTCATCAGGAACCTTAAGATCTTCTCGCTGAACGTTAACGGATGGAAGAACAAAAGCGGTGTATACAATGAAATCATCAGAAACGCTGATCCCGATATCGTGCTTATTTCTGAGCATGGATTAAATGATAGAATAGAAGGTATAAAGATTTATAACTATGAAGTCCTAATGGCTATCCACTCAAAGGGAAAGTACGATGGACAGCAATTGCAATCAGAAAAGGCATCAGATTTAAAGAAATACAGGACCTAGAGGAATCGTATTTGGCGGTAAAGATCCCTATGACATATGATGACCTGGTGGTTGCAGTCGGGTATCAACCGCCCAGGCGCCCGTATTTACCGATCCCCAACTTTATGCGGCTGTTTATGAGAGAGGCCTCAACGATACTTGTCGGAAATCTGAATGCCCAGTGTAGGGAGGCCAGCTATACGAGGTCCTTTAATGGAGCTGGTAACTCACTGAGCCTCCTAATAGACAGAGGAGTTGTGCAAAGAGAAGGGCCAAACTTCTCCACATTCCATACAGCAAGATCGTCGACCACACCAGACATTGTGCTAACAAATCGTAACTTTTCTCTTAACCATCTTACTCTGCCGGGCCCTTTCACACAGTCAGATCATATAAGTATGATTACCCACGTCTCCACTTCTCCAATACAAGTGCAGATTCCCAAACGAAGATGCCTAGCAAGAGCTAACTGGCAATTATACCGTGAACACCTGCGCCAAGTGCACATCGAGCATCTCGAGGGGGCAACCTTAGAAGAGATCGACGAGAAACTCGATTTTCTCACCTCGAAAATCTTGGAAGCTGACCGCCTGGCTATCCCCTGGACGGAGCATAAAATTCTCCCTTTTCCAAAGTAAGACGAAAATATACAGCAGAAAATGGATCAGCTGGAGGCGGTCGTCTTCTTCATAGATATGCATGGTAACACGGCACAACGGTACCAAGAGCTGCGCGAGTTGAGAAACGAGATCAGGCAACTCATACTAGAGAAGACGAGAGGCCAGTGGGATGAAATCATTGCTAAAATCGACGCAGAAGGAGATCCAAAAAGTTTCGGTGTCAAATAAAGAAACTGAGAGGCACTCCTCCTAGAAATAACATCAGCATTAGAGTCAACGGCGTAGAATATACTGAAGACCGTAATATTGAGAGAGAATTTAGACAATATTGGCAAAACCGCTTTCGCATTAGCGATGAGGACAATGAGTTATTTGATGAGAGGTATGAAGAAGATGTTCTACTTAGATTGCAGGACCTAGGTGCCGACCTCACTCCACATCACTTCGTGGACAGATCCCGCGTTGCACAAGATGAAGGTAGACCGTTTACGCATGAAGAATACGAGTGGGCCCTCAAAAGCTTTAAATAAAAGCGCCAGTCATAACAGGCATCACTAAAATGCACATGCTGCATGCCCCCAATAACATCAACGAAGGTCTACTAGAGATATTTAATGCCTGCCTCAATGTTGGATACTTCCCGGACCAATTCAAAAAAGCCCGTATGATCTTTATTTTGAAACCTGGCAAACCTAAGAAGGAAATCAGCAGCTATAGGCCCATCTCCTTGTTGGAGTTTATCGGCAAATTACTCGAAAAACTTCTCAACACCAGACTAAGGACCTTCCTAGAAACCCATAACTTATACAACTCTCAACAACATGGGTTCAGGAGGAAATTAGGTACGGAAACAGCTCTGGCATTAATTACGGAGAGAATAGCGATTGGAAAAGCGACGAATGGTAATGTTGATGTCGTACTTCGCGACGTGGCCTCGGCATTCGACAAGGTATGGCTACCGGGTCTTAAAAGCAAACTTAGTGAACTAGCCATGGATGGAAACTTAACTAGGATTTTATGTGACTATCTAGAGGAAAGAGAAGCAGTGATGAAGAAAAATGGTACAAAAGGGATATCCTTTAGTCTCGAGGCTGGGGTACCTCAAGGGGGCTGCCTTATTCCCACCCTGTATTCAATGTATACTGGGGATTTACCACATCCTGTTCAAGACCTTACCCAGTTTGTACAACTAGCAGATGATATCACTCAAATCGTTACCAGCGTTTACAAAAATCCTAATGATATCGCTAACAGGACAGGGAGGGAAATTGTTAATGTTAACAAATATAAAAGAAGAAATAAGATAAAAACAAATGTCCAAAAGTTCAGAGTGATACCAGTTGGCCGTCGAAAAACATCGGACGTGCTAGTGCAGGATGAGCTATATGAGTACTCAAGAAAAGGCCGAGTTCTAGGCTTGGAATTAACATGGAATGGGTACAGGACCCATTACCTACAAAAGATCGCCGTTGCTGCGAAAACGCTACAGTCTCTCTATCGCTTTAGACATCTCTCGGCGAGCAACAAATTGAAACTCTATCTGTTGTTGGTGAGACCACTTCTCTTGTACCCGGCTATACCCCTTAATACCCTGAGCCAACAGTTATTAAGAAAGCTCAAAATATCCAAAATAAGGCAATAAGATTTATTACCAACGGGTCACTGCTTGACTACATTCCTACTAGATTACTACATGAAGCGACGGACATCGAGCCATTAAACATTACCCTAAATAGACGAGCACAAAACATTTGGCAGAAAGTCTATGATAATATGCCAGAAGAGGTGCTGAACCCGATTAGATTACCTGATTTAGACATGCAGAACCTAAGGTTCAGGCAAGCCTTTAAAAGCAGCCAAATAATAGCTCGACAAGTAATCCAACCGATTTATTGAGAAACTACCAGAAGATTAATCCTATTTCAATTCACATTGAGAATTCAATATTAAACGATGGATAAAGAAAACCAAACTGATTTATTTCACGTAAATAATGATAACAAATTGATCATAAATGATCCTAAGTGGACAGTTATTTAAGAGGAATAAATAAAATAAACAAAAGTATAATATTAACTAAAAGATCCGAAGTGGACAACATAATTTAAAAAAATAAATAAATAAATAAAAATAAAATTAAATTAAATTAAATAAATAAAATAAAAGATCCGAAGTGGACAATACATAGGTAAATATAACAAAATAACAATAAATGAATAAATATAACAAAACATCCGAAGCAAACACATTAATATAAGTAAAGTCAACCAACCATCAAGAGGCCTACAAGAATTCAAAGGCTTGAATGCTGCAATAAGAAACTAGTGATAATAACTACAGCTAATAAAGATATAAACGACTGAGGTAGCCGGATAACCTGGCACAACTACTCTCTCTCTCTATTATACACCTCTTCTACCTATCCTCTCTACTCTTACACATTTTCTACCTTTTTTCATCGTTGATCGTTGATTCCCGTAACCTCATCGTAAACATCTTAGTCAACGATCTTAGACTCACACCCCCTGATTAATGATCTATTTTCCCCATTTTGTGTTTTTTGTGTTTTTTTCTGATATGTACGCTATTTATAGACTTTTGTAACAATCATATTGGCAGAATACGACTGAAGCGGGTATGATAAACTACATACCGAAACTAGTTTTATAAATTAAACCTTTGGCTCCTATACAGTGGTTTCACTATCATATATATAAGGTGTCCCAGAAAAAAATTAACCCTACTTTGAATTAGTATAACTCAAAACTTATTAGAGATTTTTGGGTCTTGCAAAACAAAATAAATTTACCAACTATTTATCTGTCGATTCTGGAAATTTCATTAAATTCCCTTTTACGATATTGATACACTAATGGGTTTAGTGGAGGCTATCAAAATTATGTTTGCGCTAGGAAGTAAAATAATGAAACTTCGAACATTAAAATCAACAAATATATTTAAATCGATTTTTAACAAAAAACACCTCTTCATATGAATAATACAAATTCATTTTTTTAATTTTCTAAGCACCGTTTCCTTCCACATGTCTTCCATTTCTTTCCAAGCACATTTGCCCCTTTGATCACATTGATTGAACAAGCTTTTTGATTAACTTGTGATTTTCCTTAAGTCTATTGGCTTCACGTATGATACTATCTCTTAACTGGTTGATGCTTTGCGGTGGAGTAGAATACACTTTATTCTTTAGATATCACCATAAGAAATAATCGCAGGGGATCTTGGGGGCCATTCAATTGCATGATTCAGCGCGACAATGCGGTTGTCAAACGTTTCTCTTAATTTTATTCTTACAGCAAGCTGTCTATTTGCTGGTGCACCGTCCTGAATCCACCATAGTCTATTGAATTGGTTGCCGTAAATCTGGCGGAGTTCCGGGAAGATCCTTTCGTTGATTATGCTCAGGTAGGCAGCACAATTAAGTTATTCTCGTAAAACAATGGGTCGACAAGATAGCCATTCCCGCATATTCCGATCTACGGAGACACTTTCTGTTGACAAATACGTGTGTCAAAGTTGAATGCCTCGTCACCAATCACAAAGTTTTCCAAGAAACGAACACGTTTATATAGAAGCCATTCGACAAATTGTCTACGACGAGGAAAATCAGTTTCAAGAAGCTGGTGTCTTGCATGCATCTTATAGGAATTCCATTTTAAGTCATGTTTAATAATGCGGTTAAATGATGACTTTGACAATTGTAACCCATGCTTTCTGACTGATACATGTCGATTTTGAAGAAGTTTTATCTGAACATTTTCGATATTTTCTGTTGTTCTTATGTTTCTCATACGACCTGAACGACCTTTATTTAGATTTAATCATGTTCATTCATGTTGGTATTTGCAAACGTTTTTCAAAATTGTGGGCTTGATTGGTGGGTGCCTACCTGGAAAACGTTGTTCAAATGAATCTTGTACTTGTTTAATACTGCCAGTCTTAATAAAGTTTGTGACTACAAATACGCGTTGATCTTTAGTTAACTACATGATTAAAAAAGGTTCTATGGAAGTAAACTTTTACCCAGAAACGCTTTGATTTGCTTAGTAAGCAATAATGACGAGACCATAC